>JAPVLO010000114.1:2740000-4007846 GCA_027257055.1 Cephalopachus bancanus
GGTCACATTTTCTGTGCGGGGTTGTCCCCAGCGTTTGTGAGCAGCATATGCATGCGGTTGTGCTGACTGCAATCGCAGGCTTGTAAATTTTCACCCTGGGAAATTAGCAACAAAGCCCGATCTGTCTCGTAGCTGCTTTGCACTTTCTGAGGGCGGCTGTACTTGACTGCGCTGCAGAACAGGCACACGAGAGCGAGCGAGCGAGCGAGGGAGGGAGGGAGAGAAGGAAGGGAGAGAAGAGGGGAGGGGTGGGGGCGAGAGGTAAATAGTCTTAAATCGGAAGGGAGCTGCTTCTCTGTGGTCTTGACAAGCGCTGCCTGGGCTCCGCCGGCTCAGTAATAACTGAGTGACCTTTTCTTTGGCTGTATTATGTCTGGCTGGGAAGGGATTGCATTTTGCAGCAGAGAGCCGGGGCTTCCTTCAGCTCGTACGCTGCTGGGGTAAGTTGTCTTGAGCCAGGACGGAGAGAGACAGCCTCGGACTGCAGTTGCCTAAAAGGAGGACACCTGTGGCTCAGATGCGGTCAACACCAGTACTTGGCGGATCCTTGAGGACCTCATTATTTTAAACTTTAAAAAAGAGAGAGAGAAAGAGATTCCCTCCCCCGTCTTTTTTTTTTTTTTCAAACAATGCTTCTTTTTGACCTTTCCCAAGGAGAAGCTCTACAAAGCAGCCACTGTGCTTACTGAACGGCCTCCCCCTGTATCGCTTAATTGAGAAGGTAAGTGCAGCAACTGTGTACACACGCGGCGGCTTATTTGTGGTGTGTGTGTCTGCGGGTGCGCGCGTGCGTGTGCGGATGTGGGTATTTTTTTTTTCTCCCTGAGCCTCTCCTAATGAGGCATAAACTGGAGCTGCAACCCAGCTCCGCACTGCAACTTTCGCTCGGGCTGCAGCTCTACTGAGACGGTTTTGTTTAAATCATGTGAGGCTTCATTATTTTTATGATGAGACATGAAATAGACGCAGGCGGAAGATGTTGATGGAAGGAGGGAGAGCGGCTGCGGCGCGGAACGTCTCAAGTACGACTCGAGTGGATAATAGTCAAAGTTCCCCACGAACTGCAGCATTTCCACACCCCTGACTCCGGGGAGAGAGGGGCAGGGAGAGTTTGGAATTAGGGAACGTTTGCGCCCAGCCCGTAGGAAGGGAAGTCAGTCTGGGGTGGGTTCGCGGCCCCCTTCCCCCTTACTTGCTACAATTTATGAATAATCCCCCCCACCCCCAAATAAAAGAGTTGAAATCACAATCATTTGGCTCGTGTTGACACTTCTGTCTCTCCCCACAGGAGCCATCATCACCGAAGGTTTCTTGGCGGTGGAAAAGTGACTGTGTTTGGGGATGGGGGGGGAACGCTGGGGAAAGAAGTAGCCAGAGGAGAGAGGGTCCCTGGAACAAGGTGCCTGTGTCCTAATAGGTTGAGATTCAAACTGATGCAGCACATTTTTACGGGGGTTACCCAGATTGCTGTTATGAAATACAAGTCAGATTTATGATCTTTTTCATATTGAACATGATATGCTATGCTAACGCTGCATGTGACAGTTTAATCAAATCCATTTGTTACCAGGAAGCTGAAAGGGGCCGCTGGGATTTTAGGATTACGGGCAGAGTTAGGGAAGCATGTGGCTTTGTCATTCGCCATCATTTTGCACACTGCCACACTGCTAGGGGCTCCGTGTGTGCGCCGTGTCTTGTCTGGCCGCCCTCATCCCTTCCCCCACCCCCTGCCGCCACTCCGACCCGCTCCCAAAGTGGCTTCACAATAGTCGGTCCTCGGCGGTGTAGGCTGCGCACCAGGTCCACACGTGAGTCAAATCAAGGAGACCCCCTTCTACTTCTACCTTTGGGCTTGGTGCTCAATGCGAAGCTGCTGCGACTCAGGCACGCCTAAGTCAACTCATGCAGAAAAAGGAGAAAAGTTTTGGTAAGGTTACAGTCTATCACAGATGTACTTTGCCGGCGCTCGGCACTCTTGGCTTGCTCAATAGCCTTTCTGCTCTTCCGCTGCTTTTGTGTCTTTCTAAAAGATCCGAAATATTATTGTTGTAACTGCTTTGAAAGACTGCTGCTTAAACCAATTAATCTTGCTAGGTGCAACAAATACTGCTACATTCTTTGCAAACCATCCTTGTGTGGCTGCAAAGACACAACCACAAAAGGCTGGAGCATAAACTCCGCAAGGGATTCTTTGTTAGAGTGTATGTATGTTTCTTATTTTTTTTTTTTTTTATTTTGCATGTGAGCTGCATCAAAATTGAACTCAGTCTTGCAAATCTCTTGTTGGCCTTTGCCAAGCACTAGCACTTTGCTGCCATGGTAACTGTAATTAAACTGATAAGAGTGGAAAAATGTCAGTATCTCTGAGCCTTGCAGCTGCATTGGAGAAAAAGGGAATCAAATTGGTTCCCAGCTCCATTGCTCAAAAAGGGGAGGGGGGGGTGGAAGGGTAGGGAGGGGGGTTGGGAGTTGAAGGGGCAGAACAGAGTTAAGCAGCTCCAGTGCCTGAGATCTGGGGACATCTATTTGCATTGTTGTCCCTTAGGGGGCTGCAGCCTGTAGGGATGCTTTGGGCCAGTGAACAGAGAGAAACAAGCTTTTAGGCCCAATCCAGTTTTCCAATCCGGGTTGGGGGCTGGGGAGAGGATGAAGATGGGCAGGAGGAGAGAAAATCTTTTGTTTGGTACCTCTTGGCAATCGAATGACTGTGTTGGCCAAATTCTTTTAATCTGTGTCACTGCTCCCAGCTGCAGAACCTGTATTCCCATTTTAGCATCTTTCTGAGGCACCTCATCTCTTCCAAACCCCTTTATGGATTCCCTCTTCCTGTTCCCTCTCCCAAATTGTTCTCTGTGAATTTTCCGACAGGGACAAAATGTTTTCCATTCATTCTATGTAGTTAGTCCAAAAATATAAAAGACTGTGTCTAAGTGCTGCAAATCTTTTATTATTATTATTATTTTTAAAACCCCTGTGTGTTGTGGAGTTGTGGTTACTTTGTTGTGTTAACTACTGAAGCTGAGACTGTGCGGATGAATGGCACAGAACAAGGGAACATAATGGAGGCAATCAACCGTTAGGCCGCCTCACAATGCAATCCAGGCAATTAAAAGCTCACCAGAGTTTAAATGAAATGGTTCTACTTATTTCTGCACACCACACTGCACAGGCTATTATTTATGTCTTTTTTTTAATTATGATTTCCCTTAAACTGTCAAATAACTCAGAATGGCAGGGTCTCAGAGGCAATAAGAATTTCCCTCAGAACAATTTACATGCCAATCTAAAACTAGTTATGAGTTCTGATGTGCTATGAGCAACTTGTGAAATGTTTCTCAGCTACGAACACATAACTCTACCCAGACATGTTCTTCTGGAGGAAGAGAGGAAGCCGCTGACTGTTTTACACCTTTTAGGTACATGGCAACTTGGTGACTACAAAATAGTTCTTTTTCTACAATTAATAACTTGCATAAAATTGAAAGATTCCATTTTCAAGAGAAATGTCATGATGTTCTTTAAAAGAAGGTACTGAAATGGAGTGTAAAATATCAAACTCCTTTTATGCCCAAGGCCAAACAGAGAATGTAAGAGTTTCAAATATTAATTGGCCTCTGAGTGCTAAATTAAAATGTCAACACAACAAAAACATTTTGTGAAGACAAGCAGGGTAGTGTTACTTGTGCCAAATCTTGGTATCCCCTGTATTGGTTGTGAAGCGTTTTGAATAAAGATAGCTAACCTATGCTTGGTGGTAGAAATACCAGTCTAGGAAGCATAGTTTTGCTTCTACTAAGGAGGTTTTTTTTTAAACCTTAATCTTTGAGCTTTGTAACTTAAAAAATAATAGTTTGGATAATTAGAATAGTTACTCTTAATATATCTCTGAATGTTTTCAATAACAAAATCTAGAATTTCATTTAGTAAATCAAAATCTCCCCCTCCCCCTAGGTATCTGGTTAGAGGCACTTGGGTTGGTACTGCACTGTAATTAATGGGATTCATTCCTTGTGGAACCTTGCTGGAAAAGGGTAACTAGTTCTGATCAAAGAAACTTCATTTGTTAGAAGTTCTAGAGAGTGAGATTTAGCAGCACTATCAAGGGTTATGATTAATCTACACTAGGCCCTTAGCTCCTTCAAAGGAAAGGAACAGAAAGCAGGCTATAGGGATACCACCTGCCCTTCTGCAGAGATCCAACTGTTAGCCTGTAGCTCCAGTGACTGCGGCTATGCATGTAATGGGGAAAGAACAGCTAGCCTGCTTCCTTCCTGCCATTACCTCCTCCACTACAAGTTATTTTTGAATGAAAGTTGAACATCATAACAATATTATTTTCAATTTCATGTATTATTTGTAGCTAGAAAAGTTATTCAGCTGTGGGGATGCCTTATGTCTCTTATCAGTGTATTTTTGTAAAAAAGGGTTATGAAGGTTATGATGAGGTGAAGATATCAGAGGTATCAGAGGAAACTGGAAAAGGTTTAGTTACTTTGGAGACGGGAAATGCACAAGAAGTGCACAAGATTATAGCTTGGCATTTCTTTTCTTGAAACTCTTTCAAATGCATGCACATTTGGTGTTTTGTATCCTTCAGTATCCAAGTTTAAAACTTTATGCCTAGGAGATGAAGCATAGCATAGTAGAGGGATCTCTGGACTGTAAGAAGGCCACTTGGCCTTGGTCTATAGCTTAGCAGTCTTTTAGCTTTAAGCGAGTCCCTTAATGTCTCTTGGGCCCCTGTAAAATAATTTGTAAAATGAGGGAATTTGGAATTGATGATGTCTGCAGTACTTTATAGTGCTTAAAATGAGTTATTTGGTAAATATGAATAGATGATCTAGCTTTTTTAAAGGCTGGTTGTTTAATACCTAGGAAATAAGAAGAAACTCAAAGGTGACTATCTAGTCTTTGAAAAGATTTCATTCAAGTTGTAAAACCCAGCTAGATTCCTTATTTTTGATGCAGATATATCTTTAAAATATATGAATGTCCCTATGACTAGAATAGTATGTACGCAATATACTTATACACATATTTGTATAATTTTGTATGTATTTCAATGTTGCTTTTCTCCAATAAAATAAGTAAATATTTTATTGAAAAATGGACTTTAATTTTATGTAAAAGAATGTAATATATAGTTAAGTAATCTGCCATTAATATAGGCACTGACTGATGCTTGTGAGTATAAATACATTATTTTGTTTTAACATAATAAATAAACTTTGAAATATCAAGGACCCAGAAGGAAGTATTTGGATGTAACCAAGCAATATAGGATTGGTGAGCTTTTCGGGTGACTTTGCTGTGTATTTAACTAAAACATCTCTACCGCTGAGTAAGGTTAGTGTAATCCCACATCAGGTATACTCTTTTTCCACCATCAGGCACATATTCAGTAAAATTTTTAAGGAGTTAAGCAAAACTCATTTTTGACTTCTATAGACTGCATGGATTAGTTTGTTAAATAGCTTTCTTTTCAAATCGTTAGCCATTTACGCACATTTTCTTCCTAAAGGAACTGCTACATGAGAAGAATGGGAGCACTATGAAATGATTTAATGTTATTGAACTTCATATGTTTGTAAAATGTCGACTAATCATGTGCAACATGAATTTATTATTACTCCTTTGTAGGTGTGACTTTATAAATGATTGGATAAGAACTGCATAAAGTTTGAGACTTTTGGTTTCCAAAATTTAGTTTGATTTCAGTACAACCCTAAAAAAGAAAATCTAACACTCCTAGAAAAAAGGCAGTATTATATATTTAACTTGTTTGAGGTCTTTTGACATCTTTTTATTCTGTCTGGTAGTTTCAGCTCTTTTTTTGTTTGTTTTTGTCTTTCTTTAGGTATACAAATGCTCTCAGTCCAGCCAGACACCAAGCCGAAAGGTTGTGCTGGCTGCAACCGAAAGATCAAGGACCGGTATCTTCTAAAGGCACTGGACAAATATTGGCATGAAGACTGCCTGAAGTGTGCCTGCTGTGACTGTCGCTTGGGAGAGGTGGGCTCCACCCTGTACACTAAAGCTAATCTTATCCTTTGTCGCAGAGACTATCTGAGGTAGGAATTATCCTTGCACACCAGTGATGACTGGATGCCTTTTAAAGTACTTTTGTAAGTGTATTTCTTCGTTTGCTTGTTTTATTTCCTTACTACCAGCTTATATTCCTGAAAAAGGTTGACCTCTTGGCCTTCAAAATGTTGTCCAGTGTGTGCTATGCAAATTACTGCTTAAGGAATAGCTAGCAAACCACACTATCCAAAGTGTTTCCATTTGGCTTGCCTGCACACTCATATTTAGGATTCGCTTATTCCACTTCTACTTTGAGACTGCCAGTTAGTGTCACAGATGTATTTGGTAGAAATCAGCATACAAGTTTTTTATTAGCACCTAGGAAGAAAGGTAGGCTGAGCATAACACAAAGAAATGAATCAATTTTTTGGCAAAATGGTTTTAACTCTGTATTTTTACCTGAAAAACACACTATGCAAGATAATGTATTGCCTCTTAGTTGGACCTGAATTTTTTTCTTCTAAAGTTATTCAGCTATCCTTTCTGTTTCAGGTTTATCAGAGGAAGTCAGGTGCAAATCCTCAGCTGATATTTATTAGCAGTATTTTTCACACAGTTCTGAAATCTTTCTCTAAGTAAAGATACATCGCCCCTACCCCCATGAAATTCTAAATAATCATTGCAAAAATACAACTGAGTATTGAACAGTCTCGGACTTGCCAGCAGTTTTGTGGATAATAAAAAAGTAAAGACCTCCATCATTATGAGAAAATGAGAGCCACTTTCTAAACTGTAAATATCAGAACAATTTCAGGACAAGGCAGGTGTTTTGGGTTATGAAACCATGAAGCCAACCAAGTTTGTTTCCCAGCACTAAGTGCTCAACATAGAACTTCCACTGAAGAAAAATTATTTTGCTTTTCAGGCAACTTTGTGACTTATGTCAGCTGCAAATTACTTATATTAATAAAGTAGGATCTATCAAATTAGAGAAATGATATATGGCATCGTTGGGGTTTTCATATTTAATACAATTAATCATTTTTCTAGTCTGACATTATGCAATTTATTTTGAATTTTTTCCCTTGAGACACAAAATTTATTAATCAGAGTAACTCCTTAACCATCTTGGTCATTTTGGGAAGTGTTGTCTAGGGAATTTGGTCCTCCATAGTATATAATTCTGTTATTTTCAGTCATATGCAGTTGTTCTGTATAAAAATGTATCATTTGATTAATGGTAGTTACAAGAGGGTGAAACCAGTACTGTTTTATTAGAGTCCACTCTCTCCCACTCTTAGAACTGCCTGTCTGACAGCCTCCTGACTAATTGTGACCACTTGTTACTACTTCTCTGTTCTGAGTGCACAAAATGCATACAAGGTGCCAACAGTGAGAAGTAACTCCAGCCAGGGTTCTCTCATTGTGTTGGCACAACTAATCAGAATTAATGGATAATGTGAATTCTTTTAGAACCCTCCAGCCTTTGAACTTTTCTCTTTGAAATAAAAATTTCTCTTCTGCTCATTGTGAATTAGAGCCTCATTTCCACATAAAGCATTTGTATTTGCTTTTAGTGATTTAACATTGCTTTCTAGTTTCGCTTTATCTGTGCTAACAAATAGTCACAGCTCTTTTACTCCTTTTGACTTTTACATTTGTTTATAATTTCGGTATCTCAAGTGGATTTATGTTACAATTCCAAATAAGGAGTTTACATAGCCTGGGCAACATTAAGATGACTTAATAAACAAGAGGACAAAAATTAAGTAAACTCGAAAGAGAATAGCTTGAAATCTGGATCTTAAACAATCAAAAATATAAATTTGCCAGCGAAATACCTGTTTTATGATTGAAACTGCTGCACAGTTGTCAATATGGTATAAAGCACAGCAAGTAGCCTAAGATTTGTTTTGCTTTATTTTTCTTACGGCAGTAAAAAATATGATGTTAAACTGGTATTTGATAGTCTCAAGTGTTTTGTTGAAGAGAATTCACCAAAATAGTTTTTGTATCAGAAATCTTTATATCTCTTTTTGTGGAATATCTTTTGGTTAATTTCTGATAGGTTCAAACTTTTAATGCTAGTTAACTTATTAAAAGTATATCGAACTCTCAAATATAAACTCTGGTCCTGATTGCTAATATATTCATTTCTCAGAGCACAATTTCCTCTTAAATTGGTCATTACCACATTAATGGCCAGTTGTTATGTTAACAGCCTCAGGATTGTTAACATTTCAAACTAAGTTGTTAACAGCAGGCTTATCCCTTACTTAAACTGAAGGTTTGTTGTATAAAACGTGACTTATTTGGCGACTTCATCAACACTCAAAATTGCAAAAGTGAAATGGAGAATTTGTGTGTGTAAAACATTGTGTTACGTGTTGTAGATTATGCTACAGCTGTGGTGTTTAATTTTATGTTGAAAGCATTTTATGTTTCATTGAACTTGTATAGATGTTCAACAACATATGTGTTTGGCGAATTAAAATAGTCTGATTCTGTATGTTAAATCAACAAATACAGTCAAACAGATTTTATATATACCTTAATTTATTTCATTATGTATAAATAGTCAAAAATGTTTATTAAATGCTTACTGTGTGAAGGGTATAATTTTAAGCAATGGAAGAAATTAAGAGAAAAAGAGAGTTAGCCCTAAAATTGTTATCTAATTGTTTACTTAATTGCATAAAATCTGCATTGTTCTATGATCAATGAACAAATGGCTATTTTCGTAAGCTTTGAAGATAATTGTTCTTATTTTTCTCCTAGTTCAGCATATTTCCTTTTTGTATTTTATACAGTCAATGTTTAACCATTTTAATTCTTTTAAAAAGTTTTTATTTTCTTTTGTTTTTGGCCTTTGGTTATTATATAATTTCTCTGAGGCACCAAATAGAATATAAATAATTTACAGATTTATATTTCCCTATCTAGGTAAGAATATGGAAAATAATAAAGAAAAAAGTAATTTACCTGTACTAGTAAATTATTGGTTATAGGTCTTATCCTGGACTAAATACATTTTTACATCTAGAGGAAAGTAACATTTTTTTTTTTTGTCACGTGTATTAAATTCCTAATAAATTTCTTCCTCCAAAAAAAAAGAAGAAAGACTTCTAATTATTAGCAGTGAGTCCTGAAGTTCTATGTTTTTTTGTTTGTTTGTTTGTTTGTTTGTTTTGCCTCACTTTGAGTAGTGATAAGGATATGTTTTTAAAGTTTTATAATGATAATCTGAGATATTATATAATATGAAAATGCAGGAATTTAGATTGTGAGATATTTTCTTAAGGGTTATAGAAACTATTATTGTAGAAAATTTTCTTTCATTTTTTTCTTTCTTTATGTCACAATTAGTTATATTTAAGAAAAAGAAAAGAAACATATTTGATAGTGTGCGCACTGAATTTTGGATCTTATCTGTGTAATCGTTCCCTTTCTATAATTGAAATGGTATAATATCTTTTATGTTGGTGTAGAATATAAAATGCACGTATATGATGAGACAGAATTTACCTATTTGTAGGATTGGTTTTTTTTTTTCTCCTTTGAATACTCATTAGATAAAGAAAGAGGATTGACTCATTAAAACTTCCTCTAACACACTTTCTGACTAAAACTATGAATTTTGTCTGCCAGTCAATATTTGTATGCCAAGACCCAGAAATGTATCTGTTAAAAATCTATCCAATGGATTTATATTTGTTTATTTTTTAATGGTAAACATGACAAATTAGACATAGAAGTATCTTTGTACTTCAAATTAGAGCTTAAAATTGATACTAATGTAGATTAAATATTGTGTGAAAATAGTAGTTTTAGTAATGATGTTTAAGGGACTCTTGTTACTGCCATTGCACAGCCTTATTTCACTTTGGAAAATATTAATAAAGTGCAATGTATAACCGTATTTTTAGAATTAATACTTTGTGGCAAGCATTAGATGGTCAGGACTAGGGGAATAGCAAAATACTTTACTTTTCAATCTAAGGCAATAAAGAATATCAGAACTTAGCACTCAAACTTTTGGCCAATTTTTACTTGTTTTTTTTTTCTTTAAGCTTGCAACTTCTTGTGGTATAAGCATTAAGCCGATATAGGCGGTATCTTGTATCTATATGAATGCTATCCTGCCAGAGAGTTTATTCAAAGCTGTTTGCTGTGGTATGTGCCATGGTAGCTGCTTATAGCTGTTCCTGTATGAGAAGCTGTAAAATGTCTTATATAAAATTTAATGCAATTTGCTATTTTTATATGTGAGGATGATTTGTTTAAAATGGAACTACTGAGAAAGAGTGATGCTTCATGCTTCACCATAGTTGCCAATTAACTAAAATGATTTGAAGCTTGTTATGCTGACTACAAATTTTATATGCTTTAATATAATAATACAATAACCCTAAAAGGGAAAGTTAAAATGCTACATAGAGCATAAATCGAGCTATAACTTTAGTTCATGCTGATCAAACCTGGTGCTTCTAAATTTTTATATTAGCTTAAATTTATATTAGTCCATAATGATAACTTTAAAGGTAAATATCAATATGTTGTTAATATTGTCTTATCTGGCAATTCACAGCACAGAATCATTTTTAATGTTGAGTATCCATTCCTTTTTCCTTTTTTGTCATCTTGTTAATATTAGGCATTTGGAAATATTTTCTTGAAAAGCAGTGCGTTATTATTATTTGAAAAATTACTTTTAATTGTTTTAAATTCCAAAAGCTTAAACTTTTATATGGAATGAAACTCCTTACAAATAACTTTTTCTCTGAGCTTCATTTGAGCTTTTACAATACTTTATTATAGTCATAATTTTTATTATACCAAAATGTCTAAATTAATTTTAGTATTATGAAATACTTTGACACGTGAGCATATTGAACTCCATGATCGATTAAAACATACTCTGTTACATTCCTTGTAAATTATTTTACTTGTTTATGACTTTATAAAAGGTTGCAATTTTACGTCCATTTTTCCTTTTATCCTAGGAAAGCATTATTGAATTTGATTTCAAACATTTTAAGCTGTATACAACTCATGAACCAGTACAAATCAGGAGTAATCATTTTGTTTTCTACAGTACTGTGGGAGTGTGTTCTTCACTCTGGAAAAAAAATTGATGGATTTGTACTAGACTTTCTGAGCACCAACTCCCCTGCAACTATTTTTGTTAAAAATATTTGACGGACATATGGAATTTCTTCTCATTTGTAAATTAATTTAGACATTTCTATACTTAATTCTATATTGTATTCATTTTTCAGCTGAGTATTTATGTACCTAATGTAATTATTTTAGTTTTGTGACTTTTTGTTTTGGTTTGTTTTATACTGTTGAGATATTTTCACCAAAAATTTCACCACCTCCCAGAGTATTAAAAATACTTTATACTGTTTCTATATCTTTACAGTTTTAAAAATCTTTTTATAATGCATGAAATACTTCTGTCAGGATAGTTTTTACACATAAGATGGATAAGTTAGGCATACCTGACTTAGCAGAAAAATATTCTGTTTCTACAAGTATATTTAGGATTAAATGCATCTGGAAGAACTACATTTGAGAATTACTAGAATTGCTTATTTTGCACTTTATAAATACATAGAATTCTGGGAAAGAATTTCTATTTTTGGATGTGCTTAGACTATATCAAAGTAAGCCAGCACTTCATTTATAAACTCACCATTAACTTCCATTAAGTGACTAATAATAAATTTTAATGCTGTTTTGACTTATGCATAAACATAATTTGTTAAAGAATCTCATTTTAAAAGTGTGCTGAAAGTAGTAATTTTGTAAATGGTTTTGATGAAATTATGAACTATAGAAATGTATTATGCAGTTCAGTTTTCTTCCTCACATAAAAATCATAGAGCCTAAAAGAAGAACTGCACAAACCTAAACTACCATTGTATTTTCTTTCATTACACTGTGAAGCACTGAAGTCTTATTTCAGTATTTGGACTGAGAACATTGTTCCAACTCCTAAGAGAATGTCTTCTATTATTCAAAATTATATACTGCAGTCTCTCCCCAAATTTCAAAAAATTAGCAAACACTTCTCACTTTTATCCATAAATGTTAAAATATATGAAGTGAAAACTCTAGATAAGATCTTGAAAACAAGGAAAGTCCAAATAAAAATAGCAATATTCTGTTCAACGATTTAAAAAGATATTTTTATAAAACAGTATTTGTATTAGCCATGTCTCTTTAAAAGGTATTTTTTTCATTTTGCTAGTTTAATTGGTTTATAAAATTGGTTTATATGTGGTGACTCTTGCTGGTACATGGAGTTTCCCTTGTTAAGCATTTGAAGAGGTGTCAGTGTATATATGCATACTGCACAAAGATTAGAATCTGTGTAACCTTAAAAAAGATCATTATCATTTGTCATCATTGACTTTAGCCAAATCACCATAGTTTGGTAAGTTTTGAAACTTGTAAAATTCAGATACTTGATAGTAGCTAACTCCTTAATATTGCAAACTGTAGCACTGATCTATTCTTATGGGGTCTTCATCATTCTAAGATGAAAGATAAGTTTTATAAAACTATAGAATTCCTAAATGTATTCCATTGTGATTTTAATCATCTGATTCTTTTTTTCTTAGCTCTGATGGAGTTTGATATTGTCTGTTCTATTTCTACTATCATAATATACTTATTTTGATGACTAAACATGTATTTTCCTTTTCAAAGTATTTATGAGAAATTTATTTTGAAGTGGAAGTTTACACTGTGAAGCAAAAAAAATGTGGCATTTAGATTTTTCATTAGGACTACATCAGCCAACCATGCATTTGAATATGCCGTTTTTAGTTTCTGTCCTGCATTACCAAAACTTCTTGATAAACCTTTTTCTTCTCAACAGTATTTTTGTAGTTATGTAACAATTCTAAATCTTTTTGCTGAATTCCTTTGCTCTAGCATGTTAGTTTTTTAGAATGCAAAATCTCTAGTTGTGAGCTTTACAAGTTTAAAATAAAATCACACTTGAGATGAATAATCATTTTGAAATAGTTAGATCCCTGATTTGAAGTTGGAAAATTAACATTAGGCTGCATGTATTAAGTTAGACTCTAATCAGCATGTGTTGTTATGAGTCAATTTAATATTAAAAACTCTCCAACTGGGCTACTGGGAAAGTAAGACTCTTAGGAATTCAAAGATTATTTGCAGAGGAGTACACCAAAGTCATATTTAAGTAAAATTGTTATTACTAATGCAGTAAAGCATCGTCCACAGTAAACCCATCCTATTAATAAAAATAGAAAATCAGTTTTAGTAAGTATAAATATCAAATATGACAAGGACTGGTAAGGGGGCATAGAACTTCATAAAATGTGCTAATGCTAACATTTAATAGTAGTCTAAACACCACAGAGAAAAAAATAAATTCCCATCACACTTAAGCTGTTGAGTCTCAAACAGCAACATCAAGGAGGAAATACTGATTTTAGATGTCATTAGTTCATTCCCCTAAAACTTTTAGAATAATGCCATGTTATTATTTTAGCAGCTCTAACAAAGATGAATATTTACCTACTTTGGGCTTTTTGCTGTTTTTAAAAGATTTTAAATATCTTAAGTATTTAAAAAATTTCTTTAAAGTTTACATTTCTAGGATAATGTTTTTATATTTTGCTCACATTTCACCTAAAATAGAAGGATCAAGACTTTTACATTTTAAAACACCTTATGACATTGAATATAATACTTATTTTGTGTTTATCATTAAAAGTATATTCTTACAGTAGCTATGTAGAAATACAGGGTAAGATAACCGGATTAGTACCTGTTGCTTTAAGTGAGTGTGTGGGAACGGGGAGGGAAATGACATAGCAGTCATAACTTCTAACACTAAGTACAAGTATTAGTTTCAATGGTCAGGTTTAGTTGCATTTCACAGGTGAGAATGTCAACTATATTATGATTGTAATATACTGCACATAAATATCCACTGGAGACCATCTGTGCTTTGGAAGATATAGAGAAATTATAAATAATTGAGTTGCCTTAGAATTTACAGATGAGTATTTTCTGAGGTCATTTATTAGAAAAAAATTTAGAAAGGTTCAACTAGAAGAATCTTTTTTTTTCCATAGTGTGTCCTTGCTGAGAGGGTACCATTGTGGTTTACAATTATGATTACTTGCTTTGCTATCTCTGTAACAGTTTTACAATGAAACTATTTGGTTACTTAACAAATATTTGAGTGCAAATACTCCATTCCTATAAATAATGGTTGTTGAATATTATATTTCTAACTGATTTTATATAATATATAAATAGGGTATAAAGTTATAAATCTTTTGCTATGTAAAGAATAAGGTATTTAACCTGGAAATTTGAGAATAACTTAAGAGCAAGTTATTTTTCAAATTTTCCACAACTGATAAAGAGAGTCACCATTGTTGTTAAATAATTAAGTAAAATATATAAAGGGTTTTACTCTAGTAGTGTCCCATGGAACTAATGTAGAAAGTGAGAAGAGTTATGATCAGGGGAAATTTTTAAAATTTCTAAAGAAGAGAGATTATAAATAATAAGTACAAACCGGACTCTGTAAAAACCCTTTTGTAAGCCAGTAGTCCTATTACAAAAGCTAATCTTCGAACTTCATGGTTATATTTTGGGGGTAGATTAAGATAGAGTTAGAATGGCACCCCTTTCCAAAACACTTAGCATCCTTGCCCCCGTTTTTTTAATCCTTGGGTAATACAAATTACAAAAGATGTGGATTTTTCAAAAGCTGTCAACTTTTTACTCTTGAATAAGTCAGTTGTTCTAGGTCCAAGGAGTGACTTTTTTTTCCCCACGTTTTAAATGTTAAACGATGCCCTATTTCATTATCTTCTGGTATAAAACATTTAAAATAACATATTTGCTGTAATATGTTATTGCTCAAATATCATTATTTTATATATTCTAGGTACCATACAAGGCTCTGAGATACAGCACTGAATAAAACACAAAAATACATGCTCCTCTTGAAGAGTTTATATTCGTTAGGGAAAACAGATAATCAGCAAAGTAAATACAGAGTACCTTAGGAGATGGTAAACAGTATGAAGGGAAAACGAAGCACTATAAGAGGTTTGCAGAATTTTTATTTGTGTGTGGAGGGGTGGGGAGTTGAAATACCATAGAGGATAGACAGGGACGGCCTCATTGAGATGGTGACTTGAGCCATGACCTAAAGAAAGTGAAGGAGCTGGCCATGGGCATGTATGGGAGGACGTTCTGGGCACAGGAACAGCAAGTAGAAAGGCTATGAGTTGGGTGCTTTTCTGATGTGTTTAAGGGGCATCAAAGATAGTGTCACTGGAGTGACAGCCGGAGAGGTGAGGATGAAGGGCAGCGACTGTGGGACTATGATATCCCCTGTCACTGTTGCAACCAAGAATTCCCAATACATTTCTAAGCATCCCTTGGGAAAGTGGCAATACTTTCATTTGAGAACCATTGTAAAGCATAATGAGTTAGGCTGTTATGGAATCAATTTCATTTGAAATTATAAACTCATCTGAATTGAATAAAAAGTTTTTTCATTATTTACTAGAAGTTTTTTTTTGGAAGTCTTTTTATGTGGTCTCATTGATGACCCTGTATGATTAAGTAATAGTTGTGAAATATGAATCTGAAAATAGATCTCAGGATTTGACTTGACTACTTATTTCCAATACATGACAGATGGTATAGTTATGCTTTATTTTAAGTTGATGCATCTATATTCATCTTCTAATATGGCTAATGGATTATTTAGATATGGCATTTCAATGTGATATATTAGGAAATGCCTATATTAATGAACTGGGGCTGGCCGAAGATGTTGTTAAACTCCACCTTGATCACATTGTAATTGATATTTTTTGAATTCTTGGACGATAAAAATTGCAAAAGACATGGGTTTTCCAAAGGCTGTCAACTTTTTATTCTTGAATAAGTCAGTTATTATAGGTCCGAAGAGTGATATATTTTTTTTTCACTTTTAAAAGTTAAGCCAAACCCTATTTAATTGTTATCTTCTGTATAAACTATTTAAAATAAAATATTTGCTCTAATTTTCATAAATATTTCTAATTTGAGCATTTAGAAAAGATATATTAATGATATATTTTAATTTGAAACAATTTAGTGAATCACATTCTTTTTTTTTTTTTTTTTTTTTTGAGTTGGAATGTGGCATGCTCATGGCCACCACAGCCTCAAACTACTGGGCTCAGGTGATTCTTCTGTCTCAGCCTTCCCAAGCAGCTGGAACTAGAGGCACGTGCCAGCATGTCCAGCTAAAACGAACTGCATTTTTGATGAGATGAGACAAATGTTACATGAATGTGGTTTATGCTTACGTTTCTCACCACTAACCTAACCCACTAACCTAATCCTAGCTCACTAATGCTCATTTCGCATCAAGAAGAGTTAAGTAAGCATTGATCTTCAAAACTAAGAGATTAATATTTATTTCTGACAGTGGAATTTGTATGTGCAAACTATCTTTAAAAAATTTTAAGATCAAATTTAAACTTTAAATGCAAATCAAACTGGGATATCATCATGGATTATGCTTGGTTAAAAAGCTGTGCTAATGTGCTTTGAATCTTAAAAGTATGGGTGGGCTTCCAAATGGTGGCAGCTATACTTTATGCACAAAAGCATCTGACTCATACATTTCAAAAAGCTGGGGGGAGGTGGTAGACAAAGGACTTCACAAGGCTTAGTTTCTACTGTTAACTGCATCCTGGGTGCTTTTTTTCTGTTATAATTTCTAGCAGACCTCTCATTCTTCCCGGCAGATGCTACCTTGTCCTTATTAAGTTAAAGATGAGTATTCCTAACTACTTTGTGATCCTCATCTTTCAGAGTAGATGAATTTGAGCTTGATTTTTTAGGAAACATTGCTCGATCTTGACCTCATAGTTTGCATAGTGTTTAAATAATCTTGACAGTGGTAGTTATTAAGCCAACCACTCTCTTTGGAGTAGAGATCATGTGCTTATTTGACTAAATAGGAAAATACTTTGTCTTTTGATTAACTCTGGTATCTGCAGTGACCTGAGAAAAAGTGATGCATTTTGAGGAGATTTTTTTTTTTTTTTTTTTTTTGAGTTGAAGTCTCACTCGGTCGCCTAGACTGGAGTGCAGTGGCCGCTCCCGGTCACCACAGCCTCGCCTGCTGGGCTCTGGCAATCCTTCCGCCTCAGCCTTCCGAGTAGCCGGAATTACAGACATGCGCTACCATTTATGGTAGAGAGGAGGTCTCGCTGCCCAAGCGGGTCTCGAACCCACGGGCTCAGGCAATCCACTCACCTCAGCCTCCCAAAGGCGCGGGATTACAGGCTGAGCCACCGAGCCCGGCGAGGAGATTTTCAGTTAATTTTTTTTTAAATGTTCTTTTTCAATTTAGCAGCAGAACCTTTCATATGCATCACAACTTAGTTTTCTACTATAACTCCAAAGTCACAAGCTTATGCTACATTCATTTCAGCACAGAGTGTTTTAAATGTCTCACTGTGTGTTCTTCATTATTCCACGTCAGATGTTGCCTTTCCTCCACCAATAATCATTAATGGCCAATTACTCATATATTCCTATTAGCACTCATTCATCTGCTATTTTGTATCTTCTGTATTACTTTATTTAAAAATAGTCATACTATTTCTTGCCAGTTCCCTATAATCTTCCAAACTAGGTGAGGTTAGATCTAATTCCTAAGTTTTAGAGGCATGTCGAGTAGCATAATGGTAAAGAATCTAGGTTTGAAGTCTGCCCCAATCTGCTAGATCCCAGTTGTGTGTTCCTAGGCAAGTTACTCAACCTCTCCAAGCCTCAATTTACTTATCTGGAAATAGGGTGCCTATGGAACCCCATAGGGAAAGAATTGAATACACTGCCTGACACTCCAACGTCAGCTTCTGTTGTAATGAAGGAAGAATAGCACTGAATTATAAAGATAAGATAGTGGGGAAATTAAACTTGAGGAGACGATTAAAGAAACAGAGTAAGATGAGGCTTAAGAGTGATTAATAATCAAGAATATGAAAGGCTACTACTATAATAAGATCATTTGCTAACTTTTCCTATACAAAGAAGATGGGTGGAAAAACATCTAAATACCATGTGCACTTGAGACTGTATGAAAAAAAAACTTAACAATGGGGATTATTGGAATTTGGATTGGGTTGTTAAATTAAGATTATGTATATTTACATAAATTATGGTGAATTTGGATCTTTGGGAAAACTATTGAAAATTCTATTTCATTTTTATAACTGAGGTAATAGTTTTCTAAAATATCTTACATACCTATGCTGTCCTCATTTCAGCATATAAAAGTTCTATGGCCTTGTAAAGCATTCTATTTAATATCCCATAGGGTAGAATTATATTATAAAATTTTAGGTTGTTTTAGGTTTTCTTTATGGTGTTGATTTTGTATCTTTTTCTCAGGTGGCAAGGACAATTGAACGCCAACACTTTTTTACTGATGTTATTTTTCACAATGCTCTTAAAACATTTTGATTATATATCTTTATTCTTAAAGAAATTTAAGTGTATACCTTTAATTTATATGTATTTATGAATCATAAATCCTTCATTATAACTTTAAACATTACAAAAATATTTAAATATTTCACTAAATGAAAATAGGTGGACATACTAATGATTTTGAAGGTTTTTGGGGATTTTTGTACTCCCAATTTAGAGAATACTATCTCTTAGTAGCTTTTTTTGCTCTGTTGAGAATTGTTTGGTAATGATACTTGTAAATAAATGGAGCAAAATACCAAAGCTTGAGAAAGAAATTGTAAGAGAAAGATGTGGTGGTTATTTGAAAGAAAGAGACTTTCTAAGCATGAGTTAGTATACCTTGTTCTGCTCATTTAATATTAAATCAAGGATTTCTTTCATGAGAAATTTGACAATGCATGTGGACTCTTTCTAATGCTATACCACAGCCACTGGCTACATTAATATGAGGCAGGGTTTCTCTTCCTCCCCACTGCCCCCGCTCTCCCAACCCTCCATCCAGGACACAGTGAGATTTTTAGACAGATAAATGCTAAGAGAACCCTATGTACTAAAGGCAGTGTTTACTGCATGTAATACATATCATTGTTTGTCTCCTGTAGTGAAAAATACTTGTGTCGTGCTGTTAAAATGCACTCCTGACAGACCAGTGCTTGCTATTATAGGGTCCATTGCTTAAAAAAATGATACACTGACAGAAATACAATTTAAGAAAATTTAACACCAAGGGTAGTCAACCATGTAGGCTACTATTAAGGGGCCAAAACTCAAGGCCAGGGGTTTATTTAAAAAAGAGACACAGTTTATTTGCTAGTGGTAGGCAAAGTTAAAAGAAAAAAAAATCGAACTTGAATTCCTTGCTCTCTAGTCTGTAGAAAATTAATGAAAGCAACAGTTCAATAAGATTTTATTGCAGAAATGTTTAAGTGAAACATTTTAAGAATGCTTTGGAATTTTTAAACAGTTACTTACCATTTAGAAAGCTGTAACACTGCAGTGCGTAACAAATTGTTAGCATTGGATCCTAGGCACACCCAGTGATTTTCTTAAAATGAGTAGTCAGAGCTGGTTAATCTGAATCACTTTGTTCATTTCATTTTTTGTGTGTGTAGCTTATAAATATATTTGAGACTGGCAGGTCAGCAGCACCCACAATTACTGTAATTTATAATGTAAGCCATTGTCCAAGTACCCTTATGGGCATAGTTTGGTAGTTAAATGCATTGGGTTTGTAACAAGACCTTTTGAGAAGGAAAATAACCAGATATGAGATGTGGTGAGATATGTTGGATTTTTAGAAGAGTACAAAATGTTCTGATGAACAAACTGCTACTGAATGATGATGAGCATGTGTTTTTAAGCTATCACATGACTCTATTATTAGGGGAAAGAATTCCATGAATTTAGATGAGATGTATTATCTAATTTCACCATTTTAAAAACAAATCTGTCTTCCAGTAATATTTGATGGCAACTGTGTATGGCTTATATGTACCTTTGGGAGAAAGGGCACAAAAGTAATGCAATAAATAATCTGAGCCACAAGGAGCTTAACTCGGGTACAAGAGAAGTAGAAAAAAACATCATCTACTGCTATGAGGAACCTAAAGATGTATATCTTGAATTCTCTACCCTGACTGTATAGCTTTATTGACACACCCTAGGATGTGGCCTTGGGTCCTGCCAAGATAGGGTGTCCTACAATGAAATGCACTGTCTTTGCAGATGTCTTCCAGAATTCAATTGGCCTGAACTGGACAATATTATACAAGAAATTTTTCTATGGAGATTAAAAGTAATGCCTAGTGTGAAACTTGTCCAGGGCTTCTGTAACTCAGCTGTGTGTTAGAGTAGACACAGAAGTGCTTGCTGAGGAAGATTGCGAACCTCAGCTCTCCTTACCTCAGCTTTGGGGTGGTTCTCCATTCACACATGTGTTTTAGTTATATATGAACTTTATCATATCATGACATCTCAGCACTCTGTGTTCTTGCCAGAGAGTGCAACTTTGAATGCTACTTTTCAATTCTTATTATTTAAGGAGTCATTTGAATAAAATAGTTATCTATGACAGATTACCTGAAAAACTGGATATTAAAACTATTCTTTCTGATGGTTTTAAATGTCCTTTAGATCAAGCCAGAGACCTATGTACTTGACTTTGACCCCTGTTGTTTTGGTCCCCCAATTTTTTTCACAGAGTTGTACATTAGGTTTTTACCATTATCCCATATTGAATAATATTTTTTAATAAACGACTGCAAAAACTTAAATATCTAAAGGATGCAACTGTAGACTTTGTTTATTGTATCATACAATGTCCTGCAGAATCACTGATGAAATTTCTCCCTAGATCTCTGTATAAGATAAGTTTCTGTAACTACAAATGATTAAATGACATTTTTCCTGGGGTTTGTGAATCATATATTTGTTTACATTTTCCCTCTTTTCTTTGTTTCCTAGGAGGCCCAGATCAAGTTTACTTCCTAATAATTGTTTAGAATTACTTGATATATTAATAGACTCTTCAGACATTTGTACTTTCTTACCCGTATTTTCCCTTTATTATGATAACTGGAGCTGTTTCTGTCTTCTGAGGATTATTTTTGAGGTTATTCAAATGAGATAGTTTAGTAGGAATGGGTACAATGTGCAATGGGAAAAAAATACAGGTAGGAGCATAGGGCCTGACACATGAGAGACACACAGATAGCTGAGTGAGAGGATTTTAGAAAAGGGGAGAATACGATAAAGTTAATTTTCTAGTCTGGATATTATATATGAAATATAGATGAATCTGAATAATATTTGGAAATAATATTTGGAGAAACATTTGCACTCACTTTATGGAAGATGCAGGTTGTAGCAAATACAACATTTAGTATTTATTAATATTCATCTTTATCATCATGATTATTTAGCATAAAGTTAATCTATTTTTTAAAAATATTAACACATATGCAGATCTTATTTCTTGAGGCAGTAGACAATAACTTACTTTCTACAATGATACTTTGATGTAAATAAAATAGGCTGGATTATTTAACTCATCAATGGCTAAAACAGGAATTACAAACACAAATGCCTACAGGCTCCAAAGTCTGGCAGGGATAGTAATGTAGTGAACTGGGGCTTGGATGTTCCATCCAAAGAGGGAAACCATGATTTACTTCTATCAGGCTATAGGAGTATGGGTCTAATGTTGCTGACTTTTCTAGATAAGTCAGATTTTTTTTTTAGATATTTAAGTAAAATCTCTTGGACTTAAGGTTTTGGCAACTAACTCTAATGTGGATCACAAGCCACTAGAATGTTATTTCTTGGTCAGAGCCATAAAATTCTATTTTCAAATAACTGATCAGGCCCTCTGGTCTATAGTTGTCTGAGGTATTTGAAAATGTTTCTTCATACCCTGAATTACTGAAGAGGGCACCACTGCTCCTCATCTCACATACACCAGTCATACCCCTTCTTCAGAAGTCTCCGAGCTCTCCACCTAAAAGAACTTTCAGTGTTGGCACTGTTCTTTGAGGTGGAAGGCAACCCCTCCTGAGAAAAGAGCTCTCTTGCCTCTTCTTGAACTTCATGGCAGCAGTTCAAGGTTGGAGTTCAGCGGCATATTTTCTGGGATGCTCACTGTGCCAAAGCTAAGACATTTGAGGCCATCCACTTCTAAACAGTCCTCTTAACCTGATAATGTTCATCATTAAATAAAAGGTATGCCCACTACCACCACTCCTTCACACACCAATATTAATTCTATATTTCTCCTATTTCTACTGCTTTCTTCATTCTCTATATATTTCCACTGTTAACTTCACTCAACACCATTTTTCACTGGGCCTTCTGGAAGCCTCATGACCTTGTCAATAACCTTTCCTATATCCACAGTCTTGGCAGGATGCTCTGAATTGGGATCTTGCTCTGTTGCCCAGGCCAGAGTGCAGTGGCATGATCACAGCTCACTACAGCCTTGAACTCCTGGGCTCAGGTTATCCTTCCACGTCCGCCTTCATGCCACCATGCCCAACTGATTTTTTGAAGAGATGAGGTCTTGCTATATTGTCCAGGCTGCTCTTGAATTCCTTGGCTCAAGCAGTCCTCCCACCTCATCCAAGCAAAGTTCTGGGATTATAGGCATGAACCACTGTGCTTGACCAGAAAATACTGCTTTAACCGAGTTTCATCTCTTTTGTATTAATTGCAATGTGTCTCTCCTTCAAGGAGACAGTTTTCATTTTTGCAATTAAAAGGAACAAGGTGCTACATAGTTGTCTAAATCCCACATTCCATGAAGCCAAGAGGAGAAGCTGGCATTCTCTTGGATATACACCACTGTCATTCTCTTGGATATGCATAATTATTGCCACTCACTTAAAAAAGTATATCCTCTAACAAAACTCAAACAATCTAATGATACTATCTTTCACCTTTCTCACTGCTGTCAGTTTCTTCTTTCATAATTCTAACAGATTCACAGCTCACCCATCTGAAACCAAGCCCTAATCTGTTAAGCCTTCTTGACCCTACCGAACATCAGCCCTCCATTTCAGAATCACAAGTAGTGTCTTGTCCTTACAAAAAGTATTTCATCTCGGGAATCTTAAACTCCATACAATCATTCTTCCTTGATTGCAATACAATTGATCTTTTATTTCAGACACTCATCTGTTCTATTATGGCCTTTTTTATTTTTCCTAAGTTGGTCAAATCTTTGAAACTCCTGTCTTTCCCTGGACAATAGGAACCTGTTAATCAGACAAGTCCTCATCCCTTTCAAACTCAATCTCCCACCATGCCAATGCTAGCTTGGTATGCTACCCCATTTTTATCTACTTCTACAGTGTGAAAGCATTGACAGTAACAAGCAAATAACATATAAATTGATAACTCACTGATAAAACCTGTATATCAGGTTTTATATAAATCAGCCTCTTACCACTATTTACAGTTCATCTACTTTTCCATTTTTTTTCAACTTCTTTTATCCCATCTGTGTGAATGGGGTGCTCCTATTCCTTCTAAGTGCAATTCTATGCCCTTAGGTCCATTTCTTCCAATATCCTGTGAGTCTGTATTCCGTATCTTTTTTCCTGCCACTTGACCCTAAACATATGAATGTACCCAAGACTTTCCTGATTTGAAAAAAAATTTCATATTCCTCATGTAAAGTATTATTCAATTTTTGGTATTATTCAAATCTTTATTATCTAATTTCCTTAAAGAGTAGTCTATCCTTGTCATTCATACTTCCTCTACTTCATTTGCATCTCACCCACTTATGAACTGGCTTCTACCTCTAACTACTACTCTGCTAATGTTGCTCTCTCTGATAATTTTTTTTTTTTTTTTTGGAGTCTCACTCTGTTGCCCAGACTGGAGTGCAGTGGCCACTCCTGGCCACCACAGCCTCGACCTGCTGGGCTCCGGCGCTCCTTCTGCCTCAGCCTTCCAAGTAGCCAGAATTACAGGCGCGTGGTACCACGCCCGACTGATTTTTTGATTTATTGTAGAGGTGAGGTCTCACTGCCCAGGCGGGTCTCGAACCTGCGGGCTCAGGCAATCCACTCACCTCAGCCTCCCAAAGGCACGGGATTACAGGCTGAGCCATGGGATTACAGGCTGAGTCACCGAGCCTGGCTGCTCTCTCTGACATTTAATTGTTGATGCCATTGGGCTGTTTCTCAGGAATTGTATTACAGTCTCTTTTCTCTTTTAACAGCATTGCTTACTTCTCTTTACAAGCTTTAAACTAGGATTGCCTGAGCCCACGGGTTCGAGACCAGCCTGGGCAGTATGGCGAGACCTTGTCTCTACAACAAATCAAAAAAATCAGCCGGGTGTGGTGGTGTGTACCTGTAGTTCCAGCTACTTGGAAGACTGAAGTGGAAAAATACCCTGAGCCTAGCAAGTCAAGGCTGCGGTGGCTGTGAGCATGCCATTGTACCCCAACCTGGGCAACAGAGTGAGACCACAACTCAAAAAAGAAAACAAAAAACAAAAACAAAACTTTAGACTGTCTTGGATGTTCTGACCCTACAACATTCTGATTCTTTTCTGGCAAAAGAATCTCATCCCTATTAGATACTTACGTGAGTGAAGGATGTACCCCAAGAACACTAATCTTATGTGGCATACTATTTTTCCTAAGAGATGTTATCTGTCTTCATGGTTTTAATTTCTCTTCATGTTGTGATGACTCTTCATTCAATCTTTGCCCGTAGCCCATTGCTCTCCTCTAAGTGTATATCTAGCAACTTCCTTGGCATCTGCAAGTAAATATTACACAGGAACCTCAAATTCAAAATATCTAAAACTCAACTCATAGAAAAATGAGCATAATCTTAATACAGTAAATTAACCTGATAAAAAAGTTTAAAAACATATAAAAATTAATTTTATTTTTGAATATAGATTTATATACTTGAAAGGGATTAGCAAATAGTCTATTGGTATATAAAGTGAATAATACACTAGGAACAGCTACAATTATTTCTAGAATGTAAGAAATGAACACCATAACATGTTTTGATCTAATTCATTAAATTATCAAACTGGAGAAAGAAACACCATAGCTATAGCAGTATGTTGTCAAAAGGCAGTTTATAAAATTCAGTAGCTGTTACAAAATTTCCAAAGAGAAATCAGGAGACTAGTTAAAAATGATTAAGGAAATTTACTGAAATCTAACAAAACTATTTATAAAACAAATGGTAAAATCATTTCCATTAAAGTCAAGAAAAAAAAAAACTAGAGATATCCACTATTGTCACTCATATTCAATGTTGCTTTAAAGGGTCTAGTCAATGTAATAAGATAAGCAAATAAAAGTGATCAATTTAAATGCTAAAAAAAGAGAATTATTTTCTTTGCAGATAATTGAGAAAACTAAAGAATTAATAAAAAAAATTTACCATAGGATCTAGATAAAAAACAAGGAATATAGAGTTTATAGTTTTACTATAGCCAAAAATAACTGGTTAGAAATAGAGAAGAAAATAAATTAATTAAGAGTGCTAATATAACCAATAAAATACATATGTGTTAAAGTCCAGCATTCATATGAAGAAATCTTTTTAAAGGAAAGCTCAGCTAAAAAGATTGTCTTCTATTTTTCTGTTTATACTTACTAAATAAATATAGAAAAATCTCAACTGGACTGAGGGTAGGGCTGTTATAATAGCAATGAAATTTTAAGAGTTCGTTTTAACATTGTGAAATGAAGTCAAAAGAATGAAACTCAGATCATGGCAAATATTTCTTGAGGATTTACTCTGTAATAAGTACTGTTCCAGGGACTGAGACTGCAACAGTCAAAAAAAAAAAAAAAAAATAGACAAAAATCTTTGCCTTTGTGTATCTTATATTTCAGTACTACTTATGAGGTACATATCTGTGGTACAGTACATGAGCTGTATACTGTGCTAAGGGCTTTATAGATATAATCTCATTTAGCCTTGGGGAACTGCGGTTTTATTAAACCCATTTTAGAGACAAAGACACTGAAGCTGAGAGTGATTAAGTTATTTAGTCAAAGTTCCCAAAGTGCAAGTGGTAGAGATAGGATTGAAATCCATACAGTGTGACTGCAGAACTCATTCTCATGGGTTGTACTCTAGCATGTAGGAACTGAGGACATGGCTCCAGAAGGCTAACGCCCTTATCCCTATAAATTGGGCCTGTACTTGCTGATCAGATTATCAATCACTCAACTCCAAACACCCATGAGAGTCTTTTTTTTTCTCTCCAGATAACCAATGGTATGCTTATACCTAACAGCATTTATGATATTGATTAACTGTAGGTTGGAAAAAATGTATAAGTGGTTAAAATTTTATCAAAACATTGACTATAAAGTAGCATAACAAAAATAAGCTTGAAGAATGACTGAATGTCTGTGTTGCATATAGCATGTTCAATATGTTATTTAAATAAACTTAAAACAAACAAGACAAAATGTTAACAATTATCAATTTTGGATAGTCACTAGTGTATTTTTCTATAATTAAATTTAGTAAAAGTTTTTATTACAAAAGAAATACAAGTACATTGTAAAAAATTTTAAGATATGGATTAACAAAAATGGGAAAACAAAATGCCATAATTCTGTCAGAGCCTTTTTTTTTTTTTAAGGTGGAGTCTCACTCAGTTACCCAGACTGGAGTGCAGTGGCCATTCCCGGCCACCGCAGCCTCAACCTGCTGGGCTCCGGCAATTCTTCCGCCTCAGTCTTCCAAGTAGCTGTAACTGCAGGTGCGCGCTATCGCACCCAGCTAATTTTTTGGATTCATTGTAGATATGAGGTCTCAAGTTGCCCAGGTGGGTCTCGAACCCGCGGGCTCAGGCAATTCATTCACCTCGGCCTCCCAAAGCATGGGATTACAGGCTGAGCCACCGAGCCCGGCCTATCAGAGCCTATTAATGTTTACCCTAATTACCTTTGATTCCAAATCTTTTTCTACCTCTGTATATATACATCCATGCATTTTTATCAAATTGAGATTGCATTTACCTGCTGTTTTATAATTTAATTTATTGTCTATGATCTACATTTTTCCATGATAGCAAAGCTTTATACAATCTACCTGATGCATATTCAGATTTCTCTATTTGACCCCAGAAAAGTACTCCAAATCTGTTTTTTACAATTAAGATCCAATCCAAAATTACATTTTATATCTGGCTGTTATGTCTATTAAGTCTCTCTTAATCTTGAACATTGTCATTTTTCATGATGTTCACTTATTAAACTATAGAATTTGACCTAAAAATTTTTTTATTTCCTAAGTTTCATTGGTTGCATCCTTGTGGTTTCATTGATCTTGTTTTTTCTATCCCTAGAACTCCCAGTAAAACAGAAGTTGCTCTACAGGCCTGATAAATTCAGTTGTTGCAGGAAGCAGTGGCGTGAACCTGTAGTCCCAGCAACTTGGGAGGCTGAGGCAGGAGAATCACTTGAGCCCAGGAATTTGAGGCCAGCCTGGGCAACACAGCCAGGCTCCATTGCAATATATATATATATTAGGTGTAGATTGCATGATAAATGATGTATTCATCAAGAAATACATCTGTTAGTGACACTAAAGTTGATTACATGATGATAAGCTGATCCTGCTTTTATACAGTTAACACTTTTCTTATTGTGACCAGAAAATATCTCATGTAGTGTTACTTGAATGTCAGTAGATGTATGATTCCCTATTGACTATTCAACCTAATGAGTTTAATAACATTTGATAATCACTAGCTAAATTAGTATATGTTGCAAAATGATCTATTATCCTATCACTCTCTCCACATTTATTAACTGGTATTTTTCTGTAAGATATAGCTTTTACTCAGCCTCTGAATCTATTGGTTACCCTGAATACAATTTCTATGAGAAAGACAAGATAAAAATTTGCTGAATTCTTTCTGAGTTCCCAGTAGGGTGGGTGGGATGAAAAGATGAGGGGAGGCAGCCTTTGTCCTTCCTACTGAGTATGTTAAGCTAGAAGATTCCACCACCTGACTTTCTAGCTATTACCTTGCCTAAGAATCTAAGTTTTTTTTTTTTTTATCCTCAAGCTATACTACTGACAATTAGATGCAAGGGAGCTATCCCCTTATATGTCTGTATTACATTTTTAGGCTACTGGTATACAATCACTAAATTGTTTGTCAATTAAACGTAAACCTGGGAAGTTATGTAGAACCAACCAGGAAACTTGTTTCTCATCAATGGCATCAGGTATGTTAGATTTTATTTCACCAAACAGCTCCCTGCAAAGCACACCTATGGTTTTTCTGGTAATGATTTTCTAAATGAATAGAGAAATTTGAATAATTCTTTGTTCTTAGTTTCTAAAGTCTATTGGAAAACAGCCAGACCATTTAATGATGGTTGCCCTAAAGATCTAACTTATGTGTATTTAAGGGAATATATGGATATAATTTAATGCTAGAAGATAAAACATTTTGTTCTCTTTAAAAAAAAAATCCCTATGGAAGTTGATGACCTTTATAATCAATGACTCAAAAAAAAAACTAGGCTCTAGAGAGTGTTTGGGTTGGAAAAGGTCACCTATCTGCAATGATATAGTCTATCAAGGGTGTATATAAATGTAATATACTGGACCTTAACAATGCAATCTATTTCATTAGAGTAAGGAAATTTTTTTGCTTTTTATTTCAAATGTGACTTTGTTAAGTATATAACTGTGAGTTATTTCATCTGGAATATATTATTTTAGTGAACTAATGTGATTTTTATTGTAGTGGCTTTGAAATTTTTAAAGCTAGGGTCAGACCTGAGCATGGGCCAGCTTGAGATGGGTCTACTCCAAAGAGAACACAACTACTTCCTCTCTTTCCTTCTCCTCCATTTCTTCTATTTGACCCCTCCTTTTCTTGCCTCATCTCATTTAAGGTTAAAGAGGTAGGCAGTTATTATTATAATTTTGGGGGGGTGGAGTCTCACTCTTGTCACCCAGGCTGGCATGCAGTGGCACACTCCCAGCCACCGCAGCCCCAACCTGCTGGGTTCAGGCGATCCTTCCACCTCAGTCTTCCAAGTAGCTAGAACTACAGATGCACACCGCCATGCCCAGCTAGTTTTTGTGATTTATTGTAGAGATGAGTTCTCACCAAGTTGCCTGGGCTGGTCTCAAACCCCCAGGCTCAGGCAATCCTCTCGCCACAGCCTCCCAAAGTGCTGGGATTGCAGGCTGAGCCGCTGCGCCCAGTCAGCAGTTATTTTTAAGTTATATTGTTCAGGTGAACTAAGGAAAAAACATATTTCTCAACCTCAAGTAGTTTTTATAATCTTTGGAAGAAAAGTATTCTCTTAGAATGCCCCACATATTAATTGTACATGAATTTTAAGAAAATTTTAGTACTATCCCATTAGGTAGTTACTTAACACTTTATAAATTTAATTAAACTGTTAACGTTTGAGAAAACCACAATCTCTGTTGCCTAGGAAGACTTTTGGGAGGAGATGAGGTTGGCATGGACAATGAGGAAAGAATACACTTTGGATGAAAGTAGCTACACTGCCAGGGGAGGGGAGAGTGGGATTGGCAGTTGAGGGAAATGGGCACGGGATCATCAACTAGGGTACCTGCATAATAAGCATTTGTGAACCTAACCCTGAATTGTACCCACTTCTTAAAATTAAAAAAAAAATTAAAAAAAGAAAGTAGCTGCCTACTGAGGACTGGAGTCTGCTATAAATTTAACAATTTAAATTTGAATTAGGTATAGCGTTGCCAGCCAAAATACAGGATACTCAGTTAAATTCAAGTTTTAGATTAGTAATAGATCTTTTTTTTTTTTTTAATCTAAAAATATCCCATGCAACATTTGGGAATCCTAAAGCTGGCAAGTATAATTAGCAGTCAAAAAGAACTGTGGACCTGTAAAATTGATCCAGAGGGCCTCTGTGGGAAGGAAGTCTAAATATGATACACTGGTAATATGGAGCCATTGTAAGTTATTAAACAGATGAATGAAAGGAATTTAGTGCCTTAAGGAAAAGCCTCTTCCAGATGTGTGCAGAATGGTTTGTTATAAGAAGAGAATATTAACTTTGTTATCATGCTTACTTGTCTATCTCCCCAGCACTAGACTGCAAACGTTTTGAGGACAAGGAAGTGTCTTATTTGTTTTATCATATCCAGCATCAAGTTAGAAAACCTGGCAGTTAATAGACACTCAGTAAACATTGATGGGAGGGTAGGAGGAGGAAGTAAGGTAGAATAAAACATTTAAGAATGCTTAAATGAATGCAATAAGATGACAACATATGTGGTAAAAATAATGAAGATAATTACCAGCTGGTTAGGAAAATATAATTTTAATAATGAAGCTTATTTAGAGGGGCTTCATGAAAGATTGGGATAAAAACTGAAAAGATTTAGGAGATGGTTCTTGAAATTCAGAATTGCTTCCTCATATACAGGATGCGAGTGTACCTTCTGAGCTACCTGTCTATGATACTTAATAGATATATAATATTATAGACTGTGCTGTTTGTTAACTCTTCAGAGTAATGGGATCATAATGGTAAAGATGCATCACCAGTTTTGATGGATACAGCTGATAGCAGGCACAAGTTTCCTGCTGCTGCTAATAACAGAGTTCTGATGTGTTAGGACCTAAACCATCTTGAGTGTGATTAAAGACAGGCCTAATTGGTGCTGAGTTTCAGCAAGGTGATGCTGAATGTTGTCTAACAAGGTTTAGTGTAGCTTTACTCAGTGTAGCTTTGCCCTTATTGGGTTATTTCTAAAAGAGATTGTTCAAAAAAAGGACATAGGAAAGATGGTATGATCATTTCTTTGTAACAGCTTTTAAGTATTTTATTTTTTACTTTCACCTATAGGTCTTTTGTCCATTATACACTGAATTCAAAATGGAATTTTAAAATAGGGAATACTAATCAAGTGGGTATAAATAAAATCCCTACATGAAATGTGTTTAAATGACAAGGAAGAGCATAAATTTTCATCTATATTCCTACTCTTTAGGTTACAAATTCAATAATTTGGGGACATATGAATGTCACATGGGTTATGTGCTGAGTAATGGACTGGCCAAGCTATCAGGAAGCTTACCTAGCAAGAAAGGAACAAACAGAGGGACATAGCTGGTACAAATTCTGAAAGATCAGTAGAATATATGAAACAAGTGTTTAAATATCTAGAGCAGAGTGTAATTCATTCTGCCTCGAAATCAGGGGGCTTCATAGATCTAGCGACATTTGAACTATAAACGGAAAAGGAGTAGTTGTTTTCAGGAATAATAGATTTAGTAGGGGCTGATCAGGCAGGAGCAGTAGAAGACCAGGCATGGAAGTAGATGGTGAGTCCAGGGAGGAGAGAACATGTCATAGGCAAGTCTCAGTGGTGGGCTAGAAGACAGAAAGGAAGACAGACAGCATGGACCATTTATTTATCCTGCACACAGTGGGGAGCTATAGAAGGTACTAAGTAGAATCCAATCCAAATGGATTGGATCTGTGTTACAGAAAGGATATTTATTGACTGCAGAGCAGGACAGGGCTGGCTGGTGGAAAAGATGTTCAGCTAGGAGGTTGTAGCCTGAGTATAAAGGAGAAAGGATGCATACTGGAAGTAGGTCACTAGGAAAGAACAAAGAAGAAACACCCTCTTTTCAGAGAGTGGCAGAGTTAGATTTGGGGTCTGAGGCAAGGAGGAACATTCACAGATGAATTTGAGACCTCTGGTTTGAGGGACTTGGAAATGTCCGACATTCGTTTCAACATATGGGGAGGGGCAGGGTAACGCAGTCTGTGAAGAGAAGGGATGATATGTGTAAGGAGAACTAGACTTGTGCTGTAAGACCTCAATAAGTAAAAAGCCCAGGGAGACAGATTTTGGCTTTAAATAAGAATATTTCTTAGAGGTCAGTAAGTGAAAAAGGATTCCTAAAGGTAGTAGTGAATTGCTTCTGAGGTTCCTTCTGTTGTTTCAGTTGAAACAAGAGAGGAAATCTTAAATGACGGGATGTGTGAACTCCAGCTCTCCCATTATCTATCTGTGTGAGTCTAGGCTTGTTACATAATTCTGAATGCCTCATTTTCCTCACCCATAAAATAGGGGAATAAACTGCCACTTGCCTCATTCAGTTGTGAGGATAATGAAATAACCCATGTGAAATGCTTAGTTCAGTGTTTGGAATAGACAGGGTTCATAAACATTAGCTCTTATGCTCTAAGCCTTTAATAATTGACCAACTTTCATATTGGTAATGATTTGAGATGTTTCTTTAAAATGTAAGTATAGAAAAATCTTTTGACTAATTTGTCTTATTTACTAATGTATAATTATCAGAGAGGACTTAGACTTTTAGTTACTTTTTCTATTAAAAATGCTTCATAGACAGTATTTAGTGTGTGGAAGTGGACACTATGTTTATGTATTCAAAAATAAACGGAGCCTCCTTTTTAGTGGAATTTTACTCACTTGGGTTTAATTATTAATTATGAAATACAAAAGAGAATGTTGAACTTTTTATAAAAACATGGCAGATATCATAAAGTTAAGTTAGGACTATAATGTGGAAGTCAGTACTAGGTTATATAGTACTATGGATTGCCCTGTCATATTTTGCCAGGTTAAAAAAAAAAATACCTTTCCCTTGCGTGCTTTTTGTTTGTTTCTTATTGTTACTAGTTTATCACACCATGTATCATACTTCAATTAAGGGTAAAAGAGGAAATCCTGCATGGAGTGAGCACCAGTCTGGGTATCAAAACGCCGGCTCTGCTAGGTTTCCATCAGTTTCCTTATGGTCTTGAGGTCTTAGATAATCACTTTTACCTCTGTGCTTCCATTTCCCCACCTATAGAGTGGGTGCCACCTACCACCTCTCAATACATATGGTAAGGATTAAGTTTTTTTATTGCAAATTTATATAAGAATTTCTTTTCTTGTGGCCAATAAATAAAAAATTTGCACTTGGAAACAAGCTATTTTTCCACCTATTTGCCTTGTAGTTAATAGAGGGCAGATAGGAATCCATTGTGTCGGCAAGAAAGCTGAGATTTAAAGCAAAAAAAAGGTGATAGAAATAGAGGGGAAGTTCCTAATTCACGTTTTATCCTCTACCTAAAACACATTGTTGGTTATGTGCTTTGAACCTGTCAGAAATAGAGTATAGGAAGAAACACCAAGTAATGTCAGCCTGCCAGTCTGGGCTGTCGGGAATATCTATTATGCCATCTGTCACAGGAGATTTTAGGTTGGAGAGCAGCAAATCCGTGACTGGGGACTCAAAGTTCAAAAGCAGGAGGTCTCTCCGCTCTGCACACCTTGTGGCGTCTAAATCACTATCCCTGAGCCAGGCGTTTTCATTGATCACACATCGTGCATCTGCAACTTCACTTAAAAATAAAAAGCTTAAAGAGCCCTCATTTATAATATGTTCCAGGGTTCTTGTAATTTAAAACAATGCAATTGAGATATATAACACAAAATTTCTAGCCCTACTGGCTTCCTCTGATTCTGGGGCTTAGTAGTGTTATGCTTTTTATAATGGGTCAAATCAGCAGGGTAGGTGGAAGAAGCCTGGTTTTCCAAAGGGAACAGGTAAGCTGCAGGTCCGCCACGTGGACACATTTGTTACTGGGGGAGGGATGGGGAGAGCAGAGAAGCAGCAATTAGGCAGTGGAGTAATGCTCTTAGGGGCACGGGCTCCAGTTCCGTAATACATTCCTTTCTTAATGTGACTTGATGTAGATAGAGTGAGGGCCTATCAGGTGTGAAAAGCCCTGCTGCTCCTGGCGTGGAGTGGCCTCCAGACGGTGATTTGGCGACGTCAATCTAGTCATGCTTGATTTCGACACTTAACGTGGTAAAGCAGGATTTCTCTACCCCCGATCAACTTCTCAATTAGCAAGCTGCCTTGTATAACGGCCTTGTTTTGCAATCCCTCAGGGCTGCTTCAGGGGTCATTAGGGTGAGAAAACTTGAGCACTAGCTGGGCTCGAGCTGAGCAGGAAGGGAGCCTCAGAGATTTCCTAAATACATATAACCCTTTTTCAAGTTGTTTGCTTTCATGGGATTGATTCTTGGCACATTAAGAAGCTTAAGGCTCCAGTATCTTCTTTTAACTGCCCCCCTTATCGCCTTTGCAGCTGACAGGGTTTTTTTGACAGGCTGAGAGTAAAAAGAGATAACTAGTAGGTTAGTACTTTATTTATACGTGTGGACACACAAGCACATAGAGAGACATGCACACACGCTCAAATATCTTTTAAGTTGTCTTTTCAGGGCCTCTGGTTACCATGAATATCAGCTGTCAAATGATTTTAGTAGCTCATTTTTTAAAAATATTCAATATGTCTGAGTTCACGATCTTTGTTTCTAGTGTGTCTGACTATTCAGTAATGATTTTAAATTGGTCTTACCTCATTCAATATCCTCTCAGCCCCAAATAATATTTATATGAATAATGTGATTTTTGTCATGGGTATTTATGAATAGAGATTGACTATATTTTATTTTTATTTTTATTTTTTCCTATCTCTGATTTGGCAGAATGGCTTATTTTTAAGAGAAAAAAGTTGTTTGGGTTTTTTTTCCTTTTATAAAATGTATCTGGATAAACATAATACAATTATAGAAAATTATTTTGTGAACTGTACTACATAGAAAACATTCTTTCAAACATTTTAGATCTCATATTTATTATTTTCTATTTTGATAACCTATTTTCATATCTGCTTACTGTTATCACACTGTTAGACAATTCGGTGAATGAATTCATATCAAATATTTTATCAAGTTTGGCTATAATATAATATTCTTAGAGCAATTGTTTTAACATATAGTCTATGAGCAGGTTTTCCTAAAGTGGTTTGCCTCAGTTTCTTACACAAAATATGTATTTTATTGAGAGTAAGCAGAGTGATATATACTTAATAATATATGTAGAGTTTTAGAGATTACAGAAGTTAATGTATTTTATAAACTGGAAGTTGGATATATGTTGACATTACACACCCCAATGCATACTCTATTTATGAAGGGTCTGACAATCAGTTTTAGATCTGTTTAAGAGATAATTATACTTATGGATGGTGGCACAACAATTTCTAAGAAGTACTTCTAATAAGTCCTAAAGGTCACTCAACAAAGGAAATACCTTAGCAGCCCCATTTTCTTTTAATTAAAAAAAATACACATTCCAAAAATGAAGTTTTTACTTGAAGTCAGTACTTTAAAAGCCAAACTTTACAAAACTTAAAATGTTTGTATAACTATGCAGGTAACATCATGAATGTTTAAGAACAATATTGTATGTGTACAGATAAATATGTAATCCATAAGTTTGTAATTATTTTGTATAGTTTTACTACACAAAACTTAAGCTTCAATATTTTTCTTTCAAAATAATATATTCAGAGGTATGCTAGTTTATTATGGAAAGTATCAAGTTTGAACAAATTGATACTAATGAATTGTACCTTTTTCTCCTACAAAGCTATTTTGTCTTTTTGAATCTCCTTCCTTCTTAACATTTCTTATTCTAAAAATAAATTTCTCTAATCCTACAAATAATTGTTTTCATGGCTGTATTTTGTTAACTGTTTTAAATTCACTTTAAGGCAATGCAAAAGCCTTAAAAAGGTTCACAGATTTTAAAATATATATGTTTTAAATACTAACCTATGTTGATTTAAAGTTTTATACCTTCCTTTTAAATGATTCTTTTAAGAAGAATGTTACAAATTTAGGCTGGCGACTGAAAGTCAAAGTCTCCAAATTAGTTTTTTATCTGAATAATTCAGTTACAATTAGATTAGAATGAAGAATCACAGAATTTTACAATTATACAAAAGTCCTTAAAGAGTATTTAATTCAATCTACCTATTTGGTTCATTGACAGAACTGAAGAAGTTTTGAAACCTCTGAATTCTAATTGATCTCTAGCTATTCCTAGGGTCGCTATATAACTTTCTCTCCAACCCAGGACATTTTTGATAAAGATATACAACTCTGTAGACTAGACAACAGGTTTATATCCAGGATTGTCCTGGGGAAATTGTGACATATGAACACCCTTGTTATACAGATACATAACCTATAATGTGTGTGTTTTTTTTAATGATAGCATTTAGAGTACTTTCTTAAAGAATTTAAGAACAATATTTATTAAAATATTGAAGTGAAATGGTGCCAGATGTTAAATTTGCCTTGTAGAAAGTACTTTTTTAAATGATCAAATAAGATATATTTCATGAATCTTTGGTGATATGTCAATGGAATTCAGAACTATGAAATATTCTAAGCCTCCATCACATAATATTCTTAGTTAAAAACAGGAATAAATATCTGTTTAACTATCTCATTAAATCTTGGCAAATTTATCCTGTCTTATAGATAGATTACACAATAGCCCAAACCCTGCTCCTTACCTTAAAAGAAAATATTAGTAATTCTGTTGTTTCTTCAAATAAATAAGATTTTAAAAATTAAATATAATTTGAAATTAAACTCTAGATATACGGTTTTATATAGATTGTCATTATTCATAATACATAGCACTTTTTCTCTAAACAAGTCAATAATCCTAGAAGAAATATTTGATCATCTGAAATTTTACTAGTTAGCTGTAAGAGGTAAATAATTCCTTATCCATTCAAGGTGAGTGATTTGTTAACTTTTTATAAATAATGAGGCAATTATTGTCACTAAAGTATAATTTTTGGACATACAAGATACTCTTTAAATCAGAGCAAATGAGGGTTGCATTGAAGTTCAGATTAAACAGATCACTAGTTGGCGTTTCATGACAGAGCTGTAGTAGGCTGGTATGAGTGACTGAGTGAGTGAGTGGCACTTGAAAATATGGTGAAATTGACACATTAAAATATTAAGTGGCTTATTTAACAAAGATCAAAGAAACAACCTTTCCTAGTTCTTAACTGTTTATAAAATGACCTTCATTACCTTTCTGTAAATCCTTTTTACCTTTTCTTTACTTTTATTTTCTGTTGAAAATTTTAGTATTTGAAATTCTTTAATCATGAGATGGACACAAACAATATTTTCAAACCGGATACCTCTTCATTTTCACTTGTATATATAGCATATGGAAAGAAAAGTATGAAAAAGAAAGATAAACAAGAAGGTAATTATGGGTCTTCTAAGAAGTCTGCAAAGATATCAACAGATTTCAATGCTGCTTTTTGGAAAGTATTACTTAGGTAAAAAGTTTTCACCTAGAAAGACCTATTTAATTTTAAGAAGACAAAACTTTCTGAAACTGGTTATAGAATAGATTATCATTTTTAAAAATTCTTAAAAGCTCTTATTATGAAATGTATAAAGCATATTCCAGTTAGCCTTTATTGTACTGTGACTGAAATCAGGCCAGAATTTATTTGTCTCCCCACAGCTTCCTCAGTTATATCAAGGGAAAGATGTATAGTAACTAAATTGCCCACAATATCTGTAAAATATTCACAGATTTTTATGCTCATATAATTGTGACTGATTAGCCTTCCCTCATTATAACTTATCTTTTAACTTTTTATCTTAAAATTACAGCGAATGCTATAGTAATTGGGTAAAATATTTGTTTCTATTATTTTTTTAAAATCTAGTTAAAACATTTCTAGTTTTTGTTCATATGTTATCCTTTATTTTACTGTTTCTTTTTCTCTTCCTTTTAATATTCTAGCCCTTTCTATAACTCAGTCTAAAAATTTGAAAATCCTGTCTTTTAAATATCACAACAATAGATAGCAAACTTGACATACTTCTTTTGTTATTGCAATAGAAGAATCTTTTCAGATTTAAGATTTTGTGATTCTGCAAAATGTTGGTACAATTGCCATATTTTCCCAGAAGTATTATCCTCATCAAATGGTAAGGGGAAAATATTCCATTTTACTTTTCTCTGAGTTGCTTCTATTGGTAGGCTGCTGTGCTGATCATAAATAGCAGTAACACCTGCTCATATGTCTTTAGAACATGGGTATGAGGAGAAATTGACAATTATTTGTCGAAAGTAAAAATAATGTTTAAGTGCTCTTTGAAACTTTTAATGGAGTCAGGTGTGGAGAGAGAGATGATGGTTCTATGTAAACCAACTAATACCCTCTGTCAGATGAGAAACTTAGAGATTTTTTTCCAAAGAAACCCATTCTTGCTTCATTTTTACAGGAAAAAAACAGAGAAATATAGTGAGAAAAAAAACCCATATTTAGATAAAGGGAGCTGGGTTCTCGTGACAGTTTTGAGACTAAATAACTGTGTAAGGTTCTCCATATAAACATGGGATATTTACTGTTCTCCGTAACAGAACTAGTATAGGGCTATTTAGTCTAAGCATCAACCCATTTTTCTTTAAAAATTGTTCTGTTGTTGCCTTCATGAAGCAGAATATGGTAAGTTTAGAAAGGAAGTAATACTGAGTAAGCCTGCAACTGTAACAATAGGTGGGGAATTGTCATCTATTTCAGATTATAAGTGATCTATACTGATTCACACTGTTAGTGTACACATTTTTAAGTTTTAAGGTAGAAAAAATGTCCCTTGTGTGTGTGTGTGTGTGTGTGTGTGTGTGTGTGTGTGTGTGTGTATACATATATATATAATATATATATATTTTTTTTTTTTTTTTTTTTTTTTTTTTTTTAGTTGGAGTCTTACTCTGTCGCCTGGGCTGTAGGGCAGTGGCATACTCATGACCACCCCAGCATCAATCTGCTCAGCTCCGGCAATCCTTCAGCCTCAGCCTTCCAAATAGTCAGAACTATAGGCGTGTGCTACCATAGACAGCTAATTTTTTATTTATTGTAGAGATGATGTCTCGCCAAGTTGCTTGGGCTGGTCTCAAACCTGCGGGCTCAGGCAATTCACTCACCTCAGCCTTGCAAAGTGCCGGGATTACAGGCTGAGCCACCAAACCTGGCCTGGTCTGTATTTTTTTTTACCCCATCTTTAAGCATAGAATACTGGAGGAGAGACTTCTAGGATGGTTTTCTGTTAGAAAGTTCTGGATCTCCATTTGTTTGAATGTTATAATTGTTATATATCTAGATAGGTAAAGAAAGCTGAGGCTATGGACCAACACTGTCCAAGTGAAATTTGATGTGATTTACACATTAATTTTAATATTTCTAGTAGCCAAAGAAAGTGTATTAGAAAAATGAAATTCCTTTTTAAAACATTATATTTGATGCAATGTACCTAGAGGATTATCATCTTAATATATAATCAATATTTTAAAAAATTATTCATGAAGCCGGGCTCGGTGGCTCAGCCTGTAATCCCGCGCCTTTGGGAGGCTGAGGTGAGTGGATTGCCTGAGCCTGCGGGTTCGAGACCCGCCTGGGCAGGCAAGACCTCATCTCTACAATAAATAAAAAAAAAAAAAATCAGCCGGGCGTGGTAGCGCATGCCTGTAATTCCAGCTACTTGGAAGGCTGAGGAGGAAGGATCGCCGGAGCCCAGCAGGTTGAGGTTGCGGTGGCCGGAAGCGGCCACTGCACTCCAGTCTGGGCGACAGAGTGAGACTCCAACTCAAAAAAAAAAAAAAAAATTATTCATGAAATGTTTTAGTTTTTTGTGCTAAGCTTTGAAATCTGGTGTATATGTCACACTTAGAGCATATCTCAATTCAGACTGACCACATGTCACATGGTTGATAACCACATGTGGCTCGTGGCTACTATGCCAAGCCAGCATAGCTTTAGACACTGAGAGAATAGGTAATTTGGCTTATGAGTTGTTGGGGATGAGGAAGAAACCAGCTGTGTGGTGAAACTTAAATGTCTACACCCATGATGTGGAGGGTATTGCTATTTTTTTTTTTCCTGGAGTATGCCAATTTGAAAACAATTTGCTTTGAATCACAGTCCCCAAATTGGAACCGATTCTGTGATTGCTTATGGCAGGGATTTCAAACCAATCATTCATGGAGCTTGACTTGGTTCTTCTGGAATGATAAGTTCTTACAAGCCTGGTGTAGTTTTAATGGAAAATTCGATCTGCTTAGAATGTTTCCTTAGTCTTTTCTTTGCCCAACAGCTGATAATATCTGTCATCAAAATCTCTTCTTTCAACTTTAGCATTCCTTTCAAATTTTCTATTATTGCCAGTGGAGTGCCAAGACTAGATCTCAGGAATTCCAAAAAACCAAAAAGTTAAATCTCCCTTCTGTTTGGGGATAATTTTTTACCTATAATTATATTATCCCCACTATGTTGTTGTTGGATTGGATTGGATCCTGAGTTGCTACTCAATAAGTCCAACCAGTGGCTGACAGATCCTTAGAAATGAGCCCTCAGAGTGGATTTGATCACCCAACTTCATAGTGCCTAGTGTTGTTCTGTCAAATTCAAGGAAACGTGGAGTTTAGCCTGAGCACAGGAGATGGGCAACATTCTGGGGATAATCGTAAAACACCGATGTGCCAAATGTGGAGACTCCATCATCCAGGCTGTCATCACCTATTCAGGCTGCCTGGGTCCCTGCTTGAATTAACTTCACCTGGAAGAAAAAAGTCCTTATTGTAAAAATAGAAATAATTGACACTGGAGACACTAAATAGAGGGAGGCAGAAAAAAGAGTTAGGGTTCAGAATTTACCTATTGGGTACAATTGTTCACTATCTAGAAAACGGGGTCACTTGAAGCCCGGTCCTCTCCGTTACACAGTATGCTCATGTAACAAACATGTACTTGTACACCTGAATCTAAAATTAAGTAACATTACATTTTTTAAAAATAGTATTTAAATAAACTCTCATCTTGACTGTGTCAAGGCTTCTGATTGCCCTCTGATACCTATCCATGATTACCTCCTTTCAGCTGTCCCAGTTCTCTACATGAGAAATTCCACCTGTCACTCAAATCTTGTTTCAAATGGCATGTCTTCCCTGGTACTGCAGCACAGGCCTACCAAGTAACACACCATCCTCACTTCCTTGGTGAACACTTCTCGCATGTCCTCCTCACTGGCTGCTTGGCAACACACCGTCATATTAATCTCAGCATCTCCTACTAAGGACTTTTCACAAAATAGGCTCCACTTTCATTAAGAAGGGTTCATGTAACCTGAACTTTCTCTCTGTATCATGTACTATCTCTGGGTTTTTAGATACCAGATTTTATTTTTTAACATACAATCGACTATATAGCATGGTCCTTTGGCAGTTTTTTGCTGAAATTGTAGGTAGATACTTAGTGAGTCTAACTTAATTTTTCTTCTCACTCTTTCTTTACTTTCCTTTCAATGTCATATATGCCTATTATGTGCTCATGTGCGTGTGTATAGAAGGAATATACATATATACTGTATATGTATATATTCACATATATTAAACTTTAGTTTCATCAAATGGCTTTTATGTTTCTTTTTGGCATGAGATGTATATGTAGAAATATAGAAATATAGAAAATTCACAAAGGCTGAACTTAATAAACTAAAGTAGAGTTAAATCATAGAATTAATGCACTTAATTATAAAATGAATTATTTCTAAGTTTTTCAAAATAGGAGATGTATCTCATTCCTTTAAAATATGGTCAACTTTTAAACTTTTTAAAAAATGTTTTTCAATTGCTACATTGTAATGGTATATATTTATGGGGTACAATTTGATGTTGACATATACATTTATATCTTTCTTTGTACATTTTAAAATATTCAGTATTTTCTTATTTACTTTTAAACTTCCACAATACCTTTATCTCTGTGACAGTGGAACTTAACAAGAGAGCAATAAGCTCAACTCTCTTCTGCCTTGGAATGGGTTAACTTTTAAGGTTTAAAACAAAAGAATTGAATGTTTAAAGTGTTTTCATTTTCTATCAGTACTGTCCTTAGTTTAAAAGTAAAATAGGAAAGAAGATGAGAAATATATTTGTAATAAACAAAAAAGCAATTGTCCTTCTAAATCTGTGATAATGTCCTATTTTTTCCCACATAACATATTCGATAAAACTTTACCATCTAATAGTCAAAAGTTAAAGAACTTTTCAATTGATTACAATTTCATATTCTTAGAAAGCCAAACTTTCTTTTCTCTGGTTATCTTTAGTTATTCTAAAGAGATTTTTTTTAATCTAAATTAACTAGTCTTACCCTTAATATTTTAAAAAATATGTACTGTTAAATTCATGCATATTCATGTCATTAAATGAGGACTACTGACCTGATCTTTGGAATTAAGGTTTCCTACAGTGATATTTATTTGTATGTTTTCCTCAAACCATAAACTAATGTGAGTCAAATATTATGCTTTTCATAGCTTGGAGGAATTTGATTTAGTGACTTGAGCCACTGACCTAGTTAAAAAAAAAAATCTATAGAAACATCTGGTGCTGTAAAATAAAAGACACAAATACAATGAACGCTCATTTTTTTCCCTGCTGCCTGTAGTAAACCATATTCATTATTGCTATGTTAAATGATTATATGTCCTGAGTTTTTCTCTACCCCCCAGTCCCCAAGAACTTTAGAAATGGATATACACTAAGCCGTACAGAGTTCATCTGATTTACAACAATGTTGCTGAAGCCGTAAAACATTTAGTACAACATGCAGAAATGTCTGGGTGCCTTTAACAAATATAAACTTGAATCATCTTAGTTCTTGTTTTGCCACCTATACACAAAAATTATTAAATATCTCTCTGTGCATGCTCACTACAGTGTGGGAGTTGTGATACAATATACAGATAGGGTGAGTTCTTACCCATAAGAAAGTTGTTTGTTTAGCTTTTATCTTCATGCCATTTGTAGTTTGACAATGTGAGGTAGTGAATGCAAAAATGGAAGGGAAAGAGGACAGAAACATCTTTTGGGATTCCTGCAAATAGTGATATGCACCAATGTTGTCACCTGTTCTCTTGTAAGTCCACTTTTGGAAGAGTGTCAGACACAAATAAAGGTCATGTTGCTTAAGGCCTATTATGAGCATAAATGATAGGGAACTATCTAGCTCATAAGTTGGCAAATTACCCTACACCATGCCTTAATAATCTATAAGACATCTTAAAATGAGCAAAGTGGATCAATGAGCTTATTTTTTCCCTTACCATAAATTTATGAACTGATATGCTGTGATTAATTTAGGTCAAAATTTCAAAATGACTTCCTTTTTGAAATACAGCTTTGTCTGTCTCAGTGTACTACTAAGAGCTCTTAGGCCCTCTTATGTAGAGGATGAGACTGTCTAAGTACTACAAACAAGAGTTTACAGAGATCTCTAGCTCAGCCGGAAAAGTGGATCTGTGTTATCCTTATAAATGAGTCTGGGAGAGAAGAGTGTGGCGGAAGGGGTTACAAGAATTTTCAGGATTATGAATAGTCTAAATGAATTAGGTAATTAAGAGACTCTTCTTGAATATTTTTTTTTCTTCTTGAATATTTATTAGACACATCTGAAAAAAAATCTTACAAATGAAGAATACGCATGCTGTAAGCTTAATTGACATTTATGAAAATTCTTTTTGCCTAAGAACCCAAATGTCATGTTTGAAAACCAAGAGATAACACTATACGTTTGAAAACCCCCTTTCATAAAATAGTACTGTGTTTCTTTTCTCAGAGAATCTTGAATTTGCCCCACTGAGAAAAAGGAGAATGTGAATGCAGTTATAGAATAGTCTCTTGATCCTTGGACAAAACTGAGGAAAAAGTCTAACAAATGCATCGTTTTGCAGTAAATTAGATCAGATTTCCGCATCTCCGCACTCAGTCTGGGAGCTGACAGTTCAGTAAAATGTTCCCTTGTAAGGTTCGCCCTCTTAGGAAAAGGGGCAATAATTCATCATTAGGATTTCAGAGTCCAGGTGTAGATGGAAACTGATGGAGCCTCCAGCGAGGCAGGGAAAGTGCGTGGAAGAAGAAAATTTTATCTGAAGCCTAATTCCCTGGTTACAGCAGAGAATAATTAAGATAATATTGCTTCAAGAGTCCTTTAATGATTAAAAATCACATATGCAGAATCCATAAATTGGAGGGCAACAAATTGGAAGGCTATAACGTCAGAGAACTGTTTTGTGCACATTGTAGTGGAAAGTACACTAGTGGCAGTGCGCTGTACGGGCAGCCACCAGAGACCGGGACCATTCCAAGGACTTTGTTTAGATGCAACAAATCATTTGTCTGTTATTAACCTAGAGCTTGTAATTATGCAGATTGCCATAGATTTTCCTGGGCCTGGAAGTGAGATTGAGGGTTGTTCACAGTATAGCAGGCAGCTCAGGGCTGGCCATGCATTACTGAACTTGCCACATTTATCATGTTGACTGATGGCAGCAGAAGCAGGTCTCAGGTCCCAGTGGTTAATGTAGTGGGTAATTAACTGTCATTTGCCTAGTAATAGGCTGATGATCAATGGTTTGTGTGGAAACAAATTCTAATCAGGTAGCTGATAAATGCTCAGCTAGCGAGAGCAATTGAAATTGGGGGAAACTATGTCCAGAATTTCAAAATGGCATTGTGTGTGTATGTTTATTAGATATGAGCAAACTGAGTAATTCTTAAAAACGGCTTTATCTCATGCTAACCAGATTTTATATCCACAAGTATATCTATATTCATGGAATAAAGAACTTTTAAGTTTACTTTATTTCTCAAAAATAATAAAGAACAGAAGAAACCAATGGCACGTATAAGTAATGTGACTCCTGAATAGATCACATTAAGTACACCGAAAGTAAATGTTAAATGTTAGAATAAACTAAAAAATTATGCTTACAAAAAAAAAAACAGGATGAAAGCTTTAGTTTGTGGTGCTTTCATTTTAAATGATGCCAGTAGGAGGTGTGAGATATGATATTGTCAATGAAGTTTTTTTAAATAAAAATTATTTATCAAAATAAATGTTACAAACTGAGACACAAAGGTCATTTGGGATATATTCCTTTAAGTAGGTATACTAAAATGTTTTAAAAATTATGTAAGGAAGATAAGTGTTTAACAATTTTGAATATAATCTTCTTGAATATAACCTTGCTTACTTGTTATTGAGTATGCAGACTCTGCTAGCAAAGTCTTCGGAAAGCATTTACAGTTTCTACCCTCAAGGCGCTTATGTTCTTCAAGAGACAATCTAGCAGAAACAGGAGCATAAGTATGCATTGCACATTTGCCAGACACTTAGAAACCACTCTCTCAACTCTTTCCAACAACTGTCATTAGCTTGGTAAAAAGAAAATAGTTATAAACTTGAAAATGAATATGCATGCCTTAAGAAAAGACTTGTCTTGGAGTATATAGAGAATAGTAAGGAGAGAGACTTCCACACATTCGTGCCTAATCCTTAAATTCAAAACAATGAAAGGCTAAGTTTTTTAAAAGTACATTTTTATATCCAAAATGAGTTTTCTCTATAGCACCTTTGAATTCATTAGTTTAGAACGGCTTTTAATTTGGTCTTTCCCATGAGAGCCATTATATTTTTCTTCTGTCAGCCTGATGCTAGAGAAAAAAGAAAACTGGCAGATGTGGTGTTTTTCATCTAGTTTGCTTCTTAGTTAAAAAGTGCCTTAACTACTATGCACAGAATATTATTTATGGTAATTCTTTACCACCATTAACAACTGTAAAGAAACTTGGTTTAAATATTGCCAGTGCAATTGGATAAAATATTTTAATTCCTCCCCCTAGGAAATGATAGAGACATTTTATTTTGTACTTTTTTAGGTCATTAAAACTACTTTCAGGAACCTATAGCAAATAGTAATTTTTTTTAAAATCCTAGAAAACTCCAGTAGTTTTGATGGTATATGATGTTTCAGCTCCTGGTCTAGCTATACGTGGTTTACAGCCTCATTTACTTTAATGTGCTACTTGAATAACATAATCATAGCTATAACTATGGTATAAGGCCATAAGGTGCATGCGCTTCTATGTTTTTTGACGATTTAAATAGTTTGTTTATAAATGTACTTTTAATAATAACGGCAAACCTCTTAGTAACTAGATGTCAAAAAACAGTGAGTCATTCATTAGTTGGTTCCTTTTCCAATAAAATTAACAAATAACATTAAGATGAAAGTTGCACTGCTTTTGTATTAACTATAGACTCTGACACATAGGTTTTTGCTGTGAATTCACCCCTGGTAACTTCTGTTTGTGTGCAGTTATATAAGCTTCCTAATATATTTCTCTTTTCCTTGTCTTTTCAAACAAGATGTGATTTTCATCAAGGAAGGTCAACAGAGAATGTATTGCAGAAGGATATTTATGGATACACTTAAGATAAAACACACTTGTGTACATCATAAGGCATTATGTATTGATAGCTTTACAGGGTATATTATCATCTTCTTTCTTCACAATCTCAGATTTCCCTGTAAGAGTTTGAAAAAACAAAATGTTTATTGTTCTAGGCTCTTCGGTGTAACAGGAAACTGTGCTGCCTGTAGTAAGCTCATCCCTGCCTTTGAGATGGTGATGCGCGCCAAGGACAATGTTTACCACCTGGACTGCTTTGCATGTCAGCTTTGTAATCAGAGGTGAGCAGATTTCTTTTTTGGCTTCTAAAAAATGGTAAACCTCTCTGTGCTGGCTATTTATTTAATAGGTAGGAATTATATTAGTACATATTACTTAAAGCAATTAATCTCAGCATTTTTATTTTTTGCAAACATTAATTCCGTGCCAGAAACAAACCATTAAGGGAAAAATGTCTTAAGACTAACATCTACCTGAAAGAAACACAAAACAGAACAGCAAGTGACAGAAAATGGAAACACTTCTATAAACTCCTATACTTTTTATTATTCATTCTTTTCTTTATTGTTTTTGTTTTTTAAAAAGTAAGTTTAAGATAGTTTTCAGTTTCTCTATCTCTTGATTTCGTATCTTGAATTTTAACCCAGTTCTGTATGTACTTTTGAAATTGTTTCAAATATCTTTGGACACAAGGTTAGAGATAGCTAATAATTAAACAATTATCAGCATTGGAGAGGTAGCACTGGAAAGTTTGGAAAGAGTATTGCAATGGGAATCAGGAAACCTAAATTCTTATCTGGACTCAGCCACTAATAAGCTGTGTGATCTTAATACAAACATTTTGCCTCTCGGGGCCTCGGGTTTTTTGTTTGTTTTCTTCATCTGTAACATATGGGAACTGGATTAGTCAATCTCAGAGAACTCTTTTAGCTCAAAAATATTATGATTTAATACCAGTTTCTTTATTGAAAGCTATAGCTTTGTTTTTTAGTGGAAACTATAAACTACTGTCTACTGTTGTGACAAATGCAAAGGATATTAGAATATTAAAACATATCTAAAAATATAGTATTTTAAAAATTAGTACACAGTACTTAATGGATTTTAATGAAAATAAATTCAGTGAGAATTTCTGTGAGAACACCTGGATGTAGTATATGATCAATAAATATTAATTGTATGAAGTTCTCAAGTATAGTAATTAACCCTGAAAGATATTGCTTGATGCACAATCTTCTCATGGGCCCTATAGAATAGTAGAAAGAGTATGATACTTATAATAAGAACTGAATTCAAATTATATCACCATGATATTAGCACGGTGATCTTGAACATGTTACTTAATCTCTTAGTTTGCTTTCTGCATCCATAAAGTAGATACACTAATACTCATATTTCAGAGTTTGAAAACTAAATGAAATAATTTATATTAGTACCAGAAACACAATAGATTCTTTTTATAGTTACAATTTACTTTTACTAAATAATATTCTACTAACCTGGTTTATCCATAAAATTTACATCTCAGTAGTGTCTCTTGTTAAATATTATGTTTTGGATTGGCTCAATATACTTTATGATGTAGTATTTAGGCAATGTCTTTCACCCATGCCAGCTTTGGCACGTCAACCTGTCTTTTCTGTTTCCTTTCTCTAATAAACTTTGTTTGAAAACTTTGAAAAAAAGAAAAATAATATTTACTCAAAAATTTAAGATGTCTTCAAACAACATTTTGACTCTTCCTAACAAATGCTCGGAATCAAAGTAAGTTATTTCAGACTAAGGTGACATTTAGCCAAAAATAAATTGGCAAATGCATATGTCGTTTTTTTAGGCATAAGTATACACAAACAAATATTTACATATCTATATAGACATGTTTATATGCATATGTGCATGTCTTGTATATATTTAAAGGTGTATTAATAGTAAATTTAAAATACTTCTGTTTAGTTGTCACACTGATTCACTAATAGCAGTCACTAACAACACAGTTATCTTTATGCAATCATAAATTTGCTGCTTTTCTACTTATAATAGAAAATTTGGAAAGTTGAAAATGATAAAGAATAACATTGCCCCATGTCTCACTATTCTAAAATAAAATATTTTAATACTTTGGTGTATAGTCAACGATACATTTTTCTATGTATATATGTCAAATTATATATAGTGTATATATATATATATATATAATCACATTTAATCAACTTAAAGAAAAGTAACAAGGAAGAATTCTGATGTTTGATATTTAGACTTGCAATTTCACTTAATCTATATTGTTTGCATTTTTAACCACCCTTAAAAATCAAGACATTTTAAGCTTTCCTTTGTTCAATTTTATGGATAGAGCTTCACATATAAATCAGTCTTCTATCATCTGATGTGTAAGTTTTTTCTTCAAAAGTTTTTGTGTTGTGTTATCAGTATTATTAACATTATATGGACTCTATGAAGAAATAAATGCTCATATCTCTGCCAGGATACAATTACAGAAGGATAATTAATTAGACAACATATATAACAGTTTGAAGGCTTATATTTATACGTTGCCAAAATGATCTTCAGAAAAGTTATACCAATTACTCTCATAGCAAAAATGTATAAACATATGCATTCCCTCACATTCACTTTAACACTAGGAATTATTATTTCTTTAAAAAAATCTTGTCATCTTGAGGGACAAAAGATAGTATCTCATTATAATTTTTAATTGTCATTTATTTGATTACTAAAGGTCCTTTGGTATTTTTTCTTTCAGGAACTTACCTATTTATGCCCTTTGTCCATTGTTCTATTAGGTAGGCTTACCTATTTTATCCATGTTCCACATAGAAAATTAAAACATCATTCAAGTGATAAACCCAGTCTAAACTCTATTATGATGCAAAGTAATTGTAGGTTGTTAATGCTATTTACAAATCATATATCAATTTTATTTCACCATTGAAATAAAAAGTTGCATTCACAATTAAGTCTGTCTCCTCAGTAGAACTCAGTCATGTAAGACAAACACTCCTAAATTTTGTCTCTAAAACTGTTCACATTCTTATTGCTGCAAAATACTATTCTAGTATCATTATTAAAGTACCTAATATATTTCTGTGTTCGCTTCATTTATTACATGCCATAATGGGACTGCATATCTTTAGTGCTGGTTATGCACAATTAGCACTTAGTTATTGTCTTGTCACTTAAGCCCCTACAAGACAAACTTCTTTAATGCGAGAAGTCAGCTAATCTTCATCAGTCAAGCAAAACAGACACATTTTGTTACTCTGAATACAGAAAGTTTTCAGTATAAGAAATGCACCTATTGCTTTGGAGTTGCTTCAGTCCCTTCCAATAAAGCCATATTCCACAGTAGCCTGTGCTTCCTATAACCAAATCATTGTCACAGTATTGCACCTTTCAAATGAAACACAAGGCAAATAGGTAATTTATAGGTAGTTTATCTTTGCAAACTTTATTGACATCAGAATTTGTAGAATTGCAAATGCTTATGAATTTTATTGAACACTTTATCCTAACTTTTAAATAAAAATATTATTAATATCTAAAGTATTTCAAAATGTTTTTTAAAAACAATAGTAATAATAAACTTTTAGTATTGGTTGTACTTTATATAGATCCTAAATGCCCTTTTTAGAGGGGTAGGGTTAAAATGTGAGTCCTAGGCTAAAATTCTTTTGTTTCTCTATTTTGAAAGAAATCATCAGAAGAGGGTTATTTGAACTTCTTTTATGTTATCCTAAACCTCATTCAGAATAGAAAAATTCTGTAGAAGAGGATAATTTCTTAAAGGTAAATAAACCTCTTCTCCTTTGAAAACTCATAACTAAATGATGGTTCTATAGAAAAAGAGGGGGAAAGCTTGTCTGCAATGAAATTTTCCCAAATATGTATAATTGTTTCATTTTATTAAAGAATAAAAGCACTGTGCTAGGCTCTGTGGAAACTAAGGGGGATACTTTTCTTAGATGTGTTTAGACTGTGGGAGAGATGGGACATCAAAGACTCACAGAAGAGTGTAATCGATGCTAAGCAGATCTATACTAAGGGAAGAGAGATCCATCCTTCTTGAAGTGTTCAGGAAGCATCAAAGGGCTAATCTGCTGGGTCTTAAGAAATAGTTCTCTAGAACTGGTTGGGGTGTAGGAAATATGTCTGGTGGGGGCTGGGGCAGATGAGGGAGCCAGGGAGCAGTGAGGAAAGAATTGTCCAGGCAAATGGAACAACATGCAAAGATATGGAGATGTGAAAGCATTTGCTGTGTTTAGGAAATGAAAAGCAGCCCAGCATGTTCAGAGATTAGAGGAGGAGTTTGATAGGCATAAGGAAGAGTAGAGAGTAGAGCAGGAACCTGGGGGAAATAAAATTGTAAATGTAGGAAGTCATTGAATAAAAGTCAAAATGAATACAAATTTGAATTAGTCATCTAAAATGCATTTGTTATTTTAAGCTTTGGGTTCTGGAATAAATCTATCTTAACTCATTGACCACTCAAATGGTAGTACAATTTATAGTGGTACCGCAAAGAGTTCAAAAGAAACATATCTCATGGTCATTTACCTCAGAACTGCTGTCCAGATTGAGAAACCTGTTACACATTCGTGAGAAATTTTGAAATGCCAAAACTAACGATACACCAATAAATAAGTACTTTGAGAAGGATCAAAATAAATGAGTTGACATAGTCAGGGAATGTTAATGAAGGGAGTAGAACTAAAGAACTCTTGAGAATTTGAGAGACAGAAGAAAAAGGAGAAATATTTCTGACTGAACAACTTAAAGGTGAAAAAATGATCATTAATAAACATGATAGAAAATTCTACATAGTACCGGTCATACATGAAACACTGCTCTGAGTGTTTTACATGTATTATTTAATACTCAAAATGACCCATCAGTAGGTACTATTATTAGCTTCATTTTACAGATGAGAAGACTGAAGTACAAATAATTTAAGTAGCTTGCCTAAGGTTATCCAGTTGGGAAATGGTAGACTCAAGATATGAACCTAAGGAATCTGATCTCACTCTAGACTCAGGCCTGTTTTAAGAGGGGTATTTTCTGGGCAACCCCCTCTTGTCCCCTCCCACTGTGGGAGCTTTTCTGTCCTCTCAATAAATTCTGCTTAATAAAAAAAAAAAAGAGGGGTATTTTCTTTTCCAACTAAGAGCATAAAGATGTGAATAGATATAGTAGAGTTAAAACAAGGTAGACAGTGAATAATTAATACCAGGATTTGGGGTGGGTTGTGTAATTTGGGAAAGACATGATTGTTAGGGATGAGATATATAATGACTACGGGGCCGTCAGAGGGGAAACCAGTAAATTAGTTTACAAATGTGTGGTGATGAGCTGGGCTCGGTGGCTCAGCCTGTAATCCCGCGCCTTGGGAGGCTGAGGTGAGTGGATTGTCTGAGCCCGTGGGTTCAAGACCCGCCCGGGCAACTTGGCGAGACCTCATCTCTACAATAAATCAAAAATTAGCTGGGCACCATAGTGCATGCCTATAGTTCCGGCTACTTGGAGGGCTGAGGAAGAAGGATTGCAGAGCCCAGCAGGTCGAGGCTGCAGTGGCAGGGAGCGTGTCACTGCACTCCAGTCTGGGCGACAGAGTGAGACTCCAACTCAAAAAAAAAAAAAAAAAAAATGTGTAGTGATAGAATGAGTATATAACCCGTACCTCTTACTGAAAACAGTACAGTGGCAAAATCTCCACTTTATAGTAACTGAGGATGTGGAATAGGGAAGTAAAGACATTGGAAATACAGATAGAATCCTCTTTCTTATTAAAGTGTTGCAAAAATAGAAACTGATCATAATTGGCAGTCACTAACCTTAAGGAAATAAGATAACTAAGTTAACATTTTCATTTCTTAAATATTAATGTTACAAATGGAGGTTTCTTAGCACAGACTTTTGATAACTTGCTTAAACTACTCTAAGCACCATATTTTATAAGGATGATGTATTAAATTATACTAATTTTCTATACTTCTCAAGTATCTAAGATCATACGAAGTCACCTAGAATCACTCAAAAAATCTAGAAATTAAAACTATTATTAATTCCAAAATTCAAGATTAAATGTCTTAACAATTTGATTGTCCATCTTTTTATTCCTTAACAATGGCAAAACTAATTGAACTGACCATACCACAAATAATTAGGTTTAGATTACAAGGAATATTATCCATTTATTTTCAGGAATCTCAACCTGTTCTGTTAATATACTTACAGTATTCTCTGGCCATCACTACTTTTACAATATTTATTCTGCAAATGCTAAATCGCCTAAGGAGTTGATTATATAATATTGAAAATTAGCATTTCTTACAAAGTCACAGTTTATTTTGTAAGCATTTAATATCTGCATTGCTGTTTCTCTAATTTCTTTATGCTTATATATGAAACATTTTAAGAAGAACACAAATCTTAACTGCATAATAACCATAATCTGCTCTTGACCACAGTTTTCAAGGCTATTTTGTTTGTCATGTACAAGTATGACATTCCTCATCCATGTTCTGTTTCATCCTGACCTTTAAGACCAAATTAAAGTGCACATAAAATTTACTTTATCCAGTTGACAATATATTAGTAACATAATATTTCAGATAGAAATATTTTAGATAAATTCTCTCTCTCTCTCTCTCTCTCTCTCTCTCTGTCTCTCTCTCTCTCATTGAATGGTAGCCAGACTTTTTAAGAGTTATGCAAAGAAATAATAGTAATGCAAAAAGCCTGTGACTATAACTGTTTAATCTTCATGTTATCTTTGTAGTTTACATGCTTCACTGCTCCCAGGTAAAAGCACGGTAATAACCCAAAGAGACTTGGGTTATTTTCCTTCCTTTATCACATCTGTTCTAACTATGGAATATGGACTCTTGGGCAGATTTTTTAAATTCTGAGAGGGAGCCTTAGGTCTTTGTTTTGATAGAGGCAACGATAATACTTACTTTCTAGGTTGGATGTTAAGAACAAATGTGATCATGTATATACATGCTTAGCATTTAGCTCACAGTAAGTGTAAAAGGTGGCTATTTTACCTACATTCCAAATACTGAGGTAAGACTATTTCATTTCTACTCTGCCTACAAAACTACAAGAGTGACTGATAATACAGATAAGAAAAACTGATGTTTCATTTTCAGTTATCGTAAGAGGAAGACTTGGATTGAACCCTATTCTTTGCAATATACCCCTCTGCTTGCCATACACTTTCCATTTGAAACTTCCTATAATCCATCCAACTGTGGAGTTGTCACACGCAGGGAACTGAGACAGCGATAGGATGAACCCCAGGTTTAGGGTATAGAGGCAGGACTCAGGATGAGATCCCCAGGCTCTTGGCTTCATGTTCTTCTCACTATAATTACCTCGAATTTATAAACCTTCAAATAAAAATTTTCTAAATTTGAAGGCCTCTCAAGGTAAGATTGTTATGACATAATGACATGACACACACAAAAAAAACAACAAAAACATGTTTTTATTTAAGGGCCAAAATAATTTGGGGGCTTGATTCAAAATTAAAGCAAAATTTTGGCAATATGATATTTAAAAAGAGTAATTCTAGATTAGTTCATATTTAGAAAATAATGATTCAGTATCATCAGCTAGAACACAAGTGTTTTATTTAATCTATTTTTGACGTGATAATTTATTATCAGCTTATTCGTTCATTGAAATTAATTTTAACAGTAACATTAATTAATAATTTTAAACAGTAATGAACTATATCCTACATGTTATATAATTTCATATAAAAGATAAGTATCTAATTTGACTATATAGGACTGTTCAACAAAAGACATATTTCCTTTTAGTAAGCATATCTTTGTAATCAGGATATCTACAAAAACTGGTTTGTACAAACACCATTTTTTAAGCACAACATTTAAAGTGTACAGTTTACAACTAATAAAAAAAATACACTTACAGCTCCAAACTTGAATGTTTTGTATCCAGTAGCTTTGACCACAAACAACCCCCAGGATTTCAAGATCAGTGCATAGTCTGTACTTTCAATCAACATCATCAGCAGGCAGTAATCCTGGGGAAAAAAAGTAAATTCCACAAATAAACAGACCAATTTTCCTTTAAGAGGAAAGCTAATTCTTTTCAATCTACTTTTTTTATTACACTATTTTCCCCTCTATCTACTTAGCTAGTATAAGGATAAATTTCCAAAGCTACCGGGTTGGAAAATAAATAGGTTCACTGTTTGTCTAGCATTCCAATCTTTGCAAATGTAAATCAGTCCAACTGCTCCTCATTTAAACCTTCAACTTCACAAAACATTAAAGGGTGGCTTTCACTACACAATTTAATCTATCCACTACGATTTCTGCTTGAACATCATTTGAAATTGACTATCTGATAAAGAGAGACCACTATCAAAGGTCAGTGAGGTCAACTTGTATAATTACAAGTAGTTTTACTGGGTCAACTCTACCAGACATCACTGTTTGAAGGTTAAATTGTTACAATTAAATATATATACAGATCTCCCTAGAGTTACTTTATTGTTAAGTGTACTGGAAACAGAAAAAGCATTTATTTCTGACCTTAATTGTGTCCAAAGTGTCACCATTGGGAAATTATACAAAAAGGGAATTTATTAAAAACATTACAATCTTGCACATTAAACAATGCTTTATAAAATAAAATGCATAATTAACTTTTTAAACTAGTCTTATTTATCACATCAATATGAAGAAGTTCATTTAGGTTACTCCCTTTGGTAAAATTGGAACTACTCTTTGAAATGATGTCTACAGCCAGGCTCGGTGGCTCAGCCTGTAATCCCGTGCCTTTGGGAAGCTGAGGTGAGTGGATTGCCTGAGCCCACGGGTTCGAGACCCACATGGGCAACTTGGCAAGACCTCATCTCTACAATAAATCAAAAATCAACCGGGCATGGTAGCACATGCCTGTAATTCCGGCTACTCGGAAGGCTGAGGTGGAAGGATCGCCGGAGCCCAGCAGGTCGAGGCTGCGGTGGCTGGGAGCAGCCACTGCACTCCAGTCTGGGAGACAGAATGAGACTCCAACTCAAAAAAAAAAAGAATGATGTCTACTATTTCATAGATGGTGAACATGCCACAAACAAAGGAATATGGATGCCCAGCACCAGAGTCTGGTGCTAAAGCAGCTCTCACTTCATAATGATCACTTCCAGATAACTGGAATTTAATCACATTTTAATAACAGAATAAAAGGGAACTTTAAGTGGGAAGCTTTAAAGTGGGCTATTTTCTAATTGTTTGATTCATTTTAATGCCTTTTACTTTTTTATTAAGTGTCTTGATGGCCACCGATGAAGTCTTTCATAATCACTGCAGTGAAATATTATCATTTTTTCTTTTATTTTAATGAGTATAAATATAGATCAGTTCTTTTTTTCCTTGCAATGTGGTTAAAAAAAGAAGAAGAAGTCACCTTTGGTGCCCAAAGTATTTATTGCAATGTTTCTAAGTTTTTTATATATAATGGTAGGATTTCAAACGCTGTGTGCAGTGTTTCACTAAAATGGTAAATGTCTTGACTTTGATAATAAAGATAACTTTCTAAGTCAAGTTTTCAGATTCTGGAAATTATCACTATTAATTATTATTTGGAAAAGTAATATTCAAATCTATAGATCTGAGTGAAGTGGTTTTAACACATTTTATTATTTAAAATATTTTCAGATTTTGTGTTGGAGACAAATTTTTCCTGAAGAATAACATGATCCTTTGCCAGACAGACTACGAAGAAGGTTTAATGAAAGAAGGTTATGCACCCCAGGTTCGCTGATCTATCAACATCGCCCCATTAAGAATACAAAGCACTACATTCTTTTATCTTTTTGGCTCCACGTGTATATAAGAATTGACACAGGAACCTACTGAATAGCGTAGATATAGGAAAGCAGGATGGTTATATGGAATAAAAGGCGGACTGCATCTGTACGTAGTGAAATTGCCCCAGTTCAGAGTTGAATGTTTATTATTAAAGAAAAAAGTAATGTACATATTGCTGGATTTTTTTGCTTGCTATTCGTTTTTGTGTCACTTGGCATGAGATGTTTATTTTGGACTATTGTATATAATGTATTGTAATATTTGAAGCACAAATGTAATACAGTTTTATTGTGTTACCATTTGTGTTCTGTTTGCTTCTTTGTATTGTTGCATTTAGTACAATCAGTGTTTAAACTTACTGTATATTTATGCTTTCTGTATCTACCAGCTATTTTAAATGAGCTGTAACTTTCTAGTAAAGAACTGAAGAGCAAATCTCACTAATGATACACAGATAGATAAAGCAAGTCTATCAACATTAAAAGTACTAAAAAATAAAGACACACACAAAGCATTTTATTGACATCCACTACTTATTGCCGCTATGATTTAGAGTCTATCAGTGTTCTTGTTATAACCCCCTATTTTCAGGGGGTTAAAAATCAGCTTTAAAAAATGCATAAAAATTTCATCTTAAAGCACTTTCATTTTATACCAACGTGAAAAGTGCCATTTTTAGAATAAATTTAAAACTTAACAGTTATTCTTTTAATATCTTTTTTGTGTGTGTTCTTTACCTACACAACCGTTTTGTTTTGCGTTTTCAGCCACACCCCCTTATGTGACTAGTGCCTTTGGGTATCATGTAAAATTTTTCCAAAGGGTTACTTTTAAAAAGTGTTACCACAATTAGATAATTTTTAAATGATAAATTTCCTGTATAAATTTTGCCCAGATCTCTTCACAGGAGCTAAGGGTTTAATAACTTTATGGCTAATAAATGTATGGCACTGAAAAGATCAGAGTGTGAATCTACTGAAATCATGATAATGCACATTCAAGCTATAATGGTATTTGAGTAGTGAGGTTTCTTTTGATCAGAGCAACATAATGCTCGTAAAATCTTCTAGAAGAAGAAAAACAAAGTGATAAAAAACTGAGAATTAGTGATTGTATATTTTTTCTGTATTTACCTGCCATTTATTTTAATGCTTTAAAAGTGAACACTTTAATTTGATGTATCTTACTTTCTGATTGCTTTAAGTAATTACTAACTCAGAATACATTACACTTAGGCTGAAATCTGCCATTCCATTTCTTACCTACATGATAAGAGATAAAGAAGAAAACTCTAGAAACAGAAATTATGGAGAAAGATTATTTAAATTTCAATTAGGGAAATAAAAATGAGAATATGATCCGCTCTTCTGGGTCACCTACACTTTGATTTTTTGCTTTTACTCCCTGTAATAGAACTTATGAACAAATTTAATTCTGCACAGACACAATGAACCATATTTTCACTACAGCAAGCTGAGTGCTGTGGGGGTTTTTTCTCTTTATTTTTTCTTGTTCACTTGTATAGAAACAATATTTTCTAGTGTTATTTGCATATATATTTTGTCCTGCCAATATATGCATTACAGATGAAAATTAAATGTTATACCTGAATTCTTGGTTTGGGGCCAAAATGTTAAGCTAAAAATAATGCTCGTGTGGATTTGAGTTGTTTAAAACAAAGCTTTATTATGAACATGCATGTGAACCTGGATATTGCCTCTTATTTTTAAGAAAATGGTTCTGTGAAAAGTGAATGATACGTATTTTTACAAATACTTCATGGTTAAGAGTCTTGAAGTCACATGTCCCCCAAATTTGAGATATACTAAAGAAAGAATTTCAAAAGTAACTATTTGGGACCCACAAAATAACTATGATTTTAGTCTTAGAACCTTATAGTTGTTTCGTGAAGAGGAAAGACTTACATAAATAAAAACAAAGCAAAACAAAATAAAAATGGGAATGGGGGAGATAAGTGATAAGTGGTTTTCATAATGCAACCCTGCTAATCTCCATTATCAGTTACTTGAAATTCATGTGAATGTAAAATTTTAATTGTCACCACCGTTTTCAAATGATCTTTTTAATATTTAAATGGTTTTGCATATATTTATCTATATGTCAAAATACATGTAAATTGGGAACAAACAGAAGCTGTTTAACTATCCTTGCCACCAGAAGATCAAACAAGGTTTTCACTACTTTTTCTTTTACTTAATACTTTGAGAATTAATTCTGATGCTTTTTACTACAAACAAAATTACTCACCTGGATTACAGATTAAGGCCTTAATCTGTTTAGATTATCTTTAATCCCCATGAAATTGTGAAACAAGAGAATAATTGTTCAACTGTAGGTCATTTTACAGTTAATTGCCCATAAATAGTAGCCTTTTTTGACCTGAAGTACTAAGCTAATTGTCTTGACTACTCAAAGCCCCTGAATTGTTGTCAACTTTCCTCTTTGTGTTGTATAGCCCTGACGTCACTTAGCTTGTTACCTGATGCCTCCAGGAGGACACCTCAGAGGGAGCTTTAATTTCTGAAGCAGCGCAAGCTCCCTCCCTAAGATGCATCTCACATAGACTTCCTATGATGAAGGACCAGGCACCTCCACTCCGCCAGAGTGCTAACTGAGTTTAAAAGCTGACCTGTGTTTGTAATTTCACTTTCATCTTGCTTAATAAATATCTGCTGAATTCTTTCATTCATTTTTTTAATATTTGGATTTATGTTTTTAATAAAAGGGGTATTATACTATTTGATTCCACATAATTGGCAACATCTAAGATGATATCTAGAAAGCATACATTAGGTCTGTGAAAAAGAAAAAAGTTGTGTAATGACATTTACTTCCTAAAGGTAAATCATAACTAGCACAGACAAAAGTAACTCAAATGCTTACTCTGAATATTATATTTAAGATCTCCAGACTAGGTAGTTTACAGCCATTTACTGTTATGAAGCAAATAAAAATGTCAAAAATGAAGGTAGCAATTGCTGGGTGTAATTTCGTACATTTATACAAATTTTAAGTGATCTTTCTGTCTGAAAGCAACTGTGTTGCTCTTTTCAGACTAAATTTTAAATTTCCTATTTCCTGCATAATGAATTAAAACAAAAACTCAACTGAATACTACATTTTCAAGGTAGAGATGTTGTGCCTTAACTGAAACAGGGCGCCGAAAATTATATCTAGTAAAACATGCCATACACTAGTGGTTTCCTTTTAACTGTCACTTTAGGCAAACCACTCTCTGAATCATCACTTAAACAATTTCATAGAAATGATATAGGCCAAACATGTTTAGTGTTCACTTCAGTTAGTTGCAAAAACAATCTGCATGTTTATTGTAATAGGCCATTAGCACAAAATACAATTTTAGCAAAAGGCTTTTTGATCATTACTTTTTCTTAAAAACATCATTATAAATATTTTTTTTAAATGAGGTTTTAATACAATTTAAGGTACTAGAAAACAAAGGTTTAATATAGCCATTATTTCAGTTGACATTCATTGAATCTCTACTATGTCACAGGCTCTTCCTGAGCATTCAGCCTCCTATTGGGCAGACTTGGGATACCCCCTACATCGGAAGACATTTGTACTCATTCTTTTTTTTTTTTGAGTTGGAGTCTCACTCTGTTGCCCAGACTGGAGTGCAGTGGCCGCTCCCGGCCACCGCAGCCTTGACCTGCCAGGCTCCGGCGGTCCTTCCGCCTCAGCCTTCTGAGTAGCCGGAATTACAGGCGCGCACTATCACACCCGTCTGATTTTTATTTATTGTAGAGATGAGGTCTCGCCAAGTTGCCCAGGCGGGTCTCGAACCTGTGGGCTCAGGCAATCCACTCACCTCGGCCTCCCAAGGTGCGGGATTACAGGCTGAGCCACCGAGCCCGGCTGGTTTGTACTCGTCTTATTTCAAACCTGCTAATAACCAGCATGCAAAAGCAACTACTGTTTTCTGCTGCATGTCATTGGTATGAAAGCCCCAGAAAATATCTCAAGTAATCAATGTATTCGGAGAATTATCTCACACAAATTATTCATTAACCCAATAGCACATAATAAAAAAGAACATCAATTAATTAATGAGTCACCGTCAGATCACTATGATTACAATAGAGCTCTGTTGAAACAGCGGTTATAAATGAAGCTGCTTCTCTATTTATTCATTGTTTGCAACTGGTCCATTATTTGGCTGAAACTAGTGTCATATTTAACACATGCCTGTATGTAATTGTGTGATTTGTATCGTATATGAAGAATTCAGAAAGCCCACTACTTATAAGACCTTATCAATGGCCAGAAAAATAAACTCTCATTTTTACTTTAGCTTCCTTCGAAGCCAAGCTATTAGAAGGTAAATTTTTTAATCTCTTTTGGAAAAGTATATTTTTTACTTGTATAATCAAGAGTTAAGATTTCCATGTTAAACACTACAAAGATTAGTTGCCAAAATACTTCAAAGTAATTCTACAATGCTTTAGTATACACATAAATTAATTTCTGTAACTTTTCATGAAGACTAAAATATGTATGATCATTGCCAGTTTTGTAAACATTTGGGTACCCCACAATAACATTTCTGCATTTGGCAGACTGGGTTGGTGAGGGTTTGTGAGAATTGACAGCAATAGGGCAAGGGGTTTTAACAAATACCAAATATCAATACAAACTCACAACTAAACTTTCCTAACTATCTTGGTAAATGCCATTCCAATAAGCTTATAGAATAATTATAACAGTTCCCTTAGGTAAGTAGGAAACATCTGTTGGTAACACATAGCAGGTGTTAACAATTACACACACTGAACTTTTTAAAAATGTTTTTAATTAAAAGAATTCTGTTTTCTGAAAAGGAAAATATGTCAAATTTAAAGATATTCCCGATTTGGGCGTGCAGATCACGTAATGCACAAAATTATAAAGAGCACATCATCTTGGATTAACTGGATTTCGTGTCTGGTTCAGATCATTGCAATCAAAAGTGAATTGGAATTCATTGCACTTTTTACACAATTGGTATTCTGGGTTGAAGAGCTCAATACTCATGAAATCGGTATAGCAGAGCTGATTGCAGAATACTTTGGCTTTATGGGCAAAGTGTTTGCTGTTAACTATACCAAATTTAGTGGACACGGTACAAAGAAAAATGGGAACAAGTGACATTCAGGCAATAGATTATCCAAATCTTTTTTCACCCTGCCTCTGGAGAAGACTTTAAATCACCCAAGGTAAAACAGTTCATTTGTAACATATAACATTATCATCTGACCCATCTTCAATAGCTTTTAATAATAGTAGCTAACGTTTACTGAACAATTACCATGTATCAGGTAGTTTTCCGCACTCGTATAATTTCCACAACACCCCTATGACACAGATACTATCACCCCTATTCTACAGTTTTTAACTAAAAGCACAAACAGGTTACTTAACTTGCCCAAGGTTATACAGCTAGGCAGTAGAGGGCCTGAGATTTAAACACAAGTCTTTTGGCTCTAGTTTAACTACAATATCATCTCCTTTAAGGCTCTCATTACAATTGTCAGTATTATTTTTATAGCTCCTGGATATAGCCAACACCTAGAAGAAGTTATCTATGTTTAAGTTAAAAAACCAAACATATCAGAATTAATATCACGTTTAAAGATGAAAACTGGGAATGAGAGTGATCATATGTGCCTAGTTACAATCTGTTTGGATGCTCTTTCTTTCAACCACACCATGAGGGCATATATTTGAACCTGCACATCTAGAGTACCCGCAAAGGATCCTTAGTATAGCAGTAATGGAAACAAAAGATGGTCAGCATTGACTCGAGCGTAACTGAAATTAAAAGCTGCAATTTTCTACATCAGGATAAACATGCACAGGTTAAGTGAGGTTAGACCAGTCTTAGAAATAAACATAACAAAGTGAGTATATTATCTGTAGTTGATATTTTATAAATTACTTCCAGAAAATGAAACCAAAATTAAAGTCTCTAGAGTAATAATGCATGTCAAACTGTGGGTACCTACCTTGTGTGTAGTACCACACCAGGTTTCTCTAAATTTATTTTGCCTGAGAGACTTTGGTGCATGAAATATAATGTTTGCTGCTATTTATTCGTTGTTTAGTGCCCAATTTGTTAAACATACAACTCTAATAAATGCAATTTCTCTAATCGTTTATACACCATTTAGGCAGCTAATAAAGCAAAACTTGTAAATTCAATAAATCAGATTCAACCATTTAAAATTTGATTAGAATCTTAGTCAAATTCCTCTAAACATTTCAATAAAATCACATGCAATAAATTTCAAGTACTTTAAAAGCAGACAAAAATTCTCACAATGAACCAAATCTTCGTAAAGATATATTTAAAGCTATAGCAAAATTTTTAATTTAAACTAATATTACTATACTTTCATATCTGTCTGAGGTTACATTAAATATTATTTCCTTTAAAAAAGGTAGAAAATATTATCTTAACAAGTTGAGGTCACAGGATCTGTGTTGTTGATTATATGAACCTTGGTTGGGCCACAAGAACTAGCCATACTATCCAAGATAATTCAAACTTGAGCCAGTGTACATTATGTTGGCCAATAATTTAGCTGCCATCCTCCCTGTTATATCAAAAAAACTTTTTTTAAGTTCAAATCTTTCACACAGGTTATTATTTCCCTGTAACTCAATGCTTTTTTCCCAAATTAACATATGTTAGCATTATTGGAAACGTATGTGTACCATCTTACTATCTCATGATAAGGTTTAGGATCATTTAGAGATTTTTTTTCCCCTCAAAAATAAGAAATTAAACTATGAAGTCAAATTTCCTATTAGGCCATTTGGCTAATCCTTTTTCTCAAACAAATTATTGGACCGTCTTTTGAAGTGATTGTCATTCATTTCCACTTGTGTTGTTTAGCACTTTGTGTTCTTGGCATGGTTTGACTTAATTCTCCACATTTAATCTTCTCCACTCAGAAGATAGAGATGAATACAAATGGCTGCTATATAAATAAGTATGCATTCAATAGCAGAAATAGACCACAAATGCCATTCATTATATTTAGGTTTTTTTGTATGATAACTCTTTTGTAAACTTTATATCAACTTCCCCCTTTTGAGTAAAATTGTAGGCCCATAGCTTTCATAGACCCATATGCACTGTAGGTGGATTTTGCTGTAGGTTATTTTTCAAGTTTTTTTGTTTGGGGTTTTGTTTTTTTGGGTTTTGTTTGCAGAAGGTGTATGTAGCTCTTTAGTATCAATCTAGAAGTGTTTTTTGAAAGACAATATCTTAAAAAGACAGAAAGTAAAAAATAAAGGGCTTGAGAAAAATACAGAGTGAGCAAACATGAACAAAGTGAGTGAAAAATGAATTGTTCCAGAAAAAGATACTCAACCTGAAAACTTCAGAGGTCAGACAAACGTGTGAAGCAGCAGAAATAGAAATCACTTGATTACAATTAGGAAGAGCACTGGTGTTGTACAACATTAGTTAGACACCGAGAAGATGAGAATAAAGAAACAGAAGAATGAGTCAAGAGATGAGACCATGACTTAACCACCCATATCTGGAAGAGTTTACCTTACTCTTAATTAAGGATATTTGACAAGACCATATTTGAACTATGTTGTTATCATCAGGTTTATGCATATTTTGATTGTTTTTTTTAGGTAAATTGTATTACTGTTTAACTCAGAACACAGTTTTCTTAGTCTCAGTTAACCCTTAAATTTTTCCATTGAAACAATTTTTCATCATAAACACTGTGGTTAGCAAAACCTGCTTTGCCATCAAGCAGGCAATAATCATGAAAAAAATGAATTAGCTTAATCGATAACAGTTTTCTCAACTGTAAAATAGAAATAATACCTACTTCACAGTGTCTTATGAATATAATGAAACAGTCTATGTCAACTATGTAACAAAATGCATGGTTTATGTTCCACTAGGCAGGTGAATATTTAACAAGCAAACTAGAAAATTTCATCTATGTGAACTATTGAGATTCAAAGAGGAAATGAAGTTGACGAGCTAGGTCATAGGGATTTTAAACGGCAAAGCATTTTTTAAATGACCTTTTGGTGCCAAACTTTCTTTTTTTTTTTTTTTTGGTTTTCTGTTTTTAGTTGCTATATATGCCTAACACATATATGGAGCAGACTCTGTTTCTGATATTTAGAAAGATGAATTCAATAATCACTATATCCATGTAGTCAGTCATACAGCCATATTTTGGGCACCTATTTCATGTCATATTTTCTGGCATGTCTTGTGGGGGTACGATTAATAGTACCTACACTTGAGGGAAAGCAAGCAATTAGCTGTTAACACAGAATTAATAACTTAAGGCTAGTTGCAGTGGTGCATGCCTATTGTCCCAGCTACTTGGGAGGCTGAGGCAGGAGGATCGTTTAAGCCTAGGAGTTTGAGGCTGCAGTGAGTTATGATTGTGCCACTGCACTACAGTCTGGGTGACAGAGTGAGACTCTGTCTCTAAAAAATAAAACTAAGGTAATAACTTAGAAAGTAGAGACATCTACAAAGTGCTATGGGAGTGCCAAGGAAGAAGTGATATGTTCTGTCTGGCACATTAGAAAAGGTTCACAATAGACATTTACCTTTGGTCTTGGAGAACCATTGGAGAATGGAGGTGATGTTAATCTGTAGAGACCAACCCTAATCTAAGTTCACCAAGCAACTAGTTCATGATGACTCATCTAGCTGATAGAAAGCCATAAAAGATTTTGAATATATATTATATATAGTACATATATTATGAATACATATATTATATATATAATATATAAAGCTTATTTTCAAGAAGAGTGACTTCAATGGAAATGCACAGTGTGGACTAGAGAGATACAAAAGAGAATGTTGATAGATTAGTTAGGAGGGCTTCATAAAAACCAAGGAAAGAGATAATTACCTCTCACAGGAGAATAAGCATGGGAGAAAATGACAATAGAAAAGGGCAATTTTACCAAACACAATAGTTGACTGAATGTGAAAAAGACAGTGAGGAAGGGTCCATATGACTCTGAGAGTTAGGGATTGTTTGTTCTACATTATGCTAGTGAATGCAGCAAACAGACATAGAAAAGAAAATAAGAAGAAATGTATCCTCTCTGATGACTCCCTACATATGAGGAACACCACATATATTTCATGTGAAAGTGCAAAGTTATATTTCTGCTTCAAAAATTCTTTGGACTTTTAAGGAAAAATGCAACAGAAAAAAATACTTTGGGTGGAGTAGCAAATCTTGTTAGTTGTCCATTCAATATCCTTTCTTTCCTTCCTTCTTACTTAACAGCACACGGAGAAATGACAAGCTTAAGCAAAGATTTTATTTCATAGATTTATTTGTTTGCATCCAGCTGACACAATTCAGGTTGATGGGAATTAATAATGTAATATTTCTGGTCAATTTTTGTATTTCCTGATGTAGGCATTACTCTCTCCTGCTTATTGTTTCTTTCTTCTTATTGCCTGAAATGCAAAGGGAAACTGGCAGTGGAACCACCATCTAAAACCTGGGTGACCAAGAGGATAAAATCACAAACTGATAGGGCCAGGAGCATTGATCAAGTCATGGAGCCACTGCAGCAGGACAGGCTTCAACAGACTTGAACTGTTTAGCCTGTCTCTGGGAGTCTCATCACCATGGTTGGGTCCCTCCTTGCCAGTGTGGTCGGGTTTCTATTGCGTGCAGTGAAAAGCAACTTTTTTTTTTTTTTTTTTGAGTTGGAGTCTCACTCTGTTGCCCAGACTGGAGTGCAGTGGCCCCTCCCGGCCACCGCAGCCTCGACCTGCTGGGCTCCGGCGATCCTTCCGCCTCAGCCTTCCGAGTAGCCGGAATTACAGGCATGCGCCACCACGCCCGGCTGATTTTTTTATTTATTGTAGAGATGAGGTCTCGCTGCCCAGGCGGGTCTCGAACGCGCGGGCTCAGGCAATTCACTCACCTCAGCCTCCCAAAGGCGCGGGATTACAGGCTGAGCCACCGAGCCCGGCGAAAGCAACTTCTAACTGATATACACGACTTGCAGAAACGGGAAATTTTACTGACACATTGAATCATGATTTTCAGCCTTAGCCTGATTTGAAGAAAGGAAATGTTGCAGTGAGTCAGTTATAAGAGCTGATATTATGCTTTCATTTCTTCTCCTTCCAATTTGGCTCCTTCCTATCGCATGAGAACCCATAATCCTCTGACAAGAGAGGCCTGAAGATAGCGTTTCTGGTGTTTATGTCTTCTCTCTGATTCTACATAACTCCAAAAACTCTACCCTGAGTTTTCATCACAAAGTTAGCCTTCCCATTAGAATATTACAGTTTATCTAATTTTACATATGGTTAGTGGGGGAAGGCTGCATTCTTATTAGACTGTCATAAAACAATATAGGAAGAAGGATGCAGAGAAATAGCAAAGGTATTTTCAAGTAATTAGTTAGAACTACAGACAGATCAAAAAGAAAGCCATTGTACAAATGTCAGGCCATTCAAGGTTATTTCACCTTGAGCAGATAATGTCAGATCCTTGCTTTAGATATAAAGGAAGTTTTGAAAGTCTTTCTGCTTATCCCCAAGCCCTGTCTGAAGATAATTTCTGATCTATGATGTTTTTCCTCTTATTTGCAGAAAATATGGAAAATTAAAGATAATATTTATGTATATTTAAATCAACTATATTTACTGAAAAATAATTTTTAATCTGAGATTTACCTCTCCTACTTTTCTTGTTCTACAAATATTTTAATGAAAATATAGTCATGACAGATAATAGGTTTTAATATTGCTTAGAGAAATAAAGTCTCCCATTTTATTTTTTCCCCTATTAAACATATATTTATATATTTAAATATACATAACAATTTGTGAAATCTATTAATTTGAGTTTACTTGGTTACAAATCCAAAATATGGTTTTAACCTTCTGCTCTTCAAATAAAATTTATCCATTTTATAACTACTGTCCAACTCACATGTCACTCTGTCCAGATGCCAAGTACAATACAGCCCTCTGCTCATAGAAAAGATAATTTAATGTCACCAACTTCCAAGGCATCGTCTCAAGAGAATTTTCTCCCATCCTCTTTTCTTCCTTCCCTTGCTTCTAAGAACACTTATTCAGTACTTTTTATGTACCAATCACTAAATTCAGGAGCACGGAGAGAAAATGGTGGAGAGGAAGGAGAAAGGATATACAAAGGCTCCAAGCTCACAGCCTGTGGGAAGCAAAGGCGAATCAGTTCCACTGTAAAGTGATGTTATCAGAGTCTGGACAGAATACTCTGGAAGTAGAGAGGAAGGAGTGCCCAACTTTAAGAGTATCAGCTGTACATTCTGAGAAAAGCAGTTGTGACTTGAGCAGTAAGCAGAAGTGCTTCCTGCGGATTAGAGAAAGAAAGGAAAGTTATTCCAAGCACGCGCAAAAACTTCAAAGTAAGAGGTTTCAGTGGGTTAAAAGAATTGAAACTAGCAAGTACAGAGTTACAGAGTTACAGATTAAAATCCAGCAGTGAAGGGCCTTATTTATATAGAATATGTTTATGTAGAATAGTAGTAGTCTCCTAATCTATGGTGCTTTAAATCAGTGTGTGTGTGTGTGTGTGTGTGTGTGTGTGTGTGTGTGTGTGTGTGTGTGTGTGTGTGTTTATGTATATATGGGTCTTAGATACTCTGATTCAGTAAGTGAGCTGTAATGCCCTGAGATCTATATATTTGAAAAATAATAACAATAGAGAAGGGGCAAATATTACCAGATATGATAGTTGACTGGAAAACCACTGACACAGAAGATTAGGAGCCTCTGAAAAATCACAAGTCAGGGGAAGGCATGATCAGGTTGATATTTTAGGAAGTTCAATCTAGTTGCCTTCTGAAAGTGAGAGTGGAGTCAGCTGAGACTACAGGTTGGGGACCTGCTGACATAGTTAACAAGAATGAGGATTTAAAAGCAATAGAGTAGAACTGGAAAGAAGATACATTTCCACAACACTTAAGAGGTAGTCAATACAGGAGGGTGTGGTAGTTTGTTGGAGAGGAAGATGAGTTTTAGACCCACTGCATTCAAATTGCCTTGGGATAGTACTTGGAAATATAAATATTTACACTTAAAATAGAGTTTATGAGGTACCCAAAGATATGAGATATTTGTGCACCTGAATGATAAAGATAATACCCCTTACTCTTTAAATTGTATTATTTAGGCAACCTGTTGAAATATTAGGGCAGCTCTTGCCTTCTTAATTGTAAAAAATCTCAGTTAAAACTTTAAATTTAACTTTTAATTGATGTAAAACACAAAGTTTAATGAATTAAGGTGATCAGAGTGATAGATTCTGATCTCCAACCTACCATATTAATTTTAATTAAAGTGCCATTTCAAGGTTGTCTCTTTACTTAGTAACAAAAGAATCCTAATCAGAGTTACCAAAATTTTCTCAGTCCTGCATGATCCCAAGAACTATTCTTTACTGTCTTTCCTTCTCTCAAAACCATTTCTTCCATTTGTCCTTCAAAAAGACTATTGGGGCTATAGCTAGATGGAATTGATGATTCTGAAATTTTGGATTTCATTTATCCACTTAGTTTTTTCACACACAGTGAACCACATGAAGTACAGTGACAGATGGTAATGTATCAATGTTACAGATTACTTATTGTCTTGCTTCAAAGTCAGGATATAAAACTAAATGGATAAAATCTTTTTTAACTCTTTCAATTAAATGTTTTCAAACAAGGAAATAGCTCATTACATAGACTCCATCCTAATAAAAGAAACTGCTAGTGTATCCCTGGCCTTTAGATAAGAACACACACATAGTGGGTTACCAAAATTCTATCCAGGTTTTAGAAGCAAACTAAATAACCCTTCCAATGGTTGACATCCCTCTTCAGCCAATATTTCTCCTTTCAAACCTAAATCCTTTGTGTTTCACTTTTAGCCTTTAGTAGTAATAGAAAATGCTTAGCAACTGTTCTCTGGCTAAGAAACTTAAAATACTCATAGATGATCTCAAAATTGTTCCTCATCCAGAATAATCCCTGATCTTTGACTTTTCCTCAAAGGTCTTATTTTCCTAAACTTATATTATCTTGGGGGCTTTCCTCTGAACATTTTTGATGCTTTGCACACATATCTTTGTAGTAAAGCTCAAAAGTGGGTGGAGTAGTCTGCCTGGTGAAAAATATATTAAGAACCATTGATAATGAGCACCACATTTTATATTTTTTCTGCTTTATGTATGATATCAGTATTATGTTTCTTTTTTTAATGAAAATATAACTATACTATATTAATCCATTGATAATTTGCATGGTTCCACTATGGTCCATATATATTTTCTTGCATGTTGCTAAAGAATTCCCAGGATGTCTGTGTAGTCTGACTTTCTCTGTTATTGTCATAGTGCACATGTGTGTCCATATCTGTCATGTTGGAACTTGATCCAGCACAATGGTGAGTATATCTTCTATTTATACTGAAACACTTTAGAATTCTTAGGAAGTCTTCCAAATTGTTAAATATCACTACCTTTCCCAGACCTGTTTTGCAGGCACTCTCTTTTGTCAGCCAGCAGTATATATTAAACACTGAGCCCACAGCTAACTCTTGTAGAAACCACTTGTTAATTGATAACAGCCCTTTCGGTAAAATTTTCAGTTTTGTGTCTACTTGAAGACATCTGAAGGCTACCCTGGGCTGGGCAGTTGGTAAAACTGGAGAGTGGGCTAGTGTCTAGAGTTGGATAAGAGGAGTTATTGTTTAAGACAGTGAGGAGACCAACACAAAAGGTGAAAGCAGAGTTTTAAAATGCTGGAAAATGAAAGAACCAGAAAGGGAGGTTTTAAGGGAGTCAAACCTGAAGGAAACCAGAGGCAAGCACTGAACTGAACATCACAGGCTAGGATCCAGGTAATTAAAGTAAGAACAATAAAAATACACGAAGGTAGATGGGGTGGGGTGAAGAGAAGCCAGGAGCATGGTGATTACCCAGAAACAATACCTCCCACATGTAATTTAGGCCTACCTTTATGATCAGACCTGGTAGTGTTCAGGGATATGGCAGCCTGGCTTCCAAGACCTGGGACAGCAGATCAATGCTTGGTAGAACAGATGCATTTCCCAATTGATTGCTTCACATGCTATTATAGGATCAAACAAAAGACAAAGTTCAAGATGAGAATGGTTATCACTTCCCATTGAGTATACCAAATCAGCACTAACTGAAAAAAAAAAGTCATTGTTTAGAAAATTCAAATGCAAAACCCTTTTAGCAAGTGCCCTGTACGTCTATTTCTGGGATTAAAAATCATAGTTTATATACACTTGGATTGTTGTGATTGTTTCCTAGCTCCCTGAAAATCCTTTCCTAGCCTTGCTACCCATAATCTACGAGAGAACATTTAATCCTGTGTCCTATGTTCCATGTTTCCTTTCCTTTTCTTTTTTCTTTTTTTTTGAGTCGAAGTCACACTCTGTTGCACAGGAGTGCAGTGGCACACTCACAGCCACTGCAGCTTCAACCTGCTGGGCTCAGGCAATCCTTCAGTCTCAGCTTTCCAAGTAGCTGGAACTATAGGTGCACACTACCGCACCTGGCTAATTTTTAAATTTATTGTAGAGACAAGGTCTCGCCAAGTTGTCCAGGCTGGTCTCAAAGCCCTGGGCTCATGCAATCCTCTCGCCTCTGCCTCTCAAAGTGCTGGGATAACAGGTGTGAGATGCCATGCCTGGCTAGCCCAGTGCTTCATATGCCAACCCTTACTATATGCAGTCCCCTAGATACATAATAAAAAATATAACTGAAAGGACATTCGAGATGCACCTAGTGGTGGGAATCCAGTCAGTGTTGATTGCACGTGTTTTATTTGAATCAGTGGCTACATTGAGGGGGGAGAAGTACCCATTACATAAAAGATAGTATTGCCAAAGATTTGGGGAAACAAAGATCATACATCAACAAATGTCATCTTTTATCTTAAATATGCATATCAATATGTGTGTTTCATATAATTTTTTCTAGATGACCCTATTTATTATATAAAGATTATAGATTATATTTATGTATCATTTATTCTTTTTTCCTATTTTGTCAATACTTCTAATTTCAGAGAATAATAAAGTGTCTAAATTTGAGTTCATATCCTACTACCTTAAGTTAAAAGATTCTACAGTTATCCAACCCCTGAAATAATAAACATGACTTTATCTACCTTCCCAGACTCATCTTCCACATGCCACATCTCCAGCCACACTGAACTTTTCCCTCTTCTCAAATAGCCATGTTCTATGATGCCTCCTATTCCTGCCTATACTGTTTCCTCTGCCTGGAATGTCCCAACACTTTTTTTTCTTTTCCTGCCAAACAACTACTCACCTGCAAGATGCCTGTCCTAAAGAAATTGCTCTGGGAAAACTCTAATCTGCAAGGGTGAGGTAGAAACACCCTCACTGATGTTCCTTTACCACAACACTCACATTACTGTGAGTAATTGGTCACAGGTAGTTTTGTTTTGTTTGTTTTTCTTCATTCTTCACTAGACTGTGAGCACCTTAGAAGTTATCCAAGGATCTACAAAAAAAACCTGGAAATATTTGGAGGGTGGACCACTTGTAGTACACTTAGAATTTGTTCCTCAGGGTCAAATAGTCAACTAAAATTTTTATCTGGAAGCTTTGAGAAGGTTGCCTCATAATTTGCAGAGGAAAAATTCTGAGTTGTGTCACACAGATGACTGGTTCTTCCATCATGACAACACACCTGCACACACCTAGCTGGGTGTTCAGCATGTTTTGACCAAAAACAGCATGACCCGTATGCCCCACCCTCGCTATTCACCCCATCTCACCCTGAGTGACTTTTTTCTTTTGTTTTCCTGAATGCAAAAAGTCCTCAAAGGGAAACGTTTTGCCCATGTGGAAGAGGTGAAACAAAAAATGGCAGAAGCACTAAACGGCATCAAAACTGACAAGTTCAAAAACTGTTTTAAGCAGTGGAAAAATGTATGTATTGTAACAAACTGAGAGTTCTTTGAAGGAGACTGAAATGTAAACATGTAAGAATAATTACACAATTTTTTATAAGTAAATTCCAGATTTTTTTCTTCCCCTCATATAACAATATTTGGCAGGTTTGATGAATCAGTTGGACAATACAGTTTACTATTCTGGAATGTTATAAAATCCTGGAATCTCCAGATCAGTAATTTAGGGCTAAAGTATTCAAAAGGTGCCAAAGAGGCGGATGAGCTTGAAGAGGAAAATGTAGGAAAAAATTAGCTTAGAATAAAGCAATACTCAATTTACAGTATAGCTCATAGAAAAGCAGATGTTCCTATTTCCAGGAGAGCCCATAGAGACAAATGGTTGGCTGAGCCTCCCAGCTGCTTGGCTAAATGACATTACTATAGGCAATGCTGATTCCAAAATCAAGTTATACAGCCTCTCTTTCACTTCTGAAGACTACTATGAGCTGTTCACACCCTCACCTTTTACATTTTCCTCTGACACATAAATATTAAAGTGGAGTACCAGATGATCCATAATTCTAGAGAGATGGCGAAAATTAGAGTGCTCTTTTATATGCTAAATTTTTCCTTATTAAAACAAAAGAAAATGAAGCAAAACCAGAAAATCAGACTTATTTCTTTAAATACTAGTTAATAAAATACAATTAACTTAACTCAACAGCTTTGTTTTAAGGTGGCAGAAGAAAGAGAGAGATTCTGTGGAGGCAAAAGGTCTCAAGCTATGGTAACACGTTTTCTTTATCCTCACCTCAGATTCAGCAAGAAGGTATTTCTTATTAGCTTTATTATTAATCTCTCATGGGATCGGTGGCAGGTTCTAGGTGAGCCATATAGTATTTTATAAGTTTGGTACAAAAGAGACTCTGAATATTAAGACAAAAGTGACATGTTTTAGTTCTTTCATCTTGTTTTCTACAAGGAATGTAAAATAATATGAGCAATGCATTATATGAAATAGCAAATTTGTCAAAATGCTGAAACAGTATGCAATAGAGAGAAAGGAAAAACATTTATCTAATGGTTCTTCTGGAAATGACAGAATTCCAAGCTGTTTGGAATAAGAGCCTGGGATACTGGATGGAGAAAAAAACCTTTGTGAAGCCCTGAACATTTCAACTCAGTGTAGTTAAAACAGCTATTGTCCCTGATGATAAAAATCAACTGTTTATGATTCTGTTTTATAGCTTGCAGTTCCCTTTCTTTCTCTGTTGAAAAAATCTCACACATTAATAAACATAAATGAAAAATATTTCTGGTCTAAAATTAAACCCTATAGCTTTGATGGATCATTAAACGCCACTCACAGATTCTTTTCTTGGTCCAATCTGAAGTTTTTGTGGTGTGAATGTTAATTTTTTAACTCTCAGCAACCATTTTAGTTCAATTTCTTTGACAGAGACTCAGAGGGAATGAAACAACTTAGCAGGGCTGGCCTTGGTGCTTTTTATGCCCCAAGCAAGCAAACAAGAATAAGATTACAGTGGCTCTGAATGGAATCAGAAATGGGAGAGAGGTTTTCTCCCCCCACAAGAGGTTTCTTGAAGAAAAACAACTCTAAGATGCAATCTGTATTGGGGAAGCCACTTGACACCTACTAGAAGTTCCTGTGATTCTGCAATCTGTCCTCAGCATCAACACCTGAAGATATAGCCCTTGAACTTCTGTTTCCTTCTGGACATAAGTAACTGCCTGGCTTTGAATTTGGGAAGCTGGAGGCACCTTAGACTCATTGACAGACACATAGGAGACGCCAAGGGCTGCTTTCAATTTGAGCCTGAAGTTTTACATTTTAAGAAGACAAATGAACTGCATTACCTGTTTACTTCAATATTGACAAGGCAAAAGCCTGTGGCCCCCTTGCACCTGTTAATACTTGCTCCTTATACTGATGTGACCCATGCAGCTGCTCATTTCAATTAGCCCAGGGCCAGTCTTGGCATTTACCCACAGAAACAATACTGCACAAAGAAGTGCCTCTGTGCATTCCCATTGGCATTCTTCCAAGTCACATTCAGCTTCTGCACATTTTACCAACCTGTCTCCCTGAGTACAAGGTCTTGCTGGACATTTAAGTCCCTAATAACTAAAGGAATCCTTTTGTTTCTTTCAGTGGTTCTTTCTAATTTTCCTCTGGGAATATCATTTTTTCTTTGTGCCTCTATTTTATGTTTTTCCTAACCTTTACACTTTTCCTTTCTGTCTCCATACAGAGAGACACTCAGAAAGGTCCCGTGTTAGTTTCCATTGTACAGCTACTACAACAACAATAAAACAAAACAAAACAAAATGAAAGAAAACACTCGTGTTACAAATGTTTCAAGTTGGTCACATGACACAATTATAAAAAGAAGGGTTTGCCCAGCCTGTATCTCTTTTGCTTCAGTGATGAATTTATTTTCAAATTTATGTCCTTTGCTTGGAAGGGATCACAGACCCTCCCACTCCAGCTCACCACTATCATTATTATTTTTGGGGATGAGGGTGGAGTCAATCTCTTTGCCTATATTCAATGATGAAACATCTATCTCAACTTCCTCTCCGAATTACTACTGAAAGTACCACAAGTCCCTCCCTCTCTTTCCTGAGCACCTTCAGACATTCCTTTTTCCTATGAGTTATATTGAATGTGCCCTTTCATGACATGCCTAAGAGATGCTTAGAGACATTTCTTTATTCACTTCCCAACTCTTCACTGTTGCTAGCACAGGAAATTTATCTCCTCACGAGCAAAGACCATGATCTTACTTTTAGTGAAGCTCTAATCTCACTGGGAGACATTTGATATATGCCCGGTGATGGAAAAGTTCCTTCATTCAGATAATGAGTTGGTACTTTCAAAACTACTTGCCTGTTATATTACACACAGTGAAATATCCTGCCCCAGCCCATGATAGAGAGTACTTTCCTTTGGTTCATGATAGAAATGAGTCAGCTCACTGGGTCTGTCTTGTGTCTATGCAACCACCTGGAACAACATGTCAAGGGGTAGGCAGACATGTTTACCATGCCTTCACCGCCTCCATAAAGTGGCCTCAGTGGGTAACTTCTTCCCCATTTGCCAGGAGATACATCTGCAGCCAATCTCGTTTTTCAGCCCTAGTGTTTACACATTTAGTAAGAGGGCAGGTTCTATAAAACTCCTGTATCTGTATTTATTTGTTTTGCTGTCAAGTTCCCTGTAGTTTTTGTTTGTTCAGGGGCTGAGTTTGGAGCAGGTGTTTGGAACAATTAACAGAAGGAGGGATACCATAGTGGGCAAAGGATAGAAGAATATAAAACAAAAGCTTGACATTTTAAAAAACAAAGACCCTTAAAAACTACATTTAAGACTAGAACATGCCGGTAGTGTGATACTTAAGATTTAATCTACTATAATTAAACTTCAAATATGTGCCTTGGCCATAAAATATTGTACTAAGTATAAAAACATCACGTTTTATTAATATCTTTTATATGATTTCTTTTTACTACTAAAGTTTTATTCAGCAGGACTTTTAAAGCTAGAAAAGTGAGACATATATCAGATCTGTCTATACAAATGACAGAATCAGTCCATTCTATTAACTCTGGGTTGTGAAAATTCCCATACGGAGAGAACAGCCAGGGACGCTTTGCGTGTTTTTGCTATTTGCAGAAACTTATAATCAGATGGAGAAAGTTTTTTTGCTTCTGTGTGGGTGACTAAGATAGTTAATTGGAGTGATGCCAAAGAGTCTTTTTCATATCAAAGCAGTTTGGGGAAAATTATATTTATTTGGATGGATTCACACTTTGAGTTTTGATTTCATTAAAATCAGCATGAATTTACAATTATAGATTTCTAACTTATTCCATAAGCATAAATGCCAACTCATTTATGTTCTAACAAATAACACAAGCCCAAACACTTTGCCTGGAGAAGAATAACTGGGCCTAACTCTCCCTTTTTCATCATTTCATAATGAAAACTTAAACAACTCTTTGAATTAATATTCATTGACCATCTTTTAAATGACAGACACTACTAGGTGATGGGATTATATTAATAAGAAAGATGAAACCCCTGTCTGAAGAAGTTTCCATTTTATTTGTAAAGACAGTTATATTAAAATTTATCAAATATAATATAATAAATGATAGAATTGTTTACCTGATACTTCCAGATGAAGGCGTAGTACCTAATTCTGCTACTCGAATCGTGGACAGTCTTGCTGAAAATGTAACATTTTCTCCAAGTCTTAAAGTACAATTAGAGAAAAAGTACTTAGTCAATAATTTTGGGGGGAGGTGCTTAAATTAGCAGACTATTACTTGGTTGCTAATAAATATACCAGGGATCTATAAAAAATACTGAATAATCTCTGAATGAAACAAATTATCATAGTCACAATGGTCTGGGAATCCTAGGAAAGATGAAAGTCATTTTCCAAGAATAACAGAGTGAGTAAGAGAAAAAAATGAGACGCTGAGAAAGAAGTTGTTTATAAAGAAGCACTAATGGAGAAAAGAGTTATACAAAAGCCGAAAGTGCCCTGAAATTAGTAGTCATAGCTAAAATGAGTGAGGTTAAGTAGATTAATGAATGGTTTAGAATTAAAGTCAATTTAAGTCCCTTCTCCTTTCCCTGAATCATGAAGGCTAAGAATTCTCACTGACTTTTATCTTCTAACAAAGTAAGTATAATTATCCATAAGGACCTAGCCAAGTAGTTGATTAGTCCTCAAATGAGTCCATTGTCAGACAGATGTTAAACCAAAATTGCATTCACCCCCTTCCCAAGCTTACCTCTATCACCTATCTACACAGACACTTTGTGGGTACTTCATAGTCCTATTTTTCATGGTAAATGACCACATCCATACAAGCATAGATGTCTTTCCAGTCCAAGTGATGAGTAGATTCACATAATAGGCCTCACTAAGCATTGTGTACTAGAATATATTGCTAGCAATAAAATGTCTACTCTCTACTATCGTTTACCTAGTGCACCTTGCATTTGGCTTTACTGCTTATCAAGGCAATATGATTATAAAGTAAAATTCATCATCTGTGGCTATTAAGCCACCACAAATTGATAATACGCCTGGGTAAACAGACATATGGCTTACTGTCTAGATATACGACATTAAGAGAAAGAAAACGATGTTTCACAAATATTGAATGTTTTTTCTTGCTTCTATGATAATCTTCTTAAGAGCACAGGTCTTGTTTTTAGCTTATTTGGACCAATGTCTGTTTTCATATTCATTCTTAATTCCTTTGAGTGGTTTTAAAGACCACTCTGTCTATAGAAGTTCATGCCCTTTCGGCAGCAGTGGCAGGTCTTAGGAGGATGTCTAATTGAGAAACAGGTACATCATCCACTCTAGAAACCTAAAAAATGAAGACAGACAAAAACAGTTACCTATGTTTCCAGAAGGTCAGAATCATCATCACTGTCCACGTCCACGTCTCGTCACACTGGAAGGTCTTCAAGGTGGCATTTTGAAGTTTTCATCAGTTCAAGTGGAGATATAAAAGAAGCCAAAATAAAACAATTGTGGGCTTATAGGACAGTCATGGAATAAGCATCGATCCTACTTTAAAAGAGCTATCTTGAAGATAAATTCTGGCTCCAATTTTAGAAGAATCTGAACTTGATGAAAAGTAGAAGAAATTATGACACGTGAAAGCTGTATTTTAAGGTTATTCATTTTTTAAAAATTTAATGTTATACAGACAATAAAACTCTGCACTGTTTGTAGAAACTCAAAAAAAAAAAAAAAAGAAGTTAATGTCCCAATACCCTTCCCAGATATCCACCCCAGAGTATCGTATCCTGAGTTACGTGTAGCACATGATGTTATATATGTGGCTGACTATGGATAGTAGGTACTGAACCAGGCAATCCAGTTAGTGAAAATATATAGGTTAGCCCACAGAATGAAAAAGATGGACATTGTTTTGCCTGACGAAAATGAACTAAAATGATTTGGAACTAGTTATTCTGCTCATTCACAATCTAGCTAGGTCTATGGTACCTGCGCATTCTAAAGTAAGCAGCTCTGTCAGCCCTTCATCCCAGACTCAGTAGCAGAGCAGAAGAAGAACAGTCAACAGACCCAGATTGAAATTGATCTCACATATTTCCCAGTTTTGCAAACTGGGATAAATAAGCCTTTTTGAGCCTTGCATCCTTTTGTTTCCTATAAATTGGGGATAATAGCATGTTCCCTGACTCCCTCAAATAGTATTTAGAAAAATAAAATCAGGTGATATATGTGCTATATTACTGTGCTGGGTCAGATCACAAAGACTGGTTCAGTCTCTGGGATTAGCAAGAATGACTGTAACACAGACTCAGTGCAAGATACATAAACAAGATGAGGAAGGAACATGGAATGAGATGCAGCTTCCTGATGATTTCTTATTCCTTCTGAGGTACACCTGAAGTTTATGCACCTGATGTCTTAGCATAGAGTGAAAACATTAACCAAATCAGAAGATTCCAGAACTATGCACTCACTCCCTTCGATACATTGTAGGTCAGGGAAGGGAGAGATTGAAAGGAATTATATATGGCCAAATTACCCAAATTTAACATATTGGTCTATAATCTTTTTGCTGCTCCATAGTTACATAACCTACAACTTCCATGTTTGATGTATTACCCTTATTCAAAAATTTAGTGCAACATACCTGACTGGGGTTTATTACAGGTCCAAAGATTTTTAAAAGTATGACATTACTGCAAGATATGATGACTATTAGGCTCACATGATTTAGAATGAATAACAAAATACTAAATCACTCCACAGTTATTAAAAAGCTCATTGTGAAGTTGTGGATTATCTGGGCTTTAGAATTTACTCTTTTTATTTTTTGATGTGCTTTTAAAAATGTCATTATTATTTAATACATACAAAGAGACCAGAGATGTGTTGGTGGGAGAAATTTATGTTGCAGCATGGCTGAAACAACATTATCATAATACTAAACATCCAAAGATGGGTCGGGGGAGATATATGTATTAATGGACAAAGAAGTGCCACCATTTGTTCCCCCATCTCTAGCCTAGAGCAAGGTGGTCTCACAGCCTAGGAATCCTTCTGCTCAGGCTGGATGTTGATGATGATAGATGCAGGGGAATTAGCTAATCATAGATTATGACTCAGCTCTCTTGGACCCCAAGATCTTGTTCACTGTAGAAAGGGGAACACTTTCTACTGCTGTTTCTGAAGCACCAGTAAAACATGATTTTAACACACTAGGTCCTGCAACCCTGACTCTTGTCCAAACTTAGAGCCATCATGACTTACTTTTCCCAGGTTTTGGAATTTAAAATAGGGCTTCTCCCTTCCTGGCTCACTTTTCACAGACTCTTTAAACAAATTTGGGGGTGTACCTCTTTCAGATTTGCATCCCAGGACCTGGTTATTATTTTAAATACTTTATCTAATTCATAGTGATAGAAGGAATTCATACCTGTGACTCAGAATTATTTTATGGCCAAGTCTTGGTAGTGAAAATAAAATCATGTTTGTGTCTTTTAAACAAAAACATACTTAGTATCAATACTTTAGCATTTTTACATGACTTTCATTTTCTTCCCAAAGGAAGACAATCTTAATATTCTTTAAGAAATTTCTCATGCAGTCTAATTTTTTGCAGTGAGATAATGAGATAATCACAAACGAAAGTTTACAGTATCTCCCAACAACCTACTACACTAAGAACCTGGAAGGTAAAGTAGAAGTAACATTCTAATAGAATTAGGAGAGCTTTGTTTTAACCAGAACTTTGGCCAAGTAGTTAGAAGTTAGATTTATTACTTAAAAAAATAGTTAAAGTTCCTTCCTAGTACATTTCTTCATCTATAAAATAAAGGTAATAGCAGTAACTACCCACAGGGTTAAAGTGAGAATTAAATGACATTCAGCAAGTATATACTGTAAAGATATTTACAAAAGTTCAATAAAGTAACCAGTTCTATAAAAATTACTTCATTGTATATTCTAGCTATTTATTTTCAAGACCATTATGCAACTATAAATGTATATGTTACATAGGCATATTTACCACATACAGTATAAATATATAGACTATGTATATAATATCTGAATTTTTTAAATAGATATAAATATACTGGAAGTGAAGACCAAAACATTGGAGTTAAAATATCTTGGAAGTTTAGGTTAAACAAACTGGCCATTATTGTTTTTAAAATATGCAAAACAACCAAACAAGACTAACAGGTTTGATATTCCCTCTAATCTTGTTTATGTGTGCATGTGTGACTGGCCAGAACTTGGACTCGATGAACTGATGTGGTCAGCATACCAGGGAACTTTCCTTTACATATGCAATTTGATGGCCAAGATTGCCTCCCTCCAACACCATTATGCCCAAATATCTCCCTTCAACCTCTAGAATTTATTCGGATCTTAAAGAGGGTACACTTTGGAGAAATAGAGTGCTTTATTTCTAGCTCTTTTCTTTCACAAACGGGTTTGGGAACTTTTTTTTCCTGCTGACAAGGTAACAAAAAAGTTCTGTACCAAAGTATTTTAATATGATTCATAAAGATATTAACCTACACTAATGTTTATGGATATGAATATTAATTTGTAATCTTTTATTTACATGTGTAATTCACATATTCTCCTGTGGAGCAGAAAATGTATTTCCTTATTTTATAAAATGCTAACTCATTTTCATCTCTGATACCAGCTAATAAAGTACAGACACACTCTTACAAATTTCAGATGATTGATTCTCTAATAGCAACTTAAAGTCTGAACTGAGCAGAGAATTAAAATGTTTAAAAGGCAAATATGCACAGATTAACACTACTTTCCTGTCTGGAAAGAAATTTAAACTTAGTGGGACAAACATAAAATATGTGTCTATAAAGAAATGAAACTGATTAACAAAACAATTAAATTATATTGCATCAAAATATAAATTGCTTTCCCAGCTTCACCAGACTACTTGTTTATTCTAACAATGCTGACATAATACAAAACATTTTGAGATCTCTTCACCTGGAGTTGGGTTCATGGTCAATTTCAGTTAAAAAAATTTAAACAGTATAGAAGTTTAACTGTAAGCTCAGTTTTCAGTCTAAATTATTAATCTTCCCTTCAAGAATGCCTACAGATAAACTTGGACTTTTTCAAAATATAAAATGCAATTTCAAACAATAGACATAGGCTATTGTTCAGAGATACTAGAATAGCATGTAAATGGAACCATAGGTTCTTTCAGTTATGAAATAGTTTTTAAAGTACCAGATAACATCACTAGAACTAATATAAAAACAACGCAAGTGAAGAGTTGTGGCTATGCATTAGTGATTCCACTGTGGGCAAGAGTCAGGAAGGCTTCATGGAGGAAGTGAAAATAGAGCTAGACCTTGGGTGATAGATGGGTATGTAACATTACAGAGTAATATGTCCCAAATTATATATTTTATACCTAGAAACCCCCCCTTTATTAAACTTCCTAATTTTGCTGACAAGGAAACTGAGAGCTAAAGAGATGTTATGAATTTCTTTTAAAAAATGCCAACTAGGTAGCAGAGCAGAGATTAAGTTAATCAAGAGTTGGTCTAAGGTTCTTTTCATGATAGTAAGAATAACATTTCTCTGTTCAATCAAATCCATAATTGGCTTGGAGTAAGAAATAGGATGGTTTTTATTTACTGAATTAATATAACTGACAGATTGTTTTTATGTTAAATTCAAATCTAGGAGTATATTCTGCCAACAACTTTGCTTTATTTTGTTTTCAAGCTTATTTAAAAATATGTCATATGTCATTCAAACTAAAAAAAAGACCTGTTTCATAATTTACTAATTTCTAGATAATTATGACTATACTAATGAAAATTTATAGAATGACTTACATTTATATAATATTGCCACTGTGGGAAATGTTCAGGTGCATAGATGAGGTGCTATCTTGAGATACAGCTTGATTACCTGTAAGAAAAAAAAAAAAAAGGTTATATAAGGCCAAGTTTCTCTAGGTGAAAAGCATTTTTCTTATAGCCATCAGCATGCTTACAAAATTCACATCTTACTGAAAAAACAGAGTTGAAACTGTTAAAGCTGCTGTGATTACTATAAAGAACACCAAAATATTGAACTAAATGGAGCACATCACAGGAAAATTATTTTTTCAGCCTGTGTTATGAAGGGGTTAATTATGAGACCTGAGATAAGGTGTTCGCACATCTAGGCACTTCATCAAGCCATGGAGTCAGGAAACAAGGGAGAATAGATGAAGGTGCTAGGGATAATAATGATGGCAAGTAATGATTTCCCTAGAGGTGAGCTGATCTATGGCCACAAGCAAAGAAAAAAAGGCTAGAAAGTACCATAACATTACCTTGGAGTACTTAACAGACTCAAAAGCAGTAACCCTGTGTCAAAAAAGGCCCATCATCCTGCTCATTTTAGGTAAAAGAGTTATGCCAAAGTACAAGAGGGGAATGCAAAATTCACATATGAAATTAAACAGCTGAAAGGTATGATTTAACAATGCTCAAAACTCAATAAGCCAAAGATAAACAGCAAATTAGATGACTCAATGTCAGGAGGAAAAAACATCTTCCATCGATCCCATCGTCAAAAATTAATCTGCCTGAGAATGCCCTCTGCTCCAATCCCCGAGCTGATGAAGAGTGGAGGAATAGAGTAAAACCTATGTACGAGCGCTTCACCTTCAGGCTAGACCCTGATTACAATCTCCTGTGAGACATTTCAGCATGAAGCGCCTCTCATGTTGGGACTGCAAAATTAAATTGCGATCAATACTTTACAAAAATAATTGGGGAAAAATGTTCAGAAGTCGGAGCTGCACTGTGTGGCCACAAACATATGAAAGTTATTTTTTTTCTACCTTTCTGGGGGTTATTCTTCAGGATAGATCAGTTCAAAGGTGTCTCTTGACAATAGTGTTCTTGGAATGGTTTCGCTCACCTTGTTAGGGAATTTTAAAAGCAGAGGAGCATTTACAGCCTACCAAGTGCTGTATCTTATTGCTGTATTCTCAGTTTTCTTTCTTTGGAGTGCTACTCTTAGCCCACAAATTCTTCTTGTCGCTTCTTGCTTTGATGTTAATTTAAATTTCTTTGCAAATTAATTCTCATCGTCAAACAGAAAAGACAAAAAAAATTATATTCCAGCAAAATGAAAAAAACCACACACAGACAAGATTTGGTAGATTTTTAAAACTTTGCTTAAGATTTGATTCTGAATCTCTCAATACATTTAAATGCTGAACTCTGTAGTTAAATTTAGGGTAAAATGTATTGAGTCAAACTCTTTTACTGCCTTAAGCAATGCTTAGTATTCAGCTATTCCTTCTTGTCTGCCTCTGAATAAGTTCTTATTTTTGGAAAAGATTTACTTTTTAATCCATAAAATGAGGAGGAAGTGGAAAATGTAAATGCCTATGTGAAATTCTTTGCTTTTTCAATAAATGGTCATTTTTGGTTTTGTTATATGGAAAGTTCAAAATATTGTACTTTCGTAATTGCATTTTTGAAATCAGCATAGGCCTTTCTGGATTTTTATTTGTAGTATGACTATTCTGACAAGACAGTCTACTGATTTTCCTCACATGAATCATTTGTTATAACCTCAGTCACATTTACAGGGAAAATAAAGCAGCTGCATAGAGAATACACTATCAGAACTGTACTGAAGTAGGTGGCACATAACTCGCAAAAGGGGTGGACCCAAAGAGGGGTGATCAATGGCTCGCTGTCATTCTTGAGGAGGGGGATGTATTGAATGGTGTCCTATAGGGTATCATGACTGGGTGGAGGAGTTGAACATGTGCTTATTAAGGGTAAAAATGATAACACCTTGGACTGGATTGCAAACACCTGAAAAGACTCGAATAACGTTTAAAGTGATTGTCACCAGGGAAATGACAGCCTCCTCAAGAATCGGGGGGAAAAGTTTTATTGAGCACCCCCAGATGAAACAGGCAGCTTCTGCCTCATGATTTACTTATGACAAATTTTAAATTCCAAATTGCTTTCGTTCCACTACTCCAAATGCTCTTGAACAACCTTTTCACACTGCCGTTTGGAGCAGAAGATCGAAAGTTACTTTAAGATTCACTGAAGATGAATGCCATAGAGATGAGAGTGAAGAGAAGGCAGAGGATGGAGAAGGAGGAAAGAGAGAAACATGGACACTTCTCGCGGAAAACCTGTGACTCAGCCTCCCTATTGTTCCCCACCCACACCAAACTCACACATGTTCCCCTTTCTGGTCCCTCTGGAGCCCACTTCACAATCGTACCTGCCTGCCTAACACTGCTTCGGTACTTCAAGTCTCCATTCAGACATCTGCTCTTCTAAAAAAATTTCCTTGACTCCCCAACTCCATAAAAAGGCATCCTATCCCTGTGCATATGTTTATTACGTTAACATTAAATTTTTCTTACTGATTAGATTATGATATTTTTGATAGAGTAGTCTGCCTTGTATTCATCTTTATATACTCTGACTTTTTTGACATAATTAGCCAATTTCTTTATGACATTCTTCCACTGATGTAGTTTTCAACCTTTAATTTGCCATGTGTCATATGGGACATCTGTTTGAGGTTTGGTTTCCTTATATCTAATGTGAAAGAGTTGTACTAAATAAAGTGTCTTTTCTGGGTCTAATAATTCAGGCAATAAAAATGACTAAATATTTTGCTAAAAAGCCAACCATAATTCCTGCCGCCAACTTTGACACGGCCCACTTGCTCTCCGAGCAGATATACTCTTCTCTTTTAATACTTACTGAGTCTTTCTCTATATTGTTTACATCTTCTTAATACCTCATACTTTCTGCTAACAACCAGACTCTGTTCTCTTACAAATTCAGCTCACCATAACTCTATGCCTTTATAACTCCACCGTTCTATTATGACTCATTTTCTGTTTCATACCTCTTGTGTCATATGTTCAGCTTCCATATCCTACTAACATCTTGTTCTTGGTTTGTTTTAGTGTCCAATTCTGGAAAGGGACTCAGATCAGTCTTACCAAGTTTTATTACCAATGCATGGCATCATTCTCCAGGTAGCCAGATATTAGTTTGACTCACGTGAAATCAGTATTTGCATATCTCTTAGTGGGCAAATGTTAACAATTTTCTATGATACATCAGATCTGTGTTTCCTCTGATGAGGAACCATTGCTACAGCCAAAAGTGAGTTGATGCCATTTAGAACTAATTGTGACTGGCATAATATTTACATCCTTCAAGGCAGCTCTGAGAGATGTTACTAGTCCCACTGGGACTCAAATGGTGGAAGGCCTTGCTCAAGTACACATATTTAGTAAGGGATGAAGCTGAATTGACTTCATCTATTGGAATCAGAGTTTGAGCTCTTTCCCCCCCAGTTCTATTGGATTCAGAGTCTGAGCTCTTTCCACTATGGTACGCTGCTTCCTCAATCACTGAAATACAATGTGATGTTGGAACTTGAAAATTTACTTTGAAATACTTTGAATAAATCATATGCCAATTATCTATACAACTTGAAGCAAATGAAAGAATTTTCAATTTAGCCTTGGTTCTGGTATTATCAGTGTAGATATTCTGATCCATATATTCCCTAATGAATCAAATATTTGTGATAACCTCAGTCCTCCAGGTAAGAAATATACCCTCTGTAGTGCTAAATATCTTTTGGCTTTGGACTAAGGCTCCAGAGAGAATTATAGCATAAAGCACTTACTTTTGTCCAAACAATCAGGGCCATTTAGGAACCTCATGGGAATGCCACTGCTGACTAAATAAAACCAGTGAGTGCTCTTTAATACGGGACACTTAAGCTAATTAAGTAACAGCCAGAGTATACTTATACAAATGCACTGTATTTATTTATTTATTTTTAATTTTTTTTATTTTAAAGGTGCAGTGTACAATTCAGGGTTAGGTATGCAAATGTTCATTATACAAGTACCCCTGTTGATGAGATGCGTCTCCCCTCCCCTGGTAGTTTCTCACTACTGCCAATCCCTCTCTTATAGTATTATAATTGTTCAAGGTCCGCTTATGAGTGAGAACATGTGGTGCTCAGTTCTTTGCTTCTATGATAGCCTCCAAGTCCATCCAAGTTGCTGCAAAGTTCATAATTTCGTCCTTCTTTATGGCTGCGTAATGTTCCATCGTGTATATGTACCACATTTTTTTATCCAGTCCTCTTTCGATGCACAGCACAGTTGGTTCCATGTTTTTGCTATTGTGAATAATGCTGCAATAAACATGCATGTGCAGCTATCTTTTTCATAGTGATCTGAGTTCCTCCAGGTATATTCCCAGAGAGGAATTGCAGTGTCATATGAAAGGTCAATTTTTAGATCTTTTAGGAATTGCTACACTGTTTTTCACTGAGATTGTACTAGTTTACATTCCCACCAACAGCGAAGAAGTGTTCTCTTTTCCCCACATCCTCTCCAGCATCTGTTGTTTTTTGAGTTATTCATTATGGCCATCCTGAGTGGAGTTAGGTGGTATCTCAATGTGGTTTTAATTTGCATTTCTTTGATGACTAGTGAGGCTAAGCATTTTTTCAAGTATCTGTTGGCTGCTCATATGTCTTCTTTTGAGAAGTGTCTATTCATATCTTTTGCCTACTTTGTAATGGGGCTGTTTTTTTTTTTATTTGCAGCATGTTTGAGGTCCTTGTAGATCCTAGATATTAGGTCTTTGTCAGACATACAGTTGGTAAATATATTTCACAGTCTATGAGCTGTCTCCTTACTCTCTTGATGATTTGTTTGACTTGACAGAAGTTTGTCAGTTTGATGAGGTCCCACTTGTCTATCTTATCTCTCATGACATGGACACTTGGGGTTTTGATTAGGAATTTAGGAATTGGTTACCAGTTTCAATTTTCTTTTTTCTTTTCTTTTTTTTTTTGAGTTGGAGTCTCACTCTGTGCCTAGACTGGAGTGCAGTGGCATGCTACCGGTCACCACAGCCTCAACCTGCGGGGCTCCAGTGATCCTTCTGCCTCAGCCTTCCAAGTAACCAGAACCACAGGCGTGTGCTACCGTGCCCAGCTAATTTTTTATTTATTCAGAGACGAGGTCTCACCAAGTTGCCCGGGTGGGTCTCAAACCCACGGGCTCTGGTAATCCACTCGCCTTGCCCTCCCAAAGAGCTGGGATTACAGGCTGAGCCACTGAGCCTGACTGTTGCAATTTTTATAAGAGTGTCTCCTGCATTTTCTAAGGTTCTTATAGTATGAAGTTTTATGTTTAGGTCTTTCATCCATTTAAAGTTGATTTTTGTGTATGGTGATAGATAGGGGTCTTATTTTAATCTTCTGCATGTGGCCAGCAAGTTTTCCCAGCATCATTTATTGAATGGGTTCTCCTCTCACCAGTGGTTGATGGTGGAGGCTTTGTCGAAGATTAGTTGGTTGAAAAATTGAGGTTTTGCTCCGGAATCTCAATCCTGTTCCATTGGTCTATATTCCTGTTCTTATACAAATACCAGGTTGTTTTGATTGTTGTAGCTTTATAATAAAGTTTAAAGTCTGGGGGTGTGATACTTCTTACTTTAATTTTTTTTGCTGAGGATTGTTTTGGCTATTTGTGGTCGTTTATATTTCCATATGAATTCCTGTATTTTCATTTCCAGATCTGAGAAGAATGCTGCTGGTAACTGAATGGGTATTGTGTTAAATCTATAGATTGCCTTGGGTAGATGGACATGTTAAAAATTGATTCTTCCAATCCTTGAGCATGGAATATTTTTCCATTTGTTTGTGTCATTTTTTATTACTTTGAGCAGTGTTTTATAGTTTTTGTTGTAAAGGTCTTTGACTTCTCTGTTTAGGAAGATGCCAACATATTTCATTTTTTTGTGGCTATTGTGAATGGTATTGTGCTTTTTATTGGGGTTTCTGTTTGTTTATTGTTTGTGTATAGGAATGCAACTCTCTTTTGCACATTTATTTTATACCCTGAGACTTTGCCAAAGTCCTTTATCAGTGCAAGGAAGGGACTCATCTCACCAGAAAGAACACTCACAGACTCAAAGTAAGAGAATAAAAATCAAATTTTCAGGTGAATGAAACACAAAAGAAAACAGGAGTTGTGATCTTAATATCAGACAAAATACCTGTTAAGTTATCAAAAATTAAAAAGATACAGAAAGTCACTACATAATGATAAAAGAGTCAATCCATCAACAAGAAATATCCATCCTATACATATATGCACCTAACTTAAGAGCACCAACTTTCCAAAAGCAACTTCTAGGCAAACTAAAAAAAGATATTGACTCTAACACTATCATAGCTGGTGACTTAAATACCCCACTCATAACCCTAGACAGATCATCAAGACCAAAAAAATCAACAAAGAAATCCAGAATCTCAACATGACAATTGACCAAATGGACTTAATTGATACCTACAGAACACTCCACTCAACAACCACAAAATATACATTCTACTCATCACCACATGGAACATAGTCTAAGATTGACCACATCCTCGGCCATAGATCAAGCATAAACAAATTCCATAAGATTGAAATTCTGCCACGCACCTTCTCGGACTACAGTGGAATAAAAATAAATATCAACACCAACAAAGTTCCCCCAAAACCCACAAAGACATGGACACTAAACAGCATGATGCTGAACAACTCCTGGGTCAATACGGAAATCATAACAGAAATTAAAAGTTTCCGGGAAACAAATGAAAATGAAGAAGCATCTTATGAAAACCTCTGTGATGCCATGAAAATAGGACTAAGAGGGGAATTCATACCTCTATAAACACACATGAAGAAAATGAAAAGATCACAAGTTCACAGCCCAACAAATCACCTGAGGAAGCTGGAAAAGCAAGACCATAAAAACCCTAACTTCAGCAGAAGAATCCAGATCACCAAATTAAAAGACTAAATGTTGTATTCATTTAGTTCAGTGATTCCCAACATTTTTGGCATCAGGATCCAGTTTCATGGAAGAAAATTTTTCTGTAGACTGGGAGCAGGGAGGATGGTTTGGGGATGATTCAAGTGTATAACATTTATTGTGCACCTTATTTCTATTATTATTACAACATAATATATATGAAATAATTATACAACTCATATAATATATATGAAATAATTATACAACATTTAAAAAAAAGTTGTGGACAGAAGTGTAAATAAAATATTGAGCAGGCCACACATGGATTAAAATACATGTTGGGTTCTGAATTAAACCAAACTTGTCATCAGATGCAGCTGTACAATTGAAGTACATCACCTAACTTGCCACTTACTGATAGGATTTTGCTATGAGTCTGTAAGCAATTGATTTATTATGGTCTCTGTATAGTCAAATCTAACTGCTAATGTTATCCTGTATTTGCAGCCACTCCCTAGCTCTAGCATCACTGCCTCAACTCCACCCCAGAATATCAGGCATTAGATTCTCATTAGGAATGTGCAACCTGGATCCCTTGCATGCACAATTCACAATAGTGGTCACACTCCTATGAGTATCTAATGCCACTATTGATCTGGCAGGAGACAGAGCTCATGCGGCAGTGCAAGTAATAGGTAGTGGCTGTAAATACAGAAGAAGCTTTACTGGCTTGCCTCAACCGTGTGGCCGGATTCCTAATAGCAAGGGTCCATAGCCCAAGGTTGTAGACCCCTGATTTAGAAGATAGTGATTGAATTCTCTACACGTTTCAGACAGATTTCTGGTTGCTAGTGATATAGCAATGAGCATGATAGACAATGTTTTGCTTTCATGGAATACATATTTTAGTGAAAGAAACAGATTTTTTAAAAGAGAGAACAAATAAATGTAATATGTTTGTATATTATTAGCTACTATAAATATAAATATTAAAAATAAATTGGTTAGAGTGAGGTAGAGAGAGGGAAGTTATATTAGACAAGCTTGTCACAAAAAACGTCTCTCATTTATTTCTACTTAAGGACTGAAGGATAAGTAGGAATAAGCCACATAAATATTGGGGGAAAAAAATTTTCAGGCAAAGGGAATGGTGAGTAGAAAGACATCAAGGCAGAGGAAACCTTAACATCTTAGCAGAACAGAAAGAATGGCAGTGAGGCTTGAGAGATATGTGAAGGGCCTAGTCAAAGAGGGTGAAGTAGCAGGTGGATAAGATAGAAGGAAATACATAGGCCATGTAAGAAGTTTGGATTTTACTCTAAGGACAAATGTGGAACTGTATATAAAATTTTAAGCTTGAGAATGACCTGAAGGCACAAGAATTTTGGGTGGTTACCTTGGGAAGACTGTCTGTATCTACTTACGTTCTTCTATGTTAAAGGCCTCAGTGTGACATCCATCACTTTGGTGAATGTATCACTGCCTTGTGTATGATCCTCAGGTTTGAAGAGCAAAACTTGATTTTTTCTTATCACATCAAATGAAAATGCATCTTTTAGGGCTAAATACACTTTAACCAAGGACTTGGGAATCTATGTACAAAACCAAAATGAATATCCATAATACTATCTCCAATAAGAAATTATCACAGAGTTAAAAAAAACAAAAAACAAACAAACAAAAAACACCTTAAAGACCTTTTGCTACAACCTCTGGCATTTATCTTCCCTTTGCTAATGAATCTGGAATAGTGGATGATCATTGGCTAAGACTCTTTTCTGCAAGGGTAGTGCTTAAGTAAGCACAAACTAAGTTTGCTTGCAACAATCAGGTTACTATTATTTCATGATTAAATTACTTCCTGTGTTAGTTTCTTTTTGCTGCTTTAACAAAATATCACAGACTGGGTAATTTATAAATGATAGAAGTTTATTTGACCTACAGTTCTGGAAACTGGCAAGTCTAGGATCAAGAATTTGTATCTGGTGAGGGTCTTCTCCCTGTGTCATAACATGACCAAAGTTATCACATGGCAAGAGAGAGAGAACAAAAGAGGGCCAAACTTTTTTTTATAACCAACTCTCTTCCATGATAACAACATTGATCCATTTATACATGCAAAGCCCTCATAGCCTAATCATCGCTTACAGGTTTCATCTCTTACACTAGCACATTGGAGGTTAAGTTTCTAACACATGAACTTTGGGGGACACAGTCAAACCATAGTATTTATTTGCCTTCTAAGGGAAACAATCTTTCATTGGATCTCATATATTCAGTCAGATGATTGTGAAGTTTGCAGGCCTCGGAACCATTCTGCTTCCTTCCAATGACTTTGCATATCTTTTCTCAGGGTACATATTGATTTTTCAGTGTAACTCCAATTTCATTCATGTCTATTTTCTTGGGAGTTCACTTCACTGCAGTCATCAAAAAGTGAAAACAACTGGAATAAGAAAATGCACACAGCTAAATCAAATAATCCACTAAATGAGTGTTGACTTTCTTGACTCTCAAAGAGAAGGCATGCTCGCTAATGAAAGTTATGGTATTTTTGGAAATATTTAACAGATCAATTCCCTTCCTTCCTCTAGAACCTATTTCCCTTAGACTTCAACTGCCTTAGCCCTGCCTCACCTGTTTTATTATAGGTTAAACTTATAATAACCCTGACCCATCCTAGACCCCACAAGCGCATATAAGCTCAAAGAAGCCATTTCTGTTAGGCAAACTTCCTTTAAAAAGTTAATAACTAGAGTTCCCCCTGAGGTCTATTGTCTTCATATACCATATTTATTTCAACCTCATGATGTAAGCTCACGGAATTCAGATTGGGACCACCTTATGAATTGTGTAGCAGATCCCCCAAATTTTCACATGCAAACCAAGATTCTGAAAGATTAAGGAACTTGCCCAATTCTGAAACCCATTTCATGACCGAGACCAAGCTAATATCTAGGTCTCCTGATATTCAGTTAAGTTTCTTTCCATAAAATCTTGCTAGCATTATCTATTTTCTCTGGGCCTTGCCAGTTAACTGCATAATCAACATATTGACAAAATCAATTTATTTGAGATGGGGTTGTATGGCTGGCAATGACTTGATATGTTACTTACCCTAACCCTAATGGAAAGACCAACTCAGGAAATATGGTGGGTCAAAGGGACAATAGTTTGAGACAGGATGTACCAGACACTTCAGACTCTTGTATGTGAAGTGCTCTGGCATGCAACGCATGCTAATGTGGTAGCCCAGTGCAGACCTCATGAACCAGAATTGATAGAGTCAGCTCCAGCAGGCAACCCAACTTTTGTCAGGGACTAACGATAAGATCTGGCATTTAAAAATGAGTAAATAAAGTTCCCTTTTTTAAAGGAGTTTATAATGGGAAAGGTGGAGAGAACCAGAGAGAGCTGTGAGAACTGAAATAAGCTATGGGAGAATTCCAAAGAGTTCATGACAAGCTGAAGTTACAAGGAAGAGAAAATGAATAAGACGAGGAAGTAGAAGCTATTAGTAGTCAAAAGATTAAGTTATATGAATGTGTGTGTGTGTGTGTGTGTGTGTATATATATATATATATATACACACACATATATGTATATATATATGCACATGAAAGAATAACTTTTTTATAATAATACATAGAGAAGCAAATATGCAGAATTGCAATCTTTGTTTGTTCAACGGGAAGAAGAGGAGGTTAGTTTGCCAACACTTACTCTAGAGATGGTAGGGGATACATCCAATTACTAAACTCTCTTTCTGAGTCCTGGCTGTCAGGTCATCCCTTGATTCTCATGAGTATAACTGTTTTCTGATTCTCATGTATATTATTTTAATATGGAATTGCATAAATAACTTTGAGGAATTTCTACTTAACTTTGTGCAAAGAACCTAAAGAAAGCATAATGTATCTCGATGCAAATTGTCTTCATTGGCAGGTGATTATTTTGTTAATGCAATAGATTAGCCTTTTGAGAACATCTACTGACGCTGGGCACAATTTCTGTTTGTCGAGAAATCTGACAAATAGATTTTCTGTTTTGTACTGTGATGTTTGTACAGGATCTTACATTTTCAGGTATTTATTTCCAAGAGTGAAAATAAACTATTATAGAGTAAAAAATAATTTGAAATAACCAATATTTTGCAAGTTGAAGTTATTTTATGTTATTTTATTGCTAAAAGACATCATAGTGAATTAAAAATTCAGTGGCAGTCAATATCATTAGTACTAAACGAGAAATCATTGTTGGACATGGCGTCTCATGCCTGTAATCCCAACACTTTGAGAAGCAGATGCTAGAGGATTACCTGAGCTCAAGGGTTCGAGACCAGCCTTGGCAAATTGGCAAGACCTCCTCTCTACAATAAATAAAAAAATTAGCTGGGCATGGTGGCACACACCTGTAGTTCTACCTACTTGGAAGGCTGAGATGGGTGGCTCGCCTGAGCCCAGCAGAATGATGCAGCAAAGACCATGTGAGTAGTGAGATTCCAACTCAAAAAAAAAAAAAAGATCACTATGTTTTCTAACACAGAAGCATGTCAGAATTATGATTCTCCAAACACTGTATAATCCAATCAATGGGTATTTTCATTCATGCAAAATGCTTTTTGTTCTCCACAGATAAGACTATCCTATTAAAACTATGCTTATTGGAATTTGGAATTTCTTACCATTACTAAGTACAAGTCTATTACAAATCCTTCCCACAATCCATACCCACACCCTTCACCATGTATGCTTTCAGTGCATACATCCATGCACACGTTAAGAATGTGGCAAGGGAGAAATGCAGTCAGAGGAAAAAAGAAGTAGCAATCCAAAATTTGTTGTTATAAAGTTGTAGATTATTCTGTCTTTTTAAAAAAATAAACCTTGACCTGAAACTCAAAAAAATTCTTGAAATCCAAGCCGCTTTAATTGTTTCTAAATAAAAATTCAGACTGACATAAATACTGAATGGCTCCTGGGCAATGTATCATTGCAGGTTAAATACGTTTTGCCCTGGAGGCTGCAGTTCATAGGGTATAGATAACAAGAGGAATGAAATTGGTGATCCCAGCTAGTCCAGAGAAGATATTAGCATATATCACCAAACTGTCTCCAAATGTGACCCTATTTGCACTATCAGTCTCTATGTCCTCAGGAAATTGTTGCTAGTGAGAGGAGAAAAAAGAAGAGTGAGTCTAGTAGTGGTGGGAAGAACACATTAATAAGACTGAAAAAGTAGAACATTTTCCTGATCTATTCTTTGTTGCGTGCTCTCACTTTTTTAAGAACAGGGAAGAAGAAATAGCACCTCCTTTCTTAGCCTAAAGGGAGCATAAAGAACAATGTCCTCTAGGAATGCTAGGACATTTCCATATTTCTCTTTAGTGTTTCTGAAATTTTGTTACTGGGGAGGGGGAAAAAAAGATTGTCAATATGATTTTTTTCTTTTTTACATTTTAAAAATCAGCACTCACCAGTTATTGCCAAATTTAGCTCCTTGAAAGCAAAAAAAGAAAAAAATCAGCATAGGTGTTGAAGAGGAGACTTAGATGGAGAGAGCTCTAATCCTTTAGGAGCCAAATGAAATCTATGTTTCTGTGCTATTAAGTATAGCAAAAAAGGCCAAAGTCATGGGCATTAGCCCCATAGGGGCCAGTTAGCTGGACTCAAATTCAAGGCCATAGAATATATATCTAACTTTGCTGCTGGCAGTTAATTATATCAATGACTATCAGGAGGAATGAAAGTGTCTTCTCAGTGCGTATTTTAACATTGCCTAACACTTTCAGCTTGGCTGTTATAATTGTCAAAAAATTTTAAAAAATTGAAAGCAATTTAAAAATCGTATCAACTTTGAATATAAACTTCTATCCATGAGCTACTATACAAATATGACATTTGTTAAATATAACTATCTCTTTTATAGATAGAATCTTAGTGTTTATTTATTCAAAGCTAAGATTAAATAGTCTACTTTTTGCCTTATAATTTAAAACAATGTGACTTTTCTCATTGTAACATTCTCCATTACAAAGGAGCTTATAAATAAAATATTAAATAATCATGAGATTTTTTTAAAAAGTCATCTCCTAGCTAAATATCATCAAGTTTCTTGACTAAGTCACCTTTAGAACCAGGAAGAAATAATCAAGACTTACTTTATTTTCAGCTCTAGTGTGAATTTTGTTGGTTTTGTGAAATAACACATAAAATTATTTTACTGTTTTCTAGAAAAACTACACATTCAGGATTAAGCAAAATTATCATTAAAATATTATCTGAGAAATTTCTGCTACTTACCAGGAAATGTTTAATTTTCTTTTTCTTTCTTTCTTTTTTTTTTTTTTTTTTTTTGTTTTTGAGTTGGAGTCCCACTCTTTTGCCCAGGCTGGAGGGCAGTGGCACGCTCACCACCACTGCAGCCTCTATCTGCTGAGCTCAGGTGATCCTTCCGCCTCAGTCTTCCAAGTAGCTGGAACTCCAGGTGCATGCTACCACACCTGACTTATTTGTTATTGTAGAGACGAGGTCTTACCAAGTTGCCCAGGCTGGTCTCGAACCCCTAAGCGCAATCCTCTCGTCTAGGCCTCCCAAAGTGCTGGGATTACATACTTGAGCCACTGCACCCAGCCTAATATAATTTTCAAAAATACAAATTTAAAATGGAAAACCAAGCTTTGCATACTGATAAGGTGATGGGTGGCAATACCAACTGTTGAATCAACTGAAATAAAGAGAAACATGATTCAATATTGCAATGTGTTAAAACATAGCTTTCTGTTTCATCTGTAACTATTTTTGTACAAATTTAAAAACAGTTTGCAAATTAGTGAATGCTGTCTTCATAATAGACTATCAAAGGTTGTGAGGAAAATGTATCTCTTTCCTTCCTTCCTTCTTCCCTCCTTTCTTTCTTCTTTCCTTCCCTTCTTCCTTTCTTCCCCCTTCCCTTCTTTCTTCTTCCCCCCTCCTCCCTTCAACATTTAAGTAAGGTCAGATCTCCTGTCATGCCTGCAAACTAAAGCAGGAAATCCTGGAAGATTCAGGGAGCCACTACAAGCTGAGAGAGCCCTTCCCAGTACTCCGAAGTCAGCAAGAAGTCAAGAGTATCTGAGTGTCCTTAAGATCTGTGAGAGAAAATAATAACTAACATTTACTAAAGACTTACTCTATACCAACATTGTTCTAACTTCCTTATATAGAATATCCTATTTCTTATAAAATTTCACCTTATACATTAAAGGAAATTGAAGCTCAAGAAAGGTATATTAGTTGGTCCAGACATTTAGATAGATAATAGTTATAGAGTCGATATTCGTTTCTTTATACTGTCTCCTTGTGACCAGGTTTGGGCACAAAGCTCTGAATCATTTCTACTTAGATACATCCAAGTTGCGCACTCTGGAAAGTTAAATAACCTAGAGAAATGACTTTTATCCTTGTTCCCTTAAAGATTATTTCAGGCATGAGAGACAAACATAGTCAATGCAATTGACTGCAGATGACTACATGCTCCTGTAAATAGATATGTAATGGGTAACACACTAGGACATGGGCGAATACACTTCAGAATAAGTACGTAAAGTTTACCACTTCTCTGGTTTGCCCACTCTAGAATTACGGATCTTGATTACAATTGTCAGTTGGGGCCCACTCAGTTTAAATATCTATCTCAAACAATACCTGAAGGATCTTTTTAATCCCTTAGCTGTACATGACTAAAACTACATTATGAAATAAGCTATAAAGTTTACTAAACTCTTCTTGTGGCTGAATGCCTGATACCTTGCTTTCCTTTATTATTAATGTTCATCACCATAAAAATCCAAGATTTGATGGTGACATTATAAGAGTCATAATAGGATGAGGAATGTGAGAAAGGTAGAAAAACAGGAAGGAGAAATATGACAAGGTTAAGGAAATATGCTAAGTATAGGAATTCTGTCGTTTGCATATTCATAGCACTTCTTTCTTCCCCATGGAAGTGGGAAGCAGAGTGATAATAATTAACTACATTGAATTTCATTATTAACACTATCTTAAAGCCTTGGAAAAATTGGCAATACTATGTTTTCTTTATTTTAAGCAATCATGCTAAAGGGTTAATCAACAGCTCCTGTGAAAGGAACAATGAAGTTTAGCCAAATGGTTTTTGAAAAAACAGACAACAAGAAATAGCTTCAATAATTCATATTAATTCAAGTCCTACGGTTAATGAGGCAAATGGAGTGCTCTCAGAGGGGATAAAAGCACATAGCAGCAGCATCAAGAATCTCCAAACCACTGCTGGCAAAGGATGCTGCAAGTTCAAAATACCCCCCAACCACCTACTACTCATATTTTGCACTCTGGATAAACTTAATATCATTCTAATTTTGCAGATGGTAAGCTAAAACAGTGCCTATACAGTTATAATACAAGCAAGCAACTGCTTATATTCTTCTTTGTTGTTATGGTTCTTTGCCATCCTGATGCCATCCAAGTTGTCTGAAACTTCCCCTATATTAAGCACACACTCACGCGATGAGTCACAGGAATGGTGGACCTGTGACCATCTCTGTTTAGCCCAGCAATTAAACTATTGACAGGCTAGAGATATATCAAAGTTGAAAAATCAAATCATGGAATGGATCACCTAATAGAATAATGAATAGTAAGTCTAAATTGTTCAGAATTATGATTGATTCATCAGAGATGAAACTGGTAACATATAACTCTGTTCATTTTACTAACATTTATTGGCAACAACTATGAAGTATCGGTACTGTGCTAGGCACTAGATATAGGATAAAGAATAAGACTTTCTCTCTGAGTTCTGAAATCGGCTGTGGCTAAGACAGACCGTCACTATTCACTTTGGTTTCATGTAATCATGCAACCTTCTCTAGTGGTACACTAGACTGATGAAAGTAGCAAGAGCAGAGAAGAGGAATTCAGCTTCATAAATGGGAATTTAATGAATCAGTAGGAAAGAAGGTGAAATTGCATCTATGTATTCATTCATTCACCAACGATGTACTGAATCTCCATTAAGTACTGAAGCACTTGGTAGGATTTGGGGAACATAATAATGATCAAGGCATGGTGCCTTCCCTCAGGCTGCTTATAGTCTGGTGGGCACTGAAACTCCGCAGATGTAAAGAACTCGCTTCTTCCCCACTCCAGAAAAGAAGACACACATATGCATGCATTCGTGCACACACAGAAACTCATACACAGAGATATGAAAAAACATACTGAACTCAAGGAAAGGTAAATATGTTGGTGTGGCTGGAGCACAGGATACATGGAGCAATGTGAATGTCTAATTCTGTCTCCCCTTCTTCCTTCCTCCTGCTTGTTGCTCCTCATTTCCTACTGCTTCATCCCGGTGCTGATAATTTTATATCTAAATCAATGGAACAGCATTCTTTTCTTTCTTTCTTTTTTTTTGAGTGTCTCACTCTGTCACCCAGACTGGAGTGCAGTGGCTGCTCCTGGCCACCACAGCCTCGACCTGCTGGGCTCCGGCAATCCTTCCACCTCAGCCTTCCAAGTAGCTGGAACGACAGGCGCGCGCTACCACGCCCGGCTAATTTTTGATTTATTGTAGAGATGAGGTCTCACCAAGTTGCCCAGGTGGGTCTCGAACCTGCGGGCTCAGGCAATCTACTCACCTCAGCTTCCCAAAGGCGCAGGATTACAGGCTGAGCCACCAAGCTCGACAGGAACAGCATTCTAACTGGACTTTTTCTTTACCTTCTATCTCACCAATTTCCAAACCACACCATACCATTTTTATTTCAAAGCTCTCATTATTCTAGGATAAACTCCTTAGCAAGGCAATCAAAGCCTTTCATGAATCTGTCCCGGCTCACTGACCCAGTCTCCCCACCCCTTGTCACATGCACACTGCCTTCTCTTGTATCTAATGGTTTCTCCCCACGAAACACTCTGAGTAAATATCATCTTCTTTCTCAAACTCCAAGTTTTGTATCTCTGCTTCCTTATATTTAAAATGTCCTTACCTCTTTCTGCATCAAGGGAATGCCTCATCATCTTTGAGGACCCTCCTTAAGCCTCCTCGCTCTCCCAGACTGAATAGGTGCCCCTACTGTGTACTCCCATAAATTAATGTGGATACAGCAACCATAGGAAAATTCATGCTATATTATTTTCACTGTTCTGTTGTCTGGGTCCTTCACTGGAGCTGGAGCCTCTGGAAAATAATGATCATGTTTTGTTTTGTTTTGTTTTGTTTTGGCAACATCAACATCTTGTACCCTGTCTGACAAATAGTAACTTTCAAACTACACTTGTTTCATTAGTTAATTAATGCTGATTTTAGTGTTTTTTATTATTTTTAAAACATGCTAACATTTTATCTTCTATGTCAGTGGTCAACAAATAAAATGTGACCTTTTTTCTTAAAGGATCAGATGGCAAATATTTTAAGCTTGGTCTCTGTTATAACTATTCAACTCTGCTATGGTAACACAAAAGCAGTCATAGGTAATATACAAATAAACATGCATGGCCTATGGTCATTAACGTTGCTTGCTTGTTTGTTTGTTTCTGAATCAGGATCTCACTCTGTTGCCCAGTCGGGGGGAGTGCAGCTCACCACAGTCTCAAACTCCTGGGCTCAGGTAATCCTCCCACCTCAGCTTCCCAAGGAGCTGCAACTACAGATACATGCTCCCACACCTGGCTAATTTGTTTTTATTTTTTGTAGAAATAAAGTCTTACTATGTTTCCTAGACTTGTCTTGATCTCCTAGGCTTAAGCAATCCCCCCCACCTTGACTTCCCAAAGACATGAGCCACTGTGCCTGGCCTCAATAAAGTATTATTTACAAAAAGAAAAAAATAGATGACCAGGCTGTAAGCTGTAGTTTGATGACCTCAACACTAAATCATAGGTAACAAGCTCATATCTGACAGGTTAGAACCGTTCTGCAAATATGTTTTTGGTTGTAGAGACAACTTTCTATGGGTCTCTCATTTTCTGCCCATCATGGAAGCAGAAGTTCTGAGTGCCTTTGTATACCACACTATCTTTGCAAGAATGCTTGTATTGTGAGAAGATTTGGAAGATGGAGATAGTGTCTCCTTCCACAGCAAAGGACAGACAAGCTTACTGCCCACTATAAAATATTCAAGCCTCAAAACTCAGAATTATTCTCCTATAACACAATCCATTGTGTGTGTAATTATCTCCTGGCCCTCTTCATGTCACCCTGTAGGAATTGGGCTCAAAGATGAGGGCATGTGTTGACACTGGCTACTATTATTACCCTGAGTAATAAACTCCTTTATCTCTCATGTCTTCTGCCAACACCCATGAAACTGTAGCAGGCTAGGTTGTTAGTTTGCGAGTAAGATAAAATGTCAGACCTTTCATAGTTCTTGACAGTTTTTTCCTCCATCACACTTTAAATAATTAGAGCTAAGTATTTAAAACTGAGAGATTTTACTTTTTTAAAAAGTCCAATTTTGTCTTCTCTTGAAAAACTAAAATATTTGGTAAAATTGGACCATCTTTCCACAAGACAGTAAGTGACAAGAACTGAATGACAGCTGTCTCTATAATTCCCCACACCTCTGGTCTGTTTCCTGACCTGTCATTGTTTCACTGATTATAGTCTGTCTGGCTTCTATGGACATTTGAGTTTGCCACCTCGTTTTAGGTAATAAGGTATGTTTAGGCATGGAATTATGTTGGATCTGTGTTTTAGGAAGATAACTCCTTTGAGTGGTTGGCGATAATTAGATAAATTACAGTGTGTGAAATCTTGAATGAAATGTTGGAGAATTAAAAAACATGTAAAGAGGGACTGAATTAATAATGTCAAGTAGAATAGAAAGAAAAGAGAAATAATTTCATGGACTTGGCAGCTTTTGGTGCCATATTGGTATATCATGTGTGAGAAAAAAGAACACTGAATTATAGAAGTGTTTTTAGTTTGAATGATCCACTGAATAGTGACCCATTAGTTGAGCGTGAAATTAGAAGGAACTTGATATAGTTTTGATGGAGTAGAAATGCTTATAGGGAAAGCCAAGGACTTGATAAGTTTAAAGAACCTCAAGAAGATTCTGCTAGACATGTTAATAGCAGTTGAGTCTACTGGCTTTATGGACTCCCTGATATGTAGCCATTACTTCACGTCAGGGAGTCCATAAAGCCAGAGATCCTGAATTCAAAACTTTATAAGTTTATTAAATACATTTCTTTTTTTTTCTTCCCGGGGAAAGTGTTCATGTCTGTCATTAGACTTCCAAAGAGACCTGTGGTAACTCTATAGAAAAAAGTTGTAGATTTGGGAGTCAACGACAAAATGATTGAGATTACCCTCTGGGGTGTGTATACAGTAAGAAGATAAACAAAGCAGGCTAAGGAAAAAGTCATGGGAAAAATAAATACAAAATAGTTTGTGGAAATAGAAACAGGGAGGTTTCAAGAAGGAATATGAAGGCTTCAGAGAAATCAATTAGATTAAGGCCTGAAAAGAACTCATTAAATTTAGTGACTGGTAACATATAGCAGGTGTAGAAGTCAGGCTTCACCAGGAGTTTTAAAAGGAAGATTAGAAAGTAAAGACAAGTCGGGCTCGGTGGCTCAGCCTGTAATCCCGCGCCTTTGGGAGGCTGAGGTGAGTGAATTGCCTGAGTCGGCGGGTTCGAGACCCGCCTGGGCAGTGAGACCTCATCTCTACAATAAATCTAAAAATCAGCCAGATGTGGTAGCGCATGCCTGTAATTCCGGCTACTCGGAAGGCTGAGGCGGAAGGATCGCCGGAGCCCAGCAGGTCGAGGCTGTGGTGGCCGGGAGCGGCCACTGCACTCCAGTCTGGGCGACTGAGTGAGACTCCAACTAAAAAAAAAAAAAAAAAAAGAAAGTAAAGACAGTATGAGAAAGCTATTTTTATGGGTTGTCTGAGGATTAAGTTGAAAAACTAAATTTTAAGTGAGTTTGTAGGTATTATACAGGGAGTGAAAGACTTGAATATGTTTGTAATTAAAAGGGAGACAACTAAAGAGGAAGGCAATTGAAAATGCTATAATACCTGCACACGTATGTTTATCGCAGCATTGTTCACAATAGCAAGAACCTGGAAGCAACCATGCTGTCCAACAAAAGAGGACTGGATTTTAAAAATGTGGTACATATACATGATGGAATACTACGCAGCCATAAAAAAGAACAAAATCATGAATTTTGCAGCAACCTGGATGGAACTAGAGTTATAATACTGAGTGACCTCTCACAGAAACAAAGATCTGAGTATCACATGTTCTCACTCATATAGTGAACCTTGAACATCCAACGTAATACTATAAGAAAATGACTGACAGTGGTGGGAAACTATGGGGGGGAAAGGGGAAGGGAGATGGGATTAATGGTAGTAAATATCTGTCTGGGGATGGGGAGACACCTCTTACCAACAAGGGTGCCTGAACAAAGCATATTTGTATACCTAATCCTTAACTGTACCCCACAATATCATAATAAAAAATATTGATAAAAAAATTAAAAAACAGATTGTCAGTAGTGGGAATCTGCCTGGAGAAGGGGGACACAACTCATCAGCAAGGGTACCTACATAATGAATATTTGTATACCTACCCCTGAATTGTACCCCACATCTTTAAAATAAAAAGAGAAAAAAAAGAAAATGCTATAATAACACTATTTGTTTTTTCCTTGAGTTCCTTGTATGTCCTGGATATTAGGCCTTTGTCCGATAAACAGTTGGAAGATATTTTTTCACATTCTGTAGACTGTCTCCCCACTCTCTTGACGGTTTCATTTGCTTTGCAAAAGTTTTTCATTTGATGAGGTCCCACTTGTCTATCTTATCTCTTGTATCATGGGCTTTTAGAGTTATGATCAGGAGTTGGTTGCCTATTCCAATGTCTATAAGAGACATCTCCTGCTTTTTCTAAGAATTGTATAGTTTGAGGTTTTACATTTAGGTCTTTGATCCATTTAGAGTTGAATTTGTGTATGGTGATAGGTAGGGGTTCTGTTCCATTCTTCTGCATGTGGTCAGCAAGTTTTCCCAGCACCATTTACTGAATAGGATCTAGTCTTCCCAGTGGTTGTTGGTGGCTTTGCCAAAGATAAGTTGGTTAAGAAACTGAGGTTTTGCCTCTGGAATCTCTATCTTGTTCCATTGGTCTATATGTCTGTTCTTGTACCAATACCAGGCTTTTTTGATTATTATAGCCTTATAATAGAGTTTAAAGTCTGGAAACTTACCTTCCACTTTGTTTCTTTTGCTGAAGATTGTTTGGCTATTTGTGGATGTTTTTGTTTCCGTATGAATTTCTGTATTGTCATTTCCAAGTCTGAGAAGAATGATGTTGGTAATTTAATGAGTATTGCATTGGAACTGTACATTGCCTTGAATGGGGTGGACGTCTTAACAATGTTGATTCTTCCAACCCATGAGCATGGAATATTTTTCCATTTGTTTGTGTCTTCCTTGACATCTTTGAGCAATGTTTTGTGTTTTTGTGGTAAAGGTCTTCCACTTCTCTGGTTAGGAAGATGCCAAGGACAAACAACCTTATAAAAAACTAGATGAAAGACATGAATAAACACTTCTCAAAAGAAGACATATGAACAGCCAACACATACATGAAAAAATGTTCAGTCTCACTAATAATCAAAGAAGTGTGAATCAAAACCACAGAGATACCACCTAATTCCAGTCAGGATGGCCATCAATAATAAATCAATAAACATCAGATGCTGGAGAGAATGAGGAGAAAAAGGAATGCTTTTACACTGTTGATAGGAGTGTAAATTAGTACCTCTGTTGAAAGCAGTGTAGTGATTTCCAAAAGATCTACAAATTGACCTTCCATATGACCCTGCAATCCCCTTTCTGGGAATATGCCCTGAGGAACTCAAGTAATTCTACAAAAAAAGATACCAGCACATGCATGCTTATTGAAGCACTATTCACTATAGCATGGAACCAACCGTGCTGTCCATCAAAGTGGACTGAATTTTTAAAAAGTAGTACATATACATGATGGAGTATTACACAGCCGTAAAGAAGGACAAAATTATGAACATCACAGAAACTTACATGGATTTAGAGTTTATCATACTCGTGATCTATCACAGAAACAAAGAACTGAATACCACATGTTCTCACTCATAAGTGGACCTTGAAACATTTAACATAACACTATAAGAAAGGGTTTGGCAGTAGTGAGACACTACCAGGGGAGAGCGGGAAGTACATAACATCACAAAGGGGACCTGATCCTAAACCAGGTGAAGTGAGGAACAATGGAAGGCCCATACTTCATCTGTACATGGACTGCTTATGTACTTAACTTGTACCCTACATCTTTAAAATAAAATTTTAAAAAAGAAAATATTATAATAAGGGCAAAAATATTAGTGTGTGACTACTCCAAGCATCTTTAAATCATCCTACATATTAAAAAATTCATACATTTTTTATTTCTCCCCACCCCATGCCCCTTAGTCTTATCAGTCATATTTCGGTAATGACAGCTGAGGAAGGATCAGATAAGAGATTGGGAGACTTACATCAGAAAAGGTAGAAATTTACTGGACAGAGAACATAGATCAAATTAAAAGAAAAGAGAAAAACAGAAAAGGAAAAAAGCCCTCAATACAATTTATGGCACAAAACTGAAAGTCTGGAGGTAGAGAAAGAGAGGTTTCAACGTATCTAGACCAGTGAGAAAATGGCACAGCAAGAGAAATAATAGAAAATAGATATAAAGTGGAACTCTAAATTTTGAACAAGATTTTCTTTTAGGATTTTTTTAAACATTGAAAGGAATTATCTGAATGACATTTTACTCAAATTGTTTATTGGACTTTGTTTCTTTATTACACAGTATTTAGTCTGGACCATTTGGGGTTTCACAATTTATTTGGGTCACGAAAAAGTGAGCAAGCTGTAGCTCTGAGTAGGACAAGAAACTCCTCCAAATTCCAGTGCAGAAAGGCAGTAGTGTTTAGACTGACAGAATGTATAATTATGAAGTCAATATAGAAAAGAAAGTGATGAAAAGAAAAATTTCATGTTCTTTTTATCCTAAATGCCAGGAAAGTTAAAGGGAAAGAAATGTGACAGGTGTACTTTGATTCGATTTGTACTGATTACCCCTCTGCCATCTCCTGAAAGATTAGAAATAGAAGAAAAAAAGAAAAATAACATTTATGAGTGAAGCAAAGCAAAGAATGAGAGGAAAGGTAGAAAAACAGCAACAGTTCTGTCTTCTTTCTCTTACCTTGAAACCATACATATTTACGTTGCCTGTTCAACCCAAACTATTCTAGGAAATAGTTCTCCACATATCCCCAAAGGAGAAAAGGGAAAGAAAAGATAAATCACATACCACAAAACCTCTTATTTTAACTTCTTTTCCTTTCTTCTTCATTCTTACTTGACATCACCCTCTTCAACCTCACGCTACATCTTCCACCCCTTTAAATTCTATTTGACTTGTCATTCATGTGCTACTCCTTAACGTCATGCTATTCTGCCTCAGAATTCTAGAACTAGCACCAGTGACTTGGAGCTAAAGAAACCCCTTCTTCCTTCAGGGAAGCAGGAGAGGTTCTAGAATCTATGACTAGGATTTAAAGAGGCAAGACATACCTTTGATACCCTAAATTTAAAGTACAGAATTTCTATAGTCAAATGATTTCTGCTCTAAATTCTTTCCAGGTGCTAAACAAGCAATTTTATATATGTTTAGACAACACTTAGTATAACATACGTGGAAGGGGAAGGAGCAGGAAAGAAAGGTGCTACTTCTCTTTTGAAGACCTCAGTTTGTCTTCTAGTTTAGTAAACCGGTATCTTTGTCTTTACTGCTTTTTGATACCTACTTAAAATTCAGCAGTAGCAAAGTGCCATTGTGAACTGGTTAATATTTCCCTCTGTAATTTATCAGCTACTGTTTTTTAGTGGTATGAGGCTTTTATATCTATTTTTGTTATATTTTAATTTATAAAAACACTATACAAAATAGAAATATATTATCTCAATTGATGGTAACTGTAAAAAATTATGTTTAAAGCTTCGACACAGAAAAAGATAATTGTGATAAATTTAAGCAAAGAGTATAATCCCATGCAATTGTACCTAGTTATTTGGGACTTGAATAAATAATTTCCAACTGTATTAAAAGCTGTACATTTACAGATTGATCTGGTCAGTCTAAATATCTGAAAAAATTACTGACTTAATTAAATGAGTCTACAAATTGTTGATCAGAGGGGTTTTTTTGTCCTGGTATATATATATAACAGAAAAGTTCAGAAGCCATACTCACAAAATATTTGCTATCATATGTGTGTATGTTTCTAATTATTTTTGTGTCTTGGAACCAGTTTGTCTTCCACAGTCATATAAAATAAACAGTAAAACATGGTTCTTATTTGTTCAGATTTGAGCTGTAGACATTGTTTCTCAGTAATATTAAATAAGTTATTTAATTCACTTCTGTTTAAATATTGATAAAGTTTATTATTTGTATTCCAGATTCTTTCACAACCTATAATAATTTAGATAATTAATAGAATTCTTGATACACTTTAGAATAATTTAAATTAATATTTAATTCACAGTTCTGTTTGATATCATATAAAGTAATGATAAATATGAGTATTTGGGCAACCAGTAATTCTTTAACAGCATTCTCTTATGGAGATAAAAATGTTTAAATATTAATTAATTTAGTACTAATAGAACTGCATAGTTAATAGGCATTTCCAAATTTGGAAGAATTTTCATTACGCAGTAACTGGGAATGAAGAAAGAAAAGTAAAACCCCTACTCTAGTTCTTATAAGGGACAGATCAAATGAAATTTCCTAATAATTTGGAGATGTTTCATAATTGAATACTTAGCAGTCATTCCAGAAATAGCAAATGTAAGACTTCATTATTGACTAGAGTTTTCAGAGTACATCTACTTCTGTCTCTGCACCAAATAGGTTTTCATCACTCAAGTAACATATGGCAGTAAATGAACCAAAAAAAGAACACGTTGCATTATTTTTCTACATTAAGTACTGACATTATCTTTGCCACACTGTGTGTGTGGTTTTATGTAATGAGAATCTGTTCAGAGACAGTTGGAAGGTGCATGTTTTGTTCTAGCTTACACCTATTTGAAGGAGCCCATTTTCAAAATAGTATACAGTATGCGAATTATGCCCAATCTAATTATCATGCAGTGCTCTAGAAATTTACTCCTAAATGGCTGCTATTAACATAAACAAGTCAATTTACATGTCGCAGGGAGATTCAGGTTAAAAGGAAATGCATAATGGATTTCTGTATATCTGTGATCTACTGTAAGTGTGCTTTTATTTTTAAAAAATAAGCTTGATAAATAAATGTGCTGGTTTTTCTCCATACAAATTTTGCTCTTATACTAGCATTATGAATAGGCAACTGGCTTTCACAATCAATCACTTGGGTTTATTGAGCACCTACTATGTGTAACCACCATGCTGGGCAAAGGTCTTTACAGCAGATAGGTCTCTGCTTTGGCAAAAACTACTCTAAATTAATTTTGCCCCAAATTTTTGAAGTAACAACTGTAGAAGTCTAGAGGAATAAACATTACCCTTCAAGGACAAAATTGGCACAAAAAATAATTATCTCCTCCACTTTGAAATGAAACCTTGTAAAATTGAATGTAATTTTAAATGAAATATAAATATCTCAAAATAAATTTAAATTAAACAGGTTGAAACCTGTTGAAATGGTCACTGATTGATCAAGTTGGCAAGAAGACAGGTAAGAATAGCACTGTGAAGTTGAAAAAGAGAACAACCAAAAAGAATTGGAACATAATCTTAGAAGCATTGACCTCTAACTCCTTCAAACTTTTAAAATGAGGAAGTTTAGAGACCCAGACGGAAAGATTTCCTTGGCTTTCTGAAGATTTGCTTCTGAAAACTCAACTCTCAAAAGGCAGATTGATTAGAGAAAAGGCCTACAAATTTATTTAACATGTATGTATAAATGGAAGCCTTCAGAATGAAGACACAAAGATACAGAGGAAATTTACTCATTTTCATGCTTAGGTTCCACAAAGTATGAACAGTCATGTAGAAATATCATTGAACAAAAAGAGTATGATTTAATGCTAACAGAGTAAGTGGGGAAACCCAGCAAGACCTGTCTGTCTAGATTCTTCTTGACCTCTCTGTGCTGCATTCTTCCCTGGAATGGGGGTCTTATGCCCTACAGTCAAACAAGATAGGCCAAATAATTTCTTTACTGTCAGGTCTTACACAGAAAGGTAAAGGGTAAGTTAGAGTAACATTTTAAGCCTTTATGAATGGTTTGGGAATAAAGGGTTCTGGTTTTTATGGCCTGCCTTGGGGAAGAGGGATCCTAGTTTCTATGGCTAGCCTTGGAGGAGAATGGAACTGAGAGATAGGAGGGGAGGAGATGGTCAAAGAAAAACTTTTACTTCTGAGGCTGCGACTGAGACCTTCATTTTGGGATATTGTTTTCTGAGTGCCAACAGAAGTTTCACCAAGCTAAAGAAAAAAGTCAAAGGGGAGTTATAAGTAAATTGTTGAAGGTGGTAAATAAGTGTCACAAGAAAAGAAGTTAATTGGAATTTGATGAGTGACTCTATTTTAGCATAAAAGATACATGGTTATTCAGTTGTAATGTACTTTCTTGGGATTATACCAAAGCAAAGTTTATGTCTCCAGGGAATTTGAATTTAAGTTGTATGGAAAGAGAACATATGAAACATGAAGAAACATTTCCACATATGGCAGTTGAATGATTTTTTTTTTTTTTTTTTTTTTTTTTTTTTGAAGGTCTCTAGGGAGCAGCATTTTGGTTTTGGCTGTGTTTACAAAACAGCCACATAAATTGAAAAACCAAGCATTCATTCAAGTAAAAATCAGGGGTCCTTGTCTGATTCCAAATACTTCAGTGGTTATTTTCTCTGGTTTTATTATTTGTACATAGACATGTTTCTTGTTCTATCAGGAATTGTTTTACTTGGTGGCTTTCAAAATCGGAGAACATTTACTGCAAAAAGTTGAACTTAATTATGACATAAACTTGTAATTATCATCTAAGAAAAAATATAATAGGAAAGAATCTATATTGGATGGAAGACCACCAGTCAGTATCAGTGGAGGGATGACATCTTATTCATTCCTTCATTCAGTTATTCTTTTTTTTTCAACAAATACTTGTGCATTTGCGAAGGGTCAGAAATACAGCCACAAACAAACTTCTTCAAAGAGTCTATCTCAGATAACAGGGCAATAAAAGGGAGAGCAAAATAAAGATTTTCTCTGCCTTCAGAGAGTGCAGGATCTGATCTAATAGCAAGAAGGAGGAGGAAGAGAAAGAAAAGGGGAAAGAGAAATTAATGTTTGAATGGTAAGGTTGAGAAGAGCTATTATTATAGTGGGAGCCTCTCTTTTTCCAGTTTATTGTTGTCTGCTATCATCTCAGCAAAATATTTTATATTTTCCAATTACTGTGGTTGTCTTTTTCTGGCACAATATTTTAATGTCATAAATTTAAATTTAAAAAAAAACGATGGCACTGCTACAAGATTAAGTTAAAAGTTTTAAGATAGAATAAAAGTAAACAGTAGATTTGGAAGAAAAAACTTCCCCAGTAACACTATACTTTTTTTAAAGTATTGTTCATGATATCTAAATTCCAAATTTACTTATAAAATTAACCCCTAGGACACTTGCTTCCTTGAGATTCTAAGACTATCCTTTCAAATTAGCGAAATTACTATCCATTTTTTCATCTCTTCAGACCTTTAACATTTATTGTTAAAAGGAAAATTCTTTTAAACTTAACCAATTTTTTTAAAAAAACTTTTACCACTAAACCAAGGGAGGGAGTGGGAGGCGTTTCTCTGGTAGCCTTAAAAAGAATGTAGTGCTATTGTGTTCAAAGTTTAATCTGCCAGTATTCCATAGCCAAGAAAAGATGGGTGTCAGATCTCTACACATAATCTTAAGAACATCCGGAACTGAGAACGGAGCTTTAGCAAACGAAAACAAGATAAAACTTAAGCAAGACTGCCTTTAACTTTATAAGCAAGTGAATCAAATGGTGCAGAGAGAGAGAGGAAAAAAAAACCTTATTGGTTTCAGGATTTGGACTGAGACATTGACAACTCTAACTGTGCTTCTTGTCTTTTGTTCTGGGCAGATATTGATAATGCACCCATTGAAATGAGAAGAAGGAATGGGGGCATGCCAGAGAAACTCTTTTTTTCCTAAATCAGATTGAAATGCTAACAGGAATTCTATGTCTACAAAAAATAGGGAAACAAGTGGGGACAAAGCACCCACAGATGCAATTGAAGCTCTTCACACAGTACTGTTAAATTGTTCTGGATCTGATACCTCTACAGTTATCCAAGAGAGGCACTGCCTGAAAAATTGAATATTCTTTTATAGAGAAAAGATAAGGAAAGAAATACCTGTCACTTCATCCTACTTGATTAAATTGCAAATAGCTACTCAAAGAAAATAATTTTTATGCATTTGCACACTGAGTTAAACATCTAAGTTTTGCATCAGCATAATAAAAACAAATGTAATTGCTGTTATTGTACTTATGGTAAAAAATGCTTAAATGGGAGAGATTATATGTCAAAACTGGAGGCCGCTATAAAATCACTCAATTACTAAAAGTAACTGAATTATTTTTTGTGAAGTTTTTGTCCTAAAACACTTCCTTTAAATACAAGTTTTAAGAATATATTTAAAGATATGATTTAGATTTACTGTAACTCTGAACATTTTTCTAAAAGCCTTTTGTATCTTAATACAATCCATATCATTCTTCACATCACCTGAGTCTTCTTCTTAAGTAAAACAAAACTTGAAATTTGCTACTTTAACGCTCATGAACAGTATAATACGTAATTTAAAATAGAGATGGTGAGTTGTAGGAATTTTGACTTGTTTCTTTTTTCTTTAGTTGGTCATGAGCTACCCTAGCTTAATCTACTTAATTACTTATTTGCTTCTAGACGTTCTTAAATATCATTTGATCATAGAAAGCAGGTCTCCTATCAGAGCATAAAATGGTATGCTTGTTCTCCAAGGGTCCAGACTATTCTTCAAAAGAAGAAATAATTAGTTTTGCATGCTCTGCTTCTCTCCCACAGGGGTAACGATGTACTGACATAAACCTCACCCAAGAAGAAAATATACCTCCTCACTTTTCCTGGGGTGAGTAGCACTCTATTATCAGCCTCAGCTGCATAAATCCATTTAGAAACCTGGTTTGGACTGGGTTTGAGAGGGGCTGAAGAGGATCCAAGAGCAGCAATGTTTTCAGCTTTTTGTTTCCTGGTAAAAATTTTCTTCAAAGTCTATGCTGCTATAAAAAATACAGCTTCATGTGCAACTGAGTAAACTTATGTTTACTGGCAGATGATAGGCTTCAGTGGGCAGTGTGAGGGCGTGTTCCCCATTCAGAACAGTATTCAGAACTTCTCCTATTTTTGCTCAGCTGAAGGACTTTCTTCATTCCATCAGTTTAGATATTTTTAAATGTCTTAAATAAGAACGAAGTAATGACAACTCAAAAGTACCATTAAAAAAGTACACTAGAAGAAATATTTCCTTTTATTTGTAAGTACATCAGAATCCTTCACAACAGTATGCTGTGGGAGAAGACAAAAAAAAAAGTACCCATTTTATGGATCACAGCACAGTGTTTCTAACTTTTGCTTATGCAATGATTGTGTCAAAGAATTATTATGGCAAAGTATTATATGATTGCTCATGTAATGATTGTGGCAAACAATGATTGTGACATTTGCAGTGGTGTAATTGTCTCTGATTTCCAAAACTAGCCCATACAATGTGGCTTACAAACACCATCATCTAGACTAGACATGGTAGAAATGAAGATTCCTGGGCCTCACTCCAGAATTTCTGGGGGGTGTACCCAAAAATGTGGCAATTTCACACATTTCCAAAGGCAATTCTTACAAAAATACATGAAATTTGAGAGCCATTGCTTTAGAGACAGATACACTACAGAAACAATGGCTAAAATCAGAGCTATATTAGCAGGTGAAAAATGGCAGAGAAAATTGACTAAGGTTTTCCAAGAAACTATTTATCTTACCTCCTAGTTTAAACCACCTTTTGTGTAAATTCAGAAAGTAGTTAGAAAACTTTTGACTGAACTGAGAAATACAATATAAGATGAGATTTAAAGGAATTGAAACATATTAGTATATATAACTAAAGAGATTCTATCATCACCAAACTTTGCTTTTTCCTTTTCTCTTTACCAGTATGTAATATGAAAATGTTGTATATTGATTTCATCCTTCTCTCTGGATTTGAGACCCTCCCTTTCAAGGATCCATATTACGTATAATACGTAATTTAAAATAGAGATGGTGCCTATTAGTTTTGTGCCTATCTACTTGCTGTTGCTTGCTTCCCCGAGGTTGTTTTTGGTACTTAATTAACACTACCTCATTTCCATGGTTTAAAAAAAAACTATTATTTGTTGCATGAGTTTCCTGTTTCTCTTATTGACTGTCAACTTCTGTTACTTATTTTTGGTCAGAAATTAAACGAGACAGTGAACTTGGGTTCTGATTTCAAGACCAGTCTTTTAGAAAAACTTCCTAAAATGCCAAGCATTTGATCTAGTCAGCAAGGAATGCATATTCCTTGGTTCTCAACTTTTGCCTCCTGGCATGGGTTTAAATATTTCTTTCTCTTATGAGAAGACAAAGGTTACTCTTAGATAACAGCTTCTAGGTTTCCTCTTTCTATAATCTATAATCTCTTCCTCTTTTAGCAGTATCAATTAATAGTTACTAAACTTTAGAACTCTTTGATGTCTATTAGTACGGTTTTACTAATACAAATCTCTTAAAGGTCTTGTAGGATTTTGTGTTTTTCTGAATCTCCTACAAGTCTACTCCTTTCTTTTTAAATTTATTTTTCTCTTTTATCAGTATTTCTCATTCTCATTTTCTTCCTCCTACCAAAGCAACCACTGAAATAAGTTTAAAGTACATTCTTCTGGTTTTATGTGTTCTTAAAAAGGTATGTTCCTGTTTGTGTGCATGAATTTTTAATTTACATAAATGACATTGTGCTATGGATTATTGTTCTCAATTTTTTTTTTGACTCAACGTTAAATTTTAAAGGCTCACACATGTTGCTGGGTGTTCACCTATTTGATTCCATTATCACAGAACACTGAAGAATACAGCATTTGAAACAAACCACATTGGTCTGTCCACCCCCCTGGAGTGGACACCTAGATTGCTTCAAACTCTTTACCACCGTAAATAACACTAGCATTTAACAAATTTCCTTGAGAATTTCTCTACAATCTATACCCAGGATTGGAATTGTCGGGCTGTCAGTTGGCCTATCTTTGATTTGGTTAAGTATGCCAGCCAGCTTTCCAGAATGGCTGCACCAATCCACGTGCATCTGCAGCACATGGGCATATTATAAATCCATATCCCTGCAACAAATGGTTTTATCCAGTCTTCTGATTTTATATTTCTGTAGTGTGAAAACATAAACAGTTTATAAAGGAAAGGGACTCTAATCAACAACCCTTACTGATTATGACACATGATTTACATTGCAATAGAGAGGATGAAATTTCAAAGAAAATACCTCAATTGTGTATTCAAGGAGCAAGTATTATCATGGAAAAGAGAAACTGAATACACAGTATATTGGGAAAGCTGTTGGCAGCAGAATAAATACGGCACTGGGGAAGCATAAAGGGCGGTCCCATAGTCAAAGTTGCTAGAATCAGGAAAATTTTTTGGCAAAGAAAGTGACCCTGAAGCTTCAAGGGGTAAGTACATTTACCATATCCTCGCCTGAAAAATGGTTGTCTTCTGATGGGAAAACCTATTCTCTTTGACTGAAAGTGTGTTGTTGGTAATAACACCTGTAGAACTATGTCTACCATGGGCATCCAAGTTCTAGATCCCTTTATGTTTTAAAAGACGAGTAGGGCTTTGTTATGCTGGACATTGCAGGGCATTCAGGAGAGATAATGGCACACACAAAGGCAGAGAGATGAGAAAATCACAGAGATCAGCATCACCACAGTCCTGGGACCGCACTATCTACTGTATGTACGTGGTCTCATTGAGTCATAGCAGCTGGAATACTGATGTTAGTTATCTTCATTTCATATTAAGGAAACAAAGTCTCACCAAAGCATATTGCCTATCACCATATAGCTGGTAAGTACTTGATGCAACCAGAATTTTAATAAATGTTTATTTGACCTCAAAGTTCATGCTTGTGGGTTGTTGTTGCTTTTCTGGCTTAAAAAAAAAAGGTAAATGAAGACATTCGCAGTAAGAACTAATGTAAGAATTTTCTATAAGGCAGCTGAATTCTGTTTCAGAAGCCGATTAATAAGAATCAAGAACAATCTGGCTTTCTGTTTTTATGATGATTTTTCACCTTTATCTTCATTTTTAGACATAGTTTTCTTTAAGACACTGAGATTTGCAAATGAAATATTTGAACATACTTTGGCCTTAGAAAAGAATTCTCTATGTAATCTACTAACAAATACTTCTAATGAGAAACTAGTCCTCATTAATCGTCATACAGGCCACATCTCCTACAAGGACTCTGAGTGTGGGGTCAATGGATCCATACCCCACCAAAGGCAACTTTATATACTAGAACTTCTGATTATCATTACATATTAATTAAATATTTTGCCAATTTTATCAATTTTATAGATTAACATATTTCTGTTTGTTAGTCCAGGTCTTAAAATTAGTAAGAGCTAGTACTTAAACTTATTAAATATACAAAGTGTACAAGGAGATATTATTTTTGTAAATTTTGTAATTTATCAGACAGTAGATATGTTTCAAAGCATAAACCCTCTCAAAAGAAGGTATCATGAGAATTAAATGTGCCAAGTCATCAGCACACATTGCAGAGATGTCTAATATTAGAAAATAACACTAAGGAAAACCAAAAGCTTTCCATGCAGCTTATTCAAAAGTATGTAAAATGTAAAGGACAGTGATTTTTCTTTTTTCTTTTTTTTTTTTTTTTTTTGGTCAGTAAGCCAATGCTTCTTAGAAGCATACATTTTTATATTCTTTATTGTTAATCAGAGAGCATACAGCTGTTATACCATTAGCTCACAAGAGATTTCTGATGATAATTTTATATTGATGACACAGTATCCAGCATTAAGCCTGTTGAAAAAAGGCACCCTCTTATGTTAAAGTAAATTGGAATGATTTGGATCAAAGGCAGAGATATTTAGATTGAGGGACTAAATCTTCCCCTTGAGACAATCTATAAAGGTTCTCTTCTAAACCTAGATTTTGAAACTAAAATTAAGCAGTTCTTTTAAATAGAATGTATTCAAGCTGACATAAAGTTGCAGAGAAGATGCCTATACATATCTCCCACTACTTTAAAATCCGAATGATTTGAAGTCCCAGATGGAGTAGATTCTTGAGCGTCTAATTCCCAGTGTCCTGTGATTCCACTTGAGGTTGAATTGGTACAGGGCTAGCCTGAAACCAGAGACACCAGGAATCTCTTGAGAGTCTCCCTATTTAAAATTGTGTCTCTAACATGGTCAAGGGAGAACATTTTTAAAACCAAAATTATTCTAATTCATTCTAGTACTGTTATGAAATTTCCATTTGTCATTGCTATGTCAGGACTTCACCAATTGAAGATGGCTAGATTTGATTCAAAATAACTAAAATCAGTGCTTTCCAAGGTTTAATGCATCAGAATTATATGGCGTGTTTGTTGAACTCTTGATCTCTGTTCCCAGAGGTTCTGATTTAGAAGTCCACTGTAGGTCCCCAGAATTAGTACTTCTAACAAGTTCTCAAATGATGTCAATGCTGTTTCTCCAGAGACCATACTTCAAGAACCACTGACTTGAAAAAATAAGCAAAAAACAAACAAAAGACTCATGCAATTTTTAAGTCCAGGAATCCAGAAATCCTATTATTGCTTCCAGTCCGACTGACCCAAAAGAAGGAGCTTAAATATTGTAATGAGTGTTCTTTTTCTCCAATTATCAAACAGATTTACTCTGTGTAACCATTAAGACAGTCACTGGCACAACCATAATTATGTTCTTTAAGTTTAGCAAGTTCATCTCAAAGAGATAATCTTACCCAATTCTCTGTAAAGAAAATCCCAGGGACAGTTTTGATTAACCTTAGCCTGTTACTCACATTCGGGGCAGAAAAATATTGCTGTGCCTAGGGTAACAGGAAATGATGATTGTGTAAGCTTAGGCCATATCCACGCCCATGGGCCAAGAAGGTGTTTCTTCAACAGAATGGGTCATCTCAATTCTCTTTTGAAAATGACTTGTGTCTCATGAATTCCTCAGTCCTTCATATTAGTATACATTAGCAAGGCAGCTCCTGGGCCTAATTATGCCTGAAAACATCCATACCCAGATTGAGAAAGTAGTTTAGACTTAATCTTGGGACCTATTTGGCATACAAATATAAAGTTGATATTATCTTCATGGCTTTTTAAAAATTCTTTCATGATATTCTAGCTATGATGGCAGTAAATTTTAAACAGATAAAGGCTCTGACAGTATTATTATCAGCCCAGAAAAGAAAGGCTTAAAACAATATGAAAATTGGTGAGTGTAAATGAACATGGACTAGTAGTTCAGCAGTTGGACTAATTTCTCTTCTAAGCATAAGGTAAATTCGTTCACATTCAGAGGCCCTTTAAATGACATGATTTAATGTGACTAAAAGATGTACAGATGGTGCTACACTGCCTCTGCTGAGAGGAGAGGTCAGGAGGCAATTGGCTCTAACACAAACCACACTAATGTATAGCTACAAGCTGCCACATCAGGGTCCATCTTTCTAAAAGTCTTCTGGGTGAAGTAATCAAGCACTGTGACAGTGCTCCCCAGATGCAGAAAAACATGGTGACTTTAATGCTACCCTAAAGTGCTGTTAGACTTTCACAGAATGACTATTTTTTTCAGGAGCAAGATTTTAATACATTATCGCCTATTTTATTTGCTTAATAAGAAACCAAATATTAAAAATGTTAGGTGAGAAATCTAATTTGAGTCCACCATCCTACATATCATTGAATTTTTTTTCATTTTAGCATTGAAGAATCACATTTAAAAATCATATCAGCATATATCTTTATACTTTTCATATATGCCTTTATCAAAGATAGTTCATAAAATTACATGCCTTAAAAAATGAGAGTAAATGAATTGAACCAGTTAAACAATATAGAAGCCATCAATGTAGATAAAAGGCAATTGGTGCTACCTTGATATTCTAAAATCAAACTTTGCCTCATAAACTAATATGAGACCTCATAAACTAATATGAGACCCATAGAAAATGACTACTGAAACACTGGTTTTCAAAATATTAAAAACCAAATAAAGGTCATCATTAAAACGAAAAAGTTACTGATGACTTAATGAAAGAATCTGTACTAAATACAGGTGTGCAAAAACAAAGGAGACACATTTATTAGAAAAGACATGGCTAAATATAAGTTTATCTATAAGAAATGTTCACACCATCGTGATAACTTGGTATGTGTTGGAAGTAGCTCATCCTATAGATGTATTTGAAGAGCTGAATGTAAAGTACTTATATTATTCTAGCTTAAAGCAGTCTTTTCTCAAGCTAACAAGTGAAAGGTGGCATGTTCTCTTATCTTCTCATCATTTAAGAGATGAAAATAGACAATGAAATGCTGAAACGAGGTCCAAATAGCATGAGTGATTTGCTGAGAATCACAAAACAAATTAGCAGCAGAATTACAACCAAGAATACAGATCTCGTCTTCCAAACCAGGTCTTGTTCCACTATACCATTCTTTTTCTATGTCTCAACTGTTAGGCTGTGGGCTAACATGGAACGATTAATCATCAGGCTAAGAGTTATATAATTCCTGCAGAGATCATTTATTTTCAGCTCCCAGTCAATAAACTGTGAAGTATTTTCGGCTCCATTTTACACATAAGGTAATTGGGATCCAGGTGATATGTCAAATATTAAATATCTAGTTGGTTTTGAAAGAAAGGTCATACATCAGATCTCCTTAATATCACATGACTATTCTTTCTGCTGCCTTTCAAAATAATTATGTCCCTAGCTAAGCTTCAACCATCAACATAGCAGTTAAAAGCTAAACATATAAATATTTCTAGAGAGAATTTGGTTAAATATCATATCACAGAAGATGTTCCCAGATGCATAAATCATAAAGTAATATTCTTTGTATGGCTTGGTGTCTTAGGCCCAAAAGCAGTAAATGGAAATATTTCCTATTGTGCTCGTTCTACCCATCTGAGTAATTCATATCCTGAAAGAACTTACTAAATCATGTCATTTTATAATGTTTTAAGGTCTTTAGAAAGTTGATTTGAGCCATGAAAGTATTGGGTCTTATATGTCCTGGGATGGATGGAGGAATTTTGACAAAGGAGTTAATTAACCAGCTCAGGTGTCCTACAGCCTGATTTTTAATCCTGAATCTTTACATATCTTCCTAAGCTTCAGTTTTTTTCTTATGTATAATAAGATATTATTATGGATAATAATTTTGTCTTTACAGGTTTGTATAAAGATTAAATAGTATAACATATGCAAAGTGTTTAGTGTAATGACTGACAAACAGTAACTAGTATGCATATAGTAGTCAAAATTTGCTGAGTTATGCTTTAGAATAAATAATCACAGATATTAGTAGCTGAAAATACAGATGTTTATTTCTTACTCATGTCAGCTGTAAGTCAGCCCTACCTTAGCTCTGCTGTACTTCTTCCTCACTCTGGGATCTAGGCTAAAGGAGCAGCCCAGATACAAAACAGTAGAAGGAAAGGACAATGGCTCAGCCAATGGCTCTTAAAATTTTGTCAGCATAGTATATGTAACTCCCTCTCACATTTTGTTGGCCAAAATAACTCATGTGACCAAGAAAGAAAGTATATTCTTCCCTCAGGGAGACAATGGAAAGATATGGTGACAGATCAGAATGAATGAATACCTCCTTTCATGGAGGTAGCAAATAATTAGGAACAATTCATCTATCTTTAACTGTAGTTAGTGATTCTTTAGCATGTAAAGAACAATTGACAGAGTCTGAAGACCTGACTATCTGCTCTAGGTCTACTAGCTACAAGATGTTCAACAAGACATTTAATCTAAATTTTAGACGACTCATCTATAATGGGACTTATAAGAATTAAATGACATAAAAATTCCAAATAATGCCCTGAAATGTATAGAAAAATAATGAGGAAAAAAATGTCTGCCCCTAAAGAATTTACTGTTATGGAATTCCAAAGCAGTGATAAACACTTTGGAAGACTGACCAGTTGTTGCCCTGGATTGTAAACAAGCAAGCACAGGCAATCCAGATATCTTATGCTCTCTGAGAGCTTATCAATCAAGAGGGCTCCCTTGGGGAGTATGAAGACAATATTAAAACTATTTACCACTAAGAGAATCTCAGAAATGAAGTCCAACTTGCTGAATAACTTCAGCAAAAATAAACATGCACTGGAGATCTTAAAGTAAAAACCAAGAACACTTACAAGAAAAGGAAAAATGAATTGAAAATTGTCACCGATATACAATGGCCCAGCATTGTTTTCTCAACTCATCATTCCTTATTCAATCAATGACACAATTATTTTTTCAATAATTACTTATTACTTACCTGTTTTTGCTCAGTTAAAAGATAGGAAAATAATGATGAATTAGGGGAAAAAAGCATTCATAATGTGTTGGTCCCTAGTATCTAATCAGGGAGACCAATATTCACCAGATTATTTTGTTTTATTTTATTCTGAAATTATGTATTTAATAATACATACATTAATACATTAACATTTGTTAAATGTATTAATGATGTGTCAAAATGATATTTCAAAATTAGAAATGTGCTATTTAAAAAAGAATATGATTCTATGAGAGTATATGAAAAAAATTCTGACAGACTGGGAAGGAAGGTGGACATGGAAGACTCTTGAAATAGGTGGTTTTGATCGGAGATTTGAAAACTAATTACCTTAGTTAATTGGACTAGGGCAAATGGGAGGGGGGAGACGATGATGAGAGCATCACAGACAGAGACCATTACAAATAAGACTTTGGGGTGAAAAAGAGTATGACACTCAGTAACTGGCAGATCACTGTATCTAACACACAGAGGGAAGGAAGAGTGATGAGAGGGTGGACTGAGTATGGGACCCAGTTCTGCAGAATCTTAGAAGCTCCAAATATCTATCATTATTCAAATATCAGTGTGAAATGGTAACTAAAATTAAATAGAGGCTTAAAATAATTAAATTTTTTTTATCAAAGGCATATATGCATTGGTTAGAAATTAAATTGTATAGAAATATTTATAAAGAAAGACATTATTTCCTCACTATAACTTCACACTCTTCTAGACCTGTTCTCCAGAGGAAACCGTGTTTTGAACATTTTATTTTTGATTCTTCTGTTGACTACTGCAATATCTCTAAATAACTTGTTCAATCTTTTCTTTTTTAATCCACTAGCAATTATATATTTATATATTTTTATATGTTTATATCTATAATCATATATTATATATATATTCATATGTATATATATTTCAACTTTCTGGTACCAAAGATGGAGATTTTATTCACATTCTTCCACCGATTGTTAGCCTATTTACCAGTCCATTTTTTAAAATGTTTGTTTTAATTCTTTTATCATTTCCTTTGTAAATAATATGCTTAAGTCTCTAACTCCTGCTCCAGAAAATATAGATATTATGTCTCTAGTAGTATCCCTACTATATTAAGATATTAATACTCTTACTCTTTTCTTCCTCTTTCCCTCTCTATTTCCCTCCATACTTGTATAACTACCACTTATAGCTACGTGTACCAGTAATATAGGTCATCCTTGACTGTATTTTCCTCATTTAATTTTGATATCAAAATACACTAATCTGTTAAAAAAAAAAGTTAGTTGTAAACTCTGGGTTTGGTTTTGTTTTGTTTTATTTTTCTCATCTCTGTAAGAAATTGCATAAGACTGAAATTATTTGTCCCTGGATTATTTTGTAGAATTAAGCTGTAAATTTATCTACATTTGTTGCTATCTTTGCAAGAACTGATTTGATTTCTTTTATTGAAAAACCCATTCAGGTTTATTTGCCTAGTCTAGGGTGAATGTTCAGATATCTCACAAAACTGATCTGCTGTTTTGTTTTGTTTTATTGTTTCTGGGGAAAATGCTCACAGAAGCAGGAGCAGTACTCGGCCTGAAGTTCCACCATTGCCCAATGAATTCTAAAGCAATGTACAGAACTTCCAGAACTCAGCAGTGAACCTGTATATGAGAAATTTTAGCCTTTGAGCTCCAGGGTTTTTGACTCACATAATTAGGTTCTTCTCTGGTGAAATCAGAGACGAGGATACAACAACAGAAAAATACGGCAGCCTCTTAAACATTCATGGGCAAGAAGAGCACTCTTATGTGATTAAGGGCCCTAAGGTAAGTCCTTTCATTATAGCAATATAATCAAGTGGAACCCTGTGCCCAGTGCTTTTTGACCACCTTAGCAATCAAGGATTGGGAAGCACCAGTCCTTTCCTTATTGGAGTCCCAAGACTTTGATTCTGCTACATAATATGATTGGCCTGATCTACTCTGTAAGCATTTTTCCAGGACTGTTCATATTAAGCACTAGGTTCTGGCTGGTACTCAGGGAGTTTTTCATGAGGCCATCTTCCTTTCTGGGAAAGCCAGGCTACAGAAATTCAGTATTGGACAAATTGACACTTACTTCTTAGGTTTTTCTATTTCTTCTTAAGTCATTTTTGTCTAAATAGTATTTTTAAATAAATGTATTTATTTCATCTAATTTATCAAATATATTGGGATAAAAATGGTTCATAATATCCACATTACTTTTAAAATCTTTTTGTTTAATAAAATAAATTTTCCAATATTTTATGTTTTTCAAAGAATCATTTTTAACTTTTTAAAAAAATATTTTAGTTTGTTTTTACATTCATCAATGTTATTTACCTAACAAATAATCATCAATTTCCAGTTGTTAGCTGAGTATTTTTCCAGGTGCTAGAAAAAGTATAAAATTCTCTTATCTGGTGAAACTTACATTCTAAGATAAAGAGAAAAAAATGAATAATAATATAAAAGTGTGTTTTCAATGGAAAAATATATCAGGGTAGAGTAATTTAGGAGTGTGGAAATAGAGATGCAATTTTGTATTAGAGGGTCAGGAAGGCCTCACCAAGGTCACATTTGGGTAAAGACCTGAATAAGAGCAGAAGCAAGCTGCGTTTGTCTCAGGAGTAAAAGTACTAGAGGCAGATCTCAGCATGTCCTAGGTGAGAGGAATGCTGCCATGTTTGAGTGCCATTTAAGATCCTTGTATAGTTGGAGCTAGCAAAAAAAAAAAAAGAACTAAATGAGAGGGAGATTTTTGGTTTTACTTTGCTATTTCTTTTTTTCTACTTTCTTTTGATTTATTTTGGTGTTACATTCAATAATTTAATGAGTTGAATGCATAGTGCAAAAAATGTTAAGGTTTTCATGCGATTGTCTTTTGCACATTTATTTTATATCCTGAGACTTTGCCGAAGGCCTTTTTCAGTGTAAGGATGTTTTTGACAGATTTTCTTGGGTTTTCAAGGTACACAATCATGTCATCTGCAAAGAGAGATAACTTGACCTCCTCTTTTCCTATTTGGATACCCCTGATTGCCTTCTCTTCTCTGATTGCTCGAGCCAGGACTTCCAATAATATATTGAACAGGAGGGGTGACAGTGGACATCCTTGTCTTGTTCCAGTTTTCAGGGGAAATGGTTCCAATTTTTGTCCATTTAGGAGTATGCTGGCTGTGGGTTTCTCGTAGATGGCTTTTACTACTTTGAGGTATGTTCCCCATTGCCTAGATGTTCGAGGGTTTTTATCAAGAAGGGGTGCTGGGTTTTACCAAAAGCTTTTTCTGCATATAATGATATAATCATGTGATTTTTGTTTTGACATTTGTTGATGTATTTAATTACATTTATGGTTTTACGAATGTTGAACCGGCCTTGCATCCCAGGGATGAAGCCTACTTGGTCATGATGGATGATTTTTGAGATGTGTTGTTGAATCTGGTTCACTAGGATCCTGTTGAGAATTTTAGCATCTATGTTCATCAAAGATATTGGTCTGTAGTTCTCTTTCTTTGTTGGGTCTTTACCTGACTTGGGTATCAATGTGATGTTAGCTTTGTAAAATGATTTGGGGAGAGTTCCATCTTTCTCAATCACCTGAAATACCTTCAGTAGGATTGGAATCAGTTCCTCCTTAAATCTCTTGTAGAATTCTGCTGGAAAGCCATCTGGTCCAGGGCTTTTTTTTTTTTTTTTTTTTTTTATAGGTAGTTTTCTTATTATGTAGTCAATTTCCTTGATTGTTATTGGTCTATTTAGGGTCTCAATTTCTTCTTGCTTCAACCTAGGCAGGTTGTGTGATGACAGAAAGTCCTCCATTTCCTTGAGGTTTTCAAGTTGTTTCCATATAAGTGTAGATAGTATAGATAGATAGTCTCTAGTGATCTTTTGTATTTCTTCAGGGTAAGATGTGACTTCATCTTTTGTGTTTCTGATTGTGCTTATTTGGGTTTTTTCTCTATTTTTCTTGGTCAGTCTAGCTAGGGGACCATTGATCTTGTTTATCCTTTCAAAGAATCAGCTTTTTGTTTCATCAATTTTTTGTAATGTCTTTTTGTCTTCTATGTCCTGGTTTTGGGCTTTTATTTTGGTGATCTGGATTCTTCTGCTGAAATTAGGGTTTATTTAATTTTAATAATTTAAATATAACATACATATATCTGCATGTAGCTGATGGCTGTCATAGTTCTAAAGTGAGTCTAGAAGGAGTCTTAAGACTAAGCCTTGATGGAATGCAACATTTGTTGCCAAGTAGAAGGTGATGGATCTGCAAAAGATAATAAAGACAATATTCATAAACTGTGTATTCACAGAAACCAAAAGAAGAGAGTGTTTTAAGGAGAGGAGGGTGGTCAACAGGGTAAAATACTGCAGAGAAAATGCAATAGTGTTTAAAGACATCTATAAAGTTTAACTTTGTAAAAAATATTGTTAACTTTAGGAATAACAATTTTAATAGAGTGATGAGCAAGGTCAGGTTGGAGCAATTGAAAGTAAGTGAGAGATGAAGAAATGAATAGGTATAGTAGGCGTACTGGTCAGTTTAAGTACAATCTACTTTTGTTCATCTAAGCACAAAGGAATTTAGGAACTTATTCATGAAGTATGCAAAATATCTGACAAAATCATTGGAAAGTAAAAGACCAGATTTTTTATTGTACTTCTGGGAAATTTTCCAAAATCCTCCAAACAAATCTGTACTTCAAAAAATCTTCCTAGGGCAATCAGGAGTCCATAAATCATGTTGTAAAATCATAGCTATAAGCCCAGCTCCTGAACCATGCTATTTTTGCTACAATTCACACCAACCAAATGAATGCCGCTTTTCCACCTCTCTCCCAGTTCACTTCTAAATTTGAGATTCAAAAGAGTGCTTGTGATCACTGCAAATTAAATCACAACCAGAAGGCTAGCTGCAAGGGAATCTGGCAAATGACAGTTTTAGCTTGAGGATGTTTTTAATTGCAGATGTGAAGGCATGTTTAGTTATCTTTTTGTTACTGATCTTTACCTTAATCCCATTGTTTTTTACACTATTGTTTGGAAGTTTTGTTTTATTAATTTGTATCTATTTTTATAATTAGCATTACAATTTTATCATACATATATAACTTGATGTCTGAAGTTAATACTTGAGAAAAAAATTAAGAATAAATTTATCTCCCTTTGTGTGGAATAAGGAACATCCCTAAGAAAAAAATGCAACAACTGGAAAATATCTCCTTAACCTTCCTAAATATGCTAATGACACATTAATGGATTTTGCTAGCAGAGTAAAGTAGTCCTAAGCTATAGAGTGATTTTAGCAGAATGTCCCTGCCTATGGTAAACAAAGCTGGAATCTGTGAACATGTAGGGCATGTTACTTAAGCTACATAGATATCTAAGCATAAAATGATTTTTTTCATGATAGAATGGGTCCCTTTCATAAGTAACATACTCACCTACATTGCAATTACTTAGAAATCTCAGAAATTATCTGAGTCAGAACACGTCATGAAATAGTATTAAAGGAGCTGCTCTGGTGGTCTAAGACCTTTTCCTGCATTGCCTAGGACTCAGGATTACTGTATCCTTGAAATGATTCATCAAGCTTAATACTGGATTAGATTTCTGATTTGAGTGAATATGATTTGACAATCTATTCCTTTGTGTTATCTCAGCCATTATCTCTACTCTTCTCCAGAACATATCGCTCTCCAGAACAACCACCTTTCTTGCATTTGACATGTTTCCTCTCTCTTTTTTTAAGCAAGTCAAGTATGTATATATTTGTTCTCATAGCTAACCCATATTAGATTTACCCACATATGTATGAATATCTTTACTCATAAGCCTCTCTTGACCTTCTGTTGGAGATAATTTTCTTCTCACTGGAGGTACAGAATTTAGAGATGGTCTATTAGTGGTAATGTAGGTTTAGTTTTCATGCAAATATCTTTTTTTTTTGCTTCTGTGTTTTAAATAAAATTTAGATAGTATGCAATTTTGTGTTGATCATTATTATATTCTCAGCACTTAAAGGGTATTATGTTATATGCTTTAGCTCACATTGTCAATCTACTTAGCCTTCCTTTCTAGGTGCAATGTCCTTTCTCTCTAATTCTCTTTAAGTTCTCATTTGCTTTGGCATTCTACAATTTTACTATCATATAACTTTAAGTAAGTTTTAAAAACTTTCCTGCTAGAAAATTCATTATGCATTCTGAATATGAAGATTAATCACTTTCTTTAATTCTGAAAAATTCTTGGCATGTTCAATATTGCTTCCTCATTTATCTCTCTATTCTATTCTTTCTGAAGCTATGAGCAAATTCGTTTAGCCCATCTCTTTCCATCCATCCTATTTTATAACCATTATTTTGTATTTTCTTTTCTTTTTTTTTTTTTTTTGAGCTGGAGTCTCACTCTGTCGCCCAGACTGGAGTGCAGTGGACACTTCCGGCCACCGCAGCCTCGACCTGCTGGGCTCCAGCGATCCTTCCGCCTCAGCCTTCCAAGTAGCCGGAATTACAGGCATACGCTACCATGCCCAGCTGATTTTTTTATTTATTGTAGAGATGAGGTCTCGCTGCCCAGGCGGGTCTCGAACCCGCGGGCTGAGGCAATCCACTCACCTCAGCCTCCCAAAGGCGTGGGATTACAGGCTGAGCCACCGAGCCCGGCTTATTTTGTATTTTCAATCTCTTTTTCTTTTTGTGCTTCAGTGCTACATTCTGTGTGTTCTTTATCTCTATCTTCTAGATCATAAATTATTTCTTCAGTCATGTTCAATCTATTTCTTGACCCATCTATTAAGTTTTTAACTTCAATTATTGTCATGTTAATTATTAAGAATTATAGTTAAATGTTTTCCAAATTTTCCTGTTTATCTTTAGTTATTTCTTATTTTTTACACATATCTTAAACTCTGATTTCTCTTTCAGCATCTTAAACATCTAATAATTCCATATAGAATCTCACTGTGGGTTTTCTTTTGTATATTGAAAGATTTAGTTTGAGTTTCTACTTTTTCCCTCTAAATCTGGTTTGAGAGTCCACTTTCCAAAAATGTTGTTTTTGCTTCCCCTCAGCATCTCTGGACATTACCCAACCAGATCTACTTTGATTATATATTTTAGCTCTAGATTTCTTGAACCATGCAAATATTGAAAATTTGAAATAGGAACACAAGTAAGGACAATGTTCTTGTTAATTCTCAGTAAGTGAGTTTTTGTTTTGTAGGATGGGAGAGAGTTGTTTGTTTTCTCTGTTCTGCTTGGAGCCTAGGCTAGGGACAGCAAATTGTGATCCTCAAGCTATATCTGGCCCACAGACTGTTTTTGTATAGCTTGTGATTTAAAAAGAAATAAATAAATACACATTTGTAAATTGTTGTAAAATTAAACAGAATATATTTGAGAAACCCTATGTGGCACAAAAACCTAAGATATTTATTGCATGGTCCCTTACAGAAGAAGTTTGTGAACCCTTGTCTTTTATATAAAAAATAACCAGCAGATAAGTCAAGGACCTTTCTGTTTAGATTGCCAGTCAAATCTTTTTGCTCATTTTTTAAGCTGATTTTTTTTTTTTTGCCATTTTATTATTGACTTGCAAGGGTTCTTTATATGTTTTGTATTCAAGTCCTTCATCAGATGTGTAATTTGCCTTTCACTTGTCTTTTGATTTTCTTAATTGTGATTTTAAAAAGCATATTTTTGTTCTGATAAAATTCAGTTTATCAAGTTTTTATTTTATTGGTGTTTTTTTTGTCCTATCCACAAGATCATTGCCTAACCCAATGTTATAAAAATGTCCTTATGTTCTTTTTCTTCTATAAATGTCATAGTTTTAGCTCTTACAGATAATTAATGATCAATTTTTTACTCTCAATTCTCTTCTATAATTGTGGAAGTTTATGGGTGTTTTCAATTGTTGAGTGATGGTGTGTATGTGGGAAATCTCTGTACCTTCTGCTCAATTTTGCTGTGACTATAAAAAATCTCTGTACCTTCTGCTCAATTTTGTTGTGACTATAAAAAAAATAATAAAGTCTATTAAAAACATTTGTAGTATATACACATACAATGGAATATTATTCAGTCATAAAGAGGGATGAAGTAAATACATACTATAATGCAGATGAACCTCAAAAACATTATGCTAAGTAAAAGAAACCAGACACGAAAAGTCACATATTGTATGATTTAATTTATAAAAAGTAACCAGAATAGGTAAATTTATATAGATAGAGGGCAGATTGGTGTTTGCCAAGGAGTAGAGGAAGTGGGAATGTGGAGAAATTGTTTAATGATATGAGGCTTTATTTTAAAGCAATGGAAATGTTTTGGAATTAGAGGCAGTGATGCTTTCACAGTTATATAATACTGTGAATGTACTAAATGTCACTTAATTGTTCACTTTAAAGCAATTAATTTTATGTTATGTGAATTTCATTTCAATAAATTGAAAAAAAATCCCAAAAAATCACGGATGAAGTCCTTATAAACTTAAGTTTTTTAGGGGTATGGGCAAAATAAAAGTCATATAGTCAAACTTATGACTTTTTAAGTATTGTAATTTATAATATATTTCATGCTTAAATATCCTCCCACTATCTGAATTTTTAAAAATTCACCTAAATTTTCTTTTAGATTTTGTGGCTTAACCAATCTGAAATATGTTTTGATGTAGAATATATAATAACATAAGAAAATATTATAGTAACATCAATTTCTCACAGCTTAAGAATCATATAGCTTTGGAAAAGCATTTCGAGATTCAAAGTGTAGCTATATGGTCATAAGAAGAAGCAAGAGAAGTCAAATTTTTACATATTATAAAAATGAGAAGAATTTATTTTCCTTTTGTTTTTTGCTTGACTTTAAAGAGGATAAAAGGAGAAGGAGGCTCTAAAAACATAGAGGAAGTCTAAATTCCGATTTTTTAGAAAACACAACAAATGGACATTTTTAAAGGACTAAGATGCTTAATATGCAATTTTTATGTTTACAATGCTATATTGTTAATCCTTTCCATTTTCCCAAAGTATCATTGAACTCTGCTAACACTTACATGCTTTTTGTGAGAAGTATATCTGTTAAAAGCATGTAAACAAAATAAACTTAATCTCTGGAACAATATGGTGTAATAGGAACAGCATGAACAGGGAAGCAAAATGGTTCATGATCTAACTTACTTTAGATGAAACAGAAATTTCATGACATTCCTCTTTGCATTGGACATGAAATAAGAAAACAAATTGATCTTCCTTAGATTTTAAGAGGAAGTATGACCTCAACTAGTGGCTAAGCATTAGTTAGGTGTAGAATGAGAATGAAGAAGTTTCCATCTACTTATTCCACAACTATCATTGCTCAAATACAGTTGAATAGTAAAGAGATAAGTCAGTAAGTTTGTAAAAACCACCCTAAAATATATGTTTAAGCCGGGCTCGGTGGCTCAGCCTGTAATCCCATGCTTTGGGAGGCTGAGGTGAGTGGATTGCCTGAGCCCGCAGGTTCGAGACCCGCCTGGGCAGCAATACTCTACAATAAATCAAAAAATCAGCCAGGCGTGGTAGCGCATGCCTGTAATTCCGGCTACTTGGAAGGCTGAGGCGGAAGGATCGTCGGAGCCCAGCAGGTCAAGGCTGCGGTGGCCGGGAGCGGCCACTGCACTCCGGTCTGGGCGCCAGAGTGAGACTCCAACTCAAAAAATGAAATAAAATAAAATATATGTTTGAAAGAAACTAGCTTGTGTTGACTTTTCCTAAAACTACTAAAATTTAAGTTAGGAAATATTCAATTTGTATTAATCAGAAAGGATAAACAAACTTAGCACTAGAAACTATCACATGCATTTCATATGCATGTGTTTGTTGTTACATGAGATTTTATAGTTTACTTGTCATTTTTAGGTTATATATAAATAAAAGAGATTCTACTCTTGAGATATGAGTATTCAAAGAAAATCACTGATAAACTACTTAGCTGAGGACAATACATTTTATCTTATGCTTAGAAAAAAAAGGAAGACATTTTTACCAAAACAGCAGGATGAACTTTAAACTAATCTTTTTATTTTAGCAAAACCACATATAAAAGTGAGCGAATATAAGATATTAAGATACTTCTTGGACTTGAATAGTATCTTTCTTCCAACAGCTTGAAGCAATTTGCTTTAGGTTCTTATTCAGTCCAGAAACCATTCTGTGGAGATATGTACTACGTTACAGACAAATATATATTCTCATCCTCATTCTATGAATAGAAGAATTAAAACATGATAGATTAAGACTGATTGGCTCAAGATTGTAAAACTAAATGCAGATCTTTTGACTTCAGGGTCAAATCTCTTTTTATACTATATGCAATGCAGAAATCCTCTCATTTCCTACCTCATTGCAGTCAGTGACCTTGACCTCTGTCAGGACAGGCAGCTATTATAATTTATTCTCAAAACAGTATTATTTCTTACCTACTTATTTCCATATATCTGGAAGGTTCTTTATCTCTGTGATCTATTCAAATTCTTCTTTCAAGTCCTATGTCATCTAAAAGTTATTCTCTAAAGAGGCTAATTTTTGTTAGTTTTTACCAACAAAATGATTATGCTTAACAAATATGTTTATCCCAACAATAACCATGACCCTGTCTTCATTTCAAAAGAATAGCAGCACATTTCACAAGAAAGTATCCAGCTAGTTTGCCCACTTTGAGGGCAGGAACCATGTCTTAATCATCTTTGTTTATCCAGTTCTAGAAATACGACAAGCAGTAAGTACCAGAAATATGGTAAACAGTGAGGATAAATGCTTGCTGAAGGAAGATTGCACGGTAGGACCATGTCAATATATTGTTCTTTCCAAATATTGAGAACATCCCATAGTTTCAAATATGGAAATAAGTGATATATAGATAAAGAACTATTATTATGTACTTAAATTAACATAGTTTAAGTAATAGAGCACAAAGTTAATTTAACTGATGATAAATAAGGTTAGCAACTAACTTGCAGCCACTGCTGTCTCCCTACCCATGATGAAAAGCCTTTAACATCTGTCAGTTAGCTCATGATGTTTTTAAAAACGAAGAGTCTTATTTATGCTCTCACACATCACACCACTCGAAGTCTCTAGCTGCAGCCCCTGAGATTATTTTCCTTTTCACTCTTTCTATTGTTCTACCCCAGTTGCTCACCAATCCTCGTTGGAAATATGAGAGTGAGGCCATGTGGTGGTAGATGGGAAATTGGAAACTGAAGAATTTTCTAGTTGCAGTTATTTTTTCCTGCCTTTTCAGATGTCTCCAACTTGTCCCTGAACTGTCAGCCAGAAGGTAATGTTTTCTAAACGACCATGTGTTTTCGATTTCACTGTATCATTTTATTTGTGGCTCTCTGGGTACCTAACAATGAATCAGGCACATAGTAGATGCTCAGTAAATAATCATTAATCCATCAGCCACCTGGGAAAGGTGTGTGACAGCAGCACTTCTAAAATACTAGAAGTAAGAGCCAAGGTGACTGATGTCAATAAGAGTCACTATTCATCCCAAGACTCATTAATAGAATTTATATTTCCAACAGTCCCCTTAACCAATAAGCTCAGCCAGCAGGCCATATTTCTATGAAGTTCAAAAGCTATCCATTCCACTCTTCTCTTAGGAGACTCTTAGGGACATAAGAAGCGCTTTTTAGTTGAAATAACAGAACCATAAACCTCCTACTTTTCCAGCTTCTTGGCTAACTGGAATAAAGAAAACAGAAATGATATTGCGGTTAACAAAGAAGCTATGTCAGAGATCTTGAGATCATCAAAAGCAATGGGAATCATTCATCTATTAATAATTAAGAATCAAATTTAAAAAGTATGTTTTAAAAGATGACAGATTCCCATAAGCATAAACTCCAGCACTTGCATTTTAAAAATTGTGTTCATCAGCTTTAATATATAAGGCAGCGCTTTCAAAGTGAGAACTAATTGATTCTCTTACTTTCTTTCCACTGTTCATTAAAAAAGAAAAGTATGTTACTCTCTCACCCATTTTTATTAACATTATTTAACATTCATTAAACAACTCATGTATATGCTGAGCCTTGTTAGGGATATAGAATTGGTTCTATGTTTTACATGGTCTTGCAAAGGCACCTTCTGAAACATGATTTGCTACTATAATCCACACATGATTGTACCCTTTGTTTCACCTTAAGCCAAAAGCAGCTCAAGCTAAATGCCAAGCTTCCCTGAGTTACAAATTTAGAATCTCTCTGAGGTGCTTGCTCACATGGTGCATTAGCCTACTGCACCAGTTGATTAGCAGTGCTCTCAGAGTGGTATATTGACTCCTGTGTGCACTTATCATTTATCATACTTATGTTCATTTTATTCTTATCCCAATAATGACAGCTTTCATGTAAAATGAAAGGAGAAAATAAGATTAATACCTACTTAGTACACCTTTAACACCATCACAAATACACTGGCTTCTGAATCAAACACGTCTTCTCTGAATTTGGATTTTATTGTCAATATTATTACTATTGCTTTCATTCAAAAATGACCTGAAGATAACTATTGGTTATTTCTTCAGGAATGGTCAAGAAATTAAAGTCACAGTGTGGGGAGGACAAAGGGAGACAGGAGATAGAGATTCTATGAATTTGCATGTTCAGTGGAGAGTAAAGCAGGGCAATGGGGTCTAAAACAATGCTCATCTTCAAGTTTCATCATTTGATAATATATTGGAGATATTTATTCAGCTTTGGGGTAGAGTAATTTTGAAAGTCTGCTCTGGTGTTGGTATACAAGAGCCTTGACAACTTTGAATGCAATCCAGCAAAGGCAAAGGTTTTCTACATGTAGTTCTATTAGCAGGATAGATGATACCTAATAATGTACCTTCTTTCCTCAGGAAATTTAAAATTAAATTTCTTTCAGCTCTTCATCTGAAGTGCAAAGACACTTTTACATGTCATTTATCTTTCTTGCTATTAGGTATGGGACGTTTACATAGGAAAAACAAAACATGGAGCAACTGCAGCAAGTGGGGTTGAGGAGAATAAGTGAATGTTTGATGGTATTACACAAGGAATGTCATGGTGTTTCTATTTACAGTTAACAAAGAGTGTTTTTCCACCTAGAACTCAAAGTTTGCAGAGCAAATTGTTCAATCTGTTCCAGTATGGCACAGAATGCCCAGGTTAGAAACACAGCTTCTACAGGGACACAAGCAAAGTCCCTATAACAATAAAATCATGGCAGGGTGCAGTGAATCACATCAGTAACCCCAGTGCTTTGGGAGACTGAGGCATAAGGATCACTTGAGGCCAGGAATTTGAGACCAGCAAGGCAACATAGAAAGACCCTGTTTCTATACACACACACACACGCACACAATTAGCTGGCATGGTAGCATACATCTGTAGTCCAAGCCACTCCAGAGGTTGAGGTGGGAGGATAGCTTGAACCCAGAAGTTCAAAGTTACAACAAGCTATGATCACATCACTGCACTCCAGCCTGGGTGACAGAGTGAGATCCATCTGCAAAATAAATAAATACATAAATAATGACAAAGATTGCTACTTAAAATCAATTTGGGGTTATTTCATTCTCTGCGATTAGACTTATTCACAAATAGCAATATGGATTGTAAAACAAGGAAACGAACAATGAAAAACACAGGATAGACAAGAATGGTGTGGGAGACCAAGGAACTTTAGCAAAACTAGAAAATTAAGAAAGCAACCACAAATAATAGAAGAATTCTCCTTAGCTCTTTAGAGAAGAGTACTAAAAAATGAGCATTAGAAGCTCAGTGTATTCCCTTGACAATTGTATATGGTTATGCTTAACTTACCCCAGGGCTGCAGACTGGTACCGGTCCATGGCCTGTTAGGAACCGGTCGCACAGCAGGAGGTGAGCAGTGGGAGAGTGGAGCTAGCTTCCAGTCAGATCACGCAACATTAGATTCTCCTAAGATTGCAAACCCTACTGCAAACTGGGCAAGGGATCTAGGCTGCAGGCTCTTTATGATAATCTAATGCCTGATGATCCCTCCCTCCCACCTCCCAGCCACATGACAATTTTCTGTGGAAAAGTTGTCTTCCGTGAAAACTGATGCCCAAAAGGTTGGGGACCACTGCATTGTATATAGAACATATGATTCTCATTCTAGAGTGTGTGGTCCGATATTTCAACACTTTCTCTGGTTGTGTTTCTAATAGTCTTTATTTAGAGTTGGGTTTCTTAATCTCAGCACTACTGACATTTTGGATCAGTCATTTTTTGCAGTAGATGCATTTTTCTGTACGTTGTAGGATGTTAACACACATCTCGGTCTTCTACATCCTATATGCCAGTATCAGCTCCACAGTATTGACAACGTTTCTAGACATTGCCAAATATTCTGAAGAGGTGGGGCAAATGGAGGCAAGAATTGTTCCCACTGAGGACCATTGATGCAGAGGAATTTATGAACCTTGACTTATACTGAAGTCAAGAACCTGTAGTTCCAGTTGCTTGGAAGGCTGAGGCGGAAGGATCGCCGGAGCCCAGCAGGTCGAGGCTGCGGTGGCCGGGAGCAGTCACTACACTCCAGTCTGGGTGCAGAGTGAGACTCCAACTCAAAAAAGATTCTGGTTAATAGATTTTTAAACTATCAAGTTGCTTATGGATGAAATCTTGCCAAGGTTTGTTTCTGAGAAGTATGCTACATCTAAGAGGCAGGGCTTGGTCTTTGCTGGAAGAAGTGCTCAATCTAAGAAACTTATTTTTGCCTTCACGGAAAGGCTAACCTACAAAATGCAAGGAACTAAGGAACGGATGCAAGGATTTCCAGATGCCTCAGCGCTTGGCTCAAAGTTAAAATTCCATTCTTATTTTAGGAAGGGATAGAGTTTTGGTTTCCCTGCCCCCTCATTTTACTGCCAGTTCAGCACAAAGCCAACTGAAATAAATCATTTTCAACTGCCTACCTATTTAAAGAGCACTTTTGAAACTATTCACTTAGCATCTCAATTTTTAATAGCGTTGGTTATCCATGACCATGTATAATTTTATTATTGCTTAATATGCATAAAAGCAAATACTAAAAAAATATTTCAAGATACTAGCCATAGGAAAAGGGTTTATTAAATCAGCAGCCAATACATCATCATTCTGGAAGCTAGAAATGTCACGTGATACTCTCTCCAGCCACTAACACTCAACATTTTTCAGTTCAAAACTGAAAACACTTTTGCTGAACCTTCAAAATGATTTGGCATTAATAGTCACAGCAATAGAGGACATTTTTTAAAAACCAAAAGTAAAAACCTACTCAACTGAGTAACCAGGTATGCGGGTACTTGTCTAAATTATTTAAAACTCTTGACTTCTGAGCATTAAGAAAGCCTCGTTCAAAACAGAAAGTTACATCAATAGTGGTACTTGTAATTTGGCAGTACTACTAATTTACAAAGATTCATTTCACCCTCAATCTTTGTTTCTGGTTGTGAAAGAGATTAGAAAAAAATTGTTTTAAAAGTAACTTTTACAGACCAGGTAAGAAAGTAGCTGAAAGATTGCACAAATTTTATGCATTTATATAATTTCTTAATGGATTATAATAGTAGTCTTATAGAAGAATGTGTACAATTTATATAATCACAGAGGGAAGTTTATATTAGTCTAAGATAAGGAAAAAAAACAGCAGAGGACAAAGTGAAGGCAAATAACAGATTTGGGGAACACCAAAAAGTTTGAAATGACTGGAGCACTGGAGAGTTGTGCAGGGGGGAGGTGGGGATGGGGGTAAGGGGTGCATCCACGTGTGTGTGTGTGTGTGCATGTCTGTGAGAGAGAGAGCTTTATACTTGGTAAGTATTCTGTTCATCGTACCTACCTGTAACTTCAGAGATAGATCACGAGATAAATTTTTTGCTACACTATTTTTTCAACAACATGGTGAGTTGTCAAAGAAGATAAAAATTTGTAGGCCTACATTCTGGCCCACCTATTAATCACCCAGCATAGGCTTATTCTGTTATTATCAATAGTAATTTTAGTATAAAACTAGATAGTGTTAGATTGTCTTCTGGACCTGCAAGTTGAACTTTTGCAGTAAATACATTTTTATTTAGACTTTGAAATACAAGCCAAAATTAAAGGGTTTTATTGTTTGGTTGTACTATACAGACTAAAATTCTCAGTATTTTTCTCATGCTTAAAAACTAAGACATTAAAAACCTGAATGTAGTTTTATAAGATTATTTCATATATAGAAATATCATAGATCTTTAAGTATAGTTCAGTAAAATAATTTTAACATAGTTGGTTAGTTTATTGATTGATAAAATTATTAATAATATAAACAAGTGGGGGTGATTCGATTCTAATATCCCATAGTGTTAGATTACCAACTGAGAAAATAATTATTTCCCTAAAAAATGGATTGTACGAAGAAAAAAAAATGGATTGTGCTCACATTGCATATTTCTGCTGTTTGCCTTCTTCTTCAGTGTTGGCCACTGCCGGAGGCAAGTGTGAGACAAGACAGACAAATGGTCTGATCTAGAATGGCAAATTCTATGTTTCCTTAATACAGTCTCCTGGAATGACAGCAGTTATGTATTTTTAAGTCTGCTCTTCCATTATGGCGATAAATGGTTATTTAAATACAGTCAGGTTCAGATTACACTAGTGGAAAATGCAGCAGGGAAAAGTATCAAAGACAAAGAACTTTTAAATAAATCTCGTCTCTTCTCCCGCCATCTGAGGTAATTTCTTTGCCAGATGGCATATGTTTATGCTGGTACTTAAAAGAAGTAAAAACTTAAAACGATCTCAAAAATTTAATTGTTCTTAGTTTTAAAATGTTTTCAAATAAAGAGAGGTTAGTAGAGATTTTGTCTAAAATAATCTAAAAAACTTAGGTTCAAAATGTACAATTTTAATTTGGAAAAATAGATAATTCATGAAGTTATTGATTTTTTAATATTATTTTTCAGGTACTTTTTTAGAATGTCACGAGTCATTTTTTTCTAGAAGCAGTTCCCAACAATCTTTGAAGGACTATATTTAAGTGTATTATAATCAAATTAGCTCTTTAAAATTGAGCACTCAATGAGGCACTTAGAATTTTTTAGTCATATCTATACAGGTATGAGACAGAAAAGTCACTTATCCAAGACTTTTTATTTTGATGAGGAGCAACACAACACAAACAGGAGAAAGACTTCTTCCCCAAATCAAAGTTTCATCTACAATTCCTGTTTATCTAGATCATATTAACCAATTTACCAATGAGAAAGTTCTTCTCTTGAATGTTTGGTATGGTAGAGAAGAATTGTATTATTATGACATCTAAATTTATTGTTCAAAAAAGCAAACTGCATCTAATTGGTATGTAGAGATTTTTCTTTTCTATAAATAATATTAACACCGATCAGAAATAAATCCTGCTTTCTTGATCTAAAATTCAGGATAAAATTTTCAGCAGATATTTCTAGAAATCCCAATTGAATGGTAGCTAGCTGTAAGCCAAATAACTGAAGCAATCACTTGAGTTTTTGTAGATAGAAAACTCCCTCAAACATTTATTTTTATACAACCAACATTATATGTCACGACCAATTTGGAGAAAATAACATTTAGATTAGTGGAGTGAAACATTTTAATTATTAGTCATAGGAACTAGGATATGTGTAATATTCTGAACTACTTTATTTTGAACAATCAATTCAGCAAACGTCAATGAGCAAACCTTAGGACAAGGTTCACTGTTTTTACCATGTATAGAAATATGATTTTTGTGTAAATAGAAATATGAAACAATCTCTTTCCTTAATTTGCTTACATTTTTTGAAGACATAGAGACATTTGGGGCAAAAACAATTATTCAAGGCTAAGTTTCAGCTCCATTTTTAGTTCTTTACAAACCTCCCCCCCACCAAAAATAAAAATGCTGTTGGATTTATTTGAGGCAGTTACAAATTATATTGCCAACAAAGGACAGTTTACTCTGATAATCTGTACAATTCTGACTTCGTCTTAGAGTAGCCTTTCTTAAGATGAAGACTACAGCATCAACGAGTTTTGCCCATACTTCGCTCTAGAACAGGCATCTTCAACAGAGGGATTTTCTGATCTTCAATAGTCACAAATGCTCTCACAAGTCAGATTTGGCTGCTTTGCAGATAGTCACAGTCCTACTAGGAGACAATGAGCATTCCTAGTCTGTGGAATTCTAGAATGGCATCTATAGAAAAGAGTATTATGCGTTTTATGTAAGTGATAGTGCTAACCGAGCTGTAGTAACAAAGGTCCCCCAGAATACAGTCACTCAAATAAAATAGAACTCTTTTTCTCTCACATTTAGCAATGCAGAGATAGGTGGGAAATTCAGAACACATAAGTAACTTTGCTCCATCTAGCTTTCTTCTACCTTTCCTTTTTACTACCTTCCCAGGAGTTTAAAATCTAATGTGGGTGCAGTTGGCTCATACTGTCCCTGAAAAGGTAAAAGAAGCAGGGGTTATTGTTAAAGAAATGACCTAGACATCGAACATATTATCTAGCTGCTAGCGAGGCAAAGAAATTTAGTTGCCAGATAGACAGCCGTAAGCCCTGTTAACTCTGGAGGGTAAAGGTGGGGATTCTATTCCTATGAGAAAGGAATGGGGATTCTATTTCTATGGAGGGATATTTAGCAGTCTTGCCTTAAGCATTTAATAAATGGCTTATAAAATAATGCTTTTGATTAATCTGTCTTCCAACAAATATTTCCTGAGGGTCCACTTTGTACATAGCATTGTATCAGGGCCCATAGGAATTTTAAATGTATGTCCATTTTTACCTACAAAAACTATTTTAAGAAAAATAAGCTGTATACAGGGAAGAACACCAACAATAACAAAAATGTTGATTATAATCTACTGTATCAAGGGTATTAAATGAACAGCATGAAAGGCACACTCGGTGTCCTTTTCTAATAGGAAGACTGAAGGAGAGGTAGCAGCTATTCTTCTTTTGTTCATTCTTCTTTTGTACTTTTTTACCCAATAGCAACAAGGCCTGACACAAATGAAGTCATTTCAGCCTTCAAACCATAGAAAACATACTTTCTGTCTTTAAAAAAATGAGGTAGGTATATATAGATATTTGTGCATCTGCATATATACATACAGATATATAATTAGCAAAGGCCATGCTTATTTGTATTCATTTTGACTTAGAGATTATGCCTATATTCACCTTTAAGTTAAATAGCATTTGTTCTTATTGTTAGAGAGGTTGAATCAATCATCTGCATTCTCTAATGATGGAAGCAGATGGAAATAGAATGAGCTTCTGAATCTTCCTCAAGGGCATTATAGAGGATGTTGCACCCTTAACTGAAAATTGCTCAATTTTGCAATAGAGTTGTCCAATGTAGACATAGTCTTATATTTTTGCTAATTTTGAATTAATACTCTAGAAACCAGCAGCTGACAATGAGCCTGAACAGTTGGTTTCACACCTGAGGCCTCTTTTAAAAGACCATTCTCATCACAGTCAAACAACAGGAGGATATATTAGAGGGGGAAAATGAGTGCATTTTCTCTAAGACTACTTAAGGAGGAGTTTCTCTTGAGCTAATTAAGATTCAATTCTATTTCAGAGACTAATGTCTGAAGCAGACATTCTGTTTGGGAATTATTAATAAATGAAAGCAGAAGGTATCAGAATACTTAAAATGGTACTTTTTGCCCGGTGATGTTCCAAAAAGGTGCTTGTTGAAAATAATTAAATAAAAAATAATATATTTTGCACATAATATCAAATGTTCCAGGTGAATGCTTATGTTATATAAAATTATTAATGAAATCAATGAACTTTTTAAAAAGTGTAATAAGTGACACTCTTGACTATTAAACCTGATTCTCTTAGTTTTATACTTCTAGGCTCTTAGAATTCAAAGCTGTCTGGGGGAAAAACATGACAATCTGGTTTTATTTCATTCAGAATATATTGGAGAGAGTATGAGTTATAGCTCCATTTTGAAGGGGAAAATATTTAAATATGCATGTTAAACTTACATGATGGTTCAGGCAACTCAATTCAAATAGATCAGTTAGCCTAAATCAGAAAATGCTAATAGAGCATGGAAGAAATATTTTTCCTTCGAAATAAACAATAAACACTCGAAAGTTGTCTAAGTTGTACTCTGTATTTTTGTATAAGTTGCTACACATGTAAGTAGTAATCCAGAAAACACCATCTGGTCTTTCATACACTGTCTTTCACACAGCCTTGAAGGTAATGTTACATTTACCTTCTAGTGAAAACCACACTACGTGAGGTTAGTTGTTGGCAAAAGTACTTTGATTTGTTTCCATGTCACAGGACAACTCAATTTAAATAAATAAATAAGGATCATTTCTTTGCTGTTTCCTCTCTCTTTATTTTAATAGCAGAGATAAGCATCCACCAATGTTATCTATCACCTGCTAGGAAGCTTCAGGATCAGTCTGTCTTTTACAAGTTGGATAGAACTGAGGTTATGGAAATGAGGGTAGTGATACCTATCAGTGCTACAAGATTGTGGAAAATGTGAAATCTTTACAAAAAAAAAGGGAGGAAATGTCAAAATGTTCAGTGTTCAAGATTTCAAGATGGGCTTACTTTTTAGTGTCTGACAAAAAAGAGAAAGTGTGTTAAGAGAAAAAAATAAAGAGCTAATTCTTGAACTATTGCTTTATCTTTGTTACTGATTTCCAGTCAGGGGAAAAAAAATTATATATATATGATTCTTGTAGTTTTCTGCAGCCTCTCATTTTGTCGATGCTGATATAAACTACTTCCTCTGCTTTAGGTATCTAAGACCATCCTTCTGTACTCAAATGGTTTATATTTAATAACCTCAAAAAAGTAGTCTTTTCTTCTTTGGTGTGGTATCAAAATTTTTCTTAACTCGAGGTTTTAAATCTAAGACTAGATGACAAAGTAAGCTGTATTAGTTTCATGACAAAGTAAGCTGTATTAGCTTCATGACAAAGAAGCTTCTTTGTATTAGCTTCTTTGTCATGGCTAAATTTCAAGAACAACGTCTTCTCTATGTAAAAGAGTTCCATCAAAGTCTAGTTCCATACAGTAGAATCCTTCACTTTTTATTATTATGCTTGACCTAGATAGCTATTTAAAAATTTCAGGATTCTCTGAGTAGGATGGTGGGGCAAAGCTCCTGAACCATTCACAAATCCATTTCTTCTCCTTTCAGGGCACAAAGTTGTTCTACATTTGACAGTGTCCTTTGAGGTTCAATATGGCCATGTGACTACTTGCCAATGAACGCTACCAGAATCAGAAATGTTGTGTGTCTTAAAAAGAAAAATCTTATGACTATAGTAGTCAGTTTGCTACATAGGTTAATCTTCTTGAACATACACAAGTATTTATGCACAAATATTTCCATCAAGTGAATTTTTAGTTTTACAGGCAGATAAACCCAAACAGTTTAAAACATAAGAAAAATGAGAGCTATTATCTGAGAAACCACATCCAGAGAGAGAAAGTGGGTTAAAAGGATAGGGAGACAAAGAGTTGGGATTATACTATCATAATATATCATACAGAGTTTATGCACTAATATAGCCAATCATTTAGATGTTGAGCAGTTAAAGTTAGACCTTAAAATATGGGATGTGAGTAAAGTTAAATCTGGTTGGTCATACTTTCCCAGAAGATGTAGGTCCTTCAGAATAAAATATATACAGAAACGGCTTCATGATCTTCACTTTGCTCATCCTAACTATTTTTGAGTTCAAAATGATTCAGGGCTGGGCGCTGTGGCTCACGACTATAATCCTAGCACTTTGGGAGTGCTGAGGTGAGAGGATTGCCCGAGCCCAGGGGTTCAAGACCAGTCTAGGCAACTTGGCCAGAGCTCATCTCTATAATAAATCAAGAAAAATTAGTCAGACGTGGTGGCATATGCCTGTAGTTCCAGCTACTTGAGGGCTGATGAGGAAGGATCACCTGAGTTCAGGAGGTCGAGGTTGCAGTGGCCAAGAGCATGCCACTGCCCTCCAGCCTGGGCGACAGAGTAAGACTCCAACTAAAAAAAAAAAAAAAAAGAATTCTGTTAATCAGCCAGGCTCAGTGGCTTAGCCTATAATCCCAGCACTTTTGGAGGCCAAGGCAAGTGGATTGCCTGAGCCCACGGGTTCGAGACCAGCCCAGGCAACTTGGTCAGACCTCGTCTCTACAATAAATCAAAATTAGCCGGGTGTGTTAGCGCACACCTGTAGTTATGGTTACTTGGAAGGCTGTGGTGGAAGGATCACCGGAGCCTAGCAGGCCGATGCTGGGGTGGCTGTGAGTGTGCCACTGCCTTCCAGCCTGGGTGACAGAGTGAGACTCCAACTCAAACAAAAACAAAAAACTCTTGCCTAGAGGTCAGTGGCACTTTTTTCTATCTGTCCAAACACACACCATACTGCCATCCCTCATCTTACCATTCAAGTTTTATTCAATGAGGAAAGCTTGAAGGCTTACAGCTAGGTTACATCTGCAGAGCTGGCTGGTCATACACACTTCTCGGAAGCAATACTGATGCTGGAATATGGTATTTCTAACTAACTGTCCCAAGAATGTATAACACAGGGTGTTGTTGTGTCAGGTAAATACATACACACGGGAAAATGAGGCACAGGCTCATAGAAAACAATCAGATGAATATCAAAAGGGCTTTCTCTTTCAGAGTTTCCATATCTTTATGTTAGGGAAGTTATCCAATAATTTTTTTTTTTAAATCATGACACATATGTCATAAAGGACTATGAAGCTAGGACATGAAAGGGCCACAAGTAAGAAGGACCTTAGTTGTCAGAAACATCACATCAAGCCTCGTACCAATCAGGAACATTGAGCTGGCTGTCAGTTGAACAGGAAATACACTACAATTTATGTTAAGGTGCTGAAATTTTGAGGTTACTTGTTACAGTAATATAGGTGAGTACCTTGTGTATCGGAATCCAGGGAATACTAAACAGTTCTGAAGAGCTACTTTATTTTATTCTAAAATGTGATACCAACTTTTAGTACCTTTTTGGTTGAACATTGCACTCACCCTTTGACAAAATACCACAGCCCTTGGTTAAGTATTTATCATAGGCCTTTAGATTTAAAATTTAATCATATCGCTATCAGAAACCAAATCACAGTAAGGGTGAAAGAAATAATTCTTTCACCAGAAAAACTACTCATTCCTTTCAAAGGAAAAAAAAAAACAATAGAACATTTTTTTCTCTAGTTGCAACCAGCCAGAGGAAGAAAGGTGCATCTTGGAAGCTTTTTGCATCTGTGGTATTAGTTAATACTGAGGTAGAAGAAAAAGAGTAATGGGGAAAATGTTACTTTGTGTTCCTACAGTATAAAGTATTTCATAACAACTACCTTTGTGTAGTCACTATGTGCCAGGCAGTATGAGAAGTATTTTTATAAAGATTCTTCAACATAATTCTCATTTATATTCACCTCACAGATGAGGCCTATAACTGTTAAGTGTTCATATTCACATAGCCAGCAAGTAATGAAACTGTTATTCAAACCAGGCAGGTTGAGTATAAACATAGTTTGGGGTTTTTTTAATTAATTTATTTTTTAATTTAATTAATTGTATTAAGTATGCAAGTGTTCGTCATACAGGTAAAGTTTGGGCCTCCCTTTGTTCCCCACTTTGCTTGATTTGAGATCAGATACTCTTATTGATGTTGTATCTGCATGTTTATTACAGCACTATTCACAATAGCAAAAACATGGAACAAACCATGTTGCCCACTGAAACTGGACTGGATAAAAAAAAATGTGGCACATATATACAATAAAATATTACACAGCCATAACATGGTTTTTAACAGTCATTTTCTGAGGCTTCCAAAGATGAGAACACTATAGCCAGTCTTAAATATTATGACTTGCTATCATCAGAGAAAAGATGTTTTGAAATTTGAGAAATGCATTTAAAATTAAAAATGATCGTTGTTTTCAATTTGTGTTATGGTAGTTATTCAGAAGGAGGTAGGCGAAAGTGTACTTAGATTTATTAAATAAACAAACTTATTTTTGAATGTCTTATACCTTATTTTTGGCACTATCCAGGGCAGAAAAGATGGGAGCAAGTTAAGAGTTTCAATATTCATACAGATAACAGAGGAAAAAGGTAGAAAAGATTTTTAAGATTAAAATATATTTTTCTGCTAATAAAAGAACCTCTGGCTCACTTATTTCTAAGTTAAATCAGAGCATATATTTCTCCACAAAAAAGTCTCCCACTAGTCTTTTAAAAATATTGCCAACCTTCTCTTAAGGAAAAGAAATGTGTGTCAGAGGTAAGGAAGGGAGAGAGGTGAGCTTTGTTAGTCTCTCAATTTTCTGCACTTACTTTTATTTAGCTTTGTAGAAACAGCATCGCATTAGAAAATAAATTGATAATAAAAAGTGAAGTGTTACTCAACTTTTTGAAGTGTTACTCAACCCTTTAATTTTAAAATTAGAAGCTCTTTTGGGATAGGAGTCAAAGGATAGAGAAAAACACATATATTAGCCTATAGTGGTTATATCAGATATACCAAAGTTATCAGTCACAAAGGAAGTGAAAAGCTTTATCATGAGAGGATGAGAAGCTAGTCACATTTTCCTAAAATGTAGTAGAAACAGCACCAAACCTGTCTCTAGAAGATCGAAGTATTATTTTCTAATTTATCACTTACCAACCAAATGATCTTGGGAAGGTTACCACTTTGCTATTTTGTAGAAATGGGGTTTTAATATGTTGCCCTTGCTGGTCTCAAACTTCTGGCCTTAAGGGGTATTCCCACCAAAGGCTCCCAAATTTCTGGGAGTACAGCCTTGTGCCACCAAGTTGGACTGAATCTCAGTTTTCTACATTATAAAATGAGGATGATGTTTACCCTGCTACTACATGAGGATCTAATCAAGATAATACACTAAATAATTGATTTGAATCTGCATCTAGAACAACTTCTACCAGGACTCTTGTCACTAGCTTATCAAAAAGTGAGATTTAAGAATTTTTTTAGTTTGTACTTTCAACAAAATTTTTTTCTAGTTCTTTCTTTGTGTAAAAGTTCATCTTTTAATATATCCTAATATTCATACATTTATGCACTCTAAAAAGATAATTTTCATAAAGACTTATAAAATAGTTCACTGATGTATTATTTATTTTATTCCATGTGCCTATTTGTGCTACACAAGGCAGCACATACTATATTCAGTAAATTATGTCATAAAAAGTATAATGGACCAAGAACTGGAAGGTTTCTATGGACTTACTGTGTGTAATCTTATGAAAGTCATCTTTTTACTCCAACTTTCTTGTCTGTTAAATGAAGATAGAATATGTATTTACTCTATTCTTCTAAGAAGTTTGGCTGGAACGTAAAGAATTTAACCTATGCAAAATTGTTTGTGAAATTTATTTATTTATTTATTTATTTATTTATTTATTTTTATTTTTATTTTTATTTTGAGTTGGCGTCTCACTCTGTCGCCCAGACTGGAGTGCAGTGGCTGCTCCCGGCCACCGCAGCCTCGACCTGCTGGGCTCCGGTGATCCTTCCACCTCAGCCATCCATGTAGCCAGAATTACAGGCACGCGCTACCACACCCAGCTGATTTTTTGATTTATTGTAGAGATGAGGTCTCGCTGCCCAGGCGGGTCTCGAACCCGCAGGCTCAGGCAATCCACTCACCTCAGCCTCCCAAAGGCACGGGATTATAGGCTGAGCCACCGAGCCCGGCTGTGAAATTTATAATCACCTAGAAAGTGAAAGATATTTGTATATACACACAAACAGATGCAGAATCTCAATTTTCTAAAAACATATTTTTAATAAGGACATAGTTTCTATGGTGAGTTGGGAAAAATTAATGTAAAGGATGTGACTGCTAGTCATGATCTGTTTTTCAGTTTTTTCAGATCTATGTCCTTATAAGCTTATTCATGGGTGATGGACCTTGGGAAAACAGGTTTAGCATATGTCCCCAAATCACATGAAGTAAGGTATATCCAAAATTCAGTGTAATATTTTATTGTTAGAAATATCAATTATCAGCCAACTAATCATCTCAGTAAATCATATAATATTAGAAAGTGACTGAGAGTTATATAAGACAAAAGCAATGATGGTGCTTTTGTGGTCATAACCACTGAAATCAACCAGTTGTTTTGGGTAGTTGCCCCAAGCACAGGTTATTTCAATTATTCTGCTAACATTTGTGTTAGATAATTGAGACATGAGTATTTAAGATTATGTTCTTGCTAATGATTAGGAAACAAGAAAAACACATAATTTTTCAAGAAGAGTTTTTATTGTTTTCTCATAAGTTCAAACCTCTTTTTATCTCTCCTGCTTAGACCAAAACACTCTCTTATCCAAAGAATCTATTTTTCCTAAAGTGTTTTTACAGTGTTGGTGTTGAGATAAAATATCGACTGGATAATAAATTGACTTGCTTTAAAACATCAGAGAGGCATGAAGGCTCTTCATTGGCAGGGAAGTTTTAGCATAAGAAGTGCTTGGAAAACCATTCTGATTGTACAACTGAGTAAAGATTTAACGTGATTTACTTTAGTGAGGTCTGAGAAAAAGAATCCAGAAGTTAAATAATATAGAATAAGCATAAAAGCTGATTGCATTGAAATAATGAATTAAATTCCCTTTGTGTTCAAGGTACTCATAAATTTGCATTTTTAATACCATGGGTAACCTAGGTAGCTTGAGTATAAACAAGGTCAATGATGCTATGGTGCTTTTTTCCCCCTTGGGCATTCTTTTCTATTCCAAGCCATTGAAATAGACCATTATCCCCTTAACTTCAGTTGTCCCCAAAGGAACCCCATTCTATTTTGGTTATTTTTTCCTATAACTGTATCAATTCTTTTACTTTTAATTTGTTCAACATCCACTTCACTCATTTATCCTATATCTTTCTCTGAACCTCCTCTTAAATCTTTCCCACTGTAGAGAAGGTCAAGTAATTATCCATGCCATATGTTTTTTGAGACACCAAGAAAGTTTCCTGCTTCACAGTATCTCACTAATGGCCTGCTATAGAACGTAAAAGTTAGCACTTAAGAGTAGTTTGTTGGGCCTTCATCTTTTGCAGCCTTGCACAGTGCTTGTCTGCATCTACTGTTTCATCTCCTGTTCTTCAGAAAATCCAGGTGGCTCTACCACAGCATGTCTCCTTGTGACCTGCAGGTACTTGGAGATCCATAGGGAGGATGCTAGAACACCTCGGTAGTCAGGAAATGGTGGATGGGACCCCACTAGCTTCAGAGCAACAAAAACAAAATGAATTACAGAGAGGGAAGAGAGGACTATCACAAATAAGAAAAAATCAACAACAACAAAAAAAATAAGCAACTCTCAAAGTACTAAAGAGACAGTACCCCCAAGAAACAACTATCAAGCACAAACAATGGGAACCTCCCTGACTGACCTGCCCCAGATGACAGTCACAGAAATCAGAGATTGGATGGCTAATATGAATAGAAAGGAACCAAGAGACACTAGAAATGAAACTCTCCGAAGTTGTACAGGAAGTAAAAATGAAGTTGGCCAATTTCAGAAAAGTCTATTTTGAAATAATATAAATGAAAATTTTATCCTGGAAATCAGAAACAAAGTAACAGTCATAGGGAATGGAATCAACCAAGTAGAGAAAAGAATCTCAGAGCTTGAAACCAAAATATGGAATTAATCCAGTCTGTCAAAAATATAGAAAAAAAGCTCAATAAGAAAAAGCAAAGCCTCTGAGAGATGTAGCGCTATATTAAGAAGCCAAATCTATGCCTGATTGGTATCTCTGAAGTAGAAAAGGAATGAGAATACCATGGACCAAACATTCCATAAAGTAATCCAAAAAAATTTCCCTCATCTTAGTAGAGAGGTTACCTTTCAAACACAAGAGAATCAGAGAATCCCTGCAAGGTATCACATGAAAAGATCATCCCCAAGACACATAGTAATCTGCTTCCACAAAGCAAGTATCAAAAAATAAATAAATAAATCCTAAAGATAGCAAAAGAGAAAGGTCAGACTACCTACTGGGAAAGCCCATCAGAATAGTTCCAGACTTATCTGCAGAAATGCTACAAGCCAGAAGGGACTGGAGTCCAATCTTTAATGCTCTTAAAGATAAGCAATCAGGCACAAGAATTTCCTTCCTCATCAAGCTAAGCTTCATCAGTGATTATTAAAATCCTTCCCAGACATCCAATCCCTAAGAGAATATGTTACCTCCAGAGCAGGGTTTCAGGAGATGCTTAAGAAGGTATTGAATACAGAAAAAAAAGAACAGTCATACTCATCACAAAAGTACAAGCAAGCACAGAGTTAACAGAGCACACAGAACACTCACAAAATGAAAATACACACATTTATAAATACAAAAGTAAAAAGGAAACAAAGCACCCACCAAAAAGCCCTATCACAGGGATAAACATTCACATTTCAATAATCAATTTGAACTTGAATGGACTAAATGTGCCACTGAAGAGACATCGAGTGGCAAACTGGATAAAGAAGCGTTATCCAACAATTTGCTGCCTCCAAGATACTCATCTTACTGCAAACAACCCCCACAGTTTCAAATTTGGGGACCGAAAAATGGTCTTTCAGGCAAACAGATATCAGAATAAAGCAGAAGTAGCTATTCTGATATCAGACAAAGCAGACTTTAAACCATCAAAGGTTAAAAAAGACACAGAAGGACACTACATAATGACAAAAGGCTCAATCCAACAGCAAGAAATATCCACCTTAAACATATATGCACTGAACACAGCAGCACCAGGTTTTATAAAACAACTACTAGTAAACTAAGAGAGAATTTTGACTCTCACACAATCATATTTGGAGACCTAAATACCCCCACTAACAGCTCTAGATCTTCAAGGCAAAAATCCAACAAGAATATCTGGAATCTTAACTTGATACTTGATCAAATGGGTTGATTAAACACCTACAGAACACTCTACCCAACATCTACAGAGTATATATTCCACTCATCAATACATGGAACATATTCCAAGAGTGATCACATACTAGGACATAAATCAAATGTGAACAAATTTCAGAAGATTAAAATACGCCATTCATCTTTTCAAATCATAGTAGAATAAAAATAAATATTGCCACCAACAAGATGGTCCCAAAACACACAAAGACATGGATACTAAACAACATGGTGCCGAATGACTTCTGGGTCAACACGGAAATCAAGACAGAAATAAAAAGATTCCTAGAAACAAAGAAAAACCAAGACACATCAGAATCTCTGGAATGCCCCAAAAGCAGTGTTATGAAGAGAATTCATAGCATTGATGCACACATCAAGAAAGCAGAAAGATTACAAGTAAACAACCTAATGTCATAGCTAAAGGACCTGTAAAGACAAGATCATCTAAATCCCAACTTCATAAAGGACTCCAGAGCACCAAGATAAAAGTCACATTGCAGGATAGAAAAGACAAAAATATCATAGAAAAGATCAACAAGACGTAATCTGATTCTTTGAAAGGGTAAATAGGATTGACAGAACCCTGGCCAGAATTGATTTCAAAAAAGAGAGAGAAAATGCAAATAAACACAATTAGTAATGCACAAGGCAAAGTCACAACTGACTCAGAAGAAATTCAAAAGATTATCAGAGATTACTATGAACACCTCTATGCAAATAAACTAGAAAACCTAAAGGAAATGTAGGAGTTTCTGACATCACACAATCTCCTAAGCTTGAAATAACTACTAAGTAACCAAGAGAGCAATAACAAATGAATCTGTAGATTGCCTTAGGTAGGATGGACATCTTGACAATATTGATTCTTCTAATCCATAAGCATGGACTATTTTTCCATCTGTTTGTGTCATCCTTGATTTCTCTGAGCAGCATTTTGTAGTTCTCACTTCTCTGATTAGGTGGATGCCAAGGTATTTCATTTTTTATGTGGATCTAGTGAATCAAGTGTAAAGGCAATCCGCGAAATTGACTCAGTCATAAGAAATTTACCTACCAAAAAAAGCCCTGGCTAGATGGCTTCCCAGCTGAATTCTACAAGATGTAGAAGGAGGAGCTGATACTAATCTCATTGAAAGTATTTCAGGCTATTGAGAGTGATGTAATTCTCCCCAACTAATTTTATTAAGTTAACATCATACTGATACCCAAATCTGGCAAAGACCCAGCAAGAAGAGAAAATTACAATCCCCTTGATCAATACAGACAAAAAAAAATCTTAACAAGATTTTAGTAAATTGAATCCAAAAACACTTCTCAAGGATCATCCACCATGGCCAGGTGGGCTTCATTCCTGGGAAGCAGGGCTAGTTCAACATTTGCAAAACGATAAATATAATTCAGCACATTAACAGATGAAAAACCAAGAACCATATGATTATCTCATTAAACTCAGAAAAAGCACTCAACAAAATCCAGAATTTCTTCTTGAAAAAAGCACTTGAGCACCTAGACGTAGAAGGAACAGCCCTCAAAATACTAAGAGTCATCTATGATAAACCCACAGCCAACATTTTGCTCAATGGGCAGAAGCTAGAAGCATTCCTCCTAAGAATGAGAACAAGACTAAGATGTCCACTCTCACCCCTCCTGTTCAACATAGTGTTGGAAGTCCTAACCTGAGCAATCAGGCATGAGAAGGATATCGGACGTATCCAAATAGGAAAAGAAGGGAGTTACGCTATCTCTCTTTGTGGATTATATAGTTGTAGACCTTGAAAATCCTAAGGGGTCTGTCAAAAGCTTCCTCACACTGACAAAAGACTTTGATAAAGCCTGAGGTTACAAAATCAGTGTGCAAAAGGAAGTTGCATTTCCATACATCAGCAACAAGCAGGAGGAGAACCAAATAAAAAGCTCAATCCCATTCACTAAAGCCACACAAAAAATGAAATACCTTGGCATCCACCCAGCCAGAGAAGTGAAAGACTTTTACAATGAGAACAACAAAATACTACTCAAAGAAATCAAGGATGACACAAACAAATGGAAAAGCATTCCATGCCCATGGATACGAAGAATCAATATTGTTAAGATGTCCATCCTACCAAAGACAATCTACAGATTCAATGCAATATCCATCAAATTACCAACATCATTTTTTTCATACCTGAAAATGACAATATAAAAATTCATATGGAAACAGAAAACAGTACAAATAGCCAAAGCAATCCTCAACAAAAGGAACCATTTGGGAGGTATCATACTTCTGAACTTTAAATTTTTTTACAAGGCTACAGTAACCAAAACAGCCTGGTATTGGTACAAGAATAGGCACATAAACCAATCAAACAGCACAAAGAGCCTCTCAATCAACTCACATTTGACGCAGCCACAAATAACAATCATTGGGGAAAGAAGATCATACTTACCAAATGGTGCTGGGAAAACTGGCTGACAACATACAAAAGAATGAAACTGGACTCCTACTTATCACCACATATAAAAATCAACTCAAAATGGATCTAAGACCTAAATGTAAAACCTCAAACTGTAAGAATTCTAGAAGAAAATGTAGGAAATGCCCTTATGCACATTGGGATAGACAATGAATTATTGACCAAGTCTCTAGAAGCAAATACCATAAAAACTAAGATAGACAAGTGGGGCCTCATCAAACTGTAAAGTTTTTGCAAAGCAAAAGAAATCATCAAAAGAGTGAAGAGACAACCCATAGAATAGGGAAAAACATTTGAAAAGTATGCATCTGAAAAAGGCCTAACATTCAGGATCTATATAGAACATAAGGTGAAAAGAAAAATACAACCCCATTAAAAAGTGGGAAAAGAGCATGAACAGAACTTCTCAAAAGATGACATACAAGCTGCCAACAGACACATGAAAAAATGCTCGGTCTCACTAATCATCAGAGAAATGCAAATGAAAACTACAATGAGATACTGCCTAACTCTGATAAGAACAGTTATCATTAAGTCAAAAAACAACAGGTGCTAACATGGCTGCAGAGAAAAGGGAAGGCTTCTATACTGCTGGTGGGAGTGTAAACTAGTTCAGTCTCTATGAAAAGCTGTGTGGTGATTCCTAAAATAACTAAAACTTGAGCTTCCATACAATCCAGCAATCCCTCTCCTGGAATGTACCTGGAGGAACATAAATCGTTCTACAAAAAAAGACACCTGCACTCACATGTTTATTGCCACACTATTCACAATACCAAAAACATGGAACAAACCCTACTGCCCGTGGAAAGTGAACTAGATAAGGAAAATGTGGTACATATACACAATGAAGTATTACACAGTCGTAAAGAAGAACAAAATCATGGACTTCACAACAAATTGGATGGAGTTGGAGATCATCATACTAAGTGGACTGCCACAGAAACAAAGAACTGAATACCTCATGTTCTCACTCATAAGTGAGCCTTGAATATTACAGTAGCAAAAGGGAGGAATCCACAGCCTTAGAAAACTGTTAAGGGAGGGAGGGAGGGAGGGAGGAAGGGAGGGAGAGAGGGAGGGTGGGAGGAGGGTGAGGGGCACATGTTCACATAGCGTACTTGGATCATTACCAGGAGAAGTGAGGGCCAGTTAGAAGCCCAACTTCACCTGCATGCAGCCTGGCTATGTAGTTAATCCTCACTTGTACCCTACATTCCTAGAATTTTTTTTTTAATTTTAAAAGGGTAATTTGTTAAGATTAAGGGACTGCATCGCCCCACATCTACTAAAACATAGATGCCTCTATGAAAGTTCATTCATTTAATCATTCAATAACACCTATTAAAAAACAAAACAAAACAGGGTCATTGCAATTTAGCCTGAATTTATATGTGAGATTGTTTATGACAAAGCACAGAAAATGGGTTAGCAGTGATTAAGTTGGAGGAAAATAACAACACAGAATATGAAACAATTTTCCAAAAAAAGCTGACCTGAATTAGGTGCCACCACGGGGAGCCTGATACAGGCTCAAGCAGAACGGAACTTTTGCACTGAAGGGGAGAGGACCTGGATGGGACAAAGATCTTTGAAAAAGGAAGTAAGGCTGTGTAAGATAAAATATTCAGCAACTTCACATTTTGGCTAGACCTATCTGTGTTCCGGAGAGCTCACCTCTCTTTGCCTACCATGAACTCTAATACTCGCACCAACCACAAGCCTCTCTGTCCTTTCCAGCAGAAAAAAAGTCCATCACTATGCCATGTTCTTCACTCAACACTTTCCTGAATGATAATAACTAAAATGGACATTTAGTTCTCCATTCAAACCATTGCGCAGGCATACTATTAATAAGAAACCAAGGCTGTCCCAGGCATTCTAGATATATGTAACCCTCAAAACAACTAACACTTATTGAGGCAGCATACTAATTTCCTTGTATGGACTATCTCATTTAATCCCCATATCAACTCTCTATATGAAGTGTCATTTATTATCCTTATACCACTGAGGAAACTGAGGCATAAAGAGATTAACATTTCTAATCCATTAACTTTCAATTTCTACAATGAAGAATATTTTTTAAAAAAAGGTAGCATTCAGATTCTTAAAATATGTTTTTTACATATCCCTATGTGGATCATCATTCCTGTTTTAGATTGTTTAAGCAAAAACCCTGTATAGGACTACCCCATAATAAAAGACATATGACCCAGGTCATATTAAAAGTTAAATTCCTGCTGGGTTTTATATATATCATCAAGGTCATGAGGGCAAAAGATGTTGAGAAGCTGAGCTCCAGAATTATCCTCTGTGATATTCCAGTAAAAACCTGCACCACTTTCTGGATCAGATAATGTTCTCTGCCTTACTCTCTGGCTCTTGATCTGGCATTCTGTTCCCACCTCTTGGCCATCCCTGACCTCAGTTGAACTAGACATCGTTACTCAGTAAGGAAGATTCAAAAATAAACTTGATTATGTGTACTATGATTAAATTAATTCTTAAACAATAAAGGCCTAACGTATCCATGATCTATGACCTATATCACTTAAAGGAGACTGCCATCTGCAACCTAGGATATCCAAAAAGAGGAGCAAAGTAATGTTTATGTATGTATGTATCAATTAGGGAGACAAATATTGGACAGAAAAGTTTTCGGTTCCATTTTTTTCCTCATCCACCACATTGTACTAAGTTAAAGAACCCCTTGCAGTAAGTCATCCAGACATTCCAAAAGTCATGAGATTCGCAGGAAGTTTCTTAGATGATGGCATTATTATCCTTGCACTTCTTGAGATTTAAAATCTTCAGGAGGCTGGGAATTGTAAAACATTTACTATCCATTATTTGGTTAGGTAGTAGAAAGAAAGTAAATTGAAAAAGCACATAATAACTGATTAATTTTAGAAAAATAAACACTTAAAATAATTTCTTTGATCACCCTTAAAATTGACAATCCTTATTCCCAGTGCCCCGTTTGTCATAAAGTTTTAATAGACTTTTATAGTTTTAAGCATTTTATAGTTTGATAATAATAGGTAGGCCAGAGTTGTTAACAAAGCTCAGTAGTGCTCTGGGGTATGAAATGTTGTCCCAAATTGCTTGGAACTACTTAGGTTTCTGTTAGAAATCCTGGCTTTCTCTCTGGCTCAGCAGGGTAGGTCATATAGCTTTCCTAACAAGCCACTACTTACCGCTGAACATGGAGACTTCAACATGTACTTAACCTTGATGGAGGGAAACCTTGTATCTAATAAAGAAGAATAAAAGTTTCGAATTACTGCAAAACGCTGCAGCAGGCAAGCTGCAATTCCAGTCATATGAGCCTCTGTTTACAGTAAAATGATGATATGAATCACAATGACTCTCATATAAGGACTCAACTGCCTACCTCGTCATATTCCATATATTTATAATATATAATTTCATTTTCATACAAGCTTATTACACATATTAAAGCAATACTTTTCCTTGTGCAGCCAAGATTCATTGATAAAACAATGAAGTGAACTAACACCCTTCCTAAATAAAGTTTCACCAGTAGCACCATATGTTAATGGACCTATTTCATTGTTAATGTGACTGACTGCTTATTGATTCTTGCAGGAATCCAGCAAGGGCTTCAGAGTACAATTTAGTTTGGAGAGCTCTGGGTCCAACATCTATGCTCAATTACAACTTTCAGAAGGGAAGATCAATAAAATTTAAATTGCTTATGGTAATCACAACTTCAAATCATTGCGATCAGCATAAGCAATCTGCTGACCCCAGCCAAGCTCTTAAATTGAAACTTGTAATGAGTGGTCATTTAGTTTGGGTCCATTCATATTATTTTGGAGGCAGGTGATGAACAATTAAAGATCAGCCAGCACCTTCTCTGCACAACATTCCCATCTTTATTCCCAAAGTATTAATATGCAGTAACCCTCGGGTTCACGCTTTTGCACTTCTTTAATGGGTATTCTGTATGAATAAGCAATTATATTTTCTATTAAACAATTTCAGTGTAATTGAATTAGCAGTTATAATATTGCTAGGGCAAGCAAAAGCTTTCCTAGGGAAAAATTAAGTGATATTGGGTAGTGCAAATTAATTTATAGAACTGAAAAATGTAACCAATTAAATAGAATTGCCTTGGCCTCCCCCTCCTCCAAAATACAATTAAGCAGCACATTGTTTCAAAGAATATGTTTCAGAGCAATTTGTTTTCAATCATAATAGCTGTTTTTCATTCATTATGAAAAGCTGTCTATTATAATGAAAATTTCATAGGCAGTTTTCCTTGACAAAGCAGGTTGCAAGTTTAAACAAAGATAGCCTGCAGATTACTTCCTTGATAAGGAGTCACCTTAGAATTACATTTTAATAAATCATTGAAAATAAATCTTCTGCATTACAGCATGAAGGTTTAGAGAAAGAAAAAGCAAATAGAGAGAAACTAATCAATGAAAATCTCCTGCTGCCAATATAATAATAGATGGACCAATGCTAATATATAAAGTGTATTACACTCACACACACAGCCAAAAAGAAAAATGTAAGATAAATATCACGGAAGTCAACTGTCACAAATGAGACTTGAGTAATAATCCCATCTTTACCATTCATCATTCCTACTGTGCCTCCTCCAAGCACTTTGCTGAATTATAAACTAAGGTATTTAGGCCACATTTTTTGCAACCTAATAAGATGGCCATTTTTGAGTTACTGCTAAGGTTTAAAGCATGCTCCTAAGTTTTTCAAAGCAAAGTAAAATGTAAATACATACATATATACGTAGTGTGCACGTTTAATATGTATAATTTGTGACATGTACATAAATATTTCTAAAGGAATATAAGACTATAATTGAAGCAATTCTAAATATTTAATAACTATGCATTAGTAGGAAATTTGTAGTAAAAATATTGAGTTAAACTGATGTCATTTATTTTATTAACGCCTGGATCTGAAAAGACCAGTGAAAAAACCTCGAGTCTCTCTATATGAATTCCATTAAAAGGATGCCCTGAATTCTTTGGACAATAAGAGAACTTATAAGGTTTTCATGCAGGGAATGGCAAGCCAGGTTTAGAACATGGGCACAGTGAAGATGGACTAGAAGGAGCAAAGTGGACCAGAGAGAGGGAGAGCTAGTAGTGACTTTACATCGTCCATGATAGATGGTGGGCATTCGAATTAAGGGAGAAGTGGAGAAAGAAATGGAGTTCATCAGTTTTCAGAAGCTGCATTGGCAGAATTTCATATTTGATTGGTTGAGGAGAGAGTGAATGAAGGAGAGAACTTGAGAATAGCTTGAAGTTGCCATTTTGAAAAAACTAGAAGGCTGATGAAGCTATCTATGAGGAAGATAATATAAATTAAGGAGTATGTAAGGGAGTTAACTCAGTTCATGTATTAATTAAGAATAGTTCCAAAATACTAAACTAGATTAATGTTGGTCCTAAGCCCTCTGCCTTTGTGAGGTAGGAGTGATTGAAAAGGCATTTATTGCAGAAACAATGACTGATATTCCTTTACATAACTTTACTTTGCATATTCCCATCTAAGTTTTAACTCATTCTATGAATTAGGCTCATTGTCTGAGAAGGTAGGCCTTCCATACTTAGATAGAATATTTTTGCAACTTAGTAATATAGCCATTTTAAAAATTAGAATTAAGGTTTAAAGCATATTTTAAAATATATATAAAATATATTTGTATTCAGCTTCTGAAATTTAATGATATACATAATAAATACTGGTTGAGAGTTGTGAAATATTTCATCTAACATTCAAAAAATATTTGACAAAAATTTATTTAAAAGAAATTGATATCAAATTTCTCCATTTGGGAAAAAATATTGATGCTAAATTTTTAGAATTCATAAACAAAAAGCTTAACAACTTATAACTAGAAACCTTTATTTTTTTTATTTTAAAAATATAAAGACATTCATAATAGAAACTCAATATATGTTAAATAAACATGTGTCTACATTTGAAATATAAAGTAGACATATAAAGTGGACATCTGCCTAGATATCCACATATTAAGATAATTGCTTATGTATTTTGGTATTTAAAAGTTTTAATGAAAATATTTTTGCATTTCATAATTCAATATGACTTTCCATACACCAAAGTATCAGGTACTTTGTTTAATAACTTACTATTAGCCAGGCTTTGTGGCTCAGCCTGTAATCCCTCGCCTTGGGAGGCTGAGGTGAGTGGATTGCCTGAACCCGTGGGTTCAAGATCCACCTGGGCAACTTGGCGAGACCTCATCTCTACAATAAATCAAAAAATTAGCCAGGTGTGGTAGCGCACACCTGTAATTCCAGCTACTTGGAAGGCTGAGGTGGAAGGATTGCTGGAGCCCCAGCAGGTCGAGGCTGCGGTGGCCGGGAGCGGCCACTGCACTCCAGTCTGGGTGACAGAGTGAGGCTCCAACTCAAAAATAATAATAATAATAATAACTTACTATTGAAATTTTTATGGTTATACGATATTAACAATATGGTTCACATTTGAACATTTTTGAAATAGACAATTCCAAAACATATAAACTTTAGGAATAAAGAAATCTTTTATTGGGTTTCATGGCAATTATAAACTTAACTTTCTCATGCAGACTTCTAAAATTCAAGATCTGATGAAACATAGCAATAGAAGTGGAAGAATTTCTCTTTTTAGACAAAGTTGCCTTGTCTATCCATGCTCAGGCATAGATTATTTTTCACTTGATGAGGCTTCTTGATTCTACTGTTTCCTTTCATTCTTTAGCATCATCTGCTTTATCCTCTGAAGACTTCCCTGTGCTATTCAGCACTACCATACACCCAATCCTTAATAAAACATAACTTAAAACTTTATCCAACATTTATTAAATACCGGCCAAGTGCTGTGCTAGGTGAAAAAAAAATTGAACTAAATTCCTTCTTATAACATTTCTTCTTCCTTGGTGAAATCAGTGGTTACAAGTGATTGTTCATAATAATTTACTGGGCCTTTTACTGTGTGACTTTAAACTTTATTTTCCTCATTTATAAATGGAGATGAAAATAGTACTCATGTCATAAATGTGTGGAGGAAATTAAATTAAATTTAATACATAGCGTGTGCTCAGTTAATGTTGGCTGTTGTTCTCTCTTAAATGGATCAATTTTTCAAATCAGTGAATAGACTATAATGAAATTGTGTGTGCTTGATACACTTAGGTCCAATTAATATTCTCAAATTTCTAAAAAAATGCTTGTCTATGGTCAATTCCAAAGTTTCTATCCCAACATTTCTACACATACTTATTAGTTATGTGTTGCAGACCAGACGCTGATGATACAAAAGAAATAAGATTTGTGTTCAGTGCAAAATTTAGTTCAACAACCTCTCTTCTTTCACATTCTTCCTAATGTGAGATATCTGACACTGTCCTTTCCTTGTTTTCCCCAAATCTCCACTTCTTCCTTTTTGTCTACTCAAACTTAACTATTTTTTACATTAACTGTAGGTTTCATCAACAGTCCAACTTTGATGCCTTGAATTTTCCCTTTACATACTCTTACTAAAGGAACATTTCTGCTCACATGATGACCACGTTTTCCGACAGGAAAATAATGTCTAAAACCATTTATCCCTGCTCTCTTCTTCCTTTACATTTTTTTACAGGTTGTCCTGTGATGTCAAAAATCAAATAAGGGTTACAACTTATCATAGTTGAAAAGGAAAGGACTTCAGGATCAAATAGATCCGTATCCTAGCTATGAAACTTACTATTTGTGACATTGGTCAACTTAGTTAACATCTTTTGCTTTTTCCTCATCTTTAAAATGGGAATAATGAGACCTACTCACTGGGACTGAGATGAAGATAATTTAAGTTAGTATAAATACATAGGATGGCACAATACTCTCACTATCTAAGAGTCATTGGAAAGGTAAGAATTAGAAAGATTTGTGTTATTGAATAATGTAACATATAGTTATTGAGAAGTTTCCAAAATTTTCATATAAAATACAAAAATATATAATCTAAATCTCAAAAAATCTTAACAATTTAATTTGCCTACCAGAAAAAAATAGTTTCTAAATAAAATTATTTATGCAAGTGTCTTATTGTCAATAAGTTGCAGCCTAGGTGAGGAGAAGCACATTGTATTTAGATTTAGGATCTGAATTCTAGTCCTAGCTCTGCCACTAGCTCTGTGATTGGTAATCACCTAATTTTTCTGGACTGAAGTATTACCATCTAAAAGACAGATAGGTTTATAAGGTTCCTACCTGTTCTAACTTTCTATGATACTAAACATTCCCTTCCTTTCAAAGTTAACCTTATGTTATATGTTGAATTGTGCACATCCCCCCTAAAATTTGCATGTTCAAGTCCTAACTCTCAGTACTTCCGAGTATAGTCTTATTTGGAATAGGGTTTATTGCAGATGTAATGTTAAGATGAGGTCATACCGAAGTAGATTGAGCCCCTGATTCAATATAGGGAAGATTTGGAGACAGATATGCACACAGGGAAAATGCCATGTAAAGATGAAGGCAGAGATAGGGTGATGCTTCTACATATCAAGGAGCATCAAAGATTGTTAGCAAACCACCAGAAGCTAGAGGAGAAGCATGGAATAGATCCTTCCTCACGATCCTCAGAAGAAACCAACCCTGTCAACACCTTGGTCTCAACATCTAGCCCCCAGAACTTTCAGATAATATATTTCTGTTGTTTAAGCCACACACTTCGTGATAATTGCTTACAGTAGCTTTAGTAAACTAATACACCTTGTTTCATAATTAACTAAAAAATGCTAAGCTTCGATTACGATATAAATAAACACATACATGTGTATACATTTGTGTGCATGTATTAATAATATAAAGTACACTACCAGAATATTCAGTTAATTGACTTGTTTCAAGGAGACTGTTGATTGAAATATGGAACAATTAAACACTGAATCCAATTACTGAACATTAGAGTCTCAAATTGAGAAGAATAAATTTTAAGGGAAAGCTTCAAAATTTAACTGCTTTTTATATCAGGAAGGTCCCTAAATATATCCCCTTCTCTTTGAAGTTTAAGAGGACGTTGCTATCTCTAAATTGCCTCTCTCAGTTTTTAACAACTCCCTAAATGGGTTTGCTGAGCACATGGGAAAAGTATAAGTTTTCCCCGTCAGCATTCTTGGTTCATATAGCACTGGCTTGTTGCCTCTGTGGAATTTTGATTTTCTTATAAGACTGCTTTTCCTATTTGATTTGCATTTCTTTTTGTGTTTTCCTTCATGAGAATGTGAGCCCTGTAAAGGTAAGGTTAGGAACACTTTTACCAAATCTAAGAACTATCTTGCCAGGTGTGGTGACTCATGCCTATAATATCAGCACTTTCGGAGGCCGAGGTGGGAGGATTGCTTGAGCCCATGAGTTTGAGACCAGCCTGGACAACATAGTGAAACCTAATCTTTACAAAATAAAAAAAATTAGCCATCACAGCGGCGCCTGCCTGTCGTCTCAGCAACTCAGGAGCTTGAGGCAGAAGGATTGCTTGAGCCCAGGAGGTCAAGGCTGCAGTGAGTCATGTTTATGCCACTGCACTCCAACCTGGGCAACAGGGTGAAACCCTGACTCCAGGAGAAGAAGAAGAGAGTGGGGTGGGGGGAAAAGAGGAGAAGGAAGGGGAGTGGGAGGGGAAATATCTGTTGGCCAATGTCTAAAAAACAGTCTAGTATGTATCTTTTTATTCTAAAGAAAGACCATAATTGATCATTTAGGCACATCTTTTCATAAAACCTTACTCCATAAAACCACTAGGACCACTTTAAATTGAAAAGATCCTAGTTTAAAGCCTGAAAATGTTAATACCCTATCATTTACTGAAACATAGTCATGAATGTTTCTGTTAGGAAAAATCTCGGGGGTCTTTTAAAAACATTTTTTTAGTTGATGCAAATTTACTGTAGCCATTAACAACATTGACTCTGAAGTTAAACTAGACTGAGTATCTGTATTGATAATAATACCAATCTTGCAAGGTTATTGGGAGGATTAATGAGACAAATACTGTAAAGTACTTAATGTAGCACTTGGAATATAATATTGAGTATCAATTGCTCAGTGAAGGTTCTGTCTCTATTGTATTCTTATTAGTAATATCAATACTTATAGTATTTCCAACTTTTGAGACATCAGTAATGAAATTTTTTGGTTTGGTGGATATAGTGCTTCCTAAGTGAACATGAGGGCAACTAACTAAACAGGTTCAATTTTACTTGACCATTTTATATAGACAAAATCTAACTTGAACCTCTGAATATTAGGATGTGAATTTGAGAGCATTTACTAGTATATATGATGTAGCACTTTTGCTATTTATACAACATAGGGTTCCTTTTCAATGCAAACCAATATATGACACAGAGACAGACAGCAAATAAATATATAAATGGTAAACAGTTCCTTTTAGTTATCTCATTGAAAGGGAGAGTAAAAACTTTGCAACTCTCTATAGTTCTCAGAATTTTATACACTGCCCACGTTTAGTTCCTCTGTCAGACCTGCCATTTTATGTGTAATATAATACTGCTTAAGGTTATTAATCTTTAAAAAAGTATACCATTGCTTTATAGCCAGTCCTGCTTTGCAATACAAATGACATAATTACTTGTTCTGGCTGGAGGGGGTCCAGTTCCTTTAGTTCATTTTTTAAATGCAAATCTTATTAAGTATTTTATCCTAAAATGGCTAATGCAAAAAGGGCAGTCCTAGACTAAGATGGACAACATGCCTAAAAAATAAATACTAAGCGAGTAATGAAACCTGAATTAAATCAGCGTACTGGAAAACCAAATTGATTACTTATTGAAATATGTTAACATGGTGTAATGGGTAACTGCCAAAGTCAGATATACAATAATATTACATGAATCATTGTCAGATAATCACAAAGGTTTATAAGAGCAATAAGAAATTTTAAAACCTTCTCCACCAAAATCTAGATGCTCATAAAAAATTATAGGTAGTGATCTCCATATTATATGGTTTTGTTAAAAAGACCTTTTAGGTTTTTTACAGGTCTTCTTTTTGTTTTTCTTTAAAATTCATAGATTTGTTGTCAAATAGAATAATGGGCAACTTTCTATAAAATCTTGCAAGAAAATTTTAAGAATGCTAAATGCATTTCTCTACTCAATTTAAGATTTCTGCAATGGAGCAAAGTCTTTTTGAAAGTCTTTTTGAAATTTATTTTTTATTTTGAAGTATGTAACATATAAAAAGTATATTTTGTATATCTTTTCAAAGTGTACAGTATTGCATGTGTACAGTTTAAAGGATAGTAATATAATTCCTTCATAAGCACCACTGTTCTAGCCTGAGAGGACCTAGTTTCTATTTTTGAGCTACCTGAGTAGAACAATGCTTTTTCAGAGAATGTTTTATTGAAACTATACTGAAAATAATTAAACTAAATTGTTCAATTACTTTAAAATATGTTTCTAGAATGTATCCACTACCTATAGATTTTTTTCCGTAAAACAAAGATTGTTTCAAAGTCAGTTCAAACAATTTTAAATGTAATTTTGGAAACGGAAATGTATTACTTTCTTTGTTCAGTGCTTAACATTTCCCAGCTGTTGTTATTTTCCAGGTTATTTGTAATCATAAAAGAGAAAATTCCTAAACAGTATTAAAATAAATTTCAAAACACTTAAAAAACTGTAAAACAAACAAACAAACAAAAAAGCTTTGGGGGAAGAAAATCAAACCGAATTGACTATCTTTGAACTGACTATATTTTGTCCTTTATGCCTCAGTTTCTCTCTCTCTCTCTCTCTTTCTCTCCCCACCCTCTCTCTCTATATATATATAATATATACATAATTTTTTCATTTTTTCTTTTTGGCCTTTGACTAATCGTCCTTGGAAATATAAGCAACACATATATGTGCATATATTGCATATATATGCATATGTGTATATATATATAAGTAATATATATATTTCAAATATATATATTTGAAAATCACCTCCCAGATTGACAAGATATTTGAGTATTTTGTCTTTCTGATCAAAGAGAGCTCAACAAAGAGGGACAAGCCCATTCACTCATATTGGGAAGAAAGTGATTTCATTAGCACATCATAGGGGTGCCCCTTTGAAAATTGTTAAATTGTGTTAACAGTTTAAGAGGTGGGAGTGTGACTGGTTTAACTTGTCTCATTAATATGTTAGTGTGATTCCGAGTTGAATTTTGCAACCCTGTTACAGTATTTCTCACTCTTCTCCCTAGAATTCCTTACCCTTTCTACCGCTACTGTTATCAAGGCTCTGTTCTTGAGTGATTTCTAGCCCTAGGACTCTTCCTTTGTTTCAGTTATCAAGAACTATTAGTGGCTCATTTTCCCAAGGAACAGCCATTTCATCGTATTTTGTTGTTTCAGCAGCCCTTTGTCTTCCTCTTGAAGGAGAAATGAACCACCATGTTTTCCTGAGAGGCAGGCACTCAGGGAAGCATATTGCTTTATGTGATGAGAGATGTAGAAGGAGGCCCAAGTGACTGGACACATACACCCTAAGGGTTATCTGTGCAACCAATAATTAAGTTCTTAGCGGCTGATTACTTTCTGTTGCTTAGATGCAAAGCAAACAGAAGTGTCATACACAGGATAAAAGCCAAAGAGCTGAGTACATGTAAACCTCTTTTGGAAGATTTATTACATGTCACAATGTGGCTATAACTTATTCTCATCTGTCCCTCTTGGCACTTACCAACAGTGATGAAAATGGAGAGTCTTTACTCAGGGAACTCTTGACTGCATTACTATTAAATTATTTGCATATTGGTAGCGCAGAGGGATCCTAGGATGGCAGTTTTCCAAGTTTCATTACCCTCACCCTCACTACTCAATAAGAGTTCCCACAATTCCAATGAGGTGGAGAGAAAACTGGAGCTATTTGCCTTTGGAGTATTCTCTCACTGTTAATTAATAAAAAGTGGAGGTGAAATGGTACTAAATGGAAGAATGGAGGAGCAAATGAATGGATGGAAGAATTTGATTGTTTATTAACAGAGCTAATTGTGTGGTTATTTGGGGACAAAATGTAAATGAATGAGTACAATTTTGTCACAAAGCCAAAGGGCCCCCTATTGGTATCACAACACAGTTTATCAGGCTCTTGCCATTCCATGTTGAGGAACAGTTCCATCACGGAGCACTTATTGTGTCATAGACATAGAGATATGGCCATGGATTTTTCTCCATACACTTGTGTGCCTTTTACTAACTACAAGGCATATCCACCTGGCACCTTAGCAACTAAACTTACATAGAGTTTAATACAGACTGCATGGTATCATTATTCTGCCTGTCTCTCTTAGTTTAAAATTACCAACATTTTTATGGGCTATTTTTGTCATTGTTAGCTGAACTTTTAAATGTCTAACCTTACCCCACTCCATTAACAAATGAGTTCTAATTTAACGTGAATATCTGCTTTTCAGACCAATTGAGGTATTTCCTACTTTCCTTTTCCATTTAGAATCTCCCAACCTGCTCTTCTATCAACACGTTAATGAATTCATAAGCAAGATCAGGAAGATTGGGCAGAGAGGATGAAAGATCTTCCAAAATCCTCAGTACCTCCCAAAGCCATCCCAAATTAAACAATTACTGTAATTATGTAACTAAGAAGAATTATGTAGCATGTGTTTGCAATCTATTTTATATTATTTTTTATTTATCTACAAAACAGATCTTAAATTTTAAAAGTATATTTATAGAGAAATACAGCTCCTGACAAGTCCCCTGAATCTGCTTTCGATGACATTTTTGCCCCAAATCTCCATCAATATGAAAATTCTGGAGTCATTACTTTTTCCTTCCACCATGGTATTTTTGAATTGATTTTCTCATGTGCATCACAGTACCAAAGTTTTAATCCTGCTCATGCTTCGCCGATGGTGAAATTAACCCTATCTTCTAGATCTAATCTATTTCGTAATGCTTTAACCAATTCATTTGCAACCTGAAATATGTACTCTTTTAAAAATTCTTCCCGGTTATCAAGAAGATGGTGGCCGAGCCAGTCAGACTAATCAAGTCCCTGTGTGAGTGAGTGAGTGAGTGTATGGAAAATTTTGTGTATGTGCTGGTGAGTGAGTGAGCATGTGAGAGGTTGACTGAGTGAAGGTTAGGGAGCTCGTGGCCAGGGCTCTCCTTGTGCAGCTGCTGGTGCCACAGCTGCTGGGCTTGGACCCTAGCAACTCTCTGGACATGGAAGACAAGCACCATTTTCTTTTTTTGACTTTTTTTTCTTTTAAATCAACAAACCCCCCTCGGAAGAAAATGCTGGGAGAGACTAGGTAGGGACTCATGAGCAAGTGGCCAGGCCCCTGGTGCAACAGCTGGGGCTTCAGTTTCTCTACTTCCTCCCTGGCTCTTCCCAGGTCACAGAAGCTGAGTGCCGTTATTTTTTTTAATGGACAAAAGTTTTTCTGTGAAAAAGTGATGGGGAGAAACCATCGCCCCAGGCTCTCCCTCACCATTGCAGCAGGAAAAACTGCCAGCTCCTGGCTTTGCCTCACCACTTCAGCACCTGGCAGGACAATGGCAGCAGGGACTGCAGAGGGAGTCCAGAGGCAAAGTACCATGAAAGAGGACACGAGAGGCACCCCACCACCATCTTGAAGGCAGGACAGGAAAGTGTTCCAACTTGCTCAACACAGAGCAACAGACCTGATGTCTGTGACTGGTGGATCAACCACTCAGGGATTGATCAAGACCCAGAGGAAATATCCTGAAAGCACAGACTTCAGAGGGACCTGACAAATGCTGAGTTCCAGGTGCCCTACCCCCACCCTGATCCAGCCACGGGACAAACGGTGTGGCCAGAAAAGGATGAAGTAGAACTCCAAAGAGATCAGTGGTGAGTCCAGGGCTAACCCAAACCCTCTCCTCCCCAGCAATCCTCTGAACGTCAGACCCACACAGCTGGGCCACAGCTGAAAGGGACAAATCCAGGCAGAGCCTGGACGTCAGTTGCAATAGGAGAACTCCATTTCAGGATAGGCCTGGCAGGGGCACCTCCCACGAGTACATATCTGGGTAAGAAACCCATAACTCCTCACCGTACCTCCCCATAGGAGAAGCTCTCCCTGACCATACGAGAGTGGGAGGGGAAGACTGCAGCCCCACCCACCTCTACTGTCCATCCTCTTTCCCTGCTCTGGACACTGAGGAGAGAGTGAAAAAGGTGTCTCTGCAAGAGAGACCTGATTAGAAGAACAATTACAGTACCTGGAACAAGAGGGCAGGTTTTTAAAAACATTTTTTTAATTTTCAATTTTTTTTAAAGTTTTTAAAATTTTTTGACTGTTAGTTCATCTATTTTAAAAATATTTTCCCATTGTGCATTAATGTGCATGTGAGAATTTGATCTGTATCCCTCCCAAATTTTTTTTTCTATTCTTTTTCTGTTTCTTTCTTCTTTTATATGTCATTTTCTGTTTATGTGTGTAGGTGAATGATTAAGTGTTCATCTCAAATTTTTTGTTGCTGTTAGTTTGTTTTTGTTCCTTTGTTCTTCTGGGTTATTTTTTATTTTCATTTTTTATAGTTTAAGGTATGTGTCAATATATGTGTGAGGGTTCAACCTGAATTACATTTTTCCCCCTACGCTCTTTCTGTTTTTCTTTTCTACTCACTTTGTGCTAGGCATGTGTGCGTGCGTTTTTACTTTTCTTGGGTTTTTTTGGTTGTTCGTTGTTTTGTTTCACTTTGTTATTCCAGTTTGTTTTGGGGTGTGTGTTATATGTGTGTGTGTGTGTATGTGATCAATTGTTTTTCCATTGCTTTCTGCTTTGCATCATCATATATAGTGGTGGTGGGGAGTGGATCTCAGGGAACACATAACACAATAAGTGAACATTGTAATTTGCAAGTAGTTTCTGAATCCTAGCTCCCCATTCCCTACTTTATTCAAATTTCAAAAACTACAAGAGACAACAAAGCTTCCCATCTACCATGCTACTTCAAAATAGAACAAATCCAGAACACAGAACAGGGAAGAATAGAGGAATGAGCAAACATTAGAAGGGAAAGCATCTCCCACTGACACTGAATAACAGAACTAAACAGAAAAACAAGAGATCTGTCACAAATGAGGAAAAACCAAAGGAAGACCTCAGGCAATTTCAAGTGTACCAAAGACAAAACTCCTGAAAATTCAGACCTTAGTGCCCAAACAATGGAAGTCACTGAATGACTAGCCCCAGAATATGACAGGGATTAGGGAATGGATGGAAAGAGAAAGACAAGATGCAACACTGAAAGAACTTGTAGCAGAAATTTTGGCAATAAAAAATTTCATCCAGGAAATAAATAACAAGATGGCAAGCATGAAAAGCAGAATTAATCTAGCTAAAGAAAGACTCTCAGAACCTGAAGACCAGAACATGGAATTACCCAATATGTAAAAAACATAGAAAGAAGACTCAGAAAGAAAGAACAAAAACCTATGAAAGATGTGCGATTAAATCAAGAAGCCAAACCTACAACTGATTGGTATCCCAAAAGAAGAAAGAGAAATGAAGAACAACTTGGAGCAAGTATTCTAGGAGGTAATCCAAGAAAATTTTCCCATCTCACCAGAGATGAAACCAGCCAAGCACAAGAGATCCAGAGAACCCCACAAGACATCAAATGAGAAGACCAACCCCTAGACACATAGTAATTCACCTACACAAAGTAGGTACAAAAAAAAATCCTAAAGGCAGCAAGAGAGAAACGTCAGACTACCTACCAGGGAAAACCAATCAGAATAGCAGCAGACCTCCCAGCATAAACACTACAAGCAAGAAGGGACTGGAGCCCTATATTCAAAGTCCACAAAGACAAACAATTTCAACCAATAATTTCCTATTCATTCAAGCTCAGTCCTTCCCAGACATCCAATCACTAAGAGATTATGCAGCTTCCAGTTCAGCTCTACAAGACACACTTTAAAAGGTATTAAGCACAGAAGAAAGAAAAAAAAAAAGAATGGTCACACACTTCCCAAGAGAACAGCAGAGCACAGAATCAACAGAGAATACAGTGCAACAAGAAATTTGAAAACACACACATACATCAACCCCAAAGCCAAAAGAAAACAAGCAAACAAGGAAAAAACTTTATAAGAACCTCATGACAGCAATAAAAAATCACATTTCAAAAAATCTACCTGAATGTGAATTGAGAAAATGCACCACTGAAAAGGCACAGTTTGGCAAACTGGATAAAAAACCATGACCCAATTAGTTTCTGCCTCCAGGAGACTCATCTCACTACAGTTTCAAAGTTAAAGGATGGAAAATGAGTTTTCTGGCAAATGGAGCACAAAAAAGGCAGGAGTTGCAATCTCAATATCAGACAAAATAACCTTTAAGTTATCAAAAACCTAAAAAGATGCAAAAGGACACTACATAATGGTAAAAGGTTCAATCCATCAACAAGAAATATCCATCCTAAACATATATGCACCTAACACAGGAGCACCAGTATTTATAAAGCAACTACTAAGTAAACTAAAAAAAGATTTTGACTCTAACACTATAATAGCAAGTGACTTGAATTGCCCACTAACAGCCCTAGATAGATCATCGAGGCAAAAAATCAACAAGGAGATCCAAAACCTAAACTTGGCACTCGACCAAATGAACTTAATAGATACCTAGAGATTATTCCACTCAATAACCACAGAATATACATTCTACTCATCGCCACATGGAGCATACTCCAAGATTGATCACATCCTTGGCCATAAATCAAGCATAAACAAATTTCATAAGGTTGAAATCTTGACATGCACTTCTCAGACCACAGCGGACTAAAAATAAATATCAACACCAATAAAATTTTCCCAAAGTCCACAAAGACATTGACACTAAATAGCATGATGGTGAACAACTACTGGGTCAACACTGAAATAAAAGCAGAAATTAAAAGATTCCTGGAAACAAAGGAAAATGAAGAAACATCTTACCAAAACCTCTGGGATGCCATGAAAACAGTTCTAAGAGGGGAATTTATATCTCTACAAGCACACATCAAGAAAACAGAAAGATCACAAGTGGAGAGCCTAACAAATCATCTAAGGGAGCTAGAAAGAGAAGACCACCAAAACCCAAATTTTACAGAAGAATCCAAATCACCAAAATAAGAGCCAAAATACAGGACATAGAGACAAAAATATCATAGAAAACATCACCAAAACAAAAAGCTTATTCTTTGAAAGAATTAACAAGATTAATGAATCTCTAGCAGAATGACCAAGAAAAAGAGAGAAAAAGCCCAAATAAACACAATCAGAAACACAAAAGATCAAATCACAACTGACTCCAAAGAAATACAAAAGACTATCAGAGATTACTATGTACCCCTATATGGAAACAAACTTGATAACCTAAATGAAATGAAGGATTTTCTGACATCACACACCCTCCCCAGGTTGAAACAAGAAGACATTGAGATACTAAATAGACCAATAACAACCCAAGAAATTGACTCTGTCATTCAAAAACCACCTACAAAAACAAAACAAAACAAAAAAAAACCCTGGACCAGATGGCTTTCCAGCAGAATTCAACAAAACATACAAGGAGTTGATACCAATCCTATTGAAAGTATTCCAGGCAATTGAGAAAGATGGAATTCTCCCAAAATCATTTTACGAAGCTAACATCACACTGATACCCAAACTGGTTAAAGATCCAAGAAGAAAAGAGAACTACAGGTCAATATCCCTTATGAACATAGATGCAAAATTGCTCAACAAGAGTCTCACATATTGGATCCAAAAACACACCTCAAAAATCATCCACTGTGACCAAGTAGGCTTCATCCCCAGGATGCAGGGATGGTTCAACATTTGCAAGACCATAAATGTAATTAAAAACATCAACAGATGTAAAAAAAAAGAACCTTATGATTATATCATTAGATGTAGAAAAAACTTTTGATAAAATTCAGCATCATTTCTTGACAAGAATCCTCAAACCCCTAGGTATAGAAGGACATACCTCAAAATACTAAGTGCCATCTACAATAAACCTACAGCTAATATAAGGCTAAATGGACAGAAACTGGAAACATTTCCCCTGAAAACTGAAACAAGACAAGGCTGCCCCACTTTCTTCCTTCTTGTTCAACATTGTGTTGGAAGTCCTAGCTTGGGTAATTAGACAACAGAAGTAAATCAGGGGTATTTAAACAAGAAAAGAGGAAGTCAAGCTGTCCCTCTTTGCTGATGATATGATCCTATACCTTGAAAATCCAAGCGAATCTGCTTGCACTGATAAAGGACTTTGGCAAAGTCTCAGGCTACAAAATAAATGTGCAAAAGACAGTTGCATTCCTATACACCAACAATAAGCAGGCAGAGACCCAAATTAAAAGCATAATCCCATTCACAATAGCCACCAAAAAAATGACATATCTCAGCAGCTTCCTAACCAGAGAAGTGAAAAGCCTTTACAATGAGAACTACAAAACACTGCTCAAAGAAAACCAAGAAGACACAAACAAATGGAAATATATTCCATGTTCATGGATAGGAAGAATCAACATTGTTAAGATGTCCATCCTAACAAAGGCAATCTACAGATTCAATGCAATACCCATTAAGTTACCAATATCATTCTTCTCAGACCTGGAAATGACAATACAGAAATTTATATGGAAACATAAATGACCACGAATAGCCAAAATAATTCTTAGCAAAAGAAACAAAGCAGGAGGTATCACACTTCCAGACTTCAAACTTTACTGTAAGGCTACAGTAATCAAAACAACCTGGTATTGGTATAAGAACAGGCACATGGACCAATGGAACAGGATAGAGATTCCGGAAGCAAAACCTCAATTTCTCAACGGACTTATCATTGACAAAGCCTCCAACAACAACCAGTGGGGAGAAGAGAAACTATTTCGTAAATGGTGCTGGGAAAACTGACTGATCATATGCAGAAGATTGAAACAGGATCCCTACCTATCACCATACACAAAAATTAACTCTTAATGGATCGAAGCCCTAAGCATAAAACCTCAAACTATATAAGAATCTTAGAAGACACAGGAGACACCCTTATGGAAATTGGAACTGGCAACCAATTCCTATTCAGAACCCTAAATGTCCATACCTTAAGAAATAAGATAGACAAGTGGAACTTCATCAAACTAACGAGCTTCTGCAAAGCAAAAGTAACCATCAAGAGAGCAGGGAGACAGCCCAAAGAATGGTGAAAAATATTTGCCAACTGTATATCTGACAAAGGTCTAACATCTAGGATCTACACGGAACTCAAGCATGCTGAAAGGAAAAAAACAAACAGCTCCATTAAGAAGTGAGCAAAAGGCATGAATAAATACTTCTCAAAAGAAAATATACAGGCAGCCAACAGACACATGAAAAAGTGCTCAGCCTCACTCATCATCAGAGAAATGCAAATCAAAACCACATTGAGATACCACCTAACCCCAGTAAGAATGGCCATCATGAATAAAACAAACAACAACAGATGCTGGCGAGGATGTGGAGAGAAAAGAACCCTTCTACACTGCTGGTGGGAATGCAAACTAGTGCAGCCTCTTTGGAAGACAGTGTGATGATTTCTGAAAATACTAGAAATTGACCTTCCATATGACCCAGCAATTCCTGTATTAGAAATATACCCAGAGGAAATCAAATCATTATACAAAAAGGATACCTACACACATATGTTTTTTGCAGCTCTATTCACAATAGCAAAAACATGGACTCAACCATGTTGCCTATCAAAGCTAGACTGGATTTTAAAAATGTGGTACATATACACAATGGAATGTTATGCAGCCGTAAAAAAGGACAAACATATGGACTTCACAGCAACTTGGATGGATTTAGAGTTGATCATACTCAGTGATCTATCACAAAAACAAAAAACAGAGTACCCTATGTTCTCACTCATAAGCAGACCTTGAACAATTATAATACCATAAGGGATTGGCAGTAGTGGGAAACTGTCAGGGGAGGGGGTGGGATTGGCAATTGAGGGAAACAGCTGGGGGAGGGAGGGGCATACCTCATTAACAAGGGTACCTGCATAATCAACATTTGTATACCTAACTCTGAGTTGTACCTACATCTTTATAATAAAAAAGTTAAAAATAATAATTAAAAATAAAAGGAAAATAAAATTATTCCTCATTGAACTCTAATTCTTGACTCACCCACCAAGCCATGCAATCTCTCTCTTCTTAATTATACAAATAAGCATGGCTAATTTGAAGCACAATACAGCATGCCTAAATAAAGTATACGTTTCTGTCTCTTTTTCAGTCTTTTATGAATTGCCTTGTTCCATTATCCTTTAAATGTTGCTGTTCCATAATTTTGTTTTAAATTTTTTTTCTCTTTGGCCTTTGAATGATCTTCCTTGGGAATCTCAACAACTCATATAGCTTCTTTCAGTTGCTACAATATATGGATGATTCTCAAGTCCTACTCACCAGAGGTCTCTCAAATACAGTAAATATATTCATTCAGCAACATTTTAAAAGAAACTTCCATTTTGATCATGATAGAGTAGTTAGTTTTGAAGTTAAATTTCTACCATGAGCAATTAGAAAATCTGGAAAAATATATGAGGGAACTATTTGTAGTCATTAGATAGCAACTGAGTCAAGCCCACAACCCATGAAATAGTGGATGCCCATGGGTAAGTACCATAACCGCTCAAGAAGACCTTTAACATCTGAGCTGAACAAGTGCCAGGAGAGCTTCCAGGATGCCTAACCAAGAACAACTGCTGGAAAAGAGTACAGAATGATCAATTAAGTTAAGTCTATCATGCCAAGTATAGGAACCTTGCTAGGAAAGCCTGGGACCCTGACATATGAGATGGGTTAGCTGCTTGTATTCCCCCAGAGATTTGAACTCCCCAAAATTCTTCTAAACTCTTAGATCCTGCAGAAGTAGTCCATTCCTCTATTTTAAGAGCTACACTTTCTGCATGTGGAGAACATTGCAGAGTCCTCTTTTTCACAAGGTAACAGGTCCATCTTCAATATATCTCCTCATCTCCTTGCCTGGATGTCAAGCCGAAAGTTTGTGTTAAGTCAAAAGCTCCTCAAGGATATTGCAGAGTCCTCTTTTTCACAAGGTAACAGGTCTATCTTCAATATATCGCCTCATCTCCTTGCCTGGATGTCAAGCCGAAGGTTTGTGTTAAGCAAAAGCTACTCAAGGATATACAGGGCCTAAGTAGTCAGGAAAAGGACTATACCTTTAAAAGGGCTCTAGTGATTAGCCAGCATGTCTGGGGAGTAACCAAGAAATTGGATTTTGAGGGTTCTTGACAAAGGGGATAGGTCGCAAAACTAGATAAAGGAGAGTTTACTGACTTAGAAGCATTTTCTCAGGATATGAGATTTAACACTTGGCAAGAAACCAAAGGATGGTACAAATGAGCAGCTATCATAGTTTTTAGAAGTCTGAAGGGAGTGATAGTCCAAACCAAGTGACACTGCAATGCTTGCATTACTTTGACAGACAATGAAGAAAGGATAAAAAGTCTTAGGAAAGTGTGCATGCCAGTACAGATATATTATGTGAGGCTGGAAGACCCACCAGAAGATAATGTTCCACAGGAAGGCCCAGAGGACACATCTTTGAACAAGGCCATCAGGAATGACCTGGAGAGGGACGCTAGAATCAACACGAAGTTCAGCAGTGGCTCTGTTCCCCAGTTCATAATAATATCTATCGCAGAGCTTGGTTTTTACAGCTATGAAAAAAAAACAAGTAGAAAAGACAACTGGGGGAAAAAAAGGCTAAGTGGCAGTGAATATCCACCAGAAGCCTGGAATTCTCAGTTAACCTAGGAAAGGTAATGTTGGAGTGGTACATGAGGGGTCATGACTTTCAGACTGTTGTGGAGATGGCTAATAGTATACAATCTCTAAAGACAAATAAATGAACAGTCAATAAAAATAAATCTCAATATACATAATCAAAAGAATGTAGTAATGGATTAAGAGGAGAGCCAAGGATGGTCACCTCTATAAAAAATAAATCATGGTCATTTGTTTATGTGCTGACTTGAGAGAGGTTTCAGATCCAAAGTCTGAAAAGATGACTATATCCCAAAAGAAAATATTTGCAATATCTGGACAAATATTTATTATAATAATTTCCATGGCCATTCCCCAATTGAACCTATAGCTATTTATTTGGGTAATTATACACCAGGCAAAAGGAATATCCCAATATTGCCATTGGTCTTTAGGACATGGGCTATAAACTGACAGCGATACTTGGAGACCCAAAGCATCAAAGTTAGAGTGGAGTTTTATGGGGGTTGTGAAGTAAATAGAACTCTAGTCAGACTAAATTAAGTGGATCCACTGGATCTACAAACCCATATGTTGGTTATTTCCTCAAACCCTAAATGTATAATTGAGTTTGACACACTTGGCAATTAGAGTAACTTTCACAAAAGTCCCTTGGCCTGTGGAATAAAAGCTATATTATTAGGAAAGGGCAAGTAGAAGACTCTAATACTAACATCACTGCCAAGTTAGTAAATTTAAGTTAATATTATATTTGCAAGGCTATGAAGGATAGTTAATACCATTCTTAAAGATTTCGGGTGTCGCCTTTCCTGCTGTAACAGGTCCCTGCCCAAACTAGAGGGGTCCTAGGGAATAACTTCAGGCTACTGCAAATTCAAACAAGGAGTAGCTCTAATTATAGCTGCCATGTGACTGTGGTATCTTCATTAGAACAGACTAATATGACCTCAGGTACATGGTATGGGGCCATTGGTTTAGTGAATGAGTTTTTCTCCATCCCAGTCAAGAAAAAGGACCAAACCCATTTTCATTTACATGGATAGACAACAATAAACATTTACAGTTTTGTCCAAGGTCTATATTAGCTCTCCTGCTTTTTGTCATAAACCCAAAGATATCTGGATTTTACACAGAACATCACACATTTTACACAGATCCATTACTTCAATGACATCTTGTTATAAGGCAAGATGAACAAGAGATGGCTAGCATGCTATAGGATTTGGTAAAACACATGAGCTTCAGAGGGTAGAAGATAAATTCTATCTTCAAGGACCTGTCAATTTAGCAATGTATCTGGTGCCTAGCATAAGGGGTATGATAAACCAAGTTCGCCAAAATGAATGATTAAATGCTATGCCTTATATCCCTTGACACAAAGAAGGAATCACAACACCTAGTAGGCTCCTTTGCGTTCCAAAAAGGACACACATTCTACACCTAAGAATACTGTTCTGACCCATGTAACATGTGAAATAGTGAGCTGAGCTTGGATGTGGTCTAAAGTAGAAAGTGATTCTTCAACAAGTCCAGGCTATAGTACAAAAATCACTGTGGTTTGCTACTTAAAATCCAGCATACTTTATGATTGTGCAGGTTTCAGTAGTTAAAAAATAATATACGGGTTTTGTGACAAGTCTTAGTGGAAAAATCACAATTCAAGTCACTGGAGAATGCCATGCCATCTGCAGCCAACAAGACAAAACAAAACAGCATATGCCCTTGAAAAAACAGCTTCTGATATGCACTGAACCCATGGCTTATCCATGAGTCTGTCTGAAACTGCACATGAGATCAGTTCTGTTAAACTCATCAAGTCATAAAGTCAGATGGGCCCATCAGCTATCCATCATAAATTTGAATTACACATCTTAAGCAGGAGCAGAAGGTAAAAGTGAGCATCATGAGCATATTACCCAGGACAAAATGTCACTTGCCACAGGTATCGCAGTACCCTTTCTTCAGCTTACAACACAGGCCATATGAAAGATTCTATGCAAGCCAGGCTCGGTGGCTCAGCCTGTAATCCCGCGCCTTTGGGAGGCTGAGGTGAGTGGATTGCCTGAGCCCGCGGGTTCGAGACCCGCCTGGGCAGCGAGACCTCATCTCTACAATAAATCAAAAAAATCAGCCAGGCGTGGTAGCGCATGCCTGTAATTCCGGCTACTCGGAAGGCTGAGGTGGAAGGATCGCCAGAGCCCAGCAGGTCGAGGCTGCGGTGGCCGGGAGCGGCCACTGCACTCCAGTCTGGGCGACAGAGTGAGACTCCAACTCAAAAAAAAAAAGAAAGAAAGAAAGATTCTATGCACCCAGGTGAAAGAGGGAGAAAGGTCCAAGCTTGGTCTATGGATGGATTTGCTTGGAATGCGAGTTTACGACAAAAATGATGGTGGCTGCTTTAGAGTCAATCATAAGGGTGCTTTAGAAAGAGATTGTTGAGATAGCATTCTCCCAATTGGAGTTTTTGTGGTGCTTATGTCTACGTACATTTTGGCAAAAGAAAACTATTCTGAGTTGAAGATACATAATGAATTCACAGGCGGTGGTAAATGGCTTGACTTGCTGAAAAAGAGACTGATGAAAATGGATGGGAAGATCAGAGATAAAGTGATCTGGAGTAAAGGCATGTGCGTGGATATATGGGAGTAAGTACAAAGTATAAAAATATTTATAACTTAAAACCCACAAAAAGGACCAACCATGGAAGGTGTACTGAAAAGCCAAGTAGACGAAATAATTCAGCCAATTGGCATAAGTCAGTCATCGTCATTGTCCACTTCATAACTGGCCCAATAGCATACAGTGGGATTGACCGCAGTAGCAGATATTAAGACCATGCACGGGCTCAACATAAAATACTGCTTACCAATGCTAATCCAGCTTTTGCTACTTCTGACTGATCAATCAGCCAGCAACAAAGGGCACTATTTATCAAGGAGAATACCACCATTTACTAACAGGTTGACTACTTTTGGATCCTCCTTTATTAAAAGGGAAATGATACTTTTCTGGTTATGGGTTTAAATTCTTCCTGTAGAGCTTAAGTCAGTACTATCATCAGGGAGCACATAAAGTATCTAATATACAAGTATGGTAATTAATATTACGTGTCAATTTTGGTAGGCCATAATACCCAGTTTTTGGTCAACAACCAGTCTAGATGCTGTTGTGAGGTGTCTTTTAAATGAGATTAACATTTAAGTCAGTAGACTTTGAGTAAAGCATATTACACTCCATAATTTGGATAGACCTAATTCTACTAGTTGAAGGTTTTAAGAGAAAGGACTGAGGTCTCCTGATGAAAAAGGAAATTGGCCTCCAGGCAGCCTTTGGTCTCAAGACTGCAATATGAACTCTGGGTCTGCAGCCTGCTGGCTTGATCTGCATATTTCAGACTTACCAGTTACCACAATCACATTAGCCAATTCCCTAAAATAAATTCCCCTCTTTTTCTCTCATAGATAGATAGATAGATTGAGAGATAGATAGATAGAGATATAGAGGTGTAGATAGATGACAGATGATCAATAAATGATAGATAGATTAGATTAGATATAAATAGAGATATATATTCACACAATCAGTATAATCCTACTAGTTTAGCTTCTCTAGAAAACCCTGACGAATACAACAGGCATGAAATCCGACATGATATAGCACAGAGTAAAGATGTGAAAGTGGGCCCACTGGTCATATCTCCTGATATACTGTCCAGAATCATCCAGCCCTAGAACTTTGGAATGACCCCCTGGAAGCATTTCTTAAGCACCTGCTCGGAAGCACTACTCTGTGAAAATGGGAGAATGCATTCCTAAAGATGCAGTATCCACATTGAATTTGAGACTTATATGACACTCTTTCCCTGACAGAAAGCATAAATATACCCATGAACCAAGAAGTGGAAGTAAAAGTGGACCTACCTACCATTATTCCCAATGACCCATTGAAAGACTTTGTGTTTTCCATCCCTACAACTCTGGGTTTTATAGGGCTTGAGCTCCTGTTACTCAAAAGTGGCATATTCTTGTCAGAGGACTCAGCAAGGTCCCCGTTGACCTACATCCTATGATTGCCATCTGGGCACCTTGGAATCTCCAATTTCAGGGAATAACAGCTGACAAGAGTCATCATCTTGTTCGGGGAAACTGAATCTTATCAGGGGGTTGAGTTAAGACTATTCTTATATAATGGGCTCAGAGAGAAATATTGATGGAATGTATTTGGGCACCTCTTTGTATTTCTTTGTCAGATAATAAATGGGTTTTTGTTTGTTTCTTTTTGGTTTTGTGGTTTGTTTTTTATCTCACTCTGTTGCCCAGACAGGAGTACAGTGGCATGATCAGGACTCACCACAGTCTCAAACTCCTAGGCTCAAGTAATCCTCCCACTTCAATCTCCCAAGGTTCTGAGATTACAGATGTGTGCCACTGCACATGGCCAGATGGTACATATGAATAAACAAATATGTTGTCAATCCCATTATAAGAATGGTATTGTTACAAGAAACTTGAATATCTCTGGGTCACTCCACTAGTCATGGAGACCAGCAGAAATTATACCAAGGATGAGAAGAATTTAGATTTGAGTAGAGGAGTTATACAGTGAGTACCAGCTGTGGCCCCAAGACCAACTGCTGTGGTGTCTATAGTTTGTCCCACTAATCTCCTCCTAGATTTTCCCTAATCTCCCTCTTTACTTTCTACCCATGAAGATATGTCTGTTGGATCCCTGAAGGACTTACTTCCTAAATTTGTATACAAAAGTGGATCCCTGAAATGCAAAAGGAAAATTATGGTAGTCACAGAATTGTACTTCTCTGAGCTTCTTAGAAGGAAAGTTTGCCATTTGCCTGCACTGAGTATAGTTAGTTGACAGCCTCCATGAATGACCCCCAAATTTCAAGCCAAGCCCATGCTTTTTCTAGGCAGCACCAAACCAGTGACTAAGAATAACACAGGTACTATGGCTTAGTCATTTCTAATTAATGTGGGACTCCTCAAATGGGTAATATTTGCTTCACAGCTTCAAAAGAGTTAGTCAAAGGTTTGTCAGATTTATATCATAGTATGAGGCTCTCTTTGCCTCAGCCCTCTTCCTTTCCTTTTTCCATTCACTGGTGTCAGTTCAGCCTTGTGATTTGACAATTGTGCTTTCTCTCATACTTTTCACTAGAGTTACTCTCCTCCCCCAATAAACCACGTGGTTCTCTTAACCATGCTCCAGTGACTGACACACTATGAAAGTCAGAAAACATCTTTAATGTCCTAAAAAAATACTGTTAATCTAGCATTCTATATGCAATAAAATTATCTTTCAAAATTGAATGTAAAATAAAGATATTCACAGACAAAGGAGAAAAATGCTGAAAGAATGGATCACCAGAAACTCTACATTACAAGAATTACTAAAGGAGGTACTTCAGGTTTAAGAAAAATAATCCAAGATGGAAGAATAGAGATAAAGGAAAGTAAATGGCTCTGGAATGAGCAAATACATGAATAAATATGAAACTATTAACCACTTAGAGCAACAATGGTAATATTCTGTGAGTTTTTTCCATTAGAATTAAATGCATGACAAAAATGGCAAACAAACAATGAGAGACTACTAAATGAAGTACAACTGGTAGAAAGAGTTTGCATTGTTTAGAGTGTTGTAAAAATACTAATTTAAGGAACACAAAGTAATAGGATAAAGAATTAACTTTAGAGTAACCACAAAACAATGATACTAAACATATACTAAAAACACACAGGTTATCAGATAGAATTTTAAACATCAAACTGTATGCTGCTCATAAGAAACATACTTTAAATGTAAAAGTAAATGCAATTTGAAAATAAAAGAATAGAAAAAAGATACTCTGTATAAACACTTAGCATAAGAAAGATGCTATTGCTAAATTAATAGACAAAATTGCTTGGAAGACAAGAAGTAATTAAAAGATAAAGACATTTCATAGAAATAAAAGGGTCATTAACAAGAAGATACACAAACTTAAATTTATAGGACTCTTATAATATAGTTTTATAATATATAAAGCAAGAGTTAACAAAACTAAAAGAATAGACAGGCATATACACAATTACAATTGGACATTTTAACACACCTTTCTCAGTAGCTAAGTGTATAAGCAGGTAAAAATTAGTAAGGATATAAAAGATTTGAACATTATGATACATAAATTGATTGAATTGATCTATATAAAATACTACAATATTTTAACCCAATTTTCCCAGTAACTTATAAAACAAGCAGACAAAAATCAATAAGAAAGATTTAGAATAGTCAAAACAATATTAAAAGAGAAGAAAAAAGTCATAGGACTGACACTACCTGATGTCAAGATTTATTATAAAGCTACAGTCAAGACAGTGTGGTATTGGTGAAAGAACAAATAGATCAATGAAATAGAATAAAGAGTTCAGATCCCAGCTGATCTTTAGCAAAGGAGCAACTGCAATATGTGGAGAAAAATGCAGTCTTTTCAACAAAGGTACTGGACCAACTAGATATCCACATGCAAGAAACAGAATCTAGACTTTACATCATTCATAAAATTAACTCAAAATGGGTCACAGACCTAAATGTAAACTAGAAAACTCCTAGAAGATAACATGGGAGAAAATATAGATGACCTTGAGTATGGTGATGACTTTTTAGGTACAACACCAAAGGCATGACGCATGAAAGACAAAATTGATAGGCTAGACTTCATTAAAATTTAAAACTTCTGTTCTTTGAAAGACACAGTCAAAAGGATTAAAAAGACAGGCTACACTCTGGGAGAAGATGTTTACAAAATTTCTGATAAAGGATTGCTTTCCAAAATATACAAAGAAAACTTAAATCTCAACAATAAGAAAATGAACAACCCAATTAAAAAATAGGCAACAGATGTGATAGACATCTCACCAAAGAAGACACAGAGATGGAAAATAAGTATATAAAGATGCTCTGTATCATGTATTACTTGAGAAATGCAAATTAAGACAACAAGAAAATTCCACTATACACCTATTAAAATGGCCAAGATCCAGAACACTGACAGCGCCAAATACTGGTGAGGATATAGAACAAGAACTCTCAATCATTGTTGGTGGGAATGCAAAATGGTACAGCCACTCTGGAAGATAGTTTGGAAGTTTCTAACAAAGCTAAACACAATCTTCTCATATGATCCTGCGATCTCTCTTTTCGTAACTTACCCAAAGGAGTTGAAAAATATCCAGACAAAATCCTGCATATGGATGTTTACAGCAGCTTTATTCATACTTTCCACAACTTGGAGGCAATCAAGATGTCCTTCAGTAGGTGATGGAATAAATGAACTGTGATGCACCAAGATAATGGATTATTATTAAGCACGGAAAATAAATGAGGTATCAAGCCATAAAAAGACATGGAGGAAACTTCAATGAATATTATTTAGTGAAAGACGCCAATCTTAAAAGCCTACATAATCTGTGATTTTAACATTCTAGAAACACTAAAATTATGAAGACAGTAAAAAGATCAGTGGTTGCCGGGAGTTATGAGGGATGCAGATATGAATAGGCAGAGCAGAGAGGATTTTCAAGGCAGCAAAACTATTTTCTACAATACCATAATAGTGGATAGATGTCATTATACTTTTGTCGAAACCCATAGAATGTACACCACGAAGGGTGAATTCTAGTGTAAACCATGAACTCTGGGTGATAATGACCTGTCAATGTAGGTTTATAGATGGTATCAAAGGTACTATTCTTGTGTTGGATGTTGACAGCAGGGGAGGCTTTGCATGCATAAGGGCAGAGGGTATATGGGAAATCTCTGTATCATCCACTCAATTTTGCTACAAATCGAGCACTGTTGTAAAAAATAAAGCCTATTTTTTAAAAAGAAGAAAGTAAGGCATTCCACATTTGAAAAAATATATTTGCCATATAGACACTTGACCAAGAAATCATATCTCATTATTATATCCAAATAAAGGGATATATATTTGGAATAATAATTGATTTTCCCAACAAATCAATAGGAAAAAAATAATAATAAGTGTACCAAATAATAAAAGAAGTAGTTTACAAAAGATAATAACCAAATGTATAGTAATGGCTAATTTGCTCAACGTTATACTAACTAAGGAAATACAAATTCGGTCTCCAATGAGATACCACTAAAAATAATGACTGACAATAACAATTTTTGGCAAAGATACAGAGTGCGTGAAACTCTCATATTTAGCTTTTGAGTGTATAAATTAGTTCAATCATTTTTAGTAATTAAAAACCTATTTTATAACTCACTAATCCAGCACCTGGGCATATCAGAAAAATATTACAAAAACCCACAAAAATAATATACAAATATTGATAGTAACTTTATTTCCAAGAATTGAAAATTGTAAACAGTTTATATCCTCATAACAAAGAGAATAGATAAGTAAATCATGTCATATTTATACTATGGAGTTATACATGAAAATGCACACAAAAATAAATTACTAATTCATACAACAGCACAGATGAATCTCAAAAACATTATATTAAGTCATATGAAAAAAGAGTCAATACTTTCTGATTCAACTTGTAAAGTTCATATGGAGTTCAAGACAAGCAAAACTAATTTATTACATAAAAATAAAAAGAGAAATTGCCTCTGGCAGGGAAAGGGTATTTGTTAGGAAGAAGCATAAGGGAAATTCTGGAAAATTGGAATTCTATACCTTCAACTCAATGGTAGTTACATGGGGTATACAAGCGTAGAAATCATTGAGTTCTATACTTAAGGCTTACATGTCTTATACATACATACATACATATACACACATAATTTCTTAATAAAATATGAAAAATACACATGTATACAGAAAATATGTATTCTTCATTTACAATGTGTTCACCACTGTATTTGAACTTTTGCATTTAAATCAGGAATTACAAAGATGAATAAACATCCTAACCCACAGTCCAGCAGTGGAATTGAGGAGACAGCTATTTAAACAGACAAATGGAACATCACAACATAAACGACACCTCCAGAGTCATCATCATGTTGCTGTGGAAATATCTAGGATGAAAGCAACTACGTCTTTGGAGGCTGATGGAAGTCTTCACTAAAGAATCAATTTTAAGCTTAGAATTTAAAATGAAGTAGAAATGTGCTGGGGAGAGAGTGTATGGGGTGGGGTATAATTTGATATTCCTGACATAATAATATATAAGAAGGTATGATCCAGGAAATATAAATGAGGTTTATAATTGCTGATTCAATTAATGAAGTGAATGATAGCCAGACTAAACAATTAATTTAACACTAATAGTTCCTAAACACAAGTTGCAAAATTGTGGGCATATCAAAATTATCTTAGAGGGTACTTTTTAAAAATCTTTTTATTACAAAGATGTGGGGTACAATTCAGGGTTAGGTACACAAACATTGATTATCTTGGAGCGTACTTTAAAAGTTACTCCAGAAGTTCACATGCATCTCTTTCACCTCTACCCCTCACCTTAAGAAATACAGCCATTGGGAGTTACTGTAAGTAGCAGGAATGTATCAGGTGCCACCAGTGTTTGGGGACAGAAAGAAGGATTGAGAATCACTGCTTTAGGGCAAAACTGTGATGATTCAAGAAGGGAAAGATTAATACCTCATCAAAGTCAAAAATAGAATTTTCAAGTAATTTCTGAATTAAACATAATAGAACAGAAAGTCTGATTGGAAGTGCCCGATAAGACCACTCTCCCAAACATGAAGAATATTTTCCTCATATATTTTTTTCTTATTACCATATTGGAATAGGTACTACCCAAAATACCTAGTTCTTAATAAAATATTACATTAATTATTAATTCAATGAAAATCTTTCTCAATGTATATATTTTTAATGTTTCCCATATCATACTTTGTATTCAATAAATGTAACCCTAAAACAGTCCTCTGGTTTTGTGGCAGGGTTCCATGCAATCATAACGGAATACAGATAGTTTTCTATTTGGCTTTTTTTTTTTTACATGTCTACTTTTTTCATACAATTTATATTACACTAAGAAGTTGGAGATTCCTCACCTTTCATCTATAAAAATATTCTGTGTTGTCAGACTCTTTGAGCAATACCTTTGACAAGCTTTCATGTTCCATCTTTCCCATTAAAAATCTGCACCATGAATAAATACTGCCCCCAGTAGTTAGTTAAAATAGTATTTTGCCACCTTTCACCCCTTTTGCTCACAAAGTAATCTAAACCTAGCACATTAAGGGAGAGATCAAAGTGATGTTGCTGTTTTATGTACAGTAGGTGCAGTCAGCTCATTTGTGAGTTACCACTCTCTAGGGCAAAGATAAGGCATGCAAACAGTTAGTTGTGGCCTTTCACCCACAAAATTGAGTTCATAGTGAAATATATGTGATGCACAAAAGAGATAAAGAGGAAGAAATGTTGAAATCAACATAAAGAAGGAAAATAGGCAGAAACCAGACAATATTTAAACATTTTCTAGATATTAAAATGTCACAGTACTTATAACGAATAATTACGACAGAATTTAAATTTCTTTGTATGTGTAGCCATGGGGAATAGGCCGTATAATCTCTGTCCAACAAACACAGGACAGACAGACAAGGCATAATGTAACCTCTATTCATATGTTAACCCTGAAAACTACCCTGCTAAGTAACATCTGAAACCCCGTTTCTAAATTAGAATCTGATTTATCTCCTAAATTATAAGCTTCATCACCACAGAGTTCAGTTAGAACATCAAACATTGTTCTTCGAAGAAAGAAAATAACTTCCCCACTGTCAATGTAATTTTATCCCAGGGGCTGAAGATCGCATTTTTCATTGTAGAGCACATTTTGCTTTTCCTTTTGTCCTCCTCTCCTTTTATAGAAAAATCACATTAAGGCTAGCCAGGATGTAAAATGCACATGTCCAGCCACTGCAGCGAAATTCCATAAGGAAAGTGGCAGGGATAGCTACAGCAGGCATTGTACTTTTCTTCCCATATTTCTTTTGAAGATGTCTTCAGACTTGTGCCACATAGTTGATTTTATAAGCTGTGGAGCATTGCACTATATTTAGTATAATATTGTCTTCCAAGAACAGTCAAAAGCTTTTTTTGTTTTTTTAATTTACTGTACCACAGAGGTAAGCCCAGGCAGCCCAACTATTCTTAAAACTATGCAAACCTAGTGAGGACAATCTAAGACTTATAGGAAAGACACTCAGGGATACTTTAAAATATTTGATCTACATTCTTTGCTTTTTATGTGACAAACTACCAAGTCACTTTACAATAAAACTTATGGATAAATATTCACTTTCTCTCACCCCTGCATTCACTTTCTCCTGCCTTCCAAACAACCTCTCTGATCCTTCATTTCAGGGCATGTTTGTACAGAATAGAAAAGTTGTCTTCTTTCTTTTTTAAAAATGCCTAAACTTTTGGAAGTGATTAAGCTAAGTGCCCTGGCCAGGAAGAGAGGAGAGTGGTTTGCATTGAAGAATGGCCAGAAGGAAGAGGAAGCTGTTTCCCTCAGGCTGAGAAGTCTGAGGTCACCAGAGTATGAAGAACTTGAAAGCAAACATGTACCAGCACCTGTAGAGATAAGACTGCAGAGTGCTGAAGTTTATTCTGGGAAGACTTCCTGGAATCCACTGAACCCTGAGCTCCTTGTTGTGCCAGATTCAATTGTCTCTAGACCTGAAAAATCAAGAAGGGCCAAAGCTTCAACCTGCGACTCAGGCAACTCCATCTTATGCTTCATACAGTCTTTTTTTGCAATTATCCAACATCATTCTAGGCAATCTAGTCTATAAATCATCTCTAGAGAATTGCCTTTTGTTGATTAGCATCACCCTGCTTTGGTTCATAACATCTCTTCTCTCAGAGATATGTTTTCTTCCTAACTGTTCTAATCTTGCCCATCTTCCCAGGACTAATCTAAGTTTCTCTTCCTCCAGAAAGTCCTCCCAGAGTACTCCAGGTTTCACTGATCTTCTCTTTCTCTAATCAAATCATTTATGCCCAATTTCAAGATTAATTGCAACAGCTTTAATTTTAATGTATTTGTTACCATTTAGCTATTTAAGTGACCAGAACTTGTAAATTTTCCCCAGGTATATTTTCAGCTCTTTGAAGGCAATGATCATGTCATATCATTCTTTATACTATCCACAGTGCTTTTGAGAAATATTATTATGGGTTGGTTAAGAGCATAAATGCTGATGCCAGACTTCCTGGGATTAAGTCCTGCCTCAACTCCTAACTAGCTGCATGACACTGGCAAGTTGTTTAACTTTCCATGCCTTCATTTCCTCTTCTAAACAAGATAGACATAATTAAATAATTGTTTCAATAAAGTTGTTGTGAAAATTAAATGACCCAATGCATTTAAGAACTTCAAACAGCACCAAATAAGTGTTAGCTTTGATAACAACTATTATCCTTTTCATGTATTATTTGTTCACTTTTATCCTGGAATACCTTCTTTAATTATTTTTTCTTCTGTTGTTTTATTGCATTTGGTTAGAAAATATTTTTTGAGTTTCTCATGAATGCAAAGCACTGTTCTATGTAACATGGAAAGAGAAATACACATACAACCTACTTCCTTCTCTCAACAAACTTAGAGTGTGAAGAGTGCCTATCCTACAAAAACACTTTGTTTCATCTCTTCGATCAGGTCTTTCTGGAAGGCTCCTCTGAATGGGGCACATAAGGCATAGCTTGCCTAACTAGATCATAAAACACTTGAGGACAAGGCCTGCCTCATTGTCCATATTATCACTCACAGTACCTACCAGAGTGCTTTCATATTGTAAGCACTGAGTAAATATTTGACAGATTTATCCTTATTTCTCATCATTTCTTCAGTGCAAATCTCAAGAAAAGTAAATAGCTAGTTCTATTAGAAATGCCTTGTTATTGGAAGAAGCTGAGTTTCCACAGTGTTGACCTTTGAGGTGATACTGATCAGAAGTTCTGATAATTTTAGGGGAATCAAGAACTCATAAAGTCCTTTTTAAGAAGGGGTGTGTGTGTGTGTGTGTGTGTGTGTGTGTGTGTGTGTGCGTGCGCACGCGCGCACGAGTGTGTGTGTGTTTGCATCAGGGTGGAAGTAACTTCTTTCAAAGATATCACATAAGCTCTATGCTTTGAATTTTCCTATATAAATATTGTGACTCAAGGGCATTGAAAATTAAGAGCTTAAAATATCCTGAAATATTTAGTACCTGAAGTTATAATGTCTCTAAGTACAACACAACATTTGATCCTATATTTTATAAGATAATAAGCACATTTCATGTACAGTTTTTAATTTTATACACTTGAGCCTCAGTAATTGTTACTTATTAATCCTTTTTGAGGTCTACAGTTGCAACTCTTCACAACTTTTAGAATTGCAGTTCTGATTTAATTATGTACCTTGTCATTTTATTACCTTATCTCTTTTACTCAGTATGTAAAAAGGGGCCAATAAATATTTGTCAAATGTTAAATAATGAAAATTATATACTATGAATTCTACTTGGAATGATGACAAAGAAAAAAGTTGATAATCATGCTTTCAACACAAATAAATAAAAATTCATAAATAATTTGATTTAAATGATATATATTTTGTCATGAATTAAAGAAAATTAAGTGTAGAAGAGAAAATTTGGGGTGCAAATTTGTTTTAGGCATACTTTCTTAGGATCATGAAAAACAAAATGCTTAGTGCTAATACTGCTAAAGTGTTGCATACAAGCTATAAATAGAAATCTGGAAAAATTATGAATTAAAATTTATGAATGTTCTTGGGCTGTTTCAATATGCATTCATTTGTACTTGTTCTTCTTTCTCCACTCTTTATTAGTACATTTAATTGGGATAAATAAATAAAATTAATTAATAAATAACAGGAATGTGCTTTGAAATTTTACTTTGCTAAGTGTATCCCAGGTCTTTGAATTGTGCCTAATATATTGACATATAGTAGATGCTCAATAAATAAGAATTGAACATAAAAAAACAGATGTTCTCTTGTTAGGTATATTTTAAAAGGAATCTGACAAATTTTAAAATAAATAATGAAAGAGTTATACAAACCTGCCAGGTTAAGCAAGTTAACAATGTCACTTCTCCAATTTTCATTGCTTATGTTCTTTCATTTCATAAAAGAATTGTTTTTAAACTTAACTCATATCAAATTGATCTCTGCTTATGAGAAAACCATACAACTGAAGATATCAAAGTAGGGTTAAATTTGCATTCTGTCAAATCGTTTTACTCTAAGAGTTCTTGGAAGTCAAGCATGCTGGCTAATTTCCAAAGAGAACTGACTGCTCTAAAAACAATTTAGAACTCCCACTCCTTCTACTAAATTTTTTTTAAAAAGAGTAAAAGGAGAGCATAAGAGGGTGAAAAGAAAGAAAAAGAAAAAGGGCTGTTCAATTAAGGTGAAAATGAATCTTTGAATCATCTAAGACTTAACAGGTCATAATTTCCTAAGAGTCTTTCCTAGTATCCAGCATATAAACAGTAGCCAAATTCAGTGGAATCGTGTTAAAAATGGAACAGAAACATGCACACACACACACACACACACACACACACACACACACACAACACACAAGTTGAAATAAAATAAATGAGAATTACTTGGAACCATACTGAGACATAAGGAGTGATCACAAGAACCAGCAATTTCCATTGTTTAATCTTGTGTTTTAAAACTAGAAAGTATTTTATAATGCTTCACAGCTTAACTATATGACTTTCTAGCACCATTCATATAATGCATTTTTTCTTATTTACATAGTGTTTCATAATTTTTGCATTAAGGATTTGTTCTCAGTGATCATTTCATTCATCTATTCATTATTCATTGATTTATCTGCTCATTCAATAAACATTTATCAAATGCCTGTATAAGGAATATTCTCATTGATCCAGATAGTGGAGAAATAAATACATGCTAACATATATACATACAAGATACAGTACAGTTGCTTAATTGGTCAATGCTGTGGGTAACATAATGAGGACTAGGAAGAGAGATGGACACAGTAGAAGTTAGTTTTGAGGAGAGAGGCAATTCTCTTTCATACAGGAGAAAAGTATATTTGATGATATAAATAATCGAGAAATTGTCAATAGGAGTTTTCTGACAAGATGGAAATTAAACATGGACTATTGACTTCCTCTCCCAAAATAAGCACTGCAGAAATTAGAAAAGAGCAATAGAAACATAGATATAAGAAATGAACTTTAAAATAACTGGAATGACTTAATTTCTGGGTCAACTTGACTGAGCAGTAGGACGCACAGATATTTGGTCAAACATTATTCTAGTGAAGGTGTTTTGGAGGAGATTAACATTTAAATCTGTAGACTGAGTAAAGAAGATTGCCCTCCCTAATGTGGGCATAGGCTTCAACCAATCAGTTGTAGGCCAGACTCTTTTCGGACTTCGGACTCAAACCGAAATACCAGCTTTTCCTGGGTCTTGAGCCTGCTGGTATCTGAACTGGAACTACACCATTGGTTCTTTTGGTTTACAGGCCTTCAAACTAGGTCTGGAAATACATCATCAACAATCCTGGATCTCTAGCTTGCCAACTCACTCTACAGATCTTTGGATTCTTCAACCTCCATAACAGTGTGAGCCAACTCTTTATAACAAATATCTTTATCATCTATCTATCTATCTATCTATCTATCTATCTATCTATCTATCTATCTATATTTATCTATCTACCTACCTATCTATCTCTATCTATCTATCTCTATCATCTCTCTGCTTATCCATCTATCTATCTATACATTCTATTGATTCTCTTTCTCTGGAAACCCTGACAGTATCCTGTGGGTGTGGGTGGGGGGTGGCAGAAGGAGATATGTGGAAGTGAGGACATAGTATCAGGGGTGACAACAGAAGCAAGATGGGAAAAAAAGGATTTTGAATCTTTTTTTTTTTTTTTTGAGTTGGAGTCTCACTCTGTCACTCAGACTGAGGTGCAGTGGCCGCTCCCGCCCACTGCAGCCTCCATCTGCTGGGCTCAGGCAATCCTTCAGCCTCAGCCTTCCAAGTAGCTGTATCTACAGGTGTGCACCACCACACCTGGCTAATTTTTGATTTATTGTAGAGATGAGGTCTCGCCAAGTTGCCCAGGCAGTTCTCGAAACCGCTGACTCAGGCAATCCACTCACCTCAGCCTCCCAAAGCACTGAGATTACAGGCTGAGCCACCGAGCCCAGTTTTACTCTTGGCTCTCTTCTTTCTTTCAAGGATTCATTACTTGTCCCATCACTACTATAAGGCAGACATTAATAGGAAAAAAATCTCAATTATCAAGGTAGTCTAGGTAATATGCAGGCAGATGAAGACTTGCTGGGAGCTGCTGTAGACAAGGTTTGACCTGCTGACCACAAACATTTACTCACTCACTTTCACCACTCCAAATCCTAACTGGCTGTGAATTTTTAAACCAAGGAGCTGCTCTATTCCCAGTATTACTTCTTTCAAATAGATTAAGATATAATCTATTATCTGAGAAACTGTTGGTTGGAGGACATCAGATAATGGTGTAGGGTAGGCACTTGGTGGTGTCTGGAGTTCTTTGCCATGAGGCACAATTTCTCACCTCTCCTTAAACTTGTCAAAAGAATGTGTAACCTCAATACACATACCAGTCAGGAATTCTGGTATATCTATGGTAACATGGACTCACATACAAAGTAATTAGCCATTTTATGTGAGGAATTACTAGTAGAAGCAGATAGCAGATGGAAAATGTAGGCAGCATCAAGTGTTATTATTGAACATGACTGGTCAGATATTTAAAATACTCAAAATAAGTTTCTTAAATTAATTAAAAGATTCTTTTAAATGTTGTAGGAATAATAAACAAAAAGGGCATTTTGGTTGAAATAAATAGAGGCATACCTCATTTTATACACTTCACTGCATACATCATGCTTGGCATATAACACTTTTTTTTAGAAATTGAAGGTTTATGGAAGCTCTGTTTCAAGCAAGTCTACAGACGCCATTTTTCCAACAGTATGTGTTCACTTCATATCTCCTTGTCACATTTTGGTAATTCTCACAATATTTCAAGCATTTTAATTGTTATTATATCTACATGATACTCTGTGTTCAGTGATCTTCGATGTTTACCAGTGTAATTGTCACTAATGAACCATACCCATACAGGATGATGTACTGTGTGTTCGAATTGCTCTAACTCCCACCTGTTTCCCAATTGCTCTCCCTTTCCTGGCCTCCTTATTACCTGAGACACAACAATATTGAAATTAAACTTATTAATGACCCTACAGTGATCTCTAAGTTCTCAAGTGAAAGGAAGAGTCTCACATCTCTCACTTTAAATCAAAAGCTGGAAATGGTTAAGTTCAGTGAAGAAGGTATGTTGAAAGCTGAGACGGGCCAAAAGCTGAACCTCTTGTGCAAAACGGTTAGCCAAGTTGTGAATGTTAAAAAATAAGCTCTTGAAGGAAGTTTAAAGTACTATTCTGGTGGATATACGAATGACAAGAAAGAAAAATAGCTTTATTGCTTATACAAAGTAAGTTTGAGTGATCTGAATAAAAAGTCAAACCAGTCACATTCCCTTAAGCCAAAGCCTAAACTAGGGCAAATCCCTAACTCTCATCAATTCTAGGAAGGCTGAGAGAGGTTATGAAGCTGCAGAAGAAAAGTTTGAAGCTAGTAGAGTTTGGTTCATGAAGTTTAAGGAAAGAAGTCATCTCCATAATGTAGAAATGCAAGGTGAAGCAGCAAGTGCTGACGGAGAAGCTACCGCAAGTCATCTAGAAGATCTAGCTAAGATCATCAAAGGTGGCTACGCTGAACAGATTTCAATGTAGATGAAACAGCTTTCTTCTGAAAGAAGATACCATTTATGAAATTCATGATTGAGAAAAGTCAATGACTTCACTTCAAAGCTTTAAATTCCTAGAGCTCTTAAGAATTATGCTAAATCTACTCTGCCTGTGCTCTAGAAACGGAACAACAAAGCCTGGATGACAGCATATCTCTTTATAGCATGGCTTACTAAATATATTAAGCCCACTGTTAAGATCCCCTACTCAGATAGAAAATTCCTTTCAAATTGTAACTGTTCAATGACAATGCATCTGCTCACCCAAGAGCTCTGATGAACATATACAAGGAGATTAATGTTGTTTTCATGTCTGCTAATATCCATTCTGCAGCCCATGGATCAAGGAAACATTTTGATTCTCAAATCTTACTAAAGAAATAAATTTCATGAGGCTATAGTTGCAATAGTTAGTTATTCTTCTGATGAGATTGGGCAAAATAAATTGAAAACCTTCTGGAAAGAATTCACCATTCTAGATGCCATTAAAAACATTTATGATTCATGGTAAAAGGTCAAAATGCCAACATTAACAGATTTTTGAAAGAAATTGATTCCAACTTTCATGGGTGACTTTGAGGAGTTCAAGATTTCAATGGAGAGAATAACTGCAGATGTGATGGAAATAGCAAGAGAACTAGATTAGAACATGAAGGTGACCGAATTGCTATAATATCATGATCAAACTTTATCACATGAGAAGTTGCTTCCTAAAGATGAGCAAGGAAAGCAGTTTATTGAGATTAATCTACTTCTGTTAAAGATGCTATGAATGACACTGAAATCACAACAAATGATTTAGAAGATCACATAAACTTGTGGATAAAACAGAAACAGGGTTTAAGAGGATTAACTTCAATTTTGAAAGAAGTTCTACTGTAAATAACATGCTATCAAATAGTATCACATGCTTCAGAGAAATTTTTCAAAAAGGAAGAGTCAATCGATGGAGCAAACTTCATTTTCACCTTATATTAAGAAATTGCCACGCTACCCCAACCTTTAGCAACCACCACCCTGATGAGTCAGCAGTCACCAACACTGAAGCAAAACCATTCACCAGCAAAATGGTTATGACTGACTGAAGACTCAAATGATTATTAGTATATTTTAGCAATAAAATACTTTAATTAAGGTATGTACATTCTTTTAGACAAGTAGTGGACTACTATATAGAGTAATTAGAAGTTTTATGTATGCAGGGAAACAAAAAAATGTGTGTGACTCATTTAATTGAGATATTTTCTTTATTGTGGTGGTCTGGAACAAGCTCACTGTATCTTCAAAGTACACCTATAATTAAAAAACAAGGTTGCCTAGCAGGAACTGAAAGTTATGGTTGAAGAATTATCTCAGATGTCAATTGAAGATGATAAAGGGAGAAAAATTATATAACATAAACCAAGATACATGGAAGAAGGAAGAATATCAAAGGAATAGGAAAATTCTAACCAGAAAGATGAATCAACAACAAAAATCAATAACTATGAAAACCTTCCTGCCAGGGGAAAAAAGATAAATATTCAAATAAAGATGAGAAAAGTCACTAATATAACTGAACAGAAGCTTTAGAAACACATATCTAGAAATATTATCCTAACCTACTCATTCTCTGAAAAAATTAAAGAAAATTTATTTTACTTTAAAATGAGTAATTAAAAAATTGAGATCAATTTACAAATTATAAGAAAAAAGAGATTAAAAGCAGACTAACATCAATAAAAACAAGCCAAAATATGTGACCTCTCCCAAAATAGACCCAAAAAATCCCATATTATTTTAAAGTAAGCTAAAAATTATATTAGGGAATGTTTGAAAAAATTTATTTAAAAAAATTTATGAAAATAAATCAAGATTCAAAGAGATTCTGAAAAGTAGAAAAGTTCTCATTTTAGGAGAGTAAAGAAAATAAATTTCTTAAAAAGAGCTTACAAAACCCTAGGAAAAGTTGGAAATAAATATAATATAAGAACAATTTAAGAAATGAAACCTTAAAAAAAAGAACACAGGAGAGAATAAAAAAAATATATAATGCTTCAAGATAATATAAGAATAAATCAAAAAATTTTAAAAGCCAAAAATAAATAAATAAATAAAAATATTCAAGAATAAGTGAGAGTCATAGAAAAGAGCTAAAAAGATTTGAAATAAATAGGACTTCCTAAAGAGCAAATATTAAACCCAACAATAATTTTTTAAATATAAAATTAGTATATTATATATATTTATATGGCACAATGTTTAGCTGGAAAAATTAACCTTGAACAGCCAATACTAAGTCATATCCCTTTAAGTGTTATCCCTTAAAGGGAAATTTTTAAAAATGAAAGAAATAAGCCAAAAGACCAAGCTATTTATAAAAGAAATAAATCAAACTGTCATTAAACTTTTTAGTAACAATGAACTAGGCTCCAAATCAATAAACTAGCATATTTTAGATATTTAAGAAAGTAAAATGTAGACCACAAACTCTATATTCAGTCAAAAGTACCTTCAAATATAAAGGTCACACACAAACTGTAATGAACAATCAAGAATTCAGAAAATATTTTTTCATGAGTTCTTCCTTAGGACTCCATTAGAGAACAAACATCTTCCAGATTAAATTAGAAATAATATAAAATTATAAAATATTCTTAAAGTCATCATAAACAAACAAAACATGTTAAATCTAGGGGCTAGAGCTAAAGCAGTTATTAGAGGACAACACATAGAATTAAACACTTACACTGATAAAGACAAGTAAGTTAATAATTCAAAAGCTGAAAAAAGAACAATAAAGTAAACCAAAAGAAAGCAACATAAAGGAATAAAGGTAAAGCAAAAAATAATGAATTAGAAAACAGAAAAAAATATAAATGAGAAATAAATCAAAGTCAAAAAATAAACAAATTAGAAAAATTCTGTCTAACTTAATTATGAAAAGAGCAAAAGCACAAGTACACAAAACTAGAAATAACAAAATGATGAAAGTTTAAAAATCATGAGAGATTGAAAATCAGATTAAATAAATACTTTTTAGAAAAATACAACTCACCAAAATTATCTCCAGCAGAGAAACCAAGTATAAACAAACCAATTACAATAGAAAAAAAAATTGAGCTCCCCACAATAAACAGCAGACCAGATAGATAACTTCAAAATAAAATTTCCACCAACCTTTATATCTTCAAATCTCCAAATATTAAACTATGCCAGGCCAAGCTTGGTGGCTCAGCTTGTAATCCCAGCACTTTGGGAGGCTGAGGCGAGTGGATTACCTGAGCCCACAGGTTTGAGACCAACCCGGGCAACTTGGCGAGCCTTGTCTCTACAGTAAATCAAAAATTAACCGTTGCAATAGCGCATGCCTGTAGTTCCAGCTACTTGGAAGGTTGAGGTGGAAAGATTGTCGAAGCCAAGCTGGTCAATACTGGGGTAGCCGAGAGTGTACTACTGCACTCCAGCCTGGGTGACAGAGTGAAACTCCAACTCAAAAAATAAAAAAACTATGCCAGATTACAAGAAAGCAGGAACATTTTCAAATCATTTAATGAAGCAAGTATAATAGTATTTCAAAATCTGAAAAAACTTACCAAAAAACACCAGAGAGAAATCTCATTTATAGTGATGACAAATTTTTTTAAATAAAGTATTACCAAAGAGAATTTAACAATATATTTGAAAAAATAGTACCGGTAGGCTTATTCAACAAATTCGTGAGAGGTTTGATACTAAGAAATACATAATATAATTCATCTATTGAGAGATAAGGAGGAAAAAAAAAAAAACACGAATTACTTCCATAAAAGGAGAAAGGAATCAGACAAAAATCAACACACATTTATATTAGAATATTCAATAAAATAGGAAATAATAGATATTCCTTAAAGATCTTTGGTAAAATGTGTGTGTACAAACAATAGTTGTAAGTATTAAATTAAAAAGAGTTCCTAAAATTGACTAAAAAATGCACAACTTTTTAAAAAGTATTATGAACTCCTAATATTTACATTTTTATCATTTTATATTGCTTAAATGAACATGTTATGTTTATGTACCTAAATAAACATAAAGATAGGCATAAATTCTGTATGCATATAGCCTCCTTGTGAGTGTGAAGTGGCATTTCATTGCGGTTTTGGTTCTCCATTCCCTTTTAAAGCTACTAACAAACCAACTAATTATTTTCTGAACTCACTTCTTTCCCTTAACACCTTTTAAATGCAGCCAATAGCAATTATATCAGTTATAAATTCATTATTTAAGATAGTTATGATCTGCTGTGGCTTACATGATTGGTATTTTCTTTTTCATTTTTAATATTTTTCTCCATCTCTCTCTCTTTTTTTTTAACCTATTAGGTTTGTTAATTTCAAAGGCCACTTTTAAAAGGCCACTGCTATGGTTTGAATATGTTGCCCTTACTTGAATTTAGAAAAATTCAAGTGTTGTCAATGAGACAGCATTAAGAGATGGGAACCTTAAATAGATAATTGGGACAAGAGGTCACCTCCCTCTGTAGCAGGATTTAGGCCTTTATAAAAAGGCTTCATGCAGCTCTCTGAAACCTTGCCCTTCTGCCTTGTGACGGCATAGTGTTCCTCCCAGAGGATATAGCATCAAGGAGCCATTTTGAACTTCCCAGTCTCCAGAACTGTGAGTAATATTCTTTATTAATTACTCACAGAATAGTAATATTCTATTCTTTATTAATTACTCAGTCTCAGGTATTTTTGTTGGAGCATCACAAACATATTAAGCAGCAATTGATATTGAGAGGACTAAAGTGTTGCCATAACAAATACTTTTAAATGTGGAAGCAACTTTGGAACTAGATATGGGTAGAGGCTGGAACAGTTTTACAGTAAATGGTGAAAAGAGTCTGTCTTGCCATGAATGAAGCATTAAAAGTGATTCAGGTGATGGCTCAAAAGGGGAGAGATGCAGAGAAAGAATCATTCTTCTTACAGATTACTTAAGTGGTTGTGACAGTGAAGATTATTCTACAGTTACTTCTGAGGAGGTCTCAAACAGAAACAAGAAACAAGGTATTAGAAACTGGAGAAAAGGTCCTTGTGATAAAGTGGCTTGGAACTTGACTGAATTATGTCCATGTCCTAGCACTTTTGGAAGGTAGAATTTAGAAAAGATAAACTAGAGTATCTAGTAGGAAAAAAATCTCTAAGCAGCTATGTTTTCAGGGTTAACAGATAACAGTAAAATAAGAAAAGAGATAAACAATTTCAAAATAGAATTTATAATTAAAAGAGAAGCAGAACATAAAGATTTAGAAAATTCTCGGCCTGACCATGTAAAGAATGAAAAAGCAATTTAGGAGAAAAAAAACTAAGGGTGTGGCCAAGCAATTTTTTAATAAAGTGACTAATCTGGATAGAGAGATGCCAGACTCGAGTCATCAAGACAATGGGAGAATGACTCTGAAGGTATTTCAGAATCTTCAAGACTACCACACCTGTCACAAACTTAAAATGCCAGAGTCTTGATGACTCAGGGCGCCTGTGGCAACTCAGGACTGGCTTCCCAGGGCCATCTCAAGTCTCTGCTTTCTGTATTCTGGGGCAGCACTCCAAAGTAGCACTCAGCTGCCACCTCACCTGTGGCTCAAGTGGGCCTAGATGTGGCTTGAACTGCTTCTCCAGAAGGCACAGACTATAAGTCTTGGTAGCTGCTAACTCTAAAGGCTCACATCATGCATGAACTGTAGAGGCATGACTACTTCCATCTAGATTTCAAAGGATGTCTAGGAGAGACTTGGGGCCCAGAAAAACAACTGTCATGGGGGCAAGGATGCCAAAGAAAGCCTCAACTAAAGCAATGTCTAGTGAAACTGTGGGAGTGAGAATGCCTCCAAAACCCTAAAACCATAGAGCCACCAGGTACAACACCAGCCTGGGAAAACTGGAGGCAAGCAACTGTGAAAGCTGTGATGTGGGCTGCTTGCAGCAAAACCAAGGGGGAGGCATCTCCTGAAGCCTTGGGTACCCAACCCCCACTGCAGTGTGTCTGGAAGGCAGGACATGGAGCCAAAGTGATTATTCTCGAGCTTTTAAAGTTGTTTACCTCGTTGTATCTTGGACTTAAATGGGACCAGTTACCCCTTTCTTCTTTCATCTTTCTCCCTTTTGAGATGGGAATATTAATCTTCCATATATCCCACTCTTATATTGTGGAAGCATGCAACTTGTTTGACTTCATGGCTTTACAGCTGGAGAGCAATTTGCCTCAGCATGAAACATACCTTGGAGTCTCACCCAGATCAGATTTAGATAATAACTAGATGACACTCTGGACTTTAGACTTTTGAACTGATGCTGTAATGAGTTAAGACTTTTGGAGGCTATTGGGTTGAAATAAATATATTTTGTATGTGAGGGGGACATAACTGGGGGGACCTTGAACAGAATGCTACAGCTTGAGTAGGTCTGCAAAATTCAAGTGTTGCCAATGTGATAGTATTAAGAGGTGGGGCTTTTAAGAGGTGATTGGAACACAAGAGCCCCTCCTTCATGAATGTATTAAGGACCTTATAAAAGAAGCTTCATGCAGCATTTGATGTGCTTGCCCTTCCACCTTCCTGCAAGTGAGGATACAGCATTTCTCCCCTCTGGAAGAGACAGTATCAAGGTACCATCTTAAAAGCAGAGGGCAGCCCTCACCAGATAACTGAACCTGCTGCCTAGATCTTCGATTTCCCACTTGAGAATTGTGAGAAATAAATTTCTATTATCCATACATTTCTCAGTTTCAGGTATTTTTGTCATTGCAGAGTAAGATACCCACTCTTCTAATTTCATTCTTCTGATATTGAGGGAGCTAGAAAATCATATCATAGAGATTGTCGTAAAAAGGAGTCAATTAAGAGTCAATATGGTTGGATAGTAGGACAGAGTTTTCTACCTCTCTATATTTCTTCAAAATCCTCCAATTTTACATTTGTTGTGATTGTTAAGTTCACCCTCTATATTTTTTTCAGGTTTTTGGACATTTTCTCATATTATTATATATCAGCCTTTTGACAGATTTGAGAACCTAATTTTTAAAACTGTGCTAATTTTTCCACCAGAAAATTACAAAGACACATACTTTTTTTTTTTTTAGAATTTTGGGTGGGTCCTAAACCCTTGAACACAGATGTGCAAGGACTTTTATATATGAACTATATATAAGATATATGGACTCAGGTTAAAAACTATATTGATTCTTAGGTTTTAAAATATACAGAGTAGGGGGGAATATATACACAGTAAAATCAAAGTTCTAGAATAAAATAGAAATCTATTTAAATATTTGCAATCTTCAGTACTGGGGGATGGGAATAATTCCTTCTATATTCATAAAAAAGAAAGCAGCTAGATCTTATAGGTAATTTGCACCTCCTGGAAGAAAGAAAATCCAAGTTTTGAGGCAGGCTAGCAAGTGCAGGAAAAGTGACCTTTGTTTCACCCTAAAACACACACACACACACACACACACACACACACACACACACACACACACACACATACACGAAGCAAATAGCTAAAAATTTGGAAGATACCTCCAAGCTGTTTATGGGTGAAGTCAGCAGAGCAGAACAAGCCCTCCACCCTTCTTGAACATCTGATTGCAAGTAGAACAAGAACTCATCATGGAACTCAGATGCCCAAATAAAGACAAATTCATGGCCCTCATGACCCTCGCTCCTTCCCAACCACCTCTCAGAAAGCAGAGGAAATAAAAGCCAGTCAGACCCTCTTGGGCCATTTCTCACACTGAGATTGTCTGCACTTCCTTCCCTTGGAGTGTGTACATTTCTTCTTTGGGGAAGCTCTCCCCTTGAGAGTTCCCATACTCACACCCTTTTCCTTGGAGTGTGTATTTTCACCTTTATAAACTCTGTGCTTTACTTGCCAACTAGGTGACTTGTTTTTGAATTCTTTCCTGCAGCAGAGTCAGGACTCCAGATAAGAGCTGAGGTCTCTTCTCTCTATCCATAGAGAGACCTCCTTTTTGGCAACATTCTGAATCCAGTACTCTTTTTCAACATAGCTAGGAAAAATAAAAATTCTTCCTAGATTTACATAACTCAGTAGTCTATGCAGACATTCTTCATACTGTTTTCTTTCAATCTAGTAACTGTAGATTCATGTGTTTTACTTCATTTTTTACCAGAAGATAATACAGGATTTATTATTCAGATGAAGAGAAGGAAGAAGTTCAAAAACATGCAATAAAAGGGTGGTACAATAATTGCAAAACCTCCTAATTCTCTGTCTAGTATTTTTTCAGTTATATCACTTGGTCAGCATTTATCCATTCACTTCCTCAAAGATCTAACAAATATTTATTGAGTTCTTGTTCTATGTGTGACTTCTTGACAGCATTTAATTCAATCACATTATATTACATGCATCTTAGAAGTTAACTCTATCAAATGTAACAGGTTTGAACCTGTTGTAGTTATATAGGTAAATAGAACAGAGTTAGACTCATTCATTCACTGAAGATATATGAAATCCCTATTGTGTGCTAAACATTGGGACAATTACAGGACATACTGCAATGAAGTGGACAATTTGCAATCTGGCAATGAAGACTGTAAATAATTCTGTATTGTATGCTATAGAAGTTTAACTTACAAAAAATGTTTTTAGAAAGGCCAACATATGCATGGGGGTTATGGAAAGCATCCAAGTGGGAAGAGGTACTTAAACTGAGAGATAGATGATAAGCAGGAATTATCTAGGTAAACCGGAGATGAAGAGCAGAAGGAAACAGATGAAACAACTTGTCTTGAAATAGGGTCTGAGCACTTAATTCACAGACTTCAACACCAGAAGTCTAAGTTATAAATAGGAGAGGTTTTTATTAAACCAAGAGCCGGGCCGGCAGCCACTTGCCTGCTGGACATAACAGTCCCACAGCAAGAGGCCCTGATTAGCTGTAGGGACTTACTTAAGAAAGGCTAAACCACATTGGGACTTTTCAAGTGGGCTAAACTGCAACATCTGGAGGCCTAGGTACCTTTCAAGCAATGCAAGCATGGTTCACAGAAGCAAAAAAAAAGCTATTAGACAGTTTAACCTAGCCAGCAAGTGCTGTTGCCAGTTTCCAGGAAGGGAACATTTTAACTGTGCAAAGGCTGAGTATATGTTTAACTGTGCAAAGGCTGAGTACATGTTTAACCTAATTTTTGACATTGTAGATTTTTTTTTAAAGCCCCTTTTCAGTTGTTCCTGGAGTCAAATCATTGACTCTTCATATAGGGGATTATATTGAGTTCTGAGGACTATTGATTTTATTGATGACACACTATTTTTAACATAACCAAGAAGGCTTTTAATTAAGCAAGGCCCTACTGTTATTACCTATTAGGAGTAGGAGGAGAGGTCCTGCCACTGCCGAGATCAGGGTTGTGAGCTAGGGGGACCAAGAGAAGAGGGACTGATACCAATTTCTCGAGGCTTGTCTTTGCAGATCTCTTTGTTTTAGATTGTCTTTACCAAGGTAAGAGTGTCTCGGATGACCCTGGATTGGTTTGCATAGAAACAGCACACTTCCCCCAGGGCCATGCATAGCCCTCCCTGCTTCATGAAGAGGAGATCAAGTCCCCTCTTGTTTTGGAGCACAACCTCGGTTAAGGAATTGACTTGCTGTTCTAGGCGGGATATGCCTGACTCCAGGAGTCCTAGGTCCTTATTAACATGTTTACAATGTCAAAAATTAGGCTAAACATGCACACAGCCTTTGCACAGTTAAACATGTACTCAGCCTTTGCACAGTTAAAAGGTTCCCTTCTTGGAAACTGGCAACAGCACTTGCTGGCTAGGTTAAACTGTCTGACAGCTTTTTTTTGCTTCTGTGAACCACGCTTGAATTGCTTGAAAGGTACCTAGGCCTCCAGGATGTTGTGGTTTAGCCCACTTGAAAAGTCCCCAATGTGGTTTAGCCTTTCTTAAGCAAGTCCCTACAGCTAATCAGGGCCTCTTGCTGTGGGACTGTTATGTCCTGCAGGCAAGTGGCCACCAGCCTGGCTCTTGGCTTAATAAAAACCTCTCCTTTTTATAACTTAGACTTCTGGTGTTGAAGTCTGTGAATTAAGTGCTTGGACCCTATTTCATTTGGGGGCTCGTCCGGGATGAGTTATTCAGGCATTTGACATCCATTTATCAGGGGCCCCTCGGAGTAAAGACTCCACTGCATACGTGGTCGTGACAGTCAGATTCTGCCCCAACGTTAGTTTGTCTGAGTTCTTTACTAACATGGCAATGGCTGCTATAACCCACAGGCAGGGTGGCCAGGCCGAGGCTACTGGGTCCAGTTTTTTTTGACAGGTAGGTGACTGGACTGTTCCATGGGCCAAGCTTTTGGGTTAGGACCCCCCGGGCGATGCTTCATCTTTCATCCACATAAAGATGGAAAGGTTTTTCAGTATCTGGCAAGGCCAGGGCCGGAGCTGAGACCAGGGTGGTTTTAAGGGCTTGGAAAGCTTTGTCCCCCTCTGGTGTCCATTTAAAATTATCCTCTGGTCCCTTGGTTATTTTGTAGAGGGGTTTTGTGAGTTCAGCAAACTTAGGGATCCATAGTTGGCAGTATCCTACAGCTCCCAAGAATTCCTGGATCTGCCTTTTGCTTCCTGGGGCTGGGATGCCTGCTATAGCCTGAATGTGCTGGGCAGTTAGGGATTTTTTACCTCCCTCAAGGTTATACCCAAGGTATGTGACTACAGTCACACAGAGCTGAGCCTTTTTTGCTGACACCCTATACCCCAGAGTCTGAAGTTCTCTAAGCAGGTGCCTGGTGACATGCAGGCACTCACCTTCTGATGTGGCTGCAATTAACAGATCATCTACATACTGAAGCAGAGTCACTTCAGGATGCTGTTGCCTGAAAGCTTGGAGGTCTCGGGGGAGAGCTTCATCAAACAGCGTGGGAGAGTTTTTAAACCCTTGTGGGAGTCTTGTCCAGGTTAACCGGCCATTTTCCCCTTTTTCAGGATCTGTCCATTCAAAGGCAAACAAGGGTTGGCTCTGCTTAGCCAATGGGATGCTGAAGAAGGCATTCTTAAGGTCCAGGACAGTGTACACCTGCCTCTCTGGAGTTAACCCACTGAGGAGGGTGTATAGGTTGGGGACTGTGGGATGGATATCCTCCACTCACCTGTTGACCTCCCTGAGGTCCTGGACAGGGCAGTTGTCTCCTGTGCCTGCCTTTTTGACAGGAAGAAGCGGGGTGTTCCAGGATGAGTGGCATGGCACTAGGATTTTAGCTTCCCGGAGATGCTGGATGTAGATTGCTATGCCTTTCCAGGCCTCTGGGGATATAGGGTACTGTTTTACCCTAATGGGCACTGCCTGACTTTTGAGATGTGCAACGACTGGCGGTTGATGGGATGACAGCCCAGGGGAGTTCAATTTGACCCAGACTTGAGGAAACTCATTCTGCAGCTGGGTCAACAGTATGGCATTTGAAGAGCCAAGAGGGACTCCACCTTCTGTTAACACGTATTCCTCACTTAGGGGAACAGTAACAAGAATTTTTGATGCCCCAGGTGGGTTTAGGGTTACTGCTGTTGTGGTTTCCTCAAAAGCTATGTTGGCCTTAAGCTTGTGTAAGAGGTCACATCCCAGGAGCGAGCATGGGCAGTCTGGCATTACTAGGAATGAATGAATTTCTTCCCCTTTTCCCAAATGTATTGTTCTTTCAGTGGTCCAGGGGCATAACTGAGTCCCAGTTGCCCCCTGGACCAAGGAATGCTTATTCTGTTTTGTTTTTTGTTGTTGTTGTTGTTGTTTTGAGTTGGAGTCTCACTCTGTGGCCCAGACTGGAGTGCAGTGGCCACTCCCGGCCACCGCAGCCTCGACCCGCTGGGCTCCGGCAATCCTTCTGCATCAGCCTTTCGTGTAGCCAGAATTATAGGCGCACTCCACTATGCCCGGCTGATTTTTTGGTTTATTGTAGAGATGAGGTCTCGCTGCCCAGGCGGGTCTCGAACCCACGGGCTCAGGCAATCCACTCACCTCAGCCTCCCAAAGGCGGGGGATTACAGGCTGAGCCACCGAGCCCGGCTGGAATGCTTATTCTGAAGCAGGCCATTGTACTTTTGGAGAACCGAATACTCAGCCCTCGTATCCACTAAGAAGTGGACAGAGCTTCCCCCCACTGTAAGTTTCACCCTGGACTCCGGGGGGAATTGACAGAGTCCCAACTCCGTCGGTCAGTTTGTAATTGAAGCACAGGAATAGATTTCGGTTGGCACCCCGCTGGAGGGCACTCTTGTGGTCGGGGTGACCTGCCTGGGCAGTCTTTTACCCAGTGCCCAATTTTTTTACAGTAGGTGCATTGATTTTTTGCTAGTGGAGCTTTTCGCCTGGTACCGGTTCCTCTTTTCCCTGTTGGCTGCTTGGATTTAACTTCCTGTAAGGCTGCTGCTACTACTTTGGCCATCTCTTTATTTTGTTGGTCTTCAAGCAAGTCCCTGTTATTATAGACCTTCTGGGCTACCTCAGTTAATTCTGATAAACTTTTCCCTTCAAATCCTTCAATTTCCTGCAATTTCTTTCTTATATCAGGGGCCAACTGGGAGACAAAGGATATAACTAAAGCCTTCCGATTTTCTGGAGCCTCTGGGTCTATAGGAGTATATGTCCAATAGACTTCCATAAGGCATTCCAGAAAAGCCATGGGAGATTCCTGTGGGCCCTGAGTTACCCCACTTACCTTAGACAAATTTGTGGGCCGCCTGGCAGTGGCCTAGAGACCCCCCATTAGAGTCCGGTGATAGGTAGTGAGACACCCCTACCGTGATCGGTGTTCGGGTTCCAATTAGGCCTCTCGGCGGGGAAGACATGGTCCACACCGTCCTGCTCTGCTGGTCTGCCATCTGGTCCGGTCCTTGCCTCCTGAAGGATTCGTTCTCTTTCCTTCGCAGTAAAAAGGGCTTGGAGGAGCTGTTGGCAGTCATCCCAAGTGGGCTGGTGGGTGAAGAAAATAGTTTCTAAAAGGCTTATGAGGCTCTGAGGTTTTTCGGAGAACACCGGATTGTTTTGTTTCCAATTGTAAAGATCACTAGTAGAGAAAGGGACATAAACCATAAAGGGCTGGCCTCCCAAACCTCCCACGTCTGGTCCCGGGGCCTGTCTCAGGGAAAGGACTGTGGAAGTTTGTGGTTCTGAGTTCCCCGAAGATGAGTCGGGGCTAGTTGGTTTGTCAGAGGTGGTTGGGCCCTCAGAAGACGCATGGGGAAGAGGGGATAAAGAGGCTGATATGAGGATGCACTCCTGGTGATTGATGGGCTGAGAACCTTGGGGATCCTCTGCTCCCACTCAGATGTAGAGTAGGGCAAGGGAATTTTATCATCCTCTGGTGGGCCCTGGAGGACTGGAGGTTTGGCTTTTGGAGTTTCCTGTGAGGCTAAAACATGAGAAGAATTAGCTCTCTTTTCAGCTTTCTTCATCCGTGGTGGCTGCTGCATTATCAGGAGGTACCAGGTAGTGATGTACAAGATCTGGTCCGGGTGGCATTGATAGACAAACTGTCAGACCTTCCCCACTATGGCAGGATTGAAGGTCCCCTCCGGCGGCCAGCTGCAATTAGGAAATGTGGACCATTCAAGGTAACAAAAGGTGATTAGGTTTCCTTGGTTTACCTGATAACATGACTGCTGTGCCATTCCTTGGAAATCCTTGAAGTGGCACAAAACCAGTTGCAGAGGGGTGTCAGGCTTAGAGCACTGCTACCCCATAATGTGGATAGCAATAACAGACACAACAGTGACTAACACTGAACAAATAAAGACAATAACACAAACTGAACAGACAGACCTTAACTGCCCGAGGGCAATACCGGAGAGCCCAGTGACGTCTCACTGGGACCTCGGACCCAGGAATTAGCGCTGCTTCCAGCTTTCCTGCGGGTCCAACCAGGTGTGCACACAAACAAAACAAGAACTTGACTCACCTCTCAGAGGGCTCTGGGGATGTTGTGAGTCTGCCAGAGATGACAATCAGCCGTTTGCGAGTCCACAGACTCACCAGGCCTGAAGAACACTGATGTTCACGGGTATGCAGACCCACAAGGTCAGCTGGTGATAGGGGCTGGGGATTAAGCTTTCCAATCTCCCGGACAAGCCCCCAAATGAAATAGGGTCCGAGCACTTAATTCACAGACTTCAACACCAGAAGTTTAACTAATAAAAAGGAGAGGTTTTTATTAAACCAAGAGCCGGGCCAGCGGCCACTTGCCTGCTGGACATAACAGTCCCACAGCAAGAGACCCTAATTAGCTGTAGGGACTTGCTTAAGGAAGGCTAAACCACATTGGGACTTTTCAAGTGGGCTAAACCTCAACATCCTGGAGGCCTAGGTACCTTTCAAGCAATGCAAGCGTGGTTCACAGAAGCGAAAAAAAGCTGTTAAACAGTTTAACCTAGCCAGCAAATGCTGTTGCCAGTTTCCAGGAAGGGAACCTTTTAACTGTGCAAAGGCTGAGTATATGTTTAACTGTGCAAAGGCTGAGTACATGTTTAGCCTAATTTTTGACATTGTAGATTTTTTTTAAAAGCCTCCTTCCACAATCTGACCTGACAATGTTTATATCAATATAATAAAAGGCAACCGACATTGAAATAATCATTGAACATATTTGGTATAAGAGGGGAAAACCAATGAAAAGAACACAAAGGGAAGAAAAGTCTGATTTCAACCAGAAAAATCAAATAAATTGTCCTTTGAGTTTTACCATTAAGAATAAATAGAATTTCTGAATGAAAAAGTGGAATAAATTAACTTTTCAATTAAAATGAGCAGTTGTTACAAAACCATAGAGGCAAGAAAGTATAGTGTATGTTTAGGAAAGATCTAGCATAGCCAAAGGCAAAGTGAGTGGAACTCTATAGTGAGAAGCAAGAGATAAAAGTTATAAAGCAAACATATAGTTATGGAATCTTGACAGCAGACAGAAAATTATATTAAATGCAATTCAACATTTAACTGATTGGTTCAGATCATAACAATGAATATCAGTATCATGAAATTCAATTTTATTATACTGGCAATGAGGCATCGAAGTTTTGTTGAGCAGAGAATAAGGTGATCTGTATCCTTTTAGAAAACCAAATCTGTTCAAAGTGTAGAGGTTTCTGGTCAAGAGAAGAGACTGGAATCAAGGAGTCCATGAAGAGACTACTGCAATAATCAATGAAAGTGTTATGAGATCAGAACAACAAAAGATGGAAAGTGGTATTTCAGAAATAAAATGGGCATGTATTAACTCACTAAATTTAGAGGAAAGGATTTGAAAATGTGTTCATACTTTTACACCTGAGTTAATAGAAAATGGAGAATCAAGAATGGGCTTGAGGAAAATGAGGACTTTGACCGCTTGAGTATATGCAAAAGGAAATGCCAGTGGTCCAGTAGAAATAGCATGAAGCACAGGGGAGCTCAGAGGTCCTGCTGTGTATTCTTGAGCAACTGCCTTTCATCTAGACTGTGCTTTTTACTAACTGTTGTCATCAGGTAAGTAGAAGTATCTTTATTAGTGTGCTGCCTTGTAGCTTAAGAATTAATGATGATTTTTAATCAAAGGAACTTTTTACTTCTAATTAACAGTACTAATATAATGACAAAATATTTATAATAAACAAAACCAAAAAGTTAACTGATGCTTAAGTATACAATAACAAACCGGACTAGGTGGTTCAGCCCGTAATTCCAGCACTCTGAGAGGCCAAGGCGAGTGGATTGCTTGAGCCTGCGGGTTTGAGACCAGCCTTGGCAACTTGGCAAGACCTTGTATCTACAATAAATCAAAAATTAGCCAGGTGTGGTAGCGTGCACCTGTAGTTCTAGCTACTTGGAAGGCTGAGGCTGAAGGATCACTGGAACCTGGCAGGTTGACGCTGGGGTGGCCATGAGCGTGCCACTACACTCCAGCCTGGGCAACAGAGTGAAACTCCAACCCCCCAAAAATAAAAAATAAATAGCAAACTACACAATATGAAACAACAACAAATATTCAGAAAAAACAAATCTAATTTCTAAAAATATTTATATTTTTATATTGTGTCTCTTTTTAGTACTTTTACTTATAGAATATTGTAGTTATTTTATTATCTTTGACTGTATCTATTCACCTTACTATCTTTAAATAGATAAAGTACAAAATATATCAAAACTAAACTAAAAGACCATAATTGCTGTAGGTAGAAGATTATTCATTCTAATCCTGAGTTCCTGCTACCTGAATCAAGTTGATTCAGGGTTAGGATAAAAGATGTTAAGTTCCCAGAAACACCACAGAGACAGTTGTGTGAAACATATTTTATTCCTTCCTATATATTAATTCTATTATTTAGCTCCAATTATGTCTGTTCTGTTCCTTTGTTTGGCATGTACATAGGTGAAGAGAGCTGAAGAGAAAGACTGACTTTTGGGGACATGTGACTTAGGTAGACTTGATCTGTATGAGAAGGGTAATAAAATAGAGTAGACAAAAATACATTCCACTTCCCAAGTCTGGGGGATGATTCTCATTTTAATGATGGCGGGGAAGTGACAAGGTGACAGTTTAAAAGGTAAGGAGTTCAATTTCTGCCAGATTTAGCTTTGATGGGTGGCAGTAGAGGGATAGGCCTATGTCACTCCAGCAGAAGCAGATGTAAAACAGGAGTGCAGATGAGAAATTAGGCCTTGGGATAAAGATTTGGAAACCCTCTTCACACTTATGGTGGGAGCCATCCTTCCAGAAAGTAAGTAGAGAAGTAACAGAGCACAGATTTCAATCATGGGCCTTGGAGGAAGAAGCAATTAATTAGAGACAAAGATAAAAATATCAACTCAAATGCTCAGGTATGAAATGGTTACTAGGAGAGAGAAGAATTTGGTATTATCAATAGCAATTTATGGATTAGGAGATTTTAGGCCACTAGATTTGAAGAGAAAGTTGAAGCTTTTTGTAAAGTAATGCATGAAGGAATTTACTCTTATACACTTTTGAATATAAAATACTGTATTTCTTCAAAATTTCTTCTAAGAAGGCTTTGGTCAAGGTGAAGTTGATTTTATGACTCCTCTGTTGGACTTAAAGACTATAACATGTTCATGCAAGTACACAATATATTCTTCACAAGGAAGATGCTAAAAACATTAGATGATTGATTAAATTTAACACAACATTTATTTAACATCTATGATTGTTCTTGGTTCTGAAGAAGACACAAAGGTAAACCATGGTTCTTGCTTTCCACTAGTTCATAGTCTAGTTGTAGAGAGAAATTATAAGTAACCAAAAGCAAAACTAAATAAGCTTTTTAATTGAGGGTAAATATACTCTGAATGTGTTATGGAAAAGGAAATATGTTGGATAAAATAGGAGACTCAGAATTGGTGGATGGCAGGAGAACCAGTCAAGAGAACTGATGCCCACCAAGGCAAGACAAGATGCTACAATGTGAGAAGCACCACAGAGGAGTCGTAGCAGAAGGGTCTGGTGAGAATCTCCCTGCCCAGGTGGAATGACCATTTTATGTTCACTGAGAGAACACATGGCTGACTTACCTTGCATTCCGGTGTCCATTGATAGAGAAGTGAAATGAAGAAGCCATAGTTCTAATAATAGAATTCAGGGAAACAGAAGGAAGAAGTAATGGATGTTTGTCAGCAAAATAAACAATTCCACAGATAATTAGCATCATGAAGAGTGTGCAAAGTGCTATGAAAGAGCCTAAGATGAATAAGATAATTCTAGATGAATAAATAATAAGCATGTGCAACATGGATTTTTTGTACACAGATTAGTTTAAAACAAAATAAAGGATAACAAAACATCTGAGAATTGTTTTTTGTTTCACTTTAAAGTCAAATGTTTTCTGCGACCACCATCATTCCAAATCCTATAGACTTGGAAAGGAAAATACTCAGATAATTACAGGATTGGTGAATACCAGGTCTGAGTAGACATTAATAGTTGAGGTTATGGACCAAGATGAGCACCATATTTATGCCCCCACATGAAATAACTAGATAGATGAAACAATGGTTTTCCATCTATTTGACATTTGATAATGGAAGATGGTGATCCCTGAAAGAATTTAAAAAAAATAAGATGAATGCTATGGTAACTCCAGGTTACTGTCTGGAGGATTTTCAAACTATAGCTTAAAGAAGAGAAACTAAGGCAGAGCTCAGCAAACTTCTTTAGTTGAAGAGATGGGTTGAAAGTCACAGGGACGAGTACTGGAGATCAGAGAAAGGCACAGAGAAGAAGCGCCAGAGATCTGCTGAGGATCCCCTGGAATTTTCAGCAGTGTATAGATCAGGACATCTGTGTGAGGAAACCACCTAAGTCCCAGGAAAGAACCACCCAAAAAAGATTAATGGAAACAGTACCTGGAGCTCATACATAAGAAAAACTCCCTGTTCCCTCAGCCAGACTGGAAACATCTCATAATTCATAAGGTACTGGGGAGGGTACTCAGACAGGTCTTGTCTCAGTAATTAGCCCAAGAACAAACTCTGTTCCTATATTCACTAATCAATATTAAAATCAAGAATTGAAAAAATCAAGCTGTTTATAAGTAACTTAATTAAAATATCAAGTGATTATGTATACAGAAATCTAAGGGAAGTAGTGTATTTTGGGATCAGGCACAAACAAGTTCAGAGGCAAAAGCTCAAATACATTACAAACAGATAACTCAGGACACATTGTCAACTACCAATATTGCATCTCAACTCACTATGAGTGCCGTATGTGTGTTCCCTTTTGACCTGATAACTGGTGACAGAAAAGGCTGGTCCTGGTCTGTATGGCCCAGCCCAAAAATAGGCCATTTTAGTGTATGTGGTACCAGCTGAAAATGAACTACCACTTAGAGGTGGCCATGAAACACAGCAGTGAGAGATGAGGGCAGTATATCTGCCACGTTGTATTAAAAGAGAGGTGGTCTAAGATAAAAATATGTACATGGTATCATATACAGACAGTAGAGAATTGATTAGCTAGTTAATCCGAGAGCTGAAAGAGAACACATATCCCACAGAAAATTAACTCAATAACTTGATGAAGAGTCACCCAGTCAATTGATGTTAGCCAGCCTCAGTCCTGACATAATGGGTGCAAGAATACAGTATCTGTGATGGTGGAATGAAGACTATGCATGGGCCCAGCATGAATACTCCCTCCCCAACATTGGTCTAACCACTCATGCTGCTGCCAACTGTCTATTTAGACAAACACAGAGATCAAGAATAACAGTAAGAGATCAACATGGAGTTAGATATGGCACCATCCTTCAATGAAACCAAAGCAATGAAATGAAACCATGACCACTTCATGTTAGGTTAATTACATTGGATCCTTATGCTCTGGAATGGACAGTTATTCATCTTGACCAAAATGGACACATATTCCAAGTATAGGTTTGTCTTACTTGCTATGCCAGAAATCACAGTGTTTGACCTATCAACCTGACATTCCATCTAAGACTGCTCCAGAAACCCACTTTACAGAAAAAGAGGTATAAATGTAAATATACGGCCAGGGACCTATCATATACTGCATTTTCCAGAAGCTATTGGTTTGATAGAGTGATGGAACAGCCTTGTAAAGGTGCCAATGAGGTAGCAATTAGTACACAAGTAGAGAATTATCCTTCATAATGCAACAAACATCCTAAATATACAACCATTATATGAAGGGAGACCCCACAAAAGTGGAATTATTTTTTGAAGGGTGGGCCCTTTATAGTACAGGCTTCCCCCACTAGGTAAGTGTTCTAGGAACCCACTGACACCAGCATACCAGCTAGTTTTGTGAGAAGTTGCATTGAACTTCAGTGAAAAAAAAATTTATTTTGGAGATTCTTGCAGCATATTCACCCATTTCATAATGAGTGATTTACGAGCACACCTGACCACACCACACTGAGTGTTCAGCAGTTTTTGACCAAAAACAACATGACTCTTTTGCCTCACCATCCCTATTCATTTGATCTCACTCCAAGTGACTTTTTTGATGTTGTTTCCCTGGATGAAAAAAGTCCTCAAAGGGAAATGTTTTGCTGATGTGGAAGAAGTGAAGCAAACAAACAAAAAATAGCAGAAGCACTAAAAGGCAACAAAATTGACAAGTTAACACTGTTTTAACAGCGGAAAAAGTGTCGCAATAGGTGTATTGCATCAAACAGAAAGTACTTTGAAGGTGACTGAAGTTTAAACATGTAAGAATACACAATTTTTTATAAATATATTCCAATTTTTTGCCCTTCTCCCATATTGTATTGTGCCCTCAGTAAATAGAACACATGGATCTAGAAACCATAAACTAGAAGTAGAAGGGGTCGCACTTGGGAAATTTGTGTTTTCCATTCCTGCAACTCTGGTCTCTATAGGTTTAGTGGTCTCGTTCCCAAAAGGAGAATGCTTTCCCCAAGTGATGAAAAACAACAAGAATTGTGTCAACTTTAAGCTAATGCTGTTATTGTGTCCCATCAGGCTCCTCATGTCAACAGACCAGCAAGGAAGGAAAGGAGTAGCCATATTGTTATAGGCAGTGAACCCTGATCAATAGAAGGACACAAGGCTACTCTTAAACAGTGGGAGCATGAGTTCTGTATTCAGGTGATCCTCTGAAGTCTCTCATTAATTTTTTGCTCAATTTTACTGACAAATGGAAATGTACAGCAGTCATGGGTGTAGTGACTAGGGATTCATTCCTCAGGATTTAAGTGTGAATCATTTCATCAGGTTAAATAATCTAAACCAAAAGAGATGGCAGCCAAAGATGAAGGGGAAGGATCGCAGAGGAGAGCAGAGAAAGGAGACAATGTGTATCAGTTCCGTCTTGAGACCAACTGCAGAGAGCCATTCCAGTTCCAAGGATCGCCTTAAGATCTGACAAGGTTTTGGTGTGACTGCATCACAATGCAGCTTCTCCTACCCATTCTCCTCCCTCCACTCCATCACTGGTGTTGATCCTGAGAGCACTAACCAGTAAACCTCCTACATGAAAACCTGAACCCAGATTTTGTTTCCCTGGAAACCTGACTTAGGATAGTCTCCTATTCATATTTAAAACATTTGAAAAAAATTGCATATGTTTTGGAAAAGTACATTATGAGAACAAGTTTAATGCCTTTTCATGACAAGTAATGTCAATTGTTCTTAAATTACAAATATGTTCCAGGTTGCAGAATTAAGATGCAATTGGCTTTCTCAACCAAACGACCTGCATCTTTGATCAGGATATATTGCTCTAGATGGCAGTGAGCATCTTCATGATGTGACCTGTGCTATCAAAATATTCCTGAATATAATTATCTTAAATATATATTTTACATAAATTCATGAAAGAGATGAGGAAAATTATTATTTTCTATGATTCTTAAAACTCATATATGTAAAGACAAACTTCAAGAAAACAAATTTAAGATAGAAATGAATTATTACACAAACAATTTCTTCTAAATCACCCTTAATTCTTACACTGGAATCAAACATCTTTCAGCATTTATATACTTTGGTTTTTCACCAAAATCCCTCTAGACAGCCTTCATCAGCTGCCAACATGTCTCCATCACAGAGTCAAGTAGTCTGTTCATTCTGATTAGACTGTTGGAGCTAATTTAACGCATGGTCTTTGCTATGTCTATAGCAGCCTAATAAACTAGGCAGATTCTCTGACACCCTGGCATCCACTCCATCTCTATGTCACTGAAGCAGAAAGACAAAGATTATGGCCATCAAAGTATATCTTCAGGCTGAGATATAAACCTTCAAGCTAGTTCTTAGTTTAAATTGTCATGTTTTAAAATTACTGGAAAAGCCGGGATCGGTGACTCAGCCTATAATCCCATGCCTTTGGGAGGCTGAGGTGAGTAGATTGCCTGAGCTCGCAGTTTCGAGACCCGCCTGGGCAGGCGAGACCTCATCTCTACAATAAATCAAAAAATCAGCCGGGTGTGGTAGCACACGCCTATAATTCTGGCTACTTGGAAAGCTAAGGTTTCCAAGGATCGCCGGAGCCCAGCAGGTCGAGGCTGCGGTAGCCGAGAGCGGCCACTGCACTCCAGTCTGGGCGACAGAGTGACACTCCAACTCAAAAATAAAAATAAAAATAAAATTACTGGAAAGACATTCAGTTTTTTTAAAGAAATTCCAGAATGCTCCAAAGGATCTCAGTTGTTTAGTCTTGACTTGGCCTCATTTGCCTAACTATAGGATAAGCTCTTTGAAGGAATAGATCATACTCTTCTCAATATTTCCTACAATATCTTATAGATATCATGGTTTTATTTATACTTCCAAGATAATTTATTGGGGAAATTCACTGTTACTTTGAGGTTTTGTTGTTTTGTTTTGTTTTGTTTTTTCCCTGGCGCAATCTCTATTAAATAATGAAGACACCTTTCTTCTCTCAGTAAGGACAGACCAGAATTGTGTTTCTAAAGTTATGAAATCTGCTTTTCCACTACTCTCACCTCCTGGTGAAGAAAGAACACTTTTTTCCTTAGAACCAGATAAAAGCACATTCCAGGCAAAATTTGTCTTGAAGATAATGCCCACAGAAGCTAGTGTTTTAAGAAGATGTAGGCTATGATATCTGAGAAGAGGCAAGGACAGAAGATTTTGAAGAGGTAATGAGGAGATGACTCAAACTTAAAATGCATGGTTAGATCCCTAAGGCTGAAAAAGAAGATTGTCAGATATGGGTTTCTGGAATTGGCGGTGACCTGGTCCCAAGCAAATGAGCAATAGAATCTCGAGTAAAAATGGCTGCAGTTTAGGAAGCACCGGACAACCATCGTGAAGAAGCCTAATTTCTGGAGTAGAGCCATGGTCTTTGAATAGGCCACATGAGCCTATTCATCAACAACAATGATCCTCTTCCAATTCAGGATTCATAAACTCTAAATATATGATCAGAATGTTGGGAGTGAGATCTCCAAATTGATCAGTGTACTTTTTACCAATCCTTGAAATGGATCAAACTTAGTTTATGATGTGTCATTTCTTGTCCCTGAGCGTAAGAGAGCAATTCATATCTATTGAATTTGTTTTAAAAAGCAATAGAAAGACTAACATGCCTCTCAAGACAACTGAACTACACAGAGGTTACATAATATGTCCACATTCAGCTAGTCGATAGCAAAGGTGGGATTTAAACACAGCCTAACTACTTCCAGAGCCCAAAATTTTATCTTTCTACTTTTCAATAAATGAAGACTCTCAGAATATTTTCTAGGAGTATTAAGGTTTGCTCCTGGGTACAGCACAAGTGAGTGAGAAAACTGAGCAGGGCTCCTGACACCACTTGTTACAAAGTGATTTTTGATCACAGAAAAATGAGGATCATAAACCCAGGTCTTCTGCTGATGTACTTGTTAATTCAAACAAAAATGTGAATACTTCATCTTCAGATGTATTTTCTCTCACTAAAATCTTGCTCTAATCTTTAGAAATGGTGAGATAGTCTGCAAAGAACATGAGCCCTGGAATTGGACTAGACTGGTTTTATCTCTGGATCTACCAGTTACAAACTGTATGTCCTTGGGAATAGTATTTAAAATATTTGAATGTAGTTTTCAGTAGAATAAAGATAATAATTTAAGGTTATTTTGATGATTAAATGACATGACACACATAAAACTTGTGACCCGTGTATGATACTAATTGTCAGTTCCCTTTGCCCTTCTTCGACTGCTTTATTTTCCTGATGAAGGAACACATGTGCAATCAGCCACTGAGTCTTAAAAGTTCCTCCCTACAGCAAGGAGCAAAGAAGAGCTGTTCAAGCTGGAAATTGAAGATTTCCTATCCCACATATGTAGGAGTGCTTTAATTAAGTAATTACAAAAGGACCTCAATTACATTTAAATACTTGTCTTGATACTTTAAATACTTGCTTTACTGCTTTTGTATTTTAAAAGCAATACCTTTGATGTTTTAGTAGTTGTGCTTGGGTATGTTACTTAGGTTTAGAATTTGATCTGTATTGTAAGGACTTTAGGGCCCATTACCTCAGATGCTGCAAGTTTGTTTTTAATAGTCCCAAATACCTAGGCCCGTATTAACCTACCATAAGTTAAAGGTACCGAATTGCTTACTTCACTGTTGAGCACTCTCTCCTTGTGGTATTGGTCAGACTTTTAAACTTCCAAAGCAATATGGCTTCCTGGAATGAGTACAAAATCAGGAATCATAACACCTGGATTCTCACATTGGCTCTGCTACTCTCTCTCTGTAGGACCTTGGGCAAATAGCTCTCTCAGTTCCTTGAGGAGGGTATGATTTCATTCATTCCTCTACTCAGAGTCCAGCAGAGTACCTAGAATAAAGTAAAAATTACAAAAAAGTTTTGTTGAACCAAATAATTTATTAATCAACTAGACAATCAATCAACATTCTATTTGTAGGCTCAATATTTTAGCCTATTTTCAACTGGCTTTCTTATGATACTTTCAATCCATGCTTTTGAATGGGACACCGTGTAGATGAGATGAGGAATGTTAATCCCGCAAACTCTTAATCCAGTTTTCAACAACAAATTTTCAAATTTCAGCCGCATTGCTCCAGTTTGAGAATCCCCTCTCAATGCTTTCCCTTCACCCAAATCTCTCCAATCTATAGTAAGTTTTTTACATCTACACCTTCATTCATTTTGTTTATTTTGTCTATATTATAGACCACATGTCTATGTACTTCCTCCCAAAATTTATATGCTGAAACACCAATCCCCAATGTGATGGTATTTGGAGATGAGGCCTTTGGAAGGTAGTAAGAGTGGAGCCCTCATGATGGAGTTGGTGCCCTTATAAGAAGAGATATAAGAGCTTACTTCCTCACTCTGCCCTCCCACCCTGCCATGTGAGGAAACCAGGAATTGATCCTCACCAGAACCTGACCATGTTGGCACCCTGCTCTCCAGAGCAGTGAGAAATAAATTTATGTTGTTTAACAAGGCTATAGCATCTTGTTATAGAAGCTCAGAATGACTAGTTTCCAATCCTCAACACCCACACAATAATCTAGTTCAATATTTACATATTTTTGTATTTTTTTCAAGGCTAAGTTTTACCCTTACTCATTTCTAATTTTGCAAACTATCTTCATTCATTGTTAAAACAGCAATGTAGCCGGGCTCGGTGGCTCAGCCTGTAATCCCACGTCTTTGGGAGGCTGAGGTGAGTGGATTGACTGAGCCCGCGGGTTCGAGACCCACCTGGGCAGCGAGACCTCATCTCTACAATAAATCAAAAAATCAGCGGGGCGTGGTAGCTCATGCCTGTAATTCCGGCTACTCGGAAGGCTGAGGCGGAAGGATCACCGGAGCCCAGTGGGTCGAGGCTGCGGTGGCTGGGAGCGGCCACTGCACTCCAGTCTGGGCAACAGAGTGAGACTCCAACTCAAAAAAAAAAAAAAAAAACAGCAATGTGACAGAAAATTGATAAACAATAGTTTTAAGCAGAAACATACAATCTTTTAAAATAGAGGTACAAATTGACTTCGTAATAAATGAAATCTGCATCTGCAAAGTTTTTTTTTCTTTTCTTTTCTTTGTGGCATCATTTTACATCTTGTTTCCAGACTGACTATTGAAATTATCAAATAAAAATGGCAGGTTCAGGTGACCCTACATTATCCAGTAAAGGCAGCTATTCAGTTATTATATACACACACAAATGGAAAGGACTACTAATCAGGTATTATTCTTTTTTGCAAAATCTCTGTATATGAAATGAATTTGAAAGTTATTTCTTAAATATAGCTGAAAATATTTATAAAAGAAACTGATAAAATTTTATCTATGAGTTTTCTACCACTAATGTCTAAAGATAAATAAGCAAGCTAGTTCTGCCAATAAAAAATTTTAGCTTTCCCTCAGTTGCATTGTTGAATATACAGTTGACACTTGAACAACATAGAGATTAGGTGTACTGACCCCCCTCAACCTGCATGTCAAAAATTTATATATAACTTTTGATTCCCCCAGAACTTAACTACTAAGAGGCTACTGTTGACTCAAAGCCTTACCAATAACATGATCAAGTAACACATATTTTGTATGTTATATGTATTATATACTATATTCTTACAATAAAGTAAGGTAGAGAAGAGAATATTATTAAGAAAATCATAAGGAAGAAAAGAATATATTTACCATAACATTAAGTGAAAGCAGGTCATTATAAATGTCTTCATCCTCATCGTCTTTACATTGAATAGGTTGAGGACAAATAAAAGGATGGTTTGGTCTTATCTCAGGGATAGCAGTGGTGGAAGAAAATCCATGTATCAGTAGGCCCATGCAATTCAAACCATGTTGTTCAAAGGTCAACTGTACTTTATTCATGACCAAGAAAATCTGGTAACTAAGAGGAGGTTCTCAAATCTATATAATCCACACTATACCTTTCCTTGAAATGAAAACTAATGCATTATGAAATAAATAATATCAATGTAATCCAAATGTAACTGAGCAAAGTTCTTGTATTTGTGTTCAAACCAGAAAAATAGAAATATGTGAAGAGTAGAATAAGATATATAAAATCTTAACATTGTATAATTCCAGAAATATATGTATAAACTGTAAAAAGCAAATTTGACTTTTACAGTTCCAGTTCCCTATATAAGTGTTTTAACCTACCTCAAATGCTAAAACATGTAGTAATTATTAGAATACATTTTGAAAATAATCATCTTGAGACCTAAAAAAAAAAATCAGGTAATGTGAATGAGAACATTATTCTTTCAAGTCTGGTCAATAGTTTGAACCTAATAAATGGTTTACCAATTGATTGTGAGTCCCTGACCTGTGGAGTTCACAATTTTTAGGCTAGAAAATCATAAATCTGTGTACATAAAACTAAAAGATGGTAGCTAGAAAAATTGACATTCCAAAGCAATAAAGAGCACGTGAAAGCTTAGGGGACCTAATTGCCTCCTTGGACACCAATTTTACTTCTCTTGGTAGAACAAGTAACCCATCTTCTTCTGCCTGCAATACTGTTCCCAAATTAACCAGCATGTTCTTTTTTATTTTCTTTTATTATTTGGTTAAGATAAAGTACAACACTCAATAGCTTACTGAGAGTTTTAAATCTACAAGAGAAATTTAGGGGAGAAGAAACATAACAACAAATAATACAAGATAGTATAAAAATATAACATTTGAATTATAATTTGCAATTTACAAAGAGTTTTCATTATTTTATTTAATAAAGTTATACACTAAAATGTTAAGTTGTATACTATGGGCATTATTGTTAAAACACTTTGGAGAAGATAAAGATTAGTATGAGCTGTAATTGTTTCTAAAACATTCATTCAGGGCAGGTTTGCAAGTAGACCATGACAAATGACAAAAGGATGGTGTTGGGCTAAAATGAATAAATACCGGTGGAAGCATCTTTTAAAATATTTCTTTAAGCACCAAAGATCTAGTGTCTGCCATTGGAAGTACTTTTGTTTCCATCACTGATGGTTCATTGGCTGTGCAAAACATCTGTGAAATGAGAGACACGATATACATGCACTACCTTGAGTATTAAGCTTGTATCTGGCTAAAACATTAGAATCAATGTGGACACTTGAAAAAAAAAATCTAAGTAACTCCTCAAATTTACTGAAACCAAATCTCCAAAGGGGTGAAGAGTTGTATTTTTTATAAGCCCCAGGTAATTCTGGTGATTGACCAGAATTTAGAATTTGATCAGCCTTTAGAATTTAGAATTTGACCAGAATTTAGAATTTGACCAGCCTTTAGAATTGCTAGATTAATGGTTAAAATATATATATTTACTATTTGTCAAGATTTTTCCTTAAAACTGACAACAAACTATGAAATGCTGAACAGTAATCCTAATACAGCTTGTTGCACCAGGTAGCAACACTCTCAGGATTAAATTCACTCTGGGACTCTTTTTGCAGCACAGAGCCTCTTCAGTAGTAGAGGAAAGCAAATCCAATAATTTAACTAGACAAAGAAGATGATGATTAAAGTGTTTGGAATTTGGAAAGTGGTCTTTAGTTCTATAAAGGAAGATATAAATATATGAATGAGAGAGCAAAAAATGAGAACAGACAACTTCAAATCACAATTTCCTTAGCTTAAAAATATTTGTATTAATAAAAGAATTGCAGCCGGGCTCGGTGGCTCAGCCTGTAATCCCGCGCCTTGGGAGGCTGAGGTGAGTGGATTGCCTGAGCCCACGGGTTCGAGAACCACCTGGGCAACTTGGTGAGACCTCATCTCTACAATAAATCAAAAATTAGCCGGGTATGGGAGCGCGCCTGTAGTTCCAGCTACTTGGAAAGCTGAGGCGGAAGGATCGCCGGAGCCCAGCAGGTTGAGACTGCGGTGGCCGAGAGAGGCCACTGCACTCCAGTCTGGGCAACAGAGTGAGACTCCAACTCAAAAAACAAACAAACAAATACACACACACACACACACACACACACACACACACACACATAAAAGAATTGCAAAATGATGGAATTTTAGGCAAATAATACAAACACTTTTAACTACGTTTTAGTCTAATCCAAGTATTAGTATATAATGAGGTTGAATTTACAACTCCTTCAAAATTTATATTGAAACTTCACTTCTTTACTAGCTTCCTCATACTGAGGCTACCAATGAGGATGACTTTAAATCTTGGTATTCTCTAATATGTGAAATACGGATATAATAGAATTTCTGGTGTTCTAGAGGTTGGTGTGAAGAGTATTTGGTCAAAAAGAGGTTTCCACAACAGACACTGGAGACTCCTAATGGGGGAAGGGAGGGAGAAATTAGAGGTTGAAAGACTACCCATTGGGTATCATGCTCACCACTTGGATGTTAGGCTCAGTAGAAGCTCAAACCTCATCATTATGCAATATACTTATGTAACAAATTTGCACATATATCCCTTAAATCTAAAATTAAATTAAATTTTTAAAAATGAAGTTTCCAGGGGCACAGTAAAAATTTCACCACATATGAAATGCCTTATAATGTTTACATAAGACCAAATGGTCCTCCTATCAGGCAAATAACATAACATTTAGCTATTATTCCTACAGCTTCTAGAAAATTTATATTTATTCTGATTTTTTAAAATTCCTCAGAGACTAAGCCTGAATGTTAAGTTTATAAGAAGAAAATAATATGTCTTCATATACTTATATTCATATATAGACATTCATTTATTCATTTGGCAATTGCTGAGTCTTTGATTTGCCAGAAATTATATGCTGGATATACCAAGATTAAATAACACTATTAATTGCATAGTCTAGAAGTCTAGAATTCTTTTATTAATACAAATATTTTTAAGCTAAGGAAATTGTGATTTGTTTACAAATGTAAACAAATATTGGCAACATACTATGACAAGTGCTAGCATACAAAATATAGTGGCCTACCCAAAAGGAAGAGGTTAACAACAATTCCTTGAGAATGTGTGGAAAGAATTAAAAGTAAAGGAGACATTTGAGATCTGTCTATAAGGATAAGTAAGAATTTACCTACTGAACCTGAAGAGAAGATTAAAAGGTATATTGGTATGATGGATAGTTCACCACTGTCCTTTCCAATCCAGATACCGATGCTGGGAGATTTCAACCTCATCAAACTCCATACAACCACTTACCTGCTGTGCCCAAAAATCATAAAATGCCTGAGCCATTAAAAATGGAGTCCACAGTGGGGCTGCTTGAAATAGAGTGAGCAAATCTTGGGCAATGCACAGATCTTTTTTGCTGTAGAATCCATGGACAACACACAGACAACTGAGGATGCAAGACTTTGTTGACAGTTACATGAGTAGCAGATAGCACGGCTTCTCAACACAAATGTCATGGTCATTCCACTGACAATACAACTTCTCCCTCCTTTCTTTTTCCCTGACATTCAGTGAGTAGCCACATCATTCACCCCCAAATTAATGATCACCAATGCCACCAACAAGGATGGTTAGACTGAGGAGTTCCCTTCTCTTTCCAGTTTATTATTATGGCATATACTCTATGTTCAGCTTCCTTCAGCATCCTACTGAATCAAGAGCCTTCCTTTTCTTCTCTCTATAAAAAACTGACTCTTCCAAATTAAAAATATTGTTTTCAAAATTATTGTTCTAGGGGAGGGCTCCAGAAATCTACTTTGGATGTCAAAATTGAAATGTTAGTTGTTTGTTTCTCTAAATGCTTGTTATCTACAATTCTAATTCTCCTCAAAGCAATGAATGATCTGACTTATTTCCAACTAGGCAGAAATTAGGACAAAATTAATATTTCATAATAATATCTCACTACATTTGTCAGTGCACAAAAACAGTAACAAAGGAAATTAGGATATCTGACTTGAACCCTTGCATTATTCACTAAATATGGTTAAGCCTAAAACAACCCTCTCCAGTAGGTATTATCACTCTCCACATTACAGATATAGTTGTTGGGATTCAAGTTGTACCCATGGTCACAGTTTTGAATTCAAATCCAAGTCTTCTGACTTCAGGTCTAGTGAGTTTTAAGTTTGATCTATAAAAGGAAACTAGCCAGGAATAATATAGCCTCAATTTTCACACTGCAAGAGTGCAACCTCTTAATTTAGAAATCCAGATCTCTCACAGGCCGAATAATGATAATCACTAGAATGTATTAATAGTTTACTATTTATCAGTCATTATTCTATGCACTTTATATGAGTTAACTCTTGTTATCCTTGCAACAACCTTATGAGGTTGGTATATTATTCATTCCATTTGGCACTCAAGTCAACTGGGTCTTACAGACTGTATGTAACTTTGCAAACACCTTGGAGCTGATTAGCGTTTAAGCCTGAATATGAAGTCAGATCTGATTCCTAAGTCTATGCCCTTAATATTATTTTATATGACCTTTATAGCTAAAAAGAAGAACATTTTTATATATATAATCAAAGAATATACATCACCAGAGAAGCCATTTTTCTTCCCTAGTTTTATCCTCCATGTTAGAAAACTTCATTGTGACATTGTCATTCCAGAATCTGAAGCACCACCATTTGTATAACCCTTTGTCATGTCTAACAAAAGTTAATTATTAGCTCTTAATAAAACTAATTGCTTATGTTAAGTCATCCAAAAGCATTATGTATCATTAAAGACAGCTAACATTTCTTGAAAAATGTTTGTGGGATCTTTGACCTGTGACCTGTCACTATTACTAGAGTTTTAAACAAAAACGTCTTGGGCAATATTTTCCGTGTACTTTAAATCTTACTTTGGTTAGCTCATAAATGTATCTCATATTATATGGTAACTCACTAATTGAGATTTCACCATTATAATGCATGTGATATAGTCAACATTGCATGTAAAATCCATTCTTCTATTTATTTAGTAGATATTTTATATTTACTACCTACAATGATCCAGGCAGAGTTTCACTAGATATTGAGGACTATACGTAAGGGTAACACAAGCAGATATGCTCCTGCCCTCATGAAGCTTGAAAACAGGCAAAAATAAAAACAGACACATACAAAATGACAACTGTGATAAGTGCTAAAAAGAGAAAGTATATGATACCTTGGGGGTCTACAAAAGGGTTTTGATGGGGGAAAGGGACCTGAGAAAATTCCTGAGGAGTAATAGTTGAACAGAAGAGCTATGTAAGTGTGATGGGGCAGAAGGCAGAGCCCAGCAGTCAGAGGGAAAGCCACAAGCAAAGGTTCTATATTGGGAGGAGCATGAAGTATGCGTCATAACAAGACACTGAACACAGGCCAGCCTGACTTGGTATAAAAGCAAGAGAAATACAGTGGTTCTGGAGCAGCTTAGAGAAAAAAAAGATCAAACCAAATAGAGTTCTTCGTTGTCTTCTTCTTGATACTAATGAGAAGTTGATGAAAGACTTGAGAGATTTGGGGCATTGGCATAATCAAATTGATTATGTTTTTTAAAAGTCTGGCTACAGTCTGTACAACTGAGTGTATCATATTTGCAGATTTAGAAAGCACAGACAAGAATCACCACAGTAATTCAAGCGAGAACTGGTAGGAATGTGAACTAGAGAGATGGAAGAAGAAGAAACAGGAAGAGATAATTTTGAGAGATGTTTAGCTGCTGTATAAGCAAGAGTGCCAGTAAAATGGCAGGCTCAACCCTTCCATTAAAATAATTAAAATAATAGATTTTTTTAAATGGTAAATCATCTTAAAATGACAAAGAGTAGGCAAGATAGGATAATCTCCAAGTTGAAAGAAGTAGTAGTGGCCGGGTTTGGTGGCTCTGTCTGTAATCTCAGCACTTTGGGAGGCGAGTGGATTGCCTGAGCCCGCAGGTTCGAGACCAGCCCAGGCAACTTGACGAGACCTCGTCTCGACCTCGTCTCTACAATAAATCAAAAATGAGCCAGGCGCAATAGCGCGTGCTTGTAGTTTCAGCTACTTGAAGGCTGAGGCAGAAGGATTGCTGGAGCCCAGCAGGTGGAGGCTGAGGTGGCCAGGAGCAGCCACTGCACTCCAGTCTGGGCGACAGAGTGAGACTCCAACTCAAAAAATACAAAATAAAAACAAAAGTTTTTTTGCTAAGCTGCCAAAAATATTAACACTCTGTGAGTAATAAATGGTCTGTTTTCTGGTCCAGAGATTTCTATTAGAATGTATATAAGTGTGTGTGTGTGTGTGTGTGTGTGTGTGTGTACACAGCTGTATGCCAAGAATTTTACAGAAGTGATGGAATATACCAACTCATAATACATATGTCACTCCAGACCTTAAATAACTTCTACAAATAAATCTCCAGGAAAATTAGTAGTTCCATTTTGTTTTGTGAACTGCTCAAGGAAAATAAGTATAACAACAAAAACTCAGAAAGAAAAATTATATCCACAAAGATTTCAGATGTTTAAATTACAGACACAGACTACAAAATGACTACTTCTAACAGATCTAACACATAATGACTTAAAAAATCAGAGACAAACTTAAAATTTTGTTCAGAAAATAGAAACTTAGAAGAATTACAAAGTGCATTTGCAGAAAGAAAACTTTAGCTTCCAAAAATGAAAAACTCAATAATCAAAACTGAAAACTGAACACATGGATTCAGTAGGTTAGACTCAACTAAAAAGAGAATTTGTGAACTGGAGACAGGTCAAAAGAAGTCATCCAAAAGATAACATAGATTTTCAAAGAGTTAAAAAATATGGAAAAGAGTTGAGGAAATATAGAAGAATGAGATGATCTAACATTTATTAAATCAGAGACCCAGAAGTAGTAAAAATAATTTTTAAATCCAAATATTTATTGTATATCATAACACAAATATGAGAATCTCAACAAATCTAAAGTAAGATACGAAATTATTAGAGAAACTGGAAATTGCCAAAATGAAAGAGAAAATTGTAAAAATAGAAGCAAAGACTAACTTTAAAGGATAAACATTTAGTCTGATAATTTTCATTCCAACAGCATTAATCAAAAGAAACAGGCAGTAGAAAGGTAGTTGAAATGTGCTGAAAGAAAAACACTATAATACTATAATTCCATATTCATCAAAATACCTTTAAAGAATGAGTGTGCAATATAGTTTATAGAACATAAAAACTGAGATAGTTTGCCATCAATAGAGCCACAGTAAAGGCAACTCTAAAAGTAGTACCTCAAAGTCAGAGGAAAGCAATTCTAGTTGGAAAGCTGAGACACATAAAGAAACAAGGTCGTGTTCTGTGGTCCAGCCTGTAATCACAGCACTTTGGGAGGCTGAGATGAGTGGATTGCCTTAGCCTGCGGGTTCAAGACCAGCTTGGGCAACTTGGAGAGACATCATTTCTACAATTAATAGAAAATTAGACGGGTGTGGTGGAAAAAAGGAAAAAAGGACAATTCTACAATCAGAGTGGAAGACTTCAACACAGTTTTCTTATAATTAATATTTTAAAAATCCAACAAAATTTTTACAGCATAATAAAAACTTTGACATAAAAAAAACTTTGACACATATAGAACATCACATTAAACAATTACAAAATATATATTCTTTTCTAACACACTTGGAGCATTCGTAAAACTGGCTGTGTGACAGGCCATAAGGAAAATTTAAATATATGTCAAAGAATTTATATCATTCACAGCATATCTTCGAACCTCAGTGCACTTAACCAGAAACTATAAATAAACAAACAAAAGAAACAAAAAAAACTAAAGGGGGAATCACTTCACACATTTGGTATTTAATAGACACATTTATATCATTAATAGGTCAAAGAGAAAGTTGAATAAAAATTTTAAACATTTTTAACTAAATAACAAAAATCCTATATATTAAAACTTGCAGAGTGCAGCTAAGGCTGTACTTTTAGGAAATGTATAGTCTTAGATATGTATATTAGAAAATTGAAAGGATAAAAATTACTCAGTCAAGCATCCATCTAATAAATAAAATCATTTAAAAATAAATGTTAAATAAGTAGAAAATAAAATCTACTATACTTCTTTCTATACTTGATCTTAGCCAAAAGGCTGAGAAGTAATGTATACTTCTCTCTACAAAGAAAATAAAAGGAAAGAAATAGTGCAGCTAATGGCAGAAATTAATAATATAGAAAACATGCATATAATGGAGAGAATCAAGAAAAGTGAAAGATGAGTTCTTAAAAGATTGAACAATACAAGAAAAAGTTTAGAAGGTACAAGTAAATGGAAAACTAAAATAATCTATTGCATTAATAAGGGACTTACACAAATTTTCTAGGTGCAAAATGATATATGAAACTAAGTTACTATTTATGGTCATGAAAAAACTAAGTAACTTAGAATACTAAGTAACCAGTTATACCCAAGAATGCCAAAAATCTTATAAGAAAATTAAAATGTATGTGAGAGATGTCAATGCACACATAAATAATGGAGAGATAATTTTGATCATGGATTAGAAGATTCATTCAGTTTGTTAAGATATCAATACTTCCAGCAGATCATCTATTGGTTTATAAATTTAATGTAATCCTAATCAAAATCTTAATGGGTGTGTGTGAGAAGCAGTGTTTTTGTATGTTACTTAAGTTGGAATACGCACAATACTAAAAAAATGCAAGATGCTCTTGAAGAAGAAGTTCAAAGTAGTGGTATAAACTCAAATATGCATAAAGACTTATTATATAGCTATTTCAATTAAGCTACTGTGTTGTTGATACTGGAATAACACATAGACCAATGGAACTGAAAATAGGAAGCCAGAAATATGTGACAGAAGTTTACTGCAGTTGAGTGGGAAATAACGGGCTTTTCAATAAATAGTGATGAGAAAATTAGATCCCTACCTCATACTATATTTTTTTAAAAACCACTTTCCCAGTGAATGCTGACCTATATGTGAAAAACAGAATTATAAAAATTTTAGAGATATAGAGAAATATTGCTGTAAACTTGGAGTGTGGCATAAATTTTATCCAGAAAGCATCAAATGACACCTCAAAGCATGTGAAAAGACAAGCTATCAATTGAGAGAAAATATTTGCTATGCACAAAACTGAGTGGGTGCTAGTTTTGGGTATACATAAAAAAACTCTATGAATCAATAATGAAAACATGAATAGTTTTTTTTTAAGAAAAAAATGGGCAAATAACCTGAATGAGTACTTCTGAAAGGCAAGATTCAATGGCAAAAAAAAGAAAAAGAAAAAGAAAACATGCTCACCACAATAGAAAAATCAGTAAATTAAAGCTACAATGCAATATCACGAATTGTTCACAGATTTGATAAATATTGAAAGTTCTGGCAGTATCAAATGTTGATAAAGATATGGAGCAACAGGACCTCTCATACTGCTTGTGGAAGCATTCCTTAATGCTATCATTTTGAAAAGCAGTTTGTAATTGCCTTGTACAATTGGAAACATGCACATTCTACAGGCAATAATTCTTCTTCTGGGTATATACTACAGAGAATATATTGCATGTTAACACAAGGACACACATGTCTGGATGTTTGCATTGCATTATTTATGGCAGCAAAAACTAGAAGCAACCTAATTATTCACAAACTGGATTAATAAGTGGTGCTATACTAACATAGTAGAATGCCTAACAAAATTGATAATAAAAGAACTATACTATTTGGTTCCGTTTGGGTTTGAATGGAGCATTAGCCAAAACAATAACCTAGTAGTTTCAATGCATTCCTGGTGTGGACATGTCGCAGATATCTTCTGGACTACTAGCCAAGGGAAAGAAAATCAAAAGGGGGTGACTGACATAAGTACAACAGGGCTCAGTGGCAATAATATCTGGAATCTTAGTGTCCTTTCTTTCCTCAAACCTGTGTCCCCAACACCCAGCAGGTGTCAAAGGTTTATAAACTTTTTTTGTTGCATCCATGAAGCCTGTCAACTGCTATTCCTCTAGGCCTTATGTTTAATAAAATGGTACTGGAAATCTGTTATGTTCCCTTGCACCTTTGCTACTGCTGCTACCATCACAGTGGCAGTGATTTCAGGTTCAGTGCTCTCATGAGCAACCTCTTAAACAGGTTTTTCTTGCCCTGAAAGGCAAAGCAAGTGGGGTTATTCCTCCCTCAGACTCCTTCTTTATTTTACTCTTTTTAAAAATCTTTATCTTAAAGATGTGGGGTAAAATTCAGATTTGGGTATACAAATGGTCAATGTACAGGTAAAGTTTGGCCCTTACTTTGGTCCCCACTTCACCCAGTTTGAGATCAGGAACCCTTATTGATGAAGTATGCCCTCGCCCCTCCCTCTCCTGGCAGTTTCTCACTATTGCCAATTCTTTCTTGTAGTATTATAATTGTTCAGGGTCTGCTTATGAGTGAGAACATGAGGTACTCATTTCTTTGTTTCTGTGATAGACCACTGTATTACTCTTTTGAGGCTGAGAAAGTGATATTGTCTGAATATTTGTCCCTTCCAAATATCATGTTGAAATGTGATCCCCAGTGTGGGAAGTGGGGCCAATTGGGAAGTGCTTGGGTCTTGAGGGTGATCCCTCATGAATAGCTTGGTGCTTTTCTCAAGATAATAAGTTCTTGCTCTATTAGTTCATGTGAGAATTGATGTTTAACTATAATGCGAGAGCCTGAGTCCTTGTTCCTTCTCTCTCTTCTGTTCTTGTCATGTGACATGTTGTCTCCCCTAGCCTTCCACCAGGATTGACATCTTCCAGAGACCTCACCAAAAGACAATAGATGCTGTGTTGTGCAAAACCATGAACCAATAAACCCCTTTAAAAAAAAAAAAAATTACCCAGCCTCAGGTATTTCTTCAATGCAAAATGAATAAAAACAGGAAGGAAACTGCAGGAATATAAGGCTGCTTCCCTTCTCACTTAACAGGGTAGGTTCTCTTTATTCCCCACATTTCTGGGGCCACACTCTCCTACTAATGCCTCTTTCAAAGATGTACTCTGAGCTAATAAAGCTTAACTACCAGACCCCCTTTATTTGCACAGTTTTCTTCTAAAGTCCCATCAGGGGCTCTGGCAATGTGTTCACATAGTCATGTTTTTATAAAGTTTGCAAACTAAGATATTGTAACAGAAATGAGTTAAAGCCACTATTTCCATTTTAAATTCCCATTCATAAAATTTCAATTTGTGAAGGGTAGCTTTAGAATGACCAAGAGTATTTTGATATTTGGCTAAAAAGAATTGAGCTGGGAATATATTTCCAAGGGGTTTTAGTGAGATATCTACCTATCTAGCTATCTATTCAGACCACTCTAGGTAGATATAGATAACTGTATAATAGATGGAGATCATTATATAATTTTATATATACACATGCATACACACAAAGATAGATATAGCAATGGGGAAATAATCATATCTAGAAATGACTACAAGATTACAGACAATATCTGTTTCTCTCATTTCTGAATGCAGTTAAGTTATTGCTAGACATGCATTCATAGTTTCTGGCTAATGTGCTGACTTACCTTGCAAGAACAAAAGTGAAGGGCTAGAGTTTATATTGTGAATTGAACGTGCACAATTGTGTCAAGCACCAAAACTATATAGATACTAGCAAAGAAATAAGGCTGAACTGTATAGGACTACAGCTAGTCTATAGAAAATTCTTCCAACAGTTTATACATAATGAGCTTTGATAGAAATCTTTCTAATTCTGTCAACAATTCTAAAAGTTTGCATAATATTACAGTATAAAGTATTATAAACTAATTTTTTAGATATCAATAAAATTTTAAAATTTTTGATTAAGCATGCTAAGGGCTAAAGGAAAGAAATACTTTTCCATTCTTACTATAGAAAAATCATATTACGCAATCATTGACATTGGAAGAGACAACAAGGAAGATATAATAACAATATTCAAAAAAGTTTAGAGATAAGACTGACAATTGAAATACTGTTATTTTTCTGTATTTTATAGTATTTATTCGCTTTTTAAAATCAATAATTTTTAAAATTTATTTTCTTATTTAAATATTTGTTTTCATACTGAATTATTTGTTTTTGCTTTTTCTTTTTTTCCTGCGGTAACCACACATTGCATAAGGTGAAGGCCCCATAAAACCTGGATCTGCCCCTACCTCTGATTATTTTTCCCAAGGGAAGATGTACAGATGTCTGCCTTCACTAAAGCTATCATCATGGAAGGACATATTTAGGGCCTCTCTTTGAAACCCTTGCCATAGAAACGTGAACATAAAAGTAAGGCTTAACCTGTGGAATTGCAATCCTCCTACTCGTGGTGCTATATATACCTCTTCAATTCCTTCCTCATGTGAGCGTTTCTCCCTTTTTCCTTTTTCTCATGTGCAGTCCTACTCCATTCTTCCCCTTAGCAGCACCTGATCCAGTGCTTCTGGCTCTCACTACTCTATTTTATATTTTCCCAGATATCTCTTGCCTTGTTCCCAGCCACTTCTGCAAGCTTTTGCCTCAAAATTTCCAACACTGCTCACTAAACACGTTTTCATACTACAAACCCCCAAAGAAGCAACTAGTGAAACTCTTCCATTTTCCTTCATTTGGAATCCTTGCCTCTCTGCTGGCTATTTCTATGAGGCACTCATATCATTTGCTGCACCTACCAGAGCCAGGAATTCCAGATAAATCCCTTCTCCACTGGCTATCCTGAGAAAGGGCAGATATACCAGATATACCCTTTCCATAAAAATTTGGAATTGGGCCAGGCACAGTAGTGCACTCCTGTAGTTCCAGTTACTTGGGAGACAGAAGGATCACTTGAGCCCAGAGGTTCAAGTCCAGCCTAGGCCACATAGCAAGAGCTCATCTCATTTAAAAAAAAAAGGAAAACCAAAAAAAAAAAAGAGAGAGAAAGAAATGGAATTGGTATTTTAAGAGTTTGAAACAGAGTAAACAATATTTTCTGTTGTCTTAATTTGATCTGACACATGGAACCATAAAAGAAGAGAAAAACATATCTTAATTATTCAACTTTGGTCTGGTTTAAATGGTTTTCTATGAGCAAACAGGACATTGGGACATTTAACCACTATTCTCAACATTATTTTTTAGGCAAATTGTGTTCTTGCATTACAAATAACTGGCTTAAGAAATGATTGTTAGGACACAAGCTGTTGATGTATTGAGTAAACAAACTATTTCTTTTCAGTTTGTGAAACTGAAATTCCCTTCTGCTATTTCTGTAATTGGAGCCAGTTTCTGGGTAAGCCATCACACTTTTGTCACCTAGGTGTCACTATAACTATTAAAATGAATACAATGCATGGTATTTAGCATCCCTATGCCACCTTTATTTCTATTCAAATATGCAAAGTGGCACTTTGCAAGATTCACTCCATTTCCCTAAGAAGTTTCAGAAACTGAAACTCAGAAGCATTTAAAAACCCTCTCTACTGTTGTTGCTTCCTGGGATCACCCATTGTTTCTGTTTAAAGAAACCTTATTCTGAGATTCAGCACAGTTGTTCGGTGGAAGGTTCAGGCCCGGCCTAGAGCAGAAGCTCTGGAAGGACAGAGCGCCCAGCTCCCTTCACATTGCATAAGTTTCCATTCAAGTCTTCTAGGCTGTCTTGAGCTTCTCTAGTTCCTCATGGTCCATAGTTTTAATTTAAGGAATTAGAATTCAGCTTTGTGATAATGCCTCGGCCAGCATCACTTAAAGTGTGATTCTCAGACCAGTGCTGATCTATAACCTGTTGCCAGTCGATAACAAAATAAACACAGAAATTGAGACAAGCATGAAAAAGAAACAGGAAACCATCTGTACATCCAAGTACATAATTAATAAACTGGTTTTATTAAACAGAAAATACAATAGTCCCCCATTATCTGTAGGATATATGTTCCAAGACCCCCAGTGAATGCCTGAAACCATTTGTAGTACCAAACCCTATCTATATAACTAGTCAACACTTAACAACAGAGATATATTCTGAAAGGTGCATCATTCTTGTGCAAACATCATAGAGTGAACCTATACAAACCTAGATGGTACAGCCTCCTACACACCTAGGCTACATGATATAGCCAATTGCTCCTAGGCTACAAATCTGTATAGCATGTACTGTACTCAATACTGCAGGCAACTGTATCAGAATGAAAAGCATTTGTGTATCTAAAGACAGAAAAGGTACAATAAAAATACAGAACAAAAGATTAAAAAGGGTATACAGTACACCCGTATAGGTCACTTGCCATCGTGGGGCCTACAGGACTGGCAGTTGCTATGGGTGAATCAGTGAGTGAGTGGTGAGTGAATGTGAAGGTCTAGGACATTACTGTGCACTTTTGTACAACTGGCAACATAGGAAGTTTGTTTATTCCAGCATCATCACAAACATGTGAGTAATGTATTATGCTGTCACAAGGCTATAGGAACTTTTCAGCTCCATTTTAATCTTATGGGACCACCCTTGTAAATGTGGGCTGTCATTGTGCAAAACATCATTAGCAACACATGACTATTGTGTTTTTTCCTATACATATATAACTCTGATAAAGTTTAATATATAAATTAGGCACAGTAAGAGATAAACAACAACTAATAATAAAATAGAACAATTATAATAAGCTAGCATCACTACTTTTGTGCTTTGGGCCATTATTAAGTAAAATGAGGTTTACAAGCACTGCAATACCATGACAGTCAATCTGATAACCAAGTCAGCTACTAAGTGACTAACGGGATGGACGGCATATTCAGCATGGAGACAATGGACAAAAGGATAATTCACATCCCAGGCAAGGCAGAATGGGATGCGAGATTTCATCACACTACTTAGATGGAGTGCAATTTAAAGCTTAAAAATTGTTTATGTCTGGAATTTTCCATTTAATATATCTGGACTGTAGTTGATTGCAGGTAATTGAAATTGCAAAAACCAAAACTACAGACAAAGGAGAACTACTGTACACAGTTTAGGCATTATCAAGCTCACATAGTGAGTTGCATATGATGTAAATTTCATAATGGTCATGTACAGTGAGACCATGTATTGGTCTACAAAAGATCAAAAGTATAAAATTATTTTTTAAAAGCTAGCTCTTCACGATAGATGGTTTTAGAAGTTTTGTCTAAGTGATTGAGAGTGGTCTGGGAGGTAGGGAAGGTATAATGAATCCAAGTTGGAAAGATCCCAAGACCCCCATAGAGATCATTCTGATTTCTGCACAGTCTCAAAGAGTAATTTTCAGCATTGCCATACCCTTGTACTTTAGATCCAAGTAGTAGGGCTAAATTGTGCCCTGCCCCAGCTTGGATGACATTCCACTGTAAGCTGCTTCTTCAGAGCTCGCGTAGCACTTTCCTTCTATCCAGCAGAATAGAAATAACTTGCTGCATGTACGGCACTGATGTCCAAAAGAAAAGCCACACAGGGACATCTAGTGGCAATGGGAAATCACCGATCTGCTCCAAAAGAGTTCAAGAATTTCCAAACCACGAACTGCTTGGACGCTTCAGATTCATTTTGAACTTAACCTGACAACCTAGCAAATTAGTCAACGTATCTGAAGCCAAGCAGGCATCAGAAAGAACTGAAACAGAGCCAGGTACCCTGGCCAAAAGAGCCCACACCCAACAAGCTGCTATACAGCCAAATGAAACAAAGAGTGAAGACAGTAGACAGTCTTCAGACAAGTGTGCTGAGGAGAAAGTTCAGCTAGGAGACCCTCATTTTATGGGCAATTACATCAATATTTTCTTTCTAGTTGGCTATCAAACAGACTTGACCCTTGAGAGATAGAAAAGATGCAAAGCTCCAAAGTAAACTGAGTACATTAAAAACAGCTCTCCAAATTTGCTGATCTATCAATTAGCATCTGCAGAACTCTTAACGAGAGTTGCTGTGAGCTTCACAATATCATGCCAAAGCCAAATCAAAGCTAGCCACCCAGATTGATAAAACAAAGCCCTTTGAAAAGACACAGGACTTTGATGGTAGGACTGAAGCTAACAGACATCCAGTTGCAGCAGATTTTCATTGTTTGAACTTGACTCTTTCACAGGCAGACAGATGTGCAAATAAATTAAATCAAGTCTAAATTAGTTGGTAAAAATCATAGTGGATTTCACTTGAGAAAAATATTGAAAGTCTATAATCATTGATTTCTACCAATTCGATGTGTAGCAAGTTCAAACATTATACACTACAATTCAAGCACCCACATGTAGTTTTAAGAAATTATCTGGTAATCTTAAAGTTCTCCCTTCAGCCCTCTGATCCCCCACTCCACCCAATGATGTAAAAGAAAGCTCTTAAACTTGCCCATTCATCTTCACTAAATTTCTTCTTGATTACAATAGTTTACTACACATTTGAGCTCATATTGCAGTTCAAACTATTTCTTAGAACAGTTCCTCTCTTCAAGATTCTTCGCCTTGCCAGAATGATATTTGGGCACAAGAGGAAGTTTATACAGGAGAAGTGGTCTCTAGATCCCATGTTGTATTTCTCTTCTGGTTCTTTCTCTGAGCTGTAACTAATTTGTCCCGGTCTCTGGCCTCAGAGTGTCTCCTGTCTAAATCCACTGTAACAATTCCACAGTTTATGAAATTCATGGTCTCTTCTCTCAGCAGATTTAGCACCAAGTATTAACTCCCCTTTTCTACCCACTCCCTCTTCCTTCTGTATCCTCTATCTCTACTGTACACCAACATACAGACTCTACTGTAACCCTCATTACAAGGATCCTTGTGATAGATCCGCTGGTTCCCAGCCCTCTGCTATCTTCTACATCCCATGAGGAGCATGTCAGAACTCCAGGAAACTATGAAAGTGAGCCAAGAGAGACTTCGGGTCTTATCTCTGGACCTCATCCTTCCAAACCACCTAACACCAACGTCATAGTGCTTTTGCCATCTCCTGTTGCACTTGGGTAATCCCTATAAGACAAACTCCTCCCAGAATTTGTCATGAGAAGCAAGATACAGGTTTTCTAGAGCTATCATAGCAATTACCACAAACTTAGTGGCTTAAAACAGAAATTTATTCTCTCCCTGTTCTGGAGGCCAGAAGCCTGATATCAAGTTGTTGGCAGGACTGGTTCTTTCTGGAGACTCTGAGAGAGAATCCCTTCCATGCCTCCCTTCTACCTTCCGGCTGCTGCAACCCTTGGCATTCCTCGGCTTGGGCTACATAACTCCAATTTGTGTGTCCATCTTCTGTGACCGTCTCTCTGTCTGTTTCCCCTTCTCTTCACTTATAAAGATTTGGCATTGCATTTTGGACCCACCCAAATCTAGAAGAATCTCATCTGGAGATCTTTAATTTAATTACATCTGTTAAAACCCCTTTTCTGCATAAGGTCACATTTAGAGGTTCCAGGGATGAGAATTTGGATATATCTTGGGCAACAGAGCATTTTAAAATCAATTTCATGGGGGCATACCCCTATGTTAGTTCCTATTTGTTAAGTTCCTGCTTAACTCTAGAAGATGCCTGCTCTCTTTTTCTCTTAGGTGATTAAGTCTCGGGGCATAGTGTTAAGGAGAAGAAAAACCGAAAACCCCAAACAAAACCTGTGTGATTTAATAAAGACATTATATTATTTGTAAACAAATTTCAAAATTATCTCCATTATATATGTGCAGACAACCAAGAGTAGTAATGTTATGATATTGGTCCCATGTGGCGATATCTTAACACAAACTTTCAGAAATCCAGACTTGGAAGAAAATATGAAGTTTTACTATGTATAAACATGCTAATCACAAGCACCAACTAAAAACAACTCAGAAAAACTCAGGCTTATATATAAAAACTTTCTCTATGGAGTACACAATATTTTAAAAATATTAGTTCAGGCCAGGCGTGGTGGCTCAAGCCTGTAATTCCAGCACTTCAGGAGGCCAAGGCAAGAATAGTGCCTGAGCCCAGGGGTTCAAGACCAGCCTGGGCACCTTGGTGAGCCCTCGTATCTACAATAAATAAAATTTTAAAAATTAGCCAGTCATGGTAGCTCACACCTGTGCTTCTGGCTACTTAGAAGTGTGAGGCAGAAGGATCACCTGAGCCCAGCAGGTCAACGCTGGGGTGGCCGTGAGTGTGCCACTGCACTCCAGCCTGGACGATGAAGTGAGACTCCATCTCAAATATATATATATATTAATTCAACAGACAACATCTAATTCATTTAAGCTTTGGGAAAATATAACTTTAACTTGAGGAAGAATTTGCTTACCTTATCATTCTATGTTTTAATTTTTATTTCAGAACATTTCAAACATAAAAGAAGAGAAACAGTATATAGTTCTCCTTGTACCTATCAGTATCAACAACGACAGTTCATGCTAACCTTACTTTCTTTAAATTGATACCACCTGATTGCTTTCTAACTCAATCCTGAATTTTGAAGCTATCTGATATCATATCAACTATAAACATTCCAAGGGTACTCTTTTTCACATACTTAATGGCATCATTACACCTGAAAATATTTAAATAATGTATTAATATTAAATATGTAATCATTGTTCACATTTTTCCTGTTGCTTACCATTTTTACTTTGTTTTTTATTAGAATTCAAATAGTAACCATATATCCTAAATGAATGATAACAAATCTCCCAAATTTCTTTTAATCTGTAAGTGCTTTCTCAATCTCTTTAACTTTGTCTTTCACTCTGTCTGTAAGCTTTGGTTGAAGAAATGGGTTGCTTATCCTATAGAGTTTTCCTCAGTCTGAATTTTTCTGACCAACCTTCATGGCATTTTGTTGTTGCTGTTGTTGTTGTTTGTATTCCTTTTAAGTTTATATTCAAAGTTAGAGACTGGTGGAGATTTTTGTTGACTTTCCTGTCCAGACAACTTCATAGATGATGTTGAATACTTCCCTTAGGAATACATAATTTCTAGTTGGTATTTTTGTTGTTGTTGTTGCAGCTGTTTATAAACTTTGCTTTAGGTGTTGAAAAGACAAATTATTTCTTCTATTATTAATTAGCTAATTTACTTCCACAAAGAGACATTTCTCCCTCATCAATTATTGGTTATGCTAAGGTACAATTTATATAGGAGAGGCAAGATAGATGCTTGAGACTTTTGTTTCTTTGTTTGTTTCTAAGCAGTTTTCAATAAGATCTCTAATATCCTGCAAAGATGATTTTATACACACACACACACACACACACACACACACACACACACACACATACACGCATATATAAATTACGTTTATACACTTGTAATACATGTGTGTATACACATATATGTGTGTAAATGTATGTATATGTTTTATGAACTCACAGATTTGAATGTATTTGACATCTTATAATTTATTGGTGTGGGAGCCTATTCGTTTAGGCCTGGGTCCTTTTGATCTGACTCTAGTAGTCATGAATAGCATCCTTATTCTTTAATATGACAAGTTATATACCAGGTTCTTCTCATATTTGCTGCATCTGCCTGCTAGATCTTTTCAGTGGAAGTAGATAAAAATATAGCCATTTTTGTTTTGCTTTTGTTAAAACACATTATCTGTTCAAACATATATTTCCAATTCAAACTCAGGAACAGAGTTTTTACTTAACCTTAATGGTTTCCCATTTGTATCATCTTTCTGCCATGCCTTAAATTCAGTTTTCAATGACATCAATATAATTATTCATTTGTTTCATCCCATACTACATACATTATAGTCATAAAAATATTGACACTATCACCAGTAATATTATTACTGAAAGATTGTTTTTAATTTGTTTTGTCCTACCAGGGATGTACAATCAAATTATTATGCTTTAAGGTCATGTGGGAGAGTTGCCATATGGAAGTATATGCCATCAACAGAATATACATTGAGGTTCTTTTTTTAAATTTTGATATTTAGAAATTGTTTTGTATTTAATTTAATTTAATTATTATGGAAAATATTCTTGTTTTCAAAGTCACATCTTCAAAACAAGATATTTTTAAAATAGTTTTTATTCCTCTCCCCTTTACTCTATTTCTTTCTTCTCCCTGTAGTTAGACTATTTTTATAAACTTTGCAGTTTGTCTTGTCACTGATTTTTAAACCATAGGTATAGGCTGAGTATGGTAGCTCATGCTTATAATTCCAAGTTCTTTGGGAGGTCAAGGCAAGAGGATTACTTGCGGCCAAGAGTTCAAGACCAACCTGGGCAACATAGCAAGACCTTGACTCTACAAAAAAAAATGAGCCGGGCCATGGTGACACACCCTTGTAGTCTCAGCTGTGCAGGAGGCTGAGGCAGGAATTTCACTTGAGCCCAAGATTTCAAGGTTACAGTGAATTATGATAGTGCCACTGCACTCCAGCATGAACAACAGAGTGAGAACTTATCTGTAAAATTCTATATAGATTAAATTAAATATAAGCACAAATACACAAATATATATTATATATACTTATATACTAGAGGTTATTTATAGTCACCATGATAACATATAGAGATTTTTCCGCTTCTTTTTACAGTTGCATAATAATCCATTGTGTGAATTACCATGGCCTATTTAACCATTCTATATTGGTGAATATTTTAATCATTTGCAATAGTTTGCTATAACAATTGGTGCTTCAGTGACTAACCTTGTTGGCAAGTACTTTGATGTTTTTGTCTAGTGTACCTTTGGGATACTCATAGATTACTAAATACAGTAATCGGTATAATTTTTCTACTCCATATTTTAAAATATATTTTAAAACTCTAATGTAGGATTATAAACATAACAGTTATTGTTTTTGTTTCTGGCAAAGGAGTTTGGGGTGAATTTTGAATTCATAAATTTAAAATTTGTGCGACAGAGCAATGAGGCACTGTGATGCTCCTAGTGAAACAATATGCTATCTCTCCATAAAACAGTAATAAATTTAAATCCATCAAAGAAACTAGTAGCAATTTTAAAAAGCAATAACCATGACTATACTGAATGTATGCAATATAAAATCACCACCGTGAGCATAAATGTCCCAGGAAAAAACAAAGATGTTAAATTAGACATCATCAGCTGTTTTGGAGTTTTCCATTCAGTTTCATTTAGCCACAGCATATCGTGCTCCCTGTTAATGTAAACTACTTGGTGTTGGGCATGAAGTGATTAAACATTAATGGTTTTAGATACCACTTCTGAGAAGTGAATGATTTAATGGTGATACACTGGATGTATCATAATTTCTATATATCTACTCCAAGCAAAAAGAGACTTTTCCAGTCAAAGGGACTTTAAAACTTAAATTTCCATCATGGTAGTAAGAAGAATACTGATCTCATGGAGAAAATTCATACACCAGGGAGAGCACATACAAACTGAAAACATGCTGTTATGAAGATATGATTTCAGAGAAGTCAATGAACAATATTTCAATTCTTTAAAAACTGGAAAAAATCTTTTAAAATTACTGAATATTCCACATATACCATGTTGTTTGCAACATAATGATTTGAAACAAACATGGATACAATTTGGGACAAATATTAAAAAAAGATGTTGGAATAAAGTTCTTTAGTAACTTTTATTAAATTCTGGTATCAATTAGTGACAAACTAAAGACATCTCAGCATTCATTTATATTTTTTTATTCCGTTGGATAGATCAAGGGTTAACAAATATTGTAAATAGTCAGAGTAAATATTTTATTTTACCTTATTTTTATTTTTGTGGATATGTTATCATTATACATATTTATGAGGTATGTGTGATTTTCAATACAATGATCAAATCAGGGTAAATGGTCATCCATCAACTCAATCATTTATTATTTCTCTATGTTAGGAACATTTCAATTCCATTCTTCTAGTTATTTTGAAATGTACAACAAATTGCTAACTATAATCACCTTATTGTGCTACTGGACACAGGACTTATTCTTTCTATCTTAACTGTATTTTTGTGCCCATTAAACAACCCTCTTCCCCACCCCATTACCTTTTCAAGCCTCTGGTAACCATTATTCTATTCTCTGTCTCGATTACATCATTTTTTGTTTAAGTTCTCACATGTGAGTGACAACATGCAATATTTGTCTTTTTGTGCTTGGCTTATTTCACTTAATATAAATAATATCTTCCAGTTCTACCCAAGGTTTTGGAAATTGCAGAACTTTTTTATGGCTGAATAATATTTCATTGTGTATAGGTACCACATTTTTGTCATTCCTTCACCCATTGATGAATGTTAGGTTGATTCTGTATCTTGGTTATTGTGAACAGTGCTGTAGTAAACATGAAACTACAGATATCTCTTAAACATACTGACTTTCTTTCTCTTGGATATACACCCAGTAGTGAAATTGCTGGATCATATGATAATCCTATTTTCAGTTTTGTTTTTTTTTTTTTTTTTGAGGGACCTCCATACTATGTTCTATAATGGCTGTACTAATTTACATTCCCACCAGCATTATACAAGGGTTTCTCTTTCACCACATCCTCACCAGCATCCATTATGGCCTGTTTTGGTTTATTTTAACTAGGTTATTAAAAGTAATTTTAACTAGGATGAGATGAGGTCTCATTGTGGTTTTAATTTGCATTTCTCTGATGGTTAGTCATGTGGAGCATTTTTCACATAATTTTTGGCCATTTGTATATCTTCTTTAGAGAAACATCAGTTCAGATCTCTTGTACATTTTTAAATTGTATTATTTATATATGTTTTGCTATTGAGTTGTTTGAGCTCTTTATATATTCTGGTTATCCGTGTCAGACGGATAGTTTGTGAATATCACCTCCTATTTTGTGGGTTGTCTTTTTATGTTGTTGATTGCTCCCTGTCTGTGTAGAAGCTTCTTAGTTAGATATGTTCCCATTTGTCCATTTTTGCTTCAGTTGCCTGTGCTTTTGAAGTGTTACTCAAAAATGCTTGCCCAGACCAAAGTCCTGGAGCATTTCCTCAATTTTTTTTAGTAGTTTCATAGTTTTAGATTTTAGATTTAAGTCTTTAATCCATTTTGACTTGATGTTTGTATGTGGCAAGAGTTAATTTCATTTTTCTGTGTATGGATTCCCCAGAACCATTTACTGAAGAGATTGTTCTTTCTGCAGTGTATATTCTTGGCAACTATGTTGAAAATGAGTTCACTGTAAATATACAGATTTATGTCTGTGTTCTCTATTCTGTTCCCATTGGTCTATGTGTCTGTTTTCATGCAAGCGTAAATATTTTAGACATTGTGAGCTAACAGGCAAAATCCATTGTACTACATAAGTACTTATACAACAGGAAAGAAAACAAATTTCCACATTTTTAATTGATGCGATTCAAAGGATAACAACAATAATGGAGTACTTTTCTGTAATTCAGATCTACTAATGAGAAGAATGGAATTTTTACTCAGGGAATAACATTTAGCTTAATTGGGTTTCAAAGTTAGTGTTTCCAGTCATCAAACTGATTAAAAATCTTCATCAGTAAAAACCATTGTTGGCTTGTGGGTCATATAAAAACAGGTGGTGGGTCAGATTTGGCCCATATACCATAGTAGACTGACCTCTAGAATATATAAATCACATTATACTATAGATTTAGTCACTTCAACAAATCTTTTTTGCTTTCTTAACAAGATCTAAGTTAAAGAAACGTCATTGCAATGCAAACTTCGTGTCTATCTCTTCTTTGTTGCATACCAAGCACCTAGAACAGTGCCTACCACATAGAAGACCCTCAGTAAATATTTATTTCATGAATAAATGAATAAGTGTTTTTTGCTATTTTATGTATAGCTAGTTAGATTAACTTGTAGAGTCAAGATTCCAAAAGCTCAGAATGAATAAGACCAAGAGACCCTATTTTATTTACTTCTGGTCATTTCATTTGTCCCCCATCAACTACTAGTACAAATGACTGGTCTACTCAAGTAATAACAGGTTTAATGTGTGAAACAAAAATTAATAGAAGAAAATCTTAAAATGGGAGAACTCAATGTATTTAATTTTTCTGAAAATTAACAAACAGTTATCTTGTTTTGGTAACATCACATTGGTGATTCAGAGAAAATTAATTTAAAGATTATTATTCTAAGACAGTAAACCCACAAAATGCTATTTAAATCAAATTTAGCTTTGACCTCATTAATAAAGGGTACAAACTTTCTGCTATAATTATTCCCACATCTTGATCTTCATATTTTATCCGTGAAGAAAGAGTAAATCAACACCTGCCTCCAGGACAAACAGAATTTTTACAGTCAAACGATACGTCAGATTTTGTTCTAATTCAATGTAGTCATGTTTAATGGGAAGAAATGGAGAGAGCATGAGTATGTGACATGCCTGGGTGCGCCATAAATGTCTGCAGCAAAGCTATCAGTAGAATCAATTATTGGCTCCCACCTCAACTATATTGTCTCAGAAGATGAGCTATAAAAAAAAAAGTGGTATTCTGTTAGTTGTCAATTTTATAGACTGGGTAACTCAGAAAAGGATTTAGCATGGCCTTATTTTCATGATTAATACAGCCCATAGAAGATAATATAAAATTATTTCAGCAAACACTAACACAAAATTTTATGTTTGAGTCAGTAATATTCTCTGGTCTACATTCAATATGCCAATAACCAGAAACTGATTAAATGTGATGAAACACGTGGTTGGGAGCAGGGTGCATATAATAATTTCAAGAGAACAGACTGGGCACGGTTTGGGAACCAACTTGGTTATAGAGGCGATAAGGCTATCCAAATATTTGTTCCTTGTCCCATCTGTCTTTCTAAGGCAACACATTGCAAATGAGAGGGAGAAAGCCAAATTCACACACCCTGTATTGTATTTTACTTAGTTGTAACTACTGCTGTCATACAGAATGCATCAGATTACTACTAATCTGATAAAATTATGACACATTAGAATGCTGTTTTAATTGCTTAATGTTGCAGTTTGTAAAATGCCTTTACATGTGTCTGAATTAAATCTCATAATAGCATTACAAAGTGGATAAGTACAATAGATTAATTGTATAAATGACTTTAGTCCTTTATCCTTCTGTGTATCAATGACCCTGTGCCATGTGGCTTTGTAGTTCTGCTGAGGAGGTTGAGTCTATCTCCCAGAACTTTGATTCTAAAGTAGGTCATGTCACTTTCTTTGGCCAATGGCATGTTAGTAAATGTGATGTATGTAGACTCTTGAAAGGGGGCTTATACAATTCCATTTCCTCCCTTGCTTCTTTGCCATGGCCATGATAATACATTCAGTCTAGACCCCTGGAGTAAGAATTAATAAACTTTTTCAGTAAAAGACCAGTTAGTAGTTATTCGGTGTTATGAACCATGTGGTCTCCACTGCAGCAATTAAACTACTTCACCTCTCTGCCATTATGATACAAAAGCAATTATAGAAAATATAAAAATAAATGAGTACTACTATGTTCCAATAAAACTTTATTTATAGAAACAGTCCATGGGCTGGATTTGGCCCACAGGCCATAGTTTGCTGAGGACTATACTGGAGGATAAGACACATAAAATACTGTTGAGTTGCCCCAACAATCCTAGTTGAGATTTTTCTGAATCAATCAACCTTCAGGCAATTTCCAGATTCTTGAGAGAGTCCAGACATATGTCCTGCAGAACTGCCTGGCCAACCAGTACTTAAGGCTGACACATGAGCAACCCAGTTAAGATCAGCTCAGTCCTATAGAATCATTAGCAAACATACCAAATCATGAGATGCTTAGCTTTGCAAAATTTTTGTGGCAGTAGACTATTAATACAGTAGGTAAATGTGCTTACTTTAGTCATTTACTTTTCTCTTTATTTTGTGTCGTTTTGTTTCTTCAGAGATATAGATATGTGTGCTCTAGACTAAAAAATTCAGAATTGTAGGCAGCTTCTAACACTCCGCTGATTGCCCTCTTGGCTTTTGGCCATTAAAAATTATGTCTGGCTTAAAGTTTGGATTATTTTCTTTAAGTTACTAATGCAGATCTATTTGCAGTATATCAGCATCTATATTGTCCTGGTTCATATTTTCCAAAACTTCAGTAAAAGGAAATAACTTAAATGGCCCATGCTTGCACAGAACTCCTATCTCTCCATTTTACGGCTCACATTTTATGCAGGGCTGTCAGGGCTTTCTGAATTAAATGTGACTTAGGGCCTGCACTTGCTGACTGAGAAGGCTCATAGGTCCTATAGCTCATCCACAATCTTGTACTTGAGCTGTCAGGTATGAGAGATTGGTGCCAAATTCAACCCAACATAGCCCCTTCCCAGTAGTCTGCCTTCGACAAGTCCTCCTTGTCAAATTCAACCATTTACATAGAATATATAGTGAATAAAATACCCTGAAAGGTATGAATGTAGAGGTGCTGCTTCAGCTGATGGCAGAAACACCTATCAGCTTCCCAAAGGGCTGACATTTCAGTCTGGCAGGGGGGAGATGATCATAGGATTTTTGTGCTGCTGTTTCTAAATGGATAGTAAGCACTCCCAAGGCAAACGGTCTCAATTCTCACCATCTGCCTCCATAAAGAGTCTGTGTGATGCAACTATGCAACTCAAAAAAAATTTTTTTTTTATATTTAAAAGGAGAGCCCTCAGGTGGGTATTTTATAGAGCCCATGCAGGATTCCCTAGGATTGGGTCTTTCTGCATTAAAGTTTAATGCTTTGGTTGTCAGAAACTTCACTCCATTCTCCTCACTGCCTGGAAAAACTTCTGGCTTTAGACTCATTGAACATTAGATCAGGAAGGTAGTTGTTGGCAGTACTTAGGGATTTTGAGAGGTCCCTTTAATAACTAGGGACCAGAGGTTGTACAATTACCCTTAGATAGTTAACCTCCTAGTTAAACACAGCATAGATATCCCGAGAAACTGGCTTCTTGGTTAGCAAGACTCGAGAAGTAACCTCTTTGCATTTTAATATGGAGAAAGGGAGAATCAATCAGAAGAGTGATTGGATATAACCAAGGAAACAGGAAAAAATAATTAAAAGATAAGCACTGATTGCACCTGTCTAAACACCTTCAGTGGTGAACATCTCGAGTCCTCAGACTTGGCCTTACCAGTTCCGATTGCATGAGTGGAGATGAAAGGAACGTGGAGTGCTATGGTCAATGGTCTGTACTTTTAGTCCCCTTATTGAGATCATCTCTTCTTGAAATGGATGTATCAGATTACCTTAGTCTTATACCAGTTAATATTTGAGTCGTCTAACTCTCTTTAGTCTAAGTCCACGCTCACCAAACATGCTGTTTTGCCACATTAGCCTACATACAGCACTGAGACATGGAGTGGCTCTGGGATTTTCATCAGTGGCTTCTCTCATGATTAGCTTACAGGGCAGCTTGACCACAAGAGTAGAATAAACAAACCCCTGTGATTCAGACAACCAGACCATTGGACAATTACAGATCTGAGTTTCTATGACTTCCCTGTCATTCTGATTTCCACTCTAGTCTCATTTATATTTAGGATCTTATGTGTCTGGCTCCGTATGTCTAATCACACCTGTGCCCTGAGAGAGTGCATCTCTCAGTCTTCAAAATAGAGGACTCATTCATTTAACATTGATTCAGCAGTGTTCTCTCAATCTTGTTTAAACCGCAGAAATTGTTGATATACATGGACATCTCATAGCCCATTTCCATCCTTTAACATGCCCAAGATTAATATTAGTACATCTTATAGATGTCCTCATTTCATGTTGTATTGTATAACAAAATACAACATGAAATGAGTTTTGTTTTATATTATACAGATACAATATTTACATAAATGTACATATTTGCCCTTGTTACAGTGATTCTGCTAAAACCCACCCAATCCCATTTGGAGTCACTGAAACTTCCCCCCAAAACTCCCATCACTGCTTTATACAATGCCTCTATAAGAAATACAGACAAATTTCATTTGATTTCTGCAGAAAGATCTTGGTTTACTTATGATAGAGTTAGTTTAGGGTAGGTGAGGAAAGAACAAAGCCTGAGTGAAGGGAAATGGTGTTGTTTGAAGAAGTAACGATGTTGTCTAATTGCATTCATAATGCTAGTACTGGTAGTGGTGGTGGTGGTGGTGGTGGTGGTGGTGGTGGTGGTGGTGGTGTGTGTGTGTGTGTGTGTACACAAATATGAATGTGAATACAAAAATAAATAAACCACAATTTTTGTTTTCAAAGATTGCTAATTAAGTGACCGAAACTTGAAAACACCATCCTGTCACTCAGAGATAATAGTGTTAAGGCAAGCTGTGTAATTTCACCTGTCTTGTCACAGGTTAAAGTCACTTACCATACAAATTTTACCTTAGGGCCAATTCTGTTGAGTGGTCAGGTTGGGATTCCCTGGTGCAGGAGAGACTAGACCAGTAAATATTATTTCCCTTCATCCACCCTCCTTCATAAAAAGAATTTCACTGATAAAACCCACAGTATCTAAAGCTTCTTTCATAAGTGAAAATAGAGTTAAAAGACATTCTAAATTGTTACAACTTTTATTTAAATTTGAAAACTGAAATAGATAATCCCTAGACTTTTTCATTTTTCCTTAAGTGTGTTCTGTGAATATACATAATTCTTATACCTCTGAGAATATAAAATTTAAATATCCTTTTTCCCTAATAATTGTCTACTAATGAATATCAAATATTTATAGCTAAATAGATAACTCTCATAATAAACAAAATTCATTCTACTACTCAAAGAAGCATTATCAAGCAAGTAGAAATGTTAAGAAAATAATGAGAAGGGACAATGGTTCAACAAAGACCAGACCCAAAGCTAGGAAGAACTTGACTAACTGAATCTTTATGATTGATAAATTATTCAAATAAGTTACACGTGGAGAACACTTAATTGCTTAGAGCATACTTTTTTCATATGCTTCACATAGAGAAAAGCATATGACCTTCAAAAAATCTCATAAAAAGTTTGAGGACACTTCGGGTTTTGATCAGGAATTGGTTGCCAGTTACAACTTCCATAAGAGTGTCTCCTGCATTTTCTAAGGTTCTTACAGTTTGAGGTTTTACATTTAGGTCTGTAATCCACTTAGAGTTAATTTTTGTGTATGGGGATAGGTAGGAGTCCTGTTTCAATCTTCTGCATGTGATCAGCCAGTTTTCCCAGCACCATTTACTGAATAGGTTTTCCTCTCACCAGTAGTGGGTGGTGGAGGCTTTGTTGAAGATGAGTTGATTGAGAGATTGAGGTTTTGCTTCTGGAATCTCAATTCTATTCCATTGGTCTACATGCCTGTTCTTATACGAATACCAGGTTGTTTTGATTATTGTAGCTTTATAGTACACTTTAAAGTGTGGGAGTGTGATACCTCTGGATTTTTGTTTTTGTTTTTGGGGTTTTTGCTGAGGATTGTTTTGGTTATTCTTGGTCGTTTATGTTTCCATATGAATTCCTGTATTGTTTTTTTCTAGGTCTGAGAAGAATGTTGCTGGTAATTTGATGGGTGTTGCATTAAATCTGTAGATTGCCTTAGGTAAAAATGGACATCTTAACAATGTTGGTTCTTCCAATCCATGAGCATGGAAAATCTTTCCACTTGTTTGTGTCATCTTTGATTTCTTTGAGTAGTGTTTTGTAGTTTTCATAGTATAAGAGATAAGATAGGGACCTCATTAAACTGACAAGTTTCTGCAAAGTCAAAGAAACCATCAAGAGAGCATGGAGAAAGCCCACAGACTGGGAAAAAAATATTTGCCAACTCCATGTCTGACAAAGGCCAAACATCAAGGACTACAAGGAACTCAAACATGCTGAAAAAAAAAAAGAACAATCCCATTACAAAGTAGGCTAAAGATATGAATAGACACTTCTCAAAAGTGTCTATTCATACAGCCAACAGACACATGAAAAAATGTTCAGCCTCACTAGTCATCAAGGAGATGCAAATTAAAACTACACTGAGATACCACCTAACTCCAGTCAGAATGGCCATCATCAATAACTCAAAAAAATCACAGATGCTGGAGAGGATGTGGTGAAAAGGGAACACTTCTACACTGTTGGTGGGAGTGCAAACTAGTACCGCCTCTGTGAAAATCAGTGTGGCGATTCCTAAAAGTTCTAAAAATTGACCTTCCATATGACCCCGCAAGCCCCCTACTGGGAATATACCCAGAAGAACTCAAGTCACTATAAAAAAGATACCTGCACACATATGTTTATTGCAGCATTGTTCACAGTAACAAGAACATGGAACCTACCATGCTGCCCATCAAAAGAGGACTGGATTTAAAAAATGTGGTACATATATAGAATGGAATATTATGCAGCCATAAAGAAGAACAAAATCATGAACTTCACAGCAACACGGATGGAATTAGAGTTTATAATACTGAGTGATCTCTCACAGAAACAAAGAGCTGAGTATCACATGTTCTCACTCATAAGTGGACCTTGAATAACTACCGTATTACTGGTATTACTGTAGGAAAGGAATTGAAAGTAGCAGGAAACTGCAGGGAGGGGATGGGGGGTGGGTAGCTGGGATTGACAGTAGTCAATATCCGCCTGGGGAATGGGGGACACACCTCATCAATAAGGGTACCTGCACAATGAACATTTGTATACCTAACCCTGAATTGTACCCTACAATTTCAAAATAAAAATTAAGAGAAAAAAAATAAGTTTGAGGAAACTGCAGATCAGACTGGGTAAGTCAGTTGCCCAAATCTAGAGAGCTGGGAGTATGCTGGTGTGTGTGTGCAACCGCATCCAGGCAGATCAGAACCTTGAATTTTGGACTTTTCACTCCTGAGTTCCTGGTCTTTTCATTAATTACACCACAAAGATTTCCTAAAGTCAAGATTCACAGCATGCAAAGCTGCTTTTTTAACATTAGGAAAAGAAATTTGTGGCCAGGCACAGTGGCTCAAGCCTGTAATCCCAGCTCATTGGGAGGCTGAGGTGAGGGAATTGCCTCAGTCCATGGGTTTGAGAGCAGCCTGGGCAATTTGGAGAGATCTCATCTCTACAATAAATCAAAAAATTATTCAGGTGCGGTGGCATGCACCTGTAGTTCCAGCTACTTGGAAGACTGAGGCAGAAGGCTCTCCTGAGGCCAGCAGGTCGACAATGGGGTGCTATAAGCATGCCACTACACTTCATTCAGCCTGGGAGACAGAGTGAGACTCCAACTCAGAAAAAAAAAGAAGAGAGAAATTTGTACAGAATTCTACACAGTCAACTGTCTAATAGGTTTTGTTTATGGACTCAAACTGTACTCAAATTATGAAGTTTAAAATATTACAGTGACTATACACTAAAGTAAAAAAACCAAAATAAGTAATTTACTTAAGGGCAACTAAAAGTACTACTTTAAAAATATGTATTTTAAACTAAGATTAATTAAAAGGTGAAGAGGAAAACTAATAACTAATATAAATTATATGGAAGGCATTTATTAAAAAATATATTGTTATTTTAAAAGTTCACTCTTTATTTTAAAGGTTTAAGCACATATTCCATTTAAGACCAAAAAATCTAAATATATGTGGATATGTTTGTAGGTTTGAATGGTTATACTTTATGAATTTTATATTCAGTTGTGTGTGTGTGTGTGTGTTTTACGTGTGTGTGTGTGTGTGTGTGTGTGTGTGTTATATATTTTTTTTTTTTTTTTTGAGTCAGGGTTTCACTGTTACCCAGGTTGGAGTGCAGTGACACAATCATGGCTCATCACACCCTTGACCTCCTGGGTTCGGGCAATCCTCCTTCCTCAGACTCCTGAGTAGCTAGGATTACAGCTGTGCACCACCACACCTGGCTTTTTTTTTTTTGTATAGATGAGATCTCACTATGTTTCCTAGGCTGGTATCAACTCCTGTGCTCAAGCAATTCTCTCACCTTGGCCTCCCAAAGTGCTGGAATTGTTAGCAGGAGCCATCTGCCCAGCTGCTTATATATTTTTATGTGGAAATCAAAGTGAGCATTGAGCATCTCTGAGTTCTAAACCTACAAAGTGAAAGTTTGCAGGGAGAGAGAATATGCATACAGTCTCAATTTATCAACCCACGTGGATTATAAAGATAAAAAGGTACCTATACAATGGACAGATCTGATTGATACTATCATCTAAACTGATCAAATTTAATGTTATCAGTAACAGGTGAAACTGGTGTCACATGCCTATTGATTTACTGCAATGTGAAGGATACATCACCAAAAATGTTTAATCTGAATTTAAGAATTAGAAAATAACAGATAAAACAAACCCACTTAAGGATCATTCTGTGAAACAACTGGCCTGAACTCTTCCAAAAAATATCTAAATCATAAAAGACAAAAAAAGAAATAAGAAAGAAAATGAACTTTTAATTTAATGAAAACGAAGTAAAAATGAGAAAAAAGTGTATGACCTTTGTTTCCTGGTTTAAAAAAAATAGTTATAAAGACTATTACTGGGAAAATTGGAGAATTTTAATAAGAACTATACATAATAAATAATATTATACTAATGTTAATTTATTGGGTGTGATAATGATTTTGTGGTTACTTGGAGAAGACTTTGTTCACAGAAGAAAAAAATACTCCTTAGTGAAGTATGAAGGAGTGAGATGTTGATATCTATAACTTACTTTCAAAATGTTCCCCCAAAAAGTTGAGAGTTAAAACAAATGTGCAAAATGCTAACAATTGGTGAGTTTAGATGAAGGTTATAGACAGCTTCACTGTACTATTTTTCTCATTTTTCCACAAGCTTGAAACTCTAAAAAATAAAAGGTTGGAAAAAATAAAACCAAACAAAATTATCCTTTAAATTCTTTATTTCCTATGTCCATTTCAGTAGTATTAAAATATGTTTCTCAAACACACAACTATTTTATAGATTGAAAATATCAAATGTTGGATGAATGTTACAAATCATAACATCAATCTTTACAACAAAGTACTTTAAGAATAAGACAGAAAGTTTATGAATTATTACATTAAATTTCTAGTACAAAGATAAAACAAGAATATAGGTGATGCTAATATTCAAAATGGGTTTTCCCCCATTAAATTTTCCTGCTGCCCTCCTACCTAACACCTAGGAATGTATTTATTATAAATTGGAAGTACAGAAATTTTTTTTTTTTTTTGTGAGTTGGAGTCTCACTCAGTCACCCAGACTGGAGTGCAGTGGCCGCTCCCGGCCACCGCAGCCTCACCTGCTGGGCTCCGGCGAGAAGTACAGAATTTTTAAAAAACCAATTTAATGATGGGTTGTATGATTCTCTTTACAGGTACAATTTACTCTTCAGCAACCTGTAAGCCATTGAAAAAGTAACTCCATATCCTACAAAAAAAGCCAAACCTCTATTTGGCTGAGGAAGGGGTATCAAATATGCAATCGTGTGGTACATCCGTGCTCCAACAAAGAGTCTGAAGTGCAGGAGGGCTGTAGACAGATCTGGACCACTCAGAGAATACAGAAGGCCAATGCCAAGAAATGGAACAATATTTTCAAGGTCATTCAGGTGGGCTCTGTGGAAAAAGATGACTATTATAGACAATAATTTCAAAATCAGTAGAAATATATTCATTTTTTTCCTCTCTTTTAAAGCTAAATATAAGTGCTAATGGCTCTTTCAATGGCAAAGGACGATTCACTTTTTTTCTCTCAAATTGCCTTGCTTCCTTATCTACTTGACTTGTATTTAGAATATCTCATTATTCTTGTTTCTTTTTTATTTCAGTGTATCCTTAACTATAATAGAGAAGGTATTTTGTAGTTTCTAGAATACCAAAATTGTATCTGCTAATAAAACTCATTTCATTTTTGTAAATATGAAATAGTTCAAGATTTTTCTTGTAAAAACTACTTTTCCCAAAGCAAGAAAATCCTTTTGGTGATGATCTTTCTTTAGATCCCTCCTTTGCTTCTGCTTTTCTAACATGGTTACTGAAAGAATCCTTGCCAACCCAAACAATTAGGTTGCCAAGAATTTACCAATTTAATAACAATAGTCTCATGCTCTTATATCCAAATAACAATGCCATTTTATAAATAGCCTTTCAAATATGGATAAAATTTTGACCAAGCTGTCTTCAAAATGCCAAAGGAATTAGTTAATAGTGGTACAAAAGTACAAAGTATACACAAAAATGACAGGTGAAAGAGAGAGCTGGTTCCTAAATGTTATCTTTATGCCACAGCTAGAAGAAAACCAAAAGCATGATTTAGCTAAGACTTGCTCCAGTTCACGGCACCCTGGGTTTCTCTGGCTAGAACTATGAATACAAAGCACATCTACTATTGACTTGACATTTAAAAAGTGCTTAATTTTAAAATCTGATGTCACTTTTTAAGTCTAGAGAAATTAAAAATTGCTTTAGAATCTAGACTAGACAATACTATATTTTCATTGAATTTGTCAACTATTGATACATATTTCAAAACGAAAATTATTTCTGTTTTATGTTACTCTCTTCTATTTTACCATAAAATATAATTATTACATATTGCTTGTTCAATTATCATCATCATCTCCTCCCTCCCCCTTTTCCTTTCTCCTGTTTTCACTAGATTATCTCTAAGGTTGCCTCACAACGATAATGAGCACATAAAGATATGAAGAAGACAACAGCAACCTAAAAAAGTAATGGCTTAAAAGGGCTTAAAGAATTACCTGCCCCTGAATAGCAAGGAGTATTTCCTGCCTTCTTTTTAATGTAACAACACCATGGCTAGTGAGAATAAGTTGGGAAAGACAAGACAGGAATACCATTTTCAACTAAAGAAGGTTCTACTTTGTCAATTACACCAAGGATATTTGTTTTGGTCCTCTGAATTCTCCTGCAGGACCACAGAGATATCTTCACCCCATTCTTGGGCATGTTAGTATTTTCTTTCAAAACATGCTAAAGGACAGAAATTTTAAAGTTAGGGAAGATATTATAAAAAGGAAACCCTCTGGAAAAAATGTCCACTTCTAAGCCTATATTAAGCAACTGGCAAGTAGAATTCGATATTAAAGCAGAGAAGAAGGTCAAGGACAATAGGGGGACCCTGGGGGTTGAGGAAATGAAGGTCAGGGCAGGAGTTCCTATGACCTTTCTGGGCTTTTTTTTTTTTTTTTTTTTGTAGCCTCACTCCTTTATTTTATTTCTCCTTTTCAATTCTCTTTCTCTTTTCTCAGCCCTCAAAAGGGTCTCAGGCATAACACTCCTCATTGTTCTAGTAAGGCCTGTTTTCCCCAGACTCTCATACTCCATGCTAATTTATACCATTTTATATGTTGTTCTTTTTAGACCCCATTCCAGACACATGCTTCCTCAGCACTCCCCATGAATATGTGCTGTGGTTCAGTATCAGCTTCCACTCTAACCCTTCCTTCTGCTCAAATGGCAGAACCCTTTCTAGAGTGGCAGCTTCCTTCACTTTAGTGTCTTTTATAGACAGCTGCCAAAATCTATTACCAGGTGGACATCAGTCTTCCTGTATGACCACTTTCTACCTGTGTCTATTAACCCTTCTCCACTAAGATTCTATGTTCCCATTTTTCTTATCAAGGGACAGACGCCCCTTGGGTACACACTTGCTCTGTGACAGACCTTACTATCAGCCTTGTGTTCATGAGGCCACAATCATACCTCATTCCTTCAGATCAGAATCACTTGGCTCCCAGCATTCACCTGACCTGGACTAGAGTTGCTACACACATTTCAGAAATGCCAGGGGGTGGCCAACCCAACTACAAACAGAGCTCTATCACAGACTTTTCTTGACTCCCTCATCTCAGCCAAAGTTCTTCACTCTCAGCATATAGCAGTGTGCCCAACTTCCCACAAAGGAAATTTCCCAAATTGACATGACTTCTCCTCTCCTCTTCCTCCTTTCAAATCCTAATACTCTCCAAAGTCTTCCTTCATGAAATATTCCTAAATACACTGGGAAGTTATCCCTTTACTCCACCACCTCAACATCTAATGGAAGGAACATTCTTTAGATCATTCTCTAATTGTTAAGTGCATGTGGGTCTTACTTTCAGGAGAAATGTTCCTGAGGGGCAGAAATCTAGTATTAAAGCTCTTTGATATCACTCCAGGAGAAGCAACAGTGATACATAGATAATAATCACTTCATAAATGCTTTGTTCATATGCTGGGGTCACAGGAACAGCATCCAGTTTAACCTCTAGCCCGTGATCCACTCTCTTGACAGAATCCCCAACAAGTGTCACTTAGACTTCATTAAACACTCTCAGTGAAGGGGTGTTCTCTATCTTTAAAGGCAGTATATTCTAAATGTCTCTCCTTTCCCTAAATATCAAACCCAAGCCTTACTTTTTGTCTTTTGAATGACTTGCTCTATTTTACTAGCAGCCCGGTTTACCTTTCAACTTTCTTTTTATATTGTATTGAATATAGATGGTCTTGAATGCTTTCTAGAACAAGGTAAGAGAGAATTAAATAAATAAATATGTAAGGTTTACTCTAGCCATCACCAATTTCTGTCTGCTCCAAACTCAAATAACTTACTTTAAGCCACATATCTTGATATTTCAACACACATTACTTTAAATTTTTAATTAATTGTTCCATGTGTCCATGTATTAATTTTCTCAATTATTGCACACTATCAAGCATACCGTTTACTTTATTTTTGGCCCCATTCTGTTCCTGTTATTGAAATATAATAAGAGTAACAGCCTTACAATGACACGTTTTATAGTAAAGAGAGAGGAAAAAAGTCTAAGTAAAAAAATGGAAAGAGGAGAACCTTGAAACTCTTTCCCTGAAAAGTATCTCCAACAGTGTGTTGTTATTAGAAACTTTCTTGATGGGGCAGGTAAAGTCTTCAAAAAATACAACTGGAAACTGGACTGCTCGTCTTAGAAGATGCTCCTTTTGCCACACGAAAAAGTCAGTGTCAGATCACCAGGGGGCGCTGTGCACACAGTCGCTGCACCTCCTCAAGGGACACTGAACCCTTTCAGAACTAAGGTCACTTGTTCTAAAATTCATGTGCAACCTGACTTGAGGATTAACTTAGATAATGGCTTTCTCCTCTAAAAGTACAATCTCATGGTCAGGGGGTGAGAAATGGGAAAGAATAGTGGGGAGGAATCTAAAATCCTCAAATAAAATATCTTTTCACACAGAAGACTTACTTGAATCTTCATTTCAACCTTTCATTATAATGCTACTAAGGATTTCATTGCTATGATCCTCCTGTCCCAGGCAATTGTATGAGTATAGAGCCATGATTAGCAACACACCTGTGGCTGACTGTTCTAAAAACAAATCCTACAAAAGACAAAAAGCTTTAAACTGCTTCATGTCTCTTCACTGGTTTTGAAAACTCCAAGCTTCTATTCACCTATTTTGATTTTTACTCTTTCATTATAACCTTCATAATTTTTCCTCTGATTCTGTTTTGGTGTTGTTTAATAGTTTCACATTGACTCCTTGTCCTGAGACATTTTACATCCATTTTCTTGGCACAACCCATTTTTCAAAACTGGCTGATTTACTCAGTAGGACTGCTGAATTCACAAGCATATAACTATGTGAAACAGAGGTGAAATTTTGTTCTGAGAATCTAGCTCAGACTTTCACTTAGAAGCAAAACATTTTTGCTTGATAAATAGCTTCAGGGTAGAACTATTTTGAATGAGCAAGTAGACACATTTAATTTTAGTCTTGAAAGGACTTAAGAGCACGTGGGACAAGACGGGGAGCCAGGGAGACAGTATAATGAGAGGCACCACTTGCATGAAGAAGGTACAGGCACGGGGCAGATTCCCCAGAGAAAGGGCTCTGAAGGATGCTGTCAGACACAGAGGTCTAACACACAAACTTGAAATGTTTGTGTTGCCATAGTGTAAACTCCTCTGCACTTCCACTTAGTCAAGTCTATTTTTATCCACATTTCTTTTAGTTGATTTGTGGAGGGAACTGAAAAAAGGGCTGGGTTTACATCCAGCTAATAAAATGAAGAATGTGGAAACAGCACAGATGCAGGAGCCCAGATCCAGAGTGAATCTTGGGACCATATACCATAAAGGAAGTCTGCAGAAATCTTGGAAGGGGCTTCTGATTTTCACAGGGAATGGAAAAAGAAATGATATAAGTATGACCTAGATCCTAAAGAGACTATAGACACTAGCTGTTACCTAAATTACAAAAGTAAAACTCTTCTTTCAAGATTCATTTCACTATCGATTCATACTCACCAAATGAGAAAGTGTGTTCCAATATACTCATTTGATTTCCTATCTAACCTGTTCACCAAAAAACTAAACATCTGCATATTTAACTATGGCTATAAAAACCCTTCACTGATTCTTTAATATTAATGAATAAATATAATTTCATTTATTTCTCGGATGTGCCGAGAATTATATCACATCTTGAATCTTAATAAAAAATATATTGTAATTTATATGATTTTGAGACAAAGATTAAGAAACACACCTTCAAAACTAGAATTCAACCTGCTTTTAAAATAAGTATGTTAATTTTATTATTAGGAAGCTATGTAAATTGTATCTTGGCTTATTGCTTTTCATTGTTCACTGAATTTCTGGTACATAAAACATGATATCTACAAAGGAGAGAGAGAGAAGAGAAGAAATTTCCCTATTTCTCTAAAAAATGTCAGCATTCTTATTTTGAAACTTACGCAAAAACCTAGTTCTTCGACTTTTCACATGAGTTGACAGTCTTACCTCTGGAGAAAGATGATAAAACTGCAAGAATCTTCTGTCCCCGTTTTACCTCCCACCTGCCATGACTTTTGACATATCCCTATTCAGAGCAAAGTCATTAGCTCCAACAGTGCAGATAAAAGTACAGGATACAAAATTGGCAATATGTGCAATTGCTGTGATACTTGGAAACTTTTAGATCCCTAATTTTCTGTAGTTATAATATGGAGTAGATAAGATGCCTTTCTTTCCTTCTTCTCCAAGACCTGACGTCTTCACCAAACTCTTTGATCTAAATTATTTGATCAAGTAATTAATTTCAAGAGATAGTGGTTTACCTTCGTACACGTTCCACTCTGTCATCTGTCCGAAGATACTTCTTGGCATTTTCTCCTTTGCCAAAGCCTCCACAGTCTTCTGGGTTGGCAAAAACCTATTTCAAGGAACAAAAAAAAACTTATTCCAAATAATGTGGGGGGTAGTCTACCTAATAAGCTATTTACATTTTAACAAAAGAAATAGAGGCATCCAGGTTGGTACTTATGGAAAGAAAATTTGGAATAGTAAATAGGGAAGGGGAGAGCATCTATAGTTTAAACTTGAATTTTTATTAACAATGCACAATTTTTAAAAGAGAAGCATAAATAAGACCCTAAATAGAAAACAGTGTGTGAAAAGAAAGTAAAATGGAGAAGAGGCATAATTCTAAGTCATCACTAGTGTCAATGTTCACTGGCATCTCTTTCAGATTGATATTGACATACTTTCTCTCAAGAATATTCACATTTCCAAGTGATTGGCTCATCTAAAAGTAGTAACTTTACTTGTCTGAGATGTGAGAGAACAGGCAAGAAGCATAGAAGAGTGAAGGATGGGAAAAGTATTTGGTCTTTCGTTAGGATGCGTGTACTTCTTTTCTTTTTCTGAACCGGATAAAATTTGATGTTAAACAATACTGTGTATTGAAACTTCAGAAACTGAATTGCATTCCTGAAAATAATAAGTACCTGTTAATGTATTACTTCTTGCAATTTGAAATACTTACACATCCCTTGAAACTTTAGATATGTATTTAGAAAATACTTAAGCACATCCCACTTCAATAATTTAGGATAAAGAAAAGCATAAACTGCAAAATTAGTCTTTACACTTTAAAAAACTCATAAATATTACATATTTTTTCTGAATACAATATGAGCATTTATTCCAGATAAAGATGTTGCCAAGGACTGATGTGGAGGAATGTGATACAGTATCAGCTCTTGAGGTCAGGCCTGTCTGTCTTGTTCATTACAGTGCTGTCTATATAAGTGCCTGGCACACATCATAAATGCATTTTGAGTCAAGAAATCAATATATTATAATGGAGAGTACAGAAGATTAGGGTTTAAAGCAATCTTAATGTGAATTTCAGTCTCACCCTTTACTTACATGCAACCTTAGGTAAGAGATTGCTAAGGACTGAATGTTTGTACCCAGCCAAACCTCACACAATGAAGCCTAATCCCCAATGAGATAGAATTTAGAGGTGGGGCCTTTAGGAGGTGAAATAGGTCATGAGAGCAGAGACCTCATGAGTGGAATTAGTGCCCTTATAAGAAGAGACAGGCTAGGCTCAGTGACTCAACCTGTAATCCCAGCACTTTGGGAGGTTGAGGCGAGTGGATTGCTTGAGCCCACGGGTTTGAGACTAGCCCAGGCAACTTGGTGAGACCTCATCTCTACAATAAATCAAAAAATTAGTTAGGCATAGTAGTGAGCACCTGTAGTTCCGGCTACTTGGAAGGCTGAGACGGAAGGATTGCCGGAGCCCAGCAGGTTGACACTGGGATGGCCATGAGTGTGCCATTGCACTCCAGCCTGGGCAACCAAGTGAGACTCCAACTCAAAAAACAAAACAAAAAAGAAGAGACTGAGGAGAGTTTGTGCCTTTCTCTTGTGCACTCTCCCCCACCTCCATGTGAAAGGAGGTGGACAGCCATCTTCAAATCTTCAAATCAGAAGTCGGGCCCTCACTAGACATTGGATCTGCCAGAATCTCGATCTTGGACTTCTCAGGCTCCAGAACTGTGACAGATAAATGTTGCTTGCTTAAGCCACTCAGTCTATGGCATTCTGTAATAACCCAAATTGACTCAGTCAACTAACCTCTTTATCTTTCAGTTCTTCTATAAAATGGGGAGACCAACCCTCATTTCACCTGACAGTGCTAACAGTGTTGTAAAAATGATTCAGTGATCAAACACATATAAAAAGCGTTGTGCCTACTGGCACTCTACAAATTTGAATTCTCATTTATTTGCTTATAGGGCAGAGTATATTTCCTTGGCGTCATTCTTTTTCTAGAGGACAGTATGGATTTGGTGGCAAATAGCCATTTTGTGGCCTGCTGTTCCAACATATCAACCCATCAGAGTCTCAACCATGTGAGTAAGTGCCTCCATTAAAATACGACTATCCTTCCATTATACTTCAAGATACTAACAAGGAAACACCTTAAGGAAGACTGTGACCTCTAGATAAAATCAAGGCTCCAGAGGACAAAAACTCAGGACAGGCCCCAAGAGAGAAATAGGTGGTTTCCAGAAAGAAGTTGCTGAATAGGCACAGGGACCATACCAATGAAAATCTTTTAACTTTGCCCAGGCAGTCTTGCTCTACCCCTTTCACTGTGTCATAAACCCTGCTTAAATTCTGAATCTGTGCTTCTAAATCTGTCTACCACCTTCCCCATGCCTGCATTTTTTTAAGTCTTTCTTATAATGCTGAGTAGAACTAGTACCCACTTAAGAAGTCAGAAGCATACAAAATTCAAATGGCTCATCCTAATCATAAGAGGCTCTACTGTGGGAATAAGAACTTTAGCCGGGCTCGGTGACTCAGCCTATAATCCCACGCCTTTGGGAGGCTGAGGTGAGTGGATTGCCTGAGCCCGCGGGTTCGAGACCCTCCTGGGCAGCGAGACCTCATCTCTACAATAAATCAAAAAATCAGCCGGGCATGGTAGCACATGCCTGTAATTCCGGCTACTCAGAAGGCCGAGGCGGAAGGATCGCCAGATCCCAGTGGGTGAGGCTGCGGTGGCCGGGAGCGGCCACTGCACTCCAGTCTGGGTGACAGAGTGAGACTCCAACTTAAAAAAAAAAAAAAGAACTTTAATTCTCGGCCTTTTTTAAATTCCCACCCTGCCCCCACCCCACTCCCACTTCCTTCTTCTTCTTTTAACTAAAAGTATACTCTTGACCCATAATAGAGCTGAAATACTAGCTGCCTGGAAAATGACTATTTTCTAAACCTTAATTGGCAAAATTAATTCCAAAATCATAGAAAGCTTGCTTGAAAACCTTAATACTCCAGAAAGTTCATGGGCTAAGAAAAATGACAAAGGTGAAATTCACAATGAAAAAATATTTTCTAGTTTCTAAGAGAAAGCAACTGGTCCATAAATATATCAGATTCATCTGTAACAAATGGCTGCACACCTCACTGCATTAAACACTGTGCAATTGGCTGTACCAAAAAGAAAATTTAAAAAACTGCTTTCCAAAATTCCAACTCTTATAAGAAAATATTACCTCCCAATTTCTTACCTTTCTTGTGATTCTATAGAATGCAGTTGTAGTACTCATTAACATCATTTTTGAAAGAATAATTGTTGTATAGGAGGCGAAGGCCATGAATACCTCATTTTCCATTAGCTCGGTGAGATCAACCATTTTTTTCAATTTTGATCTGGAATTTTTTTAAAAATTTAGACAAGATGGGAAAAAGTACACATAAATACCCCAAATAAATTGATGATCATTTGATTCACTTATGTTACAGCATTAACTATTCTGGTCTTAAAAATATCTTGGGCGATGTGTAAAGAAAAAATCATTTAGTTTTAAAAATTTCAACGTAAATAGTATTACGTTTTCTCTAGTTATATACCATTAAGCTTAAAGGCATCAAACAAATACAATGAAAATAGGATATATTACAAGCAAAACTAACTAGCCAAAATGCCCTGAACAAAGACTAAAGTCATATACTTGTATTAAGATGAACTACAGGTTGAATGCAAAAGACCAGAAGTCATAGATTGACCTCTTTAGAAATATCAAACTATGTATATAGTAGCATCACTGATGTTTTATTAAGAAGGCCTGAGTTCTAACATATTCTGCTTTAGAAACTGAACTTACAGTTTTTTGTCATTTCAGTCATACTAAAAAAAAAAAAAAAAAAAAATTCCAGGTTCCGGGACTTGAATTCCAGTCCCACCAATTATCTATTACCCTTGCAGGGGAACTCGGCCTCTCTGAGTCTAAATTTCTTCATGTATAAGATAGGAACAGTAACAACTTCTAACTTAATGGTATGTTGTCGAATTTAATTGAAATAACATGTTAATTATACTCAGCACAGCAACTGGGTCATAAAAAACCCTCAGTAAAATTTAAGGTATCCTTATCGTGATCATCATCATCATCATCATCATCATCATCAGTAGCAAGACAGATGAATAAGGAGAAGCAGGATATGGAAACGTCAAAATAACAGGCTTGCAAATGCAAGGTAAGGAATTAGCATTTATGGTACTTTCGTGGAAGGAGTAAGGGAAAGAGAATTCGCTGTTATATGACTCTTCAGGTCATTTCACATTCCATATTATATCCACCTAAAAGCTGTCAAGTAAAGGAATATAGCTATCTAGGTATGTCTGGAGTTGGAAATACAACTGGGAATGTGCTCAGGAGGCAAGCTAAAGCAACTGGGGACACTGACGTCAAAGCAGGTAGGAATTTAGGGTAAGATACAAAATTTAAACCCTCGGCCCTATCTGACATTCATTCTTTGTAAGATTCCTGTGTTCTTTTATCAGTCCTGCGATCTGCTTCTTCCATCGTTTCACAGAAATACACATCTTTTCTCATACCCAAGCTTAGACGCTATTTAACCTGCTTAGCATGTAGTACTAAACTTCTACATGATGTCCGTTCCTGTCTTTGGAGCACAACCTCTGCCTGAGACCTTATTAGACTGACATCTATCAGATTTGGATCATTCTATCAAGTTACCAATGATCTATAAATCTGTATCTATGTCTGTAAATATTGTTACTGGTCAGATAGATGTCTATGTGTTGTTACTGAATGTGATATAAACCATATATATATAGTTAAATTTACAAGTTTCCTATGTGTTCAATTATGTCGTGTACATTATGTGCAATACCTTACACAACCTTTATAACTATATTGTAATTGGCATAACTATATCCATTTCACGGATGAAGAAAACGCAAATAAGAGATGTAAGCAGCAAAACTGGGACAAAAATCCAGGTCTCTGACCTCACATCCCCTATACTCAACACGTTGTACTGTCTCCCTGAAGAGACTTGCTTAATTCTGCTCTCAACCGTTAATTCCACTTAACTTCTGATCCAGTTGACATTAAATGAATGCCTACTCTGTGGCAGGCATGGCTGGGACCCCTCAAATCTGTCATCTTTCCTCTTCCAATTATGCTAATTATCAGTCCCAATTTACAGATAAAGAAAGGTTCCTAAGTAAACTCTTAGTTTTGTTTTCTTAGACTAAAATGTACTCCTTAGATTTAGACCAACAAAAACCATTATTCTAGTTTTTTTCTTAAATCTCACATGTGATAAATTAATCCACCTCCACAATTCATAGTACTGAAAGCACAGTATAGTGCTTGAAAGCTCAGCACAAGCTAGTACTTTCAAGTGGGAAAATAACATAAAGATGTCTGCAACTGGGACAAAAAGAGCAAAGGGGAGGCTTTTTTCCTTTAAAAGTGAATAACACATAGAAAGCACACCTGCCACGAAGAGTTTCTCAATCACCAAGAATGTGGTTAAACTCCTTATGTCTGTGGTTTTAAGAGCCAGGTTAATAATCAAGTCTTTCATCGGATTAATGACTCATCTCTCCCAGACAATATCTTCCATTTCCCAGGTACCTGAGGCCCAGGTGATGAGTAGTAAAGGTAAGACCATTATGAAATTGTAGTCATTTGTAGCATGGATTAAGTCAGAGACCAGAGCTCAGTCCCCTAATGTGGAGGTAGCTGTCTTCTAAAAAGGACACAGGTAGAGTGTCAAGTACACACAAACTCTGGAACCACATTGGAGTTTGGGTGGATCTGATCTCGGCCGCTTCTAACTGTGACTTACTTCTCTTGGGCCTAGCCACTTTACCTGCTGAAAAAGGCTAATAATAACTCCTATTTCACATGATTCTTGTGAGCATTAACTGAGTGAAGTGTAAAATGCTTAGGAAAGTACTGGAAACTGCCAAGTGCTACATAAGTGGTAAATAATAAAGTTCCCACTTTGGTACTGTTCTAGGCACTGAGAACATTATTTTAGCATTTTCAAAAAGCTTTCACATACTTACCTCATTTGATCTGAAAAAGCCTAAGATAGAGAAAAATAATTTGGGGGACATTTAGCATATAAAGAAACAGGCCCAGAGAGATAGAGTAACATGAATCAGATTCACAGTGAAAGATCAAGACTGAAACTTGGTTTTCTCAACTGTTCGCTCATGAACTACCCACCATCAAGGAGGGTATTCTAGACCAGGGGTCCCCAATCCCCACACCACAGACTGGTACTGGTCCATGGCCTATTGGGAACCGGGCTGCACAGTAGGTGGTCAGTGGCAGATGTGAAGCTCCACTTTCAGATTAGTGGGGGTATTAGATTCTCTAGGGGTACAAATAGTGCATACGAGGGATTCAGGTTGAACACTCCTTTATCATAATCTAATGACTGATGATGCTCCCCATCTGAGGAAAAATTGTTTTCCACGCAGCCAGTTCCTAATGCCAAAATGGTTGAAGACTGCTGTTCTAGACAGTTCTGGTCTTCTGGATGTCTTTCGCTGTCAAATCTCATTCCTGCACTGTTTTTTCTTCCAGAGTATCTATTAGAGAAGAATCTTCATCTCTCAGATGAGAAACTCTCCTTCCCTTGTCAGGCTCTTAGCCAAAAAGAGCAAAGTTCTTTTCTTCTCAGGACTATGTAGCCTCTCTGTATCAATATTGTGAAACACACAGAACATCCGGGCACACATCCCCAGAGGCATGACTCTGCAATTTTGTGAAATTAACAACCACTGAACACACACATAAAGAAATAAGATGAGATAAAGAAAAAAAGATAATTTGTTGGCCTTGTTGCTGTTTACATTTGTCAATCTTAGGACTTCCCAAAGGGACTGTGGTGGCTGCAGACTCAGCCTCCTATGCAATCTCATGCAAAGGGGGCTTTAGAGCCCAGGGCTGGGAGGAAAATGCTGGTGGCAATGTGGTGGGGTGAGACCGTTCTCAGAGCACTATGGTGACCTCCTTTTCCTGCCTCAGAGATTAATAAATGCCACTCTGAAACAAACTCTTAAAAAAAACTAACTTGTCCACCACAGAGTAATATTCAAATTTGGACTTACGCCATTTTTTTAAGTGGCCAAAGATGATCAGTCTTCCTTTTTTTACTGTTTTTTGAAACAAGAGAGGATAACAAAGCCCAGTACTACCCTCACTCCCAAGAGCATGCCTCCAGAGTATGCAAAAGGTGGGCCTAGCCTGGGATTCACAGCAGGTTTACCCTCCCCCTGCCCCAAATCCTAGGATTAAAGATTACTCTGTTCGCTGTGGGTCTGTGAAAACATACTACAATGCTGGGTGAGCACCCACTCTGCATTCATTTGGAGGAAGCAGGGAAACGTAAAAGGAGAAAACAAATGTGGGGCTCCGACTAACACATTTCCAGGGAAGCCAGATTAGAAGATTTGCGTGCACCCTTCTCACCACTGCCCCAGTCCAGTAAGAGCAATAATAGCTGAGGCCCTAACTTCCCCCAAATGGTTCCTTTCTCCTTTCCTGTTTCACGTGGCTTCTCCTTCAGATGTGGGTGGGGTGGCACACACGAGAACCTTCCCAAAGGGTTTCATTCTCCTGTCATCTGGCTATCATATCCCACAAAAATATCTTAGTCAAATCCACATCCTCTCGCATTAAGGCTAACATTATTATTATCTGTTGCTAACTTGCTGCTGTTTTTCTTGCCTATCAAAGTGAACCCAGAAGGGCAAATCTTGTGTTTCAATCGTACAAAAACCATTATGTCCAAGAAATCTGAGCCACCGCAGGATTTTAAGAAGGACAAAAGTTGTTTAAACTACAGCGGCTTCCTACATCACTACAACTTCTCGTGCCCTGCCCTTCTTTTTGCCCCAAAGCTCAAAGTGGAACTTTGCAAAGTGAAGGCTCCTTTGGCTTGAAAATAGAAAGTAAGGAAATCATCACTCAACCATGAAAAGACTTCCTCTCTCAAGCTTCATTCGTGGAGTTTGAGAAACGGAACACTTATCCACACGGGGACAGAAACACAAGTCCCTTTCAAAAGCGATCGATGGGAAAAGTGCACCTTTAGCAGCTACAAGGAGCCGAGAACTTTCCGGCTGTCGGAGACCACCCCCTCCCCGCAAGCCTTACCCCCCCCTCCACCCCCCACCCCCGCTTCCAGCCCTTCTTCCCCCTCCCGCGGCCGCGGCCGCCCTCTCCCCGCCGGCCCTCCGCACCCCTCCCCGGGCACCTACGGTGAAGCGGAGGAGGAGGACAAGGAAAGCGGCAAACTTGTCCCGGGCGCGCGGGCACTGCGGGCAGTGTCACCGCGTGGGCGGGACGCAGGCGCCGCCCGCTTCCCGGCTGATCTATTAATTCGCTCTCCGGTGCCGAAAGCCCGACCCCAGCCGCGCCAAGCCCCTCCCCTTAGTCGCCCGGCTTTTCTCTCTCTCTCTCTCTCTCTCTCTCTCTCTCTCTCTCTCTCTCTCGAATTGCGACCTGAGAAGCTCTGGTTCCTGACAGGCCCTGTCCCCGTTCAGTGGGGAAGAGACGTGGGCGATTGTATAGGAACTTTGCGTCCTCACGTGTCTGCATCCTCACACATGGCAGGATTGGGAGAAGCCGTTAACTTTTATTTAGTTTAGAAACAAAGAAAAACATCTCAATGTTGAATTTTGAAAGTTTTTTTTTTTTCTTAGCTAGAAAGTTAAAAATCTCTACGGGAAAACTGATGAAAAGTCATTGACACAATTACCTTCCGTGACACTTCACTGTCCCTGCACCAGTGACAAGGCTGACATTGACAGAATGCAACCCTCAGTAAAGATCACCTGAAGGGTTCCAAATCCATGACACCAGATAACTTACTTTGTCACTATGTCTCCTCCCGTTCAGGGTCCAGAATGGACTTGGAGGAGATTATGCTGGATCAGTTCATTACACAATCAGCTTAGCATGTTTTCTACTGGGACATTCAGAGGAGTGTTTCAGGAAGACAGTTATTCTAACATCAATATCTAGATTAGGGATATTTCCAAACTTCCCAGTCCCCACAATCCCCACAACAATATTTATAGATCTCTCTTCCATGGGTTTATTTGAAAAAATTTAAGAACTTATGTTTTCAATCTATAATATTTACCTCATAAGAATATTTATAATTTTTCTCACGTAAGAATACATCCAAACACTCACCACCTGTTGCTATACATGCTTCCTCTTCCTCTTCCTCCTCCTCCTCCTCCTTCTTCCTCCCCATCCTCCTCCCCATCCTCTTCTCCCTCCTCCTTCCCCTCCTCCGCCTCCTCCTCCTCCTTCTTCTTCTTCTTCTTCCTCCTCTTCTCCTTCTTCTTCCTCCTCTTCTTCTTCTTCTTCTTCTTCTTCTTCCTCCTACTCCTCCTCCTCTTCTTCTTCCTCCTCTTCTCCTTCTCCTTCTTCTTCCTCCTTCTTCTGTCTTAAAAACCCCTTATTTGTTAAACAAATTCAAGTTCTACAAAAAAGGAAAAACTACCAGTTTGCTCTAGGAAACAGAAATTAATCCCAGGCAGGCCTGAGAATAATTTCTGCATAAGCATAACAGTAAGAGTGTTGGAAAATCTAAAAGGCATTGGAAATCAGAAGGCATTAGTGCTTCAATTTTATGTCTGAACATTTTGAAAACTATATTTTTTCAACTGTCTCTGTAAAGTACACTAGAATCTGACTGTAACACTATCATGAATAGGACAGAGTTTGAGAGGAGATAAATCTTATCTGAATCTCATCTAAATCTACTCTGAATTCTCTCCAATGGAGTTTGATATTATAAGTATTTAAGACTCTCTTCATTTTTTATAAGGCAATCCAGCCCAAATCTCATGGGTAACACTGCAGAAAAAGATATAAGAGAGCTATTATTTAAATAATTTGATCTACAGAATGCCGGCTGAATGGCACTAACATGTTTTTGAAAAACAAGGAGTACCTCACCGATCTAATGCTCTAACTATAGAATATGTTCAAACTATTAACTAATCAATAAGCTTAAATACTGAGTTCCTGCTATCAATAAGTGGTAAACAATTATTGCCATATGTATATATGACGCTGTCTTTGGTACAATGTCAGTGCTTGATTTAATTCAATAAACATTTATTAAGTGAATGCTGGTTACTTGGTTTGACGTTAAAATCTGAAACGAAGATAAATGACATCAAATAGTTGTCCTAAAGAAGTTAACAATCTAGTAAACACAAAGGTTAAAAAAGTAAAAAGTTGGCATTAACTTATGAAAGAAATGTTTTAATTAGAAATAGGAATGACAGTTGGGGTGTAAACTAGGGCAATAATCGGGAAAAAACTGTGAAAGAATAGACGCTTTCTATTCATCTTTGTCATGTGCTGTTAGATGAGTGAGGAAGAGCAAGTGTTATTATTCAACTTGTTTTCATTTGGGTAAAAAAAAAAAAAGATTCAGATTTTCAACCCTTTTTCTCACCACCATTTTAATCCTGAAATAAAATCTTTCAGAAAAACTCAATCCAAGCTTCAGGACAAGTAATTCACTAGTAAATATTAAAACAGTTTAAAAGGTCATTGATTTGGGGTGGGGAGAGCAAAGGTCATTCAGCAAAGATTAGCTGCCGCAATAAAGATAAGAAAGCTGCCTCTTGGAGAGGTGGAATCAGAAATTTCTGGAAGAACAAAGCATTAGAATTCCAGTACTTCTTACCTTCTTAAAAGAGACAAAGGAGAGATATCAGAAAGGACTGCCACCACCACTTGACCAGGCTTACTGTAAAAGAAAGGAAAACAGGTACCTCTCTTCTCAATGATAATGGATCTTTGTTTTTCCCTAATTTATTAAATAGGTGCCCCCCAGCAATCTGAAACTTAGGGTGCTAAGCCTAGTAGAAGGTTTCAGTAAGCATACATAATAATATGTTTTAAGATTAAGAGAAGCAAAATGTGTAATAAAAATAAGCACTATTCTAACATGTAAATTTTTTTAGAATTATAATATTCTTTTAAAAGTATGCTAGATTGCTTATTTCTCCCAATGACCCCAGAAGGGAGTTCTTATTCTTCTTATTTTAAGATGAACACTATGAGATCCAGAGCAGCTTGAAAATTACACTAACTTCTCACATAAACTCTGAATCTAATCCTGGCAAGAGGCAAAATTAGCTACAATGAGAGGGACAGAACTAAAAAAAAATGATAAAATTCTTGAAGCTAATCAAGAGAGGATGGTAAGAGTATAAAAATAGACAAGTAGGTCAAAAGAATAGAATAGAGTTCAGAAATAGAACCACACTTAATTGGTCAATTGATTTTCAACAAAGGTGCCACAGCAATTCGATGAAGAAAAGAAAGCTTTCAACAAAGGAGGCCGGAACAACTGAATAGCCATATGGAAAAAAAAAATGAACCTTGACCCCTAACTGACACATACATAGAAATTAATTCAAGATGGATCATAGACCAAAAGACTAATACTATAAAGCTTCCAGATGAAAACGGATTATCTTCATGACCTTGGGGTAGCAAAGGTGTTTTAGACAAGATACAAAAAGCATTATATGTAAAACAAAAAAATTTATAAATTGAACTCCATCAAAATTAAAATTTTCTGCTCATCAAAAGACATCGTTAAGAAAATAAATAGGCAAACCACAGACTGGGAGAAAATATTCTCAATACCAAACATTTATCTGATGAAGAACTTGTATGCAAAAGAACACTTATGACAATAGTTAAGAGACAAACATAAAAATTAAAAATAGAAAGTATCCAAAATATTTGAACACACCTTTCACAAAAGAAGATTTATGAATGTCAAAGAAGTGCTTGAAAAGGTGATTAATATCATTAGTCTTCAGACATATTAAAATCAAAACCACAATGAAATATTTATTTACAAAGGCAGGAATTTTAGAGACAGACAAAATAAAATATTGTACAGGGTGTGGAGCAAATGGATTCTCATGCATTGCCAGTGAGAGTATAAAATGGAAAAACTAGGAAACTGTCTCATTATTTCTTATAAAGATAAACATAGGTCCATTTTATAATTCAACAATTCTACTTCTAGGTACAGTATTTGTCCAAGAGAAATGAAAACATATGCCCACAAAAAAGATTGTTCAAGAATGATCTTAGTAACTTTATTCAAAATTACCAAAAACTGAAAAAGCCAAAATGTTAATCAGCAGAGGAATTCAAAGAGAAATTGTGGTATATTCATACAAGGAAATACTAACCACATCATATTAAAAAAATAATAAACCACTGATACACAAAACATGACTAAACTTTAATCTTACACTAAACAAAAGAAACCAGAAGGAGAGGAGTATGACTTCATTTACATAAAATGCAAAAACGAAACTAATTTATAATAATAAAAATGAAGCTGGGCACAGAGGCTCATGTCTGTAATCTCAGCACTTTGGGAGGTGGAGGCAAGATAATTGCCTGAGCCCAGGGGTTAGAGACCAACCTGGGCAACACGGCAAGACCTTATCTCTAGAATAAATTAAAAAATGAGCCAAGTGTGGTGGCATGCACCTGTAGTTTTAGCTACTTGGAAGACTGAGGCAGAAGGATCGCCTGACCCCAGCAGGTCGAGGCTGTGGTGGCCACGAGCATACACCGCTCTCCAGCCTGGGTGACAGAATAAGACTCTGACTCAGGGTAAAAAATTAAAAATGAGAAAAGTTGTTGTTTCTAGTGGAGTAGGTGTGCTGATTATCTGAAAAGGAGAATATCTCAGTTCATTAAAGCTGCTGTAACAAAATGCCTTAAACTGGGCAATTTATAAGCAATAGAAATTTATTGCTCGTTGTTCTGGAACCTGGGAGGTCAAAGTCCAAGGCATCACCTGATATGGTAAATCATGAGGGGTTGGTCTCTGCTTGGTTTCTCTTGCTGCAGCCTCACATGGCATAAGGGGTAAGGCGGCTCCCTTCAACCTCTCGTATAAGGGCACTAATCCCACTCATGAGAGCTCTACTTCTCAAAAAACCTCACCTGGCCAGGCTCGGTGGCTCAGCCTTTAATCCCAGCACTTTGGGAGGCCAAGATGAATGGATTGCCTGAGCCCACGGGTTCAAGACCCACCTGGGCAACTTGGCGAACCTCATCTCTACAATAAATCAAAAATTATCTGGGTATGGTAGCGGGTGCCTGTAGTTCTGGCTACTTGGAAGGATGAGGCAGAAGGTCGCCGGAGGCCAGCAGGTCAAGGTTGCGGTGGCTGGGAGAGTACCACTGCACTCCAGTCTGGGCGACAGAGTGAGACTCCAACTCAAAAAAAAAAAAAAAAGCCCCACCTCTTAATACTACCACATTGGGGATTAAATTTCAACATTAATCTTGGAGGAACACAAACATTTAGACCATAGAAAGGCATAAAACTTTCTGGAGTGATGGAAGCATTCAGGCTAGTTGTTACACAGGCACATACATTTATCAAAACTCATTGATCTGTGCATTTATAATCTGTGCATATCACTGTATACAAATCGCATCTCAATAACAAATTAATTTTTTAGAATTTATGAAATTCCTGCTTCAAGCTATCAAGGCACACATAGACTGAAAGTGAAGGGGTAGAAAGAGATAGTTCATGCAACTGAAAATCAAAAAAGAGCAGGAGTAACTATACTTATATCAGATAAAATAGACTACAGATCAAAGACTATAAAAAAGACAAAGAAGTTCATTATATAATAATAAAGGGGTCAATTCAGCAAGAAGATATAACAATAATAAAAATCTATGCACCCAACACAGGAGCTCTCAAGTATATAAAACAAACATTTATACATCTAAGGGGAGTGATAGACTGTAATACATTAACAGTAGGGGACTTCATCCCACTCTCAGTAATGAACAGATTATCCAGACTGAAAATCAGCAAAAAAACATCAAATTAAACTACACTCTAGACATAATAAGCCTAAATAACATTTGTAGTACATTTCACCTGACTGCTGCTGAATATACTTTTTTCATCACAACATGGATTCTCCAAACTGGATCATATCTTAGGCCACAAAACAAGACTCAGTAAATTCAAAAAAGCAGAAATCATGTTAAGTGCCTTTTCTGACCACAGTGGAATACAACTGGAAATCAATAACAAAAGAAACCTTGGAAAATACACAAACACATGGAAATTAAACAACATGCTTCTGGATGACCAATGGGTCAATGCAGAAATTAAGAAGAAAATTTAAAAATTTCTTAAAGCAAATGAAAATGGAAATACAACATAACAAAATCTATAAAATACAGCAAAAAGCAGTACTAAGAGAGAAGTTTTATAATAATAAGTGTCTATATCTAAAAAGTGAAAAGACTCCAAATAAAAAAAGTAACAATACATCTCAAAGAACTAGAAAAGAACAAATGAAACCCCCAAAAATGTAGAAGAAAAGAAATAGTAAAAATCAGAGCAGAAATAAATGAAATTGAGAGTAAAAAAAATACAGAAGATCAATGAAATGAAAACTTTGTTTTTTGAAAAGATAAACAAAATCAACTGAATTTGAGCTAGACTAAGACAAAAGATACAAACCCCAAATAAATAAAATCAGAAAGAATAAAAAGAAACATAACTGGAAACACAAAAATACAAAGAATTATTACAGACTGTTATGGACAACTAAACACCAACACATTGGAAAACCTAGAAGAAACTAATAAATTCCTGCACACATACAACCTACTAATATTAAACTATGAGTAAATAGAAAACCTCAACAAACCAAAAATGAGGTAATGAGATTGAAGCCATACTAAAAGTCTCCCATCTAAAGAAAGTCCAAGACCTGATGGCTTCACTGCTGAATTCTAACAAACTTTTAAAGAAGAACTAATAAAAAATCTGCTCACACTCAAAAAAAAAATTGAGAAAGAAATTGTTCCAAACTCATTCTACAAGACCAGTATTACCCTGATACCAAAATCAGAACAAGACAACAACAACAACAAACTACAGGCCAAAACACTAATAAAAATGCAGAATTCCTCAATGAAATACTAACAAACCAAATTCAACAACACATTAAAAAGATCATTCACCATAATCAAATGGGATTTACCCCAGGGATGCAAGGATGGTTTAACATACACAAATCAATAAACATGATACATCACATTAACAGAAGCAAGAACAAAAACCATGTGATCAGTTAAATAAATGCTGAAAAACATTCAAAAAATTCAACATTTTTTAATGATATATATCCTTAGCCAAGCATAATGGCATGTGCCTTTGGTATCAACTACACAGGAAGTTGAGACAGGGGGAGCCCTTGAGCCAAGGAGTTTGAGGCCATCCTGGACAACATAGCAAGACCTCATCTCTAAAACAAAGAACCCTCAACTAACTGGCTATAGAAGGAACATATCTCAAAATTATAAAGGCCACATATGACAATTCCACAATTCCATGCTCATGGATTGGGAAAGTTAATATTGTTCAAATGATAATTCTACTCAAAGTAATTTTCAGAGTTAATGCAATTTCTATCAAAATACCAATAAAATTCTTCACAGAAATTGAAAAAAATCCTAAAATATATATGGAGCCACAAAAGACCCCAGATAGCTAAAGCCATCCTGAACAAAAAGAACAAAACTGGAGGCATCACACTATCTGACTTCAAAATATGCTGTAAAGATATAATAACTAAATCAGCATGGTACTGGCATAAAGACAAGCAGAACAATGGACCAAAATAGATAAACCAGAAATAAATGTATGCATTGACTGCCAATTCTTTTTTTTTTTTTTTTTTTTTTTTTGAGTTGGAGTCTCACTCTGTTGCCCTGACTCGAGTGCAGTGGCCGCTCCTGGCCACCATTGGGCTCCGGTGATCCTTCCGCCTCAGCCTTCCAAGTAGCCGGAATTACAGGCATGCGCTACCACGCCCATCTGATTTTTTTTTGATTTATTGTAGAGATGAGGTCTCGCTACCCAGGTGGGTCTCGAACCCACGGGCTCGGGCAATCCACTCACCTCAGCCTCCCAAAGGCGCGGGATTACAGGCTGAGCAACCGAGCCCGGCTTGCCAATTCATTTTTAACAAAGGTGTCAAAAATATACAGTGAGTTTAAAACAGTCTCTTCAATAAATGGTGCTTAGAAAACTGGATGTACATATGCAGAAGAATCAGACCAGATCCCTATCTCTTATCATATACAAAAATAAAATCTAAATGGATTAAATACTTAGACTTAGCATCTGAAACGATGAACTACTAGAAAAAAAGTTGGGGTAATGTTCCAGGTCTGAAACAAACAAATCTGGAAAAAATGTTTTGAGTAAGATCTCAAAAGCATAAGCAACCAAAGCAAAAATAAATAAATGGGATTACATCAAGCTAAAAAACTTCTGCACAGCAAAGGAAACAATCAGTAAAATAAAGAGACAACTCACAGAATGGGAGAAAATATTTGCAAACTTCCCATCTGGCAAGGGATTAATAACCAGAATATATAACAGCTCACACAACTCAATAAAATAAAAATAAATAATCCAATTGAAAATGGGCAAAAAGCACTATTCATAATAGCAAAAATGTGGAAGCAATCATGCTGTCCATAGAAAGTGGACTGGATTAAAAAAATGTGGTATATATATATACTATGGAATATTACACAGCTATAAAGAAGGACAAAATTATGAACTTTGCAGCAACTAGGATGGATTTAGAGTCCATTATACTCAGTGATCTATCACAGAAACAGAACTAAGTACCACTTGTTCTCGCTCATAAGTAGACCCTGAGTATATTTCATAATACTGTATGAAAGCAATTGGCAGTAGCGGGTCACTGCCAAGGGAGGGAGTGGGGAGACACATAACACTAATAAGGGTACCTGATCCCAACCACATGAAGTGAGGACCAATGGGAGGCCCTCACTTCATCTTTATGATGACCACTTATGTACCTAACCCTAAATTGTACCCCACATCTTTAAAATAAAAAAATATTTAAAAATAAAATAAAGATGGGCAAAAGATCTGAATAGACATTTCTCAAATGAAGACATACAAATGGCCAAAGATTATATGACAAAATGCGCAACATCACTAATCACCAGAAAAACGCAATTCAAAACCAAAACAGGATATCATCTCTCTTCAGTTAAAACAGCTTTTTAAAAAGACAGGGAGGCCAGGCATGGTGGCTCAAGCTGAAATCCCAGCACTTTGGGAGGTCAAGGCGAAGGGTTTGCCCAAGCCCGCGGACTGGAGACCAAAATGGGCAACATGGTGAGACCTCGTCTCCAAAATAAATTAAAAAAAAATATTAGCCAGGTGTGGTAGCGCATGCCTGTAGTTCTGGCTACTTGGAAGGCCAAGGCAGAAGTATCACCTGAGCCCAGCAGGTCGACGCTGGGGTGGCCATGAGCACCACTGCACTCCAGCCTGGATGAAGGAGTGCGAATCCAAATCAAGAAGAAAAAAAAAAGATAATAACAGTTGCTGATGAGGATGTGATGAAAGGAGAATCCATGTATGCTGTTGTTGGGAAAGTAAATTAGTACATTCACTATAGAATATAGTATGGAGGTTTCTCAAAATACTAAAAATAGAACTACCATGTGATCAGTAATTGCACTACTGCAATATCTCCAAAAGAGGTAAAATCAATATATCAAAGAGATAACCTGCACTATATAGTGCTGCATGTTTATTGTAGCAATATTCACAATAGCAAAAATATAAAATCATTTTAATTGCCTATCAATGGATAAAGAAAATGTGGTACATATACACAATGGAATTGAATTTTATTCAGTCGCAAAAAGTAATAAAATCTTTTCATTTCCAGCATTATTATAGAGGTCATTATGTTTAGTGAAACAAGCCTGGCACAGAAAGACAAATACTGCATGTTCTTACATGTGGAAGCGAAAAAAGTGGATCTCATGAAGATAGAGAGCTGATTGGTGCTTACCAGAGATTGAGAAGGGTGTGTGTGTTGGGGGTTGAAGGAATGAGATACATTGATTAATGGGTACAAAAATACAGTAAGGTAGAAGAAACAATACCTACCGTTCAGTAGTTTAGTACGGTGACTAGTTAACAGTAACTTGTTGTATATTTCAAAATAGCTATATTTAAATATATCCCCTTAAATGTTGTATATTTAAGGGGATAGATATCCCAACTACAATGATTTAATCTTTACAAATTAATGAATGTATCAAATTATCACGTCTTCCAAAAAATGTGCATTTATTACACATCAAGAAAAAATTTTAAAATAAAAAAATCTTGAAATTTATTGAAAGTAGAATGAACCAAGACTAAAATAATAACATATACCACTAGTAGTTCCACCTTAATATTGGACTGAAAGTATTGAAGGCAAATGTAGGTAAATATGTCATAGAAGAGTGTGAAATTCTAGTTTATCTGTGTGGGTTTTGTGTTTTCTAGGGAAACAATGATATTATTGTTTGTTTCCTTGTTTTTCCCAGAAGGGAGATATTCTTAAGTGCAATTGTGTACCAAGTGTTAAGAAGGAGATTATCCTTTTCATTCAAGCAGTCAAGCAGCAATCTTGCCAGAATTCCCTGGCAAATGTTTCAGGCAACATAGAGACAAAATTATTCATTTGTGGGATTAATGTTGACTTTTCCAGGATATATCATTATACTGATTGATGGACCCTACCAAAGGTCCAGGGAGGGCATCCTGTTACTTCAATCCCAAAACCTTCACTTGGTATTTAGATTAATTTGATCAATCCCTTCAGTACAGTTGATGTATTGGTGGCTTTTGACACAGAAGCAAACCAGAAATTATTATTTCATGTTTAGAAAATAAGCCCTGTGTACTATTTGCTAATATCTCCATAATTGATTTTGTTCCTTTGATATCACATAAGCTTCCAGACAAGAATTACCAGAATGGACTAATAAAAGTCATTATCATTGCTATATTGAGTCTCTCTTAGAAAAATTAGAGACTTCCATGGGCTGCGAGAAGTCACTTGGTAAATCTTGTAGAATCTATTTTTTCTGCCAAACTTGTTTAAAATTCTTCTTTTTCTCAGTTTTGATTTAGTAGCTTTAGATCTCTGCATTATGTTGTGTTTTGCAGGGAGCTATTGACTTCAGCTAAGGAACCGTGAACAATAATTATTGTGCATGACTAAGCTCTGGTACACCATTGTCAGACAGGCACTTTACAGTACCACTAGTTTCAAAATTTAGAACAGAACTGTCAAACAAGCAAATGCCTACACCAAAGACTTCTATTTTCAACCTACAGGCATGAGTTCTATGATGTGCAATAATAGAGTCAATCTTTGTGTTTTTGTGAAAACTCCTGATTTGACAGTCCTGGAAACGAAAAACTGTTTCTTTCTAGAACAGATACATCAGTGGTAGCAACAGTACAAATTTTCAAGCAAGGCTAAGGTTTGTCATGAATGCTGGAAAAGAGCACTGCACTTATGAAAATGTTATTTAAAAAATTGTTTTTATGGTGAGCAGAGGACAACTTACCCCAAATTAAGAATTCTATTTGGCTTATTTCATTGAATATCTTTCCAACCACTCAAGAAAACTACTATGGAGTTGTAAACTTATATAAAAATTGTATCCCAGAAACATCATACATCCAATACCAGTATTTCCCAACATTTTACAAAGTCTAAGAGCGGAACATGTTATCAAACATTAATAGTCAAGGACATACATTTAATATAAATCAAATGCACAGCCAGGTATGTTCCACTCAGGAGCACAGGGCCAAACAATTACTGTTTACAATGTTGGTTTTTTATCTCCTTATATATATATTTTATAGTACTTCTATTTTTTCTATTTTTTTCAAGTGTTCTCTCTTCCAATGATAATTTGATTCTCAAAGCAACTCTTTAGGACATACATTATCTTCCTTTCATAGAATAGAAAGCTGAAGGACAGAGATTAAATGAACTTAAAATGTCATATAGCAACTAAAAAAATAAAGAAAGGGGAGGAGCATGGCTGAGTAGAAAGTGGATAGGCTGAAAATGCTAAGCCTTTCAGATGTCTCTGTCTTTAAATATTAGAATAGTTTCTAATTTTAAATATTTCCTTTTTATTGACCTATGCAAGTCTTCAGGTTCTTCAGAATGAATTCATACTTATATATTTATTATTGCTGATGTATAAATTAGAATTCCAGTTAGTAAGTAAAAAAGGGGAATTCTGTCTTTCTGTTCATCAGATTACTCAGTTCACTTTATAATGTACTCCTTTTTTTGGTGGACAAATGAATGAGAAATAGCAAATTGCCCAGAATAAAAGAAATGCTTTACCTAAGCCATAATACAGTTGGGAGAATTAGCCCAGATTTTCTTTTAGTATAACTTTTATGTGGTCATAGAAACACTACCATAGTTTTCTAACCAGATTCTCCAATTTTGGTCTTTCATCCATACAATAGAGCATACCCAGCACTGCCTGTTTGGACTTTCTGAAGCATGGCTCTGATCAAGCTACTTCTCCACTACATAATCTTAGTGATTCCCTTTGCCTGAAGTTTAATTTAAGCTACTTAATGATTTCTGTGCAGTCTACCATCCCAATCTTATCTCTAGAATGTGCAGTAAAAGTAAAGTATTAGGGAAATGGAATAGATCTTACTTGGTTTGGTTAACCTCTGGGGTGTCAAGCTCTTGATTGTAATAGTAGGTAAGACCCACCTGCACTCAGTATTAACAGTATCCCCAGGGCTTATGTCACTCAAGCTTCTCCTTTTGGAGAGTATATGAAGGATTTGTTGAGAATTACTAAACAGATATTTTGAAAATAAACATTATTCTTTAGTACACATATGAAAATTTTAAAATTTTCATCTGGGAAAAGTTAGTAATTGGCAATTTCCTGGCATCCTCAAAAGAAGGTGCCTAATGAACAAGAGAGAGTTTAATCAGGTGTATATAAGATACAAGGGAGATTAAAAAGAGGAGAGGGCTGTTGGACTAGAAACCTTGCCAGGCAGAGCCAGTAAAACTTCAGGATCAGTTAGGGAAAGGGTTGAGACAGAGATGAGGTAGCTAGGGAATAAGATGGACTTCAGAAGGAGAACTGGTGTGACAAATGGAGACCTTTTTGTACAAATGTATGGGATACATGTAAAATTCTGTTACATATATAATGCATAGTGATCAAGTCAGGGTATTTAGGGTGTTCAACTCCCAAGAACAATACATTTTTTATAGTCACTATAGCCACCCTGCTCCACTATCAAATTTTGAATTTACTCCTTCCATCTAACCCTTTAGCCTACTTTTCTTCATCCCCCCCATTCTCCCTGAACCATCTTTCTCAGTGTCTGTTCTCTAATGGAAATTTTTATTTACATTTTCAGTGTGTAATGTAACCCTCCTTTTCTGTTCCCATACAGTCTTCAGTAAAGTAATCAACTTTTTGTAGAGTAATAAAGAGCGGATTTACTTTTTACTGGGCTAGGAAAGACTATGCCTATTGGCTTAGGCAAATCATGAGAGGCACTAAGGTGGGCTTCAGCAAACAGGCTGAGAACAGAGGGAGGCTTTCAAGCACAATGTCATTTGGTTAAACAACTAATATGTATAATAGGCTGTGATCACAGTTCCAGTTCTGCCTTGGGAAGAAGCTGGCTATCATTTGAAACAATAACTCAATAACTTGCAATAATAACTTGAGTCTGAGTGGATTTGTCTTCTGTGTCTTACTCCATTTTCATCCGGGGAAACCTATGCTGCATCTTGCTGTAGAGCCTGCATTGGGAGGTCTCAATCTTTACTTGGATACTTACTCACGGTGCAGGCTGTGTATGGAAGTCTTTATGTGACTTATATGGAAATGCTTTTATTCTCAATATGATCTGCAAACAATTATGTCCTCCATGTCTGCCATCTTTCCATTCTCTTACTCAAAGGGGGTAGGTAAGATAGGGATGAGATTTCAGGCCCCCATTCTGGTCAAAAGAATGTCTTCCTGCTTCAAATAAGATCTGATAATAGGGTGCCTCATAGTAACAGTGACAGGACACTTTCTGTGAACAATATGAAGCCTCCCTCCCTTACAATCCCTGTCAGCAATGGCTTAGAGATGTCAAAATACTCCTCAGATTATGAGGCCAGTAGGAAAATTCTTGCTTTCTTAACCATAATGTGAAATTTCTGATGGGGCAGAGAAAGCAGAAGAAAACGATAAACGTCTAAATGTGTTGCTTAGTCTGGAGGTGGTTAATTTACACATGTTCTAGCTGCTTCCATTACTATATCTCTCCTCTGATGGTTCTGCCTGAGTGTTGTCTTTCTCACAACAGTATCTCAAAAATCCAGGCACGGTGACTCAAAAATCCATATAGCCTAACCTAACTCTTATTTCTTCTCAATTCTGAGGCTTCTCAGTAAAAAGTTATTTCATTCCCTGCTAAACTTTTGTATCAAATTGAACTCACTTCTTTTTTGGCATGTGTGCATTACTTTGTAATTTGATTAATTTTATTATTTTAACACTTCTACTACATCTACATCTTTGAATATAAAGTGTGGTCTTAAGTTTGTTGGAAAACTACGCACATGCACACACACACACACACACACACACACACACACACACACGTATATGTGTGTATCCATATTCCTCCTTATACTTATCTTTGCTTTTGAAATGTCCATTATGATATTGTTATATTTAATATAAAATACAATAATAAATATATTTGATCAGAAGCTCAAATATTACATTATGTTCTTTACCAACAGTACTTTAAGCCCTTTGCTCCCAAGATCCTCTCAAGTGATATCAGCAAAACTTACAAATTACTTACTACCTAGGATTTTTTGCTGGAAGAGTTATCTCAGTCCTTATATTCATGTCACTGAAATAGACCCCACAAGTATCAGTTCGAGTGGTTTTCAAACATTGTTGTACAGAGTTCTGTTTTCAAAAGAAATATTCAGAATAATTTATAGCAATATACAGGTCTCTAAGGTGCTCTAAAATTTTTAGTAATTAGAGCAAATACGTAATTCTTTGGTTTGGAAATCCCTGAAGTAGCTCCATGGAATCTTGAAGTTCATCCAGAGCTCTCATTTTACTGGAAAGGAAGTTAAAGCACAGAGAGGTTATCATACTAGCTACCTAGGTCACTCAGCTAGTAAATAGAACATACATTTTTATAGTCTAGGGATCTGGCTATTATATCATACTGTCCTAATTATTGTTTGTGATTATTTTAGAGCACTACATTTCTTGTACTTAATTCCAGGCTGTGGTATACAACCACTTAAATCCTAGAGTTCCTATACTCTGCTTATACCTAGTTCCAATGTTTAGAGTTCTGCTTTCATTCCAGACTCCCAGGGAAGTTTTTCCCAAGAATCTTTGTCACCCGATGGCTATGTTCCTAACTTTCCTAGTGTTTGTCCTCAATGACTGACCTGTTACTTGACCATCTGCTCTCATCTACATTAGTCCTCCTTTAACAGACAGTGAAGATTTGTTTGAACCTGAAGTTTGAACCTTATATCTTTTCTGTCTATTTCACACTTGTCCTGAATTTGCAGTTGAAAGCACTCCAGCCTTCACATGTTTATCCCTAAATTTACTACCCCCAGGCTGAGCTGCATATCTAGACTCTTCCCTTATTCTTCTGTTTTCTCTGCTCACTCAACCTACAGGGAGTCGTGCTTGAGCTCATTCCCTCTTGGTCCTCTAAGAATTAACTGGGGTTCACATCTCTCTCTCTTTCTCTTCCACACACACAAGTCTACAGGGCAACAAAACAACAAATGACTCATGAGTAGATAGGCAGCACCAACTCCAATGAGTTAGAAAAAGGAAAAATCAATATTGTTGAAAACAAACAGAAAAATGCTTTTGAAGAACAACTCATCTCAGTACCATTGGGCAGATAGTAGGGAGGGAGACAATATGAACAAAAGAATCATCAGAATACATATACAATATATACATATAGTACATATACAAGGAGATTGACCTGGACTGAGAAAAAAAGCAAAATGTTTGTATGGGGGTTCTTTCAAGATTATTTTTTCCTGGCATTTGGGAGTAATTATTTTATAGAGTATATTACAATAACCTTGGTCATAAATCCTTCAAGATAATCTGGTTTTTATTTAATTGATTATAGCCACATCATTCTCTTTGTTTGTTAGTCACTAGGTGAGCCTTAGGCAAAACCAAGAAGTAGGCAATAATTCATCTGGTGGAAAAGGTCACCCGGGCTTCTCTCTGAACCTAGAAAAACATGAAAATATCTGCAATGCTATTCTGGATTCATCTAGTATTCAGCTGCCTTGGTTCTTTTATAAAAGAGCATGGTAACTACCTTCACCGTGAGGTTGATTTCAAAGACTCTGGGCTCCTTTTCTATATAATATTTGTTGGAACTTTTTATGTTGCAAGTATGAGAATACCCAACCCAAATTCAACTAGAGAGATTTATTGGCTCACATAATTAGGTGGTCTACAAATATCTAAGCCCTTTTATAAGGGCTTAAATCTAGTGTCGTAAAATGAAATTAGGATCTCTCCCCATTTCTCTGCACTGTTTCCTTGGTGTTGGCTGCATTCCAGGCAAACTCTCTGCTCATGTTTTTAAGATAGGTCTGTCCCCAAAAGCATATTAAGTCACAGAATCAAGCCTTATTGACCCTAATTTGTCTTAATTTGATCAATTATTCATCTATGAAATTAGTTAGATGAAATACACTGAATGTCTTACATTGGATGGGCCCACTCCCAGAGTTGGAAATGAAAGCCAATCTCATCCAAACATCAATTGGAAAACTTGGGAAGAGTTTTAGGAAAGGGGTAGGGATGCTTGAATCCTAATAAGGCAAAAAACAAATATACACCAAGATTTAGAAAACTTCTGTGCCTCTTTGTTGCCTCTGCTTTATTCCATTTCTAGAACCAAGTAACTGGGTTTGAATTTTAGTTCTACCATTTATTTTATGTGTGGCCTTCAATAAGTTACCGCTCTGTACCATATTTTCTGTAAGCTAGAGATAAGAATGGTACCTGCCTTGCTGGGCTATTGTGATGATTAAATAAGTAAATAATGTTTAAAAGAGGGCCTGGTTCATTGTGCTTATTATTATTACTACTACTAATTATAATACTTCTTCCCCGTTTGCTGTGTTTCCAGTTTCTTCAAATTGCCTTGCTCAGAGTTCCGAATTGAACTTTCCTGTTCTAGTTTTTCCTGACTTCTTTACCAGAATTTACCCACGCCAATAAGATTTTTAACAGTGAATTCTTTCTATAACTTACGAAGCTGATCAGAAAACATAGAATCATAGATTTTTAAAAAAATAATTTGTAGGAACTATGGAGTTTGTCTAGGAGTTTCCAAAGTAGGATGCACAGGAATTTTGATTCATTCAGTCATGGGAAAAATATATTAAAATGTATATATCTGTGTATTTTTTAGTATTAAATTCAAGAAAAAGTGAGATAACTCTTTAATGAGTAGATTCAAAATAGTACATATACAATTCAAAATAAGCACATATGAAAGGGTATACACTCAAAGATTGTTTTTTACTAATAAAATAGTACAATAAAAAAAGTTGAGAGACCAGTGATCATATCTATGCCTCTCACTTCACAGAGGAGGCAAGTAACATAGAGAAGGAAAACAATTCATCCAAGGTCTCAACTAAAAGAAGAATCCAGCTCTCGATGGGAGTCAGTGTGAGATAAACTCAGCTGGTTATTTGACTCCACTGGGTCCCAGTTTCTTCATCTCTAAGGAGGAAATAGCAGACTCTACCAGATAAGATTGTTATGAGAATTAAATTAAGTGACAGCATATTTAAAGAGGGTAGTAGAGTGCTTGGCACAAGCTAAGGGCTCAGTTAATCTTAGTTCTCTTCCTTATGACTCAGAGTAAATGTCTGTTCACGAAATGTGATATTGCTTTTCAAAAACTAGAATAAATTGTACTTCACTATTTGATGTGATAAGGTTATATATTACTAAGTAAAATCTTTGCAATTTAAACCCATTTTTAAAGGCCACAGACATAAGAATAAAACAAACTCAAGAGTCACGGTAGACTAGTGGCTAAGAGATACAGGTGTAAGGGACATCTTTGCCACCCACCCTCCAAATCAATATAGTAGACCAATATTAGTGTTGGTCCCAGAATTCTCTATTAGAGGAGTTTGGGGGTAGTTCTCTGTTTGGAAAGGAAAATGAGAAACTTGTCCTAAAGCTGGTTACAAATACACTGTTTACTTAGATGTCTGTTTATTTGGTGTAGTGCTTTTAAGGTGGTGTTTCTATTATCCCTTGCCTCCTAGCCATCACCGGTTGTTGCCACTGGCTGTCACATATCTCTGAATTACTAGCTTAGTAGTCTTTTTATTTCTTCTCAAAATCCTATGCAAACAGCAATAAATCTCCTTCATATTCATATGTGCTCTAAATAGCCACTATACTATGCAAACTGTTCGCTTTCAACTTAATAAGTCTTCCCATTCCTAAATCAAAACTAATTAGCTTTGTTTTTCAAATTGCTGACACTGGGGGTCTTTACTATAACAAACCTGTGTGTGATTAGTGATATAACGGCTGGTGCTGAGCTTGGGCAAATATTTATAGAGTAATCATATTGGATAGGGTTGAATAACCTCTTGGATTAAGTGTAAGCTTCTGCCAGGCAATGCTGCAAATTTGTACTAATTTAATGGTACAGTCCATTGTTCCATCCGCTGATACAACCTCTGTAGACACTGATACAAATATAATCAGAGATATTAGAGCACAGTATGTCTCCTTTATTAGCACCCCTGGCAATAATGTGCCAGAAGAATCTAAATATCACTTTGTAAATATAAATTATGTGATAGGTGAATGCAAGCTCATACAGAGAGAAGATCAAATATATACACACCTAGCCCAAGGATGAGCTTAAGATATACAGTCACTGAATAAATAGCTGTTATGTTATTAGTTTATTAGATACAAGAGGAACAATTTTGCTTTTATTTACTTCCAGGAACAGTAAACAGATCTTAATTAAGCAAGTCAGTTTTAGTGTTAAAGGAGGATTTCTTCTATATCAAGCTGTATTGATATTAATTCCAACTTCTCACAGAGACACAGCAAACATTTTAAAATATACAGTTAATTCTTTTTTTTTTAAAGAAATAGTATCTCTGTCTGTTTCCCAGATAGAAGTGCAAGTCTTAATACGTAGTTTTAAAGCCGTACTCTAAAAGGAAATTCAGACATTGGGAAAGAAAAGATGAAGGCAATAGTTTTTTCCAGATGATATTGTTAAGCAATGACCAAATGGATATTAGAAATCCCATCTTCAGACATCCTGCTCAGTACTCTCTCAACCACAGTACAGGGACCCACAAAAGTAAAACACTATAATACTGATATACAAATGACCTTCAGAACCTGGACATTTCCTTACACATATTCATTACTCATACTGTTATATTATTTTTAATTTAATGAAAGTTATGTATTTGATATATAGGCAAAAAGACCTTAAGCTTTTTATTTGCATTGATTAATTGCAATTGTACCATTTAAAAAATACAGCTTAGCTATCTTTCTTAGACACTCCAACTAGCTAGCTATATTTAGATGTGAGGAGGAGGCAGAGTAATTCTTAAAGAGTTCTGTGTTTCTTACAACTGACTTGACTGACAATCCTTAACTGCTATTTCTTTCAAAGCAAATATGACTCACAGCCCTCAGGTAGAGTGTGTGCACAGGCTAGAAATATTGATCTGTCCACATCCTAGAAACACTCAAACACAATAGAAAAGAATTTTTAACTTAATTCTGAATACTGCAATAGCAAAAACATATGAACAGGACACAATCAACAATGGTAATGTATCTGTAATGTTTTATAACGTCAAGGATTTAATTTAAACTTAAGAAACAGAAACTGTCTTTCCAGCCAGAACCTACCCTCTTCAGCTTAACTGTGACAGTTCTTAGAACAGAAGGTCCCTAAAGAAACTTATTTAAAGATATAAATAAATATGCATTATTTCATTCAGTGAGTGCAAGGTACCCACCTTATAAGTAACTCTAATCACCAGCTCAATAGTTAGAAATGAGAGCGACCAGGAGGCAGTTTGGTAAGACTTCCCTTCGGAGTTTACTGATAATGAAATGAAGAAATATCCCAATTTCTCCTCATCAACATTGGCCAGAGCTGTATGGAAGAAGAGGCAAGTTTCAAAATGTAGTCTGGGACCCAGAGGTCCCAGTCAATAGATGCTTCCCTCCCTAGTGTTTCCTGAGCTACTTGGAAACTCCTTTTTCTTCTTGCCCCTGGCCAGCCTTCTTGCTACAATTATTTCTGGTTCCCACAGAAGGCAGCAGAGAATAATCAATACTGCTGTGGGTTACAAAACATGAAGTTTTCTCAATGTTGGCACCAGAGGTGCCAACAGCTGGATCCCTTTTCCTTCCAGCAGTGGCTCAATGACAGGTTTGCCGGTTACACTGCTGTCACTCACTACCTTGAGTAGTAGTTTCAATTTTTTTTTAAAGTTAAGTTTTCCACAATTAGCTCTGTTTCCATTTAATAAATGTATATAATCCTTTCCTGGGGCAATGCAGATATGCCTCCACACAGTTACATGACTGGGAGAGCACATGCCAATGAGTGAGAGAGAAATGGGTTAGAGGCAGAAAAAGCAAGTGAGTATGGGAAGAAAATAACTGACATGTTCCCAGAGGACATTTTCCATGTCTACTGACTTCTGCTTCCCAGGCCAGCCCCTCTGAGAATCATTGTCTTAGTCTCTCACCCATTTATTTCCCAATATCCTCTAGGATTTGCTTGGCTCCTCTCATATAGATCAAAGTAGTAACTGGAAAAATGTGTGCCTACTCTTCATCTACAGACTAAGACTTGCCCCATACAGTGATATCAGCCTAGTCCTCAAGTATATGTTATTTAAGGGTTCATATTTAGGATGTTTAATCCCCATAAAACCAATTTATTTTCTATCATGACACTGTGACTAGTGCAACCGAGTTTCCCCAAAACTGGGTCCTGGCCCTGAGCCACCTTTATTACCTAGACCTAGTGCCATGGAATGGATGTTATATCCCACCAAAATTCATACGTTGAAGCCTAATATTTAGTGTGATGGTAGATGGAATGGAGGTAATTAGGTCACAAAGGTGGAGATTTAATGATGCGATTAGTGTCCTTATAAGAAGAAACACCAAATAGATGACTTATCTCTTCACAATGAGAGAATGTTCCACAAGAAGGCATCCATCTGAAAACCAATAAGTTAGCCCTTACCATGAACTGAATCAGCTGGTACCTTAATTTTGAACTTCTCAGGCTCTATAACAGAAGAATAAATGTTTGTTGTTTAAGTCATCCAGTTTATGGTATTTGCTATAGTAACTAGCTCAAACTGACTAAGACATCTAATTTTCTCCCTATCTTTACATCTAAGTTCTTTATATCAACTATTGAATATCTGAATACTTATCCCTTATGAACTCTGCCAGTTGTTCACCCCATATGCCCCAAAATAACTACATGTTCCATCTGTGTTTAAGGAGATGTGTGAGCTTTACTCTAACTCTGGTTTATATCATACCTAGTCTTTGTGAGTAACCTTCCAATTTCCAATTCCCTTTCTATACTCACATTCTTGTTCTCCCATCGTTAGATTAAAACTCTGATGACAATCCTCTTTCAGAAGTTCTGGGGCTGTCTAGAAACTCTTGGTCCTGGACTTTTTTGTCTGTTCAGCTCTGTATCCCAGGTGTAGCAGGTGCTATGTAAATAATAAAATCATGAATGATAATAGTAACTTCCATTTGTTAAATACCAACTTAGTATTAGTCACTGTGCTTTTAATCCTTATCTTAACATGTACAACCACCTTTTCACTTATGCAAGGCTGATAGTCAGATATTGGATATATGAATATAGCATTCCCAGCTGTGAAAATATTGCAATATTTTCTCACAGGTTAGTAAATAGCCACTGTCCCAGTCTCCCAAGTACCCCTTGCCTGGTTCCCCAATAATCCAGCAATTAAAAGCTTGATACTTAGGATGATGCTCTGACCAGTGTTGATTCTGATTTGTTGCTGCCATGCCATACTGGCTGCAACTATTTTTAATACTAGGTCCTATCAGTCTTATCCCTAATCTACAGGTCAGAAAAAGTGAAGCTCAAAGAAGTTTACTTACTCAAAGTTACATAATTAGCAAATGATAAGGCAGAGACTCAACCCGATGTGTTCCTGCCTTCATAGACGATTCTCTTTCCCCTACCTATACCAGATAATTCCTAGATACAAAAAGGAGTTTCCCAAACTTGCCTGATATGTATGAGAGTTCCAAAATTACAGATTTCTGGAATTTCTACCTGGAGATTCTGATTCAAAACAGTCTAGTTCAAGGCTAGATCAGTATTTACAAGAAGGTGAATTTTATGGTTTTACAAACTTTGGAAATACCGCACTGGGTTTTTTTGTTTGTTTGTTTTTTTTAGTGTAATTTGAGAATAACTAGAAATGTTGCAATTTATCCAAGTTTTAAGTGAACAAGTAAAAACTTTATCACAATTCCTGGACTGTAGGCACCGTTTTTTGAACAGAATAAGATGTATGTTTCAGGTGGTAGGTTACTTGCTGGTTATTTTAGGTAGGGTGGTGCAATTCAAAGTAGAGTCAATCTTTGACAGGTCTGCAAACATCATTAGTGACAACCAAAGATTAGAATGAAGCAAGATTACAGTTTCCCAATAGGTCAAATGAAAAGACGATAGAATGAAAGCTAAAATAAAAGTAATTCTATGAAACGTAGAAACGTACTCTGAGATTACTAAGGAAAATTTTCTCACCCTAAAAACTATCAGTTTACCCAAATAACAGTCCAGAATATACTTGGCATAACAATAGCCTGTGAAGAAAGAACTTAAAGGAAGTTAAATGTAATACGTTATCTATCAAGGCCATCAGTGCTTTCTCTCTCTGAGTTGCTACCATTCTGCAAGAGTGTTTTTTTTTTTCCTGTTAATGTTTGACAATATGATTTGTCACATAAAGCCTTTTTAGTAGTTTCTCTGTCCTGACATTTCTCTCCTACTTCTGCTGTTAGTGAAAGCTAATCATGAGACATAAAAAGGTATCCAGAAAAAGGCAAGTGCAGCATCACATATTAATTGCACACAGCAGGTTTATGACTCAATTCTCTTTTGTATGAAAAGACTTAGGAAAAAACAGAGAGGAAAGAGAGAGAAATAGATGAGCAATTGTCTTTAGACTGATTTTATGATGGGAACTGATTTATTAAATATTTTTGAGGGCAGCAGTCATCTAACCCAACAGACCCTCCTAGGTGTTGTTCCTGACATGTAGATCAGCAATGAGCAGGAGAAACCTACAGTGGAGCTGAAATTTACTACCACAAGACGTGGCCCAAGCTGGGTTGGTTCTCTTCCAAGTGGCAACCCCTGCCAAACGCTTAAACACCTGCTGCAGTTATCAGTACACATATTCCCTTAGACAACTGAGAAACAACTCATCGGATAAACCAATACGTAAAATAAAGTTCCAAACATATTCTCAGCAGAGGCTGATAAAATAAAGCATTTAAATAAATGTAACTGAATATTCCAAATGGCACACCTGACAATGAAGGGAAAGCACAGTAGTGAGAGCCTTAGAGAGAAAAACAATATTAGGCATTTTTTTCTATAATTTTAAAAAGCCAAACCCATATCTATCAGCATCCTCATTATTTGCATATAATGTGACTTCCTCGCCTGGGGTGAATAAAAATGAAATAAAATAAAAGAATAGTTACAATGTTAATAAATCTTAGAATTACAGGGTATGAGGACTTAGAATAAAGAACGTTGCCCTCCCTTATTTATTTGGGTAAAGACCGAAGCTTTTCTTCATTTACTTGTTAGTTTTTTTTTTTCCCCCTTCAGTACTTAACACCTATATGAATATCTGACTTAAAAGGTAGGGCTTAGCTAATGAGGTGTGTCTACACAATTGGAAGCCCATTTCTAAATGAAAATTGCACTATGCTGTTAGCACAATCCCTTCAGGTTGGAGAGAGCATTTATAAAGCAGCAGGGGTGGTAGCCAGTGCTTTCTCTTTAAGAAGGGGCCTGTAGGGTTACCACAGCTGGGAGAGAGAGGCTGACCTAGAGCTGTGGGCTAACATGATAATTCTCCTCCAAATTAGTCATATTTCTCCAGGTTACCTTCGTAGACAGAGAGTAAAGGCAGATATAATCCCTTTCCTAATTGTAAACCAGCACCAGCCTAATTATATTCCCATTTACTCCAGATACTCTAAAATCATAGGCTTTCTGTTTGCTAATTCCTCTTATTCATGGTTTTATGACTCCAGAGGAGACTTTGGGGAGTACAATGGAAAAACAGCGCAGTGAGTTAGTTCCACATAGACATTAACTATGAAAAAGTAATGGCATGGAGGAGAAAAGAAGGGGGGGATGAAAAAAAGACTCTTGTTTAGTTTAGACTGATTTCAGTCAGTACTGGACAAGTATCTGTGGCCTTGCCTAGTAAGTACAGGGGCTGAGGCAATAGTTACAAGAGTACACAGCAGTGTTATAGCCATCCAACCTATATTCCTTATCTGTTAAACAGTCATCCTGCAATCAACTCCACACTCTTAGAAAGTGTGTGATCTTTATCCTTCTTGTAATGCAAAACCTATGTAATTTTTAAGTAAGTTTGTGTCAGTCTTTAACACTAGCCTGGGGAGAGCCCCATGCACCGAAGCTTATGGGGCAACGCTGAAGATCCTGAGATGTTAGGAGCCAACAATAGGACCAAGACAGTGGCAAACAAATTCAATCAAGACTTTCCAGATAATGTTGCCTCCACGTTTCTGTCTCCCATCCTCATCCCAGATGATAAGTGTGATTCTAGTCTGTGCTAGGGGAATGATAATTGTGAAGATTATATAATGATATGTTGGGAGAAGGTGGCATGTGTGTATATGTGTATGCGTGTGTGTGTGTGTGTGTGTGTGTGTGTGTGTGTGTGTGTGTGAGAGAGAGAGAGAGAGGGAGAAAGATATATCAAATGACATTTCTTGACTGAAAATAGAGAGACTCAAAACAGGCTTTATTCTTTATATAAAGCATTTGTTAAATATATATTATTAAATATAAATATATGAATATAAATTTATATTATACTTATGAATACTTGTAATATAAAATAAATGTATTAAAAATGCTTCATTCTTCTGTGAATTTTTGGTGCTTATGTAAATAACAGTTATTTACAAGTTATTTACAAGTTATTGGCAAGATTACACAGTCTTTTTCTCTTAAGTTTTTCTAAAGCCACAGCTAAAAAGAAAGTTAGGGCACTAACATTTGGTGTCAGTATCATGAGAGGTCAGGCAGTATTTTAATTTCTGGTTGGACAAATATTCAATCCTGGTTCATCAGGTCAATACCAGTTCACAAAAGAGAGGAGAAATAGGAATTAAGGTTGAGCAAGTGCCAAGCGAATATATACCATGAAAGAGAGTTATGCCCTTTCTGGAGACGTGGATATTTCGGATAGAGACATTACTCCAAAGCAATGTGGGCCTAGGATTTGGTCCTCCACTGCTACAGGTCAAGGAATTTAATGGTCAGCATCTCCGGATGATAATAAGGCCCACATTTATACTAAAGCACAGTTTCATCTTGCAACTTTGTAAGCAAGCTGAGGACAGGGATGATGTCCCACTTATTTTTGTACCACCCCCACAACCTAGAAGAATTTCTTGCTGATTAAATACTTAAGCAGTATTGCTTGAATTGGTAATAGAAAATGAATTTAATAATTTTCCATTAGAATTCTTGCATTAAAGCAGATGAATTTTTTGTGTTCTGTTTGTTGTTTCTTAGAGTTTTCTTATCCAGGTCAGAAAATACTGGGAAATTGAATTTAAATTTGAAGGTTGCTTGGTAAATATGGAATCAGAGAAATAGAAACTGCATGGCCACAAGAGATGATATTTTTATCAAGCTGTGATGACTGGTGAGTGATTTCTCTCTACTGAAGGGTTATGTTTGCCAATTTAATCATGTATTTGTGTTCCCTAGTCAACTTACCCTCTTTCTTTTGAATGCCACTCTCTCCCTGGAAACACATTCATTCTTACCCTACTTTTTATTTTTATGGATTCCATAAAAATTCTGTTGTTTGTATTTACTATCACCATGTTCAGTGTTTTTATTTAATCTTTATCACTTTTTCCTGCCAATCTGTAGAACATTTTCTCAACTAGCTTGTTAATTTTAATGTCTAGTTTAGAACCTTTCTTTTCTTACCTATCCTGCTGACATTCTCAGGGACTTCAGTATCTCAGTCAATTTAAAGAATGACGATCATAGGTAAGGCAATGAATTAAGTGCCAAGTAAATACAAACATTCATAAGATACGACCATTGTTTTTATCAGCAAGGAACAAGGACCACATGATGAACATGCTAGACTACTCTGGAGTGGTACGGTCACGTGCATGGGCCCTGAACCCAGACTGTTGAGATTCATGCCTGCCCTGACATTTGCTAGCTATGTGATCTTGAACAACAATGTACTCAACTCCTTACTGTTTTCTCAGTCACTATAAAATAGAATACTAATAATGGTTTCTACTTCTTAAGCTTGTAGTGAGAATTAAATGAGTTGATATGGCTAAATTTCTTAAAACAATCCCTGGCAAACAAATAAACAAAACTCAATATGTTTACTATTATTATACACAGCCCTCTTAATTGTTAAAACCTTCATATTTACTTCTTTTCAACTACTCATAGGCACACAGCCATCTTGTCTCTTGCTGTCATGTGGGTGGTCTTCTTTGCTACCTCATTCACTGACGCTATTAGCCATACAGACTTGGATGGGCAATAATATGTCCTTGTGATCAGTCATTCATTCACTAAACAAATAGCATTTATTGAATGTCTACTCTATGCCAGGTTTTTTTGTTGTTGTTAACACTGGTGATATAAAGATAAACAAGATAGAAATAAGGCATCTGGCCTCAGGAAGCTTTTTTTTCTTTTTTTTTTTGAGTTGGAGTCTCACTCTGTCACCCAGACTGGAGTGCAGTGGCCACTCCCAGCCACCGCAGCCTCGACCTGCTGGGCTCCAGCGATCCTTCCACCTCAGCCTTCCAAGTAGCTGGAACTACAGGCACGCGCTACCACACCTGGCTAATTTTTTATTTATTGTAGAGATGAGGTCCTGCCAAGTTGCCCAGGTGGGTCTCGAACCCATGGGCTCAGGCAATCCATTCACCTCAGCCTCCCAAAGTGCGGGATTACAGGCTGAGCCACCGAGCCCGGCTCTCATGAAGCTTTTATAGAAGAGAGTACAAATACAATCATAAATAAATAAAATAGTTAAAATAAGGTACCTGGCCTCATGAAGCTTTTATAGAAGAGAGTACAAATGCAATAATAAACAAGATAGTTAAAAATTGTGATACAAGATCTGTGATGAAAATGAAAATATTGTTATGACAGCACTTCACAGTAGGAAGATATTTGTGAATGATTCTGACACATCATGAGTGGGGAGAGAGCATTTCAGGCTGATGATATGAGTGAAAATACCCAAAAAAGAAAGGGCTTGATATTTTGAAGACTGGAATAAAGATGAGAGACATGGGAGGAATCTACACATGTGAGGCCTTAGAGACCATGATGTGGAGTTTGACTCTTACTCTAATCAAAACAGAAATTCATTAAAACTGGGTATCCATACGTAGAAGAATGAAACTGAAGCCCTATCTCTCACCATATACAAAAATCAAATAAAAATGGATTAAAGATTTGAAAACAAGACCTCAAACTATAAAACTACTAGAAGAAAACATAGGGAAAACACTTCAGAACATTGGTCTGAGCAAAGACTTTATAGAGAAGACCTTGAAATCACAGGCAATAAAAACAAAAATAGATTAATGAAATTATATCAAACTGAAAAGTCTCTGCATAGCAAAGGAAACAATCAACAGAGTGAAAAGACAGTGGATGAATAGGAGAAAGTATCTGCAAACTACTCATCCAAAAAGGGACTTGTGTACAGAATATACAAAGAACTCAGACAACCCAACAGTAAAATAAAAAGACAATCTGATTTTTTAAATGAGCAAATAGGCTGAATATTCATCTCTTATAAAAAGATATACAAATGGCCAACATGTATATAAAAAACTAATCATCAGAGAAATGCAAATTAAAACCACAATGAGATAGCATCTCAACCAAAATGAATGATTATTATCAAAAAGACAAAAAGTGGCAAATACTGGCAAAGATGTGGAGAAATGAGAGTTGCTGTATATGGAAAACAGCATGGAGGGTTTTTAAGAAACTAAAAATAGAACTACTATATGATTCAACAATTCCATTACTGGGAAATTATCCAAAGGAAATAAAATCAGTACGTTGAAAAGATATTTGCACCCTCATGTTTATTGCAGTACTGTTGGCAATAACCCAGGTATGGAATCAACCAAAGTGCCCATCAATGGATGAATGGATAAAGAAAATGTGTTATTTATACATAATGGAATACTATTCAGCCATAAAAAATGAAATCTCATCATTCTCAGCAACATGGATGATTTTGGAGATGTTATATTAAGTTAGATGAGCTATGAACAGAGAAATATATTGTATAATTTTACTCATTCATGGATGCTAAAAAAAAGTTGATCTCATAGAAGTAGAGAGTAGAATAGTGAATAGGCTGGGAAAGTTAAGGGAACAGGGCGACAGCCAAAGGTTGATTAATGGATACATAATCGCCCCTACATTAGAGGAATAAGTTCTAGTGTTCTATAGCACTGTATTGTGTTACAATTGACAACGATATGCTGCATATTTTTAAATAGCTAGAAGAAAGAATTTTGAATGTTCACAACACAGAAATGATAAATGTTTGAGGTGATAGATATGCTAATTATCCTGATTTGCTCATTATATATTATATACATGTATTAAAATATCACACCTCATAAATATGCACAATTAGTATGTGCCAGTTAAAGACAATAATAAAAGCAAAAAAAAGGATGTACCCATCTCCCTACCTCAGGAGTAAATTGAAAGGTTCTAAATATGATCTCTGGGCTGATGGGAGAATTGATTGTAGAAAATAAAGTGAAAGAAGAAAACCTGACAGGAGGCTACTGCCATTGTCAAAGCCATGTAGATGATGAGAAGTAGACTATTCAAGAGATATTTTATAGGTAAAGCAACTAGTACACCCTCCAGTGACACTAAGAAGCTGCTTTCCTAGTGAACCAAGAAGTGTGGCAAGTAGATCAGAACTCCGTGGAGGTGGAGTTGGGGGAGAGAGGACTTGAAATCAATCTGTATATTTAAATTAGAAAATAAATGAATTAAGAGAAAATAATTGGATTCTGAATCTAAATTTACTTATCAATGATTACATATTATCAAAAACTTCTTTTTTGGACAAAAATATACAGGTAATATTTGTCTTTAGAATCACAAGCCATACCTTTAAAAATTATTAGTAATTTTTTACCATTTACTCTAAACTAAGTACCCTTCATCCATTGTCTCATTTAATTCATGCAACATCTCTACAGGCATTTACTATGATTATGCCCAATTTTATGAATGTAGTGAAACTGAATCTCAGTAAAGTAACTTTTCCAAGGTGATAGAACAAGGGAACACACAGGAGGGATTGAAACCAGGTCACTGACACAAAAGCCTGAGCTCTTAATCTCTAAATAGAACACATTCTCTTTTATACCATTGATGACATCTTCCTGTACCCCCTCCCTCCACTGCACACAGAAGGACAAGCCCGTGCACACACACACACACACACACACACACACACAATCTCTTCTTACAATCAAAATCTTCACTCAGAGTCTCTCCAAGCCCACTAAAGCTCTACACAGTTTTAATGAATGACATCTTTCTTCAGTAGAACCACTAATTGTGAAAGTCAGGTCTAAATAAGGCAGTAGAAGACATACTTCCTGAGACAGAGCAGCCTTATCCGTGCCTCTGATAGCATGTCATAGCCAGTTCTGTGAATAAATGTGGCCTTCACCAGGAAAGGATAAATGATAGATGATTTGGAAGAAATAAATGACAGGAGTGTTAAAATGTTTTAGGGCAAGGGACATTCAAATAAATGCTATTGGATGATTTATTTTCCAAAAGGTGTTACATTCACTGCTGAAACACACCTACATGTCTGCCAGAAATGTGGCTATAAAAAAAATCTGTGTATAAAAAATTTACACTGTAGTGAACTGGCCTCAACCTTCCATTTACTAAAGTCGCCACCCTAGCTCTAAGTACACATTCCCAACTTCCTCCTAGACTTCAACACCTGGATGTCCCACAGCTACCTCAAAGAGAATATATTCAAAATTCAGCTCATTATTTTCTCTCCAAACATTTAACTTTTGAAATCTCAGTTAATGCATCATTTCAGCAGTTGCCAATGCTACAAACTTCAAAGTTTTCAGAATTGTCTCTCATTCACATCTCCAATTCCAATCCCATGCAATAACAAAGACAGAAAATTCGTCTCCCTAATTGTCTCACACATGTACCTACCTCCTTTATGATCTGCATTGTGACTTTTGTAGCTCAAGTCTTCAGCATGATGCAAACACATTATCTTAGCTCAGGTTTTCTAAAAATCAGAGCTTAAGCTCAACGTCGGTGCTAACTCTTTACTGACGGGAAGAGTGAAGGAACGAAAGAATGAGGCAGATGAGGGAAAGCATAAATAAAATGTTCTGGCCACAGTTTCTCAAGGTAGTCTCAACAAAGCATCAGTTCCACAAGCCAGAATGCAAGTACTCCTAGTAAAAAATCTGTGGGAGAGGAAGAGTAAGCAGATTATCTGCCAATCTGTCTTCCATTTCTTGTTGGTCAAAGTCCACCCGTTGGGGCTTGGTTTTTCCCATGCTTCCATCTTGGTTACTGGGTCCTCCTGCACTACTGCTGAAGAAATTGGACCCCCCAGGTGTCCACTCAAGCAGGACCTAAGCACTGAACTGCAAGGACTCCCATATCACATTGTAGTTGGTGAGTGAGATGAAGACTGTCTGACACCCCCTGGGGAAAGTATAAACAGTTGCAGGTATTAGGAAATGGGTTGACTGAGGTTGCAGCCCAGCATGGTGTGAGCAGTTGCGGGGTCCAACCTGTACAGAAAGTAAGGAAAATGAGGTTGAGGTGGGGAGGCAAGGGCTACAGGCTGAAGTAAGATGATGCATAAGTTGAATCTGATAAAATCCACTCCGTGTTTCTCAGTTCTGCTCACACTCTCTGACAATATATGGATCTTATATTTGAATAAAATGTCCTCACTACTTCCCTAGAGGGAAAGTAAAAATTCAGTCTTCCAAGATTGTGTCAATTGCCATTCTAAAACAACTTTAAAAGGGTTAGAAACCCAAGCTATATTCCCAACTGCTCTAGCTTATCCTTTGACCAAATTGGCATTTATTATTTTACCCTTACCCTATTCAGTTTAGATTCTCCACAACCAGCTGATCTGGATTTCATTCCAGTGGGTTGACTTAGACCTTCTTCAAGAAAGGGTCTGAGTTCTTAGTTTCCTTGTCCTTGTCAAGCCTTAATTGCTACAATTGCCTGTTGATAAATATCATAGCACAGAAAAGTACCAAAGGAAGACCCAGTGAATCCTCACAACCTGTACCTACTGTGAAATAGAATGCCTAGCTTCTGACAGTAGTCAGGATCCAGTTATTCTAGTGTGCAGAATAAAGTCTTTTTGTTTGGTGATTGACTGGTATGGAAATCCCAAAGTAGCCAAGCAGTGTTTATATTTTTCAATTCCAACAAAATAAAGCCTACGTTTTCTAAGATAATAGGCAAGTAGGAAATGAAAATGCAGTAAGAATGAAAAAAAAATCCTACTTTTATCTCTTCATTCTCCATCTTAAGTATTCTTACTATCAGGGACACAGCTCTATATTCAGGCTGTAGGTGTAGCATATATACTGCCCTAACCTCCCAAAGCCCTGAGTCAGAGCTCTAGTTGAGCCTGTTCCACATCTTATCAAGCTGTCTACTTCTGAGTCATGAGGAACACAAATGAATTCCATGGAAATGAGACCAATGTTGTACTTCCTTTGCCAAACAATGGATCCTTTGCCAAACAATGGATCTCGAGGCAATGTGCGGGAAACCAAGTCAATGGGTATAGCTTTCTGTAAAGTCATGAGATGTAAGGCTGGTATGGATACTGCAGGCAGGAAAAACAAACCCACTACATTCATTTTCTGTTGAAGTTATGACAAATTATCACAATTTACTAGCTTAAAATAACACAAATTAATTATCTTACAGTTCTATGGAGTGGTGTTCCAATATGGATCTCACCAGGCAAAGATCACGGTATGAGCAAAGTACATTCTTTTCTGAAATTCTCCAGGGGAAGAATCTGTTTTTTTGCCTTTTTCGGTTTCTAGAGGCACATTCTTTGGCCTCCTCCATGGTCAAAGTCATCAATGTTGAGGAAAGTCCTTCTCACACTCTCTCTGGTTCTTTCCTCAAATTCTCTTTTTCATTTTCAAAGACTAATAATCAGCACCAGGTCAGCTGGATCCAGAATACTCTATCTTAAGGTCAGTTAATTAACCAGTTTCATTCCATCTGCAGCCTTAATTCTCCTTTGCCATGTAACCTAGCACATTCACAAGTTTGGGGGATTGGGATATATCTATGTTTTGGGGAGAAAGGAGCATTGTTCTGTCCACATGCAGAATCATGTATTTGGCTGAACCACATCAAACTGTCATTCACATAGGACAAAAATAGTCAAATATTGACAAATTCACATTCTTAAATCTATTATTGCTTCTGGTAAGTATGATTTGCTCCCTTCAAGATAGAAGAGAATCAAAGTAACTGACCTGCCACTATATGGTTTGACTATTCTCTCTAAAAACTGGTGCCAATCCAAGACTATTTGTCATTGCCTCTGGTGAACTGCCCATTCCATAGTACCAGTAGCTAGATTAAGTTTTGCAAGAGGAAGTCCTTGTTGTTGAACTCATCTTTAGACTCCAGCTCTGCCCCATGGCCACTCTGTTTATAGGCCTAATAGAGAAGTAGTGGGTACTAAGGGCAGTGTTGGATGATAGCTACAGAGCAGGGCCATTTATTCACATGGCCTCTGCTGAGGTGATGCTTCCTGATGAACATGAGAAACAAAGGTTTATTTGTTTTACGCCCATCCTCAGAGACCCACTCCCAGACATTTTGTCCCTGTTGTTATTGTAGTGTTCCTGCCAAGTCTCTAATCTACTGAATAAATCGAGTGACCACTGGCTATGCCTGTAGAGCCACTCAAATTTTCTCCAGACAAAGTGGACTGCTCATTTTTCTGCCCATTGTGAGAATTTCCCTCAAAATATTCTTTTAGAATGACTGCTAAGTGATGTTGTTATGGAAAAGCAGTCCATTTCTGGATAGCACCAGTATAAATCACCAGCTCATCTATAAAACAGGGCAAAGGTGTCCTTTGATCATTAATTGGTCATAAGGAAGCCCCATAGGTCATGGGTATAAATTAAAGGAGAGGCATTGATACCTCGGATGTAGGTGACCTAGATCTGAGCTCCATGAATTTCATTTGTGTTTTTGGACCTGTTCAGATTCAGTCCTAAAGGTACAGCTTCCAACTTATATGCCCATTTGACATTACGACGTCTGAGATACAAAAACACTCAATTCATGATGGGTTGTTCTGGTCCCATTCTCATTTGTTGTTCCATGATCAGTCACTCAGTCACTACCAGGGTTCTGAAATATACAAGGCTCTATTTTTAAAAAGAGGAAATGACCCTGCTCAAGATCCCTAAAGGTCTGCACTGATCCTCTTCTCCTGGGGCATCCTTCTTCACCACTTTGATTAATTTCAGCACAATTAGAATTTCTAGGTCATATGGTCCAAGTGTTAGGGCGGCTTATGCTACAGGCTGCACCTACAACAGTGGTCATTTTTGTACTGTGCCCTATTATAAGCTGGCAGTTTTCCAAATCACACTGCTAAATAAGTCACATATGCTGCCTTTCAAATCCAAAAAGATTCACCAACTACTGGGCTTCTTAGTGATAAGCGGTGCAAAGTGCATTCTTCTTAGTGATAAGAGGTGCAAGTCCTTTCTCAAGGATTTTCCAAACATGTACCAGACCACTGGGCCCCTGAGCACCTCACTGATGTATCAGGCCTCAGTCTTCCTGGATTTAGATTTTCTCCTCTCTGTCACACATGTGTTTTATGGAAGCATCTAGGTAACTTGCCACCTCTACTCACCAGGTCGAGTTAGCATGATGTCATCCACATAGACAAGTCATACGACAATCTAAAGACTGACAAATTTATCCAGATCCCTGTATTATTACAGAAAGCAGGAGAATTGTATAACCCTGTTCAAAAAAGTAAAGGGCACATATCAATGAGGATCTAATAGAAAGTATTCAAATCAGTAGTTGATTCCAATATAAACTATGGTTGATGCAACTATTGCATACCAAGTACCAGAGGGTAGGTTGATCTACTGCAGTAAAGAGTCTACACATGACACAGTTACCGCATTTGGCACTCCACGTTTATAGTGATTCTTTCATGTTATCTGTCTTGATTGATCAGGTTATTCCAAAGGTCAGACAGGTTAATTGAGCAGTGATAAAATAGAAACCATTATCCTGGGTCCTTTAAACTTCTAACAAGGGTACTCATCTCAGCAGTCCTTCTTGCAATGCAATATTGCTTCTGATGCACTGTATTGTCTGAGGGTTGGGTGGTGCAATCACAGGGACTTCCACTTGGCCCTTCCTATCATAATGGATTTTACTCTGCAAATCAGAGAACAAGTGATAGAGTTTTACCAGCAGCTAAGCATATCTATCCCAATTATAAATTACAGGAATGAAGAAATAACCACAGGTTGGATCTATGGACCCACAGGACTCACTATGAGACAGTCTTGAACCAGCCATCCAATTATCAACTGCTTTCCAAAATCTCCCATTCTATCTGTGTGACCATGGTGGTACTTCACATAAAATGACAAATCTAATATTTTTGCAAATTGTTTGATTCCTCTTTCACTGTTCTCTAGTTAATGGGTGCATGTCCTTTGCTAAAAGTACAAAGGAAGAGTTTCTGGATATATCTGTGGTGTTGGTGGTGTGATATCTTTCTTGAGGAAACTGATCTCATCTTCAGGCAATGGGACCTAGATCTATAAGCTGAAATGTATTTGTAAACTGGATAGGGGCCTTAATTTTCCACTGTAGAACTAATTTCTACCTTCCACTCTCTTTTTATTTTTATTTTTAATATACAAAATTTAGCAATACCTTAGCTGTTCCTCTGTCTCATTCTTCATGATTGGTTGGCCATTGCACAGAATCCTGTAGGCAAAAAAAAAAAAAAATGCTGATTGTCATAATTGCTTTGTTACCTTTATTTCTAATTCTGTAATTAAATTCGTCTTATGTCTGATTTTTAAGTATTGTAACCTGGTCCCTAACATTATGGAATCCCCAATATCCCTGCAATTAATAGGGAACCTAGTTCCATGGCATATCTGACTATCCATCACAGCCTGTAGAGAATAGCCACCAACCAATAAGCTTCTCAAAGATTTTGGCATCTTTCTCTCCAGAGCATTCCTTATTGCCTGAGTAAAGACAGAATACTCCCTTTTATTTCTGAACCCCTCCCAGTGACCAGAATTAGAAATAAAAGGGAGTATTCTGTCTTTACTCAGGCAATAAGGAATGCTCTGGAGAGAAAGATGCCAAAATCTTTGAGAAGCTTATTGGTTGGTGGCTATTCTCTACAGGCTGTGATGGATAGTCAGATATGCCATGGAACTAGGTTCCCTATTAATTGCAGGGATATTGGGATTCCATAATGTTAGGGACCAGGTTACAATACTTAAAAATCAGACATAAGACGAATTTAATTACAGAATTAGAAATAAAGGTAACAAAGCAATTATGACAATCAGCATTTTTTTTTTTTTTGCCTACAGGATTCTGTGCAATGGCCAACCAATCATGAAGAATGAGACAGAGGAACAGCTAAGGTATGCTAAATGTTGTATATTAAAAATAAGTCAAGTGGTGGGTATTACCTAGCAAAACCATTCTGACACTCCCACCTCCCTGAGTCTTTTCTCACCTTTCTCAATAAGATTCCAAAGAAGTTCTGGCCTTTTTGCTTTATCATAGGTTGTTATTATGATCAAGCTTCAATAAGTCATCCCAACAAAATACCAGAACCAACCCCCAAGTGACCTTGCCACAGCATTGAATTCTGAGTCATTGTTGAGTGCTCACCATGTCAATGGATTTCTTTTACATTCAGATACCTATTCCACATCTCCATGCCAACACCTAAAGATCCACACCTGTATATATTCTCCCAATTCCTGTTGACGTAGAGTAACAAGTTTCATCATTTATTTATCTTATAGTCTTTGTTTTTCTTAAAAAAAGAAAAAAAAGTGAGGGGGGGTTTGCTTGTCCACTGAGGCTGTGTTGAGACTATACTTATATTGGGCTACAGGTATGGGAGAGTGGTAGTGACATAGCTTGAAAAGGGCAGGTATCGTCTCATGTGGCATCTTCTCAGCCGATGTTATTGAACGGTATCTGGGCACTATACTTTGAATATCTGTGTCTCACACCCCAAATTTACTTATTAGAATATAATCTGATCACCAATATGATGGTATTAGGAGGTGGGGCTTTGGGAGGTGATTAGGTCATGGGTTCTCATGAGTGAGATTAGTGCCCTTATAAAAGAGGGTCCAAAGCCGGGCTTGGTGGCTCAGCCTGTAATCCTGCGCCTTTGGGAGGCTGAGGTGAGTGGATTGCCTGAGCCCGCGGGTTCGAGACCCGCCTGGGCAGCGAGACCTCATCTCTACAATAAATCAAAAAAATCAGCCGGGCGTGGTAGCGCGTGCCTGTAATTCCAGCTACTCGGAAGGCTGAGGCGGAAGGATTGCCGGAGCCCAGCAGGTGAGGCTGCGGTGGCCGGAAGCGGCCACTGCACTCCAGTCTGGGCAACAAGTGAGACTCCAACTCAAAAAAATAAAAAAATAAAATAAAAAAATAAAAGAGGGTCCAGAGAACTGTCTTTTCTCTTCCACCATGTGAGGACATAGCTAGAAGCCACTATTTCTGAGCCCATCAGATCCCAGCCATGCTGTCACCTTTTCCTCAGACCTTTCAGCCTCTAGAACTGTGAGAAATAAATTTCCCTTATTTACAAACCCTTCAGTCTACAGTATCTTGTTATATCATCCTGAATAGACTAAGACATCAGATAAATGGACACCGTTCTCCTATAACAAAGGGAGGAGGGACTTCTGCTGCTGCCCAGGAGTATTCAGAGGAACTTTTGGGGCTTACTACTCTCAGACTTGTTTTCTGAAATGTCTAAGGGTCTTACTTCCCCTATCAGGCATCTCATTTTGGCATAGGACACCTGACAAGGCTGTGAATTTAGCCTTCTTTGCAACTCTGTTTTTTGTCTGTTTGTTTTGTTTTGTTTTGTTTTAAACATGTAGGGTACAACTTATGGTTGGGCATAAAAATGTTCATTATGCAGGTACCCTTTTTGATGAGGTGTGCCTCTCCCTCCCCTGGCAGTTTCCCTCAACTGCCAATCCCATCCCACCACCCTGGCAGTTCCCCACTACTGAAAATCCCTTTCTTATAGTATTATGATAATTCTTCAAGGTTTGTGAATAAGTGAGAACATAGGGTACTCTGTTCTTTGTTTCTGCAAGAGATCACTGAGTATGATCATCTCTAAATCCATCTAAGATGCTGTGAAGTCCATTTGTTTGTCCTTCTTTATGGCTGCATAATATTCCATTGTGTATATGTACCACATTTTTTTTATCTAGTCCAGCTTCAATTGGCAGCATGGTTGGTTCCATGTTTTTGCTATTGTGAATAGAGCTGCAACAAACATGCAGGTGCAGGTATCCTTTTTGTAGAATGATTTAAGTTCCTCTGGGTATATTCCTAATAGGGGGATTGCTGGGTCCTATGGAAGGTCAATTTCTAGTTCTTTCAGAAATCATCACACTGTCTTCCAAAGAGGTTGCTCTAGTTTGCATTCCCACCAGCAGTGTAGAAGCATTCCTTTTTCTCTGCATCCTAACCAGCATCTGTTTGTTTTATTAATGACAGCCATTCTTACTGGGGTTAGGTGGTATCTCAATATGGTTTTGATTTGCATTTCTCTGATGATTAGTAAGGCTGAACACTTTTTCATATGTCTGTTGGTTGCCCATATATCTTCTTTTGAGAAGTGTCTATTCATGTATTTTGCCCACTTTTTAATGGGTGCAACTCTGTTTTACGATAAGATCCTAGGCCTGATTTCCAGTACAGTCTGCCTTATGGCTGCATGAGATAAACTGACTGTGGTTTTAACAGTATGTTTTAACCAAGCAAGTAGGTGACCTATGCCTGTTATTTTCTTTGATTAAGATCTCCACAGCCCTAAAAAGTAGCTATCCTACACAATAATCCTTCCAATTATTAATGCCCTCATATTGATCAAGTGTAGCAGCCACTTTCTTTCTCAACATCTTGCTTTGCATATGCATCTTTTTACAATTAGCTATAAAAGTAAGCTTTTTAAAAAAGTTTAGTTTGCCAGGGTTGTCATAACAAAGTACCGTAGACGAGGTAGCTTAAGCAGTAGAAATTAATTGCCGTATAGTCCTGGAGACAAGAAGTCCAAGACTAAGGTGTCAGCAGAATTGATTTTTTCTGAGAGCTGTAAGGAATAATCTGTTCCCTGCTTCTTCCCAGCTCTTCGTGGAATGCCAGCAAGCTTTGGCATGCCTTGGCATGTAGAACCATCACCCTGATCTCTACCTTCATCTTCACATGGCATCTTTCTGGGGTGTATTTTTCTCCAAATTCTCCTTTTTATAAGAATACCAACCATATTGCATTAAGGGACTGTGCTACTTCAGTATGACTTCATCTTAGTTAATTGATTACATCAGAAACAACTCTATGTCCAAATAAGATCACATTCTGAAGTGCCAGGGGGTTAGAACTTCAACATAAGAATTTGGGGGTGGGGAGCAGGAGACACACAATTCAATGAAGAGCAGAATCCCAGTGACTTTGAGCAAATCTTGTAAATTCTCTGAGCTTCGTTCTTCTAATAGAAAAACAGAAATAATATACTGATATAAGACCTAGATTAAATAAAGATCAATAGCAATATTGTAAAACTTTTAGATATAATAGCAGAGAGAGGAAGGATCAAAACAAAGGAAAGTTACCTAAATCCTAGATAAGAATATCATCATTTAGTCAACTTGTTGTTCTAGAGTAGATTTAGGGTTAAAAGGTTGACCAAAAAATAGAATAGAGCAAGAGTATAGAGTATTGGGATGATATAGAATAATGAGTTCTTCATTCATAAAGAGTGTCTCTTTAAATGACTAAGAGAACAAAAGTTATAGCAAAAACAAAAACAAAAAGCAAACAGAAAATGAGAACCTATTACATGATCTTTCAAAACCTCATTTTCCACATCTGAGAAGATGTCTACCTCCTACAAGTATAAGGAAAGCAAACTGAGTGGTAAACCAGCTATAGCTGAAAATATGTTAGTAAACAAAAATTAGCTCTATTGATTAGAATATTTGTGCTATTTTATTTCACATTCATCTTTTCCTTTAATTTTCTTTACTTATCTTTCATTATATAAATATGGAATTCAAATTTTCTACCCGTATTCACAGATATTCTACTTTACTCTGAAATAATTTTATTTTTTTAAATAGCTTTTTTTTTGTTTAAAAATTTTTTTCTTGAGTCGGTGTCTCACTCTCTCACCCAGATTAAAGTACAGTGGCACAATTCATGGCTCACCACAGTCCTGTTCTCCTGGGCTCAGTTAATCCTTCCACCTCAGCCTCCTGAGTAGCTGGGACTACAGACACACACCACCATATCTGGCTTATTTTTTTATTTTTGTTTTGTAGAAACAGGGTCTCTCTGTATTGCTTAGGTTGGTCTCGAACTCCTAAACTCAGGTGATCCTCTCTGTAATCCCAAAGTATTGGGATTACAGGTATGAGCCACCACACCTGGTCTCTTTGTAAAAATTTTATTATACAAGCAGGGGACAAATCTTTAGAATCAAATCCATGCAATGGACTGGCATTGAAAATATATTATATACTTATTAATCAAAACTGTTGGAAACACTGTATATTGAAATCCCCACAAAGGCATTTTTCACTATTCACAATGTTTAAATGAAGTTGTCAGTCTCTTTATAACGTCATTCTTTATAAATAAGGACGTTATAATGGTTTTGCATAGTTGCAGCTGTTAATGCTTTGAGCAGAGACTTCCTAATCTCTATTTAAATATTAAGATCCTTACCCATACACACACTTGCACACACGCAAGCACACTTATACACACTTAGGAGAGAGAAAGAGAGAGAGACAAAGAAAGAGAGGAGAGAGAGAGAGAAATTTTTAATCAGTCCTCCAGTGGATCACAACTCAGCACCTCTTTTGCACTTCTGCCTTGGATCTTCAAGTCTCTCACTATCAACTCCATCAAGCACTCAATTTCTACTTTTACATTATGTTAGTTTTGAGTAAGAGGAGTGAATGGAAAGACCAGAAGTTGAATGTTAGAAGAATGTCTTACAATCAAGGAGATTAAAAATTTAGATGTGCATAAATAAAAATAATGTAAAACAGAATATACCACAGAGAGAAATCAATTGCAATGTATTCAGGTAAGGAAGAAAGCTTCCTGTTGGTGGGGTGAAGGGAGACCAGAAAGAGCTTCACAGAGGAGAAGTATCAGAAAAGGACTTTTCAGCAATTGGCAGCAATTTTTTTAAAAAGACACAGGACAATAAAGGAGTTGAGTTTGACTAAAGTTGAATATATCCGCAGAGAAGTAGGATGAGATAAAGTTGTGTGGTTGAAACACATAAAAATGCTATTTTTGTAGGTACAAAACGTATGTTGGGGCCAAACTAGAAGATGCTGAATGACAGAATAATAAGCCTGGACTTATTTTCTTAAACAATGGGTAGACTTTTGAGAGGACAGCATAGTTGTACTGTATTTTTAAGAAGATCCACTTGCTAAAGATGGACTTGGGTTGAAAACAGAAAGAGTAGTTGGGAAACTCACACAGTACTGGGTACTAACTAGGTCCTCACATCTCCACTAGACTTCACGCCATTTGGTAACTATCTCCTCTTTCCCAATCTACTTCCTATATCCCATCCTGCATGGAATTATTTGACCTCACTTGCTCTCCCTGCCTAGTCATAAGGATTTTTGCCTTTTTACCTGAATAGGCAAAGCCAGCTCAGCAGGGACATGGGGTCAATTAGGGTAAATTTGAATTAACAGCTATTGTGATCTTTACTCCATTTACCATAATATTTTTATGTCTTTCTCCCTTTGACCATGCTTTTCTGAAGGGGAGTCATAATACCTTACCTATGCACTAGGGCCTAGCAGAGCACCTGGCACATACAAGGTGCTATAAATATTAATTCAGTAAGTAAAACCCCCACCATACTCAGGAAAAAAAGTAGTTATTTCATGGAGACCTTCCCTTATCTCCTACTCAATGTAGTTTGTGTGCCTATGGCCTAGGTTTGCTGGGGAGGCCCCAATCTAAAATAATTTATAATTATTTAAAATAAAGCCGGGCTCGGTGGCTCAGCCTGTAATCCCGTGCCTTTGGGAGGCTGAGGTGAGTGGATTGCCTGAGCCCGCGGGTTCGAGACCCGCCTGGGCAGCGAGACCTCATCTCTACAATAAATCAAAAAATCAGCCGGGCGTGGTAGTGCATGCCTGTAATTCCAGCTACTCGGAAGGCTGAGGCGGAAGGATCGCCGGAGCCCAGCAGGTCGAGGCTGCGGTGGCCGGGAGCGGCCACTGCACTCCAGTCTGGGCGAAAGAGTGAGACTCCAACTCAAAAAAAAAAAAAAAAAAAAAAAAAATTATTTAAAATAATCTAATCCCTATTATATTGTTTCAAATAGCCATGTTTAGTGCATCTTTTCAATTTTCCTTAGAACTTGTCATGCACAATTAAATTTTGCACACATGTAATGCTCAATAAATGTGTGTTTATTGATTGATTAGATAAACATTTCAGAAATTTTAATTATTAATAAACCAAGTAAGTACAAGTAAGATTTTTCAAATCGTGTGTCTTACTTTTGTGTCAAAAACAACTCTTATTTATAGTTTGTTCTGTAAATAAGTACTTGGATATATATTGTCATGTTTCTTTCAACATTACTGTAATTTGAATGTAACCAGTTCTAACTCTTAAGACTCATCTAAGTCCCATTTTCTAGCCTTCCAACAAATCTGACCCCAAAAGCTTTGTAGTAATATACTTTTACTGAAAGTTTCTTGAAAAGACAAGGAAATTGTTTCCCTTACACATTACTAAGCAGGAGTTTCTAAAATATTCATCAAATATTTCTCTGACCCTAAAGATCTTCTTCTCAGAACAACGTTTCTGTTTTTCCTACCCTGCGCTCAACCCTCTCATACAAATCTCATAATCTTTCTGGCTTTTCTTACTCCATCCTGTGGTCACTTTTTCTAGCCTTCTACATCTTTATTAGAAACTTGTTCAGCCTCTGTGGAAAATAGTGTGGCAATTCCTAAAAGATCTAAAAATTGACCTCAAGCAATCCTGCTACTGGGAAGATACTGGGAATATAGAGCTACTCAAATCACTCTATTAAAAAGATACTTGTGCCGGGCTCGGTGGCTCAGCCTGTAATCCTGCGCCTTTGGGAGGCTGAGGTGAGTGGATTGCCTGAGCCCGCGGGTTCAAGACCTGCCTGGGCAGCGAGACCTCATCTCTTCAATAAATCAAAAAAATCAGCCGGGCGTTGGTAGCGCATGCCTGTAATTCCGGCTACCTGGAAGGCTGAGGCGGAAGGATCGCCGGAGCCCAGCAGGTTGAGGCTGCGGTGGCTGGAAGCGGCCACTGCACTCCAGTCTGGGTGACAGAGTGAGACTCCAACTCAAAAAAAACAAAAAAGATACCTGCACATGCATGTTTATTGCAGCACTATTTACAGTAGCAAAAGCATGGAATCAACTGTGCTGCCCATCAGAAGAGGACTGGATTTTTTTAAACGTGGTACATATACACAGGGGAATATTATGTAGTCATAAAGAGGATCAAATTTGCGAACATTGCAGCAACTTGGAAGGATTTAGAGGCTATAATACTGAGTGATCTATCACACAAACAAAGAATTGAGTATCACATGTTCTCATTCATAAGCGGACCTTGAACAACTATCATAATACTATAAGAAAGGGATTGGCGGTAGTAGAAAACTGCCAGGGGAGGACGGGGACGGGATTGGCAGTAGTGGGAAACTGCCAGGGAGGTGGGGACACACCTCATTAACAAGGGTTTCTGCATTTGTATACCTAACCCCACATATTTACAGTAAAAATTTTTTAAAAATTAAAAAAAGAAAGAAACTCTTCTTACAGTTTTCCCTGTTCTTAAGTAAAGCAACTTGGTCACTGTCAGCTTTCATAATATTCTTCTCTAAAACCAGCTGATCAACAAAGGATACTTCTTCCTGGGGTTGGTGACAGTAAAAATGAGAATTTCAAATACATATGTAGTCCTTTCTCTCTATTGTTGTCTACCAGTTGATTTAATGCACCTTTTACATCTTCTTTAGGGCTGGTCACGCATAATGCTGCGTATACATAGGTGTTCAATAAATAGGCGTTTCTTGACTTTTTAGATAAATGTTTTAGAAATTTTCATCACCAGTCATTCAAACATATTTTACAGTGTTAATCTGACATGTTATCCCTGGACTGCTACTGTGTGTGACAATGTACTAGGTGCCAAGGGGGCTACACTGCTTTGGGTGTGATGAGGAGTGTGCCAGAGTCTGAAAGAAGTTTCTATTGCATCAGCTTCTTCGTACCACTAACCAAATAAAACTGGAAAATTGACCTGATGAGGTGATCCAAATGTCTCTTTAGGCTCATAATTTTCCAAGCCTCATTATACAATTTCACATTAGAGTTTTCGGCACTTTCGATTACGAAGTAATAGACCAAAAACAAACTAAGAATATAAGCAATATCTAGATCACGGTAGGAAGACTCAACCCCCTCTCAGCTAATTGACTGAACCAGAAAGCCTAATTAGTGCTACAATCACTTCCTACTGGAAAGCATTCACTGTACATTAGAACAATCTAATGTTAACTAACATTGTGCATTAAACCTAGATCATGTTCACTAGCAAGGAAATCATTTTTTAATAGAAAGAATTTGGTTTTAATGTTCTGTAATGGGCCATTTATTAGTACACAAGAGGGTCAGAAGAACTAATTAGAGACTATTTGAGCAACTGTAAGTAATATGGTGTTCCCAGGTTGCCAATTGGGACTCCAAATCCCAGAGCAGAATACTCAGATGCAGATATAGTATCAGATTTTACACGCCTGTGGGATTATTTGAGTGCCCCAAAGCTCAATTTAAATATCAGGTTGTGGAAATGTGCTTCAGTAAAGCAAGTTTAAGTCACACCAGTCCTTTTGATTTTTGTGGGATCTGAGCAGCTAAAACCCTGCTTGTTTAAAAAAACAAAAAAACTAGCTTCATGGCATTCTTTTTTCATTTTATGTACTTTAATATAAACACCAAAAAGCAAAATCTTTTCATGCCATCCAGCATTCATGACAGTAATTATCAGGATTGCTTATTTCCTGCTCTCTTTCTGTTTGCATGTAACACACTTTACCAAAATTTCCTCAATGTGAGACCATCCTAACAGCTTCTTTTTTCAGCAGTTGTGAGGGAAGCTGTCTAAGGAGAGGGAGTAATTTTGGAATTTGATAGTAAGGCCCCTGAGGATATAAAAACTAGCTCAAAATGCATTGTACAACTGCCTCAGGCAGGTAAGGTATACCCAAGCTATGAACATCTGGCCTGCAACTATTATTTACATAATGAACTCATTCTTTCCCACTCTCAGTATTTACCTCAAGATCCTCCACTGTTTCCCTCTGGGAGTGCTCCAGAATACAGCTGAGCCTTTCTAAATCAATCTGGGCCAGCTGGTAGCCCCATGGCCTCCTCTTCCTTACCTCGCTCTTCAAGGAGGTCAGGCACATGCTTTGATCTGCACTCTTTCTTTTATGACTTGCACTTTTATTGTTTCCACCTAAAGTTATTTTTTTCTCAATGTATAGACTTATCCTTAAAGCAACAATGTATAGACTTATCCTTGAAGAAACAGCAAAAACTCCTTTTCTTTAGCAATTCTTTCCCAATTACCTCTTTACTTTCTCTGTTTAATTTTGAATCACAATTATAGCCCATATTAAAACAGAAAAGTAATAAAGCAGACTATATGACCTATATAAAAGAACTGTGTTGAAGTACATTTAAAAACAAATACAGAACCGGAACTGAAATTCTCCCCAAATTAATCTATAAAAGCAATGGAATCTACAAATCTAAAAATACAGTGGAACAACATGAACATCTGATTCTGAAATTTTTTTTTTTAACTTTCAAAATTTTTTTTAAATTGTGGAGTACATTTCAGGGTTAGGTATACAAATATTCACTGTGCAGGTACCCTTGTTGATGAGGTGTGCCCCCCACTTCCCAGCTTCCCAGGCAGATTTCCCCTACTGTCAGTCCCACCTCCCCACATCCCACCCCTTCTCAGTTTCCCGCTACAGTCAATCCTTTTCTTAGAGTATTGCAGTAGTTGTTCAAGGTCCATTTATGAGTGAGAACATGTGATACTCAGTTCTTTGTTTCTGTGATACATCACTCAGTATTATAGACTCTAAGTCCATCCAAGTTGCTACAAAGTTCATGATTTGTTCTTCTTTATGGCTGCATAATATTCTATTGTATATATGTACCACATTTTTTTTATCCAGTCCTCTTTTGATGGGCAGCATGGTTGGTTCTATGTTTTGCTACTGTAAACAATGCTGCAATAGACATATGTGTGCAGGTATCTTTTATATAGAGTGATTTGAGTTCTTCTGGGTATATTCTTAGTAGGGGGGTTGCGGGGTCACATGGAAGGTCGATTTTTAGATCTTTTAGGAATCACCAAACTGTATTCCACAGAGATTGTATTAGTCTACACTCCCACCAACAGTGTAGAAGTGTTCCCTTTTCCCTGCATCCTCTCCATCATCTGTTGCTTTTTGAGTTGTTGATGATGGCCATTCTGACTGGAGTTAGGTGGTATCTCAGTGTCGTTTTAATTTGCATCTCCTTGATGACTTGATACTGATATTAAGATGGAGTAGTTCCAAAGTGAGGCCCAAACTTTACCTCCACAATGACCATTTGCATACCTCACCCTGAATTGTACGCCACATCTTTAAAAAAATTTTAAAAAGAGTAGCTAAGAAAAAGGAATATCCAAGATAATCATCAAGAAGAACAAGTAGACTTGACTTAACCGACACTAACATTTTTATTAAATCTCTAATGGTTAGGACACTGTGGCATTTGCATAGGATTAGATAAGCAGTATAATGAAAAAGAATAAAGAGTTCTAAAACAATCCCATACAAATAATTAGGAACCGAAATTAAAGATCAGTGGGGGAACAATGTTATTTAGTCCACAGGCCTGGGACAACTGATTATCCACAAGGAAATAAATAAATTTGATTCTCAACCTATAAAATGTATAAAAATTAATTACAGTTGTATATTTAAGACATACATGAAAGGTAAATTCTAGAAGTTATAGAATAAAATGGGGAATATCTGTACAACTTCAGAGTGCAAAAGGATTTCTTAAACAATAATGAAACCTGCACACCATAAAGTAAAAGATCTCCCACTCCATTAAAACTAAAAACTGTGTTTATCACAAGACATATGGCGTTAAAAAGGCAAAATTTTTGCTATCCTGTTTTTTACAAAGGACATATAGGTAGAATCAATAAGAAAAAAACAAACCCAATAGAAAAATGAGTAAAAATGTGAATGGACATTTTAGAACAAAGGCAACATAAATAACTCTGTGTATATGACAAGATGATTGTACTTATTGGTAATCAGAAACAAACAAATTAAAATCACAGAGCAAAATAATTAATTTTTATTAAAACTAAAATAATGACAAATTTGCAAATTAAAATTCAGACAAAAACAAGATGAAGATCTCTGTCACACTGGTGAAGATACAAATTGTGGTTGCCACTTACACAAAACTTTATCCTGACATTACCAAGGCAAATTGAGTATAGACATATCCTATTATTCAATAATTTTATTCTTAAATATATACCACAGAGAAACTCTAACCTATATGGAAAGAGAGCTTGTACAAAGTATTCTTACTAGTGCCAAACAAGAAATGATCTAATTGCCAATCAACAGTTCAGCGAATAAACTGTTCTGTATTCACATAATAAAATCAGGCACAGGAGTGAAAATTGATGGATTATTATTACATGCATCAACATATGCATGTGATAATATATATTACTGAGGAGGTATATATTATTTGGGAGGGAGAGGGATGATGGGAATTCAGCAAAGATGGCCTGCTGCAGGGGACTGCTAAGACATTCATAACATTTCTTTTCCTATATGGTGATCTCATGGGTATTCATTTTATTATTATTCTTAAAATGACACAGATGACTTTTATACACTTTTGTGAGCATAATATATTTCATAATAATCAAACACCTTTCCAAAAAATCAGAGTAGTCAAGTTTTAAAACTCTTGCAAGTTCCCAGAAGTCTTCTTCAAAATCTTTGTTCCAATTGTTTTTTTTTTTTTTTTAGTTGAAGTCTCACTCTGTCGCCCAGACTGGAGTGCAGTGGCCGCTCCCGGCCACCGCAGCCTCGACCTGCTGGGCTCCGACGATCCTTCAGCCTCAACTTCCAAGTAGCTGGAACTACAGGCACGCGCTACCACATCCAGCTAATTTTTGATTTATTGTAGAGATGAGGTCTCGCTGCCCAGGCGGGTCTCGAACCCGCGGGCTCAGGCAATCCACTCACCTCAGCCTCCCAAAGGCACGGGATTACAGGCTGAGCCACCGAGCCCAGCTGTTTCAATTGTTTTAATTAGGTGGAGGGTCATTTGAAATAACTGCCTCTCTGCAGTACTCCTTCAACTCAAACGAGGTATAGAGTAGAAGCAGAGGCTACTCATTAGTAAGATCAGATCCACAGATTTTAGGGACAAAAAACTTTCAAAGTGACTATCATATCAGTTTTGCTCACCACTATATCCCTAATACCTGGCCTAGTATATGACACATAGTACATGCTCAATAACTGTTTTTTAAATGAATAAATGTGGCACATCTCATACTACAGAGGAATAAATCCGTGATGGGTCCTTAAATTCTATGTAGACATACCAAAAAGTACAGAGAATAATAAAATGATCTCCAACTGTATTAGATAACATATAGGCAAAGCTGCTATAACAAAGAGATTTTCTAAATTGTAGTGCTTCAAATAAGATAGCAATGTATATTTCACATATGCACCACTCCAAAAGTAAGGGTGTGGAGACCTAGAGTAGCTATGCAACTCTGTTCTTGAGGTCTCCAGGGACTCAGGTTCTTTCTCTCTGTTTCAATATCCCCTAGAACTAGAGTTAGCAAACATTATCTTTAAAGGGTCAGATAATAAATATTTTAGGCTTTGCTGATCACACATGGTATCTGTGATATATTCTTCTTCTTTTTTTTTTTTAACAACTCTTCAAAACTGTAAAACACAGTCTAAGCTCAAGGAGCATATACAACTAGGCAGTTTGCCCATGGACCATGACCACTGTCCCAGAGCTCTGTCTGGGTCTTCAGGATTGAGGGTTGAAACTGAGTTATCATTCATATTCCAGCATGTGGGAAAGAGGAAAGACAAGCAATTTCCCCTAAGAAAGTAAGTGGGAAAGCACATGCATCACTTCTAATCACATTACCTCGGCAAGGATTTAGTCATAGGACTATACGCAGCTACAAGGGAGACTAGAAAACCTAATCTCTAGCTAGGCAGTCAGGTGCCCTTTTAAACTCAGGTAAAAGTTTCTGTTCTTGTAGGAAAGAGAGGGAGTAATATAATATTGCAGATAGAGATGTGGCCTCCTCTGTAAATGCCTGCCCAATTCTATTCCCTTCGCTCTTTCCCAGAAGATAACCTCTATTCTGAATTTACTATTTATCATGCTCATTCATATGTATTTTTCCATGACAATTACTGATTTTTAAAAAATATTTAACCTTTATATGTACAGTATCATACTAGATGTACCATTCTGCAAGTTTGTATTTAATTATATGTTTCTAAGGTTGTTTTCCTTATTAATACAAGTAGCTCTAGTTCACTCAATTTGCCTGCTCATAGTGTTCAATATTTAAATAAAATACAGGCTATTTATCAGTTATTCTGTTAGTGAAAATTAGGCTGCTTCTAATTTTTCTCCAAGGTCCAGAGCTCAGAGAACAGGTGCTAATGAAAGTTTAGAGTGGAGATAACCATGCCCTAAGCAAAGGTCTGTACTATGAAAATCAAGAAAACAGAGCAGATTTTGGAGAAAGAAAACTTATTTTTAATCTCCTTCACTGGAACATCTTCCTCTTACATTTTGGTTGTCCCTAAACTTTTGTCTTTTTCTTGTTTGGTAATCTCTCCCTATGTGATATCATCTGTTCTAAAGAATCAAAGTATATGGTCAGCCACTGCAGTAATTCGGGCTTTGATCTACCCTCACTGCTCAGCCTTCTTTGTTCCTCCATTCTTCCCTCTTTTTTCCTACTTTCTGGCTCCTGTTGAAAATCAACTTCTTCCCCTTGCCCCCCCAAAGGATACACTTGAAGAGCAATTCCACTCTCTTAACCCCCTATCTCCACTTCTAACTCTACACCTCGTTTTCTGAGAGTGAGGCATATCTAACTCTTGAACATAACATTTGAAAAACTATATGTAGAGGCTTAATTAAATTCTTGACAAAGGCCTTCTATCCCTCCAGTCTCTGTGTGTGTTGCTACAGGCTTTGGGATTTGGGGAGACAAGGAGGATTGTGGTGAAAGAGAGGAGTTGAAAGAGAGTGGTCATATTTCTAGCTACAAATGTCAGGGTAGCTGTAGTTATCTATAAGCATCCTTCTTTGTATGTGTGTCTGAAAACTCCTCTCATGCATCTAGCATAAGCTTAAATAAGCATGGATTGAGTAAAATATTTGTGTGGTTCAGTCACTTTAATACTTTAAATCTTGGGCTTAAATAGTTGACAGAGGTACACCAATTAATAAATGATACTTTATTTTGCATACCTAGAGTAGGGTCTCTTGGATATTAATTCAGATTTATGTAAAAATAACCAAATTAATACTGGTTTGCCAATAGGGTTTTTTTCTTTTGCTTTTATTATTTTTAATTGGTACATAATAATTGCATATATCTATGGAGTACAGAGTGATATTCAATACATGTATACAATGTGTGGTGATCAAATCGGGGCAACTAGCATATCCATCACCTTAAACTTTTATCATTTCTTTGTATTGAAAACATTCAAAATTCCCCCTTTCAGTTATTTGAAAGTATATAATCATTGTCCATTGTAGTCATTCTACTGAGCTATAGAACACTGAAACTTATTCCTCCTATCTAGCTGCACTTCTGTGACCATTGACCAACATTTGGCTGTCTCATCCCCTACGCTTCCCAGCCTCTGGTGACCACTATTTTACTCTATACTTTCATGAGATAACTTCTTTAGCTTCCACATATGGTGACAACATGCAACATTTATCTTTCTGCTGGTACTTTTTTTTTTTTTTTAATAGAACCAGAGTCTAGTTCTAGGGACCACAGTTTAGTTCTAGAGAGAAACAAGTTAAAGTAAACATCTGCCTTTAGAAACTTTTCCTCAACCAGTCTCACAGATAGATCTGTCTCACAGAGAGTTGTTTCAAAAGAGAGAGAAGAAAGAAAGGAAGAGAGAGAGAGAGCGAGATCGAGATCATATAATATACAACTTAAATGCTAAGACAACAATTATTTTTTCTTTTGTGGAATAACAAATCAGAGAACAAAAAAAGTTTGCATTCTTTCCACTGAATCATACCTTAGTTTGTAACACAATTTAGAAGTCTTAGTTACCACTAACTTTTTTATAGATAATCTATACAAGACTATAATCCAGGAAGCACTTCAGTGTCTCCTGGGTTTCCTACGGGACCTTGATCAAAAGCCAAAAGAAGTCAAAACTGACTTCTTGCAGATTTGACTAGGAGCTACCCAGAAATCCATCAGGTAGTTTGGGGCTAGGACACTCTTGCCCACAATGAACATGGCATCCACATCCTAAACCCTAGGATTCCATTGCTCTTATTATTTGGGTAACAAAGTAGGATATGCAGTAAAACAAAATAAAGAATAAAGCTTCAGGGACCTCAACTATCAGCCAGACAGAGGATGGAAGCTTGAGAGACTGGATCCAGTCAAATGGCATAACACTTTTAGCACTATTTGTTCAACACTAATCACCCTCCTTCCAACATACACACACATTTTGCTTGCTCTGGAAACCTAATTCACATTCCTGATCAATTAATTGTAAACAAAAGGAGAAGAAGAGTCTCCAGAATGTATGAAATAAGTTTTTAGTATAAAACGTTTATATACTATTGACACAAACAAGCAAGATTGAGATGCCTCAAATAATATTCAAGTGTATTGAGAAATAAAATTTAAAAAGTTTAAATATCTTTATACGTCAAGAGGAGGCTATTAAGGAGATGTGACTGATTGCTGATCCCTAAGTAGACAATACTAGTAGTAGCAATAGTATCTTGAACTTATATGAAGCCCCCTTTTTAATATCATTTGTAGTAATTTATTAATAATTAAATATAAAGTATACCTTGACTTCCTAACTCCATAAAATGCATGTTCATCCCAGATGTTCACCTACATTTGCCAACATACTTTCACCGATTTGTGCAGCAGAAGAGTCTTCTTAGTAAAAGGGAAGAGGAAAAAGAAATTTAAATTTTATTGTCTACCCTGTGCCAAGACATACTACATACATTGCATCACTGAATCCCCACAACAATCATTTGGGTATTATATTACTATCTTCAATTTATAAATGAGAAATCAGAGATTTAGAAAGGCCAAATAACATTTTTAATGTTTCTCAGCTAGAAGGTGGGAGAATCAATATCCAAATTGTAGTCCATCTGGTTTAAAATCCCAGCAAGCTTTCTTTCCTCTGTGTTAAAATCCTCCCTAATGAATGTCTTATGTAACTGTGAAGAGGTAAAATGGAAAAATGTTTCTCTATTCCGTGATCTAACTTTGAGGATTATCTTAATGGAGAAAACTGACATCAAGCCTCATAGCAAAGCCTGCTAGTAGTAAGGGGTTTTGAAGAAACTTCTTGGAACACCAGTCCCTATAGATTGTTAGGCAATGTGGCTTTGCCCCCTACTACTAAGTCATTCACAGGCAATGCCTTTCACTAAAATGCTGCTGATTGCAAGTGACTTCCAAATTCAAACAAGCATTTTAGGTCTATTTAATAGATCAATACAGTAATTCACTCCTGGGACGGAATCATTTGTTTGGGTCTGATGTCTATGTGGTCAGACTGAGGTGTATATATTAGCATGTGCAGAGAATTACACAAATAACTTGCATTGAAAAATGTTAAGCCAATTTAGATTGTGTGAAGGAAGAAGTAGTTAACTCATTTCCAAATGACTGGGATTAAATGGGTCATTATAAAGGTAATACCTTCAACAATCATCACATAGGAAAATAAACCTATTGGCCAAAGTATACACTTCATCATGTATAGATACTTCAGAATTCAACTGAGCAGAGGCTAGAAAGAAAATAGTAGAGAAAACTTAATATAAGTTGAAGAGATTTTTTTCTTCGTTTTCTTTCTTTCTTTCTTTCTTTCTTTTTTAATCATTTCTATTTGACAGTGAAAGATTTTCCCGAGGGAAATAGCAGGGGACCTGTTGCTTGATTCACTTAAACTCAGTGGACAAAACACCAGAGGGGAACAATTTTGCCCTCACTCCCCAGAGGAAAAAGATCTATGTGAAACTAATAATAATTTTCCATCTCTAATTTTGATGACACAAAAACCAGAGTTATGTGCTTATTTGATCCAGTGTTGGATTGGATTCTAGCAGCAACATTTCATACCTACTGAAGTCTGCTCATTATGTGTGCTGGGACACCAGCCAAATGACCATTACAATAGTCCAAAGGGAATTTTTAAAAAAGTTTAAAATCATGGATCCTTCCATCAGGAACAGAGAATTGACTGTAAAAGAAAAATTTCATTACAGCTGAGGTGTGACTCATTTGTCAGGTGTTGAAGTAAAAGAGGATTCTCCATAAAGGAAACAAAAAAGATGTCTTTGAAAGGAAAGCCAAAGGAAGTTCTTCGCTGATCCATAAATGACTGGGATGTACACATTGATACAATGCTGATAACAGTGAAGTCATATCAGCATTTATTCATTTATTCAATCATTCAACCAATGACTGTTTGATCATCAAGTACTTTGTTTTTTGTTAAGCTTCATTTTGTCTTTAATTGACACATAATAATTATAATATTTATGGCATGCAATGTGATGTTTCAATACATGTACACATTTTGCAACGATCAAATCAAGATAACCAGCATATTTGCCAGCCCAACACTTGTCATTTCTTTTTTATGAAAATATTCAAAATCCTCTTTTTTTATCTATTTTAAAACATATAACACACTATTGTTAATTATATTTACCCTACTGTGCAGTAATATCAGAACTTATTTCTCCTGTCTAACTGTAACTTTTGTACCTATTTATCAACCTCTCCCCACCTGTTCTCCACCTTACCCTTCCCAGCCTCTGGTACATACTATTCTACTCTCTACCTCTATGAGGACAGCTGTTTTAGATTCTGTATGTGAGTGAGATCATTGGTATTTGTCCTTCTTATTTTGCTTAACATACTGTCTTCTAGGTCCATCCATGTTGTCACAAATGATAGGCTTTCATTAATTTTTATGCCTGAAAAGCATTTCATAGTGTATCTATACCTCACATTTTAAGTTCATTCATTCATTGATGTATACTTAGCTTTACTGGAACTACTATATGATCCAACAATACTACCACTAGTTTTATATTCAGAAGAAAGGAAACCAATATGAAATCAGTATGAGGGAAACTCAGCAAGGACTATCTGTCTAGATTCTTCTTTACCTCTCTGAGCAACATTCCTTCCTTCTTGTTGTGGGGCAGGACCTTCTCTTGGGGGTCTTATGCCTTATGCTCTACAATCTAATAATTTAGGTCAGATCATTTCTTTATGGTTAGTTTTTACACAGAAAGGTGGAGGAAAGTTAGAGTAATATGTTTATGTTTTATAGTAACTTTGGTGAAAAGAGGTTCTAGTTTCTATGGTTAACCTCAGGGGGAAATGAAGGGCCAAGGACAAAAGGGCAGGAGAAGGTCAGAGAAAAACTTTTGTTTCTGAGGCTGCTTCTGAGGCCTTTATTTTGGGATATCTTTTCTTGAGTCCCAACAGTAGAAAAGAGAAGGCAGTTTGAAAAATATTTAAGTATAAAATGGGTTGGGTCTAATGACTGATGGGATGTGGAGATAGGGAAGAAGAAGGAAAAATATCTGAAACCTCAGAAGTTTAAATGAGAAAGGGGAAGAGGAATAAGATAGCAATATTTGACCACAGAGCCAGGATGTAAGAAGCTCAAAGAAGTCCTGATAAAGACATGTGAGGTGAGAGAGAGGGAGAGGGAGACACTACCTGAGTAATCCTGGGTAATCATGTCACTTCCCTGAGCTAATGTCCCCATTTTACTTGGATTAGATGCCTTTTAATATCATATCAATGTCTGTTATATTTGTTTTCTGGTCTTTATTTCTTTACTAGATAACATATATATCAGTATGCTATACATAAAAGTGCCTAAGTACACTTCGGTTGATTGAATTTCAATCTAGATCTGCCAGTACTTACTGCGCCATGCCTACTTTGAAGTCAGTTGCCAAGTGAGTTCTGTAATGTTCTTTTAGGCCCATCATTTCCTTCTCTTTATTTTTCTGTCAGTGTCTCCAACAGACTGAGGCACAACTGAAAATGTCTGTTCAATCTGATCATCCCGCAGCACAATTCTGATATGAATCAGCATTTTCATTATAGAAATCTCACTTTTCAGTTCAAACTACTAGTATATAAGGCATTACATTTTTTACTCTTTGAAATCTCTGACTCTATCAGAGTTTACCTGCAAGAATGAGTTAAGAAAATGATAAAAATCAAAACATAATTTTGGTAGCTATTTGGACAGATGGAACAATGTCAACATGGCCTTTCTATTCTAATTTTTACTAATCTCCCCGACATATATGTTTTTTCATTTATTTAACAAAATATTCATTGAGCACTATTTTAGAGCCCTTGGTATCCTCCTGTAGGGATAAGAAAACTGCAAAAATTCCTGGCACTGTGGAATTTTAATTCTAGCACGGGTAAATAGTCAATTAAATGTGTATATATTTGTGCCTGTGTGTGTGGACTGAGAGAGTTCCTGGGATATAGGACTTTCAATGTTAAGACCAGGAAAGTCCCAGGCAGACTAGGACAAGTTGGCCATCCTACAGTGTGCAGTAGGGAAGTGGCAAACAATTTTAAAAAGAAAGTCCAGTGTAGACACAATTGAGAAGATAATATCGTCTTGAAGGAAGTGAGGAAGTTAGACATGTGTTTATCTGGAAGAAAAGCATACCAAGGCAACCCCTTCGGGTCCCCTCCTGCTGTAGGAACTTTTTTGTCCTCTTAATAAATCCTGCTATCTTAAAATAAAATATAAAATAAGAAAAATAAATAAATAAATAAAATTTTAAAAGAAAAGCATTCCAGACAAGGGAAGAGCTAAGGAAAAGACTCTAAGGTAGGAGAACGCTTAGTAAGAATCTATGTAGTGAAAGTATGTGTTGTAGACAGACTATGTGTATAAGGCAGTAAAATAAAACAAGTGAGGTAAGAGAACAATATTCAAACCTAGGACTTTCTACTTCCCAACGCTCTGCTATTGGGCCTCTCCAAACTCTCTAAGGGTATAATTATACATTATGAGAAATAATAAAAATAACAAGTCAAATAGTGAGTGGAAAGGGATTAGATAAAATTATGCTTGTACTGAATCAAGAAACCAGAAGAACCCTGGACCCAAAATTCACTGTAGTTTTTTTGTCAGTATTGTTTGAGTTATTTAGACTTTGTCAATATAAATAAACCAACACGAACCAATCAATATACTTTTTCTACATATTTCTGGCACTTAGTTTCTGCATTGCTTTAATGATAAAATATGGGCATGTTGAATCCTACAACACCCAATAAATATTTGGTATAACCTTAATAACCCCAGCCTTAATCTGTACCAAAACTAAGTCAGCATTTCACAAGAAAAATAGAACATTGCGTTTTGTCAAAATTTTTGTTCTTATTGACAGCTTCTGTGGATAATTCATACCAAAGAAAATCTAGCTGAGAAGGACATTATATGAATTAGTTAGAGCTATTGTTTCAGTAAACCATGCAGTTGTATTACATTTCATATTCATTTTGCATGTTGTGGACAGAGTATATCTGTTCAGCTAGAGTGAATACTACAAATAAAACCAGATTTACAAAGCCCAAATCTTTCCTCTCTGGTTATTTTCTACTCCAGGATACATTTTGGCCTAACATGTACCAAATCACAACAGAAGTCCCCTTCTTTTCACTTTTTACCACATCCTAAGCAATTCCTCCAAGGCCTTCTTCGGAGTTATCTGCAGATGGGAAAGGCAATTCACAATGCAATAAAATTTATAGCTCATAAAATTATGAATAAGCCAAATGTTAAAAAAGAAAAGTTAAACTAGGTTTAAAATGATTTTTATAATATCAACCACATGAATTGACACAGAAAATGAATTGCAAATGTAAGGGAATGCAACAACTAAATGCTCTGTGCTCTCTGGGTGTTAAATGGAGACTGTCAGCACAGCACAAAGAGATTCAGGAAATAGTCATTGATTTCTCTCAGTAGAGGTGGCCAAAGGAAGGCTCAAAGTCGATTTTTAAAAGCAGATTAGTTGGATATGACTACAGGCACACAAGCCAAAAAAAAAATAGGAGTTATCTGAAAACTAGATGATGAAATGATGGGTCACCCCAAACCATTCTTGTGATTTTTATATACAAGAAATAACATTGCAGCAAATAAAAGTATTACAAAACCTCAACTTCTCTTCCAGTAGCAGAACTTTTTGGTTCTTTTTTTTTAAGAATTAGAATACTTAGTAATATTAGAATAGCCTTAATTTTCCATTTCACTTACCTAGTTACCATGAATACGCTTGACCACATGACATCAGAATCTAGAAGGGTGAGTAATGAAAACACATATCATAAATATCTAATCCAGAATTTTGGGGTCTCTCACAGGACCTGTTAGTAGTAGTTTTTTTGTTTTTGACCATACACACCTCTCCAGGATGATCTCATAAATTTCATTGACTGTAATGATTATCTATGCATCGAAAATTCCCAAATGAACATCATTACCACCCATATTGAGCTCCAGACCCATATTTTTGACATTATTTGAATTTTTTTCCAGAAGCTTTGACTAGTACATCCAAATTCAAGCTAAATATCTAACTGCAACCTGCTTTTTCCTGTTTTCTCCATCCCAATTAATCATCATTCATTCAAATGTATGTGTGGTGGTGGAGGAGGTGGGGACAGTAGAAGAAAATGAAATCACCATGAAGTCACCATTTATACATCTTTATGGCCCCCTACCACTAGCTTATTCCACACAATTAGCATATTTAGACATCACTATCCATGACCTGTCTATTGAGTTTATCTCCTTTCTGTCCATTTCCAGTATTACCTTCTCTCAGCTTCATTCCCAGTCTTTCCTCTGCTTTGCTGTCTATCACTGGGGGACTGAGCTTTTCAAACTCTGTTTATGAAGCTCCCCTCAACAGTGGCTCTACTTCACTTTGATCAATGGGGTGCACATGTGAAAATTGGATGCCAAAGAAAGAGGGAGGATCACCTACGGTGCAACCCAAATACTCCATATTTTTCAGACCTCCAGGTTTTTGCTGACGTTGTTTTTCTAGGTGGAATTCATTTTTTTACATTTTCCACATGACAAATTACCACGTTCTACATGCCCATTCTTTCTTTCTGAGCCCTTTGAAAACATCTTGAACATACCCCTTAATGTACCAATGAAAGTGGTTCCACAACTAAAGATAGCATGATCTTATCTTGATTATTATTAAAAACAGGCATGTTTTAGTTCTTATCAATTTGATATATGACTATTTAGGTCTTCCTAAACCTAGCAGGCAATCCCAATCCCACCACTCTTGTTTTCTTCCTACACTCTCATATAAGCAATGTTTTTTCTGTCTTAAGTATTAAAATACTCCACAATGTCTTGCTTCCCCCTTGAGCGGCTTCAATCACCCTCAGGGATCCCTCTATCATCAACAGAAGGATGATTTTTTTTTTTTAGTTTTGGGGTATATGTGAAGATTTGCTACATAAGTAAATTGAGTGAAAGTGAGGTTTAGGCTTCTAGCAAGCCCTCTCTCCCCCTAATAGTCAGATGACTCTTAACCTACATCTCTGGTCCAGGCTTATCTCCTCAACTTCAGATATGAATAGTCTGGGCATTTCTTTCTCCATGTCCCATGGGCTTCTCAAAAGCAATATTTCGAAAACGTAGTTTATTATTTCCCTCACCTCCATCCAATCTCCCACCATCCATCCTCTTCACTCATCTGTGTCTCAGGGAACGGCACTCTATAATTTTCCAGGCCAGAAACCAAGGAGTCAAGATTGATTTCCCTTCCCCTAGCATAGATATTTAAATTCACCAGAAATTTTTGTAAATTTCCCCTCTTTAATGACTCACTAATCTGTAGCCTGTTTTTTATCCCCATTGCAAGGCCTGTGAGTAGGTTCTCATCACTTATCACTAAGATTAGTTCTATACTACCCAGTGTCTATGACCTCCTGTCCTTTCTTCCCATTGCTGCTAGAAGTATGCTCCTTCTTGCTCTCTAGAATGCCATTAATCCTTAGTTAGAAACTTTTAATGGCTTCCTACTGAGCTGAGAATAAAATCTAAACTCTTCATCATAACAGATAAGGTTCTCCATGACTTCACCCCATCTAACTCATCTCTCACTAGTATCCTCTTCACATTGTGCTCTATACTATGAAAATCTACCTGCAGTTCTCAAATTCTATTTTCTTTCACATATCAGTGACTTTGACCCTCTCTCCCCTCTTCCCAGAATGTACTTCCCTACCTTCTCAGCCTAGACAATCCTTCATCTCTCATTGAGATCTCACACAGCATTGCTTCCTCCAGAAAGTACTTAATGTACAATTTTTAAGGTACATCCCATCCACTATCGCATAATGTCCTGTGCATACTTTTATGAGAACTGTCATTGTTTTCTAATTATATTTATATGTATTTATTTCTGTCCAACCCTCAGACTATGAATTACTTAAAACCAAATCTGTGCCTTTTTCTTTGGGTCTTCTCTACTTAGGACTTTTTTTTAGTACATTTATATTAAATACATATTTCTTTAATGATAAGTAATCTTATCATAGTTATATGTATACGTATTACATATATAAACTATGTAACATATTTATTGAAGTAAACTCAAAGTTAAGGATTGGGCCCCATTTCCCTTTGAATACCTAATATTAAGTGCACAGTGTCTGACATACAGCAAGTACTCAATAACTGTTGAATTTTGATTGGTTCTAAGTGGTCTAGACTGAGTCAATGTGGTGCCTTAATTTACTGAATAATCATGCCAGCCTTCTGCTCTCTTATTCTATGCCAAACTATTAAGACAGTCTATGTCATTTGAGGACCTATTTTGGACACAGCACTATGAAAGGCTTGAAGGTGGTACAAGATTTAGTCTTTATTTCAGAATTTTGCAATCTAAATTTATACATAAATGCACATGTAAATGTACTATCAGAGTTCATTATATGAACAGGACAGATAGGATATTTGGACCTCTAAAATAGTTCACCACTTCCCCTGTCCCCCATGGATTCCAAGATACCATTGTTCCCATTTGTATATGCTGTTTTATGGTATGAAAACTTTTCTAAAATCCATGTCGACAGCCAGGAAATGAGTCAGAAAAAGACATCTCACTCTATGAGATAACTTACTCTAATTTCCTCATTAGTGAAAACGACATCATTGTAAAAAATATCTGCCAACAATCTGATATAAAAATGTACATGCATCATGAAAAATAATTGCTGTTCAATTACTACTGAATTATAAAGTCATCGTACAGGTGCAATAATGCAAGAGTCTTGAAAGTATGAAAAACTGCTTAGCTTAGGTAATTACATGTGTGTGAATAAAGTTCCCAGAATAAAATGTGCAGAGTTTGAAGAAACAATGAAGTCAGAATCAAAGAGCTATTTATAACTATATATTTTTACATTTTCTTTCCCCCCCCGTATAAATTTTGAAAGGCCAGGGATAAATGTTTAACTCTGGGGTGCAGGGGGAGAGGAAGATGAAGTAGCTCTTCTATTGCTTTCCGCCGTCTCTATCTCTCAAATTGGATCCACAGGGAGGGTACTACAAAGATAGAAATCTAGCCATAACCATGGTAATTGCATCTTTTAAAATAGTTAAATCTTACTTATGCCCTGTGCTTAGTTTACATATATGAAAAGTAAAATTTATAGGAAAACGATTCTATTACTACTATGAAAAGGATATATTTCTTGTAAATTTCCAGGGTCGTTAGCAAGGGAAATTAGATTCAGAGAACTAGAAAGCATTTTAAATATTATCTAATCCAAAGCCCTTAGTCACTGATCAGAAACAGTGAGGGCCAGGCTCAGTGACTCAGGCCTGTAATCCCAGCACTTTAAGAGGCCAAGGAGGGAGGATTGCTTTGAGCCCAGGAGTTTGAGACCATCCTGGGCAACACAACAAGACCTCATCGCCTCAAAATAGTTTTAAAATATTAAGCAGGTGCAGTGGTACACACCTGTAGTTGCAGCTATTCGGGAGACTGAGGTGGAAGAATTACCCGAGCCCAGAAAGTTGAGGCTGTGGTGAGCCATGATTAATGTCACTGCACCCCAGTCTGGGCAACAGAGTGAAAACTCTGCTCAAAAAGAAAAGAAAAGAGGCAGTGAGGTCCTAAGAGTTAAGTTTATTGTGTAAATTTATGTGGATAGTGGAAGAACTGAGTCTAATGACATTTCTACAACATTACGAATTTGATTAAGCATAAGCTCTATTGGTCCAGGTCAATTTCTAATTTTCCAGCTACTCAAACCTCAAAGCTCTAGGACAGATTTTTCTATCCAATTACAATGTTGAAAAAGTGAAATTGGACTGGCAGTAAAGGGGCATGAATTTTATTGCAAGACAAGCTATTAATTAGTTAAGTTAGCTTAGACTGGTCAGTTCTCCTCTCAGATCTTCAGTTGTAAAACAGTGTAGTGTAAGGAATTTGGGACCAAGTGCCCTCTTCCAAATATAACATAATGTAATTCTGAAATTAGGGAACAGTTGGTCTAAAGTGACAAACTTTAAAATCAGATATCACCAGTCCTCATTCTTTTTTTTCTTTCTTTTTTTTTTTTTTGAGTTGGAGTCTCACTCTGTCGCCCAGACTGGAGTGCAGTGGCCACTCCCGGCCACCGCAGCCTTGACTTGCCGGGATCTGGCGATCCTTCCACCTCAGCCTTCCAAGTAGCTGGAACTACAGGCGCATGCTACCACGCCCAGTTGATTTTTGATTTATTGTAGAGATGAGGTCTCGCCAAGTTGCCCAGGCGGGTCTTGAACCCGGGCTCAGACAATCCACTCACCTCAGCCTCCCAAGGCGCGGGATTACAGGCTGAGCCACCGAGCCCGGCTCAGTCCTCATTCTTTATCCACCACACCAATCCATTCTCCTTCCAAGGTAAGATACCTTCCTTAAGGGAGACCTCATTTCCTCAAAACATATCTGATAACTTACGTTCTAAGCAAATGACAGATTTTAAAAGTTAAGGCTTTAACATGGATTAGCACTTTAAATTTTCAAGATCAGTATCAGAGAGGTTATTTCCTTCCACACATCTTCCCTAAAATTGGCAGGCAAAACTCGTATCTGAGATGAATAACAAATAATTAGTTTTACTTTCACATGGATTAACAGTACAAGATCCAACTGCTTATGTTTTATTTTGAATGATAATTTATCCTAACTTTAAAATAATAACCAATTTCTTTCATTTACTCCAAGAAATAAAAAAAGTGACTCAAAGAAGTTAAAATTTAGATTAATATTTTGTCATTAATTTCAAAACAACTAAAAACCAGTTTATTTCCTATTTTAATAAAAAAATTGTAGCTATTTCTCAAATTCATTGCTATTCTACAGCTTATGTTTACTATTGCCTTCCCTAAGTGCTTTTCAAAGGAACAGCATAGTCCCTCCAATAAGTTTTCATGAAATCTGAATGGAATTCAGTAAAGGGTGATGTAAGTAGTAATGTTCTAGCTGCTTTTGGCTTGAGAACATTTAACATTGTTCCATAAAGTGTCATATGTGCTTTCTATACAATGGGGGCTATGTTTCACCTCCACTCAAAAGAAGTGACTTCCTACAAAAAAAAGAAAGAAAGAAAAGGAATTTCATGTCCTTCCTTCATCAGCTATTAGATATGTCCCAGGTGCCTCCAACTCAAAATGTCAAATGGTAACATTATCTTCCTTTGTTCCAGTTATTTTTCCTCATACTGAATAGCACCACCATTCCCCAACATGTTTGCACTAGAAACCTGCGTAGTGTTTTTAATACACTTGCTTCTGTCCTAAATATTGTGCCTCCACATTTCTATCAAATTCTGGTACTTGTACCAAATCCGAGTACTTCTTTTCTCTGTTCATTTTTGCCTAGTAGTGGTCATGGTAGTTGTAAAAGAAGTAGCTAAGAATTATTGAGTCTTGCCAGGTCCTCTTAACTGGTACCCCTACTTCTGACCTTAAGTAGAAAAAAATGTTTTGTATGAAAGACATTTGTCCTTTACATCCTGCTTTACTGTAGAAATTCACTCTATTTGGACAGATCCAGCATATACAAGAGAAATGACTTCAAGAATCAATCAAAATTCTATCTGATAAAGCTATTTATGTCCTGGCTTTTTGTTACTCTTCAGTCTCATTTCTTCTCATACTCTGGTAGCTCCCTGACCCAGACCTTCCAAATCTGCTTCTGTCTTGAATCATAAAAAACTTATTTGGGCCCTTAAAGAGTAACATGCTCTTTATTACAGAGTGTGTGCTCTCTGTTGGGAACAATCTTCACCTTATACGTCTTCTCGAAGCTGAATTTTATTCCTCCTGTAGATCCAAGCATAGATATTTCTTCCATGGAAACTTTTCTGTGGACTTTCTGGGGCGGGCTGGGATGTAAGCCCTGCTATATGCTTCTGTGGCATTTTCTTTTTCCTCTATCACAGCACATAGTTCTTGCTTAATTGTTGGTATCCCTCACTAGATTATAAGCACCATAAAGCCAAGGTAGGTAATTTTGTCATCATGGAATTCTAATGTCAGGTTTCTACTAAATATTTGCTAATAGTCAGATACAGTCCACTTACTACGTAGTAATCCGTTTACTTCTTTCAAAACATCCTGATAATGTCTAAGCCTCAACCACTCTTTCATTTATTCTTTCAGAAAATCAACCAGTCATTAATTCATTTCAAATGTTTTAATATATAGGTAGTAGCCGGGCTCGGTGGCTCAGCCTGTAATCCCGCGCCTTTGGGAGGCTGACGTGAGTGGATTGCCTGAGCCCATGGATTCGAGACCCGCCTGGGCAGCGAGACCTCATCTCTACAATAAAAAAAAAAAAATCAGCTGGGCGTGGTAGCTCACACCTGCAGTTCCAGCTACTCGGAAGGCTGAGGCGGAAGGATCGCCGGAGCCCGGCAGGTCGAGGCTGCGGTGGCCGGGAGCGGCCACTGCACTCCAGTCTGGGCGACAGAGTGAGACTCCAACTCAAAAAAAACAAAAAACAAAACAAAAAATATATATATAGGTAGCAAGCAGATTTTACTTAGTTGTTTGAGTCAAGATTTTGGTAGTAGATTGGGAAAAACTTAATAAGCAGCACTTCTGGAAGAACTCTGTCTGAATAAAGGCTATTTATATCTGGGGGTGTCACATAGCATAGCCACTGTAAGCCACTGGGCACATACGGAAATAACTCATACATTCCAGGCACTGTACCAGGCTTATAAAGATAAGTATGAAACTTCAGCTATTCTGAAAAAACTCATGGTCAGCAAGAAAAATAGGCATGCAAAGTAATTAGCATAATATAATATGGTACATATTAAAAGAGAGAAATATATACAGTGTTTTAAGAGCCCAGCGAAGGCTATCTTTGAGAATCAGAGGAAACTTTACCAAAGTTATGATACTTAGGCTGAGGTTTAAACAATGAAGAGAGGTTCCCAAACTGTATAGAAAATGAGTATCCCAAACAGAAGAACTAGCATGTGAAAAAGCATGACAAGGTAAAAAGAACATGACATAGTCATGGAACTGTGAGCATTATCCAGCTCCATAGCAGAACTGCAAGGAAAAACTTTTATCACAGGCAGAAACTTAATCACAAAGGGCTTTTTGTGCCAGCAAAGAATTTCGAATTTCATCTCATAATCTAAAGGGACTATATACAGACTTTAAGTAGGGGAGCATATTGAGCAAATTTAGATTTAAACAAATAAATCTCTAGAGGTTTATGGAGGATTAAATAGAAAAGAGTTCCCAAATAGCTTAGAAATCTAAATGATTTGGAGTGATACGTGGTTTGGGCATTACATAATATGGAATCCTGCAGTCAAAAAGTAGTTGTTTACATACTTTTTTGGTTTTTTTTTAATTGCATAAAGGGAAAAGCATCTGTTGAGTGTAGGCTCTAGCATAAGCCACCTAGGTTTAAGTCCCTGCTCTGCTGCTTACTACTAATCTTGAATAAGTTATTTACTTTCTGTGCTCAGTTTCCACAAGGGTAAGATAGGGCTTATAAAAATAGTGTCTTCCTCATAAGATTGTATCAAAGGTAAATGAATTCATACTTAGAACAGAGTATGACCCAAAAAAAGCACTTAGTAAATGTTAACTAGATTGTTATTTTTAATTAGCGTTATAATATTTATCGTTACCTTCTATTTATGGCAAGTGACTCCATTTATAATAATTTGAAGTTTCCTTGTTAAATAGACTTACTTAATTTTAAAGAGTAAGTCATTTAAGTAAGACTGTTAAGAAAATAATATAAAATATGGAAAAAAATCAAGCCAGTCAGAGATAACAGGTAAACTGGTGAAAACTGTGTACAAATGCTGAGGTCTGAGATAGAAGGAAGCAATACTAGAGGCAGCAATGCAAGGGAGATATGTTATCATGCGCAAATGAAGGCAGTGCCTCATGTGTTCTGTACTCAATAATATCCAGTATCTTAAAAGGTAGATATAATAAGTGAGGAAGAAGTGAAGAAAGAGTCTGGCACGTTTTATAGGTTTGGTTTTGTTTATTTTTGTTTTTCACTTTGAATATGTGGGTAAGTGGTGATGCTATTAACCATTTCGAAAGGGAAAGAGCAGTCGGATCCGGACTTGAAGTTTCAGTGAGAAAGTTAGATGGAAGTGTCTTCCAATCTGCCAGGAACTCAGGAAGATGTCTCAGCTCCACACATCAATTTGGAAACTACCAGTTCTATATTGAAGCTTGTCTTTAAGTATTAAAGTTTTCTGTATGAAGCTTTCCTTTATGATCAAGTTTTTTAAAAACTGAATTAAAAATAGGAATAATATGGATAGTGTTTATATTAGTATTCTCCAGAGAAATAACCACTAAGGTGTGTGTGTGTGTGTGTGTGTGTGTGTGTGTGTGTGTGTGTGTGTGTGTGGTGTACACAGATAGGAATACCTAAGGATTTTAAGGAATTGGCTCATGTGATTGTGAAGGTTTGGCAAATCCAATATCTAATGGGGGAAGCTGGCAAGGTGGAGACTCAAGAAAGTGTGGCTGTTTGAATCTGAAGTCAGTCTGCTGGAGAGCCTATGTTGAGGATGAAGTTCATAGTCTGCTAGAGAATTCACTCCTGCTCAAAGGTGGTCAGCTTTTCGTTCTATTCAGGCCTTCAGTTGATTGAATGAGGTGTGATCTGCTTTACTCAAAGTCCACTGATTTAAATGTAAATTTCATCATTCTCACATAAACATCCAGAATAATATTTAACCAAAGATGTGGGTTCCATTGCCCAGCCAAGTTGACACATAAAATTAACCTCCATGGTGTCCACATGATAACTCATTCCCACCTTACTAACTTTGTACAGATATCCTTCTATGTAGATTCAACACTACAGCAAGGTTCATAATGATCATCGCATGATGTGGAAGAAAAACCCCATAGCAGTACAATAGCCTTCATTATTAGTTATCCTCCCAAAAAGAGGAAACACACTCTATTGGAGAAGAATTAAGTATTTTCTATGTTCTTGGGATTGTATTAGCTATTATCTACTAGAGGCTGAATTGATTCTTTTCATACTGTGTAGAAGGATCAAGGTATAGATATCATACTCTTGCCAGAGCTTCTTTATATTGGCAGAGTAGAGGTTTACACAGAGAATGTCTTTTTCAGAAAACAAAAAGTAAAGCTAATATGTTATCTTTTCATTTCCAGTTTACACCTTGAACAATGCAGCAAAAATTTCACTCCAGTCTCTGATGTACCATTTTAAATAAATAAATTATACTGAGGCTAATCGACATGTTCTCGACAATGCTTTCAAACCCGCTATCAAACCTCATAGTCAATGGAGTTAAATGGAATCGATAGATCTAAAAGAATAAATATCTTTAACTGACCTTTGTGTATACCATTTACAGAAAATTACTGAACTAGAAAAGCTCTTTCCTTAAAACGACGTAGTGTTTAGAGGTCCTATGAAAAGTTATTTGAAAATACATATAAAAATGGAAAAGCGTTGCGGTAACACACTCTAAAAACATTTTAGAAAGCCCTATGGTTTTCTCAAAATTCATAATTTTCTTGGAGATAGCTTATAAAGATTTTTTTAATCCTGCCTATTTAAAAATAACTTCCTTAAAAGCAGGGCTTACATTTCCGGTGTGTTCCCGAAACAACCCTTCCAAAATCTGATGCAGGCATGCTTTGGACGCTGAGTGAAAAACATGGTTGATCATTAATTCATCAAATGAGCCTCTGATAAGTTTTCTCTATTAAGATAAATTTCCAACACATACAAATATAATCATTTACTCAATATGTATATTTGTGACTCTGTCTTTCCAATGAAAAATTATAGTGATAGGCATAATCTTTGCATTCCAAAAACAATATAGGCTTTCCAATTTTAAAAAATTTTTAAAGTTGCTATTATAATTTGACGTTATCAATCAAGAAGTCTAAAAACTGTCTTACACTTTGAGCCAGTAATATTGCTTCTGAAAAAACAGCCTAAGGATATAATCTGAGAATGCGGGAAAAGTTGTGCACAGATATTTATTCCAACATTATTTATAAAAACAGTTTTTCTTTAACTGTAGGTTCATGATCAAAAGTTAGAGAAAGAGTGACTTGTAACTGATCTGAGACAAATACAACTAATCAATAATGAAGAAAATTTAAGTAAACTATGCATCTATTAACACAACCATAAAAAAAAGTTTACAAAGGGTGTATAATGGCAATGCTAAAATGCTTATATCAGTACCTATAAATGGGATATAAAACATATTCTACAATAATTGTCTATAATTACACAATTTAAATATTTAAAACCTACTAATAAAAAATAGTCATGGGGGGTAGAAACATCCAAAGGAATGGTCCAGAAATTTTCACTGGTTTTTCTTCTATTTTGATATATTTTCTAAATTGTATCCCATTTACATACATTGTGTATATTGCTTCTATAATGGGGGAAAATATCAATTTGGTACAGAGAAGGGAGGCAGGGAACAGAGAACAATCCTGGGTTGCGGTGGGGAATGGGTTGCAGAAAACTAACGTATATGTAAATCCCCACTCGAGGGCTCAAGTTTGTTGGTAAAAGTGATGACATTCAATATTCCCTGCCAAGTATTATTCTCAAGGGGAATTGCTACTTGTCCTTTGAGTTCATTCTGAACTTGTTATTCATAACTAGTAGGCAAGTGTCAAATACAAAGAAGGTGTTTTCCCATTGCTTTGACTCTGTTCTGCATAACTAGCCCTCCTAACATCTGACTTTTGTGCAAACTGGAATTTGGAAATGGTCTCATGACATTTCTGTATGCTTCATTGCTTAAAGTAGCTAAAAAAAAAAAGGCAGGAATAGAGGGACAAGTAATAACAAAGGCATTTCCACATACAAACCTTGACATTTTATCAGTCATTTTTTTTTAAACCAAGCCTCAGAAATGATCTTCTGAGGTAGGCTTTACTCTTTGTATTTTGCAGTTAGGTATGGGTTTATAGACAAAAAGGAATTTGCCTTAAATGATACAGGGGCAGGAATATACCTCAGTTCTACTGACTTTTATTTCAGTAAATGTCCTTTGGCTAATTATCTTGTTCTTATTACAATATTAAAGTCAGACTTCTCCTCCTACAGATAGCCAAAATAAACTCTTTTTGAGTAGATTACTCTCTTCGAGGTTTACCGAATATCCCCTTCAAAGAAGGCAAATGCTGCTGCTCTTACTGACTCAACTATCCTCAAATCACAGGTTTTCATCACCTGTGACATGCTTGGAACAAGAATACAGAGAGGAGCCAAAAAATTCACACATGATTATCATCAGACCCTGGGTAGGGGCAGCACCACCCTTCTTGGGAAATGACATTGTAGGAGCACTTTGTCAGGGGCTGAATAGATCAACCAGTAGCTAGGGAACAAATTTTCCTTGCAGCAAACAAAAAAGTAAAGTATTTAGGGTTCTTTGTAAGCAACAGAAGCCAAATATGACTAACAAAAAAATGGTTGGAATGATTTGAGACCTTTTACAGAAGGAAAAACTAATTACGCCTCCTAAAGGATTAGAACCAGGGATGTGCTGATTTCTACATCAGTGTCTAATGGGCAGTGCCTCTGTGGTTGTGCCAGCTGAATAAGTCAGCCTTCACCATGTCCATTCTTGAGTCACTCTACTCATAATTAAAATTTCAAGCCGGGCTCCGTGGCTCAGCCTGTAATCTCGCGTCTTTGGGAGGCTGAGGTGAGTGGATTGCCGGAGCCCATGGGTTCGAGACCCGCCTGGGCAGCGAGACCTCATCTCTACCATAAATCAAAAAATCAACCGGGCATGGTAGCTCATGCCTGTAATTCCGGTTACTGGGAAGGCTGAGGCGGAAGGATCGCCAGAGCCCAGCAGGTCGAGGCTGCGGTGGCCAGGAGCGGCCACTGCACTCCAGTCTGGGTGACAGAGTGAGACTCCAACTAAAAAAAAAAAAAAAAATTTTCAGAAGAAAAAAGTGAAAGGATTATCTTGGGCCCATACATTGACACTCTCGGACAGAAGAAAAGGTATATCCTGATTAACAGCCTCACCATTATCTCAGGCAATAAATGAGTTATTCCCTAAAGGTTGAGTGACTACATACTAGAGTGTGTCCAGGACAGTCCCAGTTTATACCTGTTTTTTGTTTTGTTTTTATTTGTTTTTTTGTTTGTTTTGAGAAATAACTTTAAATAACGCCACTCTTTATTCACAAAAGGGTTCAAATTTGAATAATAAATTGCATAGTCATTCTACACAAAGGAAAAACAGGGCATTGTTACCAAAGAGGGAATATGCAATGCTGAGCAGACACAAATAGCTACCACTACATGAAACTATTAGAAGTGGTGGAAACAAAATGTTTTGCCAGTTTCTCAGGACAAAAAGATAGGAATCAGAGTCAGAAGTTCTTATCAGTCTTTTGGTTTTGACACCAGTATGAAAATAACCTTCCTCTACTCATGTGTAGAACTCTTATGACTTTGACCCAATAGTTCCAGTCCCTTGTCTTCCTGTGTCCTTGCAGCTACACCACTAAATGTTAAGGTGTTCTCTTTCGTTGCTTCTTTTTTAGCTTAATTGGCCCTCCTGCTTTTCAAAATAGAATGCTAACATCTGTCCACCAGCTAGAGGGTCAGGGTGATACCAGATCTAATATTCCCCAAAGCATGTGTAGGCTGGTTGCTGTATCCCTGGCTACTGATTAATAATAAGGGAGTCAAATAGCACCTTTTGATTCTGATTTCCTCTGAGAGGCTGTTCTACAAGCATGAGGTCAACTTAAAGGAAGCAGGGTTTTGTTTAATATTTTCTCCTTTCATTAGTGCACTTAAATTACTTTCTTGTAAACTCTGCTTGTTACCTAAATGTACTAGCATTTTTGTTACCTAATTAACTTTCTTATCAGAATTCCAACCAAAAATAACAAGAAATGTAATAATGATAAGGTATCCTGCCCCCTCAAAACAGATTTCTTTTACGCTTTATCTCTGGTACTGTTCTGGCTTGTTTAATTAAAGTATCAGAAATTATTAGACTCAAATTATTTCTAGATCTAGTGCTCAAATTCTCCTGAAAAACTGTGTCTCCTGCCTCAGTATTTAAACCTTTATCAGTATGAGGCAGATGAGTCTCCACACATATGCAACTGAATTCATGTAATTCAATATAATTTTGGAGGAAGAACCTAATTTAGTCTCTAAGTAATTAAACAAACAAATCAGATTTGGCCATACTGAGCTATTATGAGTGTTTAAATACTCAGGTCTCCTCCCTTCCTGTGTTTCTGGATCATCCGAATGAACAACATTAATGTGTAAAAAACCTTATGAAATTGTAGCAAGGAGATGTGAAATTCAAAGCAATGATCTTACTTATTTTTTTCATCAGAGAGGTGGGGCGAAAGTCACCAAGTTCAAACCACTAACATAAGTTGTATTCAAGGAGGATAGTCATGTCTGTTACAGACTTTACAATAACTGATGAAAAAGTACGTTTAAATCACAGCATTGAGAAAGAAAAAACTATAAGACATATTGGCTATTTCTCTTCATTATACTCTGTGAAAAACATTCAGGTTGGAATCTATCTACTTCTGGTGGATTTGTGTGAGAGGTTCACTTTCTTTGAAGTCGTCTGCAACATGATCCCCTTTTGCACTGTCAAGCTTGACTATCGCAATGACCAGGCAGCCATTTTGAACTTGTGTTTTATTGGAACTTCAATACTTACCCCTGTGTTTGCTGGATGGCTTGTTGATGTCTATTTGAGAAGAAACAAACTGGTATATATTTGCTTATTTCTACATTTTCTAGGTGAGTGCCCTCTGCTGACTGGATTGTTTTGCAACTTAACTGAGTAGATTTTTGTTAGAATTTTTAGTTTATATTACCTCACCCTGCTCGTAGCATAAAATGTGATAAATGAAGTAAGAATGTTGTTTCAAGTTATTTCATTATCTGTATTAGTTGAGGAATTCTAGTAAGTGTTTCTGTGTTAGAGAATGCTTTGATACCTATATCATTGCACTTATTATATTCTACAATAATTATGTTTTACATGTCTAGCTTCTGTATGTCTTAGAATGCCCTCATTTTCCCTTTTTAACCCCAAGTCCAAATTTGTGACAAATTTCCTGTGAAACATGAAAGTTATTTGCTTCACAATAAGATGAAATGTGCTAGAAAGGTTTTTGAAGTTCATATAGAATAATTGAAAAATGTTTTTATCAAAAGGTGGTCTTTTAATTAGTCATATGGTAATTAAGATTGCGTACAAAAACATGACTTTTACGTGATAACTATGGTTATAAACTTTAAAAAATGAGTAAATGCAAACACTGCTCTGCTTCTTTAGAAAAAAAAAGTAAATATATACATATATATGAAGTAACTGCAAGAACTGGAAATATCAAGATAGTTTGGTAAGGAATAGTGGCCAAGTTGATAAATAGTCTAGAATTTTAGGCTAAAAAGTTTGACTTCTTCTTAGACAACAAGAAGTCTGAAGATATTATGAAAATAACAATTAAGAAAAGCTTTTGTTCAATTAACAGATTGGACAACCATAGTGACCAGGAAATCTCAGGATGATGGTCTAAGCTATAGAGAAGTGCCAATTCAGGAGAGAACTGGTGGCAACTAAATAAAGGTACAAATACGATGAGGAAACATAAGTTAACTCCAAGTTTCTGAGTTTAGGAACTTAGAAGGGTAGCATGCTGTTTACCAACAATGAGAAGCGTAGTGGAAATGCATGTTGGTGGGGGGTGAAAGAGGAAGGGATAGATAGAGTTCAGATATATCACACAATTTCAGGTAGGTGGTAAAATGCCATTCAGATAATCCATTAGCGTGTGATTCAAACCTGTAAACTTAGATGCTGGAGGTCTGTTAATTAAAAACTAAGTTGCTCCACAGCAAATAATCATTGAACATTCAACAAATATTTCTTATTGACTGCCTTATCCCAGGCATTGTTACAGAGTCTCAGAATGCAACAGAGAAGAAAGTAGATGCTGATGAAGCTGACTTTCTGGTGCAGAGAGAGAGAAAATAAACAAGTTAATAGATATGATGTCAGGTGGCAATAAGTGTTAGGATGAAAAATAAAGCTGGGTGAAGGGATGGAATAGACAGTGATGGAGTTGCTACTTGGTATCAGGGAATGCTTTCTGATAAGAAGACATTTAAGCAAACACCTGACTAATTTACTCTGCTTACCTTGGTAACAGGCCACACCAATAACATTTGGTAACTTCTTGTTTAACAAGGTAATTCCTATCAGTATAAATTCCAGGGAAAGTCATCAGACCAAGACAGAAATCGCAACTTTGAAATTTAGCAAACAAAAACCTAAGTCAACGTCATAGTCATTCATTTTCTTATTAAAGATTATTTTCTTGTATCTCCTACTAGCAGCCACCATCAAATTCTAGCCGGTCACTGAATATCAGAGGTACTATCAAAAATATCTCTTTTGTCTGAACAGCTACATTCGCTCAAAAATGTAGCTTTCTTCTTCTTCACGATTATGATGTGCTTATAAATCAGTCTCCAGTTCATAGACCATTTTGCCAACAACCATGACTTCCTGAAAAATACACATACACAAGCATGCACATATGCACTACTATTTAAAACATAAAATCTAAATTTCTTAATTCAGTATATAAGAACTTGATATGATACATCATGGTGCTTATACAGAGCCACCAAATACAGGTGTGCTGATTTTGCAAAATACAGAAGCACACATCAAAGAGGAGACTTTTATTATATATGTCACAGATTTGTATTTTATTACATCAAGTTACAGCAGATGGAAATAAAGTTTTTTTAAAAATCAGCATATTATGACATTTTCTCAAAAGATGGAGATAAAGTACATTTCTAACTTACATAAAGGTACCATATAAAAGTGCCTTTTCCTTACTAAGGTTAAAGATCACTATGTAAAACAATTTCCCTGCCCATCTTCTCCGGATAATCTTTGGCTTAGCCAGGCCTCCCATCACACTTCCAGGGGAGAGGACTGAGTAGTAGAGAAAGAATAGTTAGTTCTATATCTGGCTAACCTTGGGGGGGGAATTCAAACTTAATAATTAAAGGGCCTACCTCATGGCAAATGAATCTGCTGCCAAAAAACTGTTGAATGCATATATTCTTCACATTGTGAAAGCCTCTGTGGGGAGATGGAAACATTAGGCCCAATTTTTATCGATAAGGAGCTTATAGTCTTACTGAGAATACTAAACATATGAAGCAACTTTTCAAAAACTTCATACCAAAAATTTTAATGTCAAAAGAATAAAGAAAAAAACTAATATGAAGGAGCCAATTTTCACTAATCAAATCAGCAAGACAAAAAAAATATGATGGTAACTAATATTGATGAAGGCCATATCATACAATGATGGTAGGAAATTAAGTTGTTATATTGCTAAAGAACATTTGTCAGTGGCGTTGGAAAGCCATAAAAATATGAATGCCTTTGATTAAGAACAGGAGCTAAGGAAATAATCAAAGATGTACACAAAAAATTATATGTCAGGGTATTTTTGCAATATTCTTTCACAATTTGAAAACAAATTATGGTCAGTATCTCACATCATTAGATATCATATTGAACTACCAGGAGCAGTGACTCACGCTTGTAATCCCAGCACTTTGGTAGGCCAAGGTGAGAGAATTGCCTGAGCTCAGGGGTTCAAGACCAGCCTGAGAAACATGGAGAGACCTCATCTCTACAATAAATCAAAAAAATTAGCTGAGCATGGTGGTACATGCCTATAGGTTCCAGCTACTTGAAAGGATAAGGCAGAAGGATTACCTGAGCCCGCAGGTTGAGGTTGCAGTGTGCCACCGCACACCAACCTGAGTGACAGAACGAGACTCTGACTCAAAAAAAAAAAAGAAATTTTGTTGAAAAGCATAAAAATATCAAAAATTGTTCCAGTTATTTGGTTATGTTAAAAAGAATCAGTAATGTAGATTCAATTTAGGTAAATTGTATTCATAAACATAAAATATATGGCAAAGATTATCACTGGGTTATGAGATTATGAGACTTTTGTATTATTCTGGGTGCTTTCCTATATTTTTCAAATTTTCTGAGGTAAGAATGTATTGCTTTCGTAACCTGATGGGGAAAAATGTTATTTCAAAAAAAATTGATTATTTGACCACTTGACAGAAGGAAGTCCAAGAAGAGGAAGATTACATCTGGGTTACTCTGTAACACCAGGCAAGTCACTTAACCTCACTGAGCCTGTTTCTGTCTCTCTTGCTTTTTTTTTTGAAAAACTGAAATAAGAAAATCTATCCATTGATATCACAAAGTTTTTCCAAGATGAAACAATACAGAATGTGAAAATGTTTTGCAAAATATAGCGTACTTAACAAAAGCATGGAATTATATCATAATTTTTATTAGACAAGGAAAGTTATCAAGTGTGGTCCCTGCGGGTGGAAGTGAGAAAAATAATCAACCCTTCCTTGTCATTTTATATCCTCTGCCCTTTCAATTTCTATGGCATCACTAGCTCACACTCCTTCCTCCCTCCCCAGCCTTCTCACCTCTGTGTGTGGCAAAGAAGGCTCCATTCAGCCGCATGAGAAATAAGAGAAACAAGAAAGGCATAAAAAGGAGAAAACAAGTAGGAAAAGAGTCTACATTCTCTTCTAACATAATAATGTTCTTAAAATTTTTTACTTAACAGCCTTCTTATATCAACGTACTTCCTATCACTATTGATTAAGAATAAATCTTTGTTAACAGTGGTTTTCTCTGTGGGTGGGAATACAAACAGCTTGACTTTTTACATGATGCATTTCTGAATTGTTTTAACTTTGTTGAAATGGAAATGATTTGCTTATACATCCTTCTAGAAAGATAGTTCAAGTAAGTTCATGATTTGCTTGAGGTCAGGAGTCAAGACCAGCCTAAGAACAACATAGCAAGACCTTGTCGATATAAAAAAAAATTTAAAATTTGCCGGATGTGGTGGCATGCACCTGTGTCCCAGCTACTTGGGAAGCTGAGGTAGGAAGACTGCTTGAGCCCAGGAGTTCACGGCTGCGGTGAGTTGTGCCACTGCACTCTAACCCGGGTGACAGAGTGAGACCCTGACTCAAAAAGTAAAAGGAAAGAAAGAAATCAAAAGCATGATGGCAGAAACTAGAAAGCAAGAGAGTGAGAGTGATTGGAAGATGAAATTGAGAAAATTCTCAAAGACATTAAAAAATAGGGGATAAAGGATAAGCAAATTTGAAGGATCACTTGAGTCTAGGAGTTCCAGGCTATGGTGAGCCATGATTGTGCCACTGCACTCCAGCCTGGGTGAGTAAGACCCTGTCTCAACAACAATAACAAAAAAGAAAAAGAAAAAAAAAAAGAAATAAAAAGAAAGAAAAATCAAGTTGCTCCCAAAATTGTAATGAGTAACATAAATATTTCAATAAGATCGTCACATGATGCTACTATCAGAGAAAAAATTTTACTGATTATACGATTTGGTGAATCAGTCGTTCTATGCTATATTTATTCTTTTTTCCCCACCTATAGGTACTGCTATGTTATCTGTGGTTGCTTTTCCATCTGATGATGTCTATTTGGGCCACTTCCATGTGATTAACAACATTCTGAAAAAGGAACAACATAGGCTGTTTTACGTAGCACTCTTGACCATCTGCCTTGGCATGGGAGGAATAAAAGCCATTGTTTGTCCACTGGGAGCTTTCAGCCTTCAGGAGTATGGAACAGAGAAAGGAATGTCTTTTTTTAACTGGTATGTAGCACCGATTAGGAGGAAAAAAAAGGATAATGATATTTCTCATTGTTTGCTTTCCGATCCCTTTCAGTCTTTGTCAATAACAGAGCTGGTTAAGTGAGGAAGTGTTGATATGACGACATCTGAGATGGTGATTCAGTCAGTGGTCATGGGAGCTTATAAATCAGATAAAGACTAAGATAGTTTACCAGCACCTTCCCTAGACATGTTGGTAAATTTATTCTCCAAGTAAAACGATATGAAGTGGCTTGTCATGTTGAATAGATGTGGCTTCGGAACCAAACAGGCCTGGGTGGAAGACTCAACTCCCCTTAGCACAAGCTGACTGATCTTGACTGAGTCATTTATTCTCTACTTCCGTTTATTCATTTCCAAAAGGGGATAATAAGACCTCTCCTCAGGTTTTATTAGAGGTAATGATATGTATATTGCTGGCAAAGAACTTGGCACATAGTAGGTGATCAAAAACAAGTAACTGTTATTATTAGTTATGTCTATATTGTAATAGACTAATTTGGCAGGGACATTTACAGACCAATGCAGAAATAAGATGGAAAAGATGAAAAATACTTTACAATTTATTAAAACATAAACTAATATCCCTGTTTCTCACCCAGTTCACCTCCAACACCTAAAAGAGTTTATATTCCATAAAAATCAAACTGCTTTTCTGTGAATCATTGTCTCTTCTAGTGAGTTCTTACACAGTTTATTAGTTTGTTTTTTAAGGAACCAATTTATATTACTAAATATAAATTCAAGGAAAAAAGTAATCTTTAGATTTTAAGAGTGCAGTTCAGCATCTAGTCAAAAATTTCTGTGGTGTTGTTATTCATCAGTGGATGTTAGATGTGAGATACATTGTCTAATTTTAGAATAAATATTGCCTAGGAATATTTAGTTATCCTAAGTAGTTCTTCTTTTCTTTTTCTCTCCCTCCCTCCCTTTTTTCCTTTTTCTTTTCTTTCTTTCTTTTTTTTTTTTCTTTCTCCAATTATATTAATATTACAAAGCACTCAGTCCTATTTTGGATTAAGTCCTAATGTCAGAGAACAATGCAATTTTACCAAAGATGGAAGGGACTCTTTACTTCCTTACAGCAAATTCTGCCTCCTTGACCTGCCCAAAGGAAAAAGAAAAATCCTTCTTTTTTATTCTATTCGGAGGTTTTAATCCTTAATTAGCAACATCATTTTGATTAAATAAGACTCTGGAGGATTAAGACTGGAGAGCAATCAGTTGTTCTGAAAGATAGCTCTGGAGAATTTATTGTACTGTGGTCTTAGTCATTCAGAGTTGTGTTTAATCAAAGTGACATTTCTCAGTGTTGATTACAAAGGAGACATTATATGAATGAAATATTTCCTTTGGGAAACAGACGGGACTCCCAATGGGTTTGTGCTTTAGGGCTTTGGGAAGGGGGATAAAGAATGGGGTGAAAATGAATTTCTGCAGCTGTGAGATGCCAGATTTCTCAAATTAGAATGAACACATATAGATTTCTAAAAAATATTTTTCTAATTTTATTAAAATCTCTAATAAAAAAACAACCATACAGTGGTTTAAAATCTAAAGTTAAAGCATATAGAAATGTAAACAAAGAATCAGGGTGGGTGTTAGTCTTTAAAACTATCTGAATGGTAATCTCCTTGAAGGCTGGATTTGGTTGTTTTAGCTTTTATTTTGATTTTAAGTATGAAACTACAGGCCAACTTTTAAAAACATTCACTTAACTTATTGCAGTTTATAGAAATGAATGCTGATTCTATTCCTGTACACATTGCAAGAGTTGGTGGCATGATGGACAGAGACCCCACTAGGCATCCAGACAACTGGCAGAATCTTGGTTCTGTCACTTAAGAGTTTTATGGTCTTTGGCAAGTTCCTGAACCTTTCAGAGCTCCAGGTTCCTCATCTACAAAATGAGACTACCTTGGAGGGTTACTATATTGCTTATACACAAAGTATCCTAGCATATTATAGGTATTCAAATTATGGTAGTTATTATTATTATTGTTAAGTGATGAATAGGTTACCAGCTAAAACCATTGTCTAAATGTTGGGAAAGAGGGAATCCATTTTAAGAGGAGATCATTTGATTGACTCATAATCTATTTCTCCAAGTAAAAAATGCCTTATAAAAATTATAAGCCTGATAAATATAATGGACTTCAGCAGTGCCTTTAAAAAACAACATACCATTTGAAGGCTGCATTCAGTCCCATTTTCAGCACAGATGTCAGATGTTCATAGTTACAGGACCTTTAATGAGATGTGTCATTGCATCTATACCACCTAAAGTTTCCCAATGATCATGTTAAGTAGCATAGACTGAAAGTCTCAGGCACTAAAAGCACCACTTCCGAGTAAAGCTGCCAAATGTAGGTGAGAAAACCACTCCCAGCCAACATTACCATCTGGTATTGGATCTTCCTCAACTATGCACCTCATTGAAAAAAATAAAGCTGAACTCCCTGAAATCAAGAGGCATAATAATCTGCCAACAGCCTTGTGCCATTATCCAGAACAGAACCTACCCTTTCAACATATTCCAAAGTCTAAGGTAGACAGTTAAGAATAACGACATTGGAGATTATCTAGGTAAATACATCTATGCAGATTCTCTTCTGAAAGCAAAAAGAAGGTGGATAATTAAGTCTGTTTATGGCCATAATTTTAAATTCTACCACAATTAACCTCAAATCTTGCTTCCATGTTTCTCTACTTACTTCACCTGATAATTTGCATCCTATCTGCATATCACAGTCTGTTGCTAAGAGGTTACTAGAGTAAATTATACATGATTAAAAGCCCAAATAGAATATTGGTAAAGTTCTTGAAAAAATCTAGAGAATCATTTATTCCATCACAGACATTTTGAATATGTGGAACTCGAATGGACTCTACATATCTGTCTCATACTGAAATGTTCTGATTTTAATAGTTACTCTAATTAAATATCTTTTATCTTAGGGAAACACTAGAGGTAAAAATGTATTATCCCACAGGATTTTTTCAGAAGCTGTTTTATTATTCACCAGAGCATTGAGAGCAGTGATTGTCCAACCTAAATGTATACTAAACCCACTTGAGGATTCTTTTTTTAGAAAGTACTGATTTCTGGACCCTGCCACCAGAGGTTCTAATAACACTGGTTCAAGGTAGGATCCAGGGACCAGGATTGTTTCTTGAACTGCCCAAGTAGTCAGAGTTGAGAATCACTGTTCTAAAGTAGTGTTGCTGATTTTAATTATCACTTAAGGGCCTTGTTAAAAATGTTTCCCAGGCCTCACCTCAAACCTCCTGGATCAGAATTTCCTGGGAGAACAGGTAGGAAATGCACATTTTAAACCAAGTACTGTCGTAGTCTATTAGAGGGTTGCTATAACATATTGCCATAGATTGGGTGACTTATAAGCAAAAGAAACTTATTTTTCAAAGTTCTAGAGGCTGGAATTCTGAGATCAGAGTGTGGGCGTGGTAAGGACCCTATTTCCAATTGCAGTCTGCTGGCTTCTGGATATGTCTTCACACAGTGGAAGGGGCAAGAATCTCTCTGGGACCTCTTTCACAAGGGAACGAATCCCTTTTAGGAAGACTCTATCTCCATGATCAAAAACCCTACTTCCCAAAGACCCCACCTCCTAATTATTAACCCCCTCCTAACTGGGGGTTACTATTTCAACATATGGAGGGGGGGCACAAACATTCAGATCATACCAAATTCTTTAGGTAACATAGAAGATCAAGCAAATTTTGAAAACGATTCCAAAGCCATAAGGAAAGAAGATTTCAAACTCAGCCTAGCAAAGACTTTGGAAAGAAATTGAATGGAACATTGATTGAACACACCTACTATGTGCCAGGCTGTTTTGGAAATTTTTGATGATTTATAGTAATTTTCACTACTCTTGGAAAACTACCTTATTGAGAAAATCTACATAATTGTGAGAAGAGAAACAAAATGAATATCTAAATTGAATCTTCAATAGTAAAATAACAATTTGTAAGGTACCTTTCAGCCAACAAAATCAAAAAAGTTTATGAAATAATCTTATTAATACTCAAAATATTTTCTGAATCACACACCAAGCAGCAATAGCCTGTAAATAGCTTCAAAAAAGTCACCAGGGTTTCCAAAATTCTACTTGCACTGGTGACTCTAGCCATGTTTAACATATGTTACCCTTTTACCCTAAAACAATGAGCACCTCCTTCTTAACCTTTGCCAAAATTGTAAGCTTTCAGGAAATACACTCAGAATTCCTTTCCAAACATATATAACTGTGGAAACCAAAGAATATGGAAAAAAAGAAATTTTCTTAAATTTCTTATTGCTTATGTGGCTTCCTACTTTTTTCTAAGCCCTTCTTGGTCTCTTTTAAGTTTGAAAGTTACGTGTCAGGCCTTATTTTTATATGTAAACTAAACTCTAAGACATGTGGTACTTCAAAGATCCTAAACGCAGGAAATAAGTAAATGATACACAAAAATAACTGCTAAAATCAAGGTGTTGGTAAAAAAAAGGGGGGGGGAGAATAAGAAGAGAAGAGGAATGAAAACAAGTTTAAAATGTGAGAGAGGGAGGGAGGAAAAGATCCAGAAAGTGAATGAAGCAGCTCCCCAAATTTCTTCTTTAAAAATATAACTTCTTTAATACTGCTGTGTAGTTGCCAAAATCAATCTTTTATTAAACTGGTTTTCTTTAACAGCTCTACTGAAGAAAAATTTACAGATAAAAAGAAAAAGCTATACAATTTCTATTTACTCCTTCTCCAAATACATGGCTGTCAGAATACTCTTTGAAGTACTTCAGTGGGTCAATGGTTAAGCTAAAAGAAGCAATGATTGACAACAGCCATCCACAATAAAATCAGCTCACAAGTATTTTGCTTCATTGCTTCTTTGACTATTTAAAACAGTTCAGATTTATTCCATTGGAGTCACAAATCCCCTGGTGAATTATTTCTGTATTGTTCAATGCAGAATAAAATACTTTCTCTAGAGTCTTTAAATTGTCCACTAATGAAGACCTGAAACTTGCAAAAGTTTGCCTTCACCTCTAATACATTTTTAAATGTTATTTTAAATAGTTTATCTTGAAATAACTTAAAATAAACATGAAGTATGTCAAAATTGGTCAGTGTAGGCTAGGCATGGTGGCTCACACCTGTAATCCCAACACTTTGAAAGACTAAGTCAAGAGAATTGCTTCAGCTGGGAGTTCAAGACCACCAGCCTAGGCAACATAGCAAGACCTCATCTCTACAAAAAATAAAAATTAAGTAGCCAGGCATGGTGGTGTGTACCTATACCCTCAGCTACTCGGGATGCTGAGGTGGAAGGATCGCCTAATCTCCAGAGGTGAAGGCTGTGGTGAACTGTAATCGTGCTACTACACTCCAGCCTGGGCAACAGAAAAAAAAATTTTTTTGGTCAGTCTAAGAAATGACAAAATACTTGAGTAACTTCAAAATTGTTACTAAATAGATTAAGTGAATATTTAAAACAAATAATTTCAAAAGCATTGCTCAGTTTTTCAGCAATAAGATTTTTTCCTTATTTGTATTCAATACCATAGGATCATGAAGACAAAAAAAAAAAATTACCACTTATATATACTCCCAGTTATTTGCTGTTCCCAGTCTGTATTTAAGTAGACTAAAGAAGCATACTTTTACTGCTGCTTTCAATTTTCCTTAATCACTGGTATTTGTTTTGCTTTAGTGCTTTGCTCTCTGACTTTCAGTGTGAGAGGTGCTTTATATATTCAATTTGCTAGTGAGCTATGAGATGAAAGGAATCTTAATGGTGAGTTTGAAGACTATGGATTTTTATTTCTTTTATTTTTTTTTCCAGATGATACATATACAATTTCACCCTTAATTATCTATGGCTTGTCCTGTGCATGGATCAACAAAGACATATATAAAACATGTCTGTACTAGGTAATTCTTTCAGAAAATTACACAATCAAATAGTCCGGATGGCATTTGTTAAAATACATTTAGTTCTTTATGTGAAATCTTTTCCTAGAGATAGGTATTCAGCACTGTAATTCTTTGGTTTCTACTACCTTGCACAAGATTTAAGTCTTGGAATAATCATAATTTTCCTTGACCCTCTTTAGAGCTATTCAGTTTACATCATTATGTAGTATACTGAAGAGTCACACAGTGTCTTCTTGGATCTTCTCAACAATGCTTAACATTTTTAAAAGAGTTTCCTAAAGGTTGAAAAACTACAACAGTGCTTTCAGCTCCAGCTTCTCTTAGTTGCTGCAGCCACAATTCAAGCATACAGTTTGCAACAGCATCAAAGAATATCCTGGGGCTCAGCCTAGGGACTCTATCCAGTTGTCCTAGAAAATGTTAACTATGTACCTCACCTACATTGTGATGAGTATATTTCTTTTCTTTCCTTTCCTTTTGGAGATAGGGCCTCACTCCATCACCCAGGCTGGAGTGCAATGGCACAATCATAGCTCACAGCAACCTCCAACTCTTAGTCTAAAGCACTCTCCTACCTAAGTCTTCTGAGTAGCTGAGACTACAGGTACATGCAACCATGGCCTGGCTAATGTTTTTATTTTTTGTAGAGATGAAGTTTTGCTGTGTTGCCCAAGCTGGTCTTGAATTCCTGGCCTCAAGCAATCATCCCACTTTTGACTACCAAAGCACTGGGATTACAGGCATGAGTCACTGTACCAGGCCAATTCATTTCTATTACTGAATTACAGAAAGTCAGTTTACTCAGTGTGACCATGTTTGACATTCTATTACTTTTCTAGGTCAATTGATAAAAGATTTTGTTTTTTTATGTTGTGTTTGATTGATTTTTAAATAAGTGATGCCATATTATTAATCGATTAGGGTTTGTTGTAATTGTTTTTTGTTTGTTTTTTGAGTTGCAGTCCCACTCCCTCACCCAGGCTGGAGTGCTGTAGCATGCTCACAACCACCCCAGCATTGACCTGCTGGGCTCAGGCAATCCTTCCGCCTCAGCCTTCCAAGTAGCCAGAACTATAGGTGGACACTACCACACCCTTCTAATTTTATTGTTTGTTTGTTTATTGTAGAGATGAGATCTCACCATATTGCCCAGGCTATTCTCAAACCCATGGGCTCAAGCAATCGCCTCACCTTGGCCTCCCAAAGTGCTGGGATTACAGGCCACCACACCCATTGATTTGTTATTTATTTTTCATTTATTATGAATCTAGTACTGTGTTAGGCCTCAAAGAGATAAAGAAGTGGAGAAGAGAATAGGTGTTTCCATCAGAGAGCTTCACAATCTGTAGATAAAAAGCAAAATTGACAAAAGTGAAATAATTAGAAAATGTGTATTTGCTTTATAAGTTCAGAGAAGAGGACAAGTAGAATATTCAAGAGAGTATTGAATAAGGAAAAAAGACTTTATATGAGACTTTGAAAGTGAGGCATGGCAAGCCAAAGAAAATGAAAAGTTATGGAGACAAAAATGAGTAGGTGCATTTCTAGGACAGTGAGGAGGCTAGTTTGATTTGACACATCTCCTTTCCAAACATGTATCACATATCTATCCACTTCTATCCCTTTCCTTTGTTGCCACCCTGGCCAAGTTCACACTTAGCTATCATTGGATTATTACAATAGCTGTGGTTTGTCTCCTTACCATGCTTCGTCTACAATTTATGAAGCTGACACAATAATCTTTTGTACTTTTTCCAGCGAAAATCAGATCATATCACCTCTTGCTCAGTCACCTTCAAATAGATTCCCAATGTACTGAGAATAAAATTCAAACTTCCTACCATGGAATTCAAGACACTAAATAATCTAGATTACACTTACCTTCTTCATCTTCTCTTCTGACACTCTGTGTCTTGCTCACTAGCTCCAACTTCACTGTTCTTTTTTTCTTGAAGTCAAAATTGGAGAAAAATGTAGAAGAGTAGCAATATTTGCTTAGTACCATATAGCTACTGTCCATGTTCTTCAGTCACTTCTTACTAAACCTTGTTTAGAAGGCATCATTCCATTTTAAAAATCAACCTGAATTCCAGAGAGTGTAAGATCACATATTGATTATGTGACTATCAAAGTTGTGACTCAAACACATGTCTTTGACCACTCTTCCAAAGAGGATGGATAGTATTTACAGTTAATGATATATGAAACATGATGAGAGAAATGAGTGAAAGATAATTTCACATGTAAATCCCAGATTAATAGGAAAATGAGAGTGTCATAAAGCTTATAACTACAAAGACCTGGAAAAAAGTATTAAAGGACATTTAGCCCACTTGGCCCCTTCCTAGAGGCTGCACCAGGATGATGACTTCTGCTCGTGGCACTGCAACGACACAGCTGTGTAAATCTGGATAAGTCAGTCACTTCAGTTCTCCAGGTTTCAGATTTCTTCTCTGAAAGACAGGGAAAAAACTTTTACGACCTTGGGTTAGACACAGAAATCTGAGAAACAACTCTATAAGCATGATCCACAAAAGAAAAAAAATTAATAATTGGACTTCATCAAAATTAAGAGTTTCTGGTCTTCAAATGACACTGTTAAGAGAATGAAAAGATAAGCCACAGACTGGGGGAAAAATTTGCAAATCACATAATGTATAAAGGACTTGTATCTAGGATATTTAAAGAATGCTTAAAATAATAATAAAACAAAAACAATTTTTTTAATGGGCAAAAGGTTTGAACAGAGACTTCACCAAAGATATGTAGATGGTCAATAAGCACATGAAGAGATGTTCAATATTATTTAGTCATTAGCGAAATGCAAAATAAAACCACAATGAGATACCAACCCACACCTACTATAATAGGTGTTGGCCAAGATGTGGAAGGATTAGAACTCTCATACATATATGGTGGTAACATAAAATGTTACAACTATTTAATAGCCCTTTGGCAATTTCTTAAAACGTTAAATATACATCTACCATATCACCCAGCCATTCCGCTCCTATGTTTTTGCCCAAGAGAAATTAATATCTATGTCCAAAGATTTGTGCATCAATATTCATAGTAATATTATGTGTAGTTGCTATAAAATGGAAAAATATCTATCAAAAAATAACTGGATAAATGAATAGTGGTATATTTACATAAAAGAATACTACTTGGCAAGAAAGAGGACTAAACTACTGACAAATACACTAGCATAGATGAATCTCAAAATAATTATGCTCAGTTAAAGAAGTCAGATAAAAAGATAAGAATAATTCGATTCATTTTTTTAACCTATGAATTGCAAACTTATTTATAGTGACAGAAAAAAGATTAGTGGTTGCCTGAAGAAGGGGAAAAGGTTGTGAGAAGGGACAACAGGACAGCAAAATTTTAGAAGTGACAGATCTGGTCATTATCTTGAATGTAGCAATGATTTCATTTGTGTATATATATTTGAAACTTATCAAATCATACACATTAAATATATACAATTTATTGTATTTCAATTATATCTCAATAAAGCTCTCTTTAAGAAAAAAGAGAGTGATAGGTATCAAGACACTATGGTATTGGCATAAGGATAGATTAGTGGAACAGAACTGAGAGTCAGAAAATGGACCCATATTTTTATGGTCAGTTAGTTTTCAACAAATGTGTCAAAAAATCAATGAGGAAAAGATCTTCTCTTCAAAAAATTGTGCTACAATAATTGAATATCCATAAAGAAAAGAAATTACCAATGACACCCTACTGAAAAATTAATTCAAATTGAATTATTGACCATGAGGTCAATAAGATCCAAAATCACAACACTAATTTTAAAAATAGCATAGGGAACAATACTTGCAACCTAGGTTTAAAAAGCATTCATTACATAGGACATAAAAAACATAAAACAATAAAAGATTCAAAAATTGACAAATTGAAATGTGTTAAAATTAAAAACTTTTGCTTATCAAAAAACATCCTTGAGAAAATGAAAAGGCAGGCCACAAATTGTGAGAAAACATTTGTAGAACACATATCTGACGGAAGACATGAATCCAGAATATATGATGACCTTTGACAAATAAATAATGGGAAGGAAAACTACCCAATATTTTAAAAACATGGAAGATTATCAATATTGGCCCAAAAAAGAGTAGTCCAATTTCTTCTAGCTAATCTGTCTTACATATAAAAAAAACCTCAACTTAATACAATAAACATAGGGAGATTCTGAATGGTGGAAAGAAGACAGACAGACTGTGCCTCGGGACTTTGGAACTTGAGGGAAAGCAATAATTAGTTTCCTGGGTTTTCTTTTTGTTATCAAGGGAGAAGCCTAAGACCTAGAGCCGCGTGGCACAGATGGGGACGAGAGTTGAAGTGTGACAGGGAAGAGGACACTCCAAGAAAAGCCTGCTCCCCTTAGGCAAAGTACTAGGAAAAATGTAGACTTACATAGGATAAAACCTTTTTGACAATATCTGTTCTTCTCCAGCCAAATACTGTGAAAAACCTGCCCTCCTCCACACCAGAGGTTCCATAGTTTTAGCAGAAATAAGCAGAAATCTAATATTTTACATATAACTCACCAGTATAAGCAGGCAAGAACATTCTGATTCCCAGCTGAGGTGGTGGTGTGGGACCAAGTAAGGAGCTTATCTTTCAACTCTTACCCAGCAAAAACTAGCAGTGCTCTGATTTACCCTTCTAGGTGGTGTCAGATGGGCCCAGCAGGGAGTAGAGCCTCTGCCCTCAAGCAGCACATGGTAGGGCTGGTCTTCAATTAATTAATCTAATTCCATATCCTTGATTCTTTTCTCCCTCAGCCCTCGCTGTGTTGATGATCAAAACAATCCTGGTTAACATTCAACTCTCTATCTATTCCTTTATTGTTCTCATACAGTCAAACAAGTCTGGAGGAAAATGAAAATTATGTTGACTATGTTTACATTAAGTTCATGGCCAACATGACCCCTTTCCATTGCCCAGCAAGTACACAATATCCAGTCAATTTCTCTCCTTCTCCTTCTAGACAGCTATTTCTAAACTATTTATTTCTTCTCAAACTTTCAACATCCCTTTCCCATAGCCAGTTTTACCTGTTGACTTGACTTCTTTACTTCTTTTACTTAAAAGGAAAAGAAAAAAAAAAAAGGAAAGGAAGGGAAGGGAAGGAAAAAAGAAAAGTATCAATTAGAAGATGTGGTGGACATGTCATAGGATGATCTCCAGTGGATCACGTTCTTATATAGAACCATCCCCTGAGTGTGGGCACAATCTGTAACGTGATTCTAATCAATAGAATGTGGCAAAGATGAAGGAGTATCTACTTTAAATAGGAATGAAACAAAGATAATAAAATTGATTAGACTTGATACTTATTATTAAGTATACTTGCTTATTAAGAAATTGAATAAACAATATTTGCAAAATGGGGTTCAGCTAACTTCATTCCCCTGATTATGTCATATGACAAAGTTGAAGGAATTTTGCTGAAGTAATTAAGATCTCTAATCAGATAACTCTGAGTTAATCAAAGCAGCAATAATATTTGGTGAGCCTGATCTAATAGGTAAGCCCTTTAAATTGTAGTGATAGTATAAGTGTACTAAAACTTAAATTTGTTGGTGTTTGCACAACTAAAACACCAAAACTCATATATATACACATATGTATATGTATATGTGTGTGTGTGTGTGTGTGTGTGTGTGTGTGTGTGTGTGTGTGTGTGTGTATGGAGAAGCTATATGCTTAAGTGAGTAAATTTTACTGTATTTAATTCTACCCCAATAATATTTTGAAGCGAATGTTAAGATCCCTTCTTCACAGTGGGATTCTAAAAGCAAGATTTAGACCCAATGAAAGGTTGAAAGGAGAGATATTTTTCCCAGAGCTTGAAAACCAGACTACTGGGGCAAATAACTATTTGTGATACTAATAACTGGAAAAAGAAAATGCAGATTTTATTCAAATGTTGCTCACCTGTTTGGTTCCTGAGATGTGTTTTCCTATTCTTTGAAAACTGGAATATATAGGAAGATTTAACTCTTTAAGCATTTAACCTTTTCCAGGTCCATTGGGGTATTTGAATGATTTAGTATTGTCTATGGCTTCTTTAACATCACAATACTGCAGAGACTGTATGACCTGCAAAGTCTAAAATATGTATTATCTATTTGATCCTTTAAGGAAAAAGTTTGTCAGCCTCTGGTTTAGATAAAAGAGAGCACATTTTTTTGGCATTTATTCTAAACAGGAATTAAACAAAGATAATGAAACTGATTAGACATGGATGATATAGATATACTTCTTAGATCCACAATATTTGCAAAATTGAATTCCACTAACATGTCACCATTTCATAGCTTACATTGTAATAAAAGCATTAAAATTAGCAATTATTATCTAAAGCAACTCAGTGGTATTTTTATTTCTGTCTGTATACTCCAGGTTTTCTTGGCTCATGAACCTAAATTCAACTGTTGTCTTTCTGGGAGTATCTTACATCCAGTACTCAGGGACCTGGGCCCTTGTTTTACTTATTCCTTTTATGTCTACACTTATGACTCTGATAACTCTTCATATGATGTCCCATAACCTGATTTATCAGCCAGAAAAATGTAAGTAAATTATACTTCACATTAATTTTTTTTTGTTTTTATTGTTCTTTGACAAGTCTCTTTCCACTTTGGTCCCCTATCATATTTCGTTTAACTCAGAGAATTTGAAGATTCTGACAATTGCTATCCTTCACAGCAACAGGGTCTATACTCTCTAGTCCCTTTTATTTTTCGCTTGTTGAGAAAGTTTTAGTAATGGAATATTTTAAGCATAAACAAAAGCAGAAAAGAAACATGTGAACCTCACCTATGTAGCTCTCAGCTTCAGCAATTATCAACTCATCTTCACTCACTTTTCCTGCAAGCACTGTGGTAATTTTGAAGCAAACACTAAATATTAGAGCATTTCATTAATGTATTTAGTGATATATGGTAATATATTAATACATGTGAGTATATATACATAAAAGTGAAATAACTTTTAAAAACATAATCACGATGTTATTCTCTCATACACACATATACACGTGTTTGAAAAAATTTGTTTTTTCTTTTTTCTTTGTTTATTTTTATTTTTTGAGTTGGAGTCTCACTCTGTTACCCAGGTTGGAGTGCAGTGGCACACTCATGGTCACCACAGCCTTGGTCTGCTAGGCTCAGGTGATCCACCTCAGCCTTCCAAGTAGCTGGAACTACAGGCACGCACCACCACACCTGGTTAAAATTTTTTTTTAATTTATTGTAGAGATGAGGTCTCGCCAAGTTGCCCAGGCGTCTTGAACCCGTGGGCTCAGGCAATCCTCTCACCCCACCCTCCCAAAGTGCTGGGATTATAGGCATGAGCCACCATGCCCAGCCAGAAATAATTTCTTAACACCATTAAATATCTGGTCTCTGCTAAAATCTCCCTGATTGTTTCCATTTTTAATTAATTTTTTTCTTTATATAGTTTGTTCAAATCAAATCAAAATTAGCTTCCTACATTCCAAATGTCAGATGTGTCCCTTAAGCCATATATTTTTTCTATAGCATATACATTCCCCATGCATTTTATCTTTATTTTTATGAAAATCTGAACATTTATTTTATTTATTTTTTTATTATTATAAAGATGTGGGGTACAATTCAGGGTTAGGTATACAAATATTGATTATGCAGGTACCTTTGTTGATGATGTATGCCTCTCCCTCCCCTAGCAGTTTCCCTCAACTGCCAACCTCACCCCACTCCTCTGACAGTTTCCCATTACTGCCAAACGCTTTCTTATGGTATAATTGTTCAAGGTCCGCTTATGAGCGAGAACATATGGTACTCTGTTCTTTGTTTCTGTGATAGATCATTGAATATGATCAACTCCAAATCCATCCAAGTTGCTGCAAAGTCCACATATTTGTCCCTCTTTATGGCTGCATAATATTCCATTGTGTATATGTACCACATTTTCTTTATCCAGTCTGACTTCGATGGGCAATGTGGTTGGTTCCATGTTTTTGCTATTGTGAATAGAGCTGCAGCAAACATAATGTGTGCAGGTATCTTTTTTGTAGAATGACTTGAGTTCTTCTGGGTATATTCCCAATAGGAGAATTGCTGAGTCATGTGGAAGGTCAATTTCTAGTTCTTTCAGAAATCTCCACACTGTCTTCCAAAGAGGTACGAGCTTGCATTCCCACCAGCAGTGTAGAAGCGCTCCTTTTTCTCCATATCCTCGCCAGCATGTATTGTTGTTTGTTTTATTAATGATGGCCATTCTTACTGGGGTTAGGTGGTATCTCGATGTGGTTTTGATTTGCATTTCTCTGATGATGAGTGAGGCTGAGTGCTTTTTCATGTGTCTGTTGGCTGCCCGTATATCTTCTTCTGGGAAGTGTCTATTCATGTCTTTTGCCCACTTTTTAAAGGGGCTGTTTGTTTTTTTTCCTTTTGGCACATTTGAGTTCCTTGTAGATCCTAGATGTTAGGCCTTTGTCAGATATACAGTTGACAAATATTTTTTCCCATTCTGTGGGCTGTCTCCCTGCTCTCTTGATGGTTCTTTTAGTTTGCAGAAGCTTGTTAGTTTGATGAGGTCCCACTTGTCTATCGTGAAATCTGAACATTTAATAGAGCATTTCCTATAGTCTAAACTTTGCTGACTACACCCACATTATGTCATTAAACAAATTTTTCCCCTCTGCATTTTTTGCAGATTTTTTAATAGACCTAGATACTTGATCAGATTCAGATTTCTTTTTTTGGCCGAATTTCTTCACAGATGACATTATGCACTTCAGTAAAGAGGCATAATATCTGTTTTTGCATAATATCTACTGATGATTTTTTACCTAAATTCACTACTCCAATGGAAGTTGCAAGGTGGCGATATTCTACATTTCTTCCTCTTTTATTAACTGAAATAATTCTATAAAGAGAAATATCTCCTGTTCAGTTACTTACACAGAGGTATAGCTTATATGAGAAAAACTGTTAAATTATTTCCCTCTATCTATAGATTTGAAATTAATGAGTTGCACTTTAACATCCTGCAAAGATGACCTATTAAGGATTTTTAAAAAATACTATTATTATGAATTCACAGACTTAAACATTTTGATGTGTTTTAATCTACTACAGTTATAATGCTCAAATTTTTCCATATTTGGTAGTGAGATCCTTTTCATGTTGATGCCTGAGTCCTTCAGAAAGCCTCTTGCTGTCTTTGATTGCATCTTTGATTTTTTTTATGGATTATTCTTCCATTTCTTACTAAAGGCAAATATTAAAATGTGTAATACATACACTATATGTATTTTTCCCATTCTAATATAAGCAGTAATATATCATTCTCTTTTCTCATCTGCTTTTTAAATTTAATATATATCTTGGGGATCACTTTATAATTGTATATTTTAAAATTCCTCATTCCTTTTTATAGCTGTATAGTGCTCCATTGTGTGATAAACTTTTTTTCCCTTTTTTTACCAGTTCCATATGGATAAACATTTGGATTTCTTTACATTTGCTATGTTAAATAGGTTTTAATAAATAGGTTGGTGTGTACTTCTCTTTACATTTGGGGAGGATGCAGTACATCTTTAGGATGAATTCCTAAGAGGATTGCTAAATCAAAAAGTAACTCTATATATAATTTTGCTATATGTTGCCAAATTTCTTCTTATAGTGATTGTACCACTATTTTGTGTTTTTATTAAAAATGTATATGAATGTCTATTTTTCCACAGTCTCTGCAACAGAGTATATTGTCAAACTTTGGAATTTTCACCAATTTGAGAGTAGGAAATGGTATCTTGATGTTTTAATATGTTTTTCTTATTTTGAAAAAAGTTGAGCATTTTTCATTGCTTCAGAGAAATTTGTATTTCTTTATCAGTGAACTCTCTGTTCATATTGCTAGCTCATCTTTCTATAGGGTTGTGATTTTTTTATTGTGGCAAAAAACATATAATATGAAATTTATCATCTTAATCAATTTTTTTTAATGTATAAGAAAAACATGTAATTTCCAGTTCAGGTATTCTGCCATCAGGATCATTAATTGTAGTGTTTTTTTTTAATTGACATATAATAATTGCATATATCCATGTATGTACATTAATTATATATAGTGGTTTTCAACACCTATAATGTATAGTAATCAGATTAGAATAATTCGAATATCCATCATCTCATACATTTATCATTTCTTTGTGTTGGAAATATTTAATATCCTTTTAGCTATTTGAAATTATATATTATTATTAACTATAATAATTCTACAGTGGTATATAACACTAGAACTTTTTCTTCCTATCTAGCTGTAATTGTGTATCTTTAAAAAAAAAAATCTCTCCATATCTCTCCTTTTCTTTTCCTCTACCCTTCCCAGTCTCTAGTATCTTCTATTCTACTTTTGACTTTTATATGATCAACTTTTTTTAATCTTCTACATATGAATGAGAACATGCAATGTTTAACTTTTTCCTGGCTGACTTCATTTAACATAATGTCCTCCAGTTCCATCCATTTAGCCAAAGGAAAGGAAATTAATATATCTAAGAGATATTTGCACTTCCATACTTATTGCAGCACTAGTCACAATAGCCAAGATATGGAAACAACCTAGGGATCCAACAACATATGAATGGATAAAGAAAACGTGGTGTCTATATACACTTGAAATAGTATTCAGTTATAAAAAATAATGAAATTCTGTCATTTGCAGCAACATGGATGGAACTGGAGAACACTACGTTAGGTGAAATAAGTCATCTTAATTATTTTTAAGTGTACACTGTTCAGTGGTGTTAAGTACATTCACATTGTTATTTAACATATTTCTAAAACTTACTTGTCTTACAACATTGAATCTCTATACCCACCAAACACTAATTTTTCCTCTCCACTCCTCCCAGCCCTTGGTAACTAACTGCATTTCTAATTTCTGTTTCTATTAATTGCTTTAGATACTTCATATGAGTGGAATCATACAGTATTTGTCTTTTTATTACTGACTTATTTCACTTAGCCTAATATCATCAAGGTTTATCTATGTTGTAGCACGCAACAAGATTACCTTTTTTTAATGCTGCCTAATATTCCACTATATACATGCATATATATAACGTTTTCTTTATTTAATTATCGATTGATAGATATTTGAATTTCTTCTACTTCTTATCTAATGTATATAACACTGAGATAATATAGGTATGCAAATATCTTTTTAATATCCTGTTTTGGGTTTTTTTGGATATATACTGAAAAGTGGGATTATTTTACATTTTTGAGAAAATTTTATACTGTTTTTCTTTTTATTAATTCTTTTAAGATGTGGTACAATTAAGGATTAGGTAGATAAGTAGTCATTGTACATGTATATACCATTTTTCATAATGGCTGCACCGTTTTACATTTCTGCCAACAGTGCACAAGGGTTATTCACACTTCACATCCTCAACATTTTTATTTTTCTGTTCTTTTAACATTGGTCATCCAATATTAGAAGAAATATGTGTCAACTGATATCTCATTATAATTTTGATGAATATTTCCCTAATTGTCAGTGATGTTGAGTATCTTTTTATTCATGTATTGGCCATTTATAAATCTTTTTTGAAGAAATGTCTGTTAAAGTTCTTTGACCGTTTTTAAATAAGATTTTTTTATTATTGAGTTGTAGAAGGTTATTATATATTCTTGGTGTTAACCCCATATCAGATATATGTTTTGCCATTATTTTTTCACATTTCATAGGTTGCCTTTTCAAACTGTTGATTGCTTTCTTTGACTCACAAGTTTTTATGTTTGTCTATTTTATTTTGTTACATGTGTTTTTGGTGTCATATCCAATAAATCATTGCTAAATCTAGCATTATGAAGATTTTTTCCAGTTTTCCTCTGCACATTTAATAATTATATTTCTTCTAGGATTTTAATAGACCTATTTTGAGTTTCTAATTCACTTTGAGTTAATTATAGTATATGATATAAGGCAAGGGTCCAAATTCATTATTTTGGATGTGGATGTACAATTTCCCCAGCTCTATTTGTTGAAGAGACTTCCCTTTTGTCATTATGTAGTCTTGGCACCCTCACTGAAAATCATTTGGCCATATATAAAAAGGTACATTTCTGGACTATCTATTCTGTGTCATTGGTCTATAAATCTACATATTTTATGTTAGAGCTACAAACTTTTGACTATGCTGCCTTGTAGAATGTTTTGAAATCAGGAAATGTGAGATGTCCGATTTTTATTTTCTTTTTCAAGATTATATTGACTATTCAGGGTCCCTTGAAATTCCATATGAATTTTAAGGTTTTTTTAAAATATATATTTCTGAAACAAAAATGCTGTTGGGTTTTCGTTAGGGATTGCACTGAATCTGTAGATCAGTTTGGGTAGTGTGTACATTTCAACAATATTAAGACTTCCAATTCAAAAATCACGAATGTCTTTCCATTTATTTGTATCTTCTTCAATTTCTTTTAGCAAAGTTTTATAGTTTGCAATATGCAAGTCTTTCAGCTTCTTGGTTAAGTTTATTCCTAAGTATTTATCCTTTTTGATGCTATAGTAAATCAGATTGTTTTCTTGCTTTCCTTTCAAATCAGTCATCATTATTATATAGAAATATGATTGATTTTTGAATGTTGATTTTATATCCTGAAACTCAGTTGAATTCCTTTATTAATTCAAATGGTATTTTGTGGAATCCTTAAGACTTAGTATCGATAAGATCATGTCATGTGTGAATAGAGCTGATTTTACTTCTTTTTTTTTATTTGTATGCCTTTTTTCTTTTTTGTCTAATTGTTTTTTCTAGAGCTTGCAGCACTACGTTTAGTGATAGTAGCAAAGGTATTCATCCTTGCCTTGTTCCCAATCTTATGAGAAAAGCTTTCAGTCTTTCCCATTAAGTATAATGTTAGGTATGAAGCTTCCATAAACAACTTTTATCATGTTGAGTAGTTTTCTTCTATTCCTAGATGGTCGAGTGTTCTTATCATGAAAGGATGTGAATTTTGCTAAATGTTTCTTCTGCATCTGTTGAGACGATCACATGGGGTTGTTCTTCATTTTGTTAATGTGATATATTACATTGATTAATTTTTGTTTGTTGAAACATCTTTGCAGTGCAGGTATAAATTACATTTTGTTGTGATGTTTGAGACTTTTCGTGTGCTATTGAATTTGGTTTGTTACGATTTTTGTTTAGGATTTTTGCATCAATATTCATCAGTGATACTGATCTGTAATTTTATTATCTATTTGTCTGGTTTTGATATCAGAGAAATGCTGGCCTCATAAAATATTTGGGAATGTTCTTTCCTTTTGGAGTCTTTGAAAGAGTTTGAGAAAGATTGGTGTTAATTCTTCTTTAAATGTTTAGTAGAATTCTCTAGTGACTGCATCTGGTCTTGGGCTTTTTGGGGGGAGGAGGTTTTTGATTACTGCTTCAATCTTCTCACTAGTTGTAGATCTTTTCAGATTATTTTTCTTCATGATTCAGTTTTAGTGGGGTGTATGTTTTAGCAATTTATCTGTTTCTTCTAGGTTACATTATTTACTAGTGTATAATTGTTTATAGTAATCACTCATAATCCTTTCTATTCCTGTGACATCAGTTTCAATGTCTCTTTTCATTTTAAATTTAGTTCTTTGAGTCTTCTCTCTTTTTCTTAGTCTAGATAAAGGCTTGTCGATTTTGTGAATATTTTTAGAAGACTGACACAGTTTCACTGAGTTTTTAAATGGTTTTTCTAGTCTCTATTTTGTTGATTTCTGCTCTAATTTTTTTTTTTCTGTTTATTACTTTGAATTTGATCTATTCTTTCTCTAATTTCTTAACCAAACGTTTTTGGTCTATTCTTTCTCTAGTTTCATAAATTATTGACTTAAGATCATTATTTTTTAATGTAAACACTTACCATTTTATTTTATTTTTTATTTTAAAGATGTGGGGTGCAATTGGTTAGGTACACAAATTTTCATTATGCAGATACCCTTGTAAACATTTACCATTTTAAACTTCTTTCTTAGTATTTACTGTTTTTGCTGCATCCCATACGTTTTGGTATGTAGTGTTTTTATTTGTATTTGTGTCCAGATGTTTTCTAAATTCCCTCATGATATTTTCTTTGACATATTTGTTGAGTATGTTGTTTTGTGGTTTACTTCTTGTCAATTTTAGATGATTTTTTATCAGAAGGTATTAACTCTTTGTCTATGACAAATGTTACAGACATTATTTCTCATCTATATCTTTTAAATTTTCTTCTTGTGATATTTTCCCATCTTTTGTTTATCTTTTGTTGGTGTTTGTGTTTATAATAAATTAAGTTTCTTTTTGCTTCTAAATTCTGAGTCATGGTAAAAAAGTTTTACTTGCTTTCAGATTATAAAAGAATTCATTCAGCCAGGCTCGGTGGCTCAGCCTGTAATCCCGCGCCTTTGGGAGGCTGAGGTGAGTGGATTGCCTGAGCCCACGGGTTCGAGACCCGCCTGGGCAGCGAGACCTCATCTCTACAATAAATCAAAAAATCAGCCGGGCGTGATAGCGCATGCCTGTAATTCCAGCCACTCGGAAGGCTGAGGTGGAAGGATCGCCGGAGCCCAGCAGGTCGAGGTTGCGGTGGCCGGAAGCGGCCACTGCACTCCGGTCTGGGCGACAGAGTGAGACTCCAACTCAAAAAAAAAAAAAGAATTCATTCACATTTTCTTTTAGCATTCATAGTATTCCTTTTTTCTCTACATCCTGACCCATTTTGAAATTATATTAGAAAAAGCTTTAAGAATAAACCCAATTATATATTTTTTCATGTAAATATCAATGTATTCTAACCTCGTTTATTAAAAAGGTCATATTTTTCCCACTGATTTGAGATGTCATTTTTATTGTATACTTTCACTAGCATTTCTGGAGTTTCTATTCTGTTCCATTGGTCAGTCAATCTATTCATCTTGTTTAATTCTGACCTTATTTTATAACATATTTCCATTTTAGTACTACCAGCTGTTTCTGCTACTTATCTATACAACTACCACTCATAGGAATGCACTAAGAATATTTTTAAAATTAACCACATTCATCAATGTTACTTTATTTTTACCACATACCCGTAAGGTAGGGGGAAAGGTTACTGAATGCTTTGCCTCTGTTCCTGCAGCACCCTGAGCATAATTTTACCATTTTATTTATCACATATGTTGAAATTATCTATTTATGAATAAATTAGAAACTCCTATGTCTTATAAATACTTAGAATATGGTAAATGTTCTATCAGTGTTTATGACTATTAAACTTAGTGCTGAAACAGAGACATAATTCAATTAAATGACTTGCTCAAGACATCACAGAAGATAGCTGAAGTGGAACCAGAACCCAAGTCTTATTTTTCTCAGGCTGGAGCTCATTCGATTATACCACAAGCTGAGGTGGTGGAGCATTGATCAGTCATATAGACCAATGGAACAGGATAGAGATTCCAGAAGCAAAATCTCAATTTCTAAACCAACTCATCTTTGACAAAACCACCAACAACAACCACTGGAAAGAGAACTTATTCAGTAAACAATGTTGGGAAAACTGACTGGCTGCATGTAAAAGAATGAAACAGGACCTCTACCTATCATCATATATAAAAACCAACTCTAAATGGATCAAAGACCTAAATATAAAACCTTAAATGATAAGATTCTTAGAAAACGCAGGAGACACCTGTATAGATATTGGAATAGACAACAAATTCCTGATCAAAACTCCAAAAACCCAAGCCAGAAGAGATAAGATAGACAAGTGAGACCTTATAAAACTGAAGAGCTTCTGCAAAACAAAAGAACCCATCAAGAAAGCAGGGAGACAGCCCACAGACTGGGAAAAAATATTTGCCAACTGTTTATCTGACAGAGACCTAACATTAAGGATCTCCAAGGAACTCAAATGTACAGAAAGGAAAAACCCAAACAACAACAATAAAAAAGTGGAAAAAAGACATGAATAGACATTTCTCAAAAGAAGACATACAAACAGCCAACAGATACATGAAAAAATGCTCAGCCTCATTAATCATCAAAGAAATGCAGATCAAAACCACATTTGCATATCACCTAACTCCAGTCTGGATGGCCATCAACAATAACTTAAAAACAACAGATGCTGGAAAGAATGCGGGGAAAAGGGAACACTTCTACACTTTTGGTGGGAATGTAAACTAGTACAACCTCTGTGGAAAACAGTGTGGTGATTTCTAAAAGATCTGAAAATCAACCTTCCATATGACCCAGTAATCCTCCTTCTGGGAGTATTCCCAGAGGAACTCAAATCATTCTACAAAAAAGATACCTGCATACACATGTTTATTGCAGCACTGTTCACAATAGCAAAAACATGAAACCAACTGTGCTGCCCATCGAAAGTGGACTGGATTAAAAAAAATGTGGTACATATACATGATGGAATATTATGCAGCCATAAAAAGGACAAAATTATGGACTTCGCAAAAACTTGGATGGAATTAGAGTCTATCATACTCAATGATCTAGCACAGAAACAAGAATTGAGTACCACATGTTCTCACTCATCAGTGGACCTTGAATATTTATTACAATGCTACAAGAAAGAGATTGGCAACAGTGAGATACTGCCAGGGGAGGGAAGGAGGGCACATAACATCACCAAGAGTACCTGATCTTAAACCAGGTAAAGTGAGGACCAATGGGAGACCCAAACTTCACCTGTACATAGACCATTTATGTACGTAATGCTGATTTGTATCCCACATTTTCAAAAGAAAAAAGAAAAGAAATGAAAAGACTCTTCACAGAAGCCCCATGCCTGTTTCTCAAAGTTCTGTGGTTTGTGGACCACAGCTTAGCAATACTTGTCTTCCTGGTAGTCTATAATATGGGATCAGTATGCAAAAAAGTGTCAGTCTCATGGAAAATGTAAGGTAAATGCTTTTTGTTGAAAAACCCACTTTGGCATTTTCTGATGTGTTTAATTATCAGATAATTTTGAGTTTTTGTGAGTACACACACACAAATACATACATATGTATACATACATATATATTATTTTTAGATTCAAATTTTCTAAATAACTTGGGCATCCATTCATTTGTTTTGTCATCTCCTATTTGAAAAGATATTCATTTGAATTAAAAAATGCAGTTTTTCTTCAAGTAATACAGATCTATATAATCAGCTCTGTTTACTGTCAGCTTATTGTAGTCTATATAGTATGTAGTTTACATGTGATAAGGCAAATTTTTTGGATATTAACAAAACAAAACTTTACTAGTTGTAAATACAACTAACATAAAACGTTCACCAGTGGATGACATTACACAAGGTTCTATAAAACGAATATTTGGGGGTTTTGTTTTGTTTACTCTTTCTAATTTCTAAAATAACCCAACTATGATGCAGTAAAACTCTGCTAGTCTTCCCTCTAGCAAAGTATATAATCCTTATTTTGGCTTCTTCCTCTTGGATGACTAAATTGGAAATTCCTCAAAGCTGTAATTCAAAGCCATAGGTGACCTTAAAGAAATGATTTTTTATATGCTACCTTTTATTTTAAGGTAACTTTTCAAATGTGGACCATGCATTTCATTACGTTTAGCTGTCAAGCACGGCCTTCATTTGCATTTCTTCCCACTGCTATAATTTTGAGAACTGGCAGGTGACCAAAGAAGAAAAAATGTGCATCTACCATCTAGAGTGCAATGTAGGCTTTTTTTATTATAATTAAGTAGCATAGATATTCATGATTAGATCAAGGTCAGAGGAGTAGAACATCAGTGCCAAGGACTTAGAGGTACAAAGAATAGGAAAATAGCTTTCTAGAAGTTTTTTTTAATAGCAATAACTAAAATCTTTAAGTTTTGCAATAAAACGTTTAAAATAGCTCATCTGTTTTATTTTAAAATGTGCACGCCTGGTGTGTTTGCCGTGCACATTTAAACCAGAGTTTGAAGTCTCAGTTGAATTTTTCATTTCAGTTTTCTTTTTTTTTCAACTTCTCATTTCTGCTTCTGGTGCAGAAAAGCAATTTGAGAATTATAATGATAATAGACCTTTTTATGACTAAGTCTAAATGACACTCAAAATTATTTGTATAGAAGGCATGAGCTTTCTATCAAGCTTAATAATTTAATCCAAGGATGTGGTGTAATGTTTAGTTGTGATGTTTTCAACAGGACGTCCATCTTAACATTCAATTGTAACTAGGTTTCATGGGACAGCTGCCACTTTCCTTGGGTAGACAGATTACTGTGGAGTTCCTTTTCTTGCACTCTTTCATTTTGGCCTACTGGCTTCCTCTCAATCCAGTTGATCAACTTAGGTTTATTATTTCTCCACTTTCCTTCCTTTGTACAACTCATCAAGTACATCATCTTCCTCTTCTGTCTCCTTGGCTAGCATTTTTCCTGTGATAATTTCCTGACTGATGTGAAGCCCTAGGATCCATTATCAGGATCCTGTCTCTTCTCTGCCCATCCTCTTTCCTTAAGCTCTAGTCCCATGGATTTTAATGCCATACACTCAATTTCATATTGACTTCTCTCCTCACCTTGGAAAGCATATATTCTGCTTCCTATTTGACATTTTGACTTGGCTATCTAATAATTGTTCAGTGTGCACCAAAACTCAACTCCTGATTCACCCAACTATAAACTGACTCCTTTCTTATTTTCTCCTTCTCAATAAAGTCACCAAAATCTTTTAAGTAGAAAAAAATAGTCATCTTCAAATCTTCTTATTTCACTCCCATGCCACATAAAAAATTTTGATTCTTCAAAAATACATTTCATTCTGTTCATTTCTCTTCATTACTATTACTGTACTAGTCAAGGCCATCACTATCTCTTGCCTGTCTTCCAGTTCCTTCTATTGTCCCCTAAAATTAGTTATCTACACAGCTACCAGGGTTCCAGAGTAAGTTTTAAAAAAAGAAATACAACATATGACATCTCTACTCTGTTTAGAACTTCTTACTGGCTTCTCGTAATACTAAGAATAGACTTCAAGTTCCTTACCTTGACCTAGGTGGTCTGACCCCTGACCTACTCATAGACTGTATTTCCTCCCAATCTTCTCATTAACTGAGCTATTGCTTCTTTGGTCTTTACGGTAGCTGAAGCTCTCCCAGCTCATTTCTACTTCATGTGTTCCTGGCATATGTTTCCTCCAGGTCTTTTTGCCTACTTCCACTGACTTAATCCTCAGTTCACATGAATACTCTTTAAGAGATATCTTCTACTTCCTACCCCCACAACAGGTCTTTATCATATCAGCCCACTGAGCTTTTAACAGAATTTGCCTGATATTTTCCTATTTATAGTGTTTCCCCTCCACCACAAATACTCGGGAGTTCGTAGATCTTGTTCACTGCTAGTGCCAGGGTCTAAAACAGTCCCTGACACATAGTAGATACTCAATAAATATGTGGCAGGAATGAATGATTGCCCTGGCATTTCCTTGGCATCAATTATGTGCACTTGCTGTGCTAGTTAGAGTTTTTGACCTCATTCATACATAATCACTTCTTGTTTTTCAGTCATTTTGTTGTTATTTCATATCACTGTATCAGATATGATTTAATTTGTTTAAACCAATTCATTTTTCAAAGTGTATATTAAATTGAAGACAGTGCCACTCACAGCCTGGTTCATGGAGCAGTGTTGACTGATGAACTGTTTGTTTCATGTATGCAATAAAATAAATACAGACAGAGAGAAAACATGTAGTAATATTTTTGGAAAGTTATAACTTATGTCTGTTGAATCTAATAATAAAAATATCAGGACTTATATTTTGTATGTCTTTGATTATTTTATGTTTAAGTATTTTATTTTTGTTGTATTGTGCAAATATATCAACCATGATAGTTGAGAAGGTTTTTGAAAACTTAATTTTTAACACAGTTGGAGAAGTACTTATCTGAGCTACCTCTCTTTAGAAATAAGACAATAACATTAAACTACTTAATAAAATTGAAGTATCAATAAGAGAAGCAGATCCAAATTTATCTTACAACAAATAGTGATTCATTTGTACAAAAAAAGGATAGTGAGTTTAAAATATGCTATATTCATACAAATTCTTGAATTTTAAAGATTGGAGGGAATTTGGGGGAAATATCCTTGGAAATAGTCTTATGTCCTGCAAGCACTTGCCATTTAATAATAAAACCTATTTGAAAGCATAAAGTAATTTGAATCAGTGTTAATAATAACCATACTATATACACAGCACCCATTTTGCAAGCGTTTAGAAAGCAGGTTGATGGGCAACAGAGAAAAGAGGGTAAGGAAATATCAGGAAGTTAAGCCACCTAGCCCAGTTCTGTTCAAATTCAGTCTCTAGACTGTTCATCAACACATTCTCAGTTCTCATTTTACTTAAATCTTAAGTAAACTAATTGAAATAGCTAAGAAAGTCTCATAATAGAGCAGCTCTTTTTGCAATAATAAAGAGCCATCCCGATTACTTCTTTACTAAAAGCACAAAACTTGGCCTCTCACAGGTACTCCATGAGAGGCTTCTTGGCCTTATCAATTTCTGAACTTTCATCTACATCTGGTAATAGTGACTAAGAAGAGGCAATAATGACTATAGATATAAGCCTATCTCCCATCAGCAAATATCCTGACATACTTCCACATGACTTAAGCATACTTCACAAAGGCCACCAAAGAGCCAAAGCTGTAATCATTCTTGGTCACTACCAATTTGGGCTGGATTTGATTCAGTGACTTAGAGGTGAAAGGCTCCATATTCAATTACCAGGCCCCCAGCTTCCCCAATTAATCAAAGACTGACATAATGGTTCCCTTATAACTCTTGAAGAAAAAAACCAGATCAAATCAATATAATCACTTTATAATCATACAAAGAAATATTGTGTTCTTTATTTAAATATAAAAACCAATGCTTTACAACATCTAAATAAATTTGGTTTTAATGCATTTTATCTAGGATTTTATTATAGGAAATTGAACACAGTCACAATGATCAAACTATACTTTGAATTTCTATAGCAGTCTTTCTTCTAGAAGCTCAAACATTTTCACATTTATTATACCATTTATCCTGCAACAATAGTTTTGTGTCTATATAATTTGTGAAGGGATTTATCTGGTCAAAGGAAGTGCTATGAAAAATTGTAGCAATCATGATGGCACAGCTGAACTGCTACCTAAACGGGGGTCTCTTATCTGTCGTTGTATCAGGAAGTCCTAATGGAGTCAAAGAAAAGGTAGAATCTGAAAGATCATAAAAGAAGCAACAAAGAAGTTGCAAATCACTAGCAGTAAGTGACTACTAACATCTGAAGCAATAAAACGCGTCTGATGCTAAAGCGACAGCCATATAAACCCAGAGGAAACTACTGGAAAAGTCAGAAGCCAACTAATTCAATCTGAACTTTTAGTGACACTATCAACATGTATAAAGTCATTTAAAGAGTTCAAAGTTTAACCCTATGTCTGAAATTAAAGGATAAAGTCAAAGCAGAGAATGAGAATACATTTCCCTTCATCTCCATGTCAAAATAAGAACCCACCCTCTACCTGTCAAGTAAAGTGAGGATTATATATAATAATTCATATTAAAAAATAGTACCAGGTCTTTGTATTAAGGATGTAAAAGAAAGTTCAGGTTATCATATTCATTAATGAGTTAAAGATAGAGACTTCTGAGTGATTCTGAAATTTTTTACTTTGCTGTTTTATTTTGTCATTTTTCTTGCCTTTTTATTATGTTCCCATTGATCTTACCTTTTTCATTTTTTACATCAGCTGTCAGGTACCACCCTGGGCTGGTCATCAGGATGCCAGAATCCTTGTCAGAAGTTTGTTCCTTTGAATCTAACTCCTTGGGTGATAAAACCTCCTCAGTCACTTTGCCTTCATTCTTGCAATTGTCATCTTTCTGATTGTCATCTTGGAAAACTGGAAAATGATTCCTACACTAATAAGTAATATTTCCAATTATTTGCAGGTCTCTCTCTCCTGACAATCTTTGGGGTATTTGTTAATGCACTGAAAACATACTGCCTGCAATATTGCCATCTTGGCAGAAATGTGACAAACTGGCTAGACCTCACCAAAGAAAAAAATAGTGACCGTTGCAGTAAGCTTCCTGTGGAAGACATCAAATTTTTCTTCACCCTTCTTCCTCTCTTCATTTTTCAGCTATCATACAGAATGTGTCTCATGCAGGTAAGGACAGGTAAAGGATACTACTTCAACAACAGCAAAATGATTGCATGTTAACATACACATAAATACGGATCATCACCCCAACAAGCACTTTTCATATACTTGCCAATGAGTTATCCCATAAAAGCTTCTAATCATTACAGGATCTGATTTCAAGAGCAAAATGGAGCTGGGCAGAGATATACCTGAGGAGACCCTGGAATGTGTTTCTTTTGTAGAGTTATAAATGTCTGTCAGTAGGTGCAGTCAGTACTTCAGAGTGCATAGTCATAAAGCTTAAGAGCAGTGCAAAAAAATATCAGATCTATAGGCAATTACCAACCTCCCTTTAGCCATAGATTTTACCTTCCTTCCTCATTAAACCTTTAAAAAGTAGTGCTAAGAAGTAGCTAAATTGACTGATTTGAGTACCACCTCCACTGTACTCTTAAGTACTAATGAGCAAGTGATTCTCTCCCCACCCATTCTATTAATTCCCTGGGCAATTAGTTTCTATGTTTCAAGGGAAAACACTAAACCCAAAGTATCTTTCATAGATATGTGAGATTTAAGTTTTTTTAAATGTGGTTATGGTCAAAGACTAACTTGTTTATAGAGAAAAATAAATGCATATAAAATTTTGTGAACAAATTTGGGATTTTGATCATTAACTCCCAACTTGAAATTTAGAAGGCTAATGAATTACTTATATTTATAAACCATAGAATAATAGAACTGCAAAAAACTTAGAAATTAACTTATCCAACAACTTATTTTGTTAAAGAGGAAACTTAGGCTCAAAGAAATTGAATGATTTGCATTTGGTGGGGAGTGAGGAGCACAGTAGTGCCAGGAAAAACAGAATCTACCCCGTCTCTCAGTACGATGCCTGTTCCTCTAAACCAGGGGCTAGCAAACCTCAGCATGCAAGCCACATTTGATCCTGCAAGCTAAGAAAGTTTTTACTTTTTTATATGGTTGAAAAAATTTTTAAAAGAACAGCATTTTTGACACATGAAATTATATGAAATTTAAATTTCAATGTCCATAAATAAAGTTTTATTGAAACGTAGCCATGTTCACTGTTTTTTCTCATTGGCTTATGCATGAAGACAGCAGGGTTGAGTAGTTTCACAGTACTCATACGTGGACATATTTACTATTTGGCTCTTTACAGAAAAGTTTGCTGACCCTTAGTCTAAATAATGAATGAAAGTTAATTTGATTTAGGAGATTTCCCTCCTGACTCGACAATAGTAGCGGGCACAAAAACAAAATACAGAAGAAATATTACCCATATATATGAGCATTAATACCATAAAACATCTTGGAATGGGGAAATTAATAATAAGCACAAAATTACTAAGCAGTTTATAGCCAGCCCCCAAACTTTCTGTGCAAATAGCAAAAATTGCTAATTCATTATCTTCATAATACAATTACATCTGATATTTCTTTCCACTGAGTTTGAGCCTTTTCTGGAAACGATCATATATTTTTTAATTTTACATAAATTACAATAAATTTTGATAAACTATTTTTTAGGCATCCCCCTAAGTCTAGATGCCCAGTTTAATGCAAAGAACAAACACTAATACTTATTAATCACCTATTTTATGTAGTAGTTTCTAAAAGATAGCTTCACAGTATCTCATTTAAGGCCCACAGCAAGCTTACATGACGGATATTATCCTAAATCTGAAGCTCAGAGACATTAAGTAACTTGCAACTTGCTTCCCAGTCTCCCTGCTTGCGTATGGCAGACTAGTTATCCCAATCAGGGCTGACATCAAGGACCATGCTCTGTTATTACGCATGATACTTCTCTTGCACTGGGTTAAAAATTCCTGAGATAGGACTGTATTGATTCCAGAATTACATAATAGCAAATGTTATGCTAGAAACTTCAAAGATAATGGTTATTTCTTCAGGAAGACAGAGGAAACTTCCACCAGGATAAGCTGGGGTTAGTTTTTTGCCCCCAGATGAAATAATCACTAATACAAAGACAAAGTAACAAGAATAAAACATCACAGAATTCCATATTTTAAATTTAGTAGCCATTATTGACCTTCAGTTGCAAGACATACATCTCAAATATATTGATATTAAGGCTGATGAGGTTGCCATTTGACATTACCAGCCAGTCAAAGGTGAAAATGAATCTCTATTGACAGCAATTATTTCTGAATACTTAGAGACTTGTATGAAATAAAAGTATTTAAAATTTTAAAAGGGGATGATTTTAGAATTTGAGGCAGAAGCAGAAATGATTTCAAGCTTTCAAGACACTGGAGCCTTTTCTTAGATTAGGCAATATATTAATATTGCTTCACTAAAGATTAATAGTACATTTGCTACATTATTAAGTTAACAGATTTCTGTGTCTGTGATTCATGCCGATAATAACTTTATTCCTATTAACAATAATTCTCATTTGAAATCAGTAACAGAAACTTCCAAGTTGTGCTGAGAGTCTTACAGTCTTTGAGGTGTTCTGCTGCCAGCTCTTTTTGTTAAAATACATCATTCATTTTCCTCTGGTTGGGACCCAAGCTTAATAATTTTACTGAAGTAGGGTAGAACTAGCTAATGTTCCCTTTACTCTTGCCATCTGTACCCACCCAAAACAATCCTCATTTACTATCCTAAGGGTTAGATTAAAGATGAATTGTTATCAGGACACACTTTATATAAATAGAAAGAATCTCAGTGAAAATATGGTTCTGTCCTGTGTTTGGGCAGTTAGCATAGTAATAGACTTGTCTTACAACTGGTGAACTCCAAAACAGCTGTACTGATTCTGGACTCTGAGTCTCCTTACACCTTGTCAAATTGTACAATTGATTATAGAGAAGGCGTTAGAGAAGGTTTCAAATGAGAAGTTATCATCTGGATGTTTGAGCATGGTTGCTCTCCCAGAATGGTGGTGAGGCAGAATGCAGCTCTTGCACCGTAAGAAAAATTGTTTGGAGGGGCCATACCTTAAGGAGAAGACTTGTTTGACTTCCTCTTCAAGCCACTCAGTAGTTTTGTGTGCCGCTGGGAATTAAAGAAATACCACGTGACACTAATGACCTTGATAAATATGTAACAAAACTCATGAAGTGGAAGAGTGGAGAAATGCCACTTTGTGACACCATACCTTGGTTCTGATATCATAACCAGTTACCAAGAGACTTGGAAAACACAAAGAGGCTCTAAGTTAGTGTTAGGGTTTTGGTTAACATTGGGGTTATTTTTTAAATGAAGAATTCTAACACTACATTGAGGGCATTGGGTGGAGCACAGTGATTTTTTTTGTTTGTTTAAATTTATTGTCTTTTACTTTATCACAAAAACCTTTTTTATGTAGTTCCCTTTGTGTAATACTGGTATCACACAGTTAGTTTAAAAGAAGAAAGACACAGGGTGGTTTTCTTTCTTTCTCATGTAATTTGGCTCACATAGAAACAAGGCCTATCCAGGGAGCACAAAATGACAGCCTATAACAAGTAATATGTGTCCACAGTGGGACCCTCTTCTTAGGAAAAAATCATTCCTATCTATTTTGACACCAAATTAAATGCTATTTAAAGAATCTATTGAAGTTCACATCTTTTAAAAACAGATATCCATAATATTTTCTACTGGTTTTCATTAATATCCTTGAAGAAAAATTATTTTGTTTATGTGCAGAACTTATGTTATTTGATTTTTTATGTGCTACCCTAAGCATAAAATTAGGGCCACCATTACTTTCCATAATTTTAGATAGACTAAATGGCAAAAGTGTCATCCATAAAGAATCTGTACTATTGTCAATAGACTAAATAGAGCTCTTACTGCCACAGATGAAGACTTCTTATCAGCTCATAATTGGCATCTTGAAAATCTGGGGAACATCTAGTTCATCTATCACAGAATCCGAGCAAGGGGGAAGGCATCTAGCTGAGGGTGCTTTCTTCAAAGGTAAACCACTGTCTTAATGCATGACTGCTTCCCTCTCAAACACAGATTCCTTCAGGATATTATCTGCAGACCATGAATTCCAACCTGAACTTGGATGGATTTCTTCTGCCAGTTGCAATAATGAACGCCATCAGCATCCTACCATTGCTAATTCTGGCTCCTTTTCTGGAGTATTTCAGCAACTGCCTGGTTCCCTTTAAGAGAGATGGACCGTTTCTGTCAGCATGCATTAGTAAGTACAAATTAGCATGAATTGTTTCACTACTTTTTAAAACAAAACTCTGCGAAGATCCCAACTAGGCACACACTCCTGAGTAGGGTTAGATTTTGACAAATTGGAAAGAAGATGAATTAGTGAGTGATAACATCGAGCTTCTCAAATCTTCTACCCAGACATGTATCCAGTATTCTTGCCATTCTTTTAAGTCTTCTAAAAAGACATACCCGTTACAAAGAAATAGTAAAATTTCCATCACCACCAAATAGTCTTCCTTTTTGAGTAAGGCAGCCCTTACTTCTAATCAAAAATAAACACAAGCAATAAATCTCCCAAAACAATTTTAATTCCTGAACCAGTTGCAAAATTTATTAAAAATTATTTTTGTGATTTACAGCTTCAGTAAAGCACTTCTTCAAATAGTAAAGTGTATAGTATTAATAATTTTAAAACATTTTTTAAAGTTAAGCAAGTTAGGATATTTTACTCAAAACACAATCAACAAAGCACAAAATGAAAATTTTTTTGATTGAACTAGGAGATAAGGAACCAAAGTTCATTTTGATCACACTCTCCACTGCCTGTGTTCCCTTAGAAACCTTCAGGGAACAAGAGAACAAGTGCTGGTACAGTAAAACTAGTCTCAATCTAAGAATCAGAGATCTGGTTTTTGCCCCTGCTCTGCCACTAAACTGCTCCTGGTGACTTTGAAAAATCCACCAAAGCTTTTCTGTCATTAGCTTGCTTATTTTTTTTCATTGAGGGTCATACACTAGATAAATTTTGTTCCTGATGTTCTGTAAAACTTTTCAAATCACTCAGGATGACATCAGTGCCCAGAACATAGTCCTGACGCATAGAAAAGCTCTATAAATGTCAGCTATTATTATGAGTCATCATTTGCAGGGGATACATCTAATTGTTTGGTGAGCATAAACAGAAAACAAAAGGAGTTTGAAAATTTTGAGAAATATTATTCAGTGATAACCTAATGTCTTATCCTCTACTTGAGAAAAAATTATATTGAAATCGTCAGGGTCAGATATATAGAGGACTCTCTTCTCTTAGTTAGCCTGTTCTTATTCTTAATCTCTTCTTTTTTAACATCTATGGAGATCATTCAGTCTTCTAGTCACTTTTTGCTCCTTCTCTGTTTATAGATGTTACATGTTAGTGTGTGTGCTTCCTGTGATTTATCAAAGCCATCAACCAAATCACTCCAGGTCTCACTACAGGATGAGTTTGTTTTTGGTGAGAACTAAAATGAACAAATTCACCTTAGTTTGTCTTATCATCTTCAATTATAGAGGCCGTTAGTGCATAACCTTTTTTAATTGATTTCTTAAGCCAGTAACCCCAACTTGATTTATTACAATAGGCTTTGCAAACTATAAATCTTAATACGTTTTAAAGATTAAATCTTTAAAAAAAAAACCTTATAATCCTAAAAGGTACTTTTTTGTCTGCCAGCATAGAAATCCAAAGACCAGTACATATTTAATGAATGCCCAGCATTATCATGGGCACTTTGAAGACATGAAAGGAAAGTAAGACATAGTAAGTATATATCCTTAGCAACTGGATGTTTTACTGTTGAAACGGAATGATTGCAGGACAAAATGGAAGCAAATTCATATTGTAGAATGCCAAAAATCTTGGCAATCTTGTGCAGTATCATGAAACATCCCAATCTGAGCTCCTAAATCATGCTTACTTATTACAAATTTTAAAGTCTGGGAAACTTTAGGAAAATGTACTATATAACTTGGCTAAAAGAACTACATTTGAAATTTCTCCTGAAAATAAAAAAAATCTTAAATTCACCTTAAGTATCAGCAACTTCCTTTTGGACAATTCTCCATTCCTGCATATTTGAAATCATGTGTATTTCTTTTTTCTTTTTTTTCTTTTTTCTTTTTCTCTTTTTTTGAGTTGGAGTCTCACTCTGTCACCCAGGCTGAAATGCAGTGGCGCACTCACGGTCACCCCAGTTGGACTCTGGGATCCTTCCGCGCAAGTAGCCAGAACTACAAGCACGTGCTACCATGCCCTGTTAAGTTTTGATGTATTGTAGAGACGAGGTCTTGCCAAGTTGCTTGGGCTGGTCTCAAACCCGCAAGCTCAGGCAACTAACTCACCTCGGATTATGGAAAAAAGTTAGAGTTATCTAATATATTGTTTGATGTTAATGAATTAAATATTTCTCTTCAAAACTGGTAACAAGACCTTTTGCACAGGAAAAAGGAAAACCCAGATTTACTTCAAAAGGCATTGAGCTGTGTTCCACTGAGTACAGAATACTGACTTCAGTTGTTTCTGAACTACACTCCATTTATTCATTCATTTGCATACTCGCATAATATTTTGCTGTGGGAATATAAAAATGTGGTGATATGCATCTTTTAAACTAGATATTTGCTTAAATTTTCTACTTTCTAGTTATGATTATGGAAGATTAACAAGTTTTATCAGGACATAAAAGTACAAACCTGGGGTACTTTTTTGTTACTAATTTACATAACTGAAATATTCTAATATTAAAGTTTTCTTTCACTTTGAACTCAAGCGCCTGAAAATGTGGATGAAGTATATATGAATTGTGAATGAACATATGTGTATTTATGAGATCCTAATTTGAACATAGGCACCCTCGTATACATACTGTATTTAACTTCGTGATAAACCATCATTTAGTAGATAAGGATCACCAAGATAGTGTCATGTGAATTCAGGTCTTCAAAGGCCATTACATTATTATCATTATGATCATTATTATTATTATTATTGCCAGCTATACATAGCTATTAAATTATAGTAGTTATATTACCAGTGTTAATTTGGAACTCTTATTGCTGTTTCTGATTAATACTATGAAGTAAACAAAAATTCCCTTTGTCACTACAGTGGGCAGCTACTTCTTATTCACTCCCTTCCACTTTAGTCATTCCCCTTCCAGGACTGTCAAGTTTAAGGTGGCAGATGGTGAAGACAATGCCAATGCCTAGCGTTTGACATGCAAAATCACAACTCAGACCAAGAGTGAGAGATGTGGAAATCTCACCAAGCTGTTCAAAATAGAATTTTTATTTTTTTTTTTTTTGAGTGGGAGTCTCACTCTGTCGCCCAGACTGGAGTGCAGTGGTCGCTCCTGGCCACCGCAGCCTCGACCTGCTGGGCTCCGGCAATCCTTCTGCCTCAGCCTTCCAAGTAGCTGGAACTACAGACGCGCACTACCATGCCCGGCTAATTTTTTGATTTATTGTAGAGATGAGGTCTCACCAAGTTGCCCAGGCAGGTTTCGAACCCGCAGGCTCAGGCAATTCACTCACCCCAGCCTCCCAAAGGCGCGGGATTACAGGCTGAGCCACCGAGCCCGGCTTAAAACAAATTTTTTTTTGAGTTGAAGTTTCACTCTACCACATTGGAGTGCAGTGACATGCTCATGGCCACAGCAGCCTTGACTTGCTGGGCTCAAGTGATCCTTCCACCTCAGCCTTCCAAGTAGCTGAAACTACAGGCATGCGACACCACACCCGGCTAATTTTTTGATTTATTGTAAAGATGAGGTCTCGCCAAGTTGCCCAGGCGGGTCTCCAACCCACGGGATCAAGCAATCCACTCACCTCAGCCTCCCAAAGTGCGGGATTACAGGCTGAGCCACCGAGCCCTGCTAAAATAGAAACTTAATAAAGGAAAAATAAACTTATTTTCTTTCTTTAGTTCATAAACAATGCAATGAAAAAGGGTTTCTGTTGCAAGGTTTGACATTCCTAAATTTATCACCAATGGAAGTCAAGAAGTATGTCAAAGTACTAACTATAAAAAAACTCTAAGCCTTCCAGAACCGTGAAAGGCAAAAATTTGATATGTTCAGAGTGTCTTGTTAAGACTGTGTTTTCTTAATATTACACTTGAATAGATTTATCTATTTAAGTCGACCTTAATTCACTAAAAATCTAGAACTAGTGGTTACATTGTAATTTATCCTCTGTCATAATTGGGCATACTTCATCTAAGCTTTTTTCAGTTCAAAAATGTTTACACCATGAGTATTTCCTTTCCTTAACATTAATTAAAATCCTGCAGTATGTGGCATTCAGTTCTTAGTGCTGACACACACAAGTATTAATCTGACTAAAATTAGCCTAATTAAGATTGTTATTAAGTCTTACACAAAGCAGAAGTGTACAACAAAGTAGGTAGCAATTATCTTGGCTTTCAAATAACATTTAAGTTGAAATGCAGATGAAGTATATTCAAATATCTGCCAGACCTTCCTCTTTAAAATAAAATCCTGAAAATTCACATTCTAGCTAAAAACCTTTTTTGATGCAGTTACAGTCAAAGCATTGGTCCTTTTATACATGATCAGTAACTTCTACTAGTTCTAATAATTGGCAATCATAAAAAGTTTCTTATTGATTGGAACCAAAGTGATTGATAAACTAAAAACCATGTCAGGGATCCAGTTATTTTGCCTGAAAGTAATATTATCTCAGGCAATTGTTTTCTCTATAGTTTTCAAACTTACATATTTTCCCAGCAAACATCATCACAATGTATATCCATTGTGAAATACATGACAGAAGGAACTGTATAAACACAGAAAGAAGTAAACTGTAAATATCTAGACTGAAGAAGTCATTCATTGAGTTGTTAATTTGTTTGATAAAAGCACATTAGTGTTTGCAATTCTTAAAGGTAACATCAAATTGGAATTAAAGTTGAAGTGAAGTAAAACATCTAATGTATCATCTGAAGCAATAATTGATATCTTATAGAGAAACATTTGTGTATCTGATCTCTATGTAAATGAGTTACTTGTTCTATATTAAGAAATTATAACGGAAGCTGAAGCTGAATCTCCTGAAATGCATTCCAATGGCTTAAAGAGAAATAAACGAATAGAAGTTGGGTAGCTCAGATCAAATATAAGAACACACTACTAACAGAGAAAACAACAAAAATTAAAAGCATATGTCATTTAAATAGTGAGTGAGAAATACCTTCCCCAAAGGCAGCAGATACATATGACAAAAAATTATAGCTGACTGTATCAGAATGGTTCACAGATACCAGTATGTTTACACATGAGCAAATTTCCTATTTGCCAAAATCATGGGTCCAAGGTGAGTTTCTCAAGGACTCAATAGAATTTCATATTATGGTTGTGAGCTTACATACCAGAGACTCATACATCAGACTACCCATAGAAACCCATCATTTTCTCAGTGTATAAATCTAGCCAATGCCTAAAGAATCTTAATATATCCATTTTTTTAGTAATAGATTTCACTTCAATATGAGATGGCAGGTGCAACCTTAAGTTTGAATAAATTCTGACTTGTTAAATTTAATTATGGTCTAATTTGGAAAAATATTACATGATACAATAATAGAATAAATTATAAGAGAAGAGCTTCAAGATTCTTCTGGACTTGTCTGCAACCACACAGCCAATATTAAAGCATACATTATATTAAAACATACATGAATTACTATTGAGAAGTCCAGTGCTCTTTAGTTGCTCATTCTTGTGTCTAGGACTTTTTTTCCTAACTGGAAGGCTCTTCTTTTTATCTGTGATCTTCTAAAATTCCATGTTATTGTGCCTTGGTAAAGGATCTTTTTCAACCATCATACTGTTGAACCAGGTGAGCTCTTTCAATTAGAAAAATTTTATTTTTACAAAATAATTTTCCTCCTTCCACTTTTTTTCTCATTCCTTTGTGAACTCCTGTACATGAGATGTTGGACCTTCCTAAAATAACCCAATAAGCATCTTAATATGTTTTCTTCAAATGTCTACAACTTGTTTATTTTGCTTTTCTTTTTCCTTTTATTTCTTTTGTTGTTGTTGCTCCAACTTTTTGGAGATTTTCTCAACTTTATCCTCCAAATTTTCTACTGATTCTGGATTTTAGAAGTCATATTTGGTTTCTAAGATATCGTATTATTCCTTTATAGCATATTTTGTGAACGTATCAAATTCTCTCATCTTTCTGAGGATATAAACTATCAATTATCTTCATTTTCTATTTGTTTTTTCCTTGATATTTTCTATTGTGAACTCTTCTCAAATGTCTGGTGATCTTTGACTATCAATTCATATAGACTATAAAAGAATAATGTGACTAAGGATAGTATCACTATGAGGATATACTAGTATTACTGAGGATGGTATGACTATGTGCATAAGTGGGACTTATCAAAGTATAGGCTGCTCTGTACAATTATTTGGCAGGGAACCAGTCATGTTATTGTGAGCACCTCTCCCCAAATATTACATAGAGCAATCTTTTAAGGAGTTATTCAGTTCCTGGAGAAAAGTCTCCTTCAACCTCCTACTTTGAGGGATAGTCCCTAGTGCTGAGACTGAGATGTGTCTGGTGGGTGAGATAGGGTTTCATTATTCAGACTCCTAATTTTTATCTATTTTCCATTTTCAACCTCACTCTTTCTCTCTGAGTTCAAAGTCACACCTATTTATCTTCTGCAGAGTAATCTCCAGTCTTTTGCAGGAAAAGGTTATAGAGCATGGGTACTGATCTAGCTTCATGGAATAGAATTGGACTTGGAAATCTCCTCACAGTACAGACTTTCAACCAGTCCTCCTAGTTTTTCTTCTGAAACGTATCCTCACCATCTGAAATACCTGATGCCTTCAAGTCGTGTGCTTCCAAATGATCCTTTGGGTTGACTAGGGTCATGCTTCTTCAGTCTCTCCCTCAGCAGTCAGTTTAGGGTGTAACTACTTCTTTTTTTTACACTTCTCTTTCCAATTTCATAGAAATTTTTCCAATTTCTTGTCTACCAGTGTTTTATCTTGCTCGAATTTTTACCCTTTAAAAATTTCTTTGCTATCACAACTGAAATCATGAGAGAAATAAACTTTTGTGATCAGCCATCTTAACTAAAAGTCTTTATACCCCTTTAAATATTTAAATATGAATAAAATATCTATTCTTACTATAGAGTAGGATCTTAAAAGTTCTCTAAATTTTCATAGTTCTTTCCCACTTGCAAAGAATTTTCACCTTTATGCAGTATCTAATACCAAATTTTTATATAAAAGATAACTAGGACTCAAGATACAATAACTTACCTACAGATCTATAACTAGTAATAGTCATACTCAGCCCCACTAGTAAGACTGTCCAGTTAGAAAAATGTTTAGCCATTATCTAAGTCCTAACTCTGATTAAATATGAATGAAAAAATACAAGTGTTTAAAAGATTTTTGGGTTTTTTTATGAGTTAAAAATTAAAATTCTCATCTGCCTTATTCTCTTGGTGAAAACATTTAAAAATTCATTGAGATTCCATAAACAACTTGAATAATTCAATATTATTATAATTGCTTACTATTATATAATGTTAAAAGAAAATCATAATGGGAAGTATAGTAAATTGTGCATCCATTATCTGAGATAGTTCAGCTGTTGCCACTATCAGAAAAAAAGAAGGCTCAGTTACATAAGCTGCAAAGCACAACTACCAGCTCTAATTTTACAATAGACTACATCTTTAGCTAAACTCATCAGCTGCAGTTGTTGAAACTTTCCTCCTTTGTTCCCTCAATTTCATCCCCATCTACACACTCTTAGCAAGTGATTATTCTAAGTTGCAAGACCAAAGTCATATACTATATATCTCCTCAAATTCACTTTTCTATTTCTCAGCACTCTGTATTACAAACATTCTGTACATTTCTTTTCCTTTAAAGGATAACTTTTTGTCTTTCCTTGCTATGATTAAACTTTGACTTCAATCCTTTCCTCTTTCTTACCTACTTTAGAACTTTTCTATATTTTTTATTTTTTGCTCTTACTTCTTTAATTATTTCCGTCTCCACTTGCTCCTTTTTTCTGCATACCAACAAGACTAAACCTTTCACGTCTTATAAAACGGCTTCCTGTGATCCTGCTGATTTCTAAAGAAACCTTTGGCTTTCTCCTTCCCCACACACCAAACTTCTTAGAAAATTAGATGATACTAGTTAAACGTACTCACCACCTGCTCATGCCTCACCTTCTTGTTTTCTGATTTCAACTTGGGAGTTCCGTTGAGTGTAAAAAGTAAAAGGTAGCCAGGCTCCGGTGGCTCAGCCTGTAATCCCGTGCCTTTGGGAGACTGAGGTGAGTGGATTGCCTGAGCCTTTGGGTTCAAGACCCACTTGGGCAGCAAGACCTCATCTCTACAATAAATTTTTTAAAAATCAGCCGGGCGTGGTAGCATGCGCCTGTAATTCCAGCTACTTGGAAGGCTGAGGCGGAAGGATCACCGGAGCCCAGCAGGTCGAGGCTGCGGTGGCCGGGAGCAGCCACTGCACTCCAGTCTGGGCGACAGAGTGAGACTCCAACTCAAAAAAAAAAAAAAAGTAAAAGGTAACTGATAATTCACTCATCAATACAGTTGACTTGTTACACGTTTCATTATCCTCTTAAAATATTCAACTCTATGGTCATTTATCTGTGTGTGTGTGTGTGCGTGTGTGTGTGTGTGTGTGTGTGTGTCTGTGTATGTGCTGCTTACTGTGAACCTGGGCACTTTTCTTTGTAGTAAAGAGTGGTAAACAAACTTGACTCCAATTCTTATAAAGCTCTCAAGTATGTAACTGAAACATATATGGTGCAAATGAACACACTGAAAATATTTTATTTCAAATTGTAATAAATATAGTAAAACATTGATGTTATGGGAAAAATAACAGGCAGGACCTAATTTAGATTACAGTGTGCATTTCTGAAAGACAAGGTGTTAGGCAGGTAAAGAGTAGGGGACAATGTTTCAGACCAAAGAAAGAGCACATCACAATCCCTAAGGTGGGAAAGAGCTTAAGATATTCAAGAGAGACAAAGAAGATCAATGTGACTGAAACATGGTCAGAGAGAAGAAAGTAGCAGGCAATTAGAGTGAAGTAACAAGCACAGGCAAGACCTCTTAAGTGTATGGAAACTCATAGAAGGAATAAGCTGAAGAGTAACATTCAATTTACATTTACATAAGATCACTCTGACTGCTGAGTGCTTAATAGGTTAGAGGTGGACGAGAATGGAAACAGAAAAATCAGCTAATACACTGTTGCACATAGTTTGAGTAAAAATGAGAATGTCTTAGAATGATGGTAGTGGCTATGGATAGAAGCACATTGACTTATAGTATACAGTTAACACTTGAATAACGTAGGGATTAGCACACCAATCCCAGCACAGCCAAAAAATTTGCATATACTTTTGACTCCCCCAAAATTTAACTACTAGTAGCCTACTGTTTATTGGAAGCCTTACTAATAACACAGTTGATTAACATATACTTTACATGTTATGTGTATAATATACTGTATTCTTACAATAAAGTAATCTAGAGGAAAGAGTTATCAAGAAAATCATAAAGAAGAGAAAATATATTTACTATTAATTAAGTGGAAGTAGACCATCATAAAGGTCTTCATCCACATTGTTTTCACAATGAGCAGGCTGAGAGGAGAAGACAAAGGAGAAATTGATCTTACTGTTTCACAGGTGGCAGAAGTGGAAGAGAATCCCTGTATGTTGACCTGCACAGTTCAAATCCATGTTGTCAAGGGTCAATTCCATTTTGGAAATAGAATCTACAGAAAGTAAAGATGTATTTGTAGGCAGTGGGGCGAAAGAGGACCTCAGATTTGGAGGAGATCAGAAGAGCGAAGGAGATGAATTAGAGGAAAAGATCAAAAATTCTGTTTTGTGCATCCTCCTCCTTGAAATCTTTCCTTAGACACTTTTCCTTTTCTACTTGCCCCAAATACATGCTTGAAGTCATTGCTTAGACATTCCCTTCTCTCCCTCCCCAATCTTCTAACAATTTCACTTGACCCTAAACTCTGACTCTAAGCAGATGATTCATTATTCTTTCTCTCTTGATTTAAAAATTCTCCTGAGCTATGACTCACATTTGCAATTGTTTTCTGAGCAATTGTCTTCTCTTTAGATGACCTCTTTGTACCTCCAACTCAACTCATTAAATTTGTGCTCTTCACATCTACTGTGGGTCTTATTACATTATCAGCACCATCTTTCCAGTCACCTGGACTCATATTATCACTAGCATCTGCTTCCTCCTTGCTCTTGCTTTTGTTGCTATGGTTTTATCAGTGGACATGATTGCATCTTATGTTTCTGCCTAATTGCAGCTTAAGCCCCCATTATACTTTACCAGAATTATTTTTATAACTTTCTATTTTCCTATCTCCAGTCTTTCCCATTTTCAACCAGCACATGACCTTTAAAATAATCATCCTAAATGAGGATTGTAATCACTTCACTTGTGTCTAACTAAAATCTTCAATGATTCTGTTATCTTCAGAATAATTTTCTAATTCCTTGAAAGTGTATTAAATGCCTATTATAACCTGACCCCAATCTGTCTTTTTCCTTGATTATTCTTCATATACTTCCCAATAGCAAGTGAATCTGTAATGGCAAATAACAGATTTTTTTAAAGGTCTTTTATCTCCCACTGCATTTAGCATACTACCTTGAATAGGAGGAACGGGGTAAATATTAAATTGAATTGAAATATTGGTATTCATTCTGATGAGTTTATAACATGCCAAATAATTTAGATAAATGTGATTATGTAATAAGTTTTATCATAAAGGCAGATAATAGGGGAAATTAAATTTTATATGAGCTATTTTTATAACCAAAATCTCTACTTCACTATGGATAGACTTTTATAGAACTTAATTTTAAAGAGTAATAAAAATTTCTCAAATTTGTGAACTGTTATTCATATTTTTTCATTTTTTTGCACCTTCCATGTCTTGGGGACCCACTAAAGAGCAGTCTGTATGAATACATTTAAATGCTGAACTATAATCAAAAACTTTACCTACCAGTTTCTCTACCAACCAAAATAAACAATAATCTATTTAAACATTAGATTGATTTTTCCGAATTGAAAGTTTTGCTTATCTAAAATTATATGCAAGTTAGCAAAATGTGACTATCTCTAAATTTCAAGTAAATTCCATCAAGCTAAAGTTTGCCTCTGCCCTAATGATAGGAACAAGTCCAATAATATGAATGATAAATTAAGAAATGGAATGGTTGGGGTAGACATAGACTCTGTAATGAAATCCCTATTTGTTTTCAACCAAAATTTCCTAGATAATTCCTTAAAAGTAAAGGAAGAGAAGAGCTTGACCACTATCAGAATAATTGTTTGCATTTTTACCCTTAACCTAGCTAATTTACCTCTTTCAGACATATTTTTTTTTATTTTAAATATGTGGGGTACAATTCGGGGTTAGGTATACAAATATTGATTATTCAGGTACCATTGTTGATGAGGTGTGCCCTTCCCTCGCTGGCAGTTTCCTTCAACTGCCAGTCCCACCCCCTCTCCCCTGGCAGTTTTCCCACTACTGCCAATTCCTTGTGATAATCGTTCAAGGTCCACATATGAGTGGGAACATATGGTACTCTGTTCTTTGCTTCTGTGATAGATTCCTGAGTACGAGAGACTCTAAATCCATCCAAGCTACTGTACTGTCCATATGTTTGCCCTTCTTTATGGGTGCATAATATTCCATTGTGTATAAGACATATTTTCTTAAACAAAAGTTTCTCATCCTTAATTTTCTAACAGATGTCTTACTTTTCTGTGAAGATTAAAGAAATGACAGAAAACTGAAGACCAATAATGCTTTAAGGTTATTTTAAAACCATGTCTAAAATAGTAATTTAAAACTATATGAAGAAGATAATTTTATTTTTAATTTCTCTAAAATATTTTTGATTCATATATATCTCTTTTTTTTATTTAAAAAAAGGGGGTTATCTAGAATGGGATATCTTATTTGGGGATCAAAGTTTAAACGGTTGCTTTATCTTCAATAATAATTGCTAATCCTGCCGGGCTCGGTGGCTCAGCCTGTAATCCCGTGCCTTTGAGAGGCTGAGGTGAGCGGATTGCCTGAGCCTGCGGGTTCGAGACCCGCCTGAGCAGTGAGACCTCATGTCTACAATAAATCAAAAAATCAGCCGGGCGTGGTAGCGCATGCCTGTAATTCCGGCTACTTGGAAGGCTGAGGCGGAAGGATCGCCGGAGCCCAGCAGGTCGAGGTTGTGGTGGCCAGGAGCAGTCACTGCACTCCAGTCTGGGTGACAGAGTGAGACTCCAACTCAAAATAATAATAATAATAATAATTGCTAATCCAAGTGTTCTGTATCTGCAGATTCAACCAACATTGAGTCAAAAGTATTCAGGGAAAAAAAAAATGAATGGTTGCATCTGTACTGAAGATGTACAGCCTTTTTTCTTGTAATTATCTCCCAAGCAATACAGTACAACAACTATTTGCATGACATTTATATTAGGAATTCCAAGCAACCTAGAGGTGACTTAAAGAATATAAAAAGATGTGCGTCATTTATATCCAAATACTATGCCATTTTATATAAGGAACTTGAGCATTCTGAGTTTTGGTATCCTTGGTGGGTCCTGGTATCCCTGGCAGATACCAGCAGTCTTATATGTTTTCTTTAAATCTCACAATGTTAAGCATCATGAGCCCCATCATAGAGCTGAGGAAAGTGATAAAGAGCTTAAGTTACTGGCCTGAAGTCATATAATCAGTAAGTCAGGCAATAGGAAGTCAACTCAGTCCTTTCTGAGGTTGGAGCTTATGCTCTGGATGGCCACACAACACAGTTAACTGGCATCTGAATATTCCTGGGGCAAAAAATGTTGAGGAAACATCACCCAATATCAATGTGTAAGAAATGCTATGTTCTATTACACTAATTTCTAGCTCTTTTTTGAATTTTATTTTTCTTTTGCATTATTTTCCTTCAGTTGCTGGAAATCTTTTTGCTGTATCCTCTGTGATAGTAGCTGGCTTCTTTGAAATAAGCAGAAAACACTTCCCTCCAGTGGAACAACCTCTTTCAGGCAAAGTGCTCACTGTTTCCTCGATGCCCGGTTTTCACCTGGTTCTTCAGTACGTTTTACTTGGAGTGGCTGAAACACTGGTAAATCCAGCTTGTGAGTAACCATTTTTTAAAAAATTTTGGAACATACTGAACCTTTACACAGAACACATCAATAGGAACAATTAAAGTAGTAAATGATCTACTCACCCCCAGAGAGTTTCCACAATGCTTCAAACAAGTCTATTTATCACTCACATTTTAAAAATGTTTCATTTCTTTTCATTCCTCCACCACATACAAAACAATTTTTAATTGCCTAGATGTAGATTGAATAAAAAACTTTTAACCTGGTTGAAGGCAACAATCATTTGGTTAGACACATGACAGGAGGAGAAAAACTCTGCTCAAAGCTAGAGAACTCCAACACACTCAGATGAAAAAACGGCTCTTCTCTCTTTCCTTCTCTCTTCCACCTCCCTCCCTCTCACTCATAGATTAACTCACATATATACTCCCTCCAAATAATGGCATTTAATGTACTTTGAGAGTGTATAAACATGCAAATGAAATGAAAATTTGAGCCAACTTTTCAGACAACTAAATGTCTCTAAATTCAATTACACGAGATTAAATGTGATCACTAATGTTTCATTAGACAGGTTCAAAAGAAGTTTATTAAATATCCAGAGTTTCTGAATTATCTATTTTGCTTATATTAATTAAAATGTATCACAACATTTCAATGACTTCCTACACTACAGCTGTGTGTGTGTGTTTGCATGTGTGTGTGTGCACGTGTGCACTCATACATATATTTGTCAGTGTAATCTTATGTTTCTACCCTCCTTATATTTTCCCGTAGTGGGAGTTCTGATTGTAGTTCAAGCTCCCATATACCTTACTGAGAACAGTTTATAACTTCTATCTTCCAAGTTCAAATTTCTGTCTCATTCGATCAACTTGCATACTCCCCTAATCATCCTAAGTGACAATTCTAATCATTTCATGTGTGTCTAAAATCTGCAATGATTTTATTGTCTTTAAAGTTGTTTTCAAATTCCCTAAATATATATATTTCATATGCATACATTTACACACATACAAATATATATATGATACCAAAGCAAGTCATTTAAAAAGTGGAAATAAAATTAAGTTCGTGTAGTTATAGTTATATATATTATATATATATATATACTATATATATATATAGTTATATATCTATGCACCAGACTTCCTTTTTTATACTTTTAATCATTTCATTTCATATATTTTACTTGAATAAATTTATTTTATGAGATTTTATGATGGGGACATCACTATTGAATGCTGCAAACAATGCAAAAGAAATGTAAATGAATGTCACTACACAAATGTTTGTTATCTTCCCGATGTCATTTCCAGAAAACTGCTGCAATAATCAGTCAAATTTTTCTGGGATAAATGTGTAGTGAAGTAATGCTTAAAAGTAATGTGTGGATATAGGAAGAAAATTCTTAGCAAGCTCAGCATTAGTGGTTCAACATGCAGATGACAGAGAGGTACTTAACAACCATTAAAAAGGCAGATCATGTAATAGAAATCTTTTGTCCATCCCTGCTTGATTTACTCATCAAGAACCTGAAGTCTAACTTAGTCAACTGACTCATCTGCTATAGGGGTCATGGACTAGAGACCAGAAGAGTTTGGTATGATTTCCAGCTTTTCACTACCTATGTGAACTTGGAAACGCATTTAACTTCCAAGCTTCACCTTCCTTATCTTTAAGACAGAAATAATTTTATTCTTCCTTATATCACAGAATTAGGAGAGGAATCACTGGGAATGAGAGCCTACTCCTTGAAAATCAAATGACATGAAATATGAGAGTGTGTTTTGAACTGCAGTACAGCATAGTGGTTAAGATCTATGGGCTTAACTAACTGTGTGACCATGAAAAGCTCATTCTGCATTTCTGGGTTTGTGTCATCATCTATAAAATGGGGAAGGGTTGTTCAAAAACAAATTGGAATTTTTTTTTTATTTGAGTTGGGGTCTCACTCTGTCACTCAGACTGGAGTGCAGTGGCACGCTCACGGCCACCCCAGCGTCGATCTTCTGGGCTCCAGCGATCCTTTCACCTCAGCCTTCCAAGTAACTGGAACTATAGGTGCATGCTACATGCCCAGCTAATTTTTTTTATTATTATTTTATTGTAGAAACAAGGTCTCGCCAAGTTGCCCGGGCTGCTCTTGAACCCACGGCCTCAGGCAATCCACTCGCCTTGACCTCCCAAAGTGCTGGGATTACAGGCTGAGCCACCAAGCCCAGCAAGTGGAATATTTTATGTAAAACACATGCCTAGTATATAGACAAGACTCAATAATTGGCAGTTATAATGAGTGTTATTGTTATTATTATTATTATCATCTTTCACATGAATTAATAGTGCCAGATTCAGGACTCAAGCACAGGTGTCCTGCTCCCAGCTCTTTCTACCACAAACAACTCGAACAGCCAGGAGACCTGATAGTATGAGAAGAATTATCCTTCTCACATGAGTCATCCTAGATCCCTCTCTTTCATCTTATAGCTCACCTCCAATCCAGAAGCAAGTCCTAGTCCTTACTCTGAAATATGACTTAAATCTGGTCAGATCTCACAATCTCCAGGTTCATAGCACAACTGTCTTCAGTCCCAATTTGACCAGAGCGTCCCAACTTGTCTCCTTACTTCCTTTACTGCCCTGTGGTCCATTCCTTTTAAAATGCCTATTGGGAAGAGGCAACCAAGCCAGTTGGACTATGTGAGTCCCCGTGTGAGTGAGTGAGTGTATGGAAAACTTTGTGTACATGCTGGTGAGCGAGTGGGCATGAGAGTGGCTGACTGAATGAGGGCTAGGGAGCTGGCAGCCAGGGCTCTGCTGGTGCAGTGGCTGGAACCACAGCTGCTGGGCTTGTACCCTAGCGCATCTCGGGATGCAGAAGCCAAGCACTATTTTCTTTTTCTTTTATTTTCTTTCTTTTTTTTTTAATCAACAAACCCTCCTGGGAAGAAAATGCTGGGAGAGACTGACTAAACGGGAGCTTGCAAGCAAGTGGCTAGGCCCCTTGTGCAACAGCTGATGCTACGACTTCTCTTCTTCATCTCTGGCTCTTCCCAGGTCACAGAAGTTCAGTGCCATTTTTTTTTAAACAGACAAAAGCAGCAGGGAGAAAATATCACCCCAGGCGCTCTCTCACCAGTGCAGCAGGAGAGAGGCTGCCTGCTCCTGGCTTTGACTCACCACTTCAGTGCCTGACAGGGCACTGGCAGCAGGGGCTATAGAGTGAGTCCAGAGGCAAAGTCCCACAGAAGAAGACAAAAGAGGCACCCCATCTTGAAGGTGGGGCAGGAAAGTGCTCCAACTCGCTCACCACAGAGCAACAGATCTGATCTCTGTGTCTGGTGGATCAACTACGCAGGGATTGATTGTGACCCAGAGGGAATATCCTGTACAAACTTTGGAGGGACCTGACAAGTGCTGAGTTCCAGGCACCCCACCCCCGACCCTGATCCAGCTGCAGGACAAAGAGTGTGGCCAGAAATGGGCGAGGAAGAACTCCAAAGAGATCAGTGGTGAGTCTGGGGCTGACCCAAGTCTCCTCCTCCCCAGCAATCTTCTGAACATCAGACCCACACAGCTGGGCCACAACTGAGAGAGACAAACCCAGGCGGAGACTAGACATCAGAATAGAACTCCATTCCAGGATAAGCCTAGCTGGGGCCTCTCATGAGTACTTACCTGGGGAAGAGACAATCCCATACCTCCCCACCAGAGGAGATCTCCCTGACCATACAAGAGTGGGAGGGGAGGACTGCAGCCCCACCCACTCCCACTGTCCACCCCCCTTCCCTGCTTCCTACACTGAGGAGAGAGTGAAGGAGGTGGCTCTGCAGGAGACCTAATTAGAGGAATAATTATAGAACCTGCCATAAGAGGACAGGTTTTTTTTTTAATTTTCAATTAAAAAAAATTAATTTTTTGACTCTTTGTTTGTTAGTTCATCTATTTTTAAATATTTTTCCTTTGTGCATGAATGTGTATGTGAGAGTTTGATCTGCTCCCCACAAATCTTTTTTTCTTTTTCTGTTTCTTTCTTCTTTTATTTGTTCTTTTCTGTTTATGTGTGTATGTGAATGATTGAGTGTTCATCTTTCAATTTAGTTGTTGTTATTGGTTTGTTTTTGCTCTTTTGTTCTTCTGGGGTTTTTTTTTTTCATTTTTTATAGTTTAAGGTGTGTGTCAATATATGCGTGAGGGGTCGACCTGAATTCCATTTTTTTATTCTTTTCCTCAGCTTTTTCTGTTTTTCTTCTCTATTCACTTTATGCTAGGCATGTGTATGTGTGTTTAGTTTTCTGGTTTTTTGTTGTTCATTGTTTTGTTTTACTTTGTTAATATTCCAGTTTATTTTGGAGGGTGTGTATATGTCTCTCTGTGTGTGTTCAATTGTTTTTTGCATTGGTTTCTGCTTTGCATCATCATATGGAGTAATGATGGAGAGTGAGTCTTAGGGAACACATACCACAATAAGTTAACATTGTAATTTGCAAGTGGTTTCTGAATCCTAGCACGCCATCCCCTATTTTATTCAAATTTCAAAAACTACAAGAGACAACAAAGCTTCCCATCTACCATCCTATTTCAAAATAGAACAAGTCCAGAGCACAGATCAGGGAAGAATAGAGGGCTGAGCAAACATCAGAAGCCTCTCCCACTGACACTGAATAACAGAACTAAAGAGAAAAACAAGAGACCTGTCACAAATGAGGAAAATCCAAAGGAAGATCACAGGCAATTTCAAGTGTACCAAAGACAAAACTCCTGAAAAATCAGACCTTGAAGCACAAACAATGGAAGTCACCAATGACTGGCCCCAGAATATGACAGGAATTAGAGAATGGATGGAAAGAGTGAATAAGACTCAAGAAGAACAAGACGCTACACTAAAAGAACTTGTAACAGAGATTTTGGTCATAGAAAATTTCATCCAGGAGAGTCCAGAATAAATAACAAGATGACAAGCATGGAAAGCAGAATTAATCTAACTAAAAAAAGAATCTCAGAACTTCAAGACCAGAACATGGAATTAACCTGATCTGTAAAAAACATAGAAAGAAGACTCAGAAAAAAAGAAAAAGCCTACAAGAGATGTGCAATTATATCAAGAGGCTGAACCTACACTTGATTGGCATACCAGAGGAAGAAAGAGAAATGGAAAACAACTTGGAATAAGTATTTGAGAAGGTAATCCAAGAAAACTTTCCCCATCTCATCAGAGATGTGACCAGCCAAGCACAAGAGATACAGAGAACCCCCACAAGACATCAAATGAGAAGACCAACCCCTAAACACATAGTAATTCGCCTACACAAGGTAGGCACAAAAGAAAAAATCCTAAAGGCAGCAAGAAAGAAAGGTCAGACTACCTACCGGGAGAAACCAATCAGAATAGCAGCAGACCTACTGGCAGAAACACTACAAGCAAGAAGGGATTGGAGCCCTATATTCAAAGTTCTCAAAGAAAAAAAATTTCAACCAAGAGTTTCCTATCCAGCCAAGCTCAGCTTCATCAGTGTTGGAGAATTAAAATCCTTCCCACACATCCAGTCCCTAAGAGATTATGCGGTTTCCAGACCAGCTCTACAGGAGACACTTAAAAAGGTATTAAGCACAAAAGAAAGAAAGAAAAGAATGACCACACACATCCCAAGAGAACAGCAGCACAGAATCAACAGAATGCAGCACAATAAGAAACTTGAAAACACACACATACATTAACCCCAAAGTAAAAAAAAAAACAAGCAAAGAAAAAATTTTATAGGAACTTCATGACAGCAATAAACAATCACATTTCAATAATCAGCCTGAATGTGAATGGACTAAATGCACCACTGAAAAGATACAGAATAGCAAACTGGATAAGAAAGCATAACCTAATTATTTGCTGCATCCAGGGGACGCATCTCACTACAAGGGATGCACACAGACTCAAAGGATGGAAAACGAGTGTCTAGGAAAATGGATCACAAAAGGTGGCAGGAGTTGCAATCTTAATATCAGACAAAACAACCTTTAAGGTATCAAAAAATTAAAGAGATGTAAAAGGACACTATATAATGATAAAAGTTTCAATCCATCAACAAGAAATATCCATCCTAAACATATATGTACCCAACACAGGAGCACCAGCATTTATAAAACAACTACTAAGTAAACTAAAAAAAAAAGATGTTGGCTCTAACACTTTATTTTTTTTTTCTTTTTAATGAATCCAAAAACTTTTTAATAAGAGGACAGGATCCAGGGTTAGTTTTTGTAGCCACAGCTAGCCCACCGGCCTCTGGCAGCCTCAAACTTCTGGCCCTTGGAGCAGATGTAGGGTTTGGTGTGGCTGTGCAGAGTTCCCGGGGCCTTGCTGAAATGCCTGTATACCTCCCGGCCCTTGCGAGGACCAGAGAGCAGGATGGTGCCATGGCCCTTGGGGGAGTCCAGTGCCAGCTGGTTGAAGCGGAGTATCTTGCCCCCTGCCTTGAGGATGTGGCTGTGGGCCCAGCTGCTTACACTCAGTGCACATACCTTTAGTTTGGGCACCTCCTGAATCTGCACATCATCTGTTACAGTCCCTATGACCACCGCCATCTTGTTTTCCCAGCCAGGAATCTTCATCTCCTGGATCATCTGGGAAAGGAACAGAGACGGCCAGTTGCTGTGACTCATAAACAACCTCTTCAGCACAACCTGGTTGAAGGTGGAGTTGGTTCTTCTGGCCAGAAACCTGTACAGCTTGACCAATAGCCTCGGGTAAATGTCCTGGCTCTTGGGCTCTTTGTGCCAAAACTTTCGGTCCTTGTTGTGGCGGATGTTGACTCCCATGATGGAACCTCCTCCTCAGCCAGGTTCAGAAAGGGAGTAGGGTGCCAAGGTGGGCAGGGAAAGCCCGGCTCTAACACTATTATAGCAGGGAACTTTAATACCCCACACACTGCCCTAGATAAATCATCGAGGCAAAAAATCAACAAGGAGGTCCAGATCCTAAACTTGACACATGACCAAATAGACTTAATAGATTATTCCAACCAAAAACTACAGAATATACATTCTACAAATCACCACATGGAATGTACTCCAAGATCGATCACATCCTTGGCCATAAATCAAGCATAATCAAATTCCATAAGGTTGAAATCTTGCCATGCACACTGTCAGACCACAGTGGAATAAAAATAAATATCAACACTAACAACATTTCACCAAAGCCCACAAAGACATGGACACTAAACAGCATGATGCTTAACAACTACTAGGTCAACATTGAAATCAAAGCAGAAATTGAAAGATTCCTGAAAACAAATGAAAATGAAGAAACATCTTACCAAAACCTCTGAGATGCCATGAAATCAGTTCTAAGAGTGGAATTTATATCTCTATGAGTACACATCAAGAAAACGGAAAGACCACAAGTGAAGATCCTAACAAATCACCTAAGGGAGCTGGAAAGAGAAGACCACCAAAACCCCAACTTTAGCAGAAAAATCCAAATCTCCAAAATAAGAACCCAAATATGGGACATAGAAGACAAAAATATCATAGAAAACATCAGCAAAACAAAAAGCTGATTCTTTCAAAGAATTAACAAGACTGATGGACCTCTAACCAGAATGACCAAGAAAAAGAGAGAAAAAGCCCAAATAAGCACAATCAAAAATACAAAAGATCAAATCACAGCTGACCCCAAAGAAATACAAGAGATTATCAGAGAGTACTATGTACACCTATATGGAAACAAACTTGCTAACCTAAATGGAGTGGAGGACTTTCTGACATCACACAACCTCCTCAGGTTGAAACAAGAAGACATTGAGACACTAAATAGACCAATAACAACCAGGAAATTGACTTCGTCATACGAAAACTACCTACAAAAAAAAGCCCTGGAACAGATGGCTTCCAGCAGAATTCTGCAAAACGTACAAGGAGGAGCCGATGCCAATCCTTTCTAAAGTATTCCAGGTAATTGAGAAAGATGGAATTCTCCCCCAAATCATTGTACGAAACTAACATCGCACTGCTATCCAAACCAGGTAAAGATCCAGCAAAAAAGAGAACTATAGGCCATATCCCTTATGAACATAGATGCAAAAATCCTCTACAAGATTCTAGCAAATCAGATCCAAAAACACATCTCAAAAATCATCCATAGCCGGGCTCGGTGGCTCAGCCTGTAATCCCGCGCTTTGGGAGGCTGAGGTGAGTGGATTGGATTGCCTGAGCCTGCTGGTTCGAGACCCTCCTGGGCAACTTGGCGAGACCTCACCTCTACAATAAATCAAAAAATTAGCTGGGCGTGGTAGTGCACGCCTGTAGTTCCAGCTACTTGGAAGGCTGAGGCAGAAGGATCGCTGGAGCCCAGCAGGTCGAGGCTACAGTGGCCAGGAGTGGCCACCGCACTCCAGTCTGGGTGCCAGAGTGAGACTCCAACTAAAAAAAAAAAAATCATCCACTATGACCGGTAGGCTTCATCCCCAGGATGCAAGGCTGGTTCAACATTCACAAGACCATAAATGTAATTCAATACATCAACAGATGTAAAAACAAGAAGCACATGATTATATCATTAGATGAAGAAAAAGCTTTTGGTAAAATCCAACATCCCTTCTTGATAAAAACCCTCAAACACCTAGGTATAGAAGGATCATACTTCAAAATAAGAAGTGCCATCTACAATAAACCCACAGCTAACACATTGCTAAAGAACGGAAACTGGAAACATTTCTCCTAAAAGCTGGAACAAAACAAAGCACCCATTCTCACTCCTCTTGTTCAACATTGTGTTGGAAGTCCTAACTCAGGAAATGAAGGAAACCTGGGGTATCCAAATAGGAAAAGAAGAAGTCAGGTTATCCCTCTTTGCTGATGATATGATCCTATACCTTGAAAATCCAAGAGAATCTGTCAAAAACCTGCTTGCACTGATAAAGGACTTTGGAAAAGTCTCCGGGTACAAAAAAATCATGCAAAAGACAGTTGCATTCCTATACAACAACAACAAGCAGGCAGAGACCCAAATTAAAAGCACAATCCCATTCACGATAGCCACCAAAAAAATGAAATACCTCAGCATCTTCCTAACCAGAGAAGTGAAAGACCTTTACAATGAGAACTACAAAACATTGCTCAAAGAAATCCAAGAAGACACAAACAAATGGAATAATATTCCATGCTCATGGATAGGAAGAATCAACATTGTTAAAATGTCCATCCTACTAGAGGCAATCTACAGATTCAATGCAATACCCATTAAGTTGCCAACATCATTCTTCTCAGACCTGGAAATGACAATACAAAAATTCATATGGAAACATAAATGACCACGAATAGCCAAAACAATCCTTAGCAAAAGAAACAAAGCAGGAGGTATCACACTTCCAGACTTCAAACGTTACTATAAGGCTACAGTAATCAAAAGAGACTGGTATTGGTACAAAAACAGGCACATAGACCAATGGAACAAGATATAGATTCCGGAAGCAAAGCTTCAATTCCTCAACCAACCCATCTTTGACAAAGCCTCCAACAACAACCACTGGGGAGAGAAGAACCTGTTCATAAATGGTGCTGGGAAAACTGGCTGATCACATGCAGAAGATTGAAACAGGAACCCTACCTATCACCATACACAAAAATTAACTCTAAATAGATCAAAGACCTAAACATAAAACCTCAAACTATAAGAATCTTAGAAAATGCAACAGGCAATCTTATTGTATGTTAAGATTACCAATTCCCTCAGAACACTAAATACCCATATCTTAAAAAATAAGATAGACAAGTCAGACCTCATCAAGCTAGTGAGCTTCTGCAAAGCAAAAGAAACCATCAAGAGAGCAGGGAGACAGCCCACAGAATGGGAAAACATATTTGCCAGCTCTATGTCTGACAAAAGCCTAACATCTAGGATCTGCAAGGAACTCAAACGTGACAAAAGGAAAAACAAACAGCCCCTTTAAAAAGTGAGCAGAAGACATGAATAGACACTTCTCAGAAGAAGGTATACAGGCAGCCAACAGACACATGAAAAAGTGCTCAGCCTCCCTCATCATCAGAGAAATGCAAGTCAAAACCACATTGAGATACCACCTAACCTTAGTAAGAATGGCCATCATTATTAAAACAAGCAACAACAGATGCTGACAAGGATGTGGAGAAAAAAGAATCCTTCTGCACTGCTGGTGGGAATGCAAACTAGTCCAGCCTTTTTGGAAGACAGTGTGGCGGTTTCTGAAAGAACTAGAAATTGACCTTCCATATGACCCAGCAATTCCCCTATTGGGAATATACCCGGAGAATCTCAAATCATTCTACAAAAAAGATACCTCCACACATATATTTGTTGCAACTCTATTCACAATAGCAAAACGTGAAACGAACCATGTTGCCCATGAAAGCTGTACTGGATTTTAAAAAATGTGGTACATATACACAATGGAATATTATGCAGCCATAAAGAAGGACAAACAAATGGACTTTGCAGCAACTCGTATGGATTTAGAGTCATTCATACTCCGTGATCTATCACAGAAACAAAGAACAGAGTATCATATGTTCTCACTCATAAGCAGACCTTGAAGAAGTATAATACTATAAGAAAGTGATTGGCAGTAGTGGGAAACTGTCAGGAAAGGAAGGGTGGGATTGGCAGTTGAGGAAAACTGCTAAGGGAGGGAGGGGCATACCTCATCAACAAGGGTACCTGCATTATCAGCGTTTGGATACCTAACCCTGAATTGTACCCTACATCTTTATAATAAAAATAAAGTAAAATAATTTAAAAATAGCTCTTATGCTTTTTCCAAAAATAAAACCTCCTATTCCCCTACTTAAGAATCTGCAATACGGTATTCAAGATAAATTCCTTACCATGGTGAATAAGAATTCACTTGATTTGTCCTCTGCATATTGTTCCAACTGCATTTTGTTATATTCTGCCCCTTGTCTACTCTCTAAAAATGTGTGTGCTTCTAAGATGCCTGTCCCAAGGCCCTTGCACTTGCTCTTCTCCTTATCTGGAATTGTCTTTCCTCTATTTTCCAGTGACTGGCTTCTTCCCGTTATTGAGTTATCCCTTAGAGAGGTTTTCTGATCATCTCATCACTTTCTATTCCATTATGTCATTTTTTTTTTTTTGGTAGTAGCACTTGTCAGAATCTGAAATTACCTTATTTTGTATGTCTGTGTGTGTGTGTGTGTGTGTGTGTGTGTGTGTGTATTGCCTGCCTCTCACCATGAAAATATACATTCCCTAACAGTTAAGATTTGGAGGAATGGAAAGTTGGAAGAATTATCTACATGTATGTTAAGACTGCCAAGAATGAAGGCAAGTGTAGTACTGGAGAGCTTGACAATGAGAGGGGAATATCCTAGAGTTTGGCAGATGACAGCTCAGAAGAGAAGTAATAGATGATGTCATCTGATAACATGAGAGTCAAAGCTGAAGTGTTTTAAAGGAGAAAAAATAAATGATCTAAAAGTGGTAACAGGATAAAGTTCTATATTCTGGGACTGTGGTACTTCTCCGCATGTTCAAAACAACTTCTCACCAACACAATAAACACATTTTAACTGTTTAAGAGCAACTAGAGTAAACAAAAAACAAAAAAATCCAGCAATAAGTCCTCAGTACCAGGTGCCTTAGGAAGGTGGTTATGGCCCTATATTTTGTAGATTCTACATATGCTGTGATGTGGCATCTTTGCAAACACTAATCAGCAACTACCTGGAGGCACATTTTTAGCTCCCATTGGCAAGAAGATCAGTTCTCACAAGCACATTGAATATTTTTTATTGTGTCTTCATAGTAAAATGAGAATTTTAGAGTAGTGACAAACCTGGTGATATTATCTATACTACCATAAGCTAAAAGAAGTATCTTGGACCCTAAAAAAAATTAAAATGATCACTAAAGTTGCAAAAGATCAGAACATGCAAGTAGATGCTTGAAAATAAAGATTTGAGGACTTGAAAAGCTAAGTCCTATAAAAGGGAACTGGAGGCTTTCGAAAACGACTAAAATGACACCAAAGAGAGATTAACCAGCAGGCAGAGAGCTGGCCAAGTGTGTTCATGAATTATATACCATACCAGAAGTTCTAGCAAGAGGAAGGCATAGGATTAATAATTAACTAGCAGAGTAATAACGGGCTTGTACGTTCTGCCTTTTCTTAGTGAAAGAAATAGGCCTACTTACTCTTTCTTCCCATTGTTTGCCTCCTCATATTTATAGAGAGGAAAGTTTATGAGCCAAATCCTTTTTATAACTGTGAATCATTTCTTCCCAAAGCCTCTTCAAGGTAACTCTCATGCTCCTGAAAATATTCCAAGGCTTGGCCTCGGGCTCCTGCTGGTAATTGGTATTACACAAAAGAGCTATGGTAGCATGCCACCAATATTTGAAGCCCTTCTCCAAAGGATTGTATTTATCACCATTATTAGCATCATCTCTTATCAGAATTTGTGAAATAAGTGCCCATTTGGCACTAACTTTTGAAATGTTCTATTTCTGCTCTCCACCCATCCAGAGTAAAAAGTCCAGAAAAGAGAAACTGATACCTTTTTCCACCTCTTGGCTCCAGCATTAAGCACTTTCTTAAAGCACAAATAGAGACTCCTTTAAATGTTTATTGAATGAATAAATAAAAATTTGTGGAGGACACACAGATGGTAAAACAGAAAAGTTTATGCAGGAAGGAACATTAATACACTTAAATTATGTATTGGTAAGTTCGTGTAAAAGTGCTGGGCAAAGGCAGGGTTTCACTGAGGTAAAGTACCAGTGGTGAAGTATTTCTGAGAAAAAAGGGAGGAGGTAATATTCTTTTTTCTTATAGAGAAGAAAACAAAAGATTTAGTGTTTACACATAAACACTAACAACAGTTATGCATCACATGACAACATTTTGGTCAGCAAAGGACCACATGTGACAGTGGTCCCATAAGATTATAATACTGTATTTTTACTGTACCATTTATTTATTTAGATGTGTTTAGATACACAAATACTTACCATGTGTTACAGCTGCCCTTGGTATTCAATACAGTAACACATTGCACAGGTTTGTAACCTGAGAACAATAGGCTATACCACATGGTCTAGGCATCTGTACCATCTAGGTTTGTGTAAGTATATTCTGTGATATAAGAACACACTGCTCAGGACAGATCCCCGTTGTTAAGCGACACACGACTATACATCTGTTTTCTATCATCATTTTTTCTTTTCAAAATGGGCTTTAATATTTATTTATGATTTCATTATAGAAAGATTTGTGAAGCACAAAAGAGTAAGATGAAAATTAGAAATCCAATAATTCACCTACTTAAAGCTAAGACTGTTAATATTATTTAATATATTTCCTTACAGTTTTTTGCCACACATATGCAGTAGAGATTAGTATAATAAACTCCCATGCATCTATCTTCTAGCTTCAACAATTTTTGACTCATGGCCAAATGTGTTTCATTTCTACCCTCCATCACATACCCTTTTCCTTCCTGTTGTAGAATTTTGAAGTGAATCCCAGATATCATACTATAATAAATATCAAATATTTTAATGTGTATCCCTAAGAAGGCCATGCATATTTTAATATAGTTATGTTAATTTGGTACATACAACATCATATATACTTATTTTCATCTATTACTGATTTCAAATATATTTTTTTAATTGAAATTTTTTAAAAAGTCTTTGTATTTTTTTAACCTATTGCCACCATCATTACTAATACCCCAACAATGACTTGGGAAGCAAAGATAACCATTTTGAAGATCCAATAGCTAAACTATTCTCTCTCTCTAGATATCCCCTCCCTAAATGAGACAAAGTAGATGAAGGGCCTTGTACAATGCCTTGTACAAGTAGGAGCTACTTGATTTGGTCAGATTAATATTGCTAAAAATACCTAATCTTTATTCAGGATCTGCAAGTCAGCATTATACTAAGCACTTTACATATATCATAGCAGGCAAGTGTCCCAGCATCTCAGCAAGTGAGGAATATAATTCCATTTCATAGAGGAAGACATTGAGACTAGGAAATCTTAAGTCACTTACCCAAAATTATAGGGATAGTAAATGGCTGACATAGGATTTTAGTACAAATTTTTCTAATTCCAGAGCCCATGCTCTTAACCTGTGTGTAAATTTTTATATGATAAATACAAATTTTTCCATAAGGAACCTAATGATTTACACAGAATGGCTAGATTGTCTTAATATTATCTAGTGCAAGCCTCATCTCAATCTAAAATTTATCAGAAATGTTCAAATTGATGTGAAATGTTGGCGAATATATCAGGACACTCAACCACTAAGAAATCATATTCTCCTCACAGGTGTATAAGGGTATATTTTGCCATATCTTATTCCTTGAAGAATCTGTACATTGTATCATAATATATTTCACTATAGTAATTTTAAAGCTGAACCCAAATTTTGACTGAATCAGTAAATTTTCTTTGATGTATGATCAACATTAATGTGAACAATATATATGAAAGCGTTTTAGGGAGACTATTCTAACTTCTGGCCTTCTCTTTTTTCTCTTAGTCTCTGTAATATCATACAGATTTGTTCCAAGAACCATCAGAGGAACCTCTATGAATTTTTTGACACTATTCAATGGCTTTGGGTGTTTCACAGGGGCACTTCTGGTGAAGTTGGTATATCTCATCTCAGAAGGTAAAAATAGGTTCATGGTATGCTTTTATACATTGATTTGATAACTAGGGAACTGGGATACCAAACCTTAAGAGAAGGCTTTGCCAGTGTGTTTGTTTTTTTTTTAATTGATCCGCTTTTGCAATTAAGATAGAATTAAGATAGGAAATAGACTCTTGCTGTATTCATTAATTTCTGGGAATTGTTTTTCTTTTGATAGGATGAGGTAATTACAGAATGTCACTTCTCATGAGACCCTTTCTGCTGTCTTTCTTTAGAGTATTTTAAAACAAACTGGTCACTATATTCTTATTAGTTCTTTCAATTAGGCCATATTCAGTACTGCCTCATAGCTGGCATAGACAGTCCTCAGAAAAGGTAAGATAGATGGTAATATTGTATAAATACAGGAGGGTTAGATACTTGGATGATCTTTTTTCCCCATGATTTGCCACATATCTTGTTTTGGTTTTCTATGCAGCCAAGGAGAAATCATGAGTTGAATAACAAACGTTCTTGGAAAATTTTCCCAGTAGAGATTTTGGTCAGAGAAAACAATCAGAAAAATTCAGATGCAAGTATTCAAGTACTTTAGTTACATGTGCTGATAAAAAAAAATTCAGACAAGATGACAACAGTGATTAGCTGTCACAGTAAAATGCCTTTGGCTGTATTTTAAATCCAGACTTTTTCAAACTTGATCTAAAATGTCAATATAGCTTACATTTTATTTTAATTTACTTTTGCTCATTTTATGTAAATTATCACAAAGTTATTCTTCTATACATTGAAATGTACACTTAATATTTTTTAAGTGTTGGTTTTCCTCTTCTAGCAAATTTAATTTACTTGCTTTTAAACTACAAAAAAATTTATCTTCTAAGAATTAGAAACTCCTCTTAGTAACTCTTCAATCAAAAAATATTTATCAAGGGCCCATTCTGTTCCGGGCACTATATTAGATATTGGAAATACTGTAGCAAGCAAGATAAACATTTTTAAGCTCTCATGAAATTTCTAGGGGCACAGGGAAACAATAAAATTAAGTGTGAAAAATACAATGATAACTACAGTAGAGTTCCAGGAACAAACCTACCAATCTTTGACTGATGACTGACAATATAAAACACTGCCCTTGTCTTAATTATATGAGAAAGTTAAGCTACAGCATATATTGAACATTGACTGTGTACAGGCCCTGTGCTACACTGAATTTTGTGAGATTTGATTCCAGTTCTCAAAGCTCTCAAATCCAAACTGCCGTAATTATCTGTGTGAATTGTGGCAAGTCGCTGACTTATTTGGTAATCAAATTACTTGTACATAAACAAAAGACAAAGAACCAGCATTAAGATTTTGTAAGGTAACCTGGAAATGTCTAATTTCCAGAGAAAACATTTATATCTAAATATTTTAGGTATTAAATTATTTTCTTTCATTACATTATGCTATGAAGATGTTTCTGAAAATTTGCTAAAAAATATTTCTATAAACAAATCATATTTGTCAAATACAAAAACAAACTGGTCACTATATTCTTATTAGGTCTTTCAGTGAGGCCATATTCAATACTATAATATCAAATATTTCTACCAGCTTATCTTTTATATAAAACTAAATTTCTCATACGCATGCTTAAGCAACGTATCCAGAGTCGAACCAAACATCTAGGTTAAGTTCTCCCCAAGACTGCTCTCACTTTAAATACTAGTCACAAGTTTGGAGATTCCCAGAGCTGTCATCACATCTGACAAACTGATTATAAATTTGAGGTCCCCACAGACTCCCTCAGGTTTGATAATTTGCTAGAATGATTCACAAAACTCAAGAAAGCACAACTTTTTTTTTTTTAGATTGGAAAACAAAGTTTATTTAGAAAGTAAATTAGAGAAAAAGAGAGACAGAGGCAATTCACCTTCCTAAGGTAGGGGAGGGGGCCAAAGTTAGGAAACATGGCAGCCAAAAGATAAGACTTATAATTTCATCTTTGTTACAGGAAAAGAATACAAATCAGAATGAGCCAAAGGGAGAGGTACATGGAAAAAAAGGTTTTAAAAGTGAAGCGTCCTTTATTCTCAGTGATGCAGTACCTTCTGGACACATCAATGTGTGACGATAGAAAAAATATTGCCAACCAAGAAAGCTCACCTGAGCTTCAATGTCCAGCATTTTTACTGAGGTTTTATTACATAGGCACTATCGATTGAATCATTGGCCACATGGTTGAACTGTCTCTGGCCTCCTTCCTCCCTCCAGAAGTTGAGCTCATACTTGTGGCTTAAAGCCCCAATTCTGATCACATGCTTGGTCTTCCTGGGCTGACCACCCCTCCTTCTATGTCATCTTACTAGCATAAATAATGGGGGGGGCCCACTATGAGCCACCTCACTAGCATAAACTATTAGGTGGAGTCTGTGGGTCCCACCATAAATAGCAGACATTCTAATCACTCAGGAAATTTGAAGAATTGCATTTTACCTTCCAGGAACCAATCCAAGTAAATATTTTATTATATACAACTATTCTTGCAAAAATACTTCATTGAAAACCTAAATTTTTATTGAGAATCTGTATAGTATGGTGAGAGCTTTTACATGCATTGTTGCATATATTACAACACCCTTGTAAAGGTGGTAATCTTGTTATCCTTTTTTTAATGTGACAATTAAGACATAAAAAAATTAAGTGCTCCAGTCATCACAAGTAGTATCTGACAGAGCTCTAACCCTGTCAGCATTCTGAAACCAATTCCATTGTTGATTTCAATATGTCAAGCAACTTGTAGGAGTCCCCAAATGTAAGGGTTTTTAAATGACATTTGTTACTTTTGCAGTATAATCTCCTTGGATGGGGGTTTGCATGTAAGATAATATTGATAATATTCTAGATACAGTACAAAGATGGAGAAACAAAAGTTTGCATAATTTGGGCGCAGTTTGTTGTCCAGAAAAGTTACCAAGGACACATTGTGAGAACATCTTAGCAAGATGGGATATGGGGTGGGGCACTTTCTAAACTGCTCAAGACAATATCATTTAAATTACTACTAATCAATTTAAATTGATCCTTTGTTGTTGTTGTTGTTTTTCCTGTTTGTAATACTTACTGTGTTTAATTGAATCATATCCCAGTTAATTAGAATCTGACAGTTGGATGTTACCTGAGAGCTCATCTAGTCTAATATTGTACCAAAAAATAGATGCACTACCATATCCGAATGTTCAGAAAAATTCTCTACTTTGAGATATAACCCTAATCTGCCCATCTGTTGATAATGATGCTCTACAAAATAAGTCTAATGTTCACATTCACATTGTTATTCACATAGCAATATTTCAAACATTTGACGAATTCTTGGAGAAATAATGTGGCATAGTGTTTAAGAGAATAGGTTCTGGAGTAGACTACCTGAATTTGAATCCAAATTGTCTAGCTATGTGATCTCAGTTCCTATATCAGTAATGATCATAAATAATTCCTGATGTTGCCTTGAAGATTAAGTAATTAATTTGTACAATGCGTGCTCAATGAAGATAACAATCATGATGCCTTTTCTCTTATAGTCAACCACTCCAGTTTTTTTCATATTGCATGAGTCCCTGATATTTTGCTATCAAGGCCTCTCCATCCAGCAAACTAACAACTTTTCAGTATCTTTCTTAAAATATGGTTTCTAAACATGAACACAATACTCAAGATGGGTGTAACTAGGGTAGGTACATTTACCCAACTAGACATACTCTTTCTCTCTCTGAATGTCAACAGAGATTGTGTTGGCCTTTTCAGTAGTTACATCATGCTTGTGGTCAAGAAAGACCTGAAACTTAAAAAACAAAACAAAACAAAAAAGCAGTTGCTCTTAGTTCAGATCCACTCAGTACAACTTTTTTCTGATTAAATACGGGGCTATGTCTTTGTCCTTAATACAACCCTTCACCCTAAGTAACAACCATTTTTGAAACTTGATTCTGTCAAGTTTTTTACTAATTACTAATTTTACTACTTTGCTAGCTTTGTGTCATTTGTAAATTTGGTAAGCAAGTTCCTAGACTTCTTCCAGGTAGTTGAAATATTGTTGAATTGGACAGGACCAAATATAGAGCCTGATGGAAAATTCCTAGACCTCATTACAAGTTAATGACAGTCCATTAATCCTCTCTTTTTAGATGTGATCAGCTCCCAATTCACCTAATTACTATCATTTTACTCATACACTTCTCTATCTTTCCCTCAAGGAAATCACAGGAGACTTTTTCATATGTTTTTCTGGTAAGAGGATAAGGCTGTGTTTGTGACAGTCCCTTTAGCCATCAGAATAGCATTCTCAAGGGGGAAAATGAAGTTCATTTAGATGATTTGTTTCTAGTGATCCTATATTGGTTCACAGTGACTAAATAGGGGCCATAAAAAAGAGTGACCACAAGCATGACTTTGGGTAGGTCAGTATCCTCTAAGACAGTTTCCTCTTAATTAAAAAGAGAAAACAATGCACTTCCATTTTCTCAGAGAGGATGAGAGGATATTATTAAATAAGGTACCTGAACATTTCAAAGCCAGAGATTATTTTTAAATACAAAATTAAGTCATATGTTATAATAGTCCATTTGACTAAAAACAAGATGAGTCTAGTCAAACAACCAGACAATTTTTTTTTTGACAGAAGTGACTGTAAGGAAACCAACACTACAGTTTTATATATAGGCACTCACATCCTTCAGCATTCCATTTAGAACATAGGATATTTTCAACCTTTAAGGATTCATGTCAGCTGAGGATGTGTGCATGTGAGTGTGTGAGAGTGTTAGTATATGATTGGAAAGGAAGATCAGCTATCACAGTCTCCTAGTCTCCAAGCTGCATTAGTCATTTTTAGCACCATGATGGAGAATGGTGTGAATGCGGCAAATTCAAAAGATTTCTCAAAACTTGACTGTGCAGACAGATAACTGTTAGAGTGACATTTTCAGTACAAGTGAGAAAACTGATCCTTCTGGGATCTCTAACTCTGAGTGCTTTAAAGGAGAAGATACAAAACTAAACCCATCCTCCTACACTAATCATTTCAGGAATAGTTCATCTAAAAGTAGCAATGCTAATATAAGGGAGTGAAGAAGTCAGTCAAACTGCTTATTTCGACTATACCCCGTTAGCAACAAGATCAATTTTCTCACACTCATAAGTTCGAACTTACCTTTTGACAAAAATAACAAAATAGAATTCAGTGAGAAATGGCATCTTAGTTATGGACATGCAGGTGATTGAAAGATCTAATGCAAAATTCTGGGAGAAAAAGGATAATTGGACAGAATCAAGAGGTCAAGCAGTGTCTTCTTGTCCCTACTAGTCCCTCCTCCTCAGAATTCAGGAAAAGAGCAAAGAATTTAGCTGTTTAATTCCCATCAAGATTATTTTAAATTAAAAATGAGATCTTTTAAAATACTCATTTAAATAACTATGATTATAGAGGCCACTGACAGGATGTCAGCATGAATCACTGAGTCGCTCTTGAAATAGGAATTTGTAGTTACAGGAAATTTGAAAGAAAAAATATTTATGCATCTGGAAAAGTATTCAAACTAGATTTCATGGGCCCATGCCTACCTTCTAAGAGATTTGTTTCTTCAAATTCAGATCTATGCCTCGGGTCCAACTTCATATATGGGTTTTGAAATTACAGATTTTTAGACACAGAAGGGGAAATAAGTGGCCTACTATCACAATCCACTTTAGACAGGCCCATTCTACTTGTTGACTGGTTTAGTGCCTGTATTCTGTAACTAAGTCAATAGGGCTCCAAATCCCATGGTAAACCTTGTTCATTGTCTGCAATCAGAATTAGATATAAAGCCCTCCTCATACAATGGTATTATGTATCTCAGGTACAATTTATTCTATATCCTCAACCTTTGACTCTAGGAACTCCTGAAGCTGCACAGAGGTCTTTGTGTTTATAACAGTATCAGGGCTGAGTCAAATTTTTCCATTAGACTGTGGAAAGCAACTATCCATTGCTGTTGTCTCACAAGGGGTAGACAGGGCAGACATTTGAGTCCGGCAAAACTGAATTCAAACTCAGTTCAGCCCCTAATGAGCTATGTGCTCATAACTTAACCTTTCTGATTCCCAGTTTTCTCCTTCTCTAAAATGGAGACTGTTTCTCCTTCTCTTTTTCACTAATGACTTACTTTCCAAGACTTTTATGAAGACTAAAGGATAAAGATATAAATCACGATAAATGCCAGTGCACAAAATTAATGACTTTGTTGTTGTTATTACTATAATTTGAGTGAGATCTCAGCATCTTCCAAGTAGACTAGGAGTACCATGGTTATGTTTTGGTATGGCACTTTAATAATTCTCCAGAAAAGAATCTATTCCATGTTTGCAGAGTTCAGTTGTCTGTTTAACTTTAATTCCAGGTCCAGATTGGGATGAAATGAAATGAAGCCATGCTCTGAGATTCTTCCTGGTCTCATGGACCAATGCCATTAATAGAGCCTCTTATATATGATGAATTTATATGTCTAGGTAGAGTTACAGACACACACATGTTCACACTAAGAATACCTGGAAATGGTATTAAAGCTGAGAGTAGAAGGATGTGTAGTATTTAGCTTGTTGAGCATAAGAATAAAGTATTTCTGGCAGAGATCATATATACCAAAGCCCAGAATAGAGCCAGAGGAGGCCAGTAAGCTGAAAATATTAAGTAAAGAAGAAAATGGCATGAAGTCAAGTTGGGAAGTTAGATGCAAAATCATGCAGGACCTGTGGCTTAGAGAGATTTTTTTTCTACTTGAATGTAATAAGAAATCATAAAGGCATCCGGTGAATGACATGATCTATTGGTGTTTTAAGAAGCTCACTGCTGATACAGTATAATTTGGAAGGGAAAAAGGAATGATTTAGGAGAAACAAAAAGATACAATAGAAATAATTCAGTCAAGTCTAGAGTAGTGATGAACCAGAAAGGAAGTAGGCAGACAGAGACAAGTGAATGGATATAAGCTATATTTTAGAGGTGAATCAATAGTACTTAGGAATGGTTTTGATAAAATCGGGAGGCAATAGGGTAGGGGGAAAAGGAAGAAGTATCAAGAAAGCATTCCAGATTCTGCCAGTTGGGTAGGAAAAGATTCCATTTACTAAATGGAAAAGACTGGAAAAAGAATAGATTTCAAAATTTGTCACTGATTTCTTAACACACTGTTCTACATGGCTGTGAGACATCCAAATAGAAATATCTGGTGCTCATAAAAAATCTTGGATAAATATATAAATATTAAACTTTGACACAAAAATAACATTTGAAACCATAGAGCTGAGTGGAATTGCCTATTGTGAGTATTAAGAATGAGGAATACAGCCGGCCTCGGTGGCTCAGCCTGTAATCCCGTGCCTTTGGGAGGCTAAGGTGAGTGGATTGCCTGAGCCCGCGGGTTCGAGACCCGCCTGGACAGCGAGACCTCATCTCTACAATAAATCAAAAAATCAGCCAGGCGTGGTAGCGCGTGCCTGTAATTCCGGCTACTCGGAAGGCTGAGGCGGAAGGATCGCTGGAGCCCAGCAGGTCGAGGCTGCGGTGGCCGGGAGCGGCCACCGCACTCCGGTCTGGGCGACAGAGTGAGACTCCAACTCAAAAAAAAAAAAAAAAAAAAGAATGAGGAATACAAAGAGCCTGGGTCATAGAACTGAAAATCCCCAACAGTGGAAGTTGAATGGAGAAAAAAGCAACCCACCAAGGAAGATAACACAGGAGCCAGAGAGGTGGAGGCAGAAAAGGAAATTATATATGTATATATACATATGTATGGATAGATAGTACAAAAGGGGGACCCAAAAAATGGAATTATTTTTTGAAGGCAGGCCCCTTGTAATGCAGGCTTCCCTCACTAAGTAAGTGTTCTAGGAACCTATTGGCATCATTGTACTAGCTAGCATTGTTGTGAGAGGCTGCATTTGGCTTCAGTGAATTTTTGCTTTGGAGATTCTTTCAGTGTCTTTGCCCGTTTCATGATGGGTGATTTTAGAGCATACGTGACCACACTACACTAAGTGTTCAGCAGTTTTTTACCAAAAACAGCATGACCCCTGTACACCACCCTCCCCCTATTCACTGGATCTTGCCTGGAGCAAACTGCTTTCACTTTCCCAATGAAAACAGTCCTAAAAGGGAAATGTTTTGCCAATGTAGAAGAGGTGAAACAAAAAGTGGTAGAAGCACTTATTTGTTTGTTTTTTATGTATTTATTTAGAGATGGGGTCTTGCTCTGTTGCCCGTGCTGGAGTGCAGTGGCACAATAATAGCTCACCGCAGCCTCGAGTTCCTGGGCTAAAGTGATCTTTCTGCCTCAGCCTTCTCTGTAGATGAGGCTGCAGGCTTGCATCACCACACCAGGCTATTTTTTTTTTCATTGTTTTAGAGATGGGGTCTCCCTATATTGCCTAGGCTGGGGTCAAACTTCTGGCGTCAAACGATCGTGCTTGCTTCAGCCTCCTGAGTAGCTGGGATTCCAGGTGCACATCACTACGCTCAGCATGTTTTTTTTGTTTGTTTGGTTGGTTGGTTTTTTTAAAGAGACATTTGAGTGTATTTATCTGGTAAGTATACCCGGTATAGACAGAGAAGTTAAAAATACAAGAGAAAGAAGAGAGAATTAATGAAGCTGAAGCCCCAAGGAAAGGAGTGCAGGACTCAATTGGGAACTAACCCAGAGAGACTGACTTTTGGAAGGTAGACATTTCTTTCCTGCACTGAAACAGAAAAGAGAAGAGAGAGGATGAGCACAGGTACAAACAGATGTGTAGTTCTAATATTGGGAGGATGCTGGAGCCTCCCTTTGATGCCCCCATTTTTGGAGGGAGGTGTGTAGCAAGCCATCTGTGAAAGAAAGCAAAGGGGATTAGGATGAGAATGGAGAATAGGGAGAGAAGGGATGTAGGAACTTTATTGTGAGAATAAGAAAAGATGATTTAGAAGACAAGTGCTAAAATCACTGAATGCATTGAAGGCCCAATTGATGTTCAAGGCCCAATTGATCATGTAGAGTGATGCGAAACTACCCAAGGCATTATTTTGCCAAACGACATTCAAAAGCTTAGTGCAGACATGAAGATGTCTGGTTGATTTTAAAGTGGTCTAAAGAACACATGATACAGGATGAGAGGCACAAACTCTACTCTTGAATTAAAGAAATTTGGGGTAAAAAGCTACTCTCCTCTAAATATGCAAAAGATGAGAAAGGCTTTATTCTAAAATTATGAAATTAAAAAATCTACACCATTAGCTAACTGGAGCTGTAAATGAAGAACAGAATATGCAAATAAGAAGATGCTGGGCAAAAAATCAGTTCCTGTTATATCCATGACATTATTTAAATTCAATAATTTACTATTTTAAATAACTCCACTTAGGGACTGATTTACTAATTCAGTCCCACAAATACATATTAGGTTCCTACTATGTGCAAGAACTGGCTAGATACTGAATTAATAATACCAAAGCTGATGTTTAATTAACAAGAAGAACCTTATAGAAATATTTGACACTCAAATTAATATCAGATATATTCATTTGACTAATGCTATTACAATTACAGTTCATAGCTAATGGCATTATCGGGCTATTATCACAAAGCATTACCTCTCTTCTAAAACTCATTTCCATGATAATTCATTGAAATCATCATGAGAACACACTATCTTGATGGGTTTTTACCTCCCAATGCTCTTCAAGAGAATGAACTCACCCTTTTTAGAAAGCTGGTTATGCCAATATCACCCATGCCTGTTCTATCTGCAGCTCAGTTGAACAATGCCTAGCTATTTCTCTATAGTTTTGAAAGACACAGTGTCCCTTCTTGGAAACAGCAACCTGACTTCATTTTTATCCACAATTCCCAAGATCTGGAAATGCAAATTAAAGTCACAATGCAGGCATTATTATCTAGAGCTAAGTATTGAGCATTTGTGGATGTGACCCTATCTCAATTCATCCATTCATTCAACAAATATTTATTCTGTCCCCTTTATATGACTTTAAGCAAACAGTTGATCTGCTCTGTGCCTCTGTTTCCTTGTCTGTAAATTGAGGGTAATAATCATTTGAGTTTTTATTGAATACATAGGAAAAACTGATAGAAAAGTCAAAGTTAGAATGTAGTTGTTAGGTATTATTTCCTTCAGGTATCATGAAAATTAATGTGTTTTAAAAATTAACTCAGGTAGGAGAGCTATGAATCTCAAATGAAGCATTTAAATCAGGTTACTGAAAGGAGGAAGGAAAGAAATTAACATTTATTAAGTGTCAGTTATATGCAGACCTTGCTATATGCATTGTGCAAAGATTTTATTTCATTAAATCTTCACAACAATTCTTTGGGGATAGGTATTTGTAGTCCCATCATATATAAGAAGAAAGTATGCTCAGAAAGTTATATAAGTTGTCCAGATCATATAGTAATGGTGGATTCCTGATTCCAAAGCTCTTTTTACTACACTGGGCTTATATCCTGTGATACAGAAGTATATCCATACTGGAGACTGTTTACATCTTTTTAATTGCATACTTCTTTGCTCCCAAGCAAAAAAAATCACATGGTGAAGTGAAAGGTGTGCCTAAAATAAAGCAGAGTATAAAATACATTTCAGTCCTGTCTCAACAATTTTGGACTTTTGCTAGATCACCAACACTAAAAAATAACTTAAAGAGAAAAAACTAAATCTGAGAGGGAAATAATTGCTCACTCCACCCAACTATCTTTTGAAGAGATTCCAAAAGGCACATTTTAAGGTTTTCAAAAATTCCATGAAGTTCAAAACAAAACAGTAGTTAGTAAAAAGGGAAAATATTGCATCTTCCTGCAAAGAGACCAGAAAACTGCCTTAAATCAAAAGCAGTATGCTGCACCACTCAGTGCCATGTGTAGTTGAGTTGTCTGGTAAATCTGTGATTGCAGTCAGAAATAGAGTGATGTATCACTGAAGTAAGTGAATCTTTGGGTTTGGAATTGACTAGTTCTTGTTATTTGGGGTACTATGATTTCTAGAATAATATCCTAGGACAATTTTATAAATAGCACATGACTTCCAAGTTATAATATCAAGGCTGCAAATAACAAGCCTGCTCTCCAGTACTTCCATTGATGAAGCATCATTGGTGGTGGAAAACTAACCCTTTCTGTCATTTTATTATTAATCAGAAATCATTTTTATAAGTCAATTTTTTTCGGTATGTTGAATGAAGTGGTTTTACAACACTGCTTTGTTGTAAAGGTAATATTTGATAAAAATAAACTCAAATGATAAAAGAGAAAAAAAGACAGAGTATTATTTGGGTAAATTTTCTTCCAATATTTTTCTACTTGTGTGCATGTGTATGTAGATATTAAATTTGTATGTGCATATGTAGATTTTAAACACAATTAGGGTCTGGATAAGCCCTGCTGAATGCTCGACCAACAAATTCGTATCATCTCCACTTTTTTCTTTTTCCTAAAATAATATGAATCATATGCCCATATATTTGGAATTCAAAAAAACTCACTTTTAATAATTGTATGGTCTATCCCATTGCATATATATGTATGTATATATACAGAGGGTACCAAAAATGTATACACAATTTAAGAGATGTTATCTGTGTATTGCTTTCAAAGTTGAATTAAATTACAGTAGCAGTGTGTAATATGACATTCGCTCAACCGTTATTCTGCCTTTTTTTTTACTGTACTGCCTGTTGCATGGTGATGCCAGCATTCATTTGATTGACATCATCTTTTAAGCGAGCATCATACTCAAATTGTATGTACATTTTTGGTACCGCTTTGTATATATACATATATATAGAGACATATATATATGTATCAATTGCCTATTCCTTCTTAAAGAATATTTAGGTGTTTCTAATTTTTCAGTGCTATAAATATTACTAAGGTGAGCATTATTATATAAGTATCTTATATAATCTTTAAGTACATCACTTATTCTTTTCTTAAAATAGAATCCTGGAAATAGGATTATTTCTTCAATAAGGATAAATATCTTAAAGACTATGAAGAAGTAAAGCAAAATTGTCTTTTTTCTTTTAATTTTTTTTATTTTAAAGATATGGGGTACAATTCAGGGTTAGGAATACAAATGTTTATTATGCAGGTACCCTTGTTGATAAGGTATGCCCCCGTCCCCTGGCAGATTCCCACTACTGCCAATCCCAGCTCTCCTCCTCTCGGCAGTTTCCTGCTACTGCGAATCCTTTTCTTATAGTATTAAAGTTGTTCAAGGTCTGCTTATGAGTGAGAACAGGTGATACTCAGATCTTTGTTTCTGTGATACACCACTCAGTATTATAAACTCTAAGTCCATATAGGTTGCTGTGAAATTCATGATTTTGTCCTTCTTTATGACTGCATAATATTTCCTTGTGTATATGTTCCATGTTCTGGCTACTGTGAACAATGCTTCGATAAACATTCATGTGGAGGTCTCTTTTTTATAGAGTGATTTGAGTTCTTCTGGGTTCCTAGTAGGGGGATTGTGGGGTCATATGGAAGGTGGATTTTTAGATCTTTTAGGAATTGCCACACGGTTTTCCACAGAGGTTGCTCTAGTTTACACTCCCACCATCAGTGTAGAAGTGTTCTCTTTTCACCACATCCTCTCCAGCATCTGTTTTTGGTTTTTTGGTTTTTTTGAGTTGGAGTCTCACTCGGTAGGCCAGACTGCAGTGCAGTGGCACTCTCCCGGCCACCGCAGCCACAACCCACTGGTCTCTGGCAATCCTTCCGCCTCAGCCTTCCGAGTAGTGGGAATTACAGGCACGCACTACCACACCTAGCTAATTTTTGATTTATTGTAGAGATGAGATCTCGCCAAGTTGCCCGAGCAGGTCTCGAACCCACAGGCTCAGGCCATCCACTCACCTCAGCCTCCCAAAGCACTGGGATTACAGGCTGAGCCACCAAACCTAGCCGGTTTTTTGAGTTATTGATGATGGTCATCATGACTGGAATTAGGTGGTATCTCAATATAGTTCTAATTTGCATTTCTTTGATGACTAGTGAGGATGAACATTTTTTAATGTTTATCTGTTGGCTGCTCGTATGTCTTCTTTTGAGAAGTGTCTATTCATATCTTTTGCCCACTTTGTAAAGGGGCTGTTTGTTTATTTCTTTTTGGCATGTTTGAGTTCCTTGTAGATCCTAGATGTTAGACCTTTGTCAGACATACAGTTGGCAAATACTGTTTCCCAGTCTGTGGGTTGTCTCTCCGACCTCTTGATGGTTTCTTTGACTTTGCAGAAGCTTGTCAGTTTAATGAGGTCCCACTTCTCTATATTATCTCTTACTGTATGGGCACTTGGGGTTTTGATCAGGAATTGATTGCCAGTTCCAATTTCCATATGGTATCTCCTGCATTTTCTAAGGTTCTTATAGTTTGAGGTTTTACATTTAGGTCTTTGATTCATTTAGAGTTAATTTTTGTGTATGGTGCTAGGCAGGGGTCTTGTTTTAATCTACTGCATGTGGTTAACCAGTTTTCCCAGCACCATTTACTGAATAGGATCTCCTCTCCCCAGTGGTTGGTGGTGGAGGCTTTGTCAAAGATAAAGATATTGATTGAAATATTGAGGTTTTGCTTCTGGAATCCCTATCCTTTTCCATTGGTCTATATGCCTGTTCTTGTACCAATACCAGGCTGTTTGATTATTGTAGCTTTACAAAGTTTAAAGTCTGGGAGTATGATACCTCCCACTTTGTTGGTTTTTGTTTTTTGTTGGTTTTTTTTTTGTTGAGGATTGCTTTGGCTATTCATGGTCGTTTATGTTTCCGTATGAATTCCCATACTGTCGTTTCCAGGTCTGAGAAGAATGCTATTGGTAATTTAATGGGCATCAATTATGTAGCCGTTATGAAATGATATTTGCCTTAAGGTATTAATTTCAGTCCTATACATAATATTGATCCTTGTCAATCTGATTAGAAAAAATTACATTCTATTGTTACTTTAATTTGTATGTTTTAAGAGTGTAAAATTGAAATTTTTAATATGTATAGAACATTTTACTCTTTTCTGCTTCATAATAGGCTTAGTCACTTTCCTGGGCTATTTTTCCTTTAGTCTATTCTTTTTTTCTTATTGATTTATAGATTTTTTATACTTTATTGATTTAGATATGCATTTTATACTTTAAGGATATTATAATTTAGTTATATTCATTGCTAACATTTTTCAAGTTCTAACTTAACATTTTATTTTATAGATGACTTTGTTTTACACAAGTTTTGCTGCTATATGGAATCAAATCTATCAATGTTTTTCATTGTGATTAATTTCATTGCATTTATCTATAGATGTAGAATTTCAGTGGTTTAATATTTGGGATTTAATTTTCTCATCCATGTGGATTTTATTTTGTAGTTATTAAAGAAAATACTTATTTGCTTACCATAGGGTAAATGAAATGTAACCAATCAATTTTACGGATTTTACCATATTCTTGTTTCTTAAGTGATCTTGAGACTGTTTCAGGGCTTTATTTTTGTCTGTTCCTTTCAGATGCTTCTTTAATTTGGCTTAGTATCACTCTTTTTTAATTATTATACTTTTTTGATATTTTTATATCAGTTATTACTAATCAAACTTTTTCTTATTGTTATTCTTCATTTATAAAAAACAGATTCTCTATGGCTTATACTTTCAGATGAATTTTAGAATAATTTTATTAGTTCTCCCCAATCCTATTTTTATTTTAATAAAATGAATAAAACTTGTAAGTTAATTTTAGAAAAACTAAAGTTTTTTCAATAATTAGTAATCCATCTAAATACATAAGATAGCTTTTTAATTTAATATTTCAAAAGTCAATTCAATAAAACTTTCTTTTCTTCACATATATCTTGAACATTCCTTATGGAAGTTATTTTAGACATTTTATGCTTTTTTGTTTTTGTCATTATGAACTGAATTGTTTTCCCTTATTACAACTCACTGAGATTATCACTGTTACATAGGGAGATTATTAATATTTGTTTATTAATATTCATTTCTACATTCAATTTCTTGTAGTTTCTTAGTAAATTTATGAGTGTTTCAGTTGAGTCTTTTAAGTTTTCAGCAAAATTATCAAATCTTCAAATAAATATAATTTTTAATACTCATTTCCAATATTTATTACTATGCTTTGAATCTTTCTCAGGACACAAAACTTACAGAACAAAATTAAAACCAGTCATATTTTATCTTGTTCATGATCTGAATACAAATATCTCTTATTTATCTATTAAATAAGTTTGTAAGCTTATAAAGGTAATTTTAGATGATATTCTTTATCATAAAAAAACTTTTTTGGTTTCTAAAATTTAAACAAATCAAGTTAAATTTGTTAAGTAGCTATTGAGATCTCCTCATAATTTTTCTTACTGAACCTATCACTAAAGTATATTTAACTAATATATTTTTTAATATTAAATTATCCTTAGGTATGTGCAATAAACAATATTTGGTAGCAAATATTGCTACATTTGGAAAGATCCATTATTTCCATGAAAATTAAAAAGTGCCTAATGTCTCTCTTTTTCTTAAATTTCATTTTATTTTTAATTGACAAATAATAACTGTGTATACCTATAGATGTCAATGTGATGCCTCAATTGTGGAATGGTCAAATCTGTCTAATTAACATGTTCATCTCCTCATCCACTTATTTCTTAGTGGGGAGAACATTTGAAATCTACTCTTTTAGCTGAAATGCGTAATAACTTAGTCCCCAGGCTAAGCAAAAGAACACCAAAACCAACTCCTCCTTCATCTTCCCTTTCCAACATCTTCCCTTTCTCTCCTCACTCACCTACTACCTCAGCCTTTGGTAACCACTATTCTACTCTCTGCTTCTGTGAGTTTAACTTTAAAATTCCACATATAAGTGAGATAAGGAGATATTTGTCTTTCTGTGCCTGACTTATTTCACTTAGCATAATGTCTTCTAGACTCAACCTTATTGTCACAAATGAAAGAATTTCCTTTTTTTTTTTTAAAGGCTGAATGATATGCCATTGTCTATTTATAGCACATTTTAAAATCCATTGATTGATTGGTGGCCACTTCAGTTGTTTCCATATTTTAATTATTGTGAATAATACACCAATGAACATGGGAGTAAAAACATCTCTTTGATGTAATAATTTCATTCCTCTCTATATGAACCCAGTAGCATTGCTGGGTTATATGGTAATGCCATCTTTATTTTTCTGAGGCACATCCATACTGTTTTTCTTATAGCTGTACTAGTTTACATTCCAACCAATAATGTAACAAGTTTCCCTTTTCTTCACATTCTCACCAACACTTATCTTTTTTTAATAATAGCCATTCTAATAGGTGTGAGGTGATATCTCACTCTGGTTTCAATTTGTGTTTCCCTGATGATTAGTGATGTAGAGCATTTTTTTCATATATCCATTGGTCCTTTTTATGTCTTCTTTGTTGAGTGGTTTCGGTTCCTTATATATTTTGGATAGCCCCTTATCTGATATAAGATTTGCAAATGTTTTCTCCCAGTCTGTGGGTATTTGCCTCTCTGTTTTTTTCTCTGCTGTGCAGAAGCATTTTGGTTTGACATAATCCCATTTGTTTATATTTGCTTTTGTTGGCTATGCCTTGTAATCACATTCAAAAAATCATTGTCCAGACCAATATCATGGAGATTTACCCTATATTTTCTTCTAGTAATTTTACAACTTCAGATCTTACATGTAGGTCTTTCATTCATTCATTTGGAGCTGATTTTTGAACATAGTGTGAAATAAGGATCCAATTTTATTTGTCTACATGTGTATATCCAGTTTTCCCAGACCATTTATTGAAGAGAATGTCTCTCCCATTGCATGTTCTTGACACCTTTGACAAAAATCAGTTGTCTGTAAATTCTTGAATTTATTTCTAGGCTGTTTAGTCTGTTCCACTGGCCTGTGACAGTTTTTATACTCATACTATGCTGTTTTGATGACTATATCTTTGTAGTATATTTTAAAGTCAGGTAGAATACTATGCCTTCATCTTTGTCTTTTTCAATTCAAGGTTACTTTGGCCGTTTGGGGTATTTCATGGTTCCACATGAATTTTAGGATGATTTTTTTCTATTTCTGTGAAAAATATCAGTAGAATTTTGACAGGGATTATAATGTCTTTTTTGATCATTCTTTGTAACTTTTCCCCACTGTTATTGGCCATTAAGTATTTCATTTCTACTTGGTTCAATATTGGCAATTAATGTTTTTCTAAATTATCATCTTATTTTCATATGATTTTTGACACTAAAATAGTATACTCTTAACTAAACATTGCTATTTCTTCTGTATCTTTTGCCATACATACTGATGCAATTTGATGGTTTTGTTTCTTTTGTTATATTTTCATTCAATGATTCAAGCCTTGGAACCATTAAATCTAATATATTTTAATATATCGATTTCTTGCTTTCATCTTTATTTCCTTATTCCGACTTTCTTAAGATTTGTTTTTATTCATTTTCTACATTTTTTTCTTGAATGTTTAGCTTATTTATCCTAATTTTTACTTTAAAAAATGAAAATCTGTGTGCCTTTAAATGAGCCTCTTGGTAGAGTTTATAGCTGTATCCCTAAATGTGTAAATGCAATTTTCTAATTTTCTTCGTTTTTTAAAATACTTTGTGATGGTGGGTTTTACTTTTGACTAGCTAGTTATTTAGGAGCAGAATCTTAATTTCTAGGAGTTTTGGTTTGTTATTGATATTAATTAAATTTCTATTACAAGGCATAGTCTTTCTTTATACTAAGCAATGTTGTGATCTTTATTAGACTCTTATCGATAGCATTTTTAAAGTTCTCTATATCTTTTTTCTTTTGCCTATTTGACCAAAAACTAACCAAAGTATGACAAGATCATTCACAGTAAATACTTATCTACCTCCATTTCTAAAAGATTTTGTTATGTTTTCATTACTTAAGAGATGTCCTTTGGCATATCTTCAATTTGAATTGTGACTTTATTTATCAATATTTCAAAAATTCTCATTGCCTCTTTGAATGCTTTTTTCTTTGAATTCAACCTTACCTGAAATTAGTATTTTCTAGCATTTTATTTTTGTCTTTATCTTATGAGTTTCTCATTTATTATTATTATTATTTTAAGCTTTGTAATTCCATGTTAAGCCTTTCCATCTGGGTGGGGAGCATATCTAATGACAACAGAAATATACATGTAATTCCGCGTTAAGGCTGTTGTAATTCCATGTTAAGGCTGTAATTCCGTGTTAAGCAACAGTTATAATATGTATTATAGTTATTTTTTCTTCCCCATATTGATCTCTTCTTTCTATTTACTTGTCCTCAAAAGAAGAGACTTATTGAGAGGTAGTGTTTACCAATCTAGAATGTGTGTGAATACTTTTGCTAAAGTCTACAATTAAAGTACCCCACGAAGCCCAGGTTAGTTCAACAAGCAGACTTGTGGGCTGAAGTGAGAACTTATCTACACCATTTTTAGGTCCTCTCACACTCTGATCAGATGGATTGATGCAGTCTCAAGCATCTATATCTATCTGCTTCTCCCCAGAACTTATACTCACTTCTAGTGTTTTACTTCTGGGGACAACACTTCCAAGATGTAGGGTAATATGCCTGTGTCCTATTCCCATTACTTTTTTTTCAGTTTTTAAAATTTTATTTAATTTTTTATTGGCATATCAGATGTACATAGGATCATTTGATACATTAATATGATCAAACTAAGGTAATTGGAATGTCCATCACCTTAAATATCTATTCCCATTACTTCTTGTCCTATGGTTTTATGGGGTTACACTTCTTGATACAGTTTGGAAGCAGAGGGACTTAGTTCTGTGTAGTGGTATAGCAGGATATATGAAAGGGTTTCTTTTCCTTTACTCACCCTTCAAAAAAAAAAAAACAGCAGTTACGCATTAGAGCAACAGCTAGTAATATTCTGTCTAGAACTCACCTTGATTGTCTCCTATTCACCTCATTGGTGCTAGAGGGACCCTCTCCCCATCCTAGATAGTATGAGATAGTGGGAAAATACTCCTGACATCAAAAAGACGAAACTGACAGCAGGTTTATTAGCTACATACATTCAATCCCATTTGTCTATTTTTGACAAAAATACAACCTGAGAGAGAAGCCATGTCTTGCATGGTCACATGGGGCTTGGGAATACAGTGAACAAGCAGGGTCTGAAGGGGGCAGATTTTGTAGTAATAAAGGGTTGAGGTGATCCATGACTTCTGTAGAAGGATGTGATTGATTTATTTGAATAATGTCGAAGGCTAGCAGGGAAGTGAACCTGCTAAATTGAGGGCTGCGAAGAGTGTAACTGGTCTGACTAATAGGGGATCTAGCCTGGTGGGAGCCTTTCCCTCTAGGTGGGGAGCATATCTAATGACAACAGAAATATACATGGTTAGGCCTTTGGGAGCCTGTGAGGCTTATAGACATCAAAACAACAGATTAAAAATGTTGAACCTTATAATATAGGTTATTAGATTGGAGACAGGTAAAATATGTTTCTCTTTCATGTTAGGAATTTGTGCTGTTTATAGTATTATAGTATGTGTGAGTCACCATATATATTTCTCAATCCAGTTTTAAAAGTCTTAAATTTAATGTAAACTACTCCAAGAATCTCTTCACAGTAGGTTAAATGTCTGTCTCAGGATTTGGGTAGAAATGTTGCCTTAGGTATTTTAGAAGGAATTTGGGGTAAGCTATATCAAAGAATGCAATCCAGACATTTTTTAACTGTTGAGAAGATGATAAGGAAAGTCATAAAAGCAGTATGTCTATTAGCACCAAGAGGGGTGCATTTGGTGTAAGAGTAGAAACATAAGGGTTCTAATGAATAATACTTGACTTCTCTGTGCCTTCACTCTTTAATCTGTAAACTGAAAGAACTTGTCTAGATGATTCTATAGTCCTTTTGCCTCTAAAATGACTAGGATAATTTAAGATCAATAGGAACACTTTGGCATCTATAAGATCTAATACTCCAGAGTAATCACCAATTGCAAGTCCCCTGCTAATCTCTGAATCCATTTTCTTAAGCAATTTGCAATGTCCATTTCCTGGTACATGGAAACTTCTTTAAAAAATGATTTTCAAATGAACACATAAATTTAGCCAAGTAATAATATATATGAGGAATTCTGAACAATGCTCTACTACTCCAACATTATTACTAATTGGTTACACTATTAAAGCACATAACTAGGGTTCACTGTGGGATTTAAAATGGCATGTGATGAAGGACCCACCAGACCCTTTCTGTGGCACATTTTTTCTCATGTTCCTGTTCACCTAATGGGAGATCTGGAGAAGTTCAGTTAGTCTTATTCTAGACCTGAATCTTCACTTTGTCTCCTTTTGCAAGGATGCTCCTGATTTCAATCAGCCACTAGAAATGTCAGATGAAAAATGGCACAAATGTGAATTACGACAATAAAAGTTTATAAGCTACTAAAATAAAGTTATAGTACCTAAGAGCTGAGTCAACTGACAATGTTAAATGGAACATTTTACAACTAGTCCTGGGATAATGATTTTTTTTTTTAATGGCACATAGAACATGAAGAAATATCTGGCAGGAAACAGGCCCAAGATCAAGCTCAGGCTACATGATTTTGTGTGAGCTACCTCGAAAGGACAGGAGGAGGTGGCAATCTAAGGTTTATAGAGTGCCCCCTCTGTGTCTAGCCCTTGAGGACCATTATCTTTCTTCTCATAACAACTCAGTGAGGTAGGTATTTTCATTATTCTAGAGAGGAGGCACTGAGGCTCAAGTGGTCCAGTTATTTGCTTAACAACAAAACTGTGAATAACAGGGGCTAGATTTCCCTTAAAAAGTCTGTCTGACTCGAAAACCCTTTCTCTTTTTACATCTTTTAGCTTCCACTGCTGTCTCTTCACATAGACAGATAATCTCTGTATAAATAAAGCAAATTTTAGGTTTCCTGAGGAATCTTCCTGTCTGACTTGATGCAAGTGTTTGTTCCGTGCTATCGATTCAGGTGATGGTTCCCTTTACCATGGAGCCTGCCATGTAAATTAGCTATAGCGAATGTTTAATTATAGCTAAATAAGTCAGAAATATGGGACCAAAATGAAGATCGGAATTAGAAAGCCAAACACTAAAAATTATATTTAAGAAAGAATACAGGAGCATTATAAAGACTTTAAAGAGATGATATGCCAAACCTTAGGTGTTTGTTTTTTAGATAGCTCTGCTCACAAAATGTTTTGTGTATGCCTGCAAATTTCCACTACCTTTCTCTAATTTTCTAGTACAACAGTTTCCTGTCCTGTCACCCCATACCCCCAAATACCAGATCAACGAGCTTCTCATTCATGCCCACCACTTGTCCCCAAAGACAGACACAAGGATTCTGGCATGCCCTGGAGGGTCTGGTGTTGTCCCCCAAAAGGCTGGTATTTGCTGTAATCACACAATTTCTTTGAAATATTATGTTTTACCTTTAAAGATCTTACAAAATTTATATTATTCTCTCTTATCTGACTCTTATTCTATAAAGACAGTCCTTTTAATCACTTACTATGAACCAAAATTCATGTTCCAAGAAGAATTAATGTCATGTTAATTCTGAGGCTTCACATGCTCTGTGCAAACTTCTCTAACTCTAGCCAGAGAAACACGATGATAAAATGGTATAATCGCATGACATGCAAAGTGCTGATGTGAAATGAAAAGGACAGAAATACGACTGGGATATTAATTCAAGAGGGGGAAAAAATAGGACAGTTTGAATAGGCTTAACAGGATGGTTGAGTTCCTCCTGAAAATAAGTGAGATGGTATCTCATCTTATCTTGACCTGCACCCTCAACTCCCTCTATTCAAGTCCAATCAAATGTTTAGTTCCACACACACACACACACAAACATATTATGCACGTGCATGCACAAAAGTACACACATACACATTAAAAGGGCTACACAATACCCAATAGACATATAGAAAATATCATTGCTGTTTTTAAAGTATTGCCTAGAACTCAGTGCTGCATGTATAATACATACAATATAATGTATTCTATTTTATACATTATATTAAATAATACCTCAAAATCTACTGAAGAAAAGTTGAAAGTGTGTGTGGATATAGATACAGAGATATAGAGATAGATAGACACAGAAATATAAAGTGAGACAGAATTATAGCAAAGATTCAAAGTAAAAGTCAAAACATAGGAACAAATTAAAATAATTACCTTGAATCCTGAATAGTTTCATATATACCTAGTACGACATCATAAGGAAGTGGGGATAATTTATTCAATGATATTAAACTGAAGAAAGTACTTATCAGGTCAAAAGAAAATCTCCATGTAAACCAGAGATTGCAAGTAATTTGATCAACAGGGTCTGTATATTGTCATAAAGTAACCCCAGGGTTATCAAAATTGTCAAAAATAATGTAACATCTGCCACCTGTGTATAGCATCTCATTAACCTTTCAATTAGCAAATGCAACAGACTATCTGGTGATGGAAAATATTTTACATTTATTCGGTAGATATTGGCCAAATAATCCGTAGGTGCCAGGCACTGTGCTAGATACTAGAATATAAGGATAAATACAACACAGTTCCTACAAATTAATAGAATTATGAGGATTGCCTTTACATGACCAGTTCTTCTGACATCTGTATTGTATGATGCAAATTAAGGGTGGTTTTTTGACCTTCAAAATATTTGGGGTGCCTTGTTTATCATTTTACTGTTAATTACAGAATTAATTGAATTTTGACAATGAAGTTTCACATGAACCTTTTTGTTTTGTAGATATTATTGAAGCGAATAAAGCTCTATGAATTGTGGAATGATAAAATATTCACAGAAACTTACAACTCTGCAGCTGAATAACAATTACATTTGTTCCAAACAGGTGATTGGTTTCCAAACACATTAAACAAAGGCAATTTAGAAAGTTTCTTCTTCTTCCTGGCATCATTAACATTGTTGAACATCCTGGGATTCTGGAGTGTTTCACAAAGGTAAGTGTGTGGTAAGATGAACAATTTCTGAGTCCAGGAAATACTGGTCTGGGAACCAACACTGAGCCAGGAGGAATTCCCTATGCCATGACTGGACAAATTAGCATATTAGAGAAATTTAACAGATTATTCAGAGCAAGAAATTCAATTTAGACTTCACTTTTCCCATCGATTCTCATAATAAAATAGTGCTTTACTAGATTCTAAAACAAGATTTTTTTCCTCTACTATGTAGTACCACTTTAAAATTAGAAATAACCATATTGATAATAAAAATGAATGAGTCATTATCATTAAAAGCAAATATAATTAAACAAATAACTATGAATCTAATGACGCTTGAGATTTGGATCCCATTCAGGCCTTTAAATCAGCAGTGACCATTTCAAGGTCAATAGCAAGCTGTGCAAAATCCCTTAGTTTGTCACCTGAGACCATTCAGTAAATGTCATCTACTATCTGTCCATTACCTCTCCCCCCCAGCCGACCCCTGGCATATCCTTGGATAACTGTGTGCTTTTGAGCAAATTGTCTAACCTCTCTGAGCCTCTGTTTTCATGCCTGTAACATAAAGACAATAATACCAACCTCTTCTAGGTTTTAGGGGAATGAATTTTGATAAAGGGCTAAGCCCAATGTTTGTCACGAAGTAGGAACTAGACAGTTTTTTCATTTTCCTCACTTCCTCCCATCTGTGTATCTCTTTAGTCATTTAGTCATATATTATCCTATCCACTGTCACTTCTCCCTGGCTTAAATCATTATTTTATTCAACTCACAAATCTCTTTTTGAATATCAGCCATGTAATTGGTAGTATCATAAACTAAAAAAGATGCAAAGTCAGTAAGTCAATACATGTTTAGTGCCACAAATTCTGCTCTCATGGGACTGATGGTCCAATATGAGCAAAAGGATTAAACTCCATGCAAGGCAGAATTGATGACAAAATTAAAAGGCTTAGTGGCTCCCCGAATTTTTACATTTCTTACCCTCCAAAGTATGTAAGTTGTCAAACGGATTCTCCACAATGTGTCATTTTCCTAAATGCTGGTCTCATTCTTAGACTGAAAATCAAAGTAGAGAATCAGAGTCTTGCAGAAAGATTCAACAGGAATGTCCTCCGCTTTGTAGCAAAACAGATCTGGTGATAAAAGCTGAAGCTGAAGGCAGGGCCTCTTTCCCCTTCATTCACTGCCTCCAAACATAAGAGTTGCCTGCCTGCCATTTTTCACAAACCTGTTTTGTCTCTCAATTTTTACTTTGTCTCCTGCTGTAAGGTTTGACTTTGCCAAATTACTTTCATGAAGTGATTCAAAAAGCATTCTTGAGAGTCAGCCTAGCTAAAACCAGTTCCACACTTATCAGCTGCACAAACTTCAGCAAGCTGTTTAACCTTGCTAGGCCTAAGAATAGTAACTGTGTCATAAACCTGTTGAGAGGATGAGCAAATACTCTGAAATGCCAGCAATAATAATAGTAATGGTCTCACAGTTAGCCTTAAGCTCCTGTCTTCCTCCTTTTTATTCCTCTCCTAGACCTGAGGTTTGGCCAAGATGACCGTGATCATGGACAGAGTTCAGGTAGAAATTAACACTGCAACCAGAATCTTTTAGCTCAGGGATTAACTCATTCATTCATTCCATCAACATGCTAAGCATTGTTCCAACGACCTGAAAAATAGAATTGAAGTAGCCAATGCATCAGTCTGTGTGGAGTTAACATCTAAGGTCCAAAGTATAATATTCAAATGGGATTCTTTCTCTGTGATTGTGTAACAAGTGAGTTAGATAAAGAAGTGAGAAAAGGTGAGCTAGGGTGCAGAGAAAGAGGTAAGAATCAAAATATACAAAGCACCAGAGACTGAAGGAACCAAAATTGAGAAAAAACTAAGTAAAAATGCAGGACTTATAAAGAAATAAATCTGATTCTCAATAAATCTCCATCTCCTGTCTACTTTTTTTTCTCCTGCATACTTTCTAGGGAAGGAAAAGAGAGAGGAGGAGGAGGAGGAAACAAAGCAGGAAGGAAAAAGTTAATTAATTTTCCATGTATTGAGCACCTTCTGCATCCAGATGCTACACACACACAAGAAACCTCATTTAATCTCCATCACCTTCCTGTTCATGGATCTTAACACTCTACCTTACACACAAGAAAACTAAAGTGCAAAACTAGTGAAGTAAATTGACCAGGTTCACACAACTAGGATTCGAACCCAAAGTGTTTGTCTCCGTAGCCCATACCCCTACACTCCTCTACTGTGCTGCTTCCAGGTGCCATAGAAGAGTCTTCTTCTTGCCCTCTGACATTCCTTAATTCTTATAGGTTGGGAGAAAACTCGCCCTTTCAGTAACTAGACCCACTACCAGCTGTTGATCAACAACTCCACAGGAAAAGAATGGGTGTTACATGAAAGAAGAGACTGGAAAATTTGCCTTCAGAGATTAAGTAGCTAGAACCAATAATATAGTGCAAAGACAAATGTTGCCCGGAGAACTACTGGCCTTTGGGATTAGAAAGACCAAGTCAAAAGAGTTAAGCAAGGAACAGTATGGAACCTAAAGGAAATAGATGAGTGTCTGCAGTGAGGAGTGCATGATTCTGATTTATTTCTACACTGATTATTGTCAAATACTAATGAACGATAAGCATGCAAGAAAACAAGAGAAAGCAGTGATGTTCCAGGGACATTATTAAAACATATTATTTATAGGTCAAATAGTATTTGATTCATCGTTATCAATCACAATCAACTTTTTACCAAACCCATTACTAGGTTTGTTCCAAGCCTAGTAATGGTGGCAAATCTATCAAAAACAGAACAATTCCAACTCATTCTTGTCCCCACAATCTTAAGGACAGTGAATTAATTATGAGACAACATCCTTACCAATATACAGGTAGTATTAACTTAACCTGTCTTAGCATCTAAGACAACTCCACCACCAAGCCTGTATTAGTGTGACACAGTCCTAGTGTAAATCCCAGAGCCAAGCTAATCTTGTCAGGATCACTGGAATATCCCCTCATATCCCAAGCTGAGTACATTTAAAAATTATCCATAAATATCAGCCCAGACTTACCTCTCACATGTACAAAAACAAACAGCCAACCAATTCACAATCAAATCTGAAATAGTGCAATGGTGACATGTCATACCTGAAGAACTTCAGCTTAGGAGTGAAGGAAGTAGGCGGATGAAATGTCTTTTCCCTTTTGAAAATTATTAGGTAAATATGCTTAATATACATATGTACTCCACACTGGATGCTAAAATTGAAAAGAAGTATAGATGTTCCAGGAGGGAGGGAGCAGGAAAGTGTTTTTATAACTTAGCACTACTATCCTTCCAGTGTTGTAAAACACATCTTAAAGCTGACATTATTGCACTTTGTCAAATATACCAGTGGTCTTTTGTGCATATGTGTAACAATTATTGAAAGTAACATAAATCCGAGAAAAATGACCAGACTATTCAGTCAGTATTCAGTCTCTTATAGTTTCAGGTATGTTTCAGAAAAGAAGGTAAAATTATCTTCTGAAACCTTCACAAATCAAAAATAGATGGCTGACCCTAGCCACTTATGTATATGTATGTGATTAAATTAAACTTATAGCTCATATTCATTTGTACAAAAAATATTTATTGAACATCTACTATATATCTGGTAATTGAGCAGTGAATAAAGCAGTTTGAAATATCTATCCTACTAGAGCTTTCCAGAAGTGTATAAGAAAACAATTTGCTGTATCAGCATCATATCATAGGGGTCAAAGGCCATAATTCAGAAAATTAAGTTCCGGTTCAAAACTCAGGCTCTGCCAACAACTAGTTATATGAACCTTACGCAAGTTACTTTTAAACCCTTTTTTGGAAACTTCTGTTTCCCCAATCTGTGAAATGGGATAATTCCATCCCACCCCGGCATGGTGCCTGGTACTTAGAAAACACTCAGGAAAGCTAGGTTTTTTTGAAGATCAGGGAATAAGAGTGCACATTCTAGAAATATATTAATGAATTTCTTCTTCAACAATTCTGTTTTTTTACATAATCTCAGCATCAATTTTACAAATCCCCATTGTGTCTGATAAACCTTTTATGAGTCCTGACCACCATGAAATCTATAAAGTCAATAGGCTTTCAGACTTCCCACTGTCTCTCTCGCTACCAGGATTGAAGAAATGCACTACAGTTTGCAAAAAAAAAAGAAATGCCATCTAAAGGTCCTTCTGAGACACCTTCCTATGTACAAAAATGCCTTTTGTCCTTTTATAAAGACTGTTCTGGGGAGCAGTGCTCTTAAATAATCGTCACTGTTTTGTCAGTATCTATGAGTCTATCATAAAAGGTAGACAAGCACAAGGAGGAAAGCGAATGATTTATCAAGTCATCTACATCTGGTCCTAAGAAAAGCTTTTTTTCTTTCTTTTTTAGATATTGTAATCTAAATCATTTTAATGTCCAGAACATCAGTGGAAGTAATCTTGAAGAAACACTTCTCCTCGACGAAAAGTCTCTGAAATTTTATGGCAGTATACAGGAATTTTCTTCAAGTATTGATCTTTGGGAGACAGCCCTATGAAACCACATTTGAGTCTTCTGTCTTAAGAGCACAATATTCATTGTTTTCTTCTTCAGTTGAACATTTTATGCGCTTTTGTGGAAGAGTCAATATATATGGGAGTGACATTTTGAATATTATCTGTGTACTTTATTTACAAAGACTAATTATGACCCATCTAGTAAACTAGTATGCTTTTGCATTAATATGCTATATGTTAGAATTAATAAAGTAATTTCAAAGTTTAGGTGATGCCTCTATGACAAAAAAATGACAGTTTTCTATACACCAATGGTATTTTACAACTTTTTATAATAGCTCAGTCATTAAAAGCAACACATATGATATTTTTTAGAGTTTTAATGAGTCTTTAGATGCAAAATAACAGTATGTTAATAGTCTCTCTTTTAAAACACTTTTAATACCCTTATTACATGCCACATACTTTGCTTATATGCCAGATACATCTGAGTAAATAAATATATGATTTTGCTCTACTTGATCTTGATATTACGCCAAGACATGAATTGATTACAGAAATTTTCTCTGAATTCAAAAGCAATGTTACCAAAATAGATATTCTTAACAAAGAGAGATTATCCACTTACCAAAAACATTGAAAAACGAATGTCAATGATGGAATGATTGAGATGAAAGGAAATAAGAAAATTAAGCAAAGTAGAATGAGTTCCGAGAGAAGAGTAGATGACAAAAGCAAACAGAGCTGCTTAAGAGGTACTATATAACTGACATCATTTGGTCTCCACCACCAATTCAGATGCTTTCAGAAAATCATCTTCTAAAGGAGTTTCTTCTTCCATAAGCAAAGAAATACAGAAACTTTTTAAAAAATCAAATAAAACTAAGGTCTATAGCTTTATAGCAGTGCTTGTCAAAATTTGGTTGCGCACCACCTGCTACAGGCGAATCTTTCTGACCCCTACACAGAATGCCTCTACTCAAAGTTTTTCACAGATTGGGGTTCAGGAACTGGTGGATTGAACAAGCACACCCAAATCATTCTCTCTTTTTAATTTAATTTAATTTTAAAGTTGTGAGGTGCAAGTCAGGATTACATACATAAGTGGTTAAGTACAGGTGAAGTTTTGGCCTCCCACTGGACCTCATTTCTCCTGGATTAGAATCAGGCATCCTTATTGATGTTATGTGGTCCCCCCCGCCCCCCACCGCAGTGTCCTCCTGCTGTCCCCAAATAATTCTTATACCCCATAAAGATTGAAGCCATTGCTTTACAGGACAAGCTATGCTGGATAGGATAGGTGAGTTTCTCAGCTGACTGCAAATGATTCTGCAATTAAGTACCTCCCCTGTGTATACATAAAATATATTAGATCTGTAGAATAAAAGATGTATTCAACTTGATTAGGTGTGATATGCATTTGTAATTGCAAAAGAGCAGCTGTAAAGCACCAGGTGTTTCTCTTACTCAAACTATTTTTTATTTGAGGACCAAACGAAAAGACGAGCACTTACAGGAATAAATTCTTTCCCTGCAACTTTTTCAAATCCCTCTTTGTTTAGCAATCACTCCTTGGCAAAACAGTAAAGCAGACCCCTGAAATGCCTTAGAAGTTTTCCATGCTGCAAAAGGTTAAGTGCCAAATTCACAATTTGGGTTTAATGAATGCCCAAAAGATCAAGAAATCTTTTAACACCTCACCTCAGTACAAGGGGGAAGCTAACAGTCTCTTTCGGTGTTAGAAAAGAATCTGCTTTATTATTTTGTGCGCATCCCCCCACAAATTTCCTTTATCTCCTTAATTTCTACATTATAATGGAAAAGGTATCCATTATGCTTTCACTCATCCTTAGAGATGAAACATCTTTAGAATTATAAAGTTGACCCAAAGCAAACACCAAAAGAGCTTAGAATTCTCACATTGGCTTTGACGCTCGTGATTAGCTAAATTGCAGTAACGACACGGGCTTCAATTCGGAACAGGATGCGTTCACGCAGCAGTTTCTTCTCTAGTGCCTAGCAACATTATCATTGAGCACCTGGAATAGTTTAGGCATTAAGTGTAATTGGTTTTTCTTTACATAAATCTGTAGCTTTGTAAATAAGCGAAGCATTTCAGCTTCTATATAACACCAATTAAATTAAAGGGATGCGTTGTTTGCAGAAGCCTGCTGAGTTCCGTACTGTATTTCTCTGGTAATACGCTCAGTGGCGGGCAAAGTTCTGGGTCCCTGCAGTGTTCCATTTACTCCAGCCACTTGGTGCCAAGGGTCTATGCCCAGCCACTCATTTGCTCCATTTTTCACCGGTGGTGAAAGGTTGGGAAAGTGAAGTCTCCCCTAAGAAGCACCTTCTGTGCTCTATTTCTGTCCACAATCAAGGCCTGAAAGAGAAGGTATTTGAAAATGTTTTCTGTGACCTGCAGAGCACAGGTCTGACCCCATCTGATTTTGTTCACAACTGACAGTAATATCTCTTTTCTCTTTCTATTTTTCTTGTAACACTTCAATCCAATGCTGCCAAAAGTCACTACTCTGAGCCTGTATATGAAATTAAGAAAATCATGTTATTTTTATAGGAGTTTATGAGTGAAAAGATGTTTTCATCAGAGTGACTTTTTTTAATAGCACAAAATAACATTCAGAGATATGCTTGTGAAAGTGAGTAGATTTTTCCAGTCCCCTTGGATGTTTCTGCTTGTTTTCTCTTTACTCGGCTTAATCTCTTATCTCTCATATCTCCTTCAGGTAATCTTGATTTATAGCATTCATTCCACCCTGGTCAACCTCTAATTCTCTTGGTTTCTGAAAGTGTTTTTTCAACTATCAGAGCAACAGTATCACTAAATACCAGTTCATAATTCAAAAAAGTTCTCTATTAATATTGTATAATTTGCAAATTGAAGGACAGAAACTAATCCCTTCTGAAAACCATCAGGACCCCTTGTTCTATGAAAACAAAGCTTCTACTTGGCATTACCAAGACCAAACTAGTCTGACTACAGGCATCTACCGTCTCCACTGCAAGAGAAGCCAGCACACAATTACCGACCACAGGCTTATAAGTAAATCTCTCAAATATAATCAGCAGCCACTTGGTGACAGCACACAGGTGCTGCTAAAATTCAGGTCCACTTGTAGAGCAGGAAAATTAGAGGAACCACTCCTAGAAACAACTGACTTTTATGTCACCCTTCCAGTTTACAAGTTTCTATCACACATAATATCACACTTGATTAGCACCACCACTCTGGGAGGTAGGCACATTTTAGCATGCCCATTTTGTAAATAAGAAATTGCAGCTCCTGAGACATCAAGTGACTTATCAAGAGTCACTCACAGATTTAGTAGGTGACACAGACAGGACTTGAACTTTGGTCTGCCATCTCAAAAGTGCTATTTTCTTCTACAAACAGTACTCATAATATTACCAACACTGGATCATCCCTAGCCACTTCGGCAAAAGACCCTCTATATCATCCAAAAGGAAACAAGAATGAGAAGATCATGTCAGGGTTAGAGACCCTGACAAAATGGTTAACAAAACAAACATCATTGTAACATCTCTTCATCCCCACACAGCACTCCTGTGAAATCATACACAGTCCCCATGTGGACTGAGGTGGGTGTCAGAAGCATCTACTGGAAAGACCCACCCAGACTGAACATCATGGCAGGGGAGGGGGATCTCAATCTCAAAACCATCCTTTCCTTCTCGCTACATCAAAATAATTTAGATGTGCTACAGTTAATTGCAAACTGCCTTAGAAAAGAGTAATTTGAGGGGGAAAAAAGGACCCTGAAAAGTGTTACTGATTGTGAAGACTCGTACCACTTGTAAAGTGCAAGACATGTTCGAAGTGTTTTGGGTATATTCACTCATTTCATAATCGCAATAACCCTATAAGTTAAATACAATAGTTAACCGCATTTTACAGGTAAGAAGCATGCATAGAGGAGTTCACAACTTTCCAAAGGTTATGCAGGCAGTATAAGTCAAGATTTGAACCCAAGGAATTTGACTACTTAATCTGAGCTCTGCCTATGTAAATTGCTTCTCAGTATAGCTATTATCTACAGTAGGTTTTTCTATATTCCTAGAGGAATCCCAAAGAAGACAATGCTTTGCCCAATGGATTTCTGTCGTTTTCTGTCTCAACAAACAAGAATGTGACTTCTTCCATCAATAATTACCAGATTGAAGCCACACTGACTCTCAACATCCCTATATTGCACCCCTCCCTCTCCTTTCATGAATAATTACAATCTCCTGCTTAGATGTGAAAGTAGACAGATATTATGAGAAGAATAAATATTTTACCAGTAATACCCAGAAAGATGAGAGAAGACAGGCAGTTGGGTGATCTGAGTAAGAATTGTTACGAGAAGGCAAGGCAAAGAGTTTGTTAAATGGTGTGGACAGTGAGGGGAGAGAGAAGGGGCTCATAGCCATGACTCCCGGGGAAAAATTTCAGGTGTGGCAGTGAGTGAGCAAATCTATTTAGCAATTGTTATAGAAGTACCTTTCCAGTGTTCCTTAAATCACAATGTAAGCTCCCTGTTTCTCATATAAAACAGTCATAATTTGATCAGAATAGGTCAGCCAGGCTCTCTGCTTTCTTAGCCTCAACACAGACATCCCTGACATTTTCTGGGACTCCTCCAGCCCTGGTCTCCAGTGTACATAAAATTATCAACGATAATCAAAGATAGTGATTTTAAGTCTTTCGCTCTCTCTCTTTCTCCCTTCTCCACCCCCCCCCAGGCTGTGGGTTCCACTGAGGACATGTTAAGGAAGGCCTCTACAGTAGAATGGATACTATTTGACAGCTGGGATCATTTCTCCGGGTGATAAACTCATAGAATTTACAAACTATTAAATAACAGCAGCACCCAAATCCCAATCTATCATCCATCACAGACAGGTTCAAATCTATCTCCTGGCTGGAAATCAGTTTGTTTCTTAAGCCTGCTAAACCACAAGTGATCAAATTTCACATCAATACAGTAATGAGTCAATAGCCTTTGACAAGCATCTATTACCATGGTAGCAGAGAGTCGGGAACACATTTAAAGACATTTATGCAAAGAGCAAGGCGGCGGTTCTACCAGGAATAAAAGATGGAAAAGAGTGAGATAAATGGGAGGTAAAGATTTGGCAAAAATCAGAATTCACCATAATCTCAAAGAAGAAAACATCATGGCATCATCATGGAAAGTTTTCATTTTCCCAGAGCAGCCAATTGAAGCAAAATGAGAAGGAGAGAGAACATGCAAAATTTTAAAATCAGGGAAAGAGCTCTCCATCAGAAATGCCAGAGGGTAAGTATGAACTTCAAAACTGAGAGCAGTGGGTGGCCATCTGGAAACACTGATATCTCGTTTTGGCATAACGCCTAACACATAGTAGGTGCCTTGATTCATGAGCTGAGTATGACCCCCTTGAGCATGCCAACCTGCTTTTTACTATTTTCCCAAGCCAGTCTTCCACAAGTTAAACCTGTTAAACCTGTCTGACCAGTTTCTATGGTGGTGTCCCCAGACTTACATTTCTAGTGCAACTTCTGCCTTAGTGCAGTTCTGCCTTAATTCATTGCAGTCAACCGTGCCTGAAAGACAGGAGCAAACAAGATGGACAAGCGTGGCAGTGAGTGAACCATTTTACTGCAATTAGAAGTTCACAGAGAATAAATTATCCTCTAGTTCAAGCTGTCCAGCAGTAATTCTCATTAATAATAACACTTCAACAACAGTCTGCTTCCCATAACGACAGTGAGTGCTAGAAACTTTATCATTACTCTTGAAGCAGGAGTCGCAACCCAGCCGGCTAGCCCAGATTGCCATATGCAACACACAAAAGAAGGGTTTAAATGACAAAGAAGCTTGAATTTGGAACTGGCTGTGGAATTCACTGGCTAGATGAGCAGGTGGAACAACTCCAAGGGATTCTCTCCTTCAAGGCTTCTCTTCTAATGCATGCTAAACAGAACATGGATTTTCACAGTAGTGAGTACATCTATCTAGCAGGATACTTTCTTGAGGTCTCTCTTCTTGCCTCATCAGAGATGTCTCTTCCACTATAGTAACCCTGCTTTCTACACATGGCCACAAGATTATAGAGAATGGTGTCCATGAAGGCAGGGATTTTTGTGAAGATCTTCACAAACACACCCACACACATACACACACACACACGTATACATACACACACTCACACACCCACACACACACACACGGAGTCCCAGTCAGCAGTTGATGCTGTCATCTAGAAGTTTCCATGAAGGACTCTTCATGTCATCTCCCTACATGGCCTACTTTGAGTTTCTTCAGAACTTGGTGGTTGGTATTCAAAGTCAAATATCCCCTCCACAAAAAAAAAGAAAGCTAGGATTAAACCCCATTGCCTTTTATGCCCCAGCCTCAGGGACTACACAGTGTCACTTCCACCACATTCTATTTGTTGAGACAATCAGAAAGCTCTGCCCTGTACAGATATAAAAGACCAGCAATAGGTTCCACTTCTTCAGAGAAACAGCAAGATTCTAGACATTCAATTGGAAATAGAAATTATTAAGTTTAAAGATGAATAGATATCTGCTAGACAAACAAATGGCAGTGGCAGGAGCATTCCTGACAAGCTTAGGAAGTAGCATAATCAAAATACAGAAGTGTGGAAGAGCACAGCATCTTCTGGGAACTATAAGTCACCCGGTGTGACTAGACCACAAGACTCGGGGCACAGTAATATGACAGATTTCATATCAAAAAGATCACTCAGTCAGACATAGTGGCTTATGCCTATAATCCCAACACTTTGAGAAGCCAAAATGGGAGGATCGTTTGAGGCCAGGAGTTCAAGGTCACCCTGGGCAATGTAGCAAGACCCTGTCTCTACAAAAAAATATGTAAGTAAATAAAAATAATGAAAACAATACTCAGTCAAAAACGTAAAGGACAAAATGGCAGGGACTAGACAAGAGTTATACAACCCGATTAGGTGGGTGTCACTGTATCGGTAAGATAATAAGGTTTGAGTTAGGGTGGTTGTACTTGAGGAGAAGAGGGGATAAACTAAGAGATGCAAAGGTAGAATAGGAAGAAACCATTTACCGAATCTCTACTGTACATTAATTATTTGCTATAATTTTCACAGTAATTCCATATTTTAGAAGTATTATTATCCTTATTTTATATATAAAGAAACTGAGGCACAGAGAAGTCAAGTTACTTGCCCATTTCCCCACAAGCAGAGACAGAGTTCCTATTGTCCAACAATGATGTCCACACATCTAGTCACTAAGCTACACTGATTGGATGTGATGGTGACTAAGGAAAGTTCAGGACCATTGTCAGGTTTCTGAATTAAACAACTAAATGACTATCAACATGACAGAGATAAAAAATGCAGCAAGATGAGGATATGTACTTTGTATATCAACTTATATAACACATTTGACAAAGACCCTTAGACAGGAGATGATCAATAAAATTAATTACCAATGTTTTCCTCTTCTTCAACCAGTAAATATTTGTTGCATATTGTCTATACTTCCAAAATATTCATAGACATATAAATTAATATTTTTTCTCACCATTGTTTAAAAAAAAACGTGAAACCACCCATCTTTCCTATTTATTTCACTCCAAAAAAATTTTTACCCATTAATACAAATCACCTTGATATCATACCCTACATTCATCCAGTTTGGGGTCTAGAAGAGATAAAGAATCAGAAATCTCATTTATCAGAACAAAAAGTTTCTATCAATTTGTCATAACAAGTCTTCATTCTATGGAACTTGGAAGTTCCCCAGATACACAATTAAAAGTCTCTTCTTCCTTGATTCTTATTATAATTGAATTAAAAATGGAGTCAGAGCATCAAACAGATATTCACCATATAAGATGCAAAGAAACAGATAAGGTCTTGATTAAATATTGAATGTTTACATAAGAGTTGTTCTTTAAAAGAGACTAAGGCTTGGTAGAATTCACTTATTTTCCACTTTAGCAAACAGCAGTTGTTGAATTAATTGGTCCTCCTGCCTAAGTTTCTTAATAACAAGTGAAATTAGATTTACTTATCTGCCATGTTTGCCAATGGTTATGCCTTATGTTCTTGTTTGGAAGGCAGGGATCAAGTCGATAAAAAATGTTTAGGCTGTGTAGTATGAGTCCAGCCTTAGAAAAGCACTGCACAGTACATATAAGAAGCCAATCTCACTCTAAAGTTACTTAAACTCTCTTTTGGCAGATAGCATATTCTCTAATGAAATAAAAAATAAGATGCATAAAAGTAAACTGTTAAGTTGTATGCTATATAAAAAGAAACAAAACTAGATATTAAGGGTTACCTATTAGAAGCACACACCATCATCTATGAAATTGATTAAGCCTCCAGATTTAACTACCATTTTACAGAAAAGACAGGGGATATAGAAACATGTTATATGACACCATAAGGATACAATCAGCAAAACCAAGACTAAGGAAGACTCACAGGATGAAAGCTCAATTTCTGTCACAAACATATTGAAAGAAAAAAGAGAGGGACCATCTTTAGATTTATTTAAGTGTTGAAAATCAAATCAATCAATTGCAATATTTGGAGTTATCTATATCTTAATTCAATAAACAAATGTTTTTAAAGTGGGATAAATTTGAAGACTGACAATATTGGATAACATTAAGGAATTACCGTTAATTTTTAGGTGTGATCATGCCATAGTGGCTATGTTTTTAAAATAATTCTTATCTTTTGTATATCCATATATAAATACTGATGGATGAAACACCATATCTAAAATTTGCTTCAAAATAATTTAGCATGAGTAGATGTAGGTGACAGTTTAGATAAGTCAAAAACTGCCTATAAATTGATAAATGTTGCAGTTGAAATTTGGGTACACAGAAGTTCATTGTGCCGCCCTCACTACTTTTGTATATGTTTTAAATATGTAATAATAGAAACTTTTTAAACATGCTATAAATTCTATCAGTATGTCAGTAACATATGTAATTAATTGCTTTAAAGATTCTTCTTGATAGTTCAATTTTCTTATTTAATGCTTGAAAGAGCCACTGTCAAAACTAAGGGAAGGGAAGAAGAAATAAAAACACATGAATGTCTGTTTGTCCCAGATTTCAAAACTGTAGTTAAATAATCTGCTACAAATCCAGAACTTGGGACCAATGTCTTCTAACTCCCACCCTTCCTACTGACTGTGCTGCTTTGCTGTGATGAACCCAAGTTAATAAGTCTCAAATATTGCATGCACTTGATGAATTTGTGTTTTGACTCTGAGAACATAAAATAACTCTTTGGCATGTGATAAGAGGAAGGCATTGATCCAGAGGAAGCCCTTATCCTCTGGATTTTATTCTTCATCCCCAACAACATTTAACTCCTATGTACAGCTGAATCAGATATGGATGAGGTTAAACAACTGGAAACAAGCACTCTTCACACCCTACACACACCAATCAGAAGAACAAATACTTCTGTGCAAATCTACTTAACCAGGTTAATGACATGAAGGCTAGAAATATAATAGGAAAAAGGAAGGAGAAAAGGGGGGAAGAGAGGAAGGGAGGGAGGCAGACAGAGAGGGAAGGAGGAAGAGACAGAAGGGAGAGAGGGAGAGAGAAAGGGAGGAAGAAAGGGAAAGATGGAGGGAGGAGAAAAGTTGACCATCTCAGCAGAATGCAGAACATTTCAATTTAGTAAGTTTGGTGCAGCTGTTCTTATAAACCCATGAAGAATGAGCCAATAGTCCATTAAAGATTTACCAGCCATTTCTAATCTTCACTGTGCAAAGTGTCCATTGGAGATTTCTCTGTGCTCGTTGGTTAGGAGTACTCTTCTTTTCAAAGTCATTTATGGTCACTGAGGAATCTGAACTGTAAGAAATGGATTGTTGGTTATACAGCCAAAAATTCACATTTGATTACTGACTTTCTTAGATCTTAAATTGTCTCAAAGCACTCTAATAGGACTTTTAATGTGGGCACACAAAAAAGGAAAAAATTAAGCAACTATGTGAAAAGTTAATAAATGGCATGTTAAAACCAGATCACCTCACTAAGTTTTGGATTATGCAAGGGATATTTACTTCGGGATTTTAACCTTTCCCTCTTAACCCATTATCCCCAGATTTGTACAGATGCAGCCAGTACTAAAACAGTCGTTCCAGTCTTCTGAGATAATTAAACTTGTAAAATCTTTAAAAACTCCAGGAACACTCAGAAATGTCAAAATAGCCTGGTTCAAATAGTTCAATTATTCACATTAATTACTTCAAAGATAAGGACTGACCAACTGACACACCAAGCATAACAATAATACAAAGGTGATGAGGACAGAAAGATTCCTCGTGACGCACATAGTCTTAGGAGGAATCAAGGAAGAGGTCTCATATGACACCTAGAAGATGAGTATAATTTAACCAAACCAGGTGGAGCACTAGGCAGCTCCTCAAATGACTATAGAAAGCCATTCAGAAACCTAGAATTATTCTTGCAAGATTTCTTAGAAGGAGCCTTATCCTCTTCTCTCTACTTCCATCCAGAATTAGTTTCAAAGAGAGTGGAGAAAAGAATAGAGTCTTCATGTAATTTGGAGAAGTAATTTGAAAGGAAGAGAAACTATATTCACTACTTTCCCTCTGGAACTCTGGGGAACGTCTGCATTCATTCAGTCAACCAACCAATCAATATTCACAGCAATCTCATTGTGTGCCGGGCATACTTTTACAGGGTTACTGTTATTTTTCTATGCTACTAATGCAAGCAGGAGTAGCACCAAATATCTTCACGAGAAGCATAGGGCAGAAGACCCAAGATTTCTTCCAGCACCTTTAAAAAATGTATGGGACATACTAACCCTTCTTTCTTCCCCACACTTTTATGACACAGAGGTTAGCTCTACGAGAAAGGAGGCTGGACACGGTGGTTTGTGCCTATAATCCTAGTGCTTTGAGACACTGAGGCAGGGGCATGGCTTGAGGTCAGAAGTTTGAGAATCACCTGGGCAACATAGTAAGATCCTGTTTCTACAAAAACATCTTTTAAAAATTAACCAGGCATGGTGGCAGCATATGCCTGTGGTGGCATATGCCTGGAATGGGAGGATAATTTGAACCCAGGAGTCTGAGGCTTCAGTGAGCTGTGATCATGTACTCTAGCCTGGGAGGCAGAACAAGAGCCTGCCTCTTAAAAAGAGAGAGAGAACGAGAAAAGTGAGAGCAAGAGAGAGCGAACAAGTACTCCCACATGAATTTGCAGTCATGGTGCAGGGGCACAACAGCCAGAAGCAGTATGGGGGACCAAGAGGGAGAATGGTATACCTCAGGAGAGACCAGTGCAGGACAGGTAAAGAACAAAGACTAGATACTTTTTCTTCTCTTCTCTTTTCTTCATTTTTGCTGTGAGACTATGAAAACCTCATAGCTTAAATTAGCCCCAGGAAAAAGGGAGAAATTATGACTTGATGGAGTTTAGATCAGAAACAGAAAACTCAGAATTGACTTGGCTTGTATCATTTATAAGCATAGAATAATAGTGTCTCTTAATGTATATTCCGTCGAACTATATAAAATAAAGTGTTTTTTTATACAACAAAGATACTTGGAAATACTGCAACCTGTACACAAGTTGTGTGTATGCATGTGTGTTACAAACACAACCAAATGTACTTGAATATTGGAGCCCTCAGAATAGTCACCTCGGGTGGCTCTGTTTATGATGTTGTTGTTCAAACTCTTTCTTAAGTCTTCAGCATTATTTTATAAACCATACAAGAAAATCAATTCTATTAGTGTATATTGAGTCTCCACTTTTTACTACTAATTGAAGAAAGAAGGAAGAAGGGAAGGGAAGGGAGGAGAGGGAAAGGAAGGAAAGACAAAGGAAGAGAAGGGAAGGGAAGTAAGCAAATGTTTATTAGTTCTGACTATTTTAAGATAATAAAGGCAATCCCAAAGATGTTTTAAGCAATGGCAATAATGTTGCAATACATGTATTGTCAGGGTGATTATTTTGAGTGAAAACATTTACTTGGATGTATTAGTATAATTGTAGGAAAAAGAGAAGCAACTCAAAAAACAGCCCATTGCTTTGCAGTCGTGTGTATTTAGGGCAGCAGCAAACCTCTCGTCTCTTACCGGTCACTTCCCTTGAAGTCCCATGCTCTCTGTCACTGACTGTATCTCCACCATCCCTTCTCTTTCTCCACACTTAGAAAAGAGCCTTTTCCAAGGGACTATAACATTGGACCTGGCATGCAAGAAGAGAGGAGAATATAGGAAAGCCTGGGTCATACAGCCTCTGCTGCCTCTCTAGCAGATATCTTTGCATTTTTACAAGCATTACTCTTAATCTCATTTTTCATTCCCATCTTGCAACTTTATGCCTTTCTATTGATCTCAGTTCTGCTGCTCAGAGACACCAATGAGAAATGCTGAGAACATTCAATAAATAAAAAATATCACCCTGTACGTGATTTCTCTTTAGAAAATTTGTGCAAGTAAAATAGTGTTATTTCTTCTTCCTGCTAGTTTTTGAGACCAAAAGATTATGCCCTGAATGTGGAATTAACTTCAGGGGATGGGTAGAGGGTTTTCTAAAATTCAAATCCCAGTCCTAGTCCTAAGGCCCATTATTGCCTTAGAGAAGTTACTATAATTATTGATTACCTCATACATAATGTAATTGAAGTCACATCTACAAAGATCTCAGTTTAGATTCTAGCATATACGATTTTTTCATGAATGAGAAATACATTTATTTGCATTACTTCTAATTTATTTAAAGTTTAAATGAGAAAACATTCTTCTATAGCACTTACTCTGTTAGTTTAGACTTTGTCAGGGATCTTGGCATATTGGTGCATATTTCACTCAAATGATACTTCATTTAAAAAATATATACAGACAACCTGAGAGGTGAGTTTTTATCAAGCACATGAACCAACTCAGAGATAAAAAATATGCCCTTTCTCTCTGTACTATGGAAGTTTAAGGTAAGAACTGTAAAGAAGGATAGAGAAAATCTTGACAAAACCACCAGGGACTGTGGGTTCTGGTATTTGCTTCATGAACTATGTGGATTCCATTTGACTTCTCCAAGTTCTCATTCTATTATCTTTAAAAATGAAGGACTGATTCCTGATCTCCACTAGCACTGATATTTTCTGAGTGTCATGGGTAAGGTATGAAGATTTGTTTTCACAAGCATCTGGTTCCATTTCATGGCAACTTTAGTTATGTCTTTTCCCTCATTTCCAAGTTACTTAAGAGTGTCAAAAAATATTCTGTCCTGACTAGCAGAATACTGATGGTAAATGCTAAGAGGTTACACTGGGAAGCTGTCTTGATTATACTCTTTTAAAATGTAAGTGACAATAAAACCCTATCCTACTTGACATAAAGAAAAAGAGAATGTATTGGTTCATGCCATTGAAAAGCACTATTATGGACTGAATTGTCTTTCCCCCTAAAATTTATATGTTGAAGCCCTAATCCCTAGTACCTCATTCACAAATATGTGATTGTATTTGAAGATAGGGTCTTTAAAGATATAATAGTTTAATGAGGTCACATGGATGGACCCCCATCCAGTGTGACTGGTGCCCTGAAAGAAGAAATTTGGACACACAAAGAGACATGAGGGGCACACATACAGAGGAACAACAATGTTAAGAGACAGCAAGGATATGGCCAACTACAAGCCAAGGAGAGAAGCCTCAGAGAAAACCAACCCTGCCAGCACCTTAATCTTGGACTTCCCAACTTCCAGAACTGTAATAAAATAAATTTATGTTATTGAAGACACCTAATCTGTGGGATTTTTTTATTGACAGCCCTAGAAAACTAATACAAGTCCCTCATAGGGCTGTCTATGTAATTTGCAGAATCCAATGAAAAATGAAAATGTGGTTCTCCTGGTTTAAAAAGTAGGGGGAAAGTGTGAGTGATGATACCAAAATATAAAGCTTTGTTTTTTCTTCTTTGGTCTCCGTCTAACTTGCAATGGTGTCTTTGTTATTTGAGTTTTCTGGGGTTTGGAGTTCTGTTTTTTATTTTTGGCTATTTAAGTGATTATGCAAAAATAAAATAAAATTTTAAATTATCAGCATAAATTGTATCATTCATCTCTATATTGTGCAATGCTAGTATTAAAAGCATATATACGAGCTCTTAACTCATGTGTCCAACACCAAAATATGTCTCATACACATATGTACATAAGTATATTGCTTGTACCAGAATAGTGGAAAAGCTGCAAAAACTAATTCAACTCTTTTTACTTCACTTTATGATACACATACATTCAACCAACACTGTCTATCCTAGCTTCATTGATGAGTGAGGAAAGACAAAAAAGAGAAACAACTCTGGGTTGGCCTTTCTTTCCCTTTCCTTCAATGTCATCACTTTCAGTGTACGTGACTGACTAATACAGAGTAGTAACACACTAGAAAGGATCTGACAGGGCACTTGGGTCATTTGCGTTTCTTAGAATGTCATTGCCTTCTTTTAACATTCGAAGCAAGTTCTGATTCAAAGGGAAAGCCCATTGGGCTGTAGGCACCCCACTTAGTCATGGATATTATAGGCTCTCACCTCATACTCATTTCTAGTCTCACTGAACTTCTGCACATGGGAGATTCCATAAAGCTCTGTGTTTATGGGTCACAGTGAATGCTATATGCAACAGTGTGTTAAGGAATGGCAGGCACACATATTATATGTGCTCCTCTTTTCACACACATGCTCCATTATGCCACTGGACTTCACTTACACAATACAAGTTCAAAGATAAAATGTATTAAGGTTTCCAACACAGCAACAGCAGAGTGTTAAACCATGCACAGAGCCTTTCTGATCATGGAGGCTTGTAGAACTACATAGGATGTGTGACTGTAAAGCCAGTCCCGGGCCCTTGTTATGGAGTCATGGAAAGTTCATGACAACATTAAGACCCAATGCCTCTTTTTCCACTACCTGCCTCTGCTCTGCTCCATGTTGGCTTCACTGGCAGTCAGGCTCTTATCTCATGGTCACCAGAAGACTGCATAAAACAAGAGCTGGCTGGATTGATTGATTCCATTGAGCCATGTGCCTATTTCTGAACCAATCATTGTGACCAGAGCAATATAATTTTCTAAGTACCCAGAATCCTACTCATCTCTAAAGCTGGAGGCGAAAACCACTTCATAGGAAAGAAGGGTGTGAATAGAAAGTCAAATAGTTTACCAGAGGAAAATCGGAGTATAGCTGCCAGAGACAGAGTGAGTGGATGCCAGGAAGCAAAATGAAATAAACATTGGAGACCATTACAGAGGTCCTTTTCTGGGATGTAAGAACAGGAAGCCTAGTGCAAATAAGCAATCGTACTTGATTTTGGAACTGAAAAAGTCATAGAACTTATATTGATTATTTGTCTATTCCAAGCTATGACCACCAGGTACAGTTGTGGTCATACCATATGCTATGGCTGTTTTCCAAGAATTTATGGCACATGTATAAATTCTCCTCCAAGATATTCCATTTGGATGCTTTTTATTTAGCATTTTCCCTGCATTCTAGCCATTACCATTCCAAATTTACCATCAAATTATCCTTGACCCCTCCCAAAAAATCATTTATATTTCTAACTCTTATATAAGAATTGCTTTCAAACATGGCAGTACCCAGCACTGCAACTGTTTTAGCTCTGCGCTTTTCAGACTTCCATGAGATTTCACCTCCTATGGACTGGTCTTGAGGACTCCTGGGGCAGGAGTTTGGCAGGGGAATTAGAGGTAGAGGAGGGAGAGTGAAAACAGGTGTCACATATATAGCTATATACCATGTTTGTTGGATGCACCCCTGAACCTGCAAAGGTCAGACCTTCTGCCCATCTCGTCCAGGGGTGTTTACAAGTTCTCATGGAAGAGCCATCTCCACACCATGTGGAAAATACCATTGTTGTGGCACATCCCTGCCTAACATAAATACTCCCTAAAAAGTCACTCAAGAAGATCCCAATAGCACAGCTGAGGCCTGCACCTACAGTGAGGCCACAAACCATAGGGTCCCGCTTCCCAGTGTCCCAAGAGTACCCCAGGTACCACCATTACCAAAGACCCTTGTCAGATCCCTTAGATAACTTGACTGCTCCAGGCCTTGTTACTCAGCTAAAGCCTTTTAAATACTGTAGTCTGAACCCCTCAATTTGCTGAAGCCACACTTTTGTTCCCTACTTAAAAGTTTCTCCATTTTGTTTTCCACTTTGCTATACATATACCAAAGCTGAATAGCCAGGCACTCTCAGGTCTTGAGGAGGGATTAGTGGAAACAGGAAACAGCTACAAAGGACACCACTATGTACGCGTTCAAAACTTTTTCAACTACTGTGTCTCATAGTTAGAGCAAGCTTAGGTGCCTAGCACTCTCTTCTCCAAGGGTTTCTTTCTTAGACAGAGCATACACAGAGTTGACAGTTCTTTTGTATAAACGGGATCCTGGTGGGTGACCTCATTGGCTTGGTTTTGCCACCAGAAACATATGTGTCCAACTGTGAGGTGACAGCAGTATAGGCTCAAGCTTGGAATGCACTAGCAGTAAATTAATTATTATGATGAATTTGGTCAGGATAAGGGCTGAGTTTGAGATTTTGTTCAAGATTGAGGATTTCCAGGATTATAGATCAGAACAATGTTATTCTGTTTATCATAGAAATGCTTTTCATAAAAAGTTGTTTTGGATTGATTTTCGTGTTCTTGAAACATCATGGGGTTGAGTTAATAGAAATTTAGCTCTGAACAGGAACTTAAATGTCATCTGGTTCAATCCCTTCTTCTTGGCATTTGAAGAAACTTTTTTTTCCAGAGAGTAAGTGGCAAAGCTGGAACTAGAATCTAGATTATTTCTCTTCCTTCCTCATGGAAATATCCCAAGAACAATAGGGCAAAGATTATTAACACTAAAGGATTTGGCAGCTGACACATTTGTCCTGGATTATGAAAAACTTGCCTTCACACAATCCAGACCACAACTTATTCTGTACTCTCATGAGAAAGATTGAAGAGAAACTGGCAAAATCCTGCAATCTTTGATTGGCTTCTATTTCCTAGGTTTGTAAGACAAAGCCATGGTCTTAGTGCACAGCTTATTTTCCAAAGCATGTACCTTGACTCTTTCAGCTTTTCATTGAATTTTTCTCATCTGTGACCCATCTAAAAAGAATTTTTTTAATAGCTTTCTCTCTCATACCCACTCTACTTCCTCCCACAAACTAGGGTATAACTCGAGAGAGCTAATGAACACACATCTCTTTAAATTACACAGCTCTTTCTGATGTTGGCCTCACCTCCAAATGTAGTTCTCCAGAGGTATGGAAAGACTTTCACATAGAAAATGATAAAGGTTTAAGTCATTTTAGTAATGGAGAAACTGAAAAAAAAGTTAAGTGATAGTCACACAAAGACACTCTAGGGACACAACAGGGACCCATGTGATCTTGTCCCCAGGCTACTAGACAGAACCTATATATTATTCAACTAATAATCCTGCTGGCCCTATGATCTCTGTCTATAATTAGGCAGAGATCAGACTCTCCTTGACAGAAGTATGCGTGTGTGTGTGTGTGCGTGTGTGTGTGTGTGTGTGTGTGTGTGTGTGTGTGTGTGTGTGTGTTTGTATATGCATGTGTTTAGTTCACAGCATTTAGTACAAATAAATATTTTGCTAATTGTTTATAACAAATGTAATGCTTACTGAAAACCAATTTACTAATCTCATTCAATTCTGCCTCCCTCTTCATTTATGTGACTAAATGAGGACCTGCGAGACTAGTTCCCTAGGTCACCACCATGAGTGATTTAGTTGTCAGCCTTTCTACTTAAGCTGCCTACCTGGATCTCAATTAGTGCTAATTATCATAGGGACTCCGTTACCCAAGTGAGGAAATGTCTCCCTTGATGTCTATGCTACAGAAAAAGAAATTTAAATGTGCCTGCTTCTGAATCAAACAGCCACATTTTAAGTGAGTCTGACATCTGACCTACAAGTAGAGTAAGTGGTGAAACTCAGCAAGGTACTCTCTTAGTGACAAGTCATAAAGACCCAGAGTGTTGGTAAGAATATCTCCTACATAAACAAAACTAGTTGCCTTTGGCATCTGGCATAGCACTGACAGGAAGCCCATGTTGTTGCTGGGGACATCTCCTTGTCCCCAGCTCAGCCACTTCTCCCCGCTAAGTGTTCAGTTTCACCAGACCCGCCTCCAGTCTCCATATGGGCTTCTGCTGAGATTACCTCTAAGGCAGGGTTTCTCAACTTCACACCATCGACATTTTGGATTGAATAATTCGCTGTTGTGGGTGCCTGCTCTGTGCATTGTAGGATATTTTGCAGCATCCCTGACCTCTACCCAATGAATGTCATTAGCACCACCTAGTTAGTTGTGACAACCAACACATTTCAAGACACGGCCAAATTCTCCCAGAGAAGAGGGCAAAATCGCCCTTGGTAGAGCACCACTCATCCAAGGTCATAGAAAGTGGGGTCAGGAAGAAGCCACAGAGAAGCTGATTCCTAAAGGATGATTTTTAACCTTTTAGTATCTTGGTACTCTTACAGAATTTGGTAAGGAAAATATTTTTTACCTGGATTCTATAAATGCACTTAAGTACCTAGTACAGGTTAATTTTTATTTCAAAGACCTGCTGAAGCCCAAGAAGTAATGGTCTGGGATATTAATTTCTTTATATCAATGCTGGAATTTTTCATACAGACTTTCCCAAGAAGCAAAGCAAAAGCAAAATCCAAAACAAAACCTGAATGTGTAGAAGTTCAGATACAGAGAAGTTTATAAGATAGAGATATCTTTTTAAAAATAACTGAGGTCTGGTCACAAAAATGACTTGCTACAATGTAGGGGCTCACAGCTCTACATGTTTTTCCTTCTGTTCTGAATGATCCCCTTCCATTGCTTCATGGTCCAGCTCTACCTTCATCACCATCCTTTCCAGAAAAGAGACTAGAAGAGTAGTAGTAGCTAACTTTAACTAGCAATTGCTAGGCAGACACTGTCCTGAACCCTTTTACTTATATTCATCCATTCCATTTTTAAAACAACTCTAGGGGATAAGTACTATTATCATTCCCATTTTATAGATAAGAAAACAGAGAAACTTAGAGATTAAATCATTTTACCAACATCCCAAGGCTAGCAAGTGGCAAAGTTAAGAGTCAGACTTAGATAAGCTAGTCCCAGAGTCCATTCTCTTGGTCTCTCTAACCTCCAGACTATGTTCACAATCCTAAGTGGACAATAAGTAGTAGCTATCTAATATTGAAAGAAAACTTTTATATATTTCCCAGGATGTATGAATTTAGCAGTCAATACTACAGAAAACTAGCCAACTTTGTTTTCTCCCTGATTTTTTCTACCTCAAATTTCCCTGCCCTTTATCCTCTTTCTTGCCTTGGAGGAAGATAAAGCTTTGCTTCCTCACAGCACCTGACTAGGTCCCTCTAGTGAATTCAAATGATTCAAGCATCATTCACCAATGCTTCTCAAAGTTTGGTCCAAGAATCATCTGAGTATGAATCACCATTAGTACTTATAACAAACACAGATTCTTGAGTCCTACCATAGATCTTCTAAAGCAAAATCTCTAGGGATGAAGCCCAAGTCTCTTGACTTAAACAAGCTTCTTGAATGATTCTGGTATACATACAATTATGAGTTTAATTGAGACTTTTGTGATTAGTGACTCAGCTGGTTAGATATAATTAGGTAGCCGGGCTCGGTGGCTCAGCCTGTAATCCCGCGCCTTTGGGAGGCTGAGGTGAGCGGATTGCCTGAGCCCGCGGGTTCGAGACCCGCCTGGGCAGCGAGACCTCATCTCTACAATAAATCAAAAAAACCAGCCGGGCATGGTAGCGCATGCCTGTAATTCCGGCTACTCGGAAGGCTGAGGCGGAAGGATCGCCGGAGTCCAGCAGGTCGAGGCTGCGGTGGCCGGAAGCGGCCACTGCACTCTAGTCTGGGTGACAGAGTGAGACTCCAACTCAAAAAAAAAAAAAAAAAAAAAAAAAAGATATAATTAGGTTGCACAGTTCTCAGACAGAAAAACCAGCTTTGCTGGGCAGATCCACTCAAATCACTTCCTTATTTATTTAGCCATCTTCCAGACTACAGTTAGAACACATAGAGCCATGGCGAGACAGGCCAGATAGATAAAGTCAAACTACTACCAAAATTGAAAAACGAATTTTGGCTGCAACATTTTTATTCCCAATAGGCAATATTGTTTTTCATTGGCCATAATTGAAAGCGTATAAGTGTTAACTTACAATCAACATGTAGGATTTGTTTCAATAAAGGGAAACATCAATGAAACTTTACCCCAGTTCTTGGTAAATTCATGTCTAGGTCTTAGGTCCAAATATCTTAAAGACAGCAGACCCTGTAATTTGTTGCATACAGAAACTTGCATGATCACATCATGGGTGAATTCTTTTTACAAAATATGATGAATAAAAGCTTTGGATAGGCTAGCCAAAAAATATTTTATAAGATTTATGCCTTGGCCATGGCCCCCAATTAGATAATTTCTTCATCCACCCAACCCCAGAGCTATCAAATCTCACAGCTACGTAGACTCAACAAAGCCAAAGCTAATAAAAGCCTTTGAATCTTACTCTCATTCGAATCAGACAGTATTTCTTTTTTTTATTTTTATTTTTTTGTGTTGGAATCTCACTCTGTCGCCCAGACTGGAGTACAATGGTTGCCCCCGGCCACCGCAGCCTCGACCTGCTGGGCTCCGGCGATCCTTCTGCCTCAGCCTTCCAAGTAGCTGGAACTACAGGCGCGCGCTACCACGTCCAGTTAATTTTTTGATTTATTGTAGAGATAAGGACTCGCCTGCCCAGGCAGGTCTCGAACCCGCAGACTCAGGCAATCCACTCACCTCAGCCTCCCAAAGGCGCGGGATTACAGGCTGAGCCACCGAGCCCGGCTCGGACAGACAGTATTTCTGAGTTAACTTTTATGTAAGTTGCCAATGCCAGAAGTACTGTCTGCATATTTTTTTTTTTTTTTTGCTAATCTATATAGCAACATTGATGCTATTATAAAGAATACATAGTCAAACTTTTTTAAAGTCGGCTTTCTCCTTTGAGAAATACTAATTAGGATCCTGGTAGTCAGTGCTTAGGAGCGCGAGCACTCTCCCAGTAGATGAGCTCCAATACTATTTTCCCAGCAGGAACTGAGTGCCGGGACTGCTCCTTAGTTACAAGCAAGTTTTATTGTTTTCCCTAAGCGAAAATAAAATAGTCTAGTGGTAGAATGGAATTAGAGAAACAAGACTTCATTTGGAAGCCTGATCGAACCTGTTCAGAAAGGAAAATCCTGTTTTCCACATTTTCTGAGTGTTGCAGACCCTAAGTGAAGTACAAATGGCACAAATTCTACCGCACTCTGTCCTCACAATTTGACTTCTATGCTGTCATGTGATTGATGGTGCAGTCATTTCACCTCAAATTTGCACAGAGTTTGTGCCTCAGCTACTCATCAGGAAGGAAATTAATTTCATTTGCAATCTCTTTCCTTCTCTATAAATCCTAGGAATTAACTAAGTATCTGTAGTGCTTTTCTTTTAAGAAAGTTCTGCTTTCCAAGGCTTGGGATTTTCTTTTTCTTTTTTTTTTTCAATTTTAATAATATAGTTAACTTAAATATGAAAATGTTGTACAAGCCCTTCAGGTCCCCTCCCATTGTGGGAGTTTTTCTGTCCTCACAATAAATCCTACTTTTAAATAAATATATATCAAAATATTATTATTTCAAACATTAAAGAATTATTTTTATATGTATTTGATTTTAATGATGTGGGGTACAGTTCAGGATTAGGATGCAAGTGGACATAATACAGATAAATTTGGGGCTTCCCTTTGGTCCCCACTTTGCCTGGTTTGAGATCAGGTATCCTTATTAATGTTATGTGCCCCACAGGATTTTCTTCTTTTTTAGGTGAGGCATTCAGTCGCTGTGTATAATTCTCCCTTTGGGACAATTGCAAAGGGGGGAGTTGATGTAGTCAAATAACTTTTATTAACTCTGAACAGATAATAAAATATATTGTAAGTAACACTAAATCCTTCTATTTTCCATTTTAACTGGACCAGAGATGTCTTGAAGATTTAAAATCCTTTTTAACTTGTAATGGCCTCACAAATTCTTAAAAAATTTAACATTTATCCTGTAACCACCATGTCCTAGGCTCTTTCATATAAAAAAAATTATTTAAACTTCTCAATAAATCTGAGGATTTTAACCCATTTTACAGACAAGGACCTGAAGTTCAGAGGCACAAAGCACGCTTATCCAATGTTACAGAGCAAGTAAGTTATAGAAATTAGATTGAACTTTGGTCTCCTAACTCTAAATCCAATGTTCAGTCAATCACTGCACAGTTATAGCCTGATTAGGTACAATTGGTAAGAATAAATGAGTAATCAAAATTCAGACCTTTTTACCATGCTAAAGCATACACTATACTCTCTGGTCTTCATTCCCATGAAGCAGATTTTTGTGTCTTTTGTAACGTTGGCATTCTCATTCTCCCATATTCTCACCCTTCCCAACGCCATACTTGTTTCACCTCCAGTAATTATAGTGGAGGTATCCTCGGACCTACTCACTACCCTTTTAGAGCTTTTTAGAAAAACTGGACATAGGAGAGGATTATGGAAATAAATAAGCAATACCATAGAGTGACATAAGCCAAAGAATTCCTCCCACTAAACTCAGTCTCTGAAGTCACCCCCATCTAATCTGTCTTGCTATTGCCAGGGGCAAGCAGTGCTGCTGAGCACACCCAGCACTTCTGCAGGTTCTCTCTGAAGGTGCCTTGGAAAAGGCGTTGCTTTTATAACTGCCAGTTAAGTGATGCCTTGGATGCATTTGAGGAAGAGTGGGGACATCCAGTGGCCGTGTAGGTTGATAACAACTGAATTATCAGTACAAAGATATGATACAATTTTGATAGAAACTCTTGTATTGCAAAGAGTCTTAAGAGAGTCCTAGTTTTAATAATGTTTTAAATTATTGTAAATGGGATTCTTTGGTAGCCAGTTCACATGCATCTAGAGTACAATTGGCAAGTACATCTCCCCAAATAATCTCATTTGTGGACACCCATGTCATAGTCTACTGCTCAAAATTATCTACCACATCAAACCAAAGTACATGACAATGTTAACTTCTTCCAAAAAATTCTGAACACAATAGACAGTTTGACTCAGTACATTTACATGAATGACATTCTGGCCACGGTGCACAGAATACACCAATATTGAAAGGAGTCTTCCTTTTGACAACATGAAGAAAAATGAAAAAGTTTGAGGGGTCAAGAGGTCTCATTGACAGGTTACAGCAATTTGGGAATCGAAATCTTTCAGCAAGAAAAGAACACATGTCTTTTAATCTCCTTAAAATAATGTTATTGAAAGGTATTTGGTGGTGTTCTGATATGAGATGAAATAGTCAGTCAATATAAAATAGTATGGAAATGCTGTTCTAGAATGCAATTTAAACACCAGGCTTGTAATTTTTTCCCAACACACGGGAAATGTTAAAACTATTTTAAACCCAAGATTCAGATCCTTATCCGAATAGGACAGGTAAGGACAGATAAAAGACAAGCAGACAGGTTAAGAACAGGGAATATGCATTTATCTACCTGATCTCCGAGTTTCTTAACTCAGGGGCAGCAAGCCTTAAACAAGTTGGGGATAGACGCATTTAGCTCTGAGGCTTTCTCAGTTTAGTTCTAACCCTTACTTTATGCAATACCTCATTGCAAAGCCTAACAAGCTTGCCCTGGAAGCCATTCTCCAACCTTCTTCATCCTTTCCATCAATCACCAAAATTTAACAGTTGTATACAATCACCAGATCTTATTCCCAGTGAAAAGTTCCAAATCAAAAAGGAAATTGGTGAGCCTTTTGAAATTAAATTTTAAAGAACAAATACTGGTTCACAGAGTTATCACTCCTGAGGAATTTTTCTAATAGAAGACAATGTCTTGTCATGTAAAAATAACTTGCAATGTTGGAATTTCAGGCATAATGGCAGGTGTTCAAGCTGTCCATTTCAGTTTTGCAAATCCTGCCATGTAGACACTCAGCTATAAATAAAATCAATCCCAATCTTATCTGTTAAAACTAATCAGAAGAAATAAAGTTCTGCATTCTGGCATCCTCATAAATCTGTAGATTTTTGCTTGAAAACAATATTTTGAGGTTTAGACATCAACCTAGCCCTATTGTCATCCTTGAACATGAAGCTCATGTAGACAGTTTATCTCCTACTGATTCTTCTAGAATGCATTCATTTCCTTTGAGTTCTGCTATTGCTGTTGTAACACATCTCTATAGTAACGCAATGTTCTATTTTAATATTGCTTTGGAAAGACAGGATCCAGAGACCAGTGTTCCATTCTAACTCTCCCACTCATTGACCATCTGACCCCATGTTGTCAGTGCACAATTTGTGGTCAGTTTTCTCATCTGGAAAGTGAGTAATAGGTGATCTATATAAGGTCTATCATTATAAAACATTTTCTCATCTCATTTCTCTGTTTATAATTGATCTATCTGTGCAACATTAAGATTGTACAAATGGCATCCAACACCTTGAGGTCTTTGTAACAGATTCTTTCCTTCTAAAAGAAAGAACCACAGAAGTTTCACTATTTAAAAAAAGGAAAGAAAAGAAAAATCTTCAGCACTTAGGAGATTATATACCAAGATTCAGGCTAATTATGTGTAGCACAGATGTGCCTCATGTTGTATCCTCTAAACTCCCATAGTACTACATTATACCTTCTGTGAAAGCAGAAAAAGGAAGGACAAAATGCGAACCCAGGAATCCTGCCTCATCACTCTCTGCTGTAAACACTATGAAAGCAGAAAAAAATGAGTAGTGATACTGTTCATGCCATAGTTCTCAACAGTTTGCCATAGTCTGTATTTGAAGATCTTTCCTGTTTCTCTCCTGCCAACGCAAGAATAGGAGGCAAATCAGCAATAAGGGATATCACAAGAATTTGCTTTCTCTGTCTTAAGAAGAGCCATTCCATTTCTTGCCTGAAGTTTAACTTGATTATGCATTCATTAAAGACGAGTGATGGCGATGATTAAACAAAAACATCTTTAAAATGCAGAGTTCATTTCAGCCCATTTGGTTTTGTTACACACAAATTGGATTTGCATTGCATCCTGCACAGCAGGTACTCCACTTGAAATCAAAGACAGATGCTTTTATGGGATTAAAAAGAAAACCTAGGGGAGGGGGAGAGGGTTAGAGATGGAGATATTTTGCATTTCAGTCATAATGGCTCCAAAATGAAATAGTGATCATATTGCCGCTTTATCCATATAAGTGTTTGGGCTATAATTAAAAGGAAACAAGAATCCCCATCATAACTTGAATCATTGTCAAAGAAGAACATTTAATTTGCAGGAGGAAAAATGATTTTTCCCATAAATGTCTAATAATACCTTAGCATATTTGAAATTTAATCATAAGTGGCTTAAAATTAAACCATTTGAATTATTACTGAAACATTTCAAGTGGTGACATTAAATGCTTTGTTTGAAATTAGCCATTAATTCAAAAGTCTTCTCTAGAGCTGCTGTGAGAGTTTAACTCCTTGTCTGTAAACAGAAGTCTCTGGATCTCACACTGTATCATTAATCTTCATACCTCTAGAACATTTACACTGCTGGCTACTCACTCTGTTACTTCTGGTTAAATTACTCTGAGCACCACAATTTTATAATTGACATCATCTGCTGTTTTAAAAGTTTTATACAATTGTCAGTTTCTTGCATATCTGTTGGGAACACTACCTAAGTGTAAAAAAAAAAAAAAAGTCAGAGTTGATGGCGGCCCAGTGTGACTCACTTTTCCATTACTTCCAAGAAGTTTTATACAGTATGGCTAATCTCTTACAATGTCTTGCAGAGTGTCAGGGTTATATTAGTATTTCTTACCTGTTTGACGATTGTGTCTTGCAGTAGATTGATTATACAGGTGAAACCAACTATTGGCCTCCCTGTGTCTACACTCTTGGCCATGGTAATTTGCAGATCCTTTCATGAAGTAGCATCATCTATCTCCCCACCTCTTAAATCTGTACTAGGCCTGTGACTTGCTTTAGTCAATGGTGCATGTTGAAAAAAACGGTGGGCCAGTTCTAAGCTTTGACTCTAGAGGCATTGTATATTTAGCGGTTTCCCTTGAAATTCTGCCTAAGTATATGACTCCAGATAACCAGAAAAATAAGAGCTATGAGGTCTGGTCACTCCATAACTCCTGCCAACATCTTACCTACCCCCAGAAGCAGAGCTACCCAGCCAGGGTACAGCTGACCACAACCAAGACCAGAAGAACTGTTCATCTGAATCCAACACACACCCATTCAAAATCATTAATTTGGAAGTACTTTGCCACACAGCAATGGGTAATAATCATTATGTGGATCAGATATTTTAAGTAGTATTTTATGTGGAATTTAAATGAAGAATATGATCCCAAGTGCTTAGCACAATGCTACTGCCATGATATGTGTTCAATAAATATTTATTAATGTATAGCTGGGTAGAGTTTTATTCACCTATTTAGGCTGGGGATCAATATAGTCTAATAAACTTTCATAGCACATAACTATGCCTTCATACTTTAATAGAATGCTTAGAGAAAAAAAAGAAAATACATTGTTTCCCACTCTTTTTTTCTCACTGAGAATTTCACACATAAAAGATGACCCACAAACGTGGACAAAGAACTTGTTGGAAAGAAAAGTAAGCCTCCTCTTCAAGCGTTTTAACTGTACTGAAAAATTTATGGGAAATCATTCCTAGATGAAGTTTACCATTTCAAAATTCACATGGAAGATAATTCCACAATCAAGGCTGGATATCACTTTCCAATGATCTCAAATCTCTGACAAGAAACATGCTTCCCAAAATGCTGAATCTACTGAAACATAGAAGTGGATGAAATTTTAGAGATCATCTTGACCAACCTACTTCACACAGAAATTTCCACCTCAATGCTCCTTAAAAGTAATAATTATAAGTAGCAGTTAACATATAATATGCACTGACTAATTGCTAGATCCTGTTTTAAGTATCACTTATGTAATAGCTCTTCACAAAAACCTAATAAGGTAAGTTGGGGAAGATGAGGTCAGAGATTTAAGCCACATGTCCAAAGTCATGCAGTTTATACATAACAGAGACAGAATTTAAACTCAAGTTATTCTCTTAACTAAAATAAGGTTCCTCACCATTAACAACTACAGCCATTCATGAAAAAATGAGCTTCTTTATAGTGAGGGGAGTTCTCCCCTTTCTCAGAAATACTCCAGCAGAAAGCCCATATAATACAATGGTTCAAGCCCAAATATTCCATGTTGTAATTTCCACCCACTGGATTTATTTTCAGCCTTTAGTACTGCAAAGTAGAAGTCTGTTTTCTCTTACACATGACAAGCCTTCAAAGAATTGCCCCTTCCCTTTTCGTCTATTCTTCATCTCACATAGTTTTATGTTCTTCACTAACTTGATCAGCCTCCTAATGAAGTTTCTACAGCCTCTCCACTACCTACTACACTGTTTCAGTGCAGAGAATAACCATCCTTTGCCTCCTTATATAGTGACTAGATTGTATGTGTGGTTGACTGGTGGGTTAGTTGATTGATTAGATGATTTTAAGTAGAAAAAAATACTCTGAAAATATACCAAACACTGAATTACTAAAACTCCAAATATTTTTCAAGCTGTCCTATGTAAATACAGTTATATATTTTTGTTCTTTAACTAAATGTGAGATCCCAGTTAATACTTGGAAGGGCACTTGAATCAGGTACACTATTTATCAGATTCAAAACAAGTTTATTGTTAGCTTATCATAAACAAACAGAACTTGGAAAATGGTACAAAACCATTTATTTTCCTAATAGATCGTCTTTCAAATTCAGATTTCATTCAGAATCTGCCAGGTATACAGTATCACTTCTCAGTCATGGTCTTTTCCCATGGTTCCACCCACATCTATATCCTAAAGTCACAATACCCATATTCTTAATATAGATGTGGCACCAAGAGCCAAAGCAAAAGTTTCTTCTGGACTCTTCAAAATAAAACATCCAAAGGACCAACAAAACTTTCTTTTGCTAATACTAACCAGCTCTTATTGAAGAACTTAGATGACTGTTATGCTAACAAAATATGTGCTTCTTCATTTCTCTCTCTCTCTCTCTCTCTCTCTTTTAAACAAAGTCTTTGCCTATAAGCTACTGGCACTTTATAATTATCATAGCTTACACTCTTACATTTCATTCATTTGTATTTCATTTAAAATTTAAATTTTATTCTTATGTTTATGCACACAATCTTAGACTACTGGTGATCTCTCAAACTGGCCTAAGATATTTTTAACTTTGTATTTTTAGAAGTTGGCATTTAAGTCTTCCTTGAATTTCAGGCAATCTGATCAAAATATAACTGGTGAGCCCACACACTTCCAGATATGAGAACTGACAATTAAGTTTGCAAACTCGTCCTAGAAAAAGTGCTGCATACCTTATTGCTGAATATAACACTATGGTCATCTTCAAAGTATTCCCTTTGGGAAGCTATGCACTGACACCAGTGCCTAGTCTATCCATCAATGAAATTTTGGAACTCTTTTTCTGGAATGGTCATCAAAATTATTGTCATATTATCCTTAATATTCTGCATGTCATCAAAATGTCTTCCTGTCACTATTTCCTTTATCTTTGGGTTAAAGAAAAAAGTTTCTAGGGGCCAGTTCAGGTGAGTAGGGAGAATATTCCAATACAGTTATTTGTTGATTGGCTAGAAACTCCCTCACAAACAATGCTGTGTGCGCTGGCAAATTGCCATGATGCAAGAGCTTCTTCGGGACCATTTTTGCACACACCTTTCTCATGCCAAGATTTTCAGTTAAGAGTTTTCTGTTTCTCTATAGATGTTTATTTGGTCTGCTATGCTTCTCTCAGTCAGCTGATAACTTTGATGCACAATTCAATGAATTTTTGCAATACTTTCATTAGTTCTGCTCATTACTGGCCATCCTGATCTCTCCTCATCAGTAATGCTTTCTGTTCCCTCAGAAAAACATTTAATCCACTTGTACACTGCTGTTTTCTTCATTATCCTCATAAACTTGGACTAACATGTCGCTGATTTCCACTCTTGCCAAATTTTTTTTTTTTTTTTTTTTTTTTGAGTTGGAGTCTCACTCTGTCATCCAGACTGGAGTGCAGTGGACGCTTCCAGCCACCGCAGCCTTGACCTGCTGGGCTCCGGTGATCCTTCCGCCTCAGCCTTCCGAGTAGCCAGAATTACAGGCATGCGCTACCACGCCCGGCTGATTTTTTTAATTTATTGTAGAGATGAGGTCTCACCTGCCCAGGCTGGTCTCGAACCCGCGGGCTCAGGCACTCTTGCCAAATTTAACAAGAACTTTAATGTTTATTCGGTGCTTTAATTCAAACTCCAGCATTCTCATGATGATAGCTTGATGGCCATTCCAAAGAGTTCCAAAATTGTTTTGAAGAGTGGACTAGGTACTGAGGTCAATGCATAGCTTCCCAGTGGGAGTACTTCGAAGGTAACCTAAGTGAATTCAGCAATGAGGTATGCAGCACTTTTTCTAGAATGAGTTCACAAACCTAATTGTCAGACTCGATTTCTATCATTGCCCTACTCCTCAGTAAAATGCTGTCCTCTGATGACAATAGGATTAGCACATAATGTGTACTGAACATTTACTATATGAAGGACACTTGCTAAGAAATAGATCTCTATTCCTTAGCAAGTGTCCTGCACAAAGATTATATCTATACAGTTGATCATTGAGCAGCATGAATTTGAACTGTGTGGGTCCACTGTTCACAGATCTACTTCCATCTCTGTCACTCCTGAGACAGCAAGACCAATCCTTCCTCTTCCTCCTCCTCCTCAGCCTACTAAAGTAAAGACAATGAAGATCTTTATGATGATACACTTTCAATTAATAAATAGTAAATATATTTTCTCTTCCTTATGATTTTCTTAATAACTTCTTTTTCAAGCTAATTGTAAGAATACTACATATATGTTTAATATGTGTTAACTGACTTTGTTTTATCAGTAATGCTTCTGGTCAACAGTAAGCTATTGGTAGTTAAGCTTTTGGGCAGTCAAAAGTTATTTGTGGATCAACTGCTCATAGGGTCAGTGTCCCAAACCCCCATGTTATTCAAGGGTCAACTGGGAATATAGATATACATATAGATATAGATATAGACATAGACATAGATACAGATATTCCTAAGCAAGTAATCATATGTATGTACACTATGTACATAGTGTATGTGCATGTATATAAACTTTTTTCTTCACAGCAATTATGTGAGGTGGGATATTTTTAATCAACTATATTGAGGTAAAATTTTAAACAATAAACTGCACTCAATTATAAGTATTCAGTATAGGTTTTAAAAAACAAATATATCATGAACTACCACCTAAATCAAAATAAAGAACATTCCCTTGGAAGTCTCTTCAATTTAACCATTCTAGTAGGTGTGAAGTAGTAGTTTGTTTTGTTTTGGTTTGGTTTTCATTTGAATTTCCCTAATGATATCGAGCATCTTTTCATGTGTCTATTGGTCATCCTGTGTTTTCTTCTTTTAAAGTATCAAGTTAAATATTTTGCTCATTTTGGGGAGGTGTTTGTCCTCTTAAGTTATGAGTAATTAATCAATTCTAGATTCAAGCTCTTTATTAAATATTGCTAATTTTTTTCCCTTAGTTTGGTGCTTTCCTTTTCATCTATTCTATGGTGTCTTTTGAAGAGCAGTAGCTTTCCATTTTGATGATGTCCTATTTTTTTGTATTATTAGCACTTTTTGTGTGCTAAGAAATTTTTGTGTACTCCAATGTTGAAGAGATTTTTTATTTATATGTTTTATAGTTTAATTACTTGTCTTTAGGTCTACAATTTATCTCAGTTTACATTAGCATATGTTGTGAAATAAGATTGAAATTCTTGTTCATACAAATAGTCAGTTTTGAGCATTGCTTGTTAAAAGGATTATTCTGTTCCCCATTAAATTATCTGGGCATCTTTGCCAAAAATCAACGACAATATATGTCTAGACTCTATTCTGTTCATCTATCCATATATCTATCATTATGCCAATATCACACGGTACTGATTACTATGGTAAGTTGTAAAATCAGATGGTGTACATTCTCCATCTTATTTTCTCCTTTTCAAAACTGTTTTTGTCTCTTCCAGATCTTTTGTGCCTCCTTATTAATTTTAAAGTCAACATGCCATTTTCTATTTTAAAAAAACAGTCACACTAAGATTTTATTGACATTGGATTGACACCATAGATCAATTTGTAGAAAATTACTTTTAACTACATTCAGTCTTTCCATCTATTAATATGATATGCCTTTTCACATATTCAGGTCTTCTTCAATTTCTCTAATCGATATTTCTTAGTTTTCAGTGTATAGATCTTACCCATATTTCAGTCAATTTATGCCTAAGTATTTTAGGAATTATTAACTACATTTTTCAAATGACAAAACATGATGATCAGAGAGGTAATGTAATTCTCCCAAAGTCACAGATCCAACAAGTGGCTGAGCCAGGATTTGAATAAAGAGTGACTGAACACAAAGACCATGCCATTAACTACTGGACCAGTAGTAAGACAGGCAGAAGGAGTTGAAAGCTTTTCCAAATTTCACATGCCCATTGCCCCACTGGGCATTCTAATAGCTCTCTGGAAGAAGGATGAATGGGCCCATACAGTTTGAGTGGCTACCAAAAACTACTGGGTAGAGATTGTTCTGCAGTCAGAAACCTACAGCATAATCAGTTTCAGCTGGCAACTCTGAAGTCCTTGCCAGCTGCTTTCTAAAAAGATCAGGCCAAGAGAGAAAGAGCCTCGCATAATACTGAGAGTCAGACACATCTTACACAGCAGAAGCAGCCACACATGCGAAAAAATGTGTGTCTTTCCTACATTCGAGTTTCACCTAAGCTTTCATTCTAAAAGCTTATAGTCAAGTTGTTAGAGATGAGATTGACTTATGTTAATTAATTTTTAATACAAATAATGTTTTAAAGTTTGACATTTAAGATTTTTTTTCTCCACTCATTCTACTTCAACCTAGTTTGTTCTTTCTTCTTTCTCTCCTTCCCTTGAGCTGAATGTAATATTGAAGTTTGAAGAACGGAAAAGCAAACAAGGGGGGAGAATATGGGATGATGTATTGCAGATTAGGTGTGCCTTGTTAGATTATAGAAAGTAGAATCTTTATAGAAAGTAGAATCTTTATAGAAAGTAGAATCTTGGTCACGGGCATCATGCCAACAAGAAGTACGCCCAGGAACCGCCCTGCCTGAAGAGGCTGCCATAGTGTGCTGGTTATGGGATACCTCAGAGGGATCTAGCAGCATAGATGTGGAAAAGAAATAGGTTTGGTAACAAAGGTGGTAACAGCAGATGCTGGACATTGCTAGGGGAGGGAGAGAGAAGGAACAAAAGGGAACATGACAACACATGGGGTACCAGGACCACTATCGGGGGAGAGAAGTCCGTTAGAAGTACAAACTTGCCTGAGCCCGCGGGTTCGAGACCCGCCTGGGCAGCGAGACCTCATCTCTACAATAAATTAAAAAAATCAGCCAGGCGTGGTAGCGCGCGCCTGTAATTCCGGAAGCCTGAGGTGGAAGGATCGCCAGAGCAGGTCGAGGCTGCGGTGGCCGGGAGCGGCCACTGCCCTCCAGTCTGGGCGACGGAGTGAGACTCCAACTCAAAAAAAAAAAAGAAGTACAAACTTCACCTGCATGCAACTTAATTATGTAGTAAGTCCTCACATGTACCCCACAACTCTAAAATAAAATAGAATAAGAAATGAGCTCAGTAGTGAAATCAGTGTATGTGTTAGGGAAGGAGTGGCTAGCAGTTCACGAATAAGCTATTGGAATGGAATGCAAACTTTAAAAAATTTTCTTTATTTTAAAAATGTGGGGTACAATTCGGATTTAGGTATACAAGTGGTCACCATACAGGTAAAGTTTGGACCTCCCTTTGGTCCCCACTTCACCTGGTTTGTGATCAGGAATCCTTATGGGTGTTATGGGCCCCCGCCCCCCTCCCTTGGCAGTGTCCTGTTACTGCCAATCCCTTTCTTATGGTATTATGGTAAATGTTCAGGTTCCATTTATGAGTGAGAACATGTGGTACTCAGTTCTTTGTTTCTCTGATAGATCACTGAGTATGGTATACTCTAAATCCATCTAAGTTGCTGCAAAGTTCATAATTTTGTTCTTTATGGCTGCATAATATACGATTGTGTATAGGTACCACATTTTTTTAATCGAGTCCAGTTTTGATGGGCAGCACGGTTGGTTCCATGTTTTTGCTATTGTGAATAGTGCTGCAATAAACATGCGTGTGCAGGTATCTTTTTCTTTTTTTTTTTTTGAGTTGGAGTCTCACTCTGTCGCCCAGACTGGAGTGCAGTGGCTGCTCCCGGCCACCGCAGCCTCGTCTGCTGGGCTCCGGTGATCCTTCCACCTCAGCCTTCCGAGTAGCCAGAATTACAGGCAGGCGCTACCATGCCCGGCTGATTTTTTGATTTATTGTAGAGATGAGGTCTCACCAAGTTGCCCAGGTGGGTCTTGAACACATGGGCTCAGGCAATCCACTCACCTCAGGCTCCCAAAGGCGTGGGATTACAGGCTGAGCCACCAAGCCCGGCTCAGGTATCTTTTTTATAGAGTGATTTAATCTCATCCAGGTATATTCCCAGAAGGGGGTATTGCTGGGTTGGATCATATGAAGGGTCAATTTCTAGTTCTTTTAGGAATGGTCCCATTATTTTCCATAGAGATTGAACTAGTTGGAATGCAAACTTTTAATAGCTATTTAGTATATCATTCATAATTGCTAAAATGTATATGTCTGATCTATTTGATCCATTTATTGCCCTTGAAGCTGTGTGTAGAATGAAAAAAGAGATTAAGATTGTGCTTATTGCTCTCAAAGAGTTTTCACCTGACAAGGGAGAAAAATGTAAAAATCAAATTCAAGACATATTGTAGCAAATATTGGTGACTACCCAGGGAAAATTTCTGTTCTCTCAGAGCTCTCTACACTAGACCCTTACATGCTGGTTTTTACAGGATAAAGAGGGCAAACCTCTTTTGTGAAATACAGTAGACCTCAATTCCCAGGAGCTGAGGTGATTTACTTGCAATAAGACCTTAGATGAGTCACTTGATGCATCTGAATGTGTCCTTTTACCCATAAAATGAAATTAGAACTTTAAAAGTTTTTATGAGTGTTAATGCAGATATTATTAGGTAAACTGTCAACATATTGTTGGTGGTAGTAGTGGAGATCATAATAATAATAGCGTAATTATCACCCATGACATCTAGCCCACTGCCTATAAGTCCTACCTCATTTCAATTACTTTCATCTTCACACATTTTTAGCAACATTCATGATACTCCTTTATCTATACAATCATCCAGTTTTTTAGCTCCCATTCAATGACATCCCAAATATTGTCAGAATACCGGAACCAGGGGAATGTGAATTAGTCAACAGCATTAAATTTTCTCAAAAAACTAAAAGCAGAACCACCACATGATCCTCTACTGGATATTTATACAAAGGAAAGGGGAAAAAGTATATAGAAGGGAAACCTGCACTTGCATTTTTATTGCAGCACTGTTCACAACAGCAAAGGTATGGAAGTAACCTAAGAGTCCATCGATGGATGAATGGATTTTTAAAATATGATATCTACACATAATGGAATATTATTTGACCATAAAAAAGAATGGAGTCATGTCATCTGCAGCAACATGGATGAAACCGAAGATCATGTTAAGTGAAATAAACCAGGCACAAAAAGATAGATACCACATGTTCTCACTCATATGTGGTAGCTAAAAAAGTTGATCTCGGCTGGGCATGGTGGCTCAAACCTGTAATCTCAGCACTTTGGGAGGTCGAAGCAGGTAAATTGCTTGAGCCCAGGAGTTCGAGCCCAGCCTGGGTAACAGTGAAACCTCATCTCAACAGTGAAACCTCATCTCTACAAAAAATCAAAAGAATTTGCCAGGTATGGTAGTGTGCACCTGTAGTCCCACTACTTGGGATGCTGAGGTAGAATGATTGCTGAGGAGGTCGATGCTGTCGTGAGCCATGATCGTCATGATCATGCCACCGCACTCCAGCCTGGATGACAGAGTGAGACCCTGACCAATAAAAAAAAAAGGTCATCTCATTCAAGTTAGAGAATAGAATGATAGATACTAAGTGTGTGTGCCTAGAAGGGGTGGGGAGAGATTTAGGAGGGGGAGATGATGAGAGGTTGGTTAATGAATAAAAACATAGTTAGAAGAAAGAAGTTCTAATGTTCAATAGCAGAGTAGGATGACTCCGTTTAACAACAATGTATCATATTTTTCAAAGTGGCTAGAAGGGAGAGCTCGAAATGTTCCTAACACATAGAAATGATACCCCAAATATGCTGACTTAATACTTACACATTCTAGGCATGTAACAAATATTCACATGTACCCACAAATACTTAAAATAGTATGTATCAATAAAAAATTTTTAAAAATTTTAAAAATGAGTCCCAGAATCAAGATTTAGGTGCCTGAGTGGCAATTGCTGCGACCATTAATTGGCCATGGAGAAAGCTTGCCTTGTGGCCAGACTTAGAGCCCTGAATCTTTAGCTACAATTACATAGGATCTATGCTGTCCTCAAGTCACAACACTTTCCTCCCTCTTAAGTAGGCCCCATCTAGGCAGAGCCCTCTGTCTTGGCCTCTGATTCCTATCACAGATGTAATTTACACCCTGGGTCACTGGCATCCTGCCAAGACTCGCTCTCTTGATGTATTCATTCTGGAAAGGATGTGCTACTTTACTACTAACAGGGCGGCTTCCCTTTACATGTTGCACTACAGTGTAGAATATAGGAATCTTATTTGTAATAATTACTAGCATCTAAATAGCACATTTGGCTAGAAAGTACTTTCACATGCACTCTTCTAACAACCTTTTAAGAGAGATTTTATTTTTCCCCAAATTGAGGAAAATAAGACTGGAAAGGTTAAACAGATTTTCTAGTATCATACTAGCACATACAAACTAAGTCTTGAAACCGGGGCTTCTGACTCCAATACCTATTATCTCATCATACCCAAACTTCTATTTGGTAAAAGAATTCCTTATTTGCCAACTTAATCAAAACATGCATTCATTTATTCGTGAATTCAAACAGTCATTCAACAGACAGTTAGATAATGAGCACCTATATGCTACAAATGCCTTTGCCCACAAAGACGTTCACAGTCATGCAAGAATACAATTCTATAAACACAGGATCAGTGTCTTATTCATCTTTGAATTATCAACTTCTGACACAGTATCTGGCACAGAGTATATTTGTTGAATGAATGAATAAATGAATGGTACATGAATGAACATATTAAAAATTAAATTACTTTTCCAGGCAAATGATAACACAATGAGAAATAACTTCGAAAAGCAAAAAGTGCTATATAAATGTTGTTTTATAACTGTATTTAATTTTAGGTAAAATTTTAATTTCAATTAGAATGTCAGAGTGAGTTCTCAAATAATCTTAAGAATGTCCTTTTTATCTTATTTAACATTATTTCATTCATTTTCAACATACCATCAGTAGAAAGACTGTTTTAAATGCCTACTTCAAGAGTTCCTTAATCCTCTGACCTGATTGCAATCACTGCAGCAAATTCACCCACACCCTGATTCTGTCATTGCCAAAATTCCCATATGGAAGGGGAGGAGCCCTCTCAGAGGACTTGGCACAAATCCTTATGATCATGATCGCGCTTATCATATTTTATTGTAATTATCTGTTGACATGTCTTTTTCCTCCTCAAATAAATGCCACTTGATAATTCACCTACAAAAAGTTTGTGATATCTCAAACACAATTCACAACTTTCTTTTTGACGATTTTCTCCCTCAAATATGAATCACAAATAAAATTCCTTTATATTTAGCAAAAGATTTAACAATGTTTGGTTCGGTTTCCTTAATACACAACTTTCACTAAAGTCTTAAATCAACATTTAAAATCCTAAGATGAATATTCAATTTTAGAGAACACACACAAGATAATTGAGAGGACAGTTTTGAACTAGAGGGTTCTCTGCTTTCAGTCGATGGTGGCAATGCCCAGGCTAATACATTTCATGATAAAAGGTCAGTCTACTCAGTCATTACTGACCTGTATGTTAAAAACAGTGTTGTGTGGCTAAGAATTTCATGAAATACTTTCAAACAGGAGTCATAAACTTTGCACTGATTTTTTTTTTAGATAAGTCTAAAGTAACTTCCTTTAGTGTAAGAAAAATATTTAAAGATTGGGTAAAATCACTGCATTAATAGCAAATGGTTATGGCTTCAAATCCTGTTTTGTTTTTTTGGGTTTGTTTGTTTTTTTTAATTGAATTGGTGTCTCACTCTGTCGCCCAGACTAGAGTGCAGACTCTTGGCTACTGCAGCCTCAACCTACTAGGCTCAGGTGATCCTTTCGTCTCAGCCTTCCAAATAGCCAGAACTACAGGTGCATGCTACCACGCCCAGCTAATTTTTTGATTTATTGTCGAGATGAGGTCTCGCCAAGTTGCCCAGGCTGGTCTCAAACCCCTGGATTTAGGCAGTCCTCTTGCCTCTGCCTCCCAAAGTGCTGGGACCCACCACACCCAGCCCAAATTCATTTTCTTATGTGTTAAATTTGCTTATTGTTTTATGTGATATTTGCATACACATGCTCAGATGCTCCAAATTCTGTTAGGATCTGATCACTATCACTTTTTCAGTAGTAGTATTTTGAAAGTTCAGTATCTGAAATAGTTGAAGTAGTTCCTGGAGTGATCTGTTACTGAGACCCTTGGAAGGCCGAGATTGTTCCACTTTAAATAAATATGCCACAAGCAGATGTTTAGAATTTATGCTGTGTACCAGCACCACCAGATATTTGGATTTGCTTCAGGCTTATGAGAGGGACAAAAACAGAAACAATACTTGACTCTCCAAATTAAGCTAAATAGGAGTAGGTAATTTTAAGTAAAACTTGGAACAAAATGTTATTTAAAAAATAGGATACTATGTGACATTCATTATTTAATTATATACTATTTCTTTATACAAATTCTAAAGTCCATCTTTTAATTCATTACTTCTGCATTTTTTTTCAAAAAAAATTAATAAAAATTCCAAGCTATGATGTTCAGAAAGTTCATTTTAATGGTAAATAAGGTCATAAAGGGGGAAAGGCTCACAAACAAGTTAATGAAAATATTTAGAGAAGGAATGTCTGTCAAAAAGAGCTCCAACCACATTGGCAGCAGCTCCGTGACAGCGGTTACTTCCGATAGCTTACTGTCTAAGGCAGAGTCTCTGGAAAATGACTGACACATTTCATCAAAGTCTCCACTCAGCTGCCTTAGCCAACTGTCGCTGGTAAATGACTTAATCTTTGCTAAACTTTCATGCAGGAAAAGCAGAGTAGTTGAAATGCACCCACATATAGACCCGAAACACTAATGAGATCATTTGACATTCTGATTGATACGAAATCTACATTGTGTTTTGACTTGCCTGCCACCATTGATATGGTGTATTTCCAGTTTGAAAGGTTCAAAAGTGATTGTTATTTTACAGTGCATCCCAACTGTAACTGAGAACGAAGAAAGGTGGAGATGAATGAGTTAATTGTAAGTTATTTGTTACGAGGTAAATTTTTAATCACATTTCATACATATTATTTTTTTTCCTGGGGAAAGTAATTGGTTAGGAGGACAGAGGGACATAAATATTTTATGTAATCTCCTAAAAATAAAGAGATTCGTGTGAGTTCTTTCATGAATGTGTGTTTATATGCCTTAGGTTGAGGGAATTTATTCATGAATGTTGAAATGCAAGATAATACCAGCTGCAACATCTGCCTAAGTCAATTGTAGATAGGTCACTACTGCCCTAAGACACCCACAGTTTCTTTCTAGGATTTTAGATTGGCTTGTATTTTATGGCAAACCCACACTTCCCAAAAGTGTTATTGTGGCTGTAGTTCTTTTCTGCTTAATGCTGATCTTTTCTACAAACCTATATAGCCTTTGTGAGCAGGGTAGGAATCAAAATGAATTCTGGAAGCCTCCACCGTACTGTACTGCTAAGTCAGGTAAATCCTATTATAACATTTACATATGAGGTGGGCAGAGAGGTCCAGCATCTGCATTCGTGTGCATTCCTCCATTTCCACCACGGCTTGAAAAAGATAAATTGCTATTATCAGGAGAATTAAGAGGAAAAATGTTTGGCTTATGTCATCCAAAGCTTCTTTACCAGGGAAAATCAACCTAAGCTTGTTAGTTACCCAACATAGTAAGGCTCTGAGATCAAAAGCAACGACCCCAAATTGCATTCTGCCACTCAATGCTTTCCCTCTGTTTTCCGTTCCACCTCTTAAGACATCAGTTCATCTGTTTCTGATTCTTTACAATTAACTCTGCACATTGGTTCTTTCTTTCTCTGTTTCTCTCTCTATCGCTCTCTTTCTCTCTCTCAATCTTAAGAACTGATTTCCTTTTAACTGGGAAATTTTATCTTGCCAGCAATCAGAGCTCAAATACAGACATGTACAAGTTTCAGTTGAAAGTCTTAATACATAAAATTTGAATTGCTTCTAAATTTGGCAAAATGCCTTGCTTTCTCCAAATTCATAAGACAGATGAGACACAAAAGTGAGATAAATGATGGCGTCCTGCTATTTCAAATGCCATATTGATGTAGTCATTATTTGTGCCAATAAGGCTCACTGTCATCTAATTTTAACCTGTTTCTGTGTTAATTATGTTTTTTTTTCTTTCCTCTCTTTTGATATCTTATGTTCTTCATTTCACATAGTCTAAGTTTGTGAACAACTGAATCTTTTCAACAATTTACTGAAGGCTTATTATGTGCAAAACAATATCCTTTTTCTCTTGAGTAAGATTTAGGGAGTATAAAAATATGAACTAGTTATGCCTAGGACCTAATATGGGCTCCAGAAAATGTATAAAGGAAGCAAAGGATGAGGAAAAAAATGGCAGGAGAGAGGGAGGGAGGAAAGATAAAAAGTGCCTAATAATTCATTCCACGTAAGACACTCTATACTCTTCTCACCATTCTGATATAAATTTTTCATACCTGATGTTATTACCTGATATTTTCTTCTTTGCTTGTGTGTTTGTCTTTCTCTTTAGCTAAATAGTAAGAAACATACCTAGTGGAACACACTTGTTGGTCTTGTTCATAACTGTGAAAAAGTGTTTTTGCCTGGAACCCGGAAAATGCCAAATAAATGTTTGTGTAAAGAATAGATGAGAGAATGAATGAATGAATTCCCTGAACTTAGAAGGGCAAGAACACTTTTCCACTCTCCACATTCACCCTAATACAAAACCTTCCTTCTATAAATAGAATCTCTACTACAACAACAGTGGGGAAACCTACTCTGAGTGTATCTTACTCTTCCAGTGGATCAGCTAATATGTTTACTATATGAGGAAAAAAATTTGAAGATGAATATATCCCTGTTAAATGAAGAATTCTCTAATGAAGTCCAGGCTGGAAGTTGATTGCTTTGATTAGACTTTCCCAATAGGTTGTATACATGAACCCTGCATCACCTTTTTAGTTCTCATCTCCACCTATTCTTCCAATGTCAGGTTTATTTAGATTTTTCTTTTATTTCATTCTTCTCAATTTAGACTCCAAAATTGTCCTACCTCTTCTTGACTTGAATTCTTGCAGTTACTTTCCTGAAGTCTTATCTGTCTTATGTCCTACTCTGTTATTTGCCCTTTTTTTCATACTCACTTGATTAACACTAATCTATTTCCTCCTGGGAAAAGTTTGGTTGCCTCAGAGAACACCCTGCTAAAATAATGGGAAGTTCATAGTTGATTATGTGTATGTAATTATGGTTCAGATACTCATGAAAAATTCTTTACTCCTCTTTGCAATTAGGTGTAGTGATTAGGAAACCATGTATATCACTCTCCAGTTATCTTTTAAAAGCCCTCCTCTATTTGATGATGGTGTAATTGGCTCTTAATTTTATATTGCATAGGTAGATTAAAAAGAGGCAGCTTACCCTTGAGACATCTAGATGAATAGGTTAAAGCAGTAATTTTTATGTTATGTATGTCTTACCACAATTTTAAAAGTTAGTTTAAGGAAGGAAAAAAAAAGCAAATAAAGAAATTAAGACTACACTACCTGTCACCCCAACTGAGATTGGGGGTCTTCTAATGACTAGTAAACAAATAGCTCTAAATAAGACTGAAGCTAATGCCTTTAGCAGTATTCCTGCCTGTGCAAATTCATTAATTACAGTCTCTTTTGCGGTCCTATAGTGAAGCATAACTTTACAATTATTTTTTTACTTAAATAAGATCCTATACCTCCCTGAAAGCTGTCATTTTGTAAAAATATTGCCGTAGGGTGGGCCCCTACTATGAAATGTAAGACGTGCAATTCACACATCCTTGTGAAATGCAAGTGCCTGTGAACTCTGACAGGCTATAATTACTGGCAGGCAGACTTGGCTGTCAGGAACTAGAACGATTTTAGTGGGGTAAAATGTTTCATGCCTGAGATTTCTTCCTGTGTGGCCTTTTGCCAATACCTGAGATTCTCTTATTAGACATTTACATGTTTAGGTCAATGATTCTCAAGAGGGTGGAAGGCAATGAAGGAGAAGGGAAATATGAGACTCTTTATGTAGTCAGGAAAATATACTTAATAGATTCATTGTTTCATTATACAAATTACTGGAACTGAATTCTCTTAGTTTTCTTTCTTAGCTTAGGAAATAAAGTGTAAAAACATTGAATGATGCCTAAATTTTCAATGTTGAATAATAATAGCTTAGGTAAAATTTGCCTTCTCTATGGTCCTTACAGTCAACGAACATGCTTACGTAGGAATTATTTCATAAGTTTACTTTCTTTAACAGAATCCATCTAATGGATCCTTATGATGATTTTGAAAACTGACACCACAAGAGCAGATTTGCTCATGCCTTAGAACTCTTCTCCAGCTTTTCTTGGGTCCCACTGGCTCTTGTACATTTCAGAGCACTGACAAATATTTGGCAAGTCATGCCCTGCACCCCTCTACAGAGTGATACTCACATATCCTATATATGGTGGTGGTGGGATTGTCAGTAGTGGGGAACTGCCGGGGCAGGGAGCACACCTCATCCACAAGGGTACCTGCATAATGAATATTTGTATACCTAACCCTGAACTGTACCCCACATCTTTAAAATAAAAAGGTTTTTAAAAACAAATAGCCGGGCTCGGTGTCTCAGCCTGTAATCCCGCGCCTTTGGGAGGCTGAGGTGAGTGGATTGCCTGAGCCCGCGGGTTCGAGACCCGCCTGGGCAGCGAGACCTCATCTCTACAATAAATCAAAAAATCAACCGGGCGTGGTAGTGCATGCCTGTAATTCCGGCTACTTGGAAGGCTGAGGCGGAAGGATCGCCGGAGCCCAGCAGGTCGAGGCTGCGGTGGCCGGGAGCGGCCACTACACTCCAGTCTGGGCAACAAGAGTGAGACTCCAACTCAAAAAAAAATAAAAATAAAAACAAATATATATATTCATAGTCATATATTTATATTCATATTCCTATATAGTCATTACTTTACCTGCTCTCGTGACAATGGATATGGTGGTCTATTCCAGGAATCCTACTGCTTTCTACTGTCTCTTGTCCCCCTTTCCTTTCTTCTCTCCTTATCCAGATAAGATTCCATGGTTATTACAATCAGTCTCTGGCATACAGCCTCACTTTTCTTGTCTGCTCTGTCTACCTTGTGCTCACCTGGTTATGCCAGTTATCAAGGTATTGCCTTTCAAACTCACCCTCTTTTGCCCTGCTTTATGATACCAGAGCTGGATTCTGCAGACATTTCTCCAGGATAAGTTCTGCCCACAGAGAGTACTGGAGGGAGACCACAAAACTGGAAGAGAAAAATTTCTTTTGGTGTTGTGATTGGCACATAGGCATGTAGACATGTGGTCACTCTTTTAAGTTGCTACCTCTGTGCACTTTAGAGTTCTCTTTCACCCCTTTTAGTAATTAACTATCTTTTACCTAGGTATTGTTGTGTATATTAGATGTTCTCTGGTCTGGTTAGTGATGTTGTTCCTGTCTTCTGATTGGACCCTTACTGACTCATCTGCTAAATCCTGCACTGGGTAAACCAACTCTTGTCTACACTGCACCTACCACCTCATAGCTAAACCAGGCTGGAGAAAAGCATTCAGTTCTTCTGACGGTCTCACTTTATATCCATAGTCAGGGATACCAAGCAATAATCCCACATTTGCTGACTACATTCACTTCCTGCTTCTTGTAGACCACAATTTCACATCTTCCAGTCTCTCTCAAACCTCTAATTCCCCTCTCAGCTGGCACCCCTGCTTCCTATATGGTTGATAAAGTATAAATCATCAGAAAAGAATGTTCAAATACTTCTACTGTCATGTCTATAACTTACTTACAAGTGTGCCCATTAGCTCCCTTCCCTGAAGACAATGGATGAAGCAAGCACCTTCCTGTTTAAGATCAAGATCTACACTTGAACACTAGATCTCATCTCTTAGAGCCTATACAACAATATTACTTCTTCCTCTTAATGATTATGATTTTTTTTTGTCCACTGGGTCATTTCTATCAATATAAAACCTATTTTAATATCTCTCATAATAAAAGAACTCTCTCATGTTCCCACAGTTTCCCTCAATTTATAACTTCATTCCAAAACTTTCCCTCATATTCAAACTTTAAAACTTGTCCATGTTTGATCTTTACTTCCTCTTCTTTCATTCTCTCTTCAACTCACTCCATCCAATGTTGCAACCCTGTCAACGCCACCAGTGGACTCCTCCTTGCTGGTAGATTGCTTCAACATCATTGAAATAGCAGCATTTGATTTAGTCTGCCACTTTCTCCTTTATCCTTTTTCTTCTCTTGTATTTAGAGAAACTTTATCTCTTATTTCTTTCCCTACTTTCCTGGTCATCCCTATCAGTTTTTTGTTTTTGTATTTCCTGATCTTTTGACCTCCAAACACTGAAGTGCACTAAGACTCTAGTCTTAGACCTCTTCCTTTTTTAACTTCACTCATTTTCTAGGTGGTATCATCCTGGTGTATGGTTTTAAATACCATCTACACACTGATAGCCCCAGAAATGTATATCTCCAATTATATTCCTGAACTCCAAATTCATATATCCCCATATGATCTATTTATTTGGATGTCTAATCAGTTCAAACTCTAACTTTTGATTTTTTGCACGGCAATCCTACTCTTCCTAAAGTTTTCCTTTTCTCAGAATATAGCACTACTCAGTTGCACAAGCCAAAAATCTTAGAGCCATCTCCTTTTCTCATATCCATATTTAATTCAACAGGAAATTCTACCAGATTCTTTCAAAATATATCTAAAATCCAGTCCTTCTCAATACTTTTGCCACTGCTACTCTACAAAGATATCATCATCTCTGATTATCGAAGTAGTTTCTTAACTAGGGTTCCTACTTCTTGTCTATCTCCCTATAGCAGAGACTCCTAGCTCTCTACTAGAATTCATTTTCACTTCTTTCATAATGATACAAATGAAGCTTGGTACAAGGCTACTCAATCTACACTACATCTCCCAGATTCCCTTTCAGTTAGATGAGGCTTTGTTTTCACCATTCAAATGTGAGCAGAAGGTAAATGTGTCTTCTAGGCATGCCTCCTTCATAATCTCCTTTTTATACCGTGGATACACCTGAGATATAGTTTCAATCCTGCAAATGAAAACAATGCCCTATGGAGTGGTTAAAAAAAATGATATGGAAAGGATCTGAGTCCCTTGTTATTTGTATGGAAGAGAGCTACCTATCAACCTGATATTCAGATATTACATAAGTAAGAAAAACCCTTCTATCTTGTTTTAACCGTTGTCATTTGTAGTCTCTTTGTTATAGCTGCTATCTTTAACCTAATACAGAAAGAACTACCTTATATGGGGTGCTGCCATAATAATAATATCTAAAATATGTGATATTGGTCCAGCAGTAGGTCAATAGAAAAGAAACCTATTAGAGATGGGAAAGCCAGAATACTTGGATAAGCACTAGCAAAGCATTTTGTAAACTGTTGCCTCAAAAAATTTGGAAAGTAGATCACATGCCTACTGAAATAGTGTGTCTAGGAGAAATGTCTAGCGAGACTACTCCTTATTGTTTGCAAGTTATAACAAAGAAGTGATGTGCTCAGGTAAGAACTAGCCTGTTTGCAAGCAGAGATGAAAGAATAGAAAGAGTCAGGAGATTAAGGGTTGGAAGGCTGAAAAAGCCATCTGGTCACGAAACCCAAACATAAAGATTCTTGTCTTGCCTCCCATTTAAGCTTACTGTTTCAGAGAACTATACGGTAGCATGGGGTGGAAGGTAAGGAAAATTGGTAGCATGGCAGCAAAGGCATAGAACAAGTGGGGGGTGGAAAGCCTTGTATCTGGCTAAGCCAAATGTGACAGGGAACAAATATAGGAGAAATCTATTCTGTTTCTTGAGATAACAGAGAAGTGTACTTCCAAAGAAACTAAAGTCTACTCTGCAGAAAACCTGAGACAATTTGAGCTTTGAAAATGCCAAATTGCACCTGAAAACAATAACATAGACTACCAACTTAGTCCAAAGAAACTGAGAGCCAGATTCAGAGTTCATGGATAGACATGACACAGCTGGGGCTATGGGAATGATGGAGGGGTTTTGTTTCCCCATAGGCCATCTGCAAATTGTGATCTGGGATCACCGAAGCTGCACGAGCAGGAAGCAGACTTCAAAAGAGGTACAGTCCCTAAGGAAGGCACTTTGGGTATTTTACCGTAGGAAAACAGACAGGAAATTTCCCCAAAAAAACAAAACCAGGGTCTAGTCAAGTAACTTGACTGTCAAACGAGAACATTTAAGCAATTCCTACCCAGCAGGATTCGTCAGTACATGAACCAGGACTGTTTTTATTTGTCTGTTTGTTTCCAAATGGGAGTTTTTAATTTGGCTTTTCTGTAGGCTGTGTTTGCTTCATTGTGAGAGTTCAAACAACTTGTATTTTACTTTTCAGATCCCAGGAGTACATTCAGATCTTATGGAGAAGATCGCTCATCACAGAGATTCTGTGCTCTACTCTAGATTCAAGAACTTGTGGGGACTTCAGTTAGTCTTTCTTCAGGAGTGAGGGTGTGTATTTTCTATATGAGAAGAAAGGTGCACAAATGTTTGGTGGCCAAAGGGCAGACTGTGGAAGCAAGAAATAACTGTCCAATATAATGTGTTCTTCCCTTTCTTCCAGAGTAATAGAATTGGAGCCTGGTACCTGACTAGCCAGCTATACTACATTTCCCAGACTCCCCCAACTCATGTAACAAGGTTCTTGACAATGGAGTATGAACCACTACTGGGACAGATCTTTTAAGAGAACGGGATTGCTTAAACAACAGAAATTTATTTTCCCAAAGATCTGGAGGTCAGAAGTTCAAGATCAAGGTACTGTCAGGTTGATTTCTGGCGAGGTCTCTTTTTCTGGCTTGCAGATGACCTCTCCTCTGTGTCCATGGAGGGAAAGAGAAAGATCTCCGGTATTCCTTGCTGTTCTTATAAGGACACCAATCCTATCAGATTAGTCTGTCATTTAGGTCACTCAGTGTGTGGTATTTTGTTATGGTAAATATAAGCTACTATAACAAAAGTACCCACACATATAATGGCTTGAACAAAATAAAAGTTCATTTTCCTCTCACAGAAAGTTCAGATTGGTGGACAATTCTGCTCCATCCAATTACTCTGAGAAAAGTGTCATGAAAGGACACATAATAGGCCTTCAGAAACTCCAACTGTTTAACTGGTAGTAGTGCTGAATGAATGGTATTCCTTGTGTCTGAAAACATCTTAATGGGAGTATCACATTTATCTTACATCCAACTGTGATGCTAAAACCTTGATAATTCTCTCCAGTGAACAGCATCCCAATAAGCTGACACCAGTCTGTCAAATTTTATGCTGGCTCCAAGCAAAAATAAAGTTGTGTTCCAAGAAGTGATAGACTTTCACACATGTATTTCTTTGTAGGTCAGCAGTCCGTTTCCCAAAGGTAAACTTTCTGTTTCCCAAGGGGCTGGCAAGAAAATGTGATTGTCCTCCAATTACTTTCATGAGGCATGGGGCACTGGGTCTTCCAGGAAAATCTGTTTGCTAATTTCTACTCCAATCGGATCTATGTCTTTAGTCTTCAGAAGGAGCTGGGCTTCCTAATCTCTTTAGTAAGGCTGCAGAATTGTGGACTGAACTTTTGTGGTCTTTTGTCCATGCACCATCTGCTACCCCTGTGGTATCAGTTCTTCCCCCATTTCCTTTGCTCAACTGCACCCCTCTACTCTCCTAATACGGAATTCTGGGGGTAAACACCACCCCAACTCCAGGATTGAGCGTGTCACTCAGAGTTACAGATGAATAAAACTTTATCCTCCTGGCCACAGTGATTTTGGGGGCAGAGCTCAGGACCCTGTCCGGGATAATGAGAGTTATACTTGTGTCTAAATTCTTTAGTGAGTGGAGTTCTATTTTCCCATAAGGCATGACTCTTGGTGGATGCTGGGCTGGAGCGACAAGTTGCCCACCTGCCTCTAAACAGAACTATGAATGAAGCCAATGAAAGGAAACAGAATAAGCAGATGAAAAGAGAGTTGGTCCTGGCTACATCATTTTGTTCCCTAGTTTAAGATACACATAAAGTTTGTTCTCACTTGACATTTTGCAGTCTCTCAAGCCAGCAAACACTTTTTTTTTCCGCCTAAGTCACTCTGAGTTTCTTGTCATTTATAAATCAAACAGCCTAACTAATACAAATAAGATAGAGCTAAAATACCCTTATGAAGAAAACTCCAGACCACAATCTGCAGATGAACTGCGAGGAGACAAAACCTCCACATCATTCCCATAGCCCGGTCTGTGTCAGGGCTACCCATAAGCTCTGAATCTGGCTCTCAGTTTCTTCAGGGCTAAGTTAGTACAGGAAGTCTATATTGTTTTCAGACGCAATTGGCACTTTTAATTCTGCCCCCAACTAGTAAAGGTAAGATTTGTTCAGGTCTCACAATCCCAGGGAGTACAAAATCAGGATTTCCCTGGAGACTGCAAGATAATTTGAATTAGGTTGTCCAGCCCTACCCTGCTCCTTAGAATAAGTTATAGCTATGAGCAATGCCACTACAATTTCAGAACCTAAGTTTATCTATGTAAACCTAATAAACTTGTCCCCCGGTTTCCTGTTCTCCAGCTTGGGAGTTTGATTAGTGTCATAAGCAATTTATCTGGGTCCAAAAGGACTTTGATCTCAATATTTTCCTCCTTCAGCCTCTTCTCTTTTAGGCAGAATCTTAATGAAATATGTTGATTAAATAATCTTTTAAAATAATTCTATTACCTTTTTGCACAGATCAATGAAGCAGGCCAACTGAAATTTTACTATATCCACATGGCAGTCTACTAGAAGAGCTAACTTTTTTGTTGTTGTTAGTTTTTTTTGAAGGGAATAGAATCTGGCACTACCTACATAAACCTTGTTCTTTTCATCCTCTGACAAGGATTCCCAAAGGAAGATCCTGTGGGACACTATCTGTCCCAGCAGGAAAACAAACAAAAGCTCATTCCACTTTTGAAGTTTATCACTTTTAAAATATTGCTATTATGATGATAAGCCCTTTTGAGATTGACTTTTTTTCATGGATATACCGATAGTGTTCAAATAGAAAGCAAAACAAAGTCACCTTTGGATTTCTTCTTTTGTGAAGTATACTTTGCTGAAAACTGAACATCTCATTAGCATGGAAAGAGAAGAGTGACTAGACAGGCTGGCATTTAGCCTTAAAATCTAGTGTTCATAGGCATAAAGCAGGCTGTCCAAACTTTCGTATGTCATTAGACACAGTCCCAAGCATGATCTTAAGGTACTTCCAGGATCTTCCTCCACTAGAAAAATGTATGTTACAGCTCAGCCTGCTGAGAAAATGTTCATTTTATCTCTGAACAGTCATGGCCAATTTGAAACTAAGAGATAATGTTTCTGGTGTAAGTTGGTAGAAAAAGAATTTCTTGTTACTATTGGAATAGAAGTGAGATATTACTTGCCTTCTACTACTAGCAAGAGGCATTTAGCAGACTCAAAGTAGTCCTCACAAATTCAACAAGTAGTTGTCAGAGACCCACAAAGTTACAAGTATTCCTTATCTCTTGTTCGCTAGAAAGACCATTGAGAGTAATGTTAGTGATTGATTATTATTCACCATTATAAAGCCTACTTTGTTCTTGACATGAGATAAATATGCTTTATCCTATTCTCCTATGGCCCAGGTACAACATTTTCACGTATGTTGTGAATGCCAGTGGCAAAGAATCTAAACAGACAATTCACAGAAGAAAAAAATGAACAAGAAGAAAATTTTTAAGCACATGAAAAAATGTTCTGCCTCATGACTAGCCAAAAAGTCCAAGTTTAATTATCAGTGAACTATTATCCAACTTAGTCTTCACAGAAAAAAGTCTAGATCCTTCCTAATGCCTTTGCAGTTCTTCAGAATCACTTGTGCCACAGACACGGAACATACCTCTTTCTTAATTTTCATATAAAGAACAGACTTACAAAAGTTTTGTGATGACAAAGAGTTTGTGAAACACTATTTTGCTAAGCCCTACTTCCTTTAGAAACTGCTAGCCCCTCTGTTTTTAGAATCCCTCTCCTCAGGCTTGCCTGCACTACCACTCCCCCTTCTCCTATCTACATCAAACACTCAAGTTCTCTCATTTTATCTTGCAGCTTTCTACTCCCTATTTGGCTCAAGGCATCCTGAGTCACTGATACTTTTCCCTAAATAATAAATTTCTATTCTGTGACCCACCTTCAGCATAAAAAAACTGAACTGACAGGAACTTAGAAACTTCTTGCCTTGCTCTTTTATCAACTCTACAAGTTTCTCTGAAAATAAAGAGTTTGAGTATCTGTTGTCTTATTATTTTGAATTATGATACCTTCCTTAAAAGGCAGAAATTACGGAAATTTTTTTTATTTTAAATAGCATTTTATTTCTCCTTTATATCAAACTAACTATGCTTTCACAATACTCAACGCCAGTGAGGGTACAGTGAGGTAGTCACATTCATACATTGCTCCAGGTACACAAATTGGTAACAATTTTCTGGAGAGCAATATAAAGGTAGAATAAGGTCAAGATATTTTAAAGAATCCATACTTATGAGCCTAGTAATTCCACTTCTAGAAATATATGCTAGAAACAACAATGTATTAATTATATTTTGCAGTTAAGGATGTTCCTTGGTATTGTTTATAATAAGGAATTAAAAGACCAACAATATGAGAATAATTAAATAAATCGTGGTCTCTTCATATTATACACAGCCATTAGAAAAAAGAAAATTTAAGGCAATTGTAAGGCATGCAAAAATATGTTACTCCCATTTCTGAACTTTAAGCTTTCTAAAAGCATGATAAATGGATGACTTATTTATATTTGCACCTTCCTAAGTTCCAGCACTGTGCCTATGCTGTACCTTGAATGTGTTCCCCAAATTTCATGTGTTGGAAACCTAATTTCCAGTGCAACAGTGTTGAGGGGTGTTGGGTCATGAGGGTAAAGCATTCATGAATGGATTAATGACATCACTGGGGAGGAGGGTAGAGCGTTCATGAATGGATTAAGGCCATCATTGAGGAGGCAGGCTAGTCTCACTCAGTAGTGACTCAGTAGTAGTCATCCTCTTGATAAAAGGATGAGTTTGGCCCCCTTCCTCTTGCTGTATTGCCTTTCCGCCTTCCCTCATAGGATGATGCAGAAAGAATGCCCTCACCAGATGCGGCCTCTGAACCTTAGACATACCAGTCTCCAGAACCGTGAGCCAAATAAATTTATTTTCTTTATAAATTACTTGGTCTTAGGTATTCTGTGACACCAGCAGAAAACAAACTAAGACAGCCTGCCATATGATAAATGTGCAATAAATATTTAAATGAATGAACAATTAAATGAATTTTGGTTTTGTAAAATAAGTTTCCTTCCTTTTACTCTAATGCTTTATGCTTCCATATGGTCTCTTCTCTTTCAGAGTATACAATTTAGACGGGAAAATAAGATAAGTATATATAACAACAGTGAACAAAACAAGATAGGATAAATACATATAACAGTGAATAAAACAAGAGTCTTCATTATGATGTACTGGATAATGTTCATACTATAGAGATGTGGGGAGAAATAAATCATAAATGTCCTTGTGAAAATGCATAAACCCAATTCACTATTTGGATAAACAGACCCAAATATATTACCCACTATCTTTCAGTAGTTATAAAGTATTCATAATCGGAGGATAGAATATGACTCCAAAATTGCGATAAATTTCTTCCACCAACATTCCTGCTCTAAGAGTTCAAGTCAATAACCTATGAAGAATTCAGACTTACACCTGCAAGCCTACACAGACTCTCTTTTCATTCAACTTTTAGTTTTAAACCATATCTCCAACACAGTAAAGTCCTTGTAAAATTACCTGGTTAAATATCCTCCAAAATAACACATTCAGCAATGAAAAATTTCAATAGTTAAAACTGCCTGCTACAAAGAGAGACTGAAATAAAAGAGAGGTAATCTATATCTGTGCATGTATTATGGCCCATGGGAGGGCTATAAACCATAATGAGAGCTAATAATTTTTGCCCCACCCCCAAGAATCAAGTTTTACTTCCTTAGCGGCAATATTGACCCACTGAAAATAAATGGTATGCACTATTCCTATGGCATAGGAGGAGAAATTTTTTTTTTTTTTTTTTTTTTTAGTTGGAGTCTCACTCTGTTGCCCAGACTGGAATGCAGTGGCACGCTCCCGGCCACCACGGCCTCGACCAGCTGGGCTCCAGAGATCCTTCCGCCTCAGCCTTCCAAGTAGCTGGAACTACAGGTGCACACTACCATGCCCAGCTAATTTTTGATTTATTGAGTTATGAGGTCTCGCCAATTTGCCTGGGCGGGTCTCAAACACGCGGGTTCAAGCAATCCACTCACCTCGGCCTCCCAAAGTGGTGGGATTACAGGTTGAGCCACCGAGCCCCGTCGAGGGGACAATTTAAAGTATTGTCAAAAAACTGTGGGGCTAGATCAGTAGTATTATCTTTGTAACATATGATTCACAGCACACATATAAATGGCAGCGTATTATTTTCTGAAGCATTTGATTTGATCAGTTAATTTTTCTTCTCCTAATCATAACTACTTCTTTGGAACTTTGTGGGGGAGAATGAGAAGCAAAATTTTAAAAGAAGCAAAACTTTGATAACAGAAAAACAGCGAATGATTAAATTAGAGATAAAATTCACCATCTATTCCAGCATTCTTGACATTCCTTTGATAGATTGCTATTGGCAATTCTATACATAGTGGCTTGCATTTCTTTCTTGCCCCTCCCACTCTCTCTCTCAATCATTCATTCTGCATATAACATATACAGCCACATATCTATATCACTGAGAAAGGATCAATCCTTTTTTCCTCTATGCTGCTGAGACATACAATATTTATCACAGGTTATAGAAAAGAAGAAAAGAAAATCTAAGAATATTCCCTTCAGCTGTATTTCTGTTGTGGAACCGAGAGCATCCCAGTCCTCCTCAGTTTTGCTTAGTTGTCAGCTCAGTCCAGCACAATCTGTAGTGCAACAAGGCTGATAAAGTTAGGTACCCACTGGCCATTGCAAGGAAAAACAAACCTGGTGATTGGTGATCTTCCTCACTATATTAAGCACAACTCCCATTAGGCAAACTTCCTTCCATTTCTTTAAACCTCTCAATACCTTGTAAATCAAATATTTATCAACTGAGAACCTCTTTTCTAGCTGTCTGTTGTTTCAGCTCTGACAAAGTTGGCCACTAGCCAGTTGGTAAAGAAACCTGTGAAAGGAAATCAGCCACAAGAAAAAAGAAAATTCTATTTCATTTTTATTTCACAGAAACAAACTGCCAACAAATCTCCCCCCACCCCTACCCTATTTTCTAAACTTGCCCTTGTGAAAATCTTGCCTAGAATGAGCAGACCTTGGCCACTCCTATAGCCAACAAATAGTTACTGGACATTCATCAGTTGGGTCCATATGTCCTTGAGCCCTTACAGTTCATATTACAAGGCTGCTGAACTGCTATTAAAGGTAGACACTGTGACTAATATGCAGTATTATGTATATGTATATATGTATATAATAAGACACTGTAATTTACAAAGTAAATCGGGAATAATTTGACAAACAGTGTGCTTAAGAAGAGTAAATGGAGTCATTTGGAAAGTTTGCTGAAGGAGACAAGCCTTGAACCCTGACGTAAAACAGGAGAAGAAATCCATATGGTGAGTGGGCAGAGGGAGGTGATAAATCTACACGAAGGCGCAACTGGCATATTTCCAAGAAAAGTAATTGCTCCCACAGAATTACCATGTAGATGGACCATGTTTAAAATAAGTCAGAATCATTTTCTTTTCTTTTATTTTAAAGATGTGGGGTACAATTCAGGGTTAGGTATATAAGTGATCATCGTATAGGTAATGTTTGGGCCTCTCACTGATCCTCACTTCTGGTTTGTGATCAGGTAGCCTGATTAAGGTTACATGCCCCCCTCCCCCTGACAGTGATCCACTACTGCCAATCTCTTTCCTGTAGTATTATGATAAATGTTCAGGGTACACTTATGAGTGATAACATGTGGTACTCAGTTCATTTCTGTGAGAGATCACTATTATAGACTCCATCCAAGTTGCCATAAAGTCCATAATTTTGTCCTTATTTATGGCTATGTAATATTCCATCATGTATAGGTACCACTTTTTTTATTATCCAATCCACTTTTGATGGTCAGCACAATGGTTTCATGTTTTTGCTATTGAGAATAGTGCTGCAATAAATTTGCATGTGCAAGTATCTCTTTTGTAGAATGATCTGAGTTACTCTGGATATATTCCAAGAAGGGAGATTGCTTGGTGATATGGAAGGTCAATATTTAGATCTTTCAGAAATTGCCACACAACAAAAAAATACCTGCACAGGTATGTTTGTTGCCGCTCTATTAATAATAGCAAAAACATGGAACATGCTGCCAACCGAAGCTGGACTGGATAAAAAAATATGGTACGTATACACAATGGAATATTATACAGCCATAAAGAAGGACAAACATAAGGATTTTGCAGCAGCTCAGATGGATTTAGAGTTGATCATACTCAGTGATCTATCACATAAACAAAGAACAGAGTACCCTATGTTCTCACTCATAAGCGGACCTTGACCAATTAACATAATACTATAAGAAAGGGATTGGCAGTAGTGGGAAACTGCCAGGGGAGGAGGGGTGAGATTGGCAGTTGAGGGAAACTGCTAGGGGAAGGAGGGGCACACCTCATCAACAAGGGTACCTACATTATCAGTGTTTGTATACCTAACCCTGAATTGTACCTCACATCTTTAAAATAAAAATATTAAAAAAAAAAGAAATTGCCATACTGTTTCCCACAGAGGTTGTACTAGTTTACACTCACCAACAAGGCAGAAGCATTCCCTTTTCTCTGCATCCTCTCCAGCATCTGTAGTTTTTTGAGTTATTCATCTTGACTGGAGTTAGGTGGTATCTCAGTGTGGTTTTGATTTGCATTTATTTGATGATTAATGAGGCAGAACATTTTTTCAAGTATCTGATGACTGCTCCTATGTCCCCTTTTGAGAAGTGTCTATTTATATCTTTTGCCCACTTTTTAATAGGGCTATTTTTTTCCTTTTGGCACATTTGAGTTCTTTATAGGTCCTGGATATTAGGCCTTTGTGAGATAGACAGTTGGCAAATATTTTTTTCCTATTCTGTAGGCTGTCTCCCAGCTCTCTTGATTTCTTTTGCTTTGCAGAAGTTTTTCAGTTTGATGAGGTCCCACTTGTCTATCTTATCTCTTATGGCATGGGCTTTTAGGGTTTTAATCAGAAATTAGTTGCCTATTCCAATTTCTGTAAGGAGGTCTCCTGTGTTTTCTAAAGTTCTTAATAGTTTGAGGTTTTATGTTTAGATCTTTGATCCATTTCATTGATTTTTGTGTATTTTTGATAGGTGGGGCCCTGTTTCATTTTCCTGTATATAGTCAGCTACTTTTCTCAGCACCATTTACTGAATAGGTTCTCCTCTCCCCAGTGGTTGTTGGTGTGATGGAGGTTTTGTTGAAGATTATTTGGTTGAGAAACTGAGGTTTTGATTCTGGAATCTCTATCCTGTTCCATTGGTCTATATGCCTGGTCTTGTAAGAGGCTATTTTGATTATTGTAACCTTATAATAAAGTTTGAAGTCTAGAAGTGTCATAACTCCTGCTTTGTTTCTTTTTCTGAGGATTTTTTTTTTTTTTTTGGTTATTTGTGGTCATTTATATTTCCATATGAATTTCTGTATTGTCACTTCCAGGTCTGAGAAGAATGATGTTGGTAATTTAATGGGTATTGCATTGAATCTGCAGATTGTCTTTGGTAGGATGGACATCTTAATGTTTGATTCTTCCTTTCCATGAGCATGCAATATTTTTCCATTTGTTTTTGTCTTCTTTGAACAGTGTCTTGTAGTTTTTGTTGCAATGATCTTCCACTTCTCTGGTTAGGAAGATGCTGAGGTATTTCTTTTTCTTTCTTTCTTTCTTTCTTTTTTTTTTTGTGACTATTGTTAATAAGATTGTGCTTTTATTTGTTTCTCTGCCTGTTTGTTGTTGGAATATAAGAATGTGACTGCCTTTTGCATGTTTATTTTATACTCTGAGACTTTGCCAAAGTCCCTTATCAGTGCAATGAGGTTCTTGACAGATCCTCTTGTATTTTCAAGGTATAGGATCATATCATCAGCAAAGAGGGATAACTTAATTTTCTCTTTTCCTATTTGGATACCCCTGATTTCCTTCTCTTGTCTGATTTCTCTAGCTAGAACTTCCAACACTATGTTGAACAGGAGGGGTGAGAGTGGGCATCCTTGTCTTGTTCTAGTTTTAGGGGAAAATGCTTCCAATTTCTGTCTATTTAGCAATATGTTGGCTAAATAGGTTTATTGTAGATGGCGCTTCCTATCTGAGGTATGTTTCTCCTATTCCTAGGTGTTTAAGGGTTTTTATCAAGAAGGGATACCGGATTTTGTAGAAAGCTTTTTGAACTGTCTTCATTACTGTTCTATTACCAAACATACAGAGGGTGACCTAATGATTATCTACAAAATATCTTTAACGAGTGTCTTAATCTGTTTTGTGTTACAATAACAGAATACCAAAGATTGGGTAATTTATAAAGAAAAAAATTATTTCTCATGTTCTAGATACTGGGAAATTCAATATAGAGATGTTGGCATCTGGTCCTGCTGTGTCATCTCACAGCAGACAGCAAAAGGGCAAGCAAGAGAAAGAGAACAAGAGATAGAACTTGCGGTCTCAAATCCTTTTATAATCAGCAATAGTTCATTCATGGGGGTAGAGCTCTCATGACCTAAACACCTCCCATTAGGCCTCACCTCCCAATGCTGTTGTATTGGGATTACGTTTCCAACACATGTATTTTACGGGATACATTTGAATCATAGCAATTGAGAAAATTAAATATCATTCATAATCTTGCAGCCACTGTAGCTACTGACTTATTATGTTAACATACTCAACACTGAACACAAATTTGGTTCCCCAAGACTAAAGTTTATCCTCTATTTAACTCTGATATACAACAGAATGACAAGTGGCACTTTTTTAACATATACATACCCATGGTCCATCACTGGAATTTCTGATCCAACAGATCTATGAGTACAGCCAGAGCATCAGTGTTCTTCAAAAACTCTACAGGTAATCCTACTTTGCACTACAATTGCAAACTATGGCTCAGTACAGTTTCTTATTACAGCCAAGTTCTCAAAATAACTGGTTTCAGCTTATTACATGAACATGTCTACCTACTGTTTTACAAGCTGATTCTTTAGCTTACCATGTATTTTCCATTTGCACAATCTACATTTCTCTTTTGAAAGAGGAAAAAAATAATGTCCATTCCACTTCCAGATCCTGGAAATGTGTGTTAGTCCCTTTCACATAACACAAACATAAGAACTCCTATGTGGACTGAGGCTGCAACACTACCTTGTAAAAACCTAATGGCAGTTACATGACTAAGAATTTTCGGCAAACAATGGTATTAGTTTATATCAAAGGTAGGTGTGTATGTGTGTGTGTGTGCACGCAACTAAAGAAAAAAAAAGAAAGAAATTAAAGTTCAAGGCTCGGCTCTTATATCAAGTGCCTGCATAGTGCCAGACATCTTGCTGGGGTACACATACCCAGTGGTAAGCATCACATCACCAACTTTGCCTTCATGAATCTTACAGTGTAGCAGAAAAGGCAAAAAATAAGTAAGAATGCAACATATTGTGATTCATATGGTAAGTTATTGGAAGAAAATCAAGAAAGTGCAAAGCAGTGACAGAGAAAGGACAAAGATTCTTTCCAAATAGAAGAGTCAGAGAAGAACTTTTTAAAGTCATGACATTTGACACTTAACATTTAAGTTCTCAGTGAAGACCTGAAAGGTAAGATGTCGATGGTCATATGAAGAATGAGGAGGAACATATTCCTAGCATGTCAGAAAACCCAGGACTGGAGAAAACCTAACTATTCTGGGCAATTTGTAAAATAATGATATTAGGCAACATAGTTTTGGGTGATAAATCCTGCTCAAAAATTCTACAAAGAACAGACCCAGATAATTAGTGAGTAAGGAGGTAAATGAAAAGCATTAAGAAAAGCATTTTATCCCAATTTGATAGGTATACTAAAGTTAAAGATGGAAAGATCTGTTTACTAATTCCAATTCTACCAATTGGTTTAATCACCTCTTCATATTAGTATAACAAGGAACTTCTATGCACAGATCACCTATATGGCATTTCTTGAAAACATCACTTTAAAAGGGAAAGCTTAATGGACAAAAATACATAAATGTATAATGTAAAAAGAAGAGAGAAATCAATTATTCTCATTGGTCAAGAAGAGAGGATAAGAACTAAAGACTTTTAAGCTGCAGTAGGGAAAACTTGGGTTAAATAGAGCAGGATCTCACTAATTCTCACTTCAATAACTTCCAGACCCTATAATTTTCAGGTAGTCATAGTCATATTTCAATAAGCATTTAATAGCACAAAGGTAGATGGAAAGCGCTCATGAATCAAATTCCATTATTCTTCAAATCATGCTATAAAGATGACTGCTAAGTAGAGTCCCATGTAATATTACCAATAAAGCAAAAGTCTGTTGTCAAAAGCAATGAGCTAAATACAAAGTCGGCTATGGTAGACTTTTGTCCTTATAGAACCTCCCCTTTCAGTTGAGTTCTTACTCTCAAAACCAATAAATCATCAGGGTTATTTCCATATAGAAGTATGAATTAAAAATCAGACATAAAAGTATTCTATTTCTACAGGAAATAAAAGACTTATTTTGTAAAGTTTTCTGTTATATTTATTTTAAATGGATGCATTTGTAGCAACGAAAGATGAGAATTGTCCTACAATGTTTTTATATTCGATTTAGAATACAAAGAAAAGCACTACTTAACAATAAAACAACAAAAAATAAATAAATGATGTCATATTGGTTTAGCACTTAAGAAGCTACCCTTGTGTCCCCTTTAGCTAAGAAAGTTGACTACCATTGGGCATGGTTTAGTCAACACTGGATCACTGAATGTTAATCAGTCCACTACCACATATCAATGGACTGCAAACTCTCCATGGATACATTAGTAATTTGCAGTCAAAGTGTGAAATGTATAGGCATTAAAACTGAGGATACATATTGTTGTATAACAAGCAATGGCTTGTTAAATAAAATGCCACAGAAAGAGAACTATAATTTCTTGGAGTAAAAAAGTAAAAAGTACAGGATAATAGCAAAGTAGACAATATAAAATAAATCTAGTAATATTGGCCAATCTTTAATAAGCAGGTGCTGTTGGAAAATTGTGTTACCTTTTTTGATTGTTACAACAACCCTCAAATGAGTTTTGGTTATTGTCCCTATTTTTAAGATTGGGAAACAGAGATTCATAAAGATTAAGTTATTTTTCCCAATTTCAAACAGTGAGTGCTAGAACTGGGATTTGAACCCAAGTAGTTTCACTCCTGTTCTCTTAATTAGTATGCTGTAATCCAAGTTATTAGCATGGGAATTAGATAATATATTTGTGACAGTAAACCAATATATATTTGATTATTTTTGGTTATCCCTAAGTCAAAGACATCTTAAGGCTCCCATATCAAAGCCTAGTTCTAGAAGACTCAAATCATAGAGTTCCTTTCAAACTGAAAAGGACATACGCCTTCTTCTATGATGATATAGAAATAAGATTTGCTGTCCTAAGGTATAAGGTCTATTTGGTACAAAGGGAAAAGAAGCATCTACCCCTTTCAGCCCAAGGGATTGTGAAAAACAGGTAGAAAAGAAAGGCAAATATCAGAGTCTTTTATTATTATTTTCTTCCCCTTCTCTCATCTTAGGCCTTGTGGACGTAGATGACGTTGGGAACAAGAAAAGTTGTGGAAATTCACTATTAGGTATGGAAAAGTCCAAAAGCAGAGGGGTTTTTACTCCGCCTGCTATTTATGACTGTGGGGAGAGGCTGATCTATGCAATGTCCCTTATCTAAGAGTAATGGAATCTCAATGGCTCATTGTGTTTAGGCAGAGAGAAAACCAGAACTAAGCTCCCCTGAGAGCTCTTGGTTTTGATAGTAGGGATGGGATTGAGAAATCAGACTGCAAATATCTCACAAGCTTCCAAAGAAAAACTAGGAAATTAGTTGAGAACTGACCAAGCAGGAAGAGGGAGGATTATGGGTATGCTGGTATCACAGTCCAGCAGTGGCTTAGAACTAGAATACAAAGAGTTGTACTTCAGCAATTATTTCTAGAAGCAACTAAGAACAACCACTCCTCAGAAGAGACCAGCCAAAAATAGTGACCTATGGCCAGGTAAGTCATTAACCTAATTCATGTATCTTGAAGCCATCCTAAAGAATAGATAGGTGTTCCTGGTTTGAATTGTGTCTCCCTCAGAAAGACGTGTTGAAGACCAAACCCGCACACAGCACCTTAGAATATAACCTTATTTGAAAGTAAGTTTGTTGCAGACATAATTAGTTATGATGAGGTCACACTGGAGTAGAGTGGGCTTCTGATCCAATGTGACTGGTGTCCTTCTAAGTCGAAGACAGAGACTCACTGGGAGATACCATGTCATGACAAAAGCAGAGATAAGAGTTATGTAGCAGCAAGCCAAGTACCAACGAAGATTGCTAGTAAACCACAAGAAGTTAGGAAGACACATGGAAAGAGTCACTACAAGTTTCTGATGGAGCATGGCCCTGAGACACCTTAATTTCAGATTTCTAGCCTCCAGAACTGTACAACAAATTTACGTGTTTCAAGACACACGGTTTGTGGTATGTTGTTACTACAGCCTTTAGAAAACTAATATAATAGGCATAGAGATGAAATTTCAAAACTGAGCATTTTATTTAGTTATCTACATAAAGGCCAATGTACATAAAGAGACTATTTAAACACTAGATTAAATAGATAGCTTTTTTCCCTCCCAATTTCTAGTGAGTGGAAGCTTGTGAAAATCAGATCACTATTGAAAAATTAAGAATCTACCTTTTCGTTGCATATCTGACTGCAGTTTGAATATATCCATGACCTCATAGTGTGTGCTCATTAAAAGTGTCAGAAATTTGCCTCATAAATAAGTAATGAAACATGATTAGGGCAATAAACAGTCCTACTTACATTGTTGAATGGCAGCAAGTGAATAGTGTGACAACAAACATTTTTTTCTCCGTTTTTCCAGTTTGCTTATTTAAACAACTTTTTTACGTTTTAATTCCTTTAAATGTGTGGCCAGAAAGTCTGGTATTGCACAGAGTGTTGACACACAGCTGTTTGATAACCTTTGTTCATTATTCTCTCCTTCATACACATTGTTAACCAGACTCATTTATTAAATACACACTAGGACTGGACACTACAGATACGATGTCAAAAAGATAAAGTCTCTCACCTCAGAAAATAGTCAAGTAAATCACAGACTATAGGAAAGTGTGTTAATTATAAGGCAGAATATAATTTTTCAATAACTTCCCCAAACTGAAGTAAAATGCCAAGGAGGAGAAGAGAGACAGTGAGTCCTTGTATAGTGAAGCTACATAGAGCCTAGCGAGGCATGGTACCCACCGAGGCCTGAAGAGGCCATGTGGATGATAACTGACTACTTTCTTAGGGATGCCATAACAAAATACCACAAATTAGGTGCCTTAACATAACAGAAACTTATTCTCTCACAGCTCTGGAGGCCACAAGTTCAAAATCAAGATGTTGGCAGGGCCATGCTCCCTCAAAGTCTCTAGGGAAGGATCTGGTCCATACCTCCCACCTAGCTTCTGGTTGTCGCTGGCAATCCTCAGAATCCTTGAGCTCATAGATGCATCATTCTAGTCTCTCCCTCCATCTTGACATGGCCTTCTTCTTTGTTTCTCCTCTGTCTTCAAATCTCTTCTTATAAGGACACTGGTCATTGAACTTAGGGCCTATCCTCACCTAGTATGACCTCATCTTAACTCAACTACATCTGCAAAAACCCTATTTCCAAAAAAAAATTTTTTTTTAAATTTTTTTAAACCCTATTTCTATATAAGGTCACATTCGCAGGTACTGGGAATTAGGACTTTAACATATCTTTTTTTAGGGGGGATGGAATACAATTCAACCTACAACATGGGGTGATGGATGTTTAGTAGATATTGGCTTTGACAGACAACATTAAGGACCAAATGTTTCCCGTCCTGAACCCTCCCTACAGCCCAAGCCTTAGCACCATGCAAGGCCCCTGAAACTCAGCCTCAATTCCAGGGAAAGGAGTGTAAATCTCAAATTAACTGTCATGAAGTGTCAGTCACTTTGGGAGAACAGGATCTTATAATATAAGTGAGGTGTAGCATAGTCATACTTTTGCTTTCTTAGTTTGGGGATTGAATTCAGACACAATGGAACATATCCAAAGAAGTGTATACAAAGTATTTTTGAAGCACAACCAAGATCAGGGGAATCAGAACAAGGGGCTAGGAGGTGTTTATCAGAAGCAGTGAGCTTGAGCTAAACCCTGTAGGAAGAATAAGAATGAAATACACCGCAACAAGGGATAAGGAAAATGCAAAGGCCTTTCCAACAGAAAGAACAACATGAGTTTAGGCACAGAAGCAAGAAAGAGTATTCACAGCACTGGAATTCTTTTAGCATGACTCATGTAACAGCTGTATGTGGGATAGCAGAAGGAGATGGGGCTAGAGAGTGGGCTGAGGCAGATCATTTCTGTGTCAGAAGGATGACTCCAGCAGCTAAGTAAAGGAGAGAGTGAGAAAGGTATTACTGAAGACAGAGACCGGAACCGGTTAGGAGATTATTGAGATGAAGCACGCTGAAACAATGAAGACATGCATGAAGGCAATAATGGAAGGGATGGAAAGGAGACATATCTAATCAGGAGAAACTAAATGTCACCACCACATCTCTCAGCTAGATGAGAGAGAGCAGCAGCTTTCCAGAATTTTTGCTTGTGATCCACATTAAGAAACATTTCATATGGAGACTCGATGTTTATATGCACACACCACACATACATACACACCTATGTATAACTGAGATTAAGTTTTTTGAAACAATGCTTAGCCTTACTATGTGTAATGCACTATGATGTCTTATGTTCTGTTTCTGTTTTTAATTGCCAGTCACAACTCACAATGTTGATGTTTTAACCCATTCATGGGTGCCAACTTAGAAAGTACTTGGGAAAATACCTACTGGGGAACGGTGATGCTATCACAAGAGAATTAAATGCAAGAGGAGGAGAAGTTGCATAGAAGGAGGACAGGTGAAAGATTAAGTTTGAGACATGCTGCTTTTGATCTGCTGGGACTAAAGCTTATGGAGGCTACTTTTGTTCAGACCACACAGTTGCCTAAAGATCAAGGTGCCATTTTGCCCCCAGAGCTGACCTTCCTGAGGATATCTATCTGGGGAGAGACATGCTGGGTCCACAAGAGGAGTCTCCACACTCCTCACTTCCATAAACAGGTGCCTCTTTGTTCTGTGACCTTGTTGCCCAGCAAGAAGAGAATGTAACTTTTCCTGACCCTATACATGTTTAAGTAAATGTTTGGCAAGAAAGGAAGTCAATAAATGTTTGGCGACACCTCATCTCTACAATAAATCAAAAAATTAGCCAGGCGTAGTTGCATGTGCCTGTAATTCCAGCTACTTGGGAGGCAGAGGCAGAAGGATCGCTGGAGCCCAGCAGGTGGAGGCTGCGGTGGCCGGGAGCGGCCACTGCACTCCAGTCTGGGCAACAGAGTGAGACTCTAACTCTAAATAAATAAATAAATACAATTAACAAGTGAATCTCCCCAAAAAGGCACTTCCGTTTTTTGAATTTTTGAAATTTTATGTGCACATTGTTGCCAGAAATGAACATTGAAAATATAATTTTATTTACTTTTAAAATGTCTTTTTATTTTAACGATGCAGGGTACAATTCAGGGGTAGATACATAAGTGGCCATTATACAGGTAAAGTTTGGGCCTCCCATTGGTCCTCATTTTGCCTGGTTTGGGATCAGGTACCCTGATTAGTGTTATACGCTCCCTTCCTCCTTCCCTCCCCTGGCATTGGCCTGCTACTACCAATCCTTTTCATGTAGTATTACGATAAGTGAAAGGTATAATTGTAAACTTCATAGTAGGCCAGGTGCAGAGACTCATGCCTGTAGTTCCAGCACTTTAAAAGACTAAGTCCAGAGAATAACTTGAACCCAGAAGCTTGAGACCAGCCTGGGCAACGCAGTGAGCCCTCATCTCTACCAAAAAAAAAAAAAAAATCAAAAACATTAGCCAGGTGTGGTGGCATGCACCTGTAATCCCAGCTACTTGGGAGGCAGAGGAGGAAGGATCGCCTAAGCCCAGGAGGTTGAGGCTGTAATGGGTCATGATCATGCCACTGCACTCCAGCCTGGGCAACAGAGTGAGACCCTGACTCAAAAACGCATACATACATACATACATACACTTCATAGTAATGTTTTTACTAGGTGGCTGATACATGTGGCCAAGGAATTAAGTACATAATCAGTTATTTCTGGAGTATATTTCTCTGCACATATCAGTTTTACAAATGGCTGCTAAATACAAAGGGATACTCACTGAGTATTCTGCAGCTCAACTCTACATACTCATGCTCACACACATACACATACATTTTCCTCTATATTTCCCTCCCTTTAAGCATGTTTGTCTCTACCTCTCTCATTCTCTCACACTCTGGTCCTCTGATCTCCTCACACTCTTGCTCTCTGAAAGATTCCCTGTTTTTCCTCCAACTGCCGCCAACTGAGTTATCTATCTCAGAGTATAATTTATGAAGATGGCTGAATCATCATGGCTTAGATTAGCAGAAGGTTTCTATTTCAATTCTAGTCAGGTACCATGTGCTCTGGTGGTGATTTTCATGTACTAATTTTCTTTTGCCATCAATGCCACAAGAGCTTGATGTTCCCTCTACAGTTCCACAGTACATGGAAAATCTCATTTAAGTGCCATCTACTACCTATGCATAGGTGAGCCATCTTCAGCCCACATCTTTTTTCCAAGTTTCAGAACTACTTCTAAACCCATCTATTAGTTATCTCTATGTGAAGCACTCAGTTCAGTTTCAATATGTCTAATAAAATTCGTTTTCCATGTCCCTCTCCCAACCTGTTTCCATCTGTTGTATTTTTTATCTTAATTAATGGTTGTGAGGGGGCAGGGGAGGCCTTTAAATTAAAGGAGAGATGGAAAGTCAAAATATCCATTGTCCCAGAATACTATTGCTTAAGCAGAAGCTCTTCATTCTCATACAGGAAGGGGAGATTTAGGCCTTTTTATCCAAAGAGTTGGTCGTAGCAATAGCAGACCACATGAATCACCATGCAAAAGCCCCCTACCATGCTTATGGGGGAAAAAAAAATCCTGTGGACTGACAAATTCGGCTTGATCCCTTGTTTCCCCTTTATCTTTTTCCCTTAGTCTGTGAATTCCAGCAGGCCAGTAGAGTCAACTGAAAGCCTATCAAAAATGTGAAAAAAAGTAAGACTTCACTGAAGACTTCAAATACCCTTAGCCCAAAGATAGGACAAAAAAAAAAAAAAAAAAAAAAAACTAGTATTTTATCAACCCAGGAAAAATCAGATCTGTAATCCCAGGGTGTTCACCTTAAAAAGCAGGTGTTCATTTTAAGCATCTGTGTTCTCCACAAAACACCTTCCAGGCAGGCACTGAAGGAAAACTTTTGTTTGAATGTCACAGCCTGATTAGATAAGGTACATCTACCCTGTTAATTGGTCTCCAGGCTTTATTCATCTATCTCTTATCACTAAACTTGCTGCTCCTAAGAAAACAGAAAACTCTCAAAAGTTGATGAGTAGCTTCATCTGGACTTTAGCGTTCTGTCAGAGCCTAGAATTCTCAGCTGCTGGGCTAGCCTGTAGAGTACAAAACTCTGATTTAAGCATATAGAATTATGTCTTGTCTATTTCACAAGGCAGGGAGCAATTTTTTTCCCCATCCAAAGATGTCATCTGGTTCACAAAGATAGAGAGTAATTTTTTAGTTATTGCCATTTGATATAAAAACAGTAAGTTAATCTCAAATATCCAGTAGTCATTGGAATAAGCAAAGAAAGTACAAGACAATATGGTTTAACTTTCTAAGATGTAAAATGCCTGATTTAGTGTTTGACAAATAGCAGGTACTCAATAAATGCTCCTGCGCTTACCCACATTTTCTTCCCTTCTTTCTCTGCCACCTCCTTTTCCTCCCCTACTCATTTTTCTTGACTACCACCTCACTGTACATGAATAATAGGCATAGAAACAGACAGAAGAGTATCTTATGGACACAACTGCTTTAGTTCCAAAAGTAAGGTGGTAAATCCTATTCAAGACATGAATGCTTGGAAGTCTTCAAACCCTTTTTTACGAGGTGTGCAAGACTAAAGGGAAGAGCATGGTTTTCTTGCCAAGTAGTCTTTTACACATCACTTTTTTATATCTCATGCAGGTACCACTCTCCAAATCTGAAGACTCTAAAATCTGTTTTCCCTTCAGTAAGTATAGCATGGCTAGCTCTATTAGGTGAGAGAAATTATTAAATGCCAGATAAAGCCTGAACAACATATGAACTGGGAGAAACCTCTATTTCACTTTTTGGGGCCTCTTCTAACAGTGCCCCTTGCCCATATCATCTGCCTGATCCCTAGGAGTTTATCCAGCAGACAGTCATCCTATCCTCTTTACATTGTTCTAAACCACTGACGTTTCTTCCCATCCTGGAGCCTTACATCAGGTGCAAAGCTTTTGTGTTTCACCAGAGCTACAGCTAATATTTACTACTTTTAGGCCTCAAAACTCTGCAAAGCAAAAGAAGCAGTCATTGTCTCTTCATTTTAAAAATGGGTAAACTGAAGCTCAGAACTTGTTCAAGGTCATACACCCATAAAGTGGAAAAAATAACGTAAGGCAGCCTTCGTATTGGCCTTACTGAGATGACATCATGCAAGGAGCTCTATTAAGAAATGTTTCTATTGAACTGTAAGATAAAGAGACATTATTTCAAAATGAATGTTCTACTCTTCTAACATCTGGGTTTTTCTGGCTGACCTATACAGCACTAATACTGTGAATTTTTTAAAAATTTAAAAATTGCTTCAGAAAATAGACTAGCCTAAGACTTAAGTTGAGCTCTAGGACTTATTTCAGTGAAGTGTCTTTCCATGAGTCCTCATGCCCAGACTCTGTTACTTGAGGAAGTTAATGGAAGAGATAAAATAATTCAATGGCTCTTCAAAATGAAGTAATTTGCATATACCTCACTCCTTCTCCAATTTCAACAATCTAGATTTGGAAGTTGGTGTCTAGCAAACTCATAAATAATGATGCATAAATGTACTTAATATATTCGATTTTAAATTACTCAAATAATGACTAAAAATTACTAGAAAGTAGATTGTTCCCATTTGCAACCCCGGAACTAAAGAAGTATATGTAACCTCCATCCATATATTAGTTGATATTTCTCACACAGCTCCTGTTGGTGATTGCAGTCACCCACAGCATGTGGGTTAAAAAATGTAAAGAAAGAAGAGAAGCGAGGGAGAAAAGATGGAAGGGAGGGAAAGAAGGATGGAGGGAGGGAGGGAGGGAGGGAGGGAGGGAGGGAAGAAAGAAATCTTTGGTCTTTATCTAAATACTCAGTATTGAATAAGTCATTTTGAGAACTAGGTAGCAGAGTCAAATTGCCTTTTTGAGTCTTGAAGTAAATTATCAGCCTAGTACAGACCCAGGCTAAGACAGATATAGCATTTAACTTCACGGGTGGCTATAAATTCTGGATTTGTGAAAGAGTGATTCCTGCTTAGAACATTCCAAAAAGGACATGAAGTTTCTTAAGACCCTGTATAAATCAATTCACAATCATACTGAGGTAGTTTGACTGTGACTCCAAAATGTCTGAGTTTCATTTTCTCCCTGTTAGAGATGAAACCACTGACATTCATTTTTTATGGACATTTCCAGCTAAAGACTTTTTTTTTTGGTAAGTTAAAATTTGAAGAGCATGAAAGAGAAATTATTCTGATTTATGATGACTTCCAATCAGGACCAATTAAGAGAAAATGAACCAGGGAAATTGGAGAGGGGAAGGGAAATAAGATCCTGTACAGTGAAAGTGTTTAAGCTGAAGTTTTCTTTCACTTGCGCCCCCACCCCCGCCTCGGGTAGAATCAAGCAAAAGCAGTTTCAGGATCAAGGGCCCCCATGCCTCACCCACATCCACTCCTTCACCTCTAATCTTGCTCTAGGCACAAACAACTACCCGGGACTGGTCCGCATATCCACTGCCCTTTTCTCGGGAGAGTCCTTCAGACATACACTAACGCTTGTCCTTTATTACAATATTCAAGTATAAATGTAAAGTGAGTTCTAATATTACCATATGCTCCATCTATTCCTGACTTGCTTCCCAGCTAAACACCTTCTGGTTTCAAGCTGATAATCCAAGGCCTCAAATTTTACACATTTTAAAAAAGTATTTGTGTCAGAACTTGTCTTAGATCTGAGCACAAGAGACCTCTGTGCTAGGTGGGTGCTTTAGGAAGTCCCCGTAGTACATGGGCATGGGCATTCTCTCTCTCTCTCTCTCTCTCTCTCTTTAAATGTTGCATTAGTGCCTTTGTCCCGCAGGATCTAGCACAACAATTGCATCCCAAACATCCACCCTCATGACCAACACCATTAAGACCCCAGAGAAATACTTTTCATTTCCTGCTCCCTCTCTTCCACACAAAAAGTCACTTGGTTCAATTGCTGTGAAATATTGTGGGTTGTGAAAGTTTGTGGGTTGTGCCACTTCTGACGAATGGTCACTGCTTTATAATACCACAAAGATTTCAGTGGCAGAGGCACTTAAGAGACAAGACAAATTAATTAACTTGTTAGATTTTTTTACTTTGAGGTAGTATGAACACAATAGATTATTTACATAACTATTATTGTTTCCCAGTAATGTTAAATGTTGTCTTGATTTTCTGTGTGTTCCAATTCATGGTTCCAGAGGTACTCATAAATATATAAGAAAAAAATACTCAAAAAAATATAAGAAACCATTGTACGTGGTAACTGAAGAGCATTTTGCAATCTTAAACTATTCATATTACTCTTACATTTGCGTGTGTGTGTGTATGTGTGTGTGTGTATTTCTCATCTCTAAGCTATTTACATTTGTCAATTATTTATTTTCTTTGTTGTGGAGCTGCCCTGTGAATTGTAAGATATTCAGCAACATCCTTGGTTTCAAACCACCAGATGCCAGTATCATCTTCCCAATCACCATTCATTCCCACTGTTTGTGACAACCAAGAATATCTTTAGCCATTGCCAAGGTCCTCCTAGATAGGAAAAATTGCCACTGCTCCACTGGTTAAAAACTACTTGGTTAGACAACATACCTGAAGCATGCATTTCTCACACAGCTCCTGTTGGTGATCACAGACTGTCACCAGACAGTCACCAGGAGCATGTAGGTTAAAAAATGGAAAGAAAGAAGGGAGGGAGAAAGAATGACAGGGAGCAACATGATGGGTTTTAGAATTTTGAATAGATCTGTCTTTATAAAATATTTTGTAAGATTTAGTTAAACATTTTAAAAATTAATTTTAAAAGTCACATATAAATGTTGTTTATATAACTTTTAGAATATTATATTCATTTATTACAATTTGTATTTTACCTTATAATTTTAGTAGATTATTTTGAATATTTTGGGAGAAAATAACTTGCTGCAAGCATAGATTTTAAAATGTCAATTTTTAGCCGGGCTCAGTGGCTCAGCCTGTAATCCTGCGTCTTTGGGAGGCTGAGGTGAGTGGATAGCCTGAGTCCGCGGGTTCTAGACCCACCTGGGCAACTTGGCAAGACCTCATCTCTACAATAAATCAAAAACTAGCCGGGCGTGGTAGCACGCACCTGTAGTTCCAGCTACTTGGAAGGCTGAGGCGGAAGGATCGCCGGAGCCCACCAGGTCAAGGCTGCGGTGGCCGGGACCGGCCACTGTACTCCAGTCTGGGCGACAAAGTGAGACTCCAACTCAAAATAAATAAATAAATAAATAAATAAATAAAATGTTAATTTTTGACATTCATTTTAATTTACATTTTTGATAAAAATCTATTGACATTAAGCCAGGTGTAGTGGCATATGCCTATAATCCCAGCTACTTGGGAAGCTGAGACAAGAAGATCACCTGAGCCCAGGAGTTTGAGGCTGCAGTGAGCTATGATTGTGCCATTGCACTGCAACCTGAGTGGTAGAGTGAGACCCTGTTTCTAAATATATATACACACACATATATGTGTAATGTATGTATATATATATATATATATATACACACACGCACAGTATATAGATTGAGAGAGAAAAAAATTTGTATTTTGCATAGATTACATTTATTTTTAATTTTTTACATTGTTTGAAAATGATAGAAATAAAAAAAATACCAACGTGCGTTTCAGAAAATAAAACAAAAAGCCTACAACCATAAATAAAAATATCTTTAAAAAGTGGACTTTTAAAAACTGGGAACAATGAAAGTGAGTTGATACATGTCAAGCATAATTCACTATTTCAATCATTTTATCTTGGGTGAGGCCAGACGCAGATCAAGAGAAAGAAACCAGGAAGGGTTTACCGTTTTGTTATACCTGCAATTCGCTGATAGGAACACCATATACCAACCAAGGCCACTTGTATGATTTGAATATTTTCTCTCCAAAATTCATGTTGATACTTAATCCTCATAGTGGTGATATTAGGAGGTGAGACCTTTGGGAAAGTGATGAAGTCATGGTTGTTATGTACTCATGAATAGATTAGTGCTTTATAAAGGGGCTGGAGGAAACTGCCTTAAGCCCTTTTTGCTCTTATGCCCTTTCACCTTCCAACTTCCACCACGTGAGGATGCCATCTTGGAAGAAGAGACAGCCATCCCTCACCAGACACCAAACTTGCCAGTGCTTTGATCTGAGACTTCCCAGAATCCAGAACTGTGGGAAATGAATTTCTGTTCTTTATGAATTATCTAGTGTCAGATATGTTTAGAGCAGCACAAATGGACTAAGACAACCACTCTTGGAAAGCACTGGGGTCAGAAAGAGGTAGACAGAGAAGTATAGGGATGTGCCTTAAATGTAATTTGTATGGGAAGGAAAAGAAGGGACAGGGCAAGCAGGCTTAGAATTGGTGAATTTGAATAAATTCAGCAAGTTGGAAAATAAGGGTGAATCCTGGTTAACTGACAACCTTACCCTGAAACAGGTAAGGTATATAATGTCCCAGAGTGTGAGAGCCAGGTAAAGCTGATGGTTGGAGTGTGGACTTAATCAGTGGCTCAGGAAGGGGAACTGACCAGCCTCTTGCCAGGGCCTCACAGCTGGATCAAGACAGCATTTTTTAAACTAGATTATACCCACACATAGAATTCAGAAATAGTTACAAATTCTTTATTTAATAATATTATAATTGCCGATTATAACAATTAAATGAGCAAGAAAGTTTTTCTCAAAAGGCAGTAGATGGAACAGATTATATACACCAAATATTTAATTAATAATCAAAACAATGAGAAGGAATGTAGGCTTTCTCTGTACTTCTTGGCCTAACTCAGAAAATGTTAGTTGTGTATCTAATTTAACTTGATTTAAAAAGGATTGGAAATGACACAAAAATATATATATACTGGGAACCAATGATAGATGAAGAAATCACAGTGAAGGGAAAATGAAGAGAAATACAGAGAGCTATATCTCTGTTCTTTGGATAACTAACTACATAAAAACTCATGTCTTTAGAGATATTGTAACATTTGTTGAGATGCGCCACAAATGTGACTCCCAGTGATCAAGGAGATAATCATTATTAATTTCAAGATTCACAAAACATCTATCAGAAAATAAGTACAGCTAATTCAGAAGAAACTCACCTTTTCCAGGAACTGGAAACTTGGGGAGAATTCATTTTAAATTCTTAGAGCTGAAAATTATCCGTTGTGTTTGGAAAGTAACTCACATCTGTAGCAGGAAGTTTTCTACACCCCCATGTTAGCTAACAGGTTCTTTTGACTTCATGATTACCCTTCGTAGGAATGCTCTGAGGTCGATGATACAGTTGCTGTTCATCCAAGTTTATTGTTTTTCAGCACTACTGGACTTCCCCGGGTGGTTTCATTGAGGTGGGGAGCCGGATCCAGGAAGGTGGGTACACTAATGCAATTACTAATTGATAGGAATGTACCTCAACTGGCAACACTGTCTGAGGCACCCGGGAATTTCCCCTGCAATACATGCACCAGACTCAACCCTCTCTATCTTTCCCAGGTTCTGGGCAAAGAAAATGGCCTCTAAATCTCCTCTAGATGATAACAAGCATCTTATCACTGAACAAATGATGCTGTAGTAAGAAATTAGAGAGAGAAAGCCATCATGTCTATCCATTTCGAATCACACATCTGTGCTCAATAAAATTAAATGTTCTATTATCTCAACAGCAAACATCACAGAATAGCAAACTCAGTGGGAAATGGGAGGTGTGTATTACAGTGTCCAAAAAGAGCCCTGCTCTTATAACCAATTAAACTAATTGCAGTTGAAGAGTCTAACAATTCTCACCGACACACTTTTGAAGTTACCACTTCAGTACAATTTGTTTACAATGATCAGGGTTACAAATGGCCTTCCAAATCAGTTCCTGGGGAGGCCTGACAAAGTTTTCTGTTAAGTATGTACTGGCTCAGCAGGGTAATTTCCAATCTGGCCCCCAGAACACTACAGGAAGTCAATTTCCAAGTTACAACAAGTATCTGACCTATACATGCCTTTTATGTGATGTGTGAGCTGTCATTCCCACACTGGACCTCCTACCCTAAGGTTACTTACTATAACTCTTGTTCCCCCCACAACCAAATGCTCCCACTCTAAAGCAAAATGAGTCATCTATTTCTAAAGGTTTGATAATACACAGAATTTACTTTCAGAATGGTTATAATCCTCCGTCTATCTTCCCTTAGCCGAGCCTAATTTCCTTTTTTGTTTTGTTTTGTTTAACAACTATTCATATTTAATGAGTGCTTATTATTGCTGGGAACTGTCTTAAGTGTGTTGTTTCACCTGCATTATTTTGTTTTATGTTTAGAACAATACTATAAAGTTGTTTTTTATTTTACAAACAAGGAAACTGAAGCTTGAATACGCTAAATAATTTGTCCAAGGTAACCCAAATAAGACAAAGGCCCAGGGTTTAAACTCAGGTTTGTGTGAACACAGACCCAACATCTTTAACCATTATACACATTAACAATGATGCTGTTACTATTATTTTTGCAGGTGCACAATTCCTGCTTTGATCAGATGTATGTGCATTCATACACAATGCACATATATACACACATATTTAAGGTATATTCTGGATTAAATAAACTTTTGAAAATTAACCAATGAACTTTTCAGCCATGTTCATTTTAACTTCTAAGATAAAGTGTTTTTTTTTTTTTTTTTTTTTTTTTGAGTTGGAGTCTCACTCTGTCACCCAGACTGGAGTGCAGTGGCTGCTTCCGGCCACCGCAGCCTCGACCTGCTGGGCTCTGGCAATCCTTCCTCCTCAGCCTTCCGAGTAGCCGGAATTACAGGCGCGCGCTGCCACACCCGGCTGATTTTTTTGATTTATTGTAGAGATGAGGTCTCGCTGCCCAAGTGGGTCTCGAACCCGCGGGCTCAGGCAATCCACTCACCTCAGCCTCCAAAAGGCGCGGGATTACAGGCTGAGCCACCGAGCCCGGCTTTTTTTCCTTTTTTTTTCAAGTTAAGGTTTCACTCTGTCACCTAGGCTGGAGTGCATAATCACAATGATCACAACTCACCGCAGCCTCTACCTCTTGGGCTCAGGCAATTCTTCCACCTCAGTATCCCTAGTAGCTGGAACCACAGGTGTGTGCAACCTTGCCCAGCTAATTTTTTTTTTTTTTTTTTTTGGTAGCGACAGATCTCGCTGTGTTTCCCAAGTTGATCTCAAACTTCTGGGCTCAAGCAATCCACTCATCGCCAATTCCCAAAGTGCTGAGATTACAGGTGTGAGCCACAGCACCCAGCTTTGGGTGTTTCATTTTAAAGTTAAATATATACTCAGAGAAATTTGGGGATGTGCACAAAAAAAAGAAAAGAAAAAAAACTTCCAAATCTTTACAAACCTCAAATATCAGTCAGTGAGGACAAACCACCAACAGCCACAAGACCAGACTAGTACTAGTGTCGATGAAGAAGAAAGCAGAGAGATGCAGAGACAAAGCACTGTGTACCCATTTGGGGACAGTCACTGAAACTGGGAGGATTGATCCAATTCAACAGTGAGTGAGTGCCAGGGAGCTCTTGGTAGTAACTGGAGGGAATCTAGTGCTTATCAGCTTTCTTCTAGGACAGGGCTCCCTTACAGGACAAAACCTTGCCGGGAAAAACTGCTGCAATGAATTCAAAACTGAGCAAAGTAGGCCTAGTAACGACAAGAAAAGAAAAGATCTAGATAAAAGTGGAGAAGGACAACAGAGCCAGGAAGTCCTAGAAAACAATAGAAGAGGGAACTCTCCAAAGTTAGAAATGCCATCCCGAACCTGGCCTCTAAAATTTCAGAAAACTGATTTCACATAAAAATGAGAAGCAAAAAAGTATTGAAGTCAAGTCCCATGCAAAGTTATTATAAGATAAAAGAGAATAAGGAGCAGAATAACATCACTACAGATAATAAAAGCGTATCAGAAAGACAGGAACAGATCAAAACTGTAACCTATTTCAAAATGAGCTAAAAGACATTAAGAACATGATTCAAGATGTAAAAGAACAGCATAAATCAGAATTAGAAAAACTCAGAAATCAGGTGACAGAACATAGGAAAGAATTATAAATAAATGAAAAAGATATTTCAGAAGTGAAGACTAAACTAGAAGGAACACAAAAGCAAATAAGCACAAAATATGCCTTAAGAAAATAGTTGGTGAAAAAGAAGAAATTTTTTTAAAATCAAAAGGAAGTAAAGAGATAAAAAGGATTAAAGAGAAACTGACAAAGAGAAGATAGGCAAAGAATACTCAAATTATATAATATAGGAATCCCTGAGGAGGAAAAACAAAATAAGGAAGATAAAAAATACGAAAAACAATAAATCAAAAAATTTTTCTGACATTAAAAAAGAAAATTGAAACTATATATTGAAAGAGCATACCACATATCTAAGAATATCAAATCAGAATGACCAAAAACAAGGCATGTTCTAATAGAAATAAAAATGATTGAGTTTTAAAAGAAAAGTTTGCTGAGCATGTAAAAAAAGCAAGTGACTTATAAAAGAAAAATTAGGTTACCATGAGAATTTACAACAGAAATACATTGTGACAGAAGAAAATAGAGTAACCTAATTAATACACTCAAGTAAAGAAATGTCTAAAGAAAATATAGGGAAAAATATTTTTTCCCTCAGTAAAACTGACTTTCAGGTATAAAGAGCATAAACAAACTGTCATCAATACGCAAGAACTCAAAGAATATTATTCCCATGAGCCCTTACAGGGGACTATACTAGAAATGAGCTTCAGAGAAACCAAATCACTAGAGAGACATAAGAACTGATAATAAGGACTAAATACAGTATGTAAACCGTACAGTTATTATAGAACCAAGATCAAATGAGCATTAAGAGGAGAAAGTATAGTATCAAAGCCTACATGTTTAGGTAGTATAGCTGTAGCAGAGCTAGAAAACTAAAGGGGGAGAATGAGGAAAGTATATGCAAAAACAATTTAGTTATTTTCAGAAATTACGTTGCCAGTGATAGGATTAGTATTGTTTGGGTATGTAATATTGAACTTAAGTAAATGATTAACCATGCAGTGTTCTGATTCTATCACTCTGTATCCTTGGAAACTAAGATTGTGGCATGCAAGAAAGACAATACAGATGTAATACAAAGGTTAGAAAAAAAAAATTCCTACCTTACTGAATTTAAATTAGAACTATCAGAATGAACTTATGAAGTAAATTTGCCCACTGACGCTGCTTAGAAACAATGACCATCTCTAGCAAACAAGTTGTGGTCCTGAAAGATCATTTACCCCAACACCATTCCCAAGGTTTTTTGTGTTTTGTTGTTGTTATTGTTTCTTAAGAAGTGGCTATTTTCATATATGGGGCAAGAAATGTACAAGATGAACCTGGAAAACCTTGTCATGCCAAAAAGTAAAGGCATTAGGAGAGTCATGTTAAAAGAACTCAAAAGCCACCGTGAAGAAGCTCCCACCGTGAAGAAGCTCTCACCGTGAAGAAGCTCCCACCGTGAAGAAGCAGAACAATCTAAGCTTTAGTAAAGATATCTGAATGAACTCAATGAAACTGAAAATCCTTCATCTTGGATTGCCTGAACCCGTGGGTTCAAGACCCGCCTGGGCAACTTGGCGAGACCTCATCTCTACAATTAATCAAAAAATGAGCTGTGCGTGGTAGCGCGAACCTGTAATTCCAGGTACTTGGAAGGCTGAGGCGGAAGGATCTCTGGAGCCCGGCAGGTCAAGGCTGCAGTGGCCGGGAACGGCCTCTGCACTCCAGTCTGGGCGACAGAGTGAGACTCCAACTCAAAAAAAGAAAAAAGAAAAAGAAAAAAGAAAATCCTTCCTCTTACAGAAGGGATCAACTTAAGTGGGAACCCAGCTGCCAGTTTGTAGGAATCCAGAGGATAGAAGAAGGTGTTAAAGTGAGAAATACAGACTTTAGGAAAAGCTGACGATCAAATTCCTCAGGTTGTGAAGAAAAGAAAAGGATGGAGAGGCAACCTGCAAATTAAAAATATTTAGAAGACTTAAATTTTGAAAAATAGGTAAGACAAAATTAGACAATATCAGGAATATTCAGGGTAGTATGACTACAGACGCAGACAAAATAATGTCTAGAGCTACACATGTTTTGATGAAACTGTAAAGAACTGCCAAAAGGTTATTAATATGAACCACGAAGTAGTTGCTCCAAAAAAGAAGAAAGAGTGTTGAAACTGGGATGGGTTTCTCGAGTAGCCAGAAATGTTCTATTTCTAAACCTGGGTCTTGGTTACAAGAAATGCATAGCCCATTCATATACACAGTTCTGTGTGCTTTTTCTGTATCTGTGTTTTGTTTTGCAATAGAAATACAAAACAAATAAATAAGTGCTAAATACGTATCAGCTATACTTAAAACTGAAAATATTTTTTAATGTTATAACATAATAATAAGTAGCTAAGTGGTAGAAAGCAGAATTTAAATTAAGACATTCTAAGAAATTCTCAGGAAAAACCTAGATTTGACTTTATTCTTGAGGACTGACTATTGTGAATATGTGAAATTAAAGAGCTTTGGACTGCTGGCAGGAATGTAAATTAGTACATTATGAAAAAAAGTATGGCCGTTCCTCAAAAAACTAAAAATAGAACTACCATATGATCCAGCAATCCCACTATTGGGTACATATCCATAAAAAGGAAATCAGTATGCCAAAGGGATATCTGTATCCACAGCACTTTTCCCAATAGCCAAGCTATGGAATCAACCTCAGTGTCCATCAACAGTTTAATGCATAAAGAAAATGCAGCTTGTATACACAATAGAATATTATTCAGCCATAAAAATGAGTGAAATTCTGTCATTTGCAGTAATATGGGTGGAACTGGAAGACATTATGTTAAGTGAAGTAAACCAGGCACAGAAAGACAAATACAACATGTTCTTACTCACATGTGGGAGCTAAAAAAAGTAAATCTCACGGAGGTTACTAGAAGCTGAGAATGGAGGAGGGGGAGAGAGAGGATGAAGAAAGTAGGTTGCCGGGCTCGGTGGCTCAGCCTGTAAACCCGCGCCTTTGGGAGGCTGAGGTGAGTGGATTGCCTGAGCCCGCAGGTTCGAGTCCCACCTGGGCAGCAAGACCTCATCTCTACAATAAATCAAAAAATCAGCCGGGCATGGTAGTGCACGCCTGTGCGCCTGTAATTCCGGCTACTTGGAAGACTGAGACGGAAGGATCGCCGGAGCCCAGCAGGTAGAGGCTGTGGTGGCCGGGAGCGGCCATTGCACTCCAGTCTGGGCGACAGAGTGAGACTCCAACTCAAAAAAAAAAAAGAAAGAAAACTGGGTTATGGGTGCAAAAATTCAGTTAGATAAAAGAGTAAGTTCTAGTGTTCAGCAGCACAGTGGGGACACTACAGTTAACAATAAGTTATCATTTATTTCAAAATAGCTAGAAGAGAAGATTTGGAAAGCCCCCACACCAAGAAATGATAAATATTTAAGGTGATGATATGCTAATTACCTTGATTTGATAATTATATATTGTATGCATGTATCCAATATCACATGTACTTCATAAATATATACAATTATTATGTAGGATTTTTTTTTTTTAAGTTGAAGTCTCACTCTGTTGCCCAGACTGGAGTGCAGTGGCTGCTCCCGGCCACCACGCCTCGACCTGCTGGGCTCCGGCCATCCTTCCACCTCAGCCTTCCAAGTAGCTGGAACTACAGGCGCGCGCTGCCACATCCGGCTAATTTTTTTTTTTTTTTTATTGTAGAGATGAGGTCTCGCCACCTTGCCCAGGAGTGTCTCGAACCCGCGGGCTCAGGCAATCCACTCACCTCAGCCTCCCAAAGCGCGGGATTACAAGCTGAGCCACTGAGCCCGGTTGGAATTTTTTTTTTAAGCTTTGGTATTTTCTTGGCTCAGAGGGGAATGCTGTCCATCCTTTCAAAAACACAGCTATCAAAAGAATGGAAGAATCAACTGTAATTACTGGGAACAACAGAAGCAAAAGAAAACAAAAGGAGAATAAACTTTAGAACAACTGAAAAAAGAAAGTCAAAACCCTGGCAAGGTATGTTTTGGTGCTGAAAGGTATAGACATGCAGCATTCAGCAAGTGTATGCTACAAGTGGAGGGAACAACACTCACTGTATTAGAGGACAAAAGGTAACTTTCATTCTAACCCATGTAAGTCAACCCAGCCCTCCCTGATTCTCTGGTTACCATTTTATATTTTTTGGAATCCACAAGTGCCTAGTGCTAAGCTTGAACCAAGGCCCTAGCCCAATTCTCCCTGGGATGTTTTAGATTTTAGAAGAGCACCATCTTCTCCCAAAGTACTGGGATTACAGATGTAAACCACAGGGCCCACCTAGCACCATCTTCTCTATCCATCAGGCTCCCCAGCAAATGGGCTCTGAGCAGAAAACTGCATGCATGGGGTTTACTGGGGAGTCATCACTGGGACTGACATCTGTGAGAGAGTGAAGGAAGAAAGATTATGCAGATGGAAGAATGGAACTGTGGTGCAGGCAAAATACAGACCTCAGACAATCCATGTAAAGCTTGGTGCTAGGACAGCTGTTCAGAGTTGTCCCACCTTGAGGCAAGGAGCATGGGACTTTATCGAACACACACTGTGCCACTCCCTATTAACCCCATGGATGTGGGTTGTCTAGGGGAGGCATTGTGACCTTCAGCCAAGTAGCTCTCTTCCTTTGAGAGTAATTCCCAGAGTCATTCAGGTCAGAGTTGTCAACCATCAATATTCCCAGGTGTTAAGGAATGAGTGCCTAGTCCTAGGGGGTCTGGACAGTGACAGACAGTGAGCCTGAGAAAAATTCCACCATTTCACTTCTTTTCAGTGGATATATGTGCCAAGCATACTTGTTTCTACAAGCTTGCATTTTACCTTGCCCCTTTAGAACCTCTTGAGTCTATGTTCTGAAGAAGAGTTTTGCTTTAGAGTTACAAAGATGTCTAGGAGTCTGACTTTTTTTTTATTATGAATCAATATTTTTTAATATGGTTTTGTGGGGTACAGTTAAGGGTTAGGTGTACAATTATGTTTCATTCAGGCACCCTGTTGATAAGAGGTGTTTTCCCATCCCCAGACAGATATTTGCTCCTGTTAATCCCATACCCCTCCCCCCCCATAGTTTCCCAGTACCTTCAGTCATTTTCTTATAGTATTACATTGGATGTTCAAGGTCCATTATATGAGTGAGAACATGAGATACTCGAATCTTTGTTTCTGTGAGAGGTCACTCAGTATTATAGACTCTAGTTCCATCCAGGTTGCTGCAAAATTCATGATTTTGTTCTTTTTTATGGCTGCGTAGTGTTCCATCATGTATATGTACCACATTTTTTTAATCCAGTCCTCTTTTGATGGGCAGCATGGTTGTTTCCAGGTTCTTGCTATTGTGAACAATGCTGTGATAAACATATGTGTGCAGGTATCTTTTTTATAGAGTGATTTGAGTTCTTCAGGGTATATTCCCAGTAGGGGGATTGCGGAGTCATATGGAAGGTCGATTTTTAGAGCTTTTAGGAATCGCCACACTGCTTTCCACAGAGATTGCACTAGTTTACACTCCTACCAACAGTGTAGAAGTGTTCCCTTTTCACCATACCCTCTCCAGCAGCTGTTATTTTTTGAGTTGTTGATAATTGCCATTCTGACTGGAGTTAGGTGGTATCTCAGTGAGGTTTTCATTTGCATCTCCCTGATGATTAGTGAGGTTGAGCATTTCTTCATGTGTTTGTTGGCTGCTCGGATATCTTCTTTTGTGAAGTGTCTGTTCATATCTTTTGCCCATTTTATAATGGGGTTGTTTGTTTTCTTCTTTTCAGTACGTTTCAGTTCCTTGTGGATCCAGGATGTTAAGCCTTTGTCAGACCTAGAGTTGGCAAATACTTTTTCCCAGTCTGTAGACTGTCTCCCTGCTCTCTTGATGGTTTCTTTGGCTTTGCAGAAGCTTGTCAGTTTAATAAGGTCCCACTTGTCTATCTTCTCTCTTATGACCTGTGGGTTTCGGGTTTTGTTCAGGAATTGGATGCCAGTTCCGTTTTCCATGAGGGTATTTCCTTCCTTTTCTAAGGTTCTTATGGTTTGAGGTTTTACATTTAGGTCTCTGATCCATTTGGAGTTAACCTTTGTGCATGGGGATAGATAGGGGTCCTGTTTCAATCTTCTGCATGTGGTCAGCCAGTTTCCCAGCACCATTTACTGAATAGGTTCTCCTCTCCCCAGTGGTAGGTGGTGGGGGCATTGTCGAAGATGAGTTGGTTGAAAAATTGAGGTTTTGCTTCTGGAATCTCAATTCTATTCCATTGATCTATATGCCTGTTCCTGTACCAATACCAAGCTATTTTGATGATTGTAGCTTTATAGTAAAGTTTGAAGTCTGGTATTGTGATACCACCTGCTTTGGTTTTTTTTTTTGCTAAGGATTTTTCTGGCTATTCTTGGACATTTGTGTTTCCATATGAATTCCTGCATTGTTTTTTCTAGGTCTGAGAAGAATGTTGTTGGTAATTTAATGGGTATTGCATTGAATTTGTAGATTGCCTTAGGTAAGATGGACATCTTCACAGTGTTGATTCTTCAATTCCATGAGCATGGGATATTTTTCTACTTGTTTGGGTCATCTTTGATTATTTTGAGCAGTGTTTTGTAATTTTCATTGTAAAGGTCTTTCATGTCTCTGGTTAGGAAGATGCCAAGGTATTTCATTTTTTTTTGTGGCTATTGTGAATGTAATTGTGTTTTTTATTTGGGTTTCTGTTTGTTTATTATTGGTGTAGAGAAATGCGATTGTCTTTTGTCCATTTATTTTGTATCCTGAAACTTTGCCAAAGGCCTTTATCAATGTAAGGAGGCTTTTGACAGATTCTCTTGGGTTTTCAAGGTACACAATCATATAATCTCCATAGAGAGATAACTTGACTTTCTCTTTTCCTATTTGAATACCTCTAATTGCCTCCTCTTCTCTGATTTCTCGAGCCAGGACTTCCAATACTATGTTGAACAGGAGGGGTGAGAGTGGGCATCCTTGTCTAGTTCCAGTTTTCAGGGGAATTGGTTCCAATTTTTGTCCATTTAGGAGTATGCTGTCTGTGGGTTTCTCATAGATGGCTTTTACTATTTTGAGGTATGTTCCCCATATGCCTAGATGTTCAAGGGTTTTTATCAAGAAGCGGTGCTGGATTTTATCAAAAGCTTTTTCTGCATCTAATGATATGATCATGCGGTTTTTGTTTTGTCATCTGTTGATATATTTAATTACATTTATGGTCTTACGAATGTGGAACCAGCCTTGCATCCCAGGATTGAAGCTTACTTGGTCATGGTGGATGATTTTTGAGATGTATTGCTGAATTCGGTTTGCTAGCATCTTGTTGAGAATTTTAGCATCTTTGTTCATCAAAGATATTGGCCTGTATCTCTTTCTTTGTTGGATCTTTACCTGGCTTGGGTATCAATGTGATGTTGGATTCGTAAAATGATTTGGGGAGAGTTCCATCTTTTTCAATCACCTGGAATACCTTCAGTAGGATTGGTATCAGCTCCTCCTTAAATGTCTTGTAGAATTCTGTTGGAAAGCCATCTGGACCAGGGCTTTTTTTTGTAGGAAGTTTTCTTATTATGTAGTCAATTTCCTTGATTGTTATTGGTCTATTTAGGGTCTCAATTTCTTCTTGTTCCAACCTAGGTAGGTTGTGTGATGTCAGAAAGTCCTCCATTTTCTTAAGGTTTTCAAGTTTGTTTCCATACAAGTGTACGTGGTAGTCTCTAATGATCTTTTGTATTTCTTCAAGGTCAGTTGTGACTTCATCTTTTGTGTTTCTGATTGTGCGTATTTGGTTTTTTTCTCCTTTTTTCTTGGTCAGTCTAGCTAGAGGACCATCAATCTTGTTTATCCTTTCAAAGAACCGGCTTTTTGTTTCATTGATTTTTTTGTATTATCTTTTTGTCTTCTATGTCCTGGATTTGGGCTTTTATTTTGGTGATCTGGATTCTTCTGCTGAAATTAGGGTTTTTGTGGTCTTGCTTTTCCAGCTTCTTTAGGTGGCTTGTTAGGTTGTGAATTTCTGTTCTTTCCATTTTCTTCATGTGTGTTTGTAGGGATATAAATTCCCCTCTTACTACAACTTTCAGGGCATCCCAGAGATTTTGGTAAGATGTTTCTTCATTTTCATTTGTTTCCACGTATCTTTTGATCTCTGTTTTGATTTCGTCGTTGACCCAGGAGTTGTTTAACATCATGCTGTTTAGTGTCCATGTCTTTGTGAGTTTTGGGGGGACTTTGTTGGTGTCAATGTTTATTTTTATTCCACTGTGGTCCGAGAAGTTGCATGGTAGAATTTCGGTCCTTTTAAATTTGCTTATACTTGATTTATGGCCGAGTATGTGGTCGATCTTAGAATATGTTCCATGTGGTGATGAGTAGAATGTGTGTTCTGTGGTCTTTGGATGGAGTGTTCTGTAGGTATCAATTAAGTTCATTTGGTCCAAAGTCGCATTGAGGTTCCGGATCTCTTTGCTGATTTTTTGTCCTGATGATCTGTCTAGGGTTGTGAGTGGGGTATTAAAGTCCCCAGTTATGATAGTGTTAGAGTCGATATCTTTCTTTAGTTTTCCAAGAAGTTGCTTTATGAAAGTTGGTGCACCTATGTTGGGTGCATACATGTTTAGGATAGATATTTCTTGTTAATGGATTGAGCCTTTTATCATTATGTAGTGGCCTTCTGTATCGTTTTTGATTTTTAATAGCTTGTCTGAAATTAAGATCGCTACTCCTCCTTTCTTTTGTATTCCGTTCGCCTGAAAGTTTGTTTCCCATCCTCTTACTTTGAGTCTGTGGGTGTCCTTTCTAGTGAGGTGAGTCTCTTGAAGGCAATAGATTGTTGCCTGATGATATTTTATCCATTTTGCCATTCTATGTCTTTTCAGTGGTGCATTTAGTCCGTTCACATTTAGGCTAATAATTGAAATGCAAGAGTTGATCCCTGTCATAAGGTTCTTACAGAGTTGTTCCTGTTTGTTTGTTGTCTTTCTTTGGGCTTAGGAGTTGGTTCATGTGTGTTTTTAATCTTTTGCCTGAGCTCTTGTGAAGAATGCTGTTGTTCTTTCTTCTTTTTCTTCTGTGTTCAGTACTTTCTTAAGTGTTTCTTGTAGACGTGGTCTGGTGGCAGTTCTTAGTGATTGGATATCTGGAAAAGATTTCAATTCTCCCTCACTAATGAAGCTTAGTTTGGCTGGGTAGGTTATTCTTGGTTGAAATTGTTTCTCTTTTAGAACTTTGAAGATAGGGCTCCAGGCGCTCCTGGCCTGAAGGGTTTCTGCTGATAAATCTGCTGCTATTCTCATTGCTTTTCCCTGGTAGGTTGTCTGGTCTTTTTCTCTTGCTGCCTTTAGGATTTTTTCTTTCATAGCTACTTTGTTTAGGCGAATTATTATGTGTCTGGGAGTTGTCTTCTCATTTGTTGTCTTGCAGGGGTTCTCTGATTCTCTTGTGTTTGAATTTTTTCATCCTTAATGAGATGAGGGAAGTTTTCTTGAATGATTTCATGAAATGTTTGTTCCAGTGTGGCTTCTGTTTCTCTCTCTGCCTCAGGAAGCCCAATTACTCTTACGTTTGGTCTCTTGAAGTGATCATTCATCTCTTGCAGGTTTTGTTCTGTCTTTTTGACCTTCTTTTCTATGTTTTTGACAGTTTGGGTTAGTTCTGTGTTTTGGTTTTCAAGCTCTGAGATTCTTTCTTCTGCTTGGCTGATTCTGCTTTCCATGCTCATTAGTCTGTTATTCATTTCCATCACAGTATTCTTTACTGCTGTCATTTCTGACATCAGCTCCTTCTTATTTTCCTCTTGTATTTCCTCAATTTTTTTAATTCTCTCCATTAATGTCTTGATGTCTGGGTTTGTTGCCTGTAACCAGTCATTCTGGGGGCTCTTCATTGTTTGTGTTCCAGAATCTGTTTTCTCAGTGTCTGATTTCCCAGGGGTCTGTGTAAGACCTATATTCTTCTTTTGGTTTTTCTTCATTTGTGCGGTTTTTCCCCCTCCCTACTTTTCCCTTCCCTCCACGTCACCGTCTTCTTTAATTCTGTTATTCAGGGGTAAAGGGATTGGTTTTACTTCTGTTTGTTCAATCTCCTATTCTTTACGTATGCCCTCTTACTTTGTTCAATTCTGGAGTTGCACTGTAGGTTGGGGGTGGTCCTTTTTGCAGTTTTGAGATTTACTTAAGGGGGGAGCTGTGATTCAAAATCTATCTGCAGGTCCTGGTATTCCCTGACAGGTGTGTGGATAATGTGGAACCCACTTCCCACTGCTCTGGAATCTGTCCGTGCAGTGTGGCTGTAAGTTTACTCCCTGAAATAAAATGTGGTTAGCAGAGGGGAGAGAATGGAGCAGATAGTGGGTTGAAGAGGGGAGTGGAGAGACAGAGGAGTAAGGGGGGAAACAAACAAGTGTGCCAACAAATAGAGAGAGAGGCCTATACTGAAACCGATAAAAACAATAGACCACAGCTACAGACGAACCAACTCTCATACAAAAAATAAAAAATAAAAATAAAACATATAGTGATGCTAACATACAAGCTAACCAACCACCTTATTAGTGTGCTGCTCCTCTATACAAAGATATGGTTTATAGAGAGAAGAAAAGAGAAGAAAAGGAAAAGGAAAAATGGAAAAAGGGAACAATACAGTAGGAATAGAATTAATTCATTAAATTAATAGAATCAATGAAGCACACTCTGAGACATTTCATTTAAGTCCAAGGTCCTTTCAGGTCTGATTTCTAGTTTTCTTTTCAAGCTGGTAAATTAGTTTGCAGTTAGGGTCAGTTGCCCCAGGTCTGCTGTGAAGGACAGTTCAGATCACCCTCCGTTTAGCACTCTGGTCTATGTCTTTATCAAGCTTGTTTCTCCCATTTCGGTGTTGTTACCTTGAATCGCCAAAGGTGGCGCTATCTCAGCTGCTTGCCCCAGAGGGGGTGGGGCCGGACAGGAACAAGATGGCTGTCTGCCTCAGGGCAGTCAACAGGAGACTCACGGTGGGCAGGTAGGACGTCTTGGTCGCAGGAGAGGTGGCAGCAATCCCAGCAGATCTTCCCTGAAGGGGTTTGAAGTGAATCGCCTCTGGCCCAGGTGGTGTGATGTGCTACAGCTGTCACGGAGGCCGCGGCAGCAGTGGCGGTGGCGGCGGCGGTGGGGGGGGTGGGTGGTGGCTGCGGTGGTGGTGGCACCATTTGTGCCGCAGTGACTGTCCAGTCCATTGTGATTCCCCAGCAGTGGCAACAGCCGAGCTCCGTATGAAGAGCAGGTTGCGATGTTGGGGTTCACAGCCCCCGGGGTGAGAGTCAGAGACCCACTGCAGATCTCCTTTGCAGAGGGCTTCACAGACCGAGTTGTCCCATCGCCATCTTGCCGCTTCCCGGAGTCTGACTTTTAAAGGATATTCTATGCATATCAAAATTCAATTTAAGAAAAACTTGCAACATATTGCTAGTATTACAACATTCTCACTCACCCATACAACCAATATTTACTGAACGCATTCTAGGGTCCAAGCACTGGGAGCAGATCCGTAGGAACACAGTGGTGAACTGTTTTAGTTAAAGTTTACTGTCTCCTGCGTATCATTAAATGTTGTTCAATTCTGCATAATGATGACATTCTGCATATGTTCAGAGCAATCTTTCATTCACTTCTATTCTGGGAATGAATTCTATGAAAATAATTGTGCCATTTGTGAAAAATCTATAACACTTCAAGATTTTTCTGTGACATTTCTTCTCTGACCTTAGTGGCTTCTTTAACTTGATATTTTCTTGAGATTGTAGCCAGAAGAATGACTTTAGATAGCAATTCAAGATAGTGTTGCTGAGGCCTTTCTAATGACTGGATTTCACACTCTGAGACAGTTGGAAATCCCCCCCAATCCCCCCACTCCTGCTGTATTTGTAATCATTTTACATCATTCATTTTTTGGCATAAATGCACAGAAAATGTGTTGAGATTTAATTCTCCATGGGCCTTTCCCATTTCTGCATGCTTAGAACCTAATCATAATACTTGGACTATGGAACATGCTTCTTACTTTATAATGTTGGTGATGATGATGATGATGATTAGCTCTTTCGTCATGATTGATTTCCATGCTGGTGTCTCCCACACTAATAGGAACTCTACCAAAGCAGGGGACCACATTCTATTCACCTTTTTGCCTCCAGTCACAGTGCAGTCCCTTGAACTTGGGAGGGACTCCGTAAGTGTGTTGAAATGAATTAAACTTGGAGACATAGAGCTGGAAGTATGATTATACATGATATTAAAACTTTGGCCTAGTTTTTTTTTTTTTTTTTTTTGAGTTGGAGTCTTCACTCTGTCGCCCAGACTGGAGTGCAGTGGCCACTCCCGGCCACCGCAGCCTCGACCTGCTGGGCTCCAGCAATCCTTCCGCCTCAGCCTTCCAAGTAGCCAGAATTACAGGCATGCGCTACCATGCCCAGCTGATTTTTTTTTTTTTTTTGATTTATTGTAGAGATGAGGTCTCACTGCCCAGGCTCAGGCAATCCACTCACCTCAGCCTCCCAAAGGCACAGGATTACAGGCTGAGCCACCAAGCCCAGCTAGTTATTGTTAAAGCTGTTGTTTTGCACTTCTATGAGAGTTCAAAAGAAGTGAATTCAAAATTCCAAATGCAAATTTTACTGGCTTTAAAATAATTTTTAAATAATAAAATTCAGTATTAAGGAAAATAAATTTTCTCATATAAATTGTTTCCACTTTCATGAGTGCAATCTGGCAATATTTGTAAGTTTTTTACATATTTGAGCAGAGCAATTTCACAGCTAAGAATTTATTCTAAATAAAAATCCTAATTATTCACAAATATGTAGTCAAAATAATATTTGAATCTTTTTTTATTTCTTTAATGCTTTCTGGAAACCTGGATGATTTGTGTTATCTTTAGTTACTGTACTTCTGTAATTTAAGGAATATATTTTATAGAAAAAGGGTTTAATATATCCCTCAATTTGTATTTTCCAAACTCAAAAAGAAACAAAATTTGAGCCTTTAACAAAAAGGTTAGATATTTATTTAGATTGTTTATGGCTTCTAATTATTCGCGATGCACAGATATTTTAGGAATAGGTGCAGGTTTTTAGTAAACGATATAAGTGAACACTTAAAGATGTAATTTTGACATGTGTTTTAATTTCACACCCTTATTTGGCCTTTGTACCTGTTGGAAGACAACATTTGTTCTCTTTCATGAGTAGCAGAAATTTTATCAGATTTTGTAAAAATTAATGAAGTGCAAGAAGTCAGACACAAATGTTCTGTGATACTACATTACCACAGCAAGATTATGGGAAAGCTGCAGGGTACTCCATGAGGGAGAGTTGGAAGATCTGAAATGGAATAGATGAGCTGGGAATCTCTTCTTGGTGGAATACGGGTGCATAGGATAGCTCTTCCAGCTGCCATCTAATTATAAGAAAAGGAATCAGCAAAGATCTCCTCAGAGCTCCTGGAACAATTTTCCTTCCCCTCCTAGCTTTCTATCAAGTACCATTAGGGTTATGTCTAAATATCCTTGAACTTGAGTAAGGTTAAACTGTGTATCAGCCCCAGTAATCATTACCACCACTATCACCACCACAAATAATTAACTCCAGGCCCAGCCTGTAGCAAAGACCACAGCTGCTCGTTGCTTTAGTCCGTCTGTGTTACTATAATGGGATACTTGAGACTGGGTAATTTATAAAGCAAAAACTTGACTCACAGTTCTGTAAGCTATACAAGAGTATGGCACCAGCATCTGCTTCTGGTGAGAGCCTCTGGCTGCTGTCACTTATGGTGGAAAGGGAAGGGAAATCATCATGTGCAGAGCTCACATAGCAAGAGGGATGCAAGAGAGAAAAGGGTGAGGTGCCATGCTCTTTTTAACAACCAGCTCTCAGAGGAACGACTGCAGTGGGAACTCACTCATTATCACAAGAACGGCATCAAGCCATCTATGAGGGATCCACCTTCATGACCTAAACATTTCCCATTTGGAAATACCTCCAACACTGCAGGTCAAACTTCAACATGAGATTTGGAATGGACAAACATCCAAACCATAGCACTTACCTCTACACCCAGGACCTAGAGGCAAGCAAAGCCTAACCACCATGAAAGTAGGGTGGCATATGGCTTTGAAGTTATCAACTGCATTCAGAGTAAGAAAACTATGTAAAGAATCCATCTTTGGTCTCATTTAATAATAGTAAATTGGTCCAAATTTAAAAATAGCTTTCTGTTGCAAAAGTAAAATTATTCTAAGGGATTCATTTCAGATCAGCATTAATTAATCCCTGGAGCTAGGCAAGGGTGCTGTTCCTGAGAAAACGCCTCTCTTGGGGCACCAGTATTTTCCTCCCAGCCTCCAAGTTTTGAAAGATGTCTGCACAGTTGCATTCTGGCCACCACCCCTGGGCAGAGCCTGCAGAGCTTTCTGTCTACTCCTCATGAGCAGTTCAGCAGACACTCCCAAAATGGACAGAAATGTAAGTAAGGGTAGGACAGGATGTAGTGAGAACAGTTAAGAAATTCCAGAACTTAATAAAACCGAACAATTATATGAGTTCTGAATAAATCAGTACATACATATGCATAATTCCAGTTCTCTTTTTTCTTTATCTCATGGGATGAGGGGAGGAGGTTCCATAGTTACAGAAGGTACAAAGTTTCTGAGTCCTTGGGGACAAGTGCCCAAATTTTCCCGGTGCTTCACAGTATTGAAGTAGAGAGGCTTCTTGTCACTGTAGAAATATTAAACTGCACTTTGGCCAAGTGTCTCTTTAGGAAGAGAGAAAGAAGAATGCATCAGCAAACCTACTGAGGGAAAAGAGAAGAGAAAATGATGATGCCTCAGGAAGACAAAAGATTAATGCATGCAAACTATGCCATTTATAAGCCTGGAAAAGAGGAAGTGGCTATGGAGCAAAATTTTGAAAAAGGAGAAGGTGCCAAGATGAGGAAGGGCATTTGGGCCAGAGAGAATAGCATGAGGGAGGGTGGAGCAGGGTGGGTGACCAAGCCGAGTTTAGGAAGGTTGGAACATGGCTATTGATGAATGAAGATAGTTACCTGAGAATGAGGCAGAGAGACAATCAAGGACCATGCCAAAGATCTTCAACTTGACGTCTTAGGCAGTGGGTACTCAAGCCATCAACACAACTGTGTCCTGAGCTGTAACTAGTCATTATAGGCATTTAAAGGTAGAGAAACACAGTGTGCTACAGTCAAGCTGGAGATAGCCCCATCCTTGCAAGGAAGGATGTGGAAAACCATCTATTCACTGTTCTAAAGTCAGCCTTGTGCTCAGAGGCTCCAATTCCAGTACTGCCATTTATTCATTCTGTGAGCAAATTAGCTAATCTCTCTAAAACTATCTTTTTTCTTCCTTTAAGGTGGGGATATTTTATTTATTTCATGGAATTAAATGTGTTAATAATGAAGGTGAAACTAGAATACAGTGTCTGGCATGTAAATAGCAAGTAAATGCTATTTTTTTTAATTCCCTTTCTTCTACATTTTCACATGTGACCATAGCCCTACTGGAATAAATTTCTATCCCTTTCACTTAGTTAAATCTGACTTGATTTGTTTATTTACTTCTTCATTAGTCCCTTCACTCAGCAATAGTTATTAAGTGCTTGTCATGCACCAGGAAATGCAATAGGGCCTGAAGATGAATACGACAGTGCCTGTTCTCTTGGAAAAGAGAAATAAATAACTACACAAAGGCAATGTAAAAATTCTATGAAATCTTTGTTCACTGCTTTGATCACTGTAAGTGATCAATCATTTCTCTGATTATCTATGCCATTTCCATCACTTATGGCAAAATTACCTTGAAATGTAGTTAACTTTTCAAGTGGCTGTGTTTCTTCTCCCCAACCAGATGTAATTTCCGTAAGAACAGGCACCATAGCTCATCACTGTTGTAATCTCCTCAGTGCCGTCATCATGAAAATTCAATCAATACATATTAATGAAGTGATGAGATGGAAAGGCAAGGCCTTAGTCACTCCCATGTTTATGCCGGTAAATTCCTATCATTAATGCACTAACACTATGCTCCTCTTTTTTTGGCTTATCTTAGAATTAATATCAAAGGAAACAAGATATGCACTGTAAGTTTTCATCCATTAAAAATTATGTGTCCTTTCCCACTATGAACTGTCATAAATATCTTTAACCAAACATCATCCATTATAATTATAATTGTGCTAATAATGAAATCAGGAAGTATAAATAATCCTATTCCTAAACATCAACCCTTCTCAAGCCTTTGGTCTCGCCCATATTCCATTTACATCCTGCAGATGAATGGCCTTTTTCTTTCATAGAAAAAGTAAAATGTATTAGATGAACCCATTTTAGACTTCCCCCTCCTATCCCTTACCTACACACATATTCATGTCCCCATCTCCAGTTCTCCTTCCAAATCCCATCTTTATTTCTGCTTAACATTATACAATTCAACCCTCCTCTGGATCTGATTTTCTCCCAAACTCTAATACTTTCCTTTTTTTTTTTTTCCATATTCCACACTCAATTCTCAGTCTTTTAAGCCTTTCTCTACACACTACTTCTTTGGAACAAATGAGCATGTATCTCCAATCAGTCAAAGAGTAAGAAAGAAGGAGAAGAGGAGGAAAGAATTAGAAAAGAAAACCCATTCTTGACTGATTTCCCTTCACTTGCTGCCTTATTGCTACTCCCTTTTCATAGCCAATCTCAGTTTGCGAGTAGGCAGCATTTTTTTATGGGAGGAATCATGTTTGATTTTTATGACGTCTTATTGTAGTAAAATATACATAATGCAATCTATCGTTAAAACCATTTTTAAGTGTACAGTTCAGTGGTAAGTACATTCACATTGTGGGGCAGCGATCACCCCCATCTTCAGAACTTTTTTGACTTCCTAAACTGAAACTCTCGACCCATTCCATGAATTCCCCATTCTACCCTTAACATTTTTCATGACTTTTTCCTAAATTGCAAAATGACTATACTCTCAATGTAGAATTCTTAGAAAACATATTTCACAAACTTTTTTTAATGTCTATAGATTGTCTTCATAATTTTAAGGGAAGTATTTATTTTTTATCACAAGATTGAATCATAAATTACTTACTCAATGCCTTAGAGTTGAATATTAAAATTGCATCCATTTTTACATCATTATAAACAATGCTATAAGTATCTGCATTTTGATATGCACAACTCTGATAATTTCTTTAGTACAAATGTGATTTCTTGGCTAAAGACCATATTTTGGGGGATTTAATAAATTCACAGTTAACCTGACTTGAAACAAGAGTTTAACTTCTTCCCCTGGTATTCACTCTTCAGCCCACTGAAGTCTGGCTTCCACTCCCATCACATTGCTAAATCTGTTTGAATTGATCTCCAGTGTTCAATTTCTAGATTGGACTCACTAACTGCTCAACAGCATTTGATACCATTGACAAGCCTTTCCCATTCTTATGAGATTTTCTCTCCCCTCAGTTTTTTTCATATCACTGCCCCATGTTTTGTTACTTTCCCCCACCACCCTGGTCAGTTTTTTCAACATTGTTTGTGCTGTCCAATAAAGTTGTCATACTGCCTTTGACTTTCTTTTCAGTGTATTTGATCTTCCTGGGCAAACATATCAATAAAATATTAAACTACCACCTAGAAACAGATAACTCTAAAATTTCTGTCTTCAGCTTGGAAATGTCTCTCCTTAGCTCCAGGACAGTATATCCAATCATCAACTGGACATTGCCTTCAAACTCAATATTTCCAAAGTTGAACTCATTATTTTCCTCCCAAATGTTTTCCTTTGCCTGCATTTTTATATCGCAGTTATCACAGCTCTATGATAGTACCTAGTTGTCCAAGCTAGAAATCCTGGAATCATCACTGCTTCTAGTTATTTACCAAGTCCTAGTCCTTTTCTTCTTGAATTTTCCTTTCCTTTAAAATATGAATAAACTGTGATACATTCATTATATAGCACATTATACTTTGAACTATGATGTTTGTGTTTGTTTTTAGTATCTGTGAAATGTGCTATCTTTTGTTCCTAGGAAGATATTAGCATGAAAAACTGAAGTGTTCCCATCCTGCCAAATAGTAATGATTCTTTTCACTGGCATCTACACCTACCACTGTTGCTTTCTAAACCAGTAACATGCGACAAGGCCTTTCATACTTTGCTATAGCCTGTTATTCTGTGACCTTTTGGTCTATGTCATATCCACACTGAGACCTGGATTTGTGTCCTCAGTCCATAACACAAAAATTTGTTTAGGTAAGAAAAGAGATATAAATTTATAACTTATTTGTATACACTCATTAAAAGTTTGTTGAATTAAATAAATGAGTGGATGAATGATGGCATTATGCTCCCAGGCAAAATTTCTAAGTACCAGTTATATCCTCAGTACCTGCCTGCCTTCTTCACAGACTTTCTATTATTTCTCCGTCTCCCAAGGCACTCGGGACTTTTGTATTGACCAATCTCTCTTGCAAAACAGAAAAAAAATAACCTGATAAAAACTGCCATTGTGAGATAGATGTGTGATAACTCTTCCAGGAATATTTGCATTTGAAAGGACAATGGGATAGCACAATTTAACAAAAACAAATGAATGACAAGAGGAGGACAATTTGTGATTAACCAGAAAATGTTTGCAGCCATCTCATGTTGCCTGTATGTAGCAGAGACAGCATTCCCATATAAAAATATAGCAGTAGTTAAACTCCCATTTGAAAAAATACACCAGGGTAGATTCCAGTGTCTGTCATTCACTATACAGAAATCATGGTCTTAGTTCATTATCTTGATTACTGGCTCAGTGACATGGACTACGACATGGAAGTCAGTGGAGAGGAAGCCCCCCTCTGTAAGGGGTAAAAACAAAGCTAAATTCCCAGGGTCTAAAATGATCCTTGTAGTACGTGGTTTTGTTATGTCAATAAGTCATATATCTCAATATTCCAATCTCAAAACTATCATATCCCTTTTATTCAATAGTTTAAAGGAGGAGAGAGAAAAAAGTCTTTAGACATGCTAATTCTACACACAGTTCTTACATTAAGTCATTAAAATCCCTCTTCAAAGCTTTGCAGGTACTTAAGTGGATTTAAAAGAAAAGTGCAGGACAGTTTGTATTTCAAGAATTATATAATACTCAGTTGGCTTAGCCCATGTTTTTCTTTTCAAACTCACAGTAGCCCCCAGTTTTATCTGTAGAATAATGTGCTCCTGGTAATACTGATAGGCACAGCAGTTTCCCATTTTTTTCAGCCACAAGATTCCTCATTATACAAAGCTAATATAATGTTCTACACCGACACACTGGGCTCTCCCTAACATCACTACATTCATGCAACACGTTGTTTCACTGATGAAGAAAGAAGAATTATCAGGGTGGGTCAGGGCAGCCAAGAGACTGGTGTTTGAAGTGCTATGACATTATTTCACAAACTGCACATCTTAATCTAAAGACACGTTATGCTATAGAAACCATCAATTTCACTCTACTATTTTTGTGTTTGTTTGTAGTAGCTGTGAAATGTATCATCTTTTGTTCCTATGAAGTTATTAGCATGAAGTTTTCCTATCCTGCCAAATAGTAATGATTCTTTTCACTGGCATCTATATCTGCCACTGTTGCTTTCTAAACCAGTAACACATGGCAAATGACATCACTGAAGATTCTGTTTCTGTACCAACAATATGTTACAAAAAAGGCAAAAATGCAATCTTGCTTGTCCTCCTCCTTTGTATTTCTTCTCAGAAGTAGCTCCTCCAAATACAGTACTTCATTTAGTAGTTTGTGTAACATTTATTATCAACTGCATGCAAAAATTTATATTCTTCATTATTCTCGCCCTTCACTTCCAAAATCCTCTGCCAGGGTTTGATTACCTTTTCTTCTTCTTTTTTTCTTTTTTTCTTTTTGGTGATACTGGTAAGATTTGAAGGGGTGGTCAAGAATGATGTACAGGCATCCACTTTCCACCAAGATGAATAACAAGGACTAGACTTGCCCCAGGCTAAAAACAAATGCAAAATATAAGAAAAAATGATTTTCAAGACACCGAGCATCAGAAAATTAAGGGCAGTGACCACTGAGGGACATGAAAGAAATGAGATTAGCCTTATAAATGCCCAACCTATTCATCGGAGAGACTTATATGCTGTAGGACAAGAAAGAAAAACCCAGGAATAGACAGAGGTGTCCCTGAGTTGAGGAAACAGAGATGAAAGCCTCAGTAGGATAAGGCAGCTAGAATTCATAGTGCAGAGTACCAGAGAAGTGAGAGCTTCAGACATAGAGTCCTGGAAATCTTCAATGTAGTATAAAGGAATTATACTCCATCACAGAATTCTACATAGAAACATCGTAGGTGATAGAATTAGTAGACAAAGACATTGAGGCAGTTGTAACTGTATTTCATGTGTTCACTAAGAGAAAAGATTGAGCAAAGACATGCAAATATATAAAAGATTCAAATCAAATCCAGAAATGAAAAATTTAATATCTGAGATGAAAAATACATGTAGGAATGACAACAGATTAGATGATGCATATGAAAATATTAGTGAATTTTCAGATACAGAATTTAAAGTTAACCAGAAAGAAACACAGAAAGAAAAAAACTAGAAAAAATGAACAGAGCTTCCTGGGTTGTGGGACAACTTCGTGTGGCTCAAATATACATATAATTTGGGAGGGTCAGATAAAATATTTAAAGGTATAATTGTCAATTTTTTTTTTCAAATGTAATGAAAACTATAAACCCTAAATTCTAGAATCACGATAAACCTCAAGCACAATGAGATGAAAAAAATTACATCAGGAAACATCATAGTTAAGATGGTCAAAAAAAATTTTTAGAGAAAAAAATTGTAGAGCAGTCAGAAGAAAAAAAAGGCATATTATGTACAGAAGGACAAAGATAAGGATGACAACAGATTTCTTACTGGAAAAAAAGATAGCTGGGCTCAGTGGCTCAGCCTGTAATCCCGTGTTTGGGAGGCTGAGGTGAGTGGATTGCCTGAGCCCGCGAGTTCAAGACCTGCCTGGGCAACTTGGTGAGACCTCATCTCTACGATAAATCAAAAAATTAGCCAGGTGTGGTAGCGTGCGCCTGTAGTTCCAGCTACTTGGAAGGCTGAGGCGGAAGGATCACTGGAGCCCAGCAAATCGAGGCTGCGGTGGCCGGGAGCAGACACTGCACTCCAGTCTGGGTGACTGAGTGAGACTCCAACTCAAAAAAAAAGATAAGCAGGAAGACAGTAGAGCAGTATCTTTCCATTACAAAAATAAAATCGTCAACCTAGAGTTTTATATCTAGCAAAAATGAAGGCAAAATAAAGATGTTTTCAAATACACAAAGCTGAAATAATGCATTAGTAGCTATGTGGATAAATATAAGAACATTTGCCTTATTATATAATTATTCCCAAAAGAAAATTAGCATTTAAAGAAAAAATAAAAATAATGTATTCAACAGCTCTTAAACATAATTATTAATTAGGGAAATGCAAATTAAACCTACATACTTAAATTAAAACTACTGATGGTATAGAACAACTGGAACTCTTATGTCCTGCTGGAGAAAATGTAAAATGGTACAAACAGTTTGAAAAACGTTTAGCAATTTTTTTACTAGCCTTTCCCTTCTATGGTATTTATATGAAAGAAATGAAAGCCTATATTCATACAACTTGTTCACAAATGTTCAGAACAGCTTTATTTGTAATAGTCAATAACTGGAAACAATCGAAATGTCCATCAGCAAATGAATGGGTAAAAAATATGATACATCCATACAATGGAGTTTTATTCAGCAATTCAGGAAAATGAACTACTAATACATACAACAACACAGACGACCATCAAAAAAGTTATGTTGAGAAAAAGAAGCCAGACCAAAAAAAAGTACTTATATATAAAATTTCAGTAAATACAAACTAATCCATAATGATGGAAAGCAGATCAATGGTTGCTTGGGAATTAAATAGAATTGAGAAAGGATTTCACAAGTATATATGCATATGCTAAATTTTATTACTTTAAATGGAAATTAAATTATATTCTTTGAATATATGAAGGTTATGTCAATTGCATTGTGATACAACTTTAAAAGAATGGCATAAAATGTAAGTTCTATGTATCAGGAATTTATTTTTAGTCTATCTTAATCTATATCCCAAGCATAGTCATACAGTGTGTACTCATTAAATATTGCTTGAACCCAAAGTCCTAGAAAAACTAGCATGTGGTTACAGTTGTCACATACATCTGAGAAAGTTGTCTATCCAAAGGCTATATGCAGCAGATTTCCATTCTATTAAGATATGCCCCAGCCGGGCTCGGTGATTCAGCCTGTAATCCCGCGCTTTGAGAGGCCGAGGTGAGTGGATTGCCTGCATTCGCAGGTTTGAGACCCGCCTGGGCAACTTGGCGAGACCTCATCTCTACAATAAATAAATTAAAAAAATTAGCCTGGCATGGTAGCTCGAGCCTATAATTCCGGCTACTTGGAAGGTTAAGGCGGAAGGATCGCCAGAGCCCAGCAGGTCGAGGTCACGGTGGCAGGGAGCAGCCACTGCACTCCAGTCTGGGCGACAGAGTGAGACTCCAACTCAAAAAAAAAAAAAAAAAGAAAAAGATATGCCCCTACTGTAAATTTGTACTAGCTGAGCTGGTAGCATTCTGTGATTTAGAAAAGCATTAAGCTTACTGGCACTTTTTGACTCTTCTCACTTGACTACTAGAATTTTTAAATACTGTATATTTTAAAATGTCATATTGACTTTTATTTGCTTCAAAGTTGGAAATTTCAAACTTGGGTTGCACAGATTGTTAGCTATCCACAAAACATTTATGATCATCTTCCATTGCGTACAGCTGTTGTTGAAAAGGAGCTGCCCTGCTAAAGATTACATTTCTCAGCCTCAGGCTCTGTTACATAATTTGTGGGGCCTAGTAGAAAATAAAAATGCAGGTCCCTTTTAAAAAAATTATTAAGAATTTCGAGACAGTGAGAACAGAGCATTAAACCAAGCATGGAACTCGTCTAAGTGTGGGGTCACATGTCCATAAAACTATACCTGTTCAGCCCCTATTATATTTGGGGGGGATTAGAGGAGGGGTGTGATTAACTCTTGTCAATGGAATGTGAGCAGAAGTGACATGTATGTATCACTTTAATTCAAGATGCTCATAAATGTTTGGTGGATAGCTAATAATCTCTGCAACCCAAGTTTGAAATTTTCAAGTTTGAAGCAAATAAAAGTCAATCAGTTGGAAACAAAAGAGTTGAGTTTGAATTCCTGCTTAACTACTTTCAATCGGAAGACTTCGGGCATGTCCCTTAGACTCTTATGGGGTTGTATCCCTCTTTAAATGCCAGCAAGTTCACAGAGTTATTGCAGAGGTTAAGGAAAACAAGAATGCAAACATGCTTAACACAAAACAACAAGCAAATGCTGTTCTGTGGTTCCAGCCACAATACAACTTCCCTTTTGCTTGAAGAGATCAGAGTAAGTAAACGAAGTGAGTTTTCTCCGTCATTACCAGTGCCCTGATAAACCATCCCTTCCGGTATTTCTGACAATCTGAGTGAAGAGCAGATTGGACAGTGAGAAGCACTAGGCAAAAAAGATCTTAGTACGTATCTAAATCTTATCAGAGTGACGTGATTCTTGGATTTAAAAAAACAGTGGAAATTGGCACAAATGACCTGCTCAGATTATATAAATATCCTGTAATGAAAACAGTAACAGAAAACCAGTAAAATGGATTTAAGTTTGTGCTGGTTTATTCCTCTAAGCAGATGCATCTCGCTTATCATTTGTTTTCATTATTCCTGATGTGTTGCCTATCACATCACAAGCTTCTTCAAAGGGAAAGGAATAAGCAGTTGTCATAACAACAAAGCTCTTCATTACCCTGGGAACCTTCGACAGCTTTATTTAAAATGAAGGAGAAAAAAGAACCCTAACCAATTAGCTTTATCAGTCTGATTCATGTTCTTCTTAAACTGATAACTGTTTCCTGAAGAACTTACAATTTGATGGGGAATGTGTCATGAATATTTATGCTAACATAAAACTCGAAGAAAAATTGGCAAGCTAATTATCACTTGGAAGGTGTTTCTGGTCAAATTCCTGCCCGGTGATCCATTTGATTTTTTTAAATGACTTTTATTAAACAAATCAAAGAATTAGTGGGATTTTTGCCGACATCTATCCATTGGTTCAAGAACAGCAATGAGACCCATTTTAGGTTTAAACTTTAAAGCCAAGGCTTCACCCTCACTAATTTGATTTGCGTTAACTTTTCATTCAGTTAAACCGGAAATGTTCTTGTCTGCCTTCCTCCCTTCCTTCTCTGTGCCAGAGATGCAGTGGAAGTCCCTAGACAGTTTTAATTCTGCCCTTCTCTGCAGAATTATAAAAGCAGATGTTTTCTTCTGGCTGCGGGAGATAAGACTGAGAAGTAATTATTGTTCTGGTCCCAAATCCCACAGGTGTTTTTATTCCTGCCCCGTGACCACAGGAAAAATAAATAGTAAATATGAGAGGGTGCAGTTGGGGTGCTCTTCAAGTTCAGATTTAAAGCTGAATGTTTGAATATCTCCTGCAAATGAAAAACTGTTTAGGAGTCAGCAAACTTTTTCTGTAGAGCTAGATATTAAATACTTCTGACTTTGCAGAACATAGGATCTCTATCAAAACTACTCAGTTCTGCCAATTGTTGAGTAAAGCGACTACAGACAATATGTAAACCAATGGACTTGGCCAGATTTGGTCCAGCCATAGTTTGCTAACCCCAAAAGCATTCCTAAAAAGTTAGATACCTACCACCAAAAAAAAAAAAAAAAAAAAAAACAAGTGCATAAGTTATTGAAATAAATGGTAGTGAACACTTGGATAGCAAGTTCACAAAGGGTTTTTACATATATTATTTCATTTCATCCTCAAATGAAGATTACCCTAAGGGTTATACATTATCATTTTCTTATCTTACTCATGAGAAAACTAGACTTGAAGTGCTCAGGTAACTCCTTTGCTAGATCAAATAACTGATCTCTTCATTTCAGTTTCAATGTGTTTTTTACCATATACCAGCTGCCTGTAAACAATGCACAGAATACAGACCAAACAGAAAGAAATTTGAATTGTAACAATTCTTATAGGTATAGTTAGTTGTCAACAGAGTAAAAAAAAATACATCAACACTCCTCATGTCCCATTAAGTTCTCCATAATACTAACTCAAGCATTAGACCAAACTGTGAGTAACCAGAAAGCCAGAAAATTCTGTGTTCTGGGTTCCAGGGTCATTTCAGGAATTAACCATAGAGGCCTAATACACTCTAAACTGTCTATCTTCTTAAACTAAAACCAAGAAAGACTTTAGCAATAATTTGGGATCAATGAAGGCAATCTCCCCAGAAAGAGCTGCATGGAATCAAATTCAGGTGTAGTTATGGATTAGGCTTACAGTCTACATATAAGTAAGATTCCCTCAGTCGTCAAAGGTTTTGCAGGTAACTATTACTTAATTATGATAACTCTACAGAGTCAGGATATTGCATTAGGAAACACAGATGCACCATCTGTTAAGAAAACATGATTTAACTGATTTTTTTTACAAGGCTTTAGCCTTGTAAATGTTAACTCTATATTGCTCAAATCAAATGAAAGTTTTGATGAAAACTATTGCTGATGAGGCATCTGAAAGTGATATCCTCCATATTTAATTCAGTTCAATTCTACAAGCAGTTACTGAGTGATTCCTAAGTGTCAGGCACAGTAAAAAAAAAAAAAAATCTCTGCTTTCAGGAAATGTATACTTTCAGCAAAGAGATCAAAACATCTATATAAATGAATTTGATACAAGGCAGAATTTAGTTTAGGAAAAAGATTGAATAGTACATGGATTCAAAGAAAGAAGAGATCTGGAGAAAGGCAAGGGAGATTGCATAAAGAAGGGTGTCTAAGTCTGTTCAAACTACTATAAAATACCATAGACTGGGTGACTTACAAACAGCAGAAATTTATTTCTCACAGTTCTGGAGACTGAGTCCGAGATAAAGGCATCAGCAGATTTGGTGTCTGGTAAGAGCCTGCTTCCTCATAGACAAACCATCTTCTCACTGTAATCTCACTTATGGAAGATGTGAGGAGGCTCTTTGGGATCTCTTTCATAAGGACCCTAATCCTATTCATGAAGCCCCTACCCTCATGATCTAATTTCCTCCTAATAGCATCATTTGGGGAGTTACAATTTCAACACATGAATTTGAGGAAGGCACAAAGATTCAGACCACACATAGCAGAGGGGATCAGGAGAAGTTTCAGAAAGAGTGTGTTGACAGGAAAAGAGAGGGAAATTAGCTCTCCTGACCCATGAACTTGCATGAATGAAGGAGACGAGGGCATAAAATTATATTGTAGGTGGGCAGTTGAGTTGGCTTCTTATTTGCCACAAAGTTTAAAATTATAAGTCCGTGAACCATTTTCAGCCTGGAGACTTATTTTTTTTCTTTTTTTTTTTGGCTTGCACAGTTTTTTTTTTTTTTTTTTTAATTTCAATCTGTTGTTACTATTCAAAAGTTGGAAGATTTTACGTAAGAGTTAGATTTAGGGCCCCTTTTAAAGAACTGGAAGATCTAGCAACCGAGGGCATGATTTCTGCATGTCAACAATAAGGGCTGTGTAGAGACTGACCTCTTCCATTGGGTATGACTTCTCCCATTTTTCTGGTATCCTCCAGATCCACTGTACCCATTTATGTTACCTACATGACTTCTACCGACATTTGAGTTTGCAACAAATAATTCAAAAGAAACACATGCAATATCTCCTGAGGTAAGAGAACTTGAAACAATTTCAATATGATTAGGAAGGTGCTTAAACTTGTCCAGTTCACTTCAAAAATAAGTGACCAACTATTAAATCATAAGTCACGAATTACTGACACAGGAAAAATAGGCTGAATCATCTATGGTGTGGAGAAGATAATGGAGTTGCCTATATAAGCCAAAAATTATGAATTTGAATTTGATTCAGTAAACAATTGGTAAGCAAGCAAAGGTGTCAGCACAGAGGAGTGATATACTGGAGTTAATTTTTTTTTTCAAAAAATGTTAATTCTGAATAAAATAAATTTTAAAATATATATGCTTTGTTTCAGTAAGTAAACAGGTTATTTTATGAACTATGTTGGAACTAAACATACTGTGAAGTATATATGTTTTGATTTATAACTTGAATGACCTCAATTTGAATCATTTTTCCTATAACTTTTTTTTTCAGTGTTCTGCATGAATTTCAAAACACTTCCCATAAGCTCAAGCATAAATATACATGGAACGACAATCATTAAAATATTTTAGTTTTATAAATTTTGTGTTTGCCTATAACTTTGCTTTTCTTTATACCACTTATAGGCAATTATTTTCACACAGAAAATAATTCATGCTGAATATAATCTAAAGCCCTTTTATAAATAAAAGGCAATCATTTTTGAGACATATATATTATAAAATTCTTTGCATTGCTGTTGACTTTTTTTGAAGTTCACTATAAAATGCCACAATGTCAGTTGATTACTTTAAGGAATTTAAAGTTATTTCTTACATAACATTTACATATGCATAGTAAGCCTTCTGAGTAAATAGCATCTCTAACAAGGACTATTTTTATTCCATATTAAAAACATTCACATTTTCTTTACATATTCATAAAACAATTTTAGTAATTTATGGCTTATAACAAATAGTTATCTTTTTTTGAAGTGAAAAGGGTAATTTTAAGCACCTCCCTGATGATAAATTAGTTCAAGATCTCTCAACTTTTCTAAGAAACAATGTCATGGATAGGCATATCTCACCCTTTAGCTATTTTTTAATTTCTTTTTTTGCATTATGTTACCTTTTGTCTCCTAAGGTTATTAGTCAACTATCCATTTAAGATATTAGCATATTTTGCAAAAATTTCAAGCCCTGAACTTGGGCTATTGGCCAAGAATAAGTCCAGCAACAACTACTGGTTATCCATCAGCTAAGATTATTATTCATTTCTATTTTCACTATATTATAGTATATTACCACTAGAACAATTTGTTTTTAGAACTTTAGTCTCCCTAGTTAATTACAAATGAGCTTGAGTTTGACAGTTGGGTGAGAGCTGCACATATTTTTATTTCTTTGATAGGGCCTGCCTATAACAAAATAATCTCTTCAAGACAGGGGAATCTTACTGATGCCAACAAATGTTTGACCCTTACAATACAACTATAATTGTTTTGATAACTACTGCATTTCTGTAAGACATACCTATGTATATGCACATATTTAGGTGGTTGTTGTGCCTTTATATGTCATAAACCAATCTGCCAGGTTCTTACGATGACTTGTGTTTTTCATCTTTGAATCACCTTCATTCTTCATTGTCTTCTTTGCACTGTAATTCTGAGATCATGTGTACTACTCCAAAAGTGTTTTCACCAAGGATACATAGCAGACTTGCCTATATTCTTCCCGATCTATAATGTGATTTCTTTGCTTAGTCGTCTACCTCAAGTCATATTGACTTTTTTCCTGCACCCCCTCACATTACATGCCCATCTGAATTTGTTGCCAGTTATCACCCCAGTCCATTTAGCATTACTACTTTCCACAGTTCCTCTCCCATACAAGTATCTGTTTCATATTATATTTTTCCAAGTACATTCACTCCCTATTATCAAAATATCACTATACAGCATAATCTTCTATGTATCTTTGATTCGAAAACTTTCTTTTCACAGTTTATGCTCATACACACCAAGTAAAAATCTGATGATGGTTGAGAATCCCTCTAATAAGTAAGCGAGTCAAATTCCAAATAATGTTACTGGTATTAAATTCCCCTTATGTAGTCATTTATATCTCTGACTTATTCTTGATCAAGGTATCAAGTTAATCAACAACTTCAAAATTAGGTGACATCTACATCTGCACAATTTAGAGAATAAAGCTTTCTCTGGGTGAGAGAAAAGGCCAAAATCCCTAAATTACTCACAACAGAGATTAACAGTGTGATATGCTGAGTTTGTAAGGACTTAAACTACCTTGGTACACATACACATCTTACAATAGGGTCTTGTATTGCCATTCAAATATTACATTTAAGTTTTTAATGCCTTGTCTCCTCAAATTATTTTAAATATTGACAGCATGGTGGGGGGGGATGTGTGTGCACTTCTTGGCATTTTCAACAGCTTCTAAGCTGTAATAGGGGCTTGAAATTTTGTGAGAAAGGAAAGAAGGGATGGAAAAGAGGAAGAAACAGGCAAAACGAGTAAGAGCCCTTGAATAACACCAGGATGGAAATAGCAGGGATTCAGGGCTTCCTGATTACACCACCAACTTGCTTGTCACTAAAACTTCCACAGGAAAGGGGAGGCTAGTAGGAGCAGTAGCCCAATTATATACTGTCTGTGTGTTTTAGAAGAAGAGAAAATCATTATTACTCCAAAGAGAAAGGAAAGTATTAACTTTTAGAGGCTGAGATAAACATAAAATATAAAGTGTGGTTAAATAACTATCACTGGATATTCAGCACATTTTTGACAGTCGCTTAGTTCACAGCAGGGACCAAACACTTGTTTGCAGGATCTATTCATAGTAATATCTCACAATTTGTATAAATTTGAACGTATGTCAATCACTGTGTAAAGGGCTTTATATGGATTGCCTATTTTTAAAAACTCATTACATATATGTAAAGCAGATAACCAATTTATGTTACTTAAATACTTATGTAATATATATAATTCACCTTATTAAACTCTCACTATAGCTCTATGTGGTAAATAATATTATAGGCCCCATTTGTGCATTTATACAGATGAAGAAACTTAGGCTAACAATGATGGATAACTGAGCCAACTAATTTATACTAACTAGCTAAGTGCCTGGGCATAGTTCAAAAATGGGCATTCAGACTCCAAAGTACATGAATTTAGATCCTATTCCAGAACCTCAGAGACTCTGTCTCATAAGCAATATTACTTATTCCTTATTATGCAGTGCTGTTTGTATGACCTGACCCATGCTAGGCATCATAATGTTAACTCTAGTAGTCCAGTCTCATAAGTAACAATATCCAAAAGAATAGTGTAGCTTTAGGACTTCATTAAAACATTTCTCGGGAATGTCTGAAACCATACACAAGGATAAGAGCTGTTTGTGTGTTGTGCTGATCTTAGCCTAATGACAGACAACAAATTATAAATGCTATGCTGTGGTCATCGCATACTGATCCTTCTTTGGAATCTTGAGCCACTGTGGGCAAAAGAATACATAGTTTATCTTTGTTTTGTCCTTGTCTCAGTTCTTCTTTGTATGTTATCCCAGTTCTGTACTCTTGTGCTCTAGGATGGTTTTGTCTTTGTTTCTGAGGTCTCTAGGACAAATTCTTGGTCTTTTCATTTACAAATGCCCAGAGTTTATTTTAGGCATCTTCTTTGTTTGTTTTCTTGGGACGTTCCTCTCCTCCAATATGTAGAGTTAGGTGCTTGCCCTCCCTGTTTTTTGGGTCAAAGCAGTCTATCCTCTAGAGCTCTCTGTCAATTACTGTCTCTTTGCCCGATACACTTAAAGTACAGATTTTAAAGTTCATATTCGTTAGCAACAACAATTCTTTTCTGTTTTGAAAATACATTTTCCAGTGTTTCATGCCATGATACTCTCTTGTCAGTCTGTACTTCCTGTTGGAAGCAGTGGATCAGAGACAGTACTCTCTAATTATGTCATATCCAGTATTGTGTGAGCTTCATAGCGACTTTGTAACCCATCTTTCATATCCTGATATCCTTTCCCTGTGTTTCTTAGGACTTTACCACTGGTCTATCAGTGTTCTTTGTGTCTTTTTCATAATTTGAGACTTCCCTGTACAGTGGTCCTGGGCCAGAGAAGAAGCCTTAGATAAGCCTAAATTCCAATCCGTGTCACATCACACTGTCAATCTCTGATGTGAATAATGCAGTGAATCTGCAGTGGTTCTGATCCTTTCATTCATGCTGAGATCATCTTTCATTAATCTTTTGGGCATTACAAAAATATAAAGTACTCCAAATGCTTTATTCTGAAAGGAGTGAGAATATTTGTGATGCAAACTAGAGAAAGTTGTACTTCAGCCATGCAACAAAATTTTTAAATCACCTTTATGTTCTAGAGAAAAAACAGTGAACCAAACAAGCAAGGGCTCTGCCTTCATGGAATCCACCTATGACTTTGTCATTTGTTAATATGTATTACCCACATTTGATGTGGAAAACATATGTTCACTGTTTGGGGACGGTCAGTAAATAGCATTCTTTTTCCCAAATGAATGCAGAACCAAATTAGAGTTAGAAAAGATAGACAGATGGAGATCAAACACAGCTTTATTCCTGTTAAAGCTGATCAGAAAATATGGCTCTAGATTTCCCTTTATCAGACTTGCTTCCTTATTCCCTGGTGCAGTTTGACAGTTGCAGGCCATTCCCCCTCGAAACAGAACCCTTCTCACATCGCAGAGGCCTGACAAGAATGCATGAATCCTGAGAACATGTTCACTCTGAAAAAGAGAAGTTCAGTATGGGCTCAGTCCAGTTTCTTCCCTAGAATTTATCAACAGATAGCTGACATTAGAAGCTAGGAGTATTATTCCAGCAGAAATCCCATCACTTGGAAACATGGGGTCAGTGTGATTAAACAAATAACAAATCAAACTCTGGAAACAAATATAGTTTAGCCAGAGAAAATGCATTTGTCCTTGGAATACTAAAGAGCTATTGAAACTTACAAAAAATATTTTTTAAGAGTGATGGGTCCATGGGTTAATTAACACTAATTTTGAGAATCTGTACTGTGCAATGGCTTCAGCAAACGGTCATAATAGTAATGGTGACTTTCATTTTGAAAGCAAAAATTGCAGGTGAGGCAGATATGAAGATCAGCAGTTGCAAGCTTTCCATTCACATCTGAATTAAAATAAATAGCAATTTAAAACACCCTTTATAACAGTGAAAAGTAATTATGACAGTAACTGAAGAAAATATTTTTAATGAAGCATTACATGTAGGGACAAGTTGTCTGACTAAGCTTATCATCGAAAATTCAGCATCATCTTCTTGCAGAATTGGATTTATAAGCTATTTTCCAATGTAATCTAAGAAGAAACAAATGATTTTCAACCATAACAACGAGAGTAATCACCAATAAGACCTCGAGTAGCGTTGAATGACGACTCCCTCGCTCTGGACGCTGCTGCAAACACAAGAGTCAGTCATATTCCAAAGCTGTTGCTTGTTTCTAAGAGATCAGGTCACACTGTTGAGTTCCCCAATTTATTTAAATCTGTTATTTTATTTCAAGTGCTAATTGTCTCTTACAACAAACAGAGATTCCTTTCAGCTGCAATTATTGGCATTACAATAGATAATCAACAGGAAAGCCTGAATGCAGAGAAGGAAGAGTTGCCTTGGTTACAAACCTGAGATGCTTTTGGGATTACAGTTCCAGCCATGTTTCTAAATTTCCTAAAACACCCCAAGAACAAAGTGTTGCATCCTTTTTGTTTCTCTTTGTGGCCCTCACAAGTCAATTTTAACCAATATGGAGGTCTAGTCTTGTATGGATAGTTTTTCAAAGTCTCTTCAATAAATAACCCCCACAAAAAGGGCCTTTCTTTCATTACATTTGTATATACATGTTCATGGACTTTCAGAACAATAAGAAGGATTCAGAGTTATTGTTTTTTGTGCTACATTAGTATATTATTGTCTCTGCTCTATCTGCAACCATACAGGCAGCCATTACTCTGCATTATGCTCTCATCTCCCTTTTCTTAAAGGCAAATGGAAAGACAAATCACCTTATGGCACATTCTATTCCAGTCTTAAAATAGTATCTTCCCTCTTGAGTACAGATTGAGTAGAGCTAGCAAAACTGATAAAAGGTAAACCTCCATACCAGGGCTCTAATAGTAATTATTTTGTTTTGTTGCTTCCCCATCTATATAGTAAATTGAGGTCTTAAAAATTAGGCTGATTATTATGACAAATGTTCAGGATCCACTGCTGAATGAGAACACTTGATACTCAGTTCTTTATCTCTGTGATAGGTCACTGAGAAGGAGAGACTTTAAATCTATCCAAGTTGCTGTGAAGTCCATAATTTTGTCCTTCTTTATGGCTGCACAATATTCCATCATGTTGGCAGCAGCAGGACACTGCCAGGGGATGGAGGGGTATACAACATCAATAAGGGTACTGATCCCAAACCAGGTGAAGTGAGTGACGATCAGTGGGAGACCTAAACTTCACCTGCATGATGACTACTTATGTACCCAATTTTGAATTATACCCCATATCTTTAAAATTAAAAAAAGTTTTTAAAAAATTAGGATGAGTATTCAGATAATGATCCATTAATACAACTTAGCAGTTTGGAAAGCACATAAAAAATACTGCTATACTTCATAGAGCATCTTGATGTTTATCAGTCTGTTTAGTGGCTAGTATGATTTCTTCCTCCAACCAATAATCCCAGTGATGGGAGAACTGAACTTTCTGTTTACTTTTGAAATATCATGTGTATGCCCAGATGACTTACATTTTACCTACCTCAGTGAAGATATTTAGAAGCATAAATGATAAACTACCATTAGATTTAAGATTTTATTATATGGCAAATCCTATATTAGAACTTTTAACAAATTTTGTACTATCTACAATGCACAATATCACAATGCAATATCTATAATTTATAACAATCCTAACATGCAGGAATTATTGTACCTACTTATAGAAAAGGAAACTAAGGTTTACAATATGACTTGAAGGGATTTTCTTAATCCAAAATGTTTCTACTAACATTGTAGAGTAGAATTTAAGAGCCAGAACACCTGTATAAAAATCCTAACTTGGACGCTCTGATACTTACAGCTGTGTTTATTAGCAAGCTACTTAACCTCTCTCTATCATTGTTTTTTAGCTATAAAGGTGAGGAAAATAGAGCAATAAGATTATAATGAGAACTACAAGAATTAATACATGTAAAGCACTCGAAATAATGCCAGGCATATGGTAATTATCCAATATTTACTCTTTAAATATTTAAGATATTGTATAATTCCTCAAAGTGATTATATTTTAATGTTTCAATTATATTACTATAGCTATTTCTTGTATCTATCAGTTTAATCATCTTTATCAGAGTCATTGAACACCATAAAACACAAGCATCTCTGTACCATGCTTAGCGTAGTTGGTTAGGCAAAACAGATTTTTTTCTATTTACATAGTTATTAATATTTGCAACTTGCTTTAGCCTTTCTCTGTAAACATTATTATCTATAAGCATAAAATATCTAGCTAAAGCTAACATTATGCACAATAAAATGAAAAGAATAACTTCCTCTTCTACTGTCCACCCTCCTCATTTGTATGCCTCTCCAATTCCATTAGAATCTACCTCCCTAAGTGTTCTTTATCAAAGTGAGTTTCACCTCAGACTATCAGAATCTTAGAAGGAAACTGCAAGCTATAAGAATTCTAGGAAAAAATGTAGTAAACATCCTAATGCCCATTGGAGTAGGCAACAAATTCTTGACCAGGTCCCCAAAAGCAAATGCCATAAAAACTAAGATAGACAAGTGGGATTTCATCAAACTGAAAAACTTTTGCACAGCAAAATAAACCTTCAAAAAAGTAAAGAGACAACTCATGAAATTGGGGGGGGGGAATTGCCAATTTATGCATCTGACAAAGGCCTAACATTCAGAATCTACAAGAAAGTGAAAGGGGGAAAAAAGTAATTCAAACAAAGTGGAAGGAAAAAAATCCTATTAAAAAGTGGGCAAAGGACATGAACAGACAATTCTCAAAAGATGACAGACAAGCAAGCTAACAGACACATGAAATGCTCAGCCTCACTAGTTGTCAGAGAAATGCAAATCAAAACTACAATGAGATACTACCTAACTCCAGTAAGGATAGATATCATTAGTAAATAAAAAAATAACAGATGCTGGTGCAGATGCAGAGAAAAAGGGGTACTGTTGGTGGGAATGCAACCTAATTCAACCTCTATGGAAAGCAATATGGCAATTCCTAAAAGAACTGAAATTGACCTTCCCTATAATCCAGCAATCCCTCTCCTAGGAATATACCTGGAGGAACATAAATCATTCTACAAAAAAGACACATGCACACACATGTTTATTACCACACTATTCACAATAGCAGAAACATGGAATGGGACCACCTCTACCGCCCACCAAAATTGGACTGAATAAAGAAAATGTGGTACATAAACATGATGGAGTATTATGCATCAATCAAGAACAAAATCATGTACTTAAAAGCAACTTGAATGCAGTTGGAGACCATAATAGAACGTGAACTATCACAGAAACAAAGAATGGAATACCGTGTGCTCTCACTCATAAGTGAGACCTGAACATAAGTCACATTAGCACAAAGGAGGGATTGGCAGTCACTGGGTACTGCTAGGGGAGGGAGGGAGAGAGGAGGGTGGGTAGCACATGCTAACACAAAGAGTACTTGGTTCATTACCAGGGAGAGTGAGAGCCAGTTAAAGCCCAAACTTCTCCTGCATGCAGCCTACTTATGTACCTCACTGGTACCCTACATTCCTATAATGCTACCCTAACTAGTACCCTTCACCTGCATGCAGTCTACTTATGTACTTCGCTGGTACACTATATTCCTATAATAAAATAAAATAATCTCTCACTTACAAGATTAAAAAAATAATCTTAGAAGAAAACTTAAGAAACACCCTCCTGAACATTGGAATAGGAAATGAATTTATGGTCAAGTGCTCAAAAGCAAATACAGCAAAATCTAAAATTGGCAAGTGGGACCTTATCAAACTAATAAGTTTTTGCATAGCAAAAGAAACCATCAAGAGAGTAAAGAGACAGCCTACCTAATGAGAAAAAAATATTTGCAAGCTATATATCCAACAAAGGTCTAACATCCAGGATCTATAAGGTTTTCAAATGAATTGACAGGATAAAAACAAGCAACCCCACTAAAAAGTAGGCAGAAGACATGAACAAACATTTCTCAAAGGAAGACATTCAAGCAGCCAACAAACATGAAAAAATGCTCACCTTCACTAATCATCAGAGAAATGCAAATCAAAATTACAATGAGATAGCACCTCAGACTGCTCAGGACGGCTACCATTAAAAAGTCAAATAGCAGGTGCTAGTGCAGCTGCAGAGAAAAGGGAACACTTCTACACTGTTGGTGGATATGTAAACTAGTTCAGCCTTTGTGGAAAGCAGTGTGACATTTCCTCAAAGAACTAAAAATTGAGCTACCATATGATCCAGCAATCCCACTTCTTTCTCTCTCTCTTTTTCTTTTTAATTTTAAAGATGTGGGGTACAATTCAGGTTAGGTATACAAATGTTTATTATGCAGGTACTCTTGTTGATGAGATATGGCCCTCCCTCCCCCGGCAGTTTCCTTCAACTGCAAATTCCACACCCCCCCCTGGCAGTTTCCCACTACTACCAATCTCTTTCTTATAGTATTGTAATAATTGTACAAGGTTCGCTTATGAGTAAGAACATACGGTACTCTGTTCTTTGTTTCTGTGATAGATCACTGAGTAAGATCGACTCTAAATCCATCCAAGTTGCTGTGAAGTCCATATGCTTGTCCTTCTTTATGGCTGCATAATATTCCATTTTGTATATGTACCACATTTTTTTATTCAGTCCAACTTTGATGGGCAGCATAGTTAGTTCCATGTATTTGCTTTTGTGACTAGATCTGCAACAAACATGCGTGTGCAGGTATCTTTTGTGTAGAAAGATTTCATTTCCTCCAGGTATATTCCCAATAAGGGGATAGCAATCCCACTTCTGGGGATATACCCAGGAGAACATAAACCACTCTCTACCAAAAAGACACCTGCACATGTATGTTCACTGCAGCACTACTCACAATAGCAAAAACATGGAGTCAACCCAGATGCCCATCAAAAGGGGACTGGATAAAGAAAATGTGGTACATACATATGATAGAATACAACTCAGCCATAAAGAAAAACAAAATCATGTCCTTTTCAGAAACAAGGGTGTAGCTGGAGATCATTATTCTAAGTGAACTATCACAGAAACAAAAAACCTAATACCACATGTTCTCTCTCATAAGTGGGCCCTAAACACTGGCACATAAGTACAAAGGTGGGAATGACAAATGCCGGGCACTGCTAATGGAGAGGGGGAAGGGGAATAAGGGACAAACAGCCACCCATTGAGTACCATGTCTACTGCCAGATGGAGAGAGGTCTTGATAGAAGTCCAAATCTTACCTGCACACAATTTATTTAGAGTATATGCAGCAAACTATCAATGTGTCCCCACAACTCTAAAATAAAAATAAAATTTTAAAAAAACAATTTCAAACGCTTCCATATAAGTGCTGGTTATTTAGGTACTGTCTTTCAGGTGGAAATCCATCCCTCTATCCTCATGCCAGAGTTGGGACTTGGCCAAAAGTATTTCTCCTTTGTCTGTCAGAGACAACCAATAGAGGGCAGTACAGAGAGACCATAAGGACTTGCTTTTATATGCAGGTTGTTTCTGTGCTGCTGGCAGTAGCCTTGTGGTAGTAGTGGTCCCAGTCTCCAGATTTGTTCATCAATCCTTTAGAGGCATCAAGTGCCAGGTTCCCCTCCTCAGGGTTCTGCATTCTAATTCCATGAGGCCACTCCTCTGACTTCCTAAACACCAAAAGCATCTGAACAGCTCTCCCTACTGGAAAGTCTGAATTCTAACTCTGTAAGGCCAATTTCCTAAGCTAGATTCAAATAATTCCAACTTCTTCCTTCTGTTCGCCATTCTTTGGGTATAATTACTATCTCTGTGTGACCTAAATGTTTTTCCTCTTTCACTCTTTTTTTGTTGTTATTGTTGTTGAGTTGGAGTCTCACTCGGTCACCCAGACTGGAGTGCAGTGGCCGCTCCCAGCCACCGCAGCCTCGCCTGCTGGCCTCCGGCAATCCTTCCGCCTCAGCCTTCCCAGTAGCCGGAATTACAGGCATGCGCTACCACGCCCGACTGATTTTTTGATTTATTGTAGAGATGAGATCTCGCTGCCCAGGCGGGTCTCGAACCCGCGGGCTCAGGCAATCCACTCACCTCAGCCTCCCAAAGGCGCGGGATTACAAGTTGAGACACCGAGCCCGGCTCTCTTTCACTCTTTTAACATCTGTCTTACCAATTTATTTTTTTTAATTTTCCTGTACTGAAATACTTAGTGTGGTTTCTGATTTCTTAACTAATCCTGATTCAAAAATTCTATAAGTAACTGTTTAAAATGTTACATTCTCAGAAGTTTTGCAAATATGTCAAAAAAAGAAAGGAGAATTTTAGGTACCTTTCAGTAGCTAGAGTAGTTTTTGTAGAAATAGTTTTCCTTGTAATCACCCCCTAAAATTAATTCTACTTTACACCTAGGCAGCCAGATCTGCTTATAGCTTAAGAGTCAACATTTCCTAACACTCTCTTTATGGAAGAACAATTTAAAAACTTATAAATTAGGACTTGACCATATATTGTTTTACAAGGAATTATTGAATTTCAAGTGATGTGGCTTTAATGATAAAGTATGTAAACAATCACAGCTTGGTTTTTATTTATTGGTCACCAAAATGAGCTAATACTATTATTTGTTGGCAAGTATATTCACTATCTGGGTTGTCTTAGTTCATTTTGTGTTGCTATAAAAGAACACCTAAGACTGGGTAATTTATAAAGAAAAGAGGCGTATTTGGCTTATGGTTCTACAGGCTGTAGCAGAGCATGGCACCAGCATCTGGAGAGGGCCTCAGGCTGCTTCCACTCATGGTGGACGACCAAGGGGAACCAGCAGAGACACAAGGCAGAGAAGTGGACAGTGGCAGGATCTTTTTAACTATCAGCTCTCTCCAGTACTAATAGAGTGAGAACTCACTCACTGCCACCAGAATGGCACTAGGCCACTATTGAGGGATCTGTCTCTATGACCCAAATATCTCCCACTAGGCCCCACCTCCAACATTGGGAATCAAATTTCAACATGAGGTTTGGAGGAGACAAATATCCAAACTGTAGCATAGGTTCTCAATTAAGATAACATCTTCTGTTGTTATTATTTATTTTAAAGGTACAATAATCATTAACAGTTGCTCTGTTTTGTGGGTCTGCCTGTTTATATTGAATCTCAAGCTCTGATCCCACTCTACTCAGTTCCAGATCCATCTCTTACCTGTTCTCTCATATTCAGCTCACATTCTGGACAACAATTCTAATTTCCCTAATGAGATTTCTTTGTCACATTTTCTCCTTTGGGGAATCCTTAGACATTAGGACTTGCCCTTCTGCCTATGACTTTATCTTGCTTACCTATTTCCCACGTTCTCTCTTATTATTCTACATTTGAAACCCCCATATTTCCAGTGCTTACATTACTCCTTCTGTCTGCTGTAATGGTCTATCCCATTGGTAGCCCCCAATGAACCCTACTTCTGATATGCATATCCTTGCAAAATCTGCTTTCCTAGAATCTTCACTGGCCTTGTAACTCACAGGCAAAGCAATGTAACAGAAGTGACCTTATGCAAGTTCTCAGCCCACACCTTAACAAGGGACAACATCTTTCACTCTTGCCCTGAGACTACATGAAGAGACATATAAGTCCAGCTCCCCAAGCTGAGCCTAGTTTCCTGAAATTCTTGCCAGCCGAGTACAGCCACACAGGTCACCACTAACAAGACCAGCAAAAGACCACAAAGCTAAGTGTAGCCCAGCTTGCAAAATCAAAAGACCACAAAGCTAAGTGTAGCCCAGCTTGCAAAATCATGAACACATGAAATGGTTATTATATTAAGCCTCTATGTGTTGGTATGGTTTATAACACAGCAAAAAACAGCCAAAGTTCACACTAAAGCCCCCAGGCTGAGTTCTCTTTCCCCTTACATACCATGTAACAAGCTTAGTCTTGCCATCTGACTCTGACCTGACCCACTGTTGCCTACAACTTGTAATTGGTATTGTTGTAGTGACATAGATATTACACACATACTTTTTTCATCAATACATGTTGACTTATTTTGCCCTTTGGAATTTTGTGTTCTGCCACATGTCTGTTATTTTCCACTTCTATCACTAGTATGACATTTTCATCATACTTGCTTTACTCATTTGCTGAGCTTGTCTATCAACTATTCTTCCTCCCTTGCTGTATTAGTCAGGATTCTCTAAAGAAACACAACCAATAGAATGAATCTATACAGTATATACAAAGGGTGCCAAAACATGTATACATATTTTTAAAAGGAAAAAAATTTATTAAAATTGTAATATTCAATATATAGATAAAAGATGAATTCATTTGATTAATGCCATCCTTTGAGCAAATGTCATGCTACACATTGCTACTGTAATTCAGTTCAACTTCAAAAAGTAACACATAGATAACATCTCTTAAAATTTGTACACATTTTTGTGGCATCCCCAGTACAAATATGCAAAAGTATATATTTATTCACATATATATGAGAAAGACCCTACAAAAATGGAATTTTTAATTTAAAAATGTATTTATTTATTTCTTCTTATGTGTTTAAATTTGTCACCTTCAAAGTACTCTCCATTTGATGTAATTCGCCTGTTGAGACACTTTTTCCAATGCTCAAAATAGTTTTTAAACTCATCAATTTGGATGCCTTTTAGTGCCTCTACCAGTTTTTGTTTCACCTCTTCCATATCATAGCAAAACATTTCCCTTTGAGAACTTCTTTCATCTGGGGAAACAAAAAAGTTGCTCGGGGCGAGATCAGGTAAATGATGAGGGGTACTGGGGTCTTGCCCTTTTTTTGTCAAAAACTGCTGCTGAACACTTAGTGTGGTGTGGACAGGTGTGCTGTAATGGTGGAAGAAACAGTCACCTGTTTGCCACAACTTGGGACATTCCTTCCACTAACTGTGATGCTGACAAATCCTAAGATCTGCAGGGTGTGTTGGCAAGCTGGAGGCTCTGGAAAAGTTGGTATTTCAGCTTCAGTCAGGTGGGAAAAAAACCGATGTTCCAGTTCCAAGGTAGTTGGGTAGGGGGACTTCTCTCTCACTCAAAAGAGAGTCAGCCTTTTTGTTTTACTTAGGCTTTCATTTCATCGAATGAGATCCACCCACATTAGGGAGGACAACTGCTATACTAAATCTACAGATTTAAATGTTAATTTCATCTAAAAAAAACCCTCACATAAACACTCAGAATAATGTTTGAGCAAATACTGGGCACCCTGTGGCCCAGTCAAATTGACACATTAACCATTACACTTGCTAATAAGCTAAGTGGTCAGTCAAGATATTTTTTCACACTCAACTCAAATAACTGTAATTGAAGAAGAGAATTTTGTGATAATTCAGTGATCAATAAGAGTTTTTGTCCTCCACTATGCCCCTGCCTTGTGAACATCATTGTGTCTCTCCTTTATGTTAGTTTTGCCCCTGTCTGACAGGGCTTCTGCAGTCTTTGGGCCTCTGCAGATCATGAGTAGTGTAAGTCAGCAGCAAAACATTGAGAAAACTTCTCGGGAACCAAGACATGTATTAGGAACTGTAGATTGAATAAGGAGGTGCCAGATAAACTTAAATGTGTGTGTGTATATGTGTGTGTGTTCTATATTTTTTTTAATGGACAGTGAATGTTAAGAGTATGTGATCTTTTTCCCAGGAGTCATACTAATCCAGCTAGGATAATTCTGGAAAAACTGAGACAAGAAATCAACTAAATGAACTTGCTCTTCATTAAGAGTTTTTTGGTGATTCTTTCTTTTGTCATCTAAGTCATGTCAATAGCAAGTAAAACACAAGGTCTAGTAATACACAAAATTTTAAATTATTCAGAGACAGATTATATGACTTGTGAGTTACTATATCTCCTTTCATATCTCGTACTTCCCACACCCATTAATCTCTCCAAGAGTGTGGCTTTGAAAAGTGAAATTCATAACATGGGATCTTTTCAGTCTGAAGAAGACTTAAAGGCTAACAATAATTACTTCTTAACTGTATGGAGTAGCCAATTGTCTTAAGAAGGGAAGGTAAATTTTCAAGGCAAGTAGATGAGTTAGTGGAAGGGACTAGAATTATGCAATTTGTTACTTGTAAGCTGACTTGCTAACACCTCTAAGATGTTTCCAGAGAAGAATATGACAGTAGTAATAAAAGTGAGGTTGGAGAATTACATAAGGATTTTAATTTTCTTTCATATTCCTACTCCTTCTATAGAAAATTGGAAATTGACTTTAATGGATTGCTTCTGTTCCTGAAAGAGACAGATAATGTTTCCCAATCCAGTGTCTCAGGCCTAACTGATCAATATATATGTATTCTGTTGTCCTTCGCCTTTGAAAATGCTAATGTTGACAGTGTTATTTTCTTTGTTTATGAGTATAGCTGAAAAGACTGAAACATCCCCAGCTGACCTCCCACACTGACACATGTATAAAATGTCATTTCAGAGGGATGATGGCCCTTTACTCAAGCACTGTCACTGACTGTCATAGTCTGTCTTTGACCAGAGTCTCTCCAACAGCCACAGCAAGCCAACAACACCATACAGGGGTCTGGGCAAGATGGCTGGGTAAACATGGAACATGACCTCTCAGTTCACAGTGCCCATGCCTGTTATACTTCGAATGTGTTTGAGAAAAGAATTGGAGAAAGAAAAAAGAAAGCAGGAGATGTACAACGGAGGCATTTGACTAAGAAGATTTGGAAATTAATATTACAATAGATGCACTGAATTTGGGTGGCTTCCTTTTGAGACATGGGTACTAAGAATCATTATAATGTCTATGACTGCCCATAATCTTTCTTTAAAAAAAAATACCAAGCAAGGTACTTTATGACTTCTCCTTTGATAATTTATCCAACTTTATGGCATTATTTATTTCTTAAAGAATTCACCCGGCACCACTCACCTCCCTCAAAACCCTGAATCTTACAACAGAGTAATACCTCAATACTTTCCATTACTCTTTCACCTGTCCATACATTCACACATGCCTTTGTTTGGAACATTCTTCTGCTCTACTTTGCTTTTTTTTTTTTTTTTTTTTGAGTTGGAGTCTCACTCTGTCGCCCAGACTGGAGTGCAGTGGCCACTCCCGGCCACCGCAGCCTTGACCTGCTGGGCTACGACGATCCTTCCAATGAGGTCTCACTGCCCAGGTGGGTCTCGAACCCACGGGCTCAGGCAATCCACTCACCTCAGCCTCCCAAAGGCGCGGGATTACAGGCTGAGCCACCAAGCCCGGCTCTACTTGACTTTTTTAACTCAGACTGCCAGAGTTATCTCCAATACTATCTGCTACAGAAAGCTAGCCTCTTTCCGGTTTGTTCTAGAGGGTCTACAGTAGCCAGTCTTCACAACGGCCTCTAGTAATCCTTATCTTCTAATGGTCACACTTCTGTGATCTCTTCCTACAATGAGTAAAGGTAACCTGTCTAATCTGAGAAATTGTCAAATGCATGACTTTTGAGACTAGGTCATAATAAAAGTAGTAAGTCCCACCTTGCTTTCTCTTTAATTGCTTACTCTTGGTAAAACCAGCTGCTATATCTTGAGAATATTCAAGCAGCTCTATGGAGTGGTCACCAACTTGCCAACCATATGAGTGAGCCATCTTTTGAGGAAAAATTATCAAAAAAAAGTTATCCAGCCCCAGCCAAGCCTTCAGATAACTGCAGCCCTGACTGACATCTTAATTGTGACCTCATGAATGAGCCAAGCCAGAATCATTCAGCTAAGCTGCTTCCAAAGTCCCGACTCACAGAAACTATGTAAGATAATGTCTTAGTCTGTTTTGTGTTGCTATAACAGAACACCTGAGACTGGCTAATTTTTTTTTAAAAGAGTTTATTTGGCTCATGATTCTAGTGACTGCAAAGTTCAAGACTGGGCACCTATATCTGATGAGGGCCTGAGGCTGCTTCCACTCATGGTGGAAGACCAAAGGGAGTCAGCATGTGTGGAGATCACATAGCAAGAGAGGAAGCATGAGAGAGAAGTAGGAGGTACCAGACTCTGATTTACAAGCAACTCTCATGAGAAGTATTAGAGCAGAAACTCATCACAGTGAAAACAGCATCAAGTCATTCATGCAGGACCCATCCACATGAGACAAACACTTCCCAGTAAGACCCACCTCTAAAACTGGGGATCACATTTCAACATGAGGTTTGGAAGAGACAAGCATCCAAACCATAGCAAATAATAAATATTGATTGTTGTTTTAAGCCTCTATATTTTGGAGTACTTATTATGCAACAATAGATACAGGGTTTGTCCTACATTTTTTCATGGTAGCCTACACTTTTCTTCATCCAAACCAATTTCTCATTGTCTGTTTTCTTGTCTGTCTCTTCCACTAGCCTGAGGTTATCTTGACAGCAGCAATTTGTCTCTGATTTTATACAGCTTCAATGGGCCAGAAAAGGACTATTCCTAATGGTTGTATAAGCTGTGTGTCTCCTTGAGGGTACCTGCCTGATCTGCTAAAGCAAGTGGAGGCTGAAGTCCAACACTCACTCATCCAAGAAGTTGAAGACCTTGGTGAAGGATGCTGTCACTGAGAGAGAAAGGCATTTGTTCTTTTGCGCAAGGCACTTTTACTCGCTAAATCTTGTCAAATGGCCACCACTCTACTTCATTCACCATATCAGTCAAGGTTCATTCAGGAGACAGAAACCATAAAATAAATAAATAAATAAAATAATTAGCTGCAACAAGGGGTTGGAGGAACAGAGGGTTAGCTACTAAGAGTAAAATAAACTCTAAGCAATACAGGGATAACAGTTATAGGGAGCAACCACTACCTCTAGGACTGAGGCAAAGCACCCAAATAAGGAATAATTTAGAGAAAAGATCTCCACCTTCCAGGGCTGAGAAACAGACTTCGTTGGAGAAAACATGGCAGGGTCGCCTGAAGGTCAGAGAAGTTTGTTGAGATGCAGCAAGAGCAGAACTTGCTGGGAAGCCATCCTTTGGAGAGGTGGGGGAAGACGTCAATGGGGACGTGCCAAGAACCCCAAAGAGAGCAAACACCAGAACCAAAAAGAGGAGCCCCTTCTTTCATAAGTATTCCTCTAGCGCCCTCTACTGACAAACTTTACTTAGTGCCCATTAGCAAAGGAGAACTGCTCCACTATCGTCAGCAGGACAATAAAGAGGGAATTTATGTCTAAGTGGATTGACGACTGGTGCATTCAACTAGAAAACAGCATGTTTCTAATTTGTCCATCCAGACGAATGCCTTTTCCAGACTCTCGCAAAGACATCGTATGACCCTGGTGTTTTATTTTGTTTTGTTTTTTTTAAGAGTCGTGAAACATGATTGGGGTACCTGATGCTCAAGAGTTGTTCTTAGTCTGGTTTGCTCTTAGCAACTGCTCTGCTCAAATGGCTACTTCTCAGAGACAATTTGTGCCAGTGTAATCATTTAGTAATTTCTATTGAAACTATGCCTTCAACCTGAAGTCAAGAGCCACCTAGCAATGATTTCCTATCCTGGTGGCTTCCCTTGCCATGACACAGCAGCCTCTGCTCTCTGAGCATTGATGTCACATGCACACCTTGTTATCACAAATGTGGTTCTTGCAACTGATGTTCTCTACATCAAGTGAGTGTGACAGATAGAAGACGAAATCTTTCCCAATGCTGAATCTAATGAGGATTCAGGACTTCTGTCATTTTGAGACTGACTGACTCTTAAAAGCAGTTTGGTTTACAATATCCATCAGAGTGAGGTGATATTTTGTGACATCCAATCACAACAGTATCTCCACTGAAAAGGATAAAATCATAATATAAACTTGCATAGAGGAACACAGCATAAACCATGGCTTATCAACTCCTCCTATTTGTATTATTTTTCTACTAAATGAAATGCTAGCACTGCTAAGAACACCTAGCAGTCTCTGTTTATCCTGCTGCTCCAAAAAAATATGCTAATTATATGTTGAAGAAAAACATTGAGTGTGGTGATGTTACAAGAAATAGGAAGATAATATACCCTTGACCTAAAGTAACATACAATCTAATATTTTCCATCATGGCTTTCGTTGAATTACATAGCCTGAACTTTGTTAAATATTATTTCTCCTCTTTCTCTGATATTTTGATATGAAATGAAAGAAAACTGGAAGAGGTGCACCATGTGACAATCTGGATTTTTAAGCATATCACTTCGCACATTCTCATTTACCAAAGAACTGTGGAAAAAAATAAACAGAAAGTACATTTAAATCTAATCCTATTAAAATGTCTTTGATCAGCAATTCTTATATTCTAGAAAATGGTCACACAAAAGTCTATAAGAACAGTTGAGTATTTTGCTATTTGTCTTGAAGATATACTGAAAAATAAGGTTTGCAAGCAAATAAAAAGTAAAGGGCTTAATCAATATTACTTTTTGGGTTTTTTTGTTTTGGTTTTTTTTTTGAGTTGGAGTCTCACTCTGTCACCCAGACTGGAGTGCAGTGGCCGCTCCCGGCCACTGCAGCCTCAACCTGCTGGGCTCCGGCGATCCTTCCGCCTCAGCCTTCCAAGTAGCTGGAATTACAGGCACGCGCTACCATGCCCGGCTGATTTTTGATTTATTGTAGAGATGAGGTGTCGCCAAGTTGCCCAGGCGGGTCTCGAGCCCGCGGGCTCTCACTTCAACCTCCCAAAGGCGCGGGATTACAGGCTGAGCCACCAAGCCCGGCTAATGTTACTTTTTAAAAAGACAAAAATATGCCAGGCACAATGGCTCATGTGTACTTTGGAAGGCTGAGGTGGAAGGATTGCTTGAACCCAGGTGTTCAAGGCCACCCTGGACATTATAATGAGACCTTGCCTCTACACAAAAGATCAAAAAGATTAGCTAGATGTGGCAGTGTGCACCTGTAGTCCAAGCTATTTGGGAGGCTAGGGTAGGCCATGATTGTGCCACTAGCCTGGGTAACAGAGTGAGACTCTGACTCAGAAAAAGGAGGCATGGGAACAGAAAGCAAATGAAACTTACTCACCAATGATGTCTTTCCACAGAATTTGAAGAATACCAATCCAAAGAAATGCAGAAATAATGCTGTTGAGAACGAAAGGGGTTTGAGGGAGGCATATGATGATAATAAAAGTGATATTTAACGTGAAGAATCCCTGAACTCTTTTGATAAACCAGGCATTCATTGCTCTATGCCTATGTAGTGGTTACTCTTATTATCAGCCATTGACTCCACTTTTTTTTTTTTTTAAGAGACAGGGTCTTGCTCTATTGCCCAGTCTGGAATGCAGTGGCACAACCATGGCTTACCACAGCCTCGACCTCCTGGGCTCAAGTGATCCTCCTGCCTCAGCCTCTGAGTAGCGGGGACAATAGGTGTGTGCTACCACACCTGGCTTGACTCCACTTTTAACCACACTGCTCTACTGCACATTTCCCCAGATGAAAATAGAGACATGCACTTTAACATGTGTTAACAGAGTTATGAGAGAGCTGAGATTTTCATTCATATTAACCTATACAATATAAAACCCAGAGTTGCTATCATTTTACTGAACAAATGGAAATGAAAAAGTAAAACATTTTTTTAAGAGACTTTGACACACCAAGCGCCCGTGGTGGGTAAGTTAACATGTACTATATCTTGTTAAAATTCATTCCCATGCTTGTCAGTGGTAAGAAGTACTTGACATCTTTTTTTTACCCCTTGCCAATCCTGCCTTCTGATAATACTATCAATACTGTGGGAGGGGTGTATACGTGTTTTGGAAGGCCGTGACTGAACATGTGTTTTGATGTAGCTATTCAGAGTAGTTTGGGGTGAAACAGAACGAAAGTCCCCCAAAGAAGAATCATGGTTTTCATAAGAATTATTTGGCTGTTTATTACAGAAACTCATTCAAACATGATTAAAAATAAAAATAAAAAGGACTTTGGTAGAAGGCCCTAGGGTATTCCCATGAAACTCAATCACAAGGAGTACATCCAAGTCTCCTGCAGACCAGAACTGGGAATAAAATGCTGACATCAGAGTTTGCTTCTTCCTGCTCACCAAGGGTCACATGCTCCCCCCAATCCCCCACCCTCTATAGTGATTCTTTGTCAGTCATGGCCTCTTCTGCTTGCCCAGGTGCCTCTGGGTCACCCCAAGCTAACTAAGTCCAGCACCTTGGGAGAAAAGAGGTATTTGACTCAGTGAAGACTTTGTGTGATCTACCCTCAGATCTAATTATCTATGACCTGAGAAAAAAGTTCAGAATCATAAACTATAAATGTTGCAATGGTTCAACCTAGGGCTAGTGAATATATGGAGGCAGGGAAAAGAGACCTGAGGTCTTACAGGAAAATTAACCAACTTCTGCTTTCCTTCCTAGAAGGAAGCAACTGCTACTTTCCTTTCCAAGGGAACTTGAGTAAGACACTTGACATCTCTGTGCTTCAATTGCCTCATCTGTGAAATGGGGATAGTAATGTTTTGTGTGTGTGTGTGTGTGTGTGTGTGTGTGTGTGTGTGTGTGTGTGTGAGAGAGAGAGACGGAGAGGATGATATGATTTAATTCACATGATATGCTTGGAATATTATTATTATTATTATCTAATATTATTATTATTATCGTTCATTGTTGCTGCTGTTGTTATTACCTGAGGCCAAGTTCTGATACTTGTAGGTTCAAGAACTAGAATATCTGAAGATATTCAATACTGTTCAGCACACTTTATTTCACTGGATACTTCTCATTTACATGAAAAAAATCTAGAATTCCATAGATTTTGAGATAAAATGAATTGAAGATTCCAGAAGAGGAATCAAAGTTTCGATTCTTTTTTAAAAACATCATTTTAGGCCACTCACACTTTTTCTGCACTCTTTAGGAATAAATAAATATTTCTTTGTGATTTAAGAACAATGGATTCCAAGGAGAAATTTTTTTAAATGAGCCTTGGGCGTGGTCCTTAGGGCAGCTGGCTGAATGACTGCTGGAACTGGCTGGTCAATTAATACCAACAACCAGTTTCACTGGCTTTTTTATGTAATTAACTGGTCATTTGACCATTGTAGAAATACTCTGGAATGTGGGCATTACTGAACAAAGCAAAACAATTAAAATCGATTACAATGAAAGAAACAAGGCTCTGTGGGAAACTGGTTTTAGATGAACTGCCCCCTTTTGAATAACAGTCTTTCTTTTTTAAAAAAAAAAATAATTTCATTGTTTGGAATTATTTGCAATTTCTGGGATAGATATAATTTTGCCTCCATTCTCTATCCCTTGAAACTATTCTCTTCTCCATTTCTAAGCTTCTGTGTAGCATGGTTGACAATTATTCTAATTCTAGCCAGTTTCTTAATTCTTATTCCTTCTCAGAAATCTGACATTATCCACTGTTTTAAGAATTCCGATAATTTTCCAGTCTGTCTTATAAAAAGAAAAATCTGCTTTTTTTTTTGCTAGATTGGTGTCTCTATCCTTCTACCTCCCTGTAAAGTTATCATTCACTTTGTACTGCCTTCTCCTTGTCAAAAAAAAAGGGAGGGGAGTATTTTTTTAGTCCTTTCTCTCTGTACTGTCAGTTCAGATTCACAGTTGCTAAGTATTCCAGGAGCCCACCAGAGGGACTTTCTCATGGTGTGATTTGCAAACTTTGAAATAACACCCACCAGCAGAAGCACCATATGCTCTGGAGTTACACAGTAAACTGACAGGAGCATCTCATTTGTCATTTGAAATTCAGAAAATGTCAGCAATTTTCATACTCAGCAATTGCCTAAATGCCTTTCTGGTTAGCAAGGAGTAACATTTACTGTAAATGCACATGAAACTATGAAACTTTATATTGTGATTCTAGAGGAATAATAATAGTAGAGCTAGTATTAAGAGCTTTACAACTTCATGAGCATATGGACAGACATATCAAGTTTCTATACTTAACACCCTACGTGTACATCTATAGGTGAATGGTTCTATCCATAAGGTTTATGGCATTTAACTATTCACATTCTATAATATTGCTGATTCAAATGTACCTTTGTATGGTAAAATATAATACCAAAGAATTTTTTTTAATCCATTAAAGGCAAATTTAACATAAAACACAAGCTGTTTCCTTTGTGATTAATTTTTCTTCAGCTGCACTTAGCTACAACTGAGCCAAGAGAGAAAACTACTTGGCAATTCTTCTTAATTAAAGGATGTTAATTACTGCTAAATACTGTACATTTTCTATGTTATAAAGGTTCATCAAAATTAATGTTATTACAGTACAGAAGAAATTAACAGTGGTTTCAAATCTAGTAAGTGTGGCCAAATTACCCATTATTTAATACTTTTTTTTTTTTTTTTTTTGGAGTTGGAGTCTTACTCTGTCACCCAGGCTGGAGTGTATTGGCACACTCACAGCCACCCCAGCGTCGACCTGCTGGGCTTCAGTGATCCCATCGCCTCAGCCTTCCAAGTAGCTGGAACTACAGGCACGCACTACCACACCTGGCTAAATTTTGATTTATTGTAGAGATGAGGTCTCACCAAGTTGCCCGGGCTGGTCTTGAATCCACGGGCTCAGGCAATCCATTCACCTTGGCCTCCCAAAGTGCTGGGATTACAGTCTGAGCCACAGAGCCCAACCAGTTAATACCTTTTTTTTTAGTTCGAGTCTCACTCTGTGGCCCATGCTAGAGTGCAGTGTCATGAGTATGGCTAACCACAGCCTCAACCTCCTGGGCTCAATCCTTCTACCTCAACCTCCTGAGTAGCTAGACTTCAAACATGTACTACCACATCTGATTACATTTTTTCATTTTTTGAAGAGTGGAGGTCTCACTAAGTTGCATAGGCTGGTTTCAAACTCCTGGGCTCAAACAACACTCCCACTTCAGCCTCCTAAAGTGCTGAGATTATAGGTGTGAGCCACCATGCCTGGCAGTTCATACTTTAAAATGATGTCACAATGAAATCTCTGATTTGGCATTTCAGTATATGAAGTACAAGGTCTTGCACATCCAGTGCATCTTGCATGCAGTGATCATAGTATCTGCTGCTGTCTTTTCTTCATAACTAAATGCAGATGATGTGATCGAAGCAGAAGCAGAGATTGTGTGAAGACAAATAATGGAACATGATAAGACTTTAGGTTTTTCCTTAACTCTGAATTCACCTCTGGTGAATCCTTAACTCTGAATTCACCTCAGCATGGCCTACCTGGAATAGAAGGGGTTAGACTGGGTTCTGCATTATCTGTATAAACAGTCATGACCCACAGGAACAGGGAAACTAACATTCACTGAGCCCCAGAGCCTTTCTCATCCAGTACAACAATCCTTCAAGGTAAGTATAAATATCCCTTTCAGCCGGGCTCGGTGGCTCAGCCTGTAATCCCATGCCTTGGGAGGCTGAGGTGAGTGGATTGCCTGAGCCCGTGGGTTCAAGACCCACCTGGGCAAGTTGGCGAGACCTCATCTCCACAATAAATCAAAAAAATCAGCTGGGTGTGGTAGCGCATACCTGTAATTCCGGCTACTCGGAAGGTTAAGGTGGAGGGATCGCTGGAGCCCAGCAGATTGAGGCTACAGTGGCCGGGAGCAGCCACTGCACTCCAGTCTGGGCAACAGAGTGAGACCCCAACTCAAAAAAAAAATCCCTTTCAACATATGAGGCCTTTGAGGCTCAGGAGTGAAAGTTACCATTTATCCAATTAATTAGTAAAGAACTATACCTTAAACACAGGCTCTCTGACTTGACTACACAGGCTCTTTCCACTAAATTATGTTCTCTCTTATATAGAGAAATCAGAAAACCTCATTTTGGTTTATGATCCCATATTCTTACTTCTCTATCACTTGTCCACAAGTCCTGCTACGTTTATTTCAGTTTGGGCTCAAAAGATGACTCATCTTAGACCATTTGTGCTGTTAAAATAAAATATAGTAAGTCCCCTACATATGAACGAGTTGCATTCTGGGAGTGCATTTGTACAAGTCCAACAAAGTTATCCTAGGTACCCAACTAACAAAATTGGCTACATCACCGCTGCTTTTACACTTGCTTCCAGACATTCTGGGCTTGAAATAATGATTCTGTACTACTGTACTTTATACAGTACTGTACAGTAAGGTATGTAAAAGCACAATCACTTGTAGAGGATACACACATGTGACAATGTATGCCAGACACATGAAATAACTTACATGATTGGACATGTAAACACATGTTCACATCTTTGAAATTTCAGAACTTGAAGGATTGTATGTAGGGAACTCACTTAACCCAAGACTGGGTAATTCATAAATAATATAAATTTATTTCTCACAGTTCTGTAGACTGGGAAATCCAAGATCAAGTTGTGGCCAGCAGATTCCACGTCTGGTGAAGACTGGCTCTCTTGCTTCCAAGATGGCACTTTGGTGCTGTGTCCTCACATGATGGAAGGCAGAAAGGCAAAAAGAGGCAAATAGCTCACCTGCCTCTTTCATAAGGTCACTTCACTAGTTCAGTCATGAGGACTCCATCCTCATGCCTAAATCACCTTATTAAATTTCTCACCTCTTAATACTATTGCACTTTTGATTAAGTTTCAACATATGAATTATGGGGGACACAGCAAGACTATAGCACTTACAAAAGGAAGATCTCTATCCTAGGCTCTGCTATTGGTGGGAAGATAACCTGGAAAAGTCACTTCATGTCTCCGAGCTTCAATTTTTTCACTTACAAAATGAATAGCAACCCTAAGGCTCTTCTACAGTTGTGGTGCTCATATGTAGGGAACTTACCTTATTTTGTTATAGCAGAACAAATGGACTAAGGCAAGTCACTTTTTGAGCCAAAACTGAAATAAATACAGCAGGACTTATGGACAAGTGGTAAGAGAAGCAAGAATATTGGATCAAAAAACAAAATGAGGTTTTCTGATTTTCTTTATGTATATAAACAGGGAACATAATTTAGTTGAATGAGATAATGTATTAGAAAAATAATAATTGCAATATAAGGCAAGGTGCTGTGGTCAAGTGTTGCACAAGAGAATGACTAGGAAAGAGAAAGAAATTTAGACTCTCTATAACCCACAGATTGGTACTTAGTTTTAGACTACTAAAATATACCGATGGTTATGGCCATTACAAAACTAAATTATTACAATACTAAATAGTTAAGAGTGTAAACTCTGAGTTCAAATGGAGAAGACCAGAGTTCAAATCTAGGCCCCTCCAATTTTCTGTGTGTTTCAGCTTAAGTTTCTTTACTTGGCACACCATCAGTGTCTCATCTGAAAAACAAAGATTAAAATACTATCTTATAGCCAGAGTAGGCTCCATGTACATGCAACTTGTATAATCATATAGAGCCCCGTTGTTCAGAAAAGCCTTCTATTTGGTTGAATACTCTGCTGTCACTGACTTGAAATTCTTAATTTCTTCTTTGAACTTGTGAAGTCCAGTGTGGCAATGGGTTATGCACTGAGCAGAGGAGATACTCACAGTGTATGCATCAGCTTCAGTTCATTGCTATCCATTAACATATGGCATTAGGGGTGTTCTATGAACAGGAATTCCAGTAGACCCACCACAGATGGGAGTCCAGTGGGAGTCAAAGCAATGGCCAGAGAAGTATGTTACATCTATGACTGAGAAAGTGAAGTGAAGATAGACAGTCCAGAGGTCACTCTTTCCCTTTAAATCAGTTTGTTCAAAAGAGAGAAAGAAGGTAGTTGTGTTCAAAGAAACACAAACAACCAAAGAACCCTGTCAAGTTCTTTCTTACTTTTATGTTACTTATGCTAGAAATGGCGATATTGAAGAAAAGGGAAAGATAAGGCAACTCAGTTTCTCGTCTTTTCAGTTCTTCCTTACTCATCAGCAAACCAAAGCCTGAGAGCATTGGTAGAATGTGCACATTTCACGAAGTTAAATAAAAACACTGGAGTTAGCTGTGAGCAGCACCTCGTAAAAGGCTGCTGTTATTGTTGGTTGTTCCTGAAATGTGTGCCTTTGAAAGTATTTTAAAAGATGCAGTAGAGAGCAGAGATTAAGAATGCTCTGGAGTGAGACTACCTATGTCTAGGTTAAAATCCATATTCTTCACTTTCTAGCTGTATGATCTTGGGTAAGTCACTGAACTATTCTGAGCCGTAGAAAATTACGGTGCAGACATCATGGGATTGTTGAATCAGTGAGTCAATGTGCCCAAACTAATACCTATAAGATATGTAATTGTTCATTAAAATTTTGCAACTATTAATTTTGTTGTTGTTGTTGTTGCTGCTGCTGGGCTATAGAGGAGAAATAAATTAATTAAAGCTTGGAGAAATAAAGGAAGGCTTTATAGAGGAGGTAATATTTGAGCAGTCCCTTACAAGCTTCATATTTGTAAAAAAATGTTAGTGGAGGCTGGATGCAGTGACTCAGCCTGTAATCCCAGCACTTTGGGAGGCCAAGGTGAGAGGATTGCCTGTTCCCAGGGGTTCAAGATCAGCCTGGGCAGCTTGGCAAGACTTCGTCTCTACAATAAATCACACAAAAAAATTAGCCAGGTATGGTAGCACGCGCATGTAGTTCCAGCTACTTGGAAGGCTGAGGTGGAAGGATAGCCTAAACCCAGCAGGTCGATGCTGCAGTGGCCATGAGCATGCCACTGCACTCCAACCCGGGAGACAGAGTGAGACTCCAACTCAAAAAAAAAGTTAGTGGAAATCAGAAGTCACCACACAGATGACTTGAAAGGGCCTGCGCCATTTACTGACTTTGATGACCAAGTAATAGTAATCAGAGCCATGTTCAGATTTCAAACAACTTTTGTAAAACTATTTAGGATAGCATGTTGTTCTCTTTACATGTTGATTTATGCTCTTAGAAAGACCATTATAAGAAAAAATAAAACTCTTTAAAAACACATAGTTGTCAGAAACAATCCAAGATTCCCTCACTAGAAGACTGCATAAGAGAACCTCTTAGCAGAGTAAAATTGCTCCTAAGTGCAGGCATACCCAGGAATCAATCAGCACTTTCCTGTAGCTCTTGTCTGTTCATTTTATATAGTTGCCCAGTTTGACAAGAAATCTGGAGAAGGGCTGAGAAGTGTTGTCAGCATAAAGACGGGAGAGAAGTGATGTACTAGGCTAATAAAAAGACTCACAAAGGTCCCTGAAGTCATAAATCCTTCTCACGGCTTTTAAAACCTGTTTCCTTTGCAGGATTGCTATGACGGAGCTGTGACAGAGTGCCCTTTCTATCCCCTCTCCTGCATGTTGGAAACCTCGAGCTAAGGGCATGGAGGGAAGACAAAATGCAACAGAACATTCTGCCTTAACTATTTTCCTCTTCCCTCTGGGTGGTTATGGTCGAACCTCACTGACAGGGAAAAGGGCTCTGCTGCCCAGGCCTCCCCAGCCTTCTCCTGCTTGGACTACCTACTCTCCCTAGCATCTCTGATGAGTACCTTCTTCCCATTGCTGCTTGGAGAGCTACTGCATTTTTACTAAGTAGATGGCTTTCTTTTCGTTTTTAAGTCAAATTCTCCAGGTGAATCTGGCATGGGAAATACTGCAAATGGTGCGCTGGAGTTTTGAAATATGCCGACATGTATTAACAGTATCCAGGGACTCCACAAATAGGTCATCCTCTTTGAGCAAGAATCATGACCATAGACACAGCCAGTGTCCCCACTTCTGTGTTATCACCTGCTTTCCCACGCTTAAGAAATATAAATTTATTTAGGCAAAATGCAATTAGTAAAATAAGTTGATGAATGCCACTATAAAAATGTACCATCCAAAAGAAAATACTCACATATTTTAATTGTTGCTGTTTTATTTACCCGTTTATTACTTTTCCTTATACAGAATAAATATTTCAAAGTTTTTGAAGATATATGAAAACATAAATGCTCTTCCTCTATTAAAGCTGTTTAAAACAAAATTTATTTTTAAAAACTACTTTGTAAAATAAGTCTAGATTAGTTTTTTCTTCAGCCATCTATGGCAAACTGTGTACCTATTCCCACTCTGCCATCAGTGCCCCTAAACATTTGTGAGTCTGTGGTTCATTTTCCTCTGTCAGAAGATGAGTCCCAGCTGCATGAGTTCCACAGTGAAGATGACATGGAGCAAAGCACAGCTGACCCGCAGGGAGTAGGAGTGAGATCCGAACCTTCACTGAATGTGAAAGCAGTCTTACCTGGTCAGCTGTGAGTGATTTGATACATCATTCACAGCCATGGGATAAATCCAGTCTCCTCACCTCTTAGCCACTTTTTCATACTTTTTTCAATACTTTTTTTGTTCCTTATGCAGGTTGAGTTGACATGTCATTCACCAGATTTGGTACCACATGATTTGGGGGCTGTTGTAATCAATTAATTTTTCTTTTAAGGGATGACAATGGCTACCACTTAGTCTTTAGCCACTGCTCATGGGGATGATGGGTGCAGCGGGCCTGTAGTCAGGGGCTGGGTAAGGATAAGTGTTCCAGGTGTCAGCCTGCACGAAAAGGATTTTTACCTTGGCAAAAGAAAAAGGACTGTGCTCCAGAAGAGGAGTGAAGATTACAGCTAAAACTGTGGAGATAATGGTCATGTCACAATTAGAAGATTAGGATGGGAGGTTAGGTAACAGACAGGTGGAAATGTGGAGTCAGAAGAGACCCAGAAAAAGGAGCCTAAGACTTAAGGCAATGAAATGCCTTAAGAGAGAATGCTAGAAGCATCCTTTTCTCAAGAAGCCACAGTATCCTGAAGCTATTCAAAAGAACGTTTCTAAGGCTCAGAAGGCAATTCCAAAATAGCAAATTCAAAAATGTTTTCATCAGTGACAAAATGACATTGAAGTAAGTGTATAACATCCCAAGATGCCTCCTTTGAGGAAAAAAAAAATCACCTATTTGGGTGTGTGGATTCTGGCATTTTTGTTAAACATCAGACATATTACTTTAGAGTGACTCTTTAAATATGCAATATGTTCAGATGCAGGAACAGTCAGCCTGGAACACTGATGTGTTTTATTTCTTTGTGTTGCTAGAGGTCCTATACATTTCTTTGTTGTTTTTATCAAAATCCAGAGTCTTCTTATTTGAAAATATTTATGTGTCTATGAGAGTACAGGAGATTTTGTGTATTGTTCTTTGAAACTTGTTTCTTACATTACTGCATTCTCACACATCTTTTTCCATGGGGCAGAATGACGCTGATTTTTTTTATATATATATAACTATCAGTTCACAAATCCACAGGGATGTTACATACCACGGCTTATGATAACTTTCTAGTTCTGAAAGATTTGGAGTGCTGGGGGGGGACTATATTAACTTTATATCAGTAGATGAAGCCACTCGACTTTATGTGAAACCTTGACCAGCCAGACCCCTTTAGGAGAGATAACTTGGTTTGTTAGGTTAAGGTAGTTCTAGTGACATATCTGATGACTGTGATTCAAGTGACAGTCTGAATTTCATCAGTTTACTTTGAGTTTGGGGCTAAGTTGCTTTGCCTTCTGGAAATTCAACTGCTTCTCCCAGAGCTTCTTACCCACTTTACAAAGATGCTGTGAATATTAACATCAAAGAGCTTTGAGCACTCCTGAAAAAAGACATGCTCCAAATACAAGGCATTAAGTAATCTGAAAGACTCCACTTCATGATTATCATATAAATTATCAGGAGGATTTTACCAAGAGAGTAGTTACTTTGTACTAAATCCAGCTAAATAATTGGGGGAAACACACGGGCGAGGCAGAAACTAACATAATGTCCTAAAGGCGTTTACACAGTAACACTTCAGCTGGGTGGGAATAAAGGCAAATCAATAAGTGACCTGACTGTAGCAAGTATTTTACATAGTTGATGTGCTTGATTGTAAATTACAGCATTCCCATGTGATCGTGGACACAGAGTTCAGTGCAGAGGACAAAAAATATCTATGTAGCTGGCAAAATACTCAACATCTTTAGTCATCATAGAAATGCAAATTAAACCACAATGCAATAACCACACACCCAGTCAAATGGATACAGTTAAAAAGATGAACATTATCAAAGGTTGGTGAAAATGTGAAGCAACAAGAACACAAATTTGTCACTGGTGTGAGTCTTACTGCTGAGGGCTAACCTTGTTTTTATAAAAATGCAGAACCTAATCTATCAGTCCTTGTTAGCCTATGGTGGTTTATATCACAATGTAACAGAGAATAAATGAGTCATGGGTTATTGTTTGGCATTTAATAAGTAAATTTCTACATTTATCAGAACCTAGTAGTCAAGAAGGAAACGAAATCTCAATCCGACTGGAAACAAAGAATACAGAAAAGTTCTCAGTGTTGTTGGCATAAGTTTTCCATTTCCTTTTCTACTATAATTCTACTGGATTCAGTCCATGGGCTGCCAGTTCCTAGGTATTTAGTTCACTACTTTCTGCCTCCCCCAAAAGTTCACAGTTAAGTCAACTCATCTTAATTTCCAGTCCACACAGATAACTCAAATAATTTTTCCCCCACATATATGCAAAGATTCAGACTTCAGTTCCCCTAGGAATTAAGACAAGCTATTGGAAGGCTGAGGCGGAAGGATCGCCGGAGCCCAGCAGGTCGAGGCTGCGGTGGCCGGGAGCGGCCACTGCACTCCAGTCTGGGTGACAGAGTGAGACTCCAACTCAAAAAAAAAAAAAAAAAAGTAAATAGCCTCAACTCTGTTCCTCCTACCACACAAATACACGTATACATAGGTACACAAATACATATGTATATACATACACATATATTCAGGGGCTTAATGTCAGTAATCCTCCCATGTAATCTGATGTTGACCAATGGGATTTTCTCTATCCCTTTGCTGACCCTAAGCCCATCATTTCCTTTGCTACCTTGGTTGAAGCTCTCCTTGCCCTCAGGTCTTAGGAATGAGTTCTTTCTGCCCTATTCCGCTCTTCCAGATTCCCTTTCACTGAGGACTAAAGCCTTGCATATGAGCCTCCCAAAGTGGCTAGGACCTTCTATACCATGGAGACACGCCCTAGTTATCCATATTCTCTGTCTACCTGGCCATAAAACACCACAAACCGGATTCCTTCCCATGAGTCTCTAAACATACTAAGGTACTCTCTTTTTGAGAACAGTGGCGTTCTGGTAAATGTTTAGAAATGAGTTCCCTGGGGGGGGGGAAGATATGATTTATAGCATCGCCAGTTTCTCTGGCAAGTGCCTTCATTTGCAATATCTTTATTTGTAATACAACTTATTTAATTGTAAGCTTATACAATTTAATTTTTACTAATGGCTCTGTTTAACAACCGACTTTCAAATTTCCTGAAAACAAAACAATAGATTCTATGAGCGAATCTGAGCTGGCTCCAGGATATCACTGCTTGTGGGCAGGGTCACCTTGTTATTCATTACTAAGCCCCACTTTAGGGCACATGTAGGCATTTAATAAATACCTGTCTATGAATGAACATATGAGTAAATGAATAAATAAATCCCTTCTGGCTAGGACAATAAAAGGAGGCTTTAATTTGGTATATGATTTGGAAGTTGTATCTAAATACTCCAAATGAATGAATAATGCAATTTTTTAACATCTGTTCATTTCATCAATATTCAGTGAATATCTATTTACCCCATGTCATGCACTGTTCCAGGAGCGGGGGTGCAACAGAGATTAAGATAGATGCCTGTCCTCAGAACACTTGGATCTAGTGGAACAGTGGTAAATACTCTTACTTGAACAAACTTCCCATTTCCTTCAGAATAGCTCTCCTTTCCTCACGAGACATCTCTCTTCTGTTTCAGTCTTTGCTAGTCTTCCTCTCTCCTAGCTATGCCCCTACAACTGACTCCAGTTTAAAATACTGGGAACATACCTGGAGGAACTCAAATCACTCTATAAAAAAGATACCTGCACACACATGTTTATTGCAGCATTATTTACAATAGCGAAAACATGGAACCAACCAGGCTGCCCATCAAAAGAGGACTGTATTAAAAAAATGTGGTACATATACATGATGGAATATTATGCAGCCCTACAGGACAAAATTATGAACTTCGCAGCAACGTGGATGGAGTCAGAAGTTGTAATACTGAGTGACCTATCACAAAAACAAAAAACCAAGTATCACATGTTCTCACTCATAAGCGGACCTTGAACAACTATCGTAATACTATAAGAAAGAGGAGATTGGCAGTAGTGAGCAACTCGGGGGGGGGGACACACCTCATAAACAAGGGTACCTGTATAATGAACATTTGTATACCTGACCCTGAATTGTACCTCACATATTTAAAATTAAAAGTTAAAAAAAATAACGTATAACCTGACCTCTTAAGTCTTCATTGTTTTTGCTTTTCTTTCTTCAAACTTTCCAAAATATACTACTTTTATTACCAAACCTCTCTTTGAGAAAAAAACCTAATATCTATTTAACATAACATACTGTACATTAGGGATTCAGGTACCTTACTTCATTCAGGTATCATAATACAAACAATGTAGGTATATATCATTACTCCTGTTCTTAGAAAAGGAAACTTCTTTTGTTTTTTGTAGAGACAGGATCTATGTTGCCCAGGTTGGTCTCAAACTTTTTTTCTCGAGCTGTGCTCCTGCCTTAACCTTCCAAGTAGCTGGGATTACAGGTGTGAACCATCATGCCTGGGTCTGATTTTTTTTTTTTAAAGCCAAGGTGGGATTTAAGCCGGGTCTGACTGCCAATTTTACAATCTTATCTTTTTTTCTCTCCCCAGACCATGGGAATACTTTCTTGTATTTACACACCCTCTTTTAGCTCTTATACAGAGTTTTGTTTTATTATATGTATATTGAAGTGTTCTTTATTTTATTTTATTTTTGAGTTGGAGTCTCACTCTGTTACCCAGGCTGGAGTGCAGTGGTATGCTCAAGGCCACGCCTGTGTCGACCCGCTGGGCTAAGGCGATCCTTCTGCCGCAGCCTTTCATGCTGCCAGAACTACAGGTATACGCTACCATGCCTGGATAATTTTTGATTTATTGTAGAGATGATGTCTTGCCAAGTTGCCCGGACTTGTCTCGAACCAGCGGGCTCAGGCGTTCCATTCGCCTCAGCCTCCCAAAGTGCTGGGCTTACAGGCTGAGCCACCAAGTCTAGCCGAGGTGTTCTTTAAATCTTATATTTGCTTCTGCTTTATACTATAGCTTTACAACTGTACAAAGAGTTTCTGTATCAACCAGCATAATAGGAGTTTAATAAATTTGGTTGACTGGTTTTATTAAAATCTATTTTATTTTTTGCTTTGCTTACAAAAGTAACGCATGATCAACATTAAACAATGAAAATCTCAGATAAACACAAAAAAGAAAATCTATCACATATTATCCTATTAGGCAGAGACATACAATTATTGCTATTTTGTTATTTGTTTTTCTATGTAGTATAATCTTTGGAAATATAATTGGCATTATACTGTACATATTTTTCATATTGTTTATTTTTAATACTTAATATTTTTTTATGCCATGATATTCTTCAACAATAATGGTATTCCCTTGTATTTATTTAATCATTTTCCTATTGCTGTTTCTTACCATTTCTTATTATAAATTATGCTTGATGAACATTTTCGTAGCTATATCTGCACATATCTTTATTTCCTAAAATAAACTCCTGTATATAAAACTGTAACTTGTTGTGACTTAATCAGTGTATTATCAAATTGGTTTCCTGTACAACTGCACTAACTCACTCTTTCACTAGCAGTAGACGGAGTACCCAATTATGCACACAGTTGACAACATTTGTTATTATTATGTCCATTGTTCATTATTACCAGTTTGATAAACAGAAAGTGGTATGTCCTCTATTTGCTGTTTCTTGACTGTCAGTGAATTTGAACCATTTTTCACAAATTTAGCTACCACATTTTGCAAAAATACTGATTTATGTCTTTTGCCCATTTTTCTACTGGGATGTCCTTCTTATTGGTAAACTTTTTATACCAAGACTATGAATTTTTCCCCTTCTTATGTTGCAAATGCTTTTTTTTTTTCTAGCTTCATTTACTTAAAAATTTGTTTTTTATTTTGAAAGTTATAAACTTTCAAGGAGTTGCAAAATAGAGTGCAGAGCTCCTGTTTTCTTTGTCCAGCTTCCTGCATTGATAACGTTACATACTGTGGTTCATCATCAAAACCAAGAAATTGACATTTGTACCATACTGGCAAATAGACTACAGACCTTCATATTTCAGCATCTGCTTTTAAATTTATTAACAGATTTGAAACATAGGTTTTAATACTTCTTTTCTTATTTACAAATAAACTTTATGGTTTTCTAACATATTACTATACAAGGTCTAAAATTATATACATAATTTACCTGTAATTTCATATATGTGTGTGCGTGTGTGTGTGTGTGGGTGTATTTCCCCTCCCTCCCTGCCAGAGACAGGGTCTACACTTGATTGCCCAGTCTGGAGTGCAGTGGTATGATCACAGCTCACCACATCCTCGACCTCCTGGACTTAGGCAATCCTTTCACCTCAGTCTCCCGAGTAACTGGGACAACAGGTATGTGCCACATGCCTGGCTAATTTTTATATTTTTTGTAGAGATGAGGTCCAACCATGTTGGCCTGGCTGGTTTCGAACTCCTAGGCTCAGGTGATTCTCTCTCCTTGGTCTCCCAAAGTGCTGGGATTATAGGTGTGAGCCATTGCACCGGCCTTCTTTTAGATTTTTTTATAATCTTGTTTTGTGCATTTAACTTCTGAAACTTAGTTTAGGTATATGGTAGGAGTGTTATTTTTTTCTCAAATAGTTAGATTTTGTACTATTAACACTATGCGGCCAGTGGTATACAGTGTTCACTATATTCGAGTCACTGTTTTAAGTACAATAAAATGTGCTCATGTGACCTCATCATAACCCCATGAGGATGATGTCCTATGAGCATCCACATTTTACAGTTGAGGAAGCTGAGGCACAGAGAAGCAACTTGCCCAAGGTCATAGAACTAAGTGGTCGAGTGGGCTGTCAACTTAGCTAGTTCAATTCTAGAATCCATACTTTGAGTGAATAGTATTCAGATGCTGAATTTGATAGAGAATAAAGAGCTCATGGATCCTTTGCTCAGCCTCCCTTAAAATGCTAAGCTCACCAACTCATTATAATTACAAGTATCAAAACTCAATCTGGGCCAGGCAGTGGAGTGATTCCCCAAACTGGCAAAACCTAAAAAATGGGCATTTTGGTAGCTTTCTAATTTTTAAATCATCATAAGCAATACCAGAATAAGTATTCATATATAGTATTTGAATCTTTAACATCTGTTGTTATTTTCTTAGGATTAATCCCTACAAATGGAATCTCTGGGCCAAAAGATATGCACGATTTTTTTTTTAGTTAGAGTCTCACTCTGTCGCCTAGGCTGGAGTGCAGTGGCACACTGACAGCCACCCCAGCGTCGACCTGCTGGGATCCGCAATCCTTCCGCCTCAGCTTTCCAAGTAGCCGGAACTACAAACGAACGCTACTACGCCCGACTAATTTTTTTATTTATTGTAAAGACAAGGTCTCGCCAAGTTGCCCAGGCTGGTCTCGAACTCTTGGTCTCAGGCAATCCACTCACCTCGGCCTCCAAAAGTGCTGGGATTACAGGTTGTCACTGAGCCCGGCCAGAATACTTTTAAAGTCTTTGGGTACATATTGCTAAAAGACCCTCCTTAAAGGCTTTATCAATTTGTATTTCCACCTTTGGAACATAAGAATAATCATTTCGTACAGCTTTGCCAACACCGGGCTTGCCATTGTAACTTTTGAAAAATTAGCTATCTAGTATGAATCGTGTTGATTCCCTGCTATAAACCTCCAAAACTTCCATTTTCCATAGCAGCCGTTCTCAAACATTTTGGTTATCAGGATATCAGGACCTATTTATTCATGGTCTTAACAATTATTAGGGGCCCTAAAGAGCTTTTGTTTATGTGGGTTATATTTATTTCCAATACAATGTCCTACTAGTGAGACATGTGGCATTGCTTTACATTTTTACAAATCTCATCTGTTTTGTATTTTTTTTTTCCAAAAAGGTTTTTTAAAAAATTTATTTTAAAGATGTGGGGTACAATTCAGGGTAAGGTACACAAGTGGTAATTGTATAGATAAAGTTTGCGTCTCCCTTTGGTCCTCACTTTGCCTGGTTTGAGATCAGGTATCCTTATTGATGCTGTGTACTCCCATTCCCCTGGCAGTTTCCCACTACTGCCAATCCCTTTCCTATAGTATTGTAAGTGTTCAGGCTTCACTTATGAGTGAAAACATGCGGTATTCAGTTCTTTGTTTCTGTGATGGATCACTGAGTATTATAGACTTTATATCTATCCAAGTTGCTGCGAAGTCCATCATTTTGTCCTTCTTTATAACTAATTCAGATTCCATTGTGTATATGTTCCACCTGGTTTTTTATCCAGTCCTCTTTCAATGGGCAGCACAGTTGGTTCCATGTTTTTGCTATTGTGAATGTTGCTGCAGACATTCTACTCTAGTAAAAGCTGAACTCTCACATCTGCTTCTGTATTTGATCTATTGCAATCATGTAGTCTCTAAAACACTCCCCTCACACTCATGAGAGCACATGAGCGAAAAAAATAAACAATGTCTTATATTATTTGAATATACTTTTGGGCTTCATGAACCCACTGGAAGGTTCTCAGGAACCCCAAAGTTGTCTGAACTATAATCTGAGAGCCAGAAAGTTAAAAAAAAAAAAAAGTCTAACTCAGGGGTCCTCAAACTTTTAAAACAGGGGGCCAGTTCACTGTCCCTCAGACCGTTGGAGGGGCGGACTATAGTTTAAAAAAAAAAAAAAGGAATTTGTTCAGGTTTTTTTTTTTTTAAACTATAGTCCGCCCCTCCAACGGTCTGAGGGACAGTGAACTGGCCCCCTGTTTTAAAAGTTTGAGGACCTCTGGTCTAACTCTTTAGCATGTCATGTAAGTCCTTTCTTGATTCAACCCTAAATGCTCCTCAATAATCCTGTCTGGCATGTTCCTTCTTTAACCCATGCAGAATTCTGACTCCTTTCCAAATACATTATTAATTTTTAGTTCTATATGCTTTTGCACTTACTATTTTCTCTTCCAAGAACCCAGTAAGGATATCCTTCTCTAAATTCTGAACTGAGATAAAACATAAAAGCAAGCAGATAGAACCAGATAAGCACCACCTTTGTTACCAAGAAAATTTATTTTGAAGAATGCAGCTCACTATATGGAAGCAATGGATTTCCTGATACTCTACCCTCAGAATTTTACAGACCTACCTACTCGGGTGCTGGAAGCACTAGACAACTGCAAGCCTCCCCAGATAGAGACCCTGCCCCTTTCTTAAATTTTGATAACGGAGAAAAAGTCACTACCAAGAAGAGGGAGGAGGAAAGACTGGCTCCACAAATAAATGCCCACCAGTTCCTTATCCCAAAGCCAACGAAAAAATCACTCCTTCTCTGGGGAGGGAAGACTGAAAGAGAAACAAGGAGTGATACACTAATGGCTTTCTTTCATATTAAAGGAAACAAGAATGAAGAGGAAGCACATCTCCTATTCAGCCACACCCTTCCACACACATACATATACACAGCATAACCAATTACAAAATCCCAAGTCATATTTCAGCATTAAGCATACATAAGTCATACTTAAGTATGAAGTTTTAACTGCCTGATATATTCTCCCATCTGCCCATATAGTATTTTTTTACACATAAATAAATCCAAGCGATATTAAGACTATTACCTGCAAGGCACAAAGGATACAAATAAGATACTATTTCTACTTTCAAAAATTTGGGGGGAAATATCTATGACAGTATCTGTTATGCCTCTCAGACTTTTATTCCCTTCATTTATTTTTCTACAAATTTAAAAGCACCAAGTACACAGGCACATTTATTCCACCAAATAATAATTTACACATGCCATTGTACCAGCTGAAATCTGTCTACACCATTTGACCCCCACAAATCTCAACTTTCACCCTGACCCTGAAATCTTTCCAAATTACTCTCATTTCCTATCAAGACCTAGCCAGATCAAGGTCACCAATAATTATCCCCCAAACCCAACAATTCATTTATGTTTCCTTATTTTCTTAGTAATTTTATACTTGGGTGGATGCCTGAGTGTATGTTTTGTATTTACAGCTATAATGGTAGAAACCTGCAGTATCACAGCTCATTATATAAGGATTTGGAAATAACATGGGCCAAATTCCAGATTCTAAGACCCAGTGGTAAATATAATAAAAGCCTGATATAACATGTTTAACCTGGAAGGAGGGCATTGTTTCTGTCCCTTAACAGCTTATTATAGAGATTCTACTTCATTGCTAGTTCTCCCCACCTCCACGGCAGACGGCAGACGGCAGACGGCTGGAGACCATGATCGTTGGCTGCATGGTTAAATGACCTTTGTGGATCTCCTTTTACCCCCTGAAATTCTTTAATTCTGGTGAGTTTCCTTTGCTTAAAAGTGTGGCACAAAGGCATCATCTCATCACAGTGCTTGGCTCACAGTAGTGAAATGCACAGACACTGGGACCAGAATCACTGGTCTCAAATCCCAGGTGTAAATGTGACCTTAAGATAAATCACTTTAATTTCCTATGCTTTCATCGACTCATCTATAAAATGATGGTAATAATCATACCTCCCTCATAGGCTTATTGTGAGGATCAAATAGCTAATATATATAAAGCACTTAGAACAGTGCCCATCACATACTAAGTGTACAATGATCAATTATTAGTTAGCAAATATATTTGCTTAAATTAACTTAAAATATACATTTAATAAGAACTCTGGAAATGCTGGTGACTATCCTTAGGTCTGAATTATAAATCTTATCCAATTCTTTTAAATACTTTGTCTCATCAAAACAAAAATCTTTTAAATTATAAAGGCAGTTAGACTTTTTTTGAAAACTAATTATCAGTATAAATACCAGGTATATACATATTGAATCTACCAACAGAAATCCTATTATAAGACCATGTTTGCATAGTTCTATTATATTATAATAAAAAATATTCTTATCTTTTTTAAAGCTCAAATCAAGCGTTTACATAATTGTAGTGTCTCTCCTTTGCAAAATCCTTCTCTAGGTGTGTCAAATGTTCTAAACAGTCCACCAGATACAGACACTGATAGCAGTTCAAAAGACATAATCTAATAACATATTAACTAGTTTCATAAAGCTTAGAAAGTGAAACTAACTTTCAACCATGGAATGGCTTAAACAGTGGGTGAATTTGGCACATTTGCTCTTAAGTAATTTTAAAAGCATTAAAACATATTTCAAAGATTTCAAACATACAATTATATTTGCTGCCACTCAAAAGATGAAATAAACATCACTTTTAAAAGATATACTTTTTTAATCTATCAAAACAAATGGTTTAATGAATAAAAATTGTTTTCCAAGCCATTTCTTCATACATTTGCAAAATCCAGCAAGCTTTAGCAATCTGAACTTAGAAAAGTCATCCGTAGGTTAAAATGTACCACTCCCTCCAAATTAAAATGTATCAAACTTAAGGTGTGGTTATTTTATGAAAACGTCTCTAAAAATATGTTTCACACATTTACCTGATAACTTATTTCATTAGCAAAGCTGTACTTTTGGCCACTTGGATGGTACTGATTTTTATGTTTATCTTGTGGACTGGTCCCATTTCATAATAATACTTTCCCAGAATTAATCCAAAGACAAAATTATCTTCGAAATTTATTCAACAAATACATCGGAGCACCTACTCTTTATAAGATACCTGGCTGGATGCTTTAATGGGTTTAAAGCTGGTTACAACGGGATTATCCCTCAAAGAGTGGTGGGCAGAAAGGCAATGCAGATGAATAAACTGAGTTTATTTAATGCCCGTCCATTTTCAAGCTCCAGGCCTAGTGTGTCATCACGGTGAAGGATACACAGGTCAACCAGACTTCTGTCCTAGGCCACCCCACCCGACCTGTTTGTCACTGACCCCCAATTCCTTATTCTGCAACTCTTAAAAGCTGGTGACTATTCCCTCCCCAGGCTTGTGCCTTTGTTGACACATTTAGAGTCTCTTACTGACTCAGATTTCTCTCCACTCTTGAGTTTAGCCTTGAAAATCCTCCAGGTTAGAGACTCCTCAGCCAGTTCTGCTTTGTAAGATGGACACTACTTAGCCTAGAGCCCTCCCCACCCTCCACTTCCCATGTCTGTCACAGAAAGGGGAATCAGAAAAAGACGCAAGGCAGTGCCTTTATTATAAGAATGATAAAAACCAGTTGTCACAGTTAAGTTAGAAAATTGAGAAATGGCTCCTGAGTTTGGATCTTCTTTTCTGATGTTGTTTAGTGGTGAGCTTAACGATGCCCAGTAGGTAAAACTGGAGCAGAAAAATGATTATGCTCATAAAAAAATTAGATTTGTGTTACTAAACAGTATATTTTCACATGTGTGATTTCCACCCTTTTTTGGGTAGTGTCATCATGGTGGTAGAGATAATAACTGGAACTTATAAAACACCTTTTATATGCCAGCAGTTTCTAGATCCAGTTTCACTTATTATTCCCCTCCACATTCCAATGGGGAAGACAAGTTTTAGCTGAGGGAGAAATAGTAACAACAGACGCCTCAGGCACTGCCGCTGCACATTCGTTAGCACTTTTTGGTTTAGAGTTGCTGTTGCTTCTACTACTATTTCAAAGTGAATCAGAATTGATATTCATTCCAAACATAACTCTTCCTATGCAAATGTAACATTTATACAAATTCCAACCCCTTGGCCTCAGACAAAAGCAGCAGATCAAAGTAAGAGGCACACTCCAGGAAGCCAAGCCTAAAACTCCTACAGATCAATGGGGTTAGGTGTATGGGCTGGCAGCAGAAGTTTCCCTGAACCCAGTCTGGTATCAAAGAAAAGCAGAAGAGGTGGGCTCAAAGACAAATCATACGGCAACCCCGTAATTGCAGGAAGCAGCTTATCAAGGCAGGGCCAGAGAATTGGAATACATTGTGAGGAGCCCCTAAGTCATTGATCTCTGGTGGCTAGCAGGAGTTAAGGCCAAAAGAATTCACTCAAACGTACAATCTTGTGTCATGAAGAACTTATGTGTCTGTGAACAATAAGAATCCCTGCCAGCCTAGAACATGGATAAATGTGGCATTTATTCTACACAAACCTCTTGCCAGGAGCCATTCAAGAAAAAATTTACTGCATTTAAGAATGAACATCTAATGCAAAACTACTACAACACAATAAAAGAGGAAATAGGAGGGGAAAAAAAGGAAGACAGTGAATACTCACCAAGAAAAAAATGTTTCCATAAAGTAGATAAAAATTGGGGCCAAACATATTTCCATAAACTTAAAAGTAAACAAACAACCTAAACAAAGTTACCATATCTATAAAACAAGAGTTCACATCAAAATACAAGAGCGCAGGGAAGATATTGCCAGACAATAGGAAATAAAATATGACTTGGTAGAGCTCAGGAAACAAACATTTCACTGACAACAACAAGACTATGCTGAAAATATGGAAAGAGATAAAGGTGACAGGAATGGAAAAGAGTGCAAAATGAAATAGGAAGAAATGAACACAAAATAATCAGAAAAAATAATAGGACATAAAAATACTTTAACATATGCAATAACTAGCATACTGAAGAAGAGGTTAAAATAATAGTAACAAAACAGGAAAAAATGTTAAACATATACTTCAAAGTAACTTTCCAGAAATGTGTTATGAATATATAGACTGAGAGGGCTTAACCTCTCAGGAAAAACTTACCCAAAACTTTCAACTCTGAATCACGTTTTAGTAAGATTACTGGAATTGAAAGAAAAATCTGTTTTGTACTGAGCAAAATGTTTAAGTCAGAATGTTACTCTTCATAGTAACGTTTAATGCTAGAAAACACTGGAGCAAGGATAAAAAGTCCCCAAGGAAAAAAAGTGTGTGATCGGAGAATTGTACATGGCCAAATAATCACTAAGGTATAAAGACAATAAACACATTATTTATTTATTTATTTATTTATTTCTGAGTTGGAGTCTCACTCTGTTGCCCAGACTGGAGTGCAGTGGCCGCTCCCGGTCACTGCAGCCTCGACCTGCTGGGCTCCGGCGATTCTTCCGCCTCAGCCTTCCAAGGAATAAACACTTTTAAACTTGGAAAAACTCAGAGAATACAGTCCCGAATCCACTCTTGAGCAAACTACTAGAGGCCAAACTTTGAAAAGAGACAAATGGAGTCGCAAGTATTGACACCATTTAACTTCAGAACTAAAACAATTTGGACATTATGGTCACAGAACATAATTTAAATGTTATGAATGCTAATGCTGTAGAAATAATATAACAAGGGTGAGTTGGGAGGAAGACGAGGAGAAATTAAAAGAACTTCATCATACTCTTGGGAGAAAGTCAATAGATAGCTACCTAAAGAAACAGAAGCTTATGCATTTGGGGGTAAGGGTGCTATCATATCTTGCTGGTGAGAGTTCTCTTTAAACAGAACCCCATAGGATTTTTTTGGGCCTGTTACATGGGACAAAGGGACCAGGGGTGGTTTTGCAGAATTCAGCTTTAGAGACTAACTGAAAATGGAAATATAGCTGAAAGAAGAGTCCTTTCTTACCACAAAGCATGAACCATCTCTCCAGTACCACCTTGTTATATTACAGTTGACAACTATTATGATCCTTGACCACCCAACATCTTTTGAATACTTTAAGTACTATATGTCCCTTACCCCAAGGTGGCAGCCAAAACTTGCTTGCATAGCCTCCTTTCCAACTATGTTACAAGTATGCCACTGGAACTCTAGAAAGTATACACAACCACAGAGGAATTTAATACCCAAGAGGGCAAGTGAGGAATCCATCTTTGGCCACTGTGATAGATCCAATTTTCAGAGACAGCAGAGGCAGGGGTTGTATTGAGTGCCCAGAGGCAGTACCAGTGAGTGGTTGGGCATTACTCACAGCTGGCTGCCTCTATTTCAGATTATCTGGCCTTTCTAGATAAACTTTAAAATATTCAATGTGTCTTAAAAATATTTTTTCTGCTTAAACTAGGTAGAGTTCTGTTGCTTGCCAGAACCATGCCCAACTATGTGAAGAGAATACTGTCAGGGTAGACACTTAAAAAGCGAAAAAACAAATATAAAACATCATTTAGTGTTGAAAAGACCAAGGAACTAATGTTTTCATTAGTTCTAGAGTCCATTTACACAGTACCTTCAGTATAAGCTAAGTATCTTGAGACACACCTTTCTCTAGACCACCTTATCTATTACAAATGTAAGCTTAAGAATGGACTTTTAAAATATGTTTTTGGTTTTAAGCACATTATCATCTCTGAATTACCAAGTTATAGCATTTCAAATTGGTAAAATCAAATACGGCTGAATCTTACTACCTTGGCTTGCTGAAATCCTTTGGAGATTTCATGGATAATGATGCTAAATTTGTCTACAATGTTTATTCTAGGCTCCAAAGCTTGCTGTTAAGCCCAAAGTGAAATCAAGATCATTGCCTACTGTGAAAGTATTAAGGGATAATGTCATTTCCATTGTTTCCTCTCCTATTCTTGGCCATGAAAAGAAGAAAATATACGCATTTATCCTGGAGTTTCATGATAAAGAAGTGTTTCAGCTGGTGGGTTTGGCTGCTTAATGCATGCATTTACTGTACTTTGGAATCTAGGTATTGACTACAAGATTTTCCAGTTCAGTAGATCCCAAAGTGTGGTTCCTGGAGCACAGCATCAGCATGACCTGGGAACCTGTTGGAAATACAAATTCTCAGGCCCTACAATAAACCTAATGAATTGGAAACTCTATGGGTGGGGCCCAAAATTGTTTTATAAAACTCTCCTGATGTATCAGAGTCCAAGAACCACCTTCTTGGGTGGCACAACCAAACCACTCAAGTCAAAAGAGAATCTACTTCTGAGAAGGAAATAGTAAGATGTACCTTCATAATAACATATTCTAGACCATTAAAAGAGCTCTTCCCTGGAACTAACCTAACTTCACATATAGCAGAAATTAATTTCTTCTTCTACAGAGGAGATACAGGACTCTAGATTGCTAAAATTTAGTATATAAGTAACTTTTTCTGGAATGGCCAGACATTAAGTACCCCTTCAATCTTCTCCTCAGGCTAAATAATCTCAGTTCTTCTTACCTTTTTTAATAATCACTTCTTACCATAGAAACTAATGCCACATAACCAAGGCTTCTTATATTCTACCTATGTTTTATAATACAAGATGTACTTCTTTAAAAAAATCAAGTTTTCTGTCTATCTTTTCTAGATATTTTGATTCCTCCTCCTCACTTGTTCTTTTCCCAAAAAAAGTTTTAGTTCATTGTAAGGTCACTAAGAATTTCACATATATTGCATTACACATTCTGATTCTCATTTGCCCTATTAAGTATGAATTGACCAGATGGATATTCCTCTAACTCTCCCCTGAGCAGGTTTTAGTTAATTAAAAATGATTATTTTTACTACATATTTTATATATCAGCCAGATGTTACCTGTGGTCATTTCTAAAAAGGATCATTTGGTGGTGGTTATAAAATACATATTTTCCTTGGGAGGCAAAACCCCTGAGTGTAATCAGGAAAATAAATGTAGAAATTGATTTCACCTCGTACCTTTTTCCTAGTGCCAAAATGGGCATAGCATTTCATTTCCTGTGAAGGTAAGATCTACTCAAATTCTTTCTTCTTCTTATATCCCTGCACTTTGGCCCTATTTACAATGTGTAAATTGTCAGGTTGATGGAAGAAAAATTAATAAAAAGTTAAGTGGAATGTAACATATACTTCTGTAGTAGTATAAGTTAATTTTTTCAAAGAAATTGACTGGGTTTCTCTAGATTTGGTTTATATATGAAATATACATATGACATAGCAAACTGCTCTGCTCAGTCAGTCCAGAGACCATCTCATGCTGCTGTGAGGAGGCATTTCCAGATATTTTTAACAGTTCCTACTTTTACGCAGGTCTCCTTCCAAGACATTTTCCATGTGAACTAATTTGTCTGAATTTCCCATTAGCATTTAAACAATGCAGAATGAGGCAAAAATACTATAATTATGAAACTGTTTTGAAATCACACAAGTCATTTTCTTTCCTTGTATACAAATTAGAATCTAATCAAGTCCCTCGTTTAAAAAAAAAAAACAAAACCAAAGCAACATTCAACACTTTAAAAAAAAAAAAACAAGCCAGGCTCGGTGGCTCAGCCTGTAATCCCGCGCTTTGGGAGGCTGAGGTGAGTGGATTGCCTGAGCCCACGTGTTCGAGACCTGCCTGGGCAACTTGGCGAGACCTCATCTCCACAATAAATTAAAAATTAGCTGGGTGTGGTAGCGCACGCCTGTAGTTCCAGCTACTTGGAAGGCTGAGGCGGAAGGATCACTGGAGCCCAGCAGGTCGAGGCTGCGGTGGCTGGGAGCGGTCACTGCACTCTAGTCTGGGTGACAGAGTGAGACTCCAACTCAAAAAAAAAAAAAAAAAGTTCTAGAAGTCACCAAAAATGCTGAAATTCTAACAGATGAACCCAACCACACTATCACTTAGGCTACATTGAGATGGTTAGTTTTCTCCAAAACATCATTTAGAAAACTTCTATTAGGCGAAGGTTAGTCTCTTGAAAGTATGAAGTTCACATGCTGACAGACATAATTAGGTAAGGCATGGTGCATAAACAAGCAAGAACTTTTCAGTTACCAAGACTTGCCAAGACATTTAATCACGTGGTGAGAATATGGGTTCTAGACTCAGCTCTGACTTTCTATGTAACCTTGCACAACTGACTTCTCCACTCTGAGATTCTTTTCTCCATAGCCTAATATGTTTTACTGAACAACTGCCACAATGGGGGTGGGGGGTGTTTTTAAGAACCTAGAATCTTAAAACACAGAACACAGCAACTCATTTTCTGATTGTATAAAGCATCTGCCACCAATGTTCTGAAGTACACAGATTTGCTTGTAGTAAATCAGTCACCTCAGAAGTGACCTCTTCCTCTTATGTTTTCATAGCAATCAACATTAATGAGGGTGTGCCTATTAAAATCATCTGTGTTACATTTGATTTCAAGAGTCAGGTAAGGAGGAGCAGACATTCCTGATGAAGAGCCCCACAGTCCTTGGAATAAATTATTCCCCCAAACATTACTTACCTTCAGATCAAGCCATGCTCATCAGCCCCTAATAGGTTTGAGGGACTCACTAGTCTTAATTTCCTAAGTGAATCTGTAATTGTCCACAGAGGTCAATTTCAGTGGATGCCTCATATAAATTAAAATGGAAGATAATGATGCCTGTTCACTTGATCAACTAAAATGACCAGCTGGGTTTAATAGGAGGAAAACAGAAACCCCTGTGAAATTGGAATAGCTTCAAAGGTGATAGAATGTAATTATTTTTCTGTAATGTTTCTTCTCCAAAGGTGACTGGCCACTGCACCTGGGCCAGCATATTGTGAAGTTGGATATGGCAGTCAGAGTCACTGACCATATCCAAAGGCACAAGTCAAAAAAGTCAGCATTTTGATAAGGTAGTGGGAAAAGCAGGATTTCTTTTCTGTTCTTATTTTAGTCGTTTCATTTACAGTTAAAGAGGTGCTTCGAGGGACTTGCTGAACTGACTCATGAGAGGCAAATTCTAATTTAGATGGGGACAAAAGTGTTTTCTCTTTGTAGCCATAAAACATTTTCTTGAATTTGTTCTAATTATCCCTAGGGTAATATAATTTTAGGTCTGAAAGAACGTTGGTGTCACCTGCCCCAACTCCTTTATGTTACAGATGGAGAAACTGAAGTCAAGAGATGTGAAATGACGGGATCAAGGTTCAAAGCCAGAAAGAGAAAGAATGTGGGCTGAAATTCAGCAGGTGAATGAAACCAAAACTGACTCCTAGTCCAGGTTTTTGCTTATGAGTAACTGGAGAGTTGTTCAGGGAAGAAAAAAAAAGACTCAATGAAAAATATCATTTACGGAAACAGGTTAGAAGTGCTAGCAAAAATGCCCGAGGGGTGAGACTGGGAAGACAGAGAGCAATGGACCCAGCAGACCATAAGGCAGTCTGCCATCCCCACGGCCAAAGGTGAGCTCTGTTTATGTGCATCTGACTGTGTGTGCCAAGGGACAGGAATCCATGGGGGACTCTGCACACACCTGGGAGCCAGCCTGTCTGCTTAGGCTTGGTTCTTAACTCTGATAATTTTGACAACCTTTTTTGGCAAGTTGCTTAAGTTCTCTGTTCCTCACTCGCCCAACTGTGTAAAAGAAGATAAATCAGTATTTACTGTTATAAAGATTAAAAACCTTACGGTACTGTACTTACCTTACTATTATAGGGATTAAATAAGAAGGAAATAAATTGACATAATGTAAAGAGCTTAGCATATAATAAGCATTGTTAATCCCTGCAGTTTTCCCCCTATTTACTATACCCCAGTTTCAGAATATATACATAAGTTTTATTCATCCATAATATACTGAGATATTTTATGAAATATATACCCAAAACAATCTACTAGAGAGAATCAGAAAGTAATAAAACCTCTTTTTATGTTTAGTAGATTAATTTTTCAATATGTACTGTTATCATTTAAGGTTTTTTTTTTAAACAAATAACTACAGGGTGTTGTTGTTTTTTTTTTAACCTAAAAACATTTAATGATATTCATAGTTAAGTATTACAATGCCAGAAATTTCATTAGCAAAACAATTAGTGAAAGAGCATATCTATTACAAAACTGAAAGATGAATCTTCATGGCGGGAAATTAGTGCTGAATCAGTGGTTCCTGAAGTAGTCACAGCAGCAGCTCAGGGATGTTGCATTTTCTTTTGGTAAGGCACACTGCTTGGGCAGTTTAACATTTTTTCTTCCTTAGCACTTGATGTTGTCAAAGCTACTATTAACATTTTACTCAGTTTTTAGGAGAAAACCTTCACAAAATTAATAGTGCAGATCTTCTAGTAATTAAGACCATTTCAGATGTGCCTGAATGAGTACCACATGTGGATTAGTTTGTTCTTTCATTCTTTAAGTTCACTGGAAATTTTCAGGAGAAAAATGCCAGTTACTTATTTCCCTATTTTTAAGTAAATAATGTTAGCAATTATGCAGAAAAATAACTTGTAAACGTTGTTGTAAATAACTTTTCAGGAACTGATCACTAATTTAAGACATTGGAAGGTCATGATAAGCAGCATATCTTCCAGTCACGTGATGGTAAATCTGTGAGGAAAATCAGAGTTTAAATGAGAATTATTCTATAATTACACACATCGGCTAACAATGACATTATCATATAATAATTCACAATTTCAATGATGTCTCACTAGTATGCACTTGAGCAGCATCTCCAGCAAACCCACCTCTGGTAGAGGTTTGCTTGGGAGAAGGTAGAGGATGGAGTAGGGTGAGCTAAACGAGATGTTTTCATCTCTGGTTCTCAATTTGACTTTTCCATTTATTTCACAAGAACACTTGTCAGTTATCCAAGGAAATGGATAATTACTCACCTGCCTCTCAATGTCTGAAAGTAGAGTGCTGGCACCTATTCGAAAAAGTTCTGGCTTCAGCCACTCATCACCAAGCTCCTCCTTTACAAGAGAGAGCCACGCAAGGGAATCCTTTGCACTGCGGATGCCTCCTGCTGGCTTAAAGCCTATCTAAAAGGGAAGGTAGAGAAGAGAACAAAAGCTTTATTGTTACTGGACTGAGTTTAAAAATGATACTAAGTTTGTACAGAGTCTTGTTTCCTTCTCTCTCTCTCTCTCTCTTTTGAATCTTTTTCACTTCATTCAGTAAAAGAGCTTAGATCAGTGACTCATACCTATTCACACTACAAAATAACTTTCCCAAGATTTTTGGAAGAATGTCACGGCTTCCAAGGAGAAACAAATGAGGGTTAATAACCCCTATTAACATTTCACTTATTGGAAAGGCATAAACCTCAACCATCTAGACTATAGCTGTGAACCTGGAATAAATAAAAAAAGGTGTCGATAAACAGAAAAACACATCCCAAAAGCTCATGCATTCCAAAAGCTCATGCATTCTACATTCTACAAGCCTACACAGGCTTTTTCCAGCCTTCATCCTGAGGTTCAAAAGACATACAAGTACAGGTATATTTAAAATATGAGGACAGAATCAGCAAGGCCACAAGGTCACCCTAACCAAACTGGCAGCAATCCAGCAAACAGTTGTCAGTTGTTTTAATCAACTTAACTACAGGGACGTTTTTTCCTAAGTTGTAAACACAGAGTTCTATAAAGCAGGCAGACCAGTTACATAGGCACAGTAGGAAGAAACAATGGAGGGGCTCTTCATACTCCAAAAGTAATAAAAGTTTGACCATAACAAAGACCAATTCAGCCAATATCTGATGTTTATCAATGTTGTCTCTGAATCTATTAGTAAAGGAAAAATATGTTCCATATACAGTAAAACCCTAATTATCTGGATTTACACGTTTCAGAAATTTGACTATTCAGTAGAGGATCTATAGATGGGAGTGGTCAAACCATACCTCAGAGCCCAAGTACTAAAGCTCTCATATTTGATCCACTCAGAGTTGTTCCTCTGATTAGCTGCACCAGCAGAAAGTGATTGCTAACAAAATGCCAGAGGAGGAAGAAAATAAATGAACGGTCCATAGTTAGCCTGAACTCTGCCATTTCCTGGCCACGCCACACCCAATGAGTAGTCAAGTCCTGCCAATCCAATGTCCTTAACCTCTGAACTTTTTTTTTTTTTTGAGTTGGAGTCTCACTCCATCACCCAGGTTGGAGCGCAGTGGCAAGTTCACAGCCACCCCAGCGTCGATCTGCTGGGCTCCAGCAATCCTTCCGCCTTAGCCTTCCAAGTAGCCAGAACTACAGAATGCGCTACCAATGCCTGGCTAATTTTTTAAAATTTATTGTAGAGATGAGATCTCACCAAGTTGCCCGGGCTGATCTCAAACCTGTGGTCTAAGGCAATCCACTCACCTCGGCCTCCCAAAGTGCTGGGATAACAGGCTGAGCCACCGGCCTGTACCTCTCTCATACACTCTTTTCTACTCCACTTCTGCTTCAGTTTAGAATCTTGTTAGTTCTTACATGGAATATCAGTCTGTCTCCTAAATAGTTTCCCTGCCTCTACCATATAACGTCACACAGTTAAATAGCAGCAGTGCAGGGATTCTAACAATATCTGCTATGAAGCTCAAGCTATGACTCACTGAGGAGGTGAGGGTGTGAGTAGGATGAGGTTATTTGTTGAAAAGAGGCCAAAATAAATCAATTAGCTGATATTAGCATACATGTTAATCATAAGAGCATTTCTGTCAATTAGGCAGTACTTCATATAGATTTTCTATATAGTTCAGTTTATGTCAGCAAGCCTGTTTGGCAATGTTTCCAAAGAGTTCTAGAATAAGTTTATCTTTTTTTTTTTTAAGAGAGAGAATATGGAAAACATAAATCTGCAATGAAATCAGTTATGAAATATTAAACCTCTGCTTCTCAGCACTGACACTAATCATGGTCTGGAAAGCGGCCTATCGCATTTTAAAACACCCTTAAATCAATGATGTAGGAAGTTTATAGTCTAAGGGCTGCCCAGGCAGCTAGTCAACAACCCAAAGGCTGCACCTGATTTGCAGATACATACACAGATCCTCTTCGTTTGAAATCAAGCATCATTAAATGAATACGATTTTACTTGTACTTGTCTTTTTCTTAATAAAACCAGGATATACTTTATTTATTAGTCGAGGAAAGAATCAATACAATTAAAAAGAAAGAACTGAAAGAGCCAGGTATCCCTCCCTCTGTACTCTGGCCTGGAACACTGACATTCTTTGCTTGGTATCTAAGAGCTCTCCTGGGAAGGGACTTACTCATTTTCACACTCCTCGCACTTAGCATAGGTTAAGTTGGCACATGGTTAGCTACTCAATACGTGTTTGTTGAGAACAAAAAAGGATTGGGTCCTCAATGGCAAGTTTGAATCCCGATAGTGGAGCCCATGAAACACAGATGCCTGAGGACTACCCCAGATCTAGAACTGCCAGGGATGGGAGGCCCAGGAATTTGTAAGTATAAAAACCTTCACATTTTGATGTTCTTTGGCTGAGAATTAGAACCACAGTTTAATGAGTGGTGGTAGTCTCAACTGAGGACTAAAGATAGATTTCTTACTTTTACAGCTTAAAAAATTATTTTTTAATGTATTCGGATCATTGTAGAAAGGCTATTAAGTAGAGGTTACTCAAGTTGGGTTGGCTTTCATATGTACTTAAGATGTGAAATTATTCTGAGGGAGAAAACTCTGGAAGGAATTTATTTCCTCCCATAATCCAGTATATTCCAAAAAGTCTGCTTTTTCAAAATGAACTGAAGCTACAGCCACATATAAAGTCATCACATCCAGTTGGCAAAGGATTAGAGGTCTTTTGGGGGTTTTTACTCGACAGAAATCAAGAAACTGGTTTTAAAAGATGCCTCTCAGAAAGTCTCATTAAACACACACACACACACACACACACACACACACACACACACTCCTTTTTTCTCCATTGAGGTAAAAAATCCTTTGAGATGATTTGCAGCTAAACAAGCAACTTGAAGTGAAAAAGAAAATCCAAACTCATTTTTTAAAAAGCACCTCATGCACAATTTTCCTTTTAACTTCATATGTTTCAAAAAATATGTATTATTTTTTGAAAAGCTGACAAAAGCTAGTATATACCCTCCTCAGCTTAACAGTCTTCCAAAGAGCACATCCAACTGCCATAAAACGCAAAAATGGATATTTAATTCAAGAGCTATATAACGTCTAGCTACCTTTTCCCTGCTGTTTCACAGCATTTCATTATTTTGTTTAATAAGTTCATCTCCTCGAGAATTTTCTCTTCACCTCATATTATTAAAAGTAATAAGTTTTTCTGGACCGGGGGTTTCCCAACAGAAAAACCAATTTATGTGTGTCCTTCAATAATGACAGGAAAAGATTATTTCCCATTATATTGCATACTTTTCATATCACCACCACAGCTTATCATTCAATAAATGTTACTCTGCAATTCTTTCCATTCCTCAAGGAAGTTTAATTTCTGCATTAACCTGTTTTCACTGGCCAACGCCTTGCCAGAAAGCCCTGTGTTGCAGCAGAATTAGTTCGTTAAAGAACCCATTTAGGAATCTCTTGTCAGTGATAAAATTGTCTCTGGTTAATAAAAGGACATAAAGTGAGTTTACATCTTGATCACACATACTCACTCCCACACTCACACTAACTTTCTGTTAATCGCACATTTTTCTCCATGAATATGTCTTTTTATAATGAAAGGTAAATTAAACATTTATCTTAATAAAGGTAATTCATTCGCACCTTCTGCATATAAAGACAGTTATCGTGGCTGTAACTAATATTATAAATAACATTATCTTTACCCTGAAGAAAGATTTGCTGGCAATAATATACCTTGTTTCCAGTTTTCCAGAAGAAATCTCTAATGGCCCGTAGCATTACTATGGCTACCGGGAAGGTAGCATTTACTGTTTCTTTTCCAGTAGAGGTCTTAATAAAATCTGATCCTAAAACAAAAGGAAGAAAAACTCCATGTTAATTTTATACTTTGAGTCTGTGGGAGAAATGAGTTGTGTGCATTTTTTTCCCCTAAGGAACACAACTTTGTTGTTAATTATTTTTTAAAACCAGAAGCAAAATCTCCCTTTAAAATTATTCTATCGATACTGTTTTCCCTTTAACATCAGATACATTAAATTCGGCACCAAATATATCCTCATTGACCACTGGTACTCTTGTCTCCATATTTCCACTGCTAATTAAAATCAAGTTGGTTTATTTAATGCACAACTGAGATGAATGAAACAATTTTAAGTCCTGTGCTTAATATCACATATTGTGACACTTTACTACAAAACTAGAATATCTACTCATTTTTCCCTCATGGTCTCAAGCTTGATAGAAAGTACACAGTACAGCTGTGACAACACAAGAAGAATCACCAATAGCTGATTTCTACTGTACTGTTCAGTCATGAAATCACTATGTCAACCAGATTGGGGTTTTCATAAAAGGCTCCAGGCTATTTCATACCTTGCAAATATTTTAAACAACTTCCGTCCCTGAAATGTATGTTAAACTTATTAATGTAGTTTGGCAGAGGAGCGCAAGGAGACAAAGCAAAGATAATAGTTGAGATTCATTGAGTGCTGTGCATTATAAATCTAGATGCTTTACAACAATTAACTCAGTCAATCCTTATAATATCTGTATGAGATAAGTATTAATATGATTTCCATTTTTTCTTTTTGAGTTAGAGTGTCACTCTGTCACCCAGGTTGGAGTGCAGTGACATGCTCACAGCCACTGCAGCCTCAACCTGCTGGGTTCAGGGGATCCTTCAGCCTCAGCCTTCCAAGTAGCTGGAACCACAGGTGCATACCACCATGCCCAGCTAATTTTTTGATTTACTGTAGAGACAAGGTCTCACCAAGTTGCCCAGGCAGGTCTTGAACCCCTGGGCTCAGGCAATCCTCTTGCCTCAGCCTCCCAAAGTGCTGGGATTACAGGCTTAAGCCATTGTGCCCGGCCTCTATGATCTCCGTTTTTAAAGAGGAAATTGATGCAAAAAAAGTTAAATAGCTTGCTTGAGGTCACAAAGTGGGCAGGTGAAATTTTATTCAAAGCATTATGTTATAGTGGTTCCAAAAAACTTACCTAGGGTCGGTCATATAGTCAGACAGCCAAATACAAAATTCATCTTTCACATGGTTACTGAGCCCTAAAATATTCAAAGTATGGACCATGCCCAAGCAGCAATGGCTCCACCAGGGAGCCTGTTGTTCAAAATGCAGACTCTCAGGCCCTACATAGACCAACTGAATTAGAATCTAACATAAACAGGGTTCCTCAGTGACTTGTGTACAAATTCACATCCTAGCCCATGGAATCTGTGGAACCACACCTAAAACTAATTTCTGGCACTCAAGTAAAGTTCATCAAAGAAGTGGAAGGTAGAACTGTAAGAAAAAAGTTATCAATATTTTTCCCTCTAGTTTCAGTTTGAAAAGATACTTCCACAACTATTCGGTGTATCAAAAAGCCCAAAGCACACCTTTAAGCACACTGTATATAAGGCACATGAAAAATATAAAAACAAGTAATTCAAGCCCTTGCTCTGAAAACCATACACTCTAGGCACAGGCAGAGATGAAACATAAACCCTGGGTAATCACTTGATGAGCTGGAAGTCAAGAGATCTGGTTTCTAGCACTGGCTAGAAACTGATAAGTTACCTTGAAAATCCCATCTCCCTACCTTCCTCATTTGTAAATTAGGTCTTAAAACTTCTACTTGCTTCACTGTATTACACAAGGCATCAAAAGAGACGATGTGAGGGCACTTTGAAAATTGTCAAGTATTATACACATATAAATGAAGCAAGGACCTAGGTAGGACTACAATCTATATAAATACTATGAAAACTCTGATACATCAGAGCAGGTCATCTGATGCCTTCTCTCTGGGTCTATAATACACTGGGAGAAACAGAGACATGCTTGCCATGCATACATTCATTAAGCAAATATTTGCAGAGTGCTACCATGTGCCAGATTCTGCTCTAGATGCTAGGAACAGATTAATAAACAAGAAGATCCTGCCCTTGTGAGTAGATTTCTAAAAAAGAAAGGTAAGAAACAAATATGTGTCAAGTGGAGATAAGTGTTATGAAGAAAAATAATACAATATAATAAGAGAGACTGATGGCATTAGGGAAGGGTGGCTATATTTAAAGAGTCATCATAACATCATCTCTGAAAAGTGAAATTCACAGATTAAATGAAGGGAATCTGGAGAAAGCATTACAAGCAAGGAAATAAAGTGCAAAGGCCTTGAAGCAAACATACGTTAAGTTTATTAATGGATGGATGGATGGACTGACTACAGAACTGATGCCTAGGGCCAACAACATCAGAAATTAAAACAACCAAAGAGACAAGATTAAAGCTTCCAACTATCACCTAGATAGAGAAGGTGAGGGAAACATCTCAAAAAAATTCAAAATGAGACTAAGGTGCATTTTTATAATATAAGACATCTTTTGATTCACTTTTGGAGTCTGACACTGGATATCATCTAATTTAAAAAAAAATTAGAAGAGTATTTTGAAGCCCAAGGCCGTATTTGGAAGTCTAAAAAAAAAGGCATGGGCACTTAAAAACCATAGCATCTATAGTTTAAAGAGTTAAACTTCAAAATAGTTTGGAGGCAGTGTAAGGTAGAGACTCTCTTTCTAAAATATTTGGGAGAGCAAGGCAGAACACTACCAAGGCAGCAACAGTAGCCAAGAGGAGCACGCACATTATTTATTTGTCTATACCCCTTTATTAAAATTTGGAGGCAGGTGCTATATCTTTCTTACACTTCTGTATCTACACAAAGCATGACACACAGGAGAAGCTCAATAAACAATTTCTGGATGGATGGATAGATACAGCTATCAAAAAAAAAAAGCATACTACAGTATTTTCAACTTTTAACTGAGGAAGGAAAAAAAAGTGTTGTCTCACTCCAGGCCCAGTTTAAAAAAAAAAAAAAAGCACAGTTTTATTTTTTTCTAAAAATTACTGTCTAGCTTAGTTTAAAATAATTTTTTTTTTTTTGAGTTGGAGTCTTACTCTGTCACCCAGACTGGAGTGCAGTGGCCGGTCCTGGCCACCGCAGCCTTGACCTGCTGGGCTCCAGCGATCCTTCCGCCTCAGCCTTCCAAGTAGCTGGAACTACAGGCGTGCGCTACCATGCCCGGCTAATTTTTTGATTTATTGTAGAGATGAGGGCTCACCAAGTTGCCCGGGCAGGTCTCGAACCCGCAGGCCCAGGCAATCTACTCACCTCAGCCTCCCAAAGCACAGGATTACAGGCTGTGCCACCGAGCCTGGCTTTAAAATAATTTTTTAAATTTTATAACAGATTTAGATTTACAGAAAAACTACAGAGATAGTACAAATTTTCCATATACCTCACATCCAGTTTTCCCTAATATTCCCATCTTACATGAGTATGGTACATTAGTTACAAGTAAGAACCAATGCTGACATATTATTAACCAAAGTCCACACTTTATTTAGTATTACTCAGTGTCCATTCCCATCCAGGACACTACATTTGTTATGTCTCTAGAGATTCCTTTTGGTTGTGACAGTTTCTTAGATTTTCCTTATTTTGATAACCTTGACAATTTCAAAAGTACTGGTCAGGTATTTTGTGGAATGTTTCTCAATTGAGATTTGTTGAACGTTTTTCTTAGGATTGGACTGGGGTCATAGGTTTTGGGAGGAAGATCATGGAGGTAGAGTGCTATCTTCATCACATCATATTAAGGGTACATACTATCAACATAATTTACCACTGTTGACGTTATCTTGAGCACTGGGCTACGGTAGTTAGTATTTGTCCAGTTTCTCCACCGTAAAGTTAATCCCTTCCCCCCTGCTTTTCATAGTGTATTCTTTGGAAAGAAGTCATTATGTGTATCTCACAATTAAGGAGAAGGAAGTTATAATCCAACTCTTTGCAGAGGGATTAGTTATACAAAATACTTGAAGTTTTTTACATGGGAGATCTGTCTCTTCTCCACTGTTAAATCTACAATTATACCGGTACAGGCTTGAAGATATTTATTTTATACCTTGGTTTCTAATCCAATACTACCTTACTTTGTTGTTCAAATGGTTCCAGCTTTGGTCACTGGGAGTTCTTTCAGTTGCTTCTTGTATCCTTTTGCATCATGGGAATTTTCTGGTTTTTTTTAGCATTTACTTCCTGTTACTAAAAGATACTCCAGGCTTGCCTTGGGTTTTCTGCACCAGTCCTAGTATAAGCCATTTCTCCAAGGAGGCCTGATTCCTTTATTGGAGAATGGTATTGGAAACCACGATCAGGGTGCTAGGTGTGCTCACTGTTGCTGTAGCATTCTTAATTTTAGGGTCTCTCAGCTGACTGAGTAGGGGAATATATGTGTGTATACTACCCATATATACATATATCCATAAATACTTCTATATGTAGCTATCTATATATTAAATTAAACACGAGTTATACTGATATCTCCAACTCTGATCCACTTCCACATGGATCATTCTAACCTCCTCCCCTTGCTTATCTGTAAACATCCACTTCCAATAGCGGGAAACCTGACTCCCACCATCTGCCATCTGTTTATTAATTGTTCACATCTGGTACCCATGTACTATAAGAATTGTTAACAAGACTATCACTGGAAACAACTGTATCACAGCAGCACAGTGCTATGTGCAGCTTCATTTGCCTTTTGCTTTACTGGCTCCACTCATTTGTGATGTTACTTAAGACAGCACCTTTCCCCTCATCCCCTTGAGTTGAGGTTGCATCATCTATTTGTAATACTTACAGTCTTTGGTCATGGGCTGCATTCTATCCTGGGATGATTTTTTATTTCATTTGTATACATTAAGGTTCACTCACTGTTAATGTTCTATTTTTCTTTTTCTTTTTTTTAAATTCCCAACCCCCATGGGTTTTGACAAAAGTGTACTGTCATGTATCCATCATTACAGTACTATAGAGAATACTTTCACCACCCTAAAAAATCCCCTGTGCTTTACTCATTCACCTCCTCCTTCTCCTTTTTTTGTTATCTCAATAGTTTTGTCTTTTCTAGAATGTCATACATTTGGAATCATATAGCCTTTTCAGACTGGCTTCTTTCACTTGGCAATATGCATTTAAGGTTCATCCATGTCTTGTCATGGCTTGATAGTTCATTTCTTCTTATTATGGAATACTATTCCATTGTATGAATGGATCATAATTTATGTATCTATTTCTCTATTAGAACATAAAATGATTGCTTCCAGTTTTCACTGATTATGAATCAAGCTACTGTAAACATTCATGTGCAGGTTTTGGTGTACGTACAAGTTTTCACATCAGTTGAGTAAATAGGAGGGCAACTGCTAGATTGTATGGTAAGACTATGTTTAGCTTGCAAGAAACTGTAAAGCTATCTTCCAAAGTGGCTGTACTATTTTGCCTCCCCAATAGCAATGAAAGAGTTTCAAATATTGTTCTACATTTTCATCAGTAATTGGTGTTGCCAGTTTTTGAGTCTTAGCAAATCTAATAGGTGTGCATATACAAGTGGCTCCTTCTTTATAAACTTCTGCTTTATGTATACCTAAGTAAAGTCATCCCTCTGTATCCGTGGGGGACTGATTCCAGGACCCCTGAGAACACCACCAAAATCTGTAGATGTTTAAGTCCCGCAGTCAGCCCTGCAAACCTGCAGATATGAAAAGTCAGAATGTCAGTATTCTGTATCGCCAGGTTCCACATCTCATGAATACTGTATTTTCTATCCATGATTGGTTGAGTCCACAGATTTGGAACCCATGGATACAGAGGGCTGATTTTTATAAGAGTGCTTTTGTAAATGGCAGTTTTCTAAATTTCAAATTCTTTTTTTTTTTTTTTGAGTTGGAGTCTCACTCTGTCACCTAGGCTGGAATGCAGTGGCCACTCCTGGCCACCGCAGCCTCGACCTGCTGGGCTCCGGCAATCCTTCCGCCTCAGCCCTCCAAGTAGCTGGAATTAAAGGCATGCGCTACCACGCTCGGCTAATTTTTTTGATTTATTGTAGAGATGAGGTCTCACCAAGTTGCCCAGGCAGGTCTTGAACCCACGGGCTCAGGCAATCCACTCACCTCAGCCTCCCAAAGTACTGGGATTACAGGCTAAGCCACCGAGCTCGGCCTAAATTTCAAATTCTAATTCTTCATTGCTGGTAGATAGAAAAGCAAGTACATTTTGTATATTAACCTTGTATAATGCAACCTTGGTAAATTTAATAGTTTCAGAAGTTTGTTAATTTGGGATTTTCTATACAGACTATATATTTTTCTTTTTATATTAGATTGTTTTAGCAAATTATCACAATCTTAGTGGCTCAAAACAACAGAAATGTATTCTCTCACCAATATACAGGCCAGAAGTCCAAAATAAAGGTGTCAGCAGTGCCACACTCCCTGTGGAGCCTCTAGGGAGAATCAGTTCCTTGCCTCTACTAATGGCTGCCAGCATTCATCAGCTGCCTCATTCCAGTCTCTGCCTCTCTCTTTTCTTCTGTGTATAAGTCTAATCACCCTTAGTGTCTTTCTTACAAAGATACTTGGGATGACATAAAGGCTCATCTGGATAATCCAGAATAATCACCTCACTTCAAGATCCTTAAATTAATCAAATCTGCAATAACCCTTTATTTCAAATAGGGTAACAATCACAGGTTCCAGGGATTGGATGTGAACCTATCCAATCAGCCTACCCTATTTTCCAGTCTGTACACATTTCATGTACACTTTTCATGTCTAACTAGGACATCTTTTTTTTTTTTTTTTTTTTTTGAGTTGGTGTCTCACTCTGTCACCCAGACTGGAGTGCAGTGGCCGCTTCCGGCCACCGCAACCTCGACCTGCTGGGCTCCGGCGATCCTTCCACCTCAGCCTTCCAAGTAGCCGGAATTACAGGCATGCGCTACCACGCCCGGCTGATTTTTTGATTTATTGTAGAGATGAGGTCTCGCTGCCCAGGCGGGTCTCGAACCCGCGGGCTCAGGCAATCCACTCACCTCAGCCTCCCAAAGGCGCGGGATTACAGGCTGAGCCACCGAGCCCGGCTAGGACATCTTATTCAATGTTTAACAGCAGTGACAGAGAACATCCTTGCCTTGTCCTTGGGAGTTTCTTGGGGGAAAGCATCTAGTGTCTCAGTTAAATATGTTAGCTGAAGTTTGTTTATAGATGTTTTTATTTATAGTTAAAGACATTTCCTCTAGTCCTAATTTGCAAGTCTTTATTATGAATGGGTGCTGGAATCTGTCAGATGCTTTTCTGTATCAATTAATATATGATTTTTCTTCTTCAGTTTATTAACATGAACTATATTATGTTGCATATTCAGTCTTGCATAACTGGAGTAAATCCCACTTGGTTGTGGCATATAATTCTTTTTATACGTTGCTAGGCTCATTTTGCTAATATCTTGTTAAGAATTTTTGTCTCTATATTCACAAAAAAATATTGATCTACAGGTTTTCTTTCTTATAGTGTGTATGTGGTTTTGGAAATAAGGTAATGATGGTCTCACAAAACAAGTGTTCTCTCTTCTATTTTCTGGAAGAGATTGTAAAGAATTGTATTATTTTTTCCTTAAATGTTTGGTATGATCCACCAGGTAAACCATCTAGAGTTGGTGTTTTCTTTTGGAAGGTTATAATTACTTTTCTTAATAATTTGTTAAATCATTAAATAAATCAAGTTATCCCACTTTGCAGACGACATGATTCTATACCTCAAAAACCCAAGAGAATTTATCAAAAACCTCCTTGCACTGATAAAGGACTTTGGCAAAGTCTCAGGGAATAAAATAAATGTGCAAAAGACAATCGCATTTCTATACACCAATAATAAACAAACAGAAATCCAAATAAAAAGCACAATTCCATTCACAATAGCCACAAAAAAAATGAAGGACCTTGGTACCTTCCTAACCAGAGATGTGAAAGACCTTTAAAATGAAAACTACAAAATACTGCTCAAAGAAATCAAAGATGACATAAACAAGTGGAAAAATATTCCATGCTCATGGATTGGAAGAATCAACATTGTTAAGATGTCCATTCTACCTAAGGCAATCTACAGATTTAAGGCAATACCCATCAAATTACCAGCAACATTCTTCTCAGGAATTCATATGGAAACATAAACGATCACGAATAACCAAAACAATCCTCAGCAAAACAAAACAAAACAAAAACAAAAAACAAAGCAGGAGGTACCATACACCCAGACTTTAAACTTTATTAAAAAGCTACAATAATCAAAACCAGCCTGGTATTAGTACAAGAACAGGCATATAGACCAATGGAATACAATTGAGATTCTAGAAGCAAAACCTCAATTTCTCAACCAATTCATCTTTGACAAAGTCCCCACCACCAACCACTGGGGAGAGGAGAACCTATTTAGTAAATGGTACTGGGAAAACTGGCTGAGCACATGCAGAAGAAGATTGAAACAAAGACCCCTACCTATCACCATTCACAAAAATCAACTCTAAATGAATCAAAAACTTATACATAAAACCTCAAACTGTAAGAACTTTAGAAAAGGCAGGAGACATCCTTATGGAAATTGGAACTGGCAACCAATTTCTGATCAAAACTCCAAGAGCCCATGCCATAAGAGGTAAAATAGACAAGTGAGACCTCATCAAACTGACAAGCTTCTGCAAAGCCATCAAGAGAGCAGGGAGACGGCCCACAGACTGGGAAAAAATATCTGCCAACTCTATGTCTGACAAAGGCATCTAGGATCTACAAGGAACTCAAACATGCTGAAAAGAAAAAAAACAACCCCATTACAAAGTGGGTAAAAGACATAATAGACAGTTCTCAAAAGAAGACATATGAGCAGCCAACAGATACATGAAAAAATGCTCAGCCTCACTAGTCATCTAAGAAATGCAAATTAAAACTACACGGAGATACCACCTACTCCAGTCAGAATGGCCATCATCAATAACTAAAAAATAACATATCCTGGAGAGGATGTGGTGAAAAGTGATCACTTCTACACTGTTGGTGGGAGTGTGAACTAGCACAGCCTCTGTGGAAAACAGTGTGGCGATTCCTAAAAGTTCTAAAAATCAACCTTCCATATGACCCCATAATCTCCCCACTGGGAATATACCTGGAAGAACTCAAATCACTCTATAAAAAAGATACCTGCACACGTATGTTTATCTCAGCATTGTTCACAATAGCAAGAACATGGAACCAACCGTGCTGCCCATCAAAAGAGGACTGGATAAAAAAAAATGTGGTACATATACACAATGGAAGATTACACAGCCATAAAGAAGAGCAAAATCATGAACTTCGCAGCACCTGGATGGACTTAAGAGTCTATAATACTGAGTGATCTTTCACAGAAACAAAGAACTGAGTATCACATGTTCTCACTCATAAGCAGACCTTGAACACTCATAAGTGGACCTTGAGCAACTATTAGAAAAGGATTGACAGTAGTGGGAAACTGTGGGGGTATGGGGGGGATGGGGAGTTGGGATTGGTGGTGGTGGGAAACTGCCTGGGGAAGGAGGGCACACCTCTCAACAAGGGTACCTACACAATGAATATTTGTATACCTAACACTGAATTGTACCCCACAATTTTAAAACAAAAAATTTAAAGGTGAAAAAATAATAATTTGTTAAATCATTAAATTATAAAATTGTTTTACATTGTATAGTTAAGATATTTTATAAAATATTTACATAAATGTGTAATATGCTTAAATATTTTGTGTAACTATATTTGTATAATTTATGTTAAATATTCACATTAAATATTTATATGATACATTTAAAAATTTATTTAATAGATATAGACCTTTCCCCAGACTATCTATTTCTTCTTGTGAGTTTTGGTCATTTGTGTCTTACAAAGAATTGATCCATTTCATCTATGTTATCAAGTTTGTGGACACAGAATTGTTCATATATTTCTTTATTATTCTTTTAATATCCATAGTAATAGTAGATGAGTCTTCTTTTATTTCTTATTTGGGTTTTGTGTCTTCTCTCTCTCTCTATTTTTTGTAGAAACAAGGTCTGCTATGTTGCCTAGACTGGTCTTAAACTCCTGGGTTCAAGTAATCCTCCTCCCTCAGTCTCACAAAGCGCTGGAATTATAGGCATGAGCCACTGCACACAGTCTTCTGTCTTTTACTCTTGGTTAGCCTAGTTAGAGGTTTATCCATTTCATTCATCTTTTCAAAGAAGTACGTTTTCAGATAAAACAATTTTCTCTATTGCTTTTGTTTTCAATTTCACTGATTTCTGTTCTAATTTCTATTTCTTTTCTTCTGTTTGCTTTAGGCTTAAATTGCTTTTTCTACTTTCCCAAGGTGAATGCTTACATTATTGATTTTAGATAATTCTTTTCTAGTATACGCACCTAATGCTATATATTTTTCGCTAAGTATTGCTTTTGCAACATGCTGTAAATTTTGATGTATTTTTATTTTCATTTAATCAAAATATTTTTTTAATTTCTCATTCTTCTTTGACCCATGTGTTATTTAACAATGAGTTGTTGAATTTTCAACAATCTAGGGTTCTCTCAGCTATCTTTCTACTATTGATTTCTCGTTTAGTTCCTCTATAGTCTGAGAACATACTTCGTATGATTTCTATTCTTTTACATTTGTTAAGGTGTATTTCACGGGCCAAATGTGGCCTATCCTGGTTAATGTTCCATATGAACTTAAATATGTATTCTGCTGCTGTTGAAGTTTTCTACAAATGTCAATTTGATGACATTGAATGAAAGTGCTGTTCAAGTCAACTATAACCTTGCTGTTATTCTGCCTGTTTGAGCCATCAATTACTAAAATAGGGGATTTTGAAGTTTCCAACTATAATATAGATTTATCTATTTCTTCTTTCAGTTATATCAGATTTTGGCTCATATATTTTGACGCTCTCTTGTTAGGTGCCTATATACTTAGGATTGTATGTCTTCTTGTCATTATATAAACCCTTTTTAATCTATCTATCTATCTATCTATATATCTTACTTGGTGTTCTCTGAGCTTCCTGGATCTGTAGTTTGGTGTCTGTCATCAATTTTGGAAAGTTCTTGACTTTTAGTACTTCAAATATGTTGTCTGCTCTCTTTTCCTTTCTTCTTCTAGTATTCCAATGATACGTGTTCCACCTTTTAAAATTGTCCCAGTGTTTTGGGATGTCATGTTCTGATTTTTGTCAATCACTTTTTTCTCTTTGCATTTCAGTTTAGGAAGTTTCTATTGGCCTATCTTCATAGTCACTGATTTTTTTTCTTTCCTTAGCTATGTCCAGTCTACTGATAGACTCCTCAAAGGCATTCTTCATTCTGCTCCAATGCTTTTGATTTCTAGCACTTCCTTTTGATCCTTTCTTAGAGTTTCTATCTCTCTAATTACATTACTTATTATCTTTTCATGTCATCTATTTTCCCATTTAGTCCATTAACATATTAGTCATAGTTATATAAAATTATCTGTATGATAACACCAATATTTATGTCATATCTGAATCTGGTCCTAATATTTTGAATACATGATCTCTCTCTATAGATTTTTTTTCCTTGCATTTTAGCATCCATTGTCATTTTTTGTTGAAAGTCACACATGATGTATTGGGTAACAGACTGAAATAAACAAGACTTTTAGTGTGAGATTTTATATTAATCTGGCTAGGAGTTGGATTATGTTTAATGTCTGCTGTAGCTGCCACAGTCTTCAAATTTCTAAAGTATCCTTGTTTTTGGTTCCCTTATTTACTCTGGGTTTCCCTTAAACTTCTCCTCAGAGAGAGTCTATATCTTTTAACTCTGTCATCTATAATCTGGTGTTATTATTCTGTAGTCATGTTGGTGGCTAATGAATGAGAGAGAAGAAGTATTCTATAATCTTATGATTAAATCCCAGCCTTTAGGTGGGCCTATGTCCCTGGGCTGTACCTTTCACTAATTTCTTTTTTAGCTTTTCTCCCCACTTTGGTGAGAGACAAGAGAACTGGAGTGGAAAAGTCCTTCTTCCAAGTGGCATAAGACTGGTAAACTTTTGCCCTGGAGAGTAGGTTTTGTTATGGAGAATACTCTAGGCATATTTCACAATGATTATCTTTTCCTTCCCTTGCCAGAGCCTAAAAAGGATCTTCCTAGGCTCTTCACTATGAGAACCTAGCAGGGTTCCTGGAGGTAAAATCCACAAAAGTGTGGAAGCTTCATTCAGCCTCCATTAATTTGTCAAAATTACCATGGAAGTGCTCCTGAGTTTTTGGATCTAGCAGTTTCTACTCTAGTTAAGCATATTTCAGTTGTGACACTCAGGATTTGCCTGTCTCTACAGATTTCAAGGTAACAGCCTTGTGACCTCAGTTCTTTGATGGGTCTGAGAAAAGCCACTGATTTGCAATTTATTTAGCCTTTTCTTGCTCTAAGGACAGAAGTAACAACTTCTAAGCTCTTTACATGTCAAACGTGAAAATGGAGGTCCTTAAATAGCAAGCCAAGCCTTTATTGTCTAGAAATCAAAAGGGGATGAAAATAAAAATAGACATAGTACTTAAGGTGTTTTGGACATATACCAAGAAAGTATTATAATAAAAAATAATTGGAAAGGTTCAGAGAGATCACTATAGCTAGAATACTATAGGAAGGCTTCAGGGAATACATGGAATTTGTTATAGAAAGACCATGAAGGAGAGAGAAAATTTAAAGATGAGGCTGGCATGATGGCTCACATCTATAACCCCAGTACTCTGGGAGGCCAAAGTGGCAGAATAGCTGGAGGCCAGGGGTTTGAGATCAGCCTGGACAACATGGTGAGATTCCATTTCTACAAAAAATAAAAAAATTAGATGAGCATGGTGGTGCACATCCTAGCTGCTTGGGAGGCTAAGGTGGGAGCATCACTTGAGCCCAGAGGTTCGAGGCTGCAGTGAACCATGATCGCCCAACTGCACCCCAGCATGGGTGACAGAGCAAGACCCTATCCCTTAAACAAAAAAATTAAAAAAAAAAATAAAGATAAGAGGACACATGGAAGAACACCCTCATCAGAAGAAACCAAAAGCAAAGAATGTATAAGGCATATCCAAACAATAATGAATGGATATGTCTAAGGAACCTATGTTGAGAATGGGATGAGGGGAGAGGTGGTGTATGAATGTATGTGAGTGTAAATACCTCTTTGGAAAATATAGAGAGCTTTGAATCCACAAACACTTTTTGGGCTCTGTCCTTTAGGTCTGATCATATGCAATCAATGTTTTTTTTTTGTTTTTCTTATTTTTTTTTTTTTTTCAGTTTGAGTCCCGGCCACCATAGCCTTGCCTGCTGGGCTCCGGTGATCCTCCCACCTCAGCCTTCTGAGTAGCCGGAATTACAGGCATGTGCTACCACGCCCGGCTGATTTTTTGATTTATTGTAGAGATGAGGTCTCACTGCCCAGGCGGGTCTCGAACCCGCGGGCTCAGGCAATCCACTAACCTCAGCCTCCCAAAGGCACGGATTACACGCTGAGCCACCGAGCCCGGCTGCAATCAATGTTTTAAGATGCTAAATTTAGTGTCTGTGTTGGATGTGTTGAGGAAGGACACCTGAGAGTCAGATATCACACAAGAGATTAAAAATAGTTCAGGCATGCAGGCACTGGCTATTTCTTCAAATCCAGGAATAAGACCTAGCTTTAATTACACAAAATATTTTAGAAAGCACATTAGTACTTTATGATTGTCAAAGAACAATGGATTTTCCAAAGGGACTAAGGAGGCACACAATTTTGTTTTACTTCTCATTTTAATATTGTTTCCCTTGCCCTTCTGCTAAAACAAAATTACCTTAGAGAAATAAATGCTACATTTTGAATTACCAACACCACAGAGCACTACAGACTCTCCTCAGAGCTCATGTAAATCCAACATTAACTAAGTTCACCTCTGCTCAGCTTGGGAAAAAAAAATCTTATGAGAAAATATCTCAAACTAAAATAGCTACCCATACAAATGTTCTTTCATCAGTGCTCACAATTTCAATGAAATGACTAAACTAGGAGATGAAAGGCCTGAAAAAGTCCAAAGTAACACATTAAATAGACTAATATTCAACTGTGATTAGATGAAATTAAAATTAATAATAAATTTATAGTATTACATTAAACTTTTTTTTTTATTTTCCTAATTTGAAATCTTTAGTATAATACTATTTTTGTGGTCTAAAGCAACTCAAAGCTTTTCTAAGGCCTATAATTACAAGTCTCCATGGTACAGTTTCATTAAAAACTTTCATTAAACAACAGCTGCCCTTGTATATGGTCTTCTAATCAATTTGGTCAAACAGAATGACTTCTAATCAGCTGTTGATAAAAATAGAAGATGAAATTTTAATTCTAATAGATTAACCACAAACTCAAGACAGTCTTCAAAATCCATCTAGCTCTATTCTCCAGTGGATTTAATGACTATTCAGCAACTCATTACTAAATAGAACAAGATGAACATTTTCCAGTTCATTAAAGAAATGTACTATGTATTTTTGCATTGTCCTCATGATTCGTTACAGGGAGTCTTAATTACAAGATAATGGATAATGGTTATTAAATGCAGACTGCAGTAATGAAGCTCTATTCATTTGCGAACCTCAGAGACTGCAAAGAGAGGAAAATAAAATTACTAGCTTCAAAAGATTAACGGATCAAATTATTATTCAATTTTGAAAATCTCATTCAGACTGCATAGAAACAAGAAGAGATTAAAAACTAGTATTAAGACCAAAGTAGTACATTTAAAAAAATAATAATATCTTAAGGCTATTACTGCATAATAAGCTTCAGATGTGATTATTAGAAAAACATATAGCTAACAATGGGAAAACATACATTTTTATTTCTTGAACAAATCTTATTTATGATATAGGAAGTTACTAGTAAGATCTTAAAATGAGTCTTGGTGAACATGGAAGATATATGCTACTATGCTACAAAAGAACAGCACAATGTAAGGTATTATTAACATTTTATACTTCACTGATGAAAAATAGGATTTAAAATCAACTGCTGCTTGAGAAAGCTTGTCATTAAGTGGAATTCACGCCAACCCTATAATAAGAGCTTCTGGGCACATTATTCATTAGCACCATGTTTTCTATCGCTCTCTAAGAAATTACTGATTAAAGTTAGCCAGAGTTTCCTTCGGTAATTCTGACACTAATTTATACTTGCAATCTGCAATGGGACACTTAAAAAGAAGTATACAAAGATATGAAGGCTCAAATTAAAACCGAGTATTCGATATTGTATTCTTTTACTCAACTTAGGTTTGAAAATAATTTGGGGCAAGATAATAAAGATCCAGTGTTATGGCTGAAGCATTGGACAGAGTTAAGATGGAAACAGAAAGCCCCTGTGGTGGTATCAATATGATGCTAATAATCTGGACACAATTATTCCACACAAACATGATTATATGATCCACAGATAATAGCAATCCATGTGAAAAAGGGGGGAAAGAGAGGAAGAAAGAAAAGCGTAAGGAAAGAAAAAAAAAATGCAAACACCTGCTCTCTCCAGTTCTTTCCTCCAATCTGAATAGTGAGTTATGGAAATACTTCTCCATCCATCGTTCCAGTCCAGCCCATTAGCAAGGCAACAGAGCACCATAATTAAACAACAGAGCATGTACAAGCATAAAGGCAATCAGAAAGCAATCAGATCTTCAGGGTTAGAAAATATCTCCAATACCCCAAGAGTAAGATGAGCTCACAATAACCACATTCGTTGCAGTGCCTGTCCTTCAATAAAAATGAAGATGTTAGCATTTAAAATAATGCAAAAACAGTATGATTCAAGTGGAATACAAGGTGGGAACTCTTTGGTTATTGAAAGCAATGTCCCTGGGAGAACATTCTACACAATTATGCTAACTATTCAACGATAGGTGGAGAAATCACCTGATAAAGAGTCCTTGAGTTATGTTTAATGTCAGAAGTTTCCTTTCACTTTTAAAATGAATTTCAGAATTGTAGTAATGCTGGAAAACAGCTGCCAAGCAAAGCAAATAACTTCTATATCAGAGTGGATTGCATTGTATAATCTTTCAAACAACTCTAAGGGTTTCTCTTTAAAAAAATCTGGAAGAAGGAAAGGATTATTTAATTCGAATCTTTGTAAGGCCATTTGGTCAGCATTTTAGACCAAGAGTAACACTGGGAAACAAAAAATGTCTACTAGCTCTATACTTTGTCTAATTTGTATGAGTATTAGTTCTCCTGAGGATCCCTTCAAAGATCTACATCAAATATCAGCTCCCCAAAATGATACTGCACTTCTTAGCTCTCACCTCTCCTCTCTCCCTGCCCTCTTTTGAGTAAGGTTACCAAGAGAGGAAAGCTATGTAAGTGAGCCCTAAAAGATAATTAAAACAAAGGGCTTCAGAATTTTTGAGTATCCAAAAAACTTCTGAAATATAGTTTAAAAGATAAACTTTATTATTATATGAAATGTTTTGCTTATGTGGAAGACGTGAAACAAAAAAACAGCAGAAGCACTAAAAGACATCATTACTTGATGAGTTCAAAAACTGTTTCGAGCAGTACAAAAAGCATCTCGATAGGTGTATTGCGTCAAACAAAGAGGACTTTGAAGGTGACTGAAGTTTAAATATATAAGAATAAAGACACAATTTTTTATAAATAAATTCTACTTTTTTCTGGGTCTCCCCTTGTATTTATAATAATTTGTTCCTTTTTCTCTTTCCCTGAACTCATATTTTAAGGCTCCTCCTAGTCTTCTCTGAAGTAGTCATTCACTTGCTCCCAAATATGACATCCATAATCCAGGACTCCTCTCCCTAATCATCAAACTGTAGCCCATTACTGGTCTAAATAGATATGGTTACCTACTGATAAATAAGGTGATATGGGTGACCAAATGAACAGTATTCATACTCAAGCATTAAACTACTCTAAAACATTACTTTTGAGAAAAATACTTCAACACACATAATTTCTTTAAAAATATTTTTTAAGAATAGTATCAACAGAATTTCATGCTGGCCAAAGAAAGAGAATTTTAGTTAAAAGGACTTTTTAAACCAGTTCAGTGATGCCAGCTGAGTCACTGACTCTACTCTTGTGAACTGTCTAGGGTTACACTGCACTGTCTAATATGGTACTCACTTACCATATGGGGCTGCTAGGTAAGTGTCTGAAATGTAGTTAGTCCAAACTGAAATGTACTAAAAGTGAAAATACACACAGGATTTTAAAGACTTTGTACCAAAAAAAAGGGATGTAAATTATCTCAATAATTTTTATACTGATTACATATTGAAATTATATATTATGGATTCATTGGATTAAATAAAATATATTATTATAATTACTGTTAACCTGTTTCTTTTTACTTGATTAATGTGGCTACTAACAAATTTTAAATTACAAATCTCTATGAGACAGTAGAGTTCTCGGACTTCAGTGAGATACCAAAACATTTAATCACTCTGTGTAGGCTCATAACTTAACACTCTTTCACACCAATATTCTTTAATAAATGTAGGTTTAAAATTTACTGAGGAAGAATTCATTCTGCCTAGAGATAGAGTAGAATAAGATCCTCCCTGTTGATAGCACTTGACAATTCTCTCTTGTCCAAACAATTCAGTTCTGCTCTCACATTTGAATATTTCACTCAGCAAAACAAAAGCTATGTAATTAACTCAATCCACCCTCCTCAGAAAGCCGAGAATATCTGTTTAGGGGGCATAAGGGTATATCCCTAGAATACCTTATGCCTACTCCCAATTACAGACAGTAAATATAATTTCTTCTGGCTTGAACATTTTCAGGGGTTTTAATGCCTATTACACATTAGTACACTGGGAAACTGCCCAGCTAGCTTGTCCTTTAAGTCTATTCTGGAACTGCCTTGATTTCCGTTTTCAAACACACAGGAGTAACTCTAAAATGACATTTATAAACTCATGACTGTGTAGGATTTGTGCTCACATCTCTGCTTCATCTAGTCACTCTCTTTCCCAACCCTTCAACATCCACTCAACTAAGGTTTACTGAACACCTACCATGTGCTAGTACCATTCTAGAAACTGGTGGCGCAGCAATGTCCAAGACAAGGATATTCTTTATGAACCTGTACTTTTAGAGGAAACGCCAACTCATTTACATAAGTTATATATGTTTTCTCATGGTCTGACCATCTAATTAGAAGAGCTCTTTATCTGTTCCATAATATTACCCTCGGTTTTTCAGAGAGCCAGTGGCATTGCAGCAAAGGGGAAAAAAAACAACTGAGATTCATGGCCAATAGGCCAGTACCCTAGAAACAAAAGAGAATGCCAGAAATACCCACAGGCATTGTTATCATACAGGTATAATAGTTTGGATATAACATTAAAGCATTTTAGACTCAATATAAAATTTAAGAAAAAATCCATCTGCAAATCAAATTACCAATGCCAAATGCCTCAAAACCAAAATGCTTTTTCTTTTTGGCCAGCCTCTATAGCTGATCTTACTGATGTAGGAATCTACGATGTTTGGCAAACGTACTCTATTTAGATGGTAGTTCTAAAGTCATATTATCTGAAAATGACACAGCAATATCTAACACAATCTTTGTCCTTTTGCTTTTACTGAGATGGAAGAGGGAGATGGAACCTCAATACAAGGTACAAATTGAGCATTCCAAATCCAAAATCCAAAATCTGAAATACTTCAAAATCAAAAACTTTGTGAGCACTGAAATGACATTCAAAGGAAATGCTCACTTGGGCATTCTGGATTTCAGATTTTTGGATCTGGTATGCTCAACCCAGTAAATACATACAAATATTCCCAAATAAAAAAAAATCCAAAACACTCTGGTCCTGGGCATTTCAGATAAGGGATACTCAATCTGTAAAATAAAATTTGGGATCACTATGCTTTGGCAAAGTACAGTAAAATGAAGAATCATTTTAACCAAATAACAAGATAGATATGCTTTAAACAACTGAATTTCATTTTGATTGTGCTTTCTATTGTCACTAGAAAGTTTGGAATATATAGTATATATTAACATTAAAAGTCAGGTATGCTTGTGTGGAATCTATTAACTTCAGAGAAAATTACTCAAATTGAAGAAATAGCTGCTTAAAATGGATTTAGAAATACATTTTACTGAACAAAGCAAGCTAGAAAATTAGGCTACTTTATCAGGATTAGAAAGTGCTATGAATTTTAAACACAAAGCTTTTAAAAACAATGCAGAACATATTTGAGATTATCATACCTCAATGTCATCATAAATCTTTTTTTCTAACAACTGATGATAAGTATGTAGAGTTTCTTTTTACAGTGACCTGTCTTTCATAATAGAAGTTGTGTTAATGTTTCTGTGGGGAGTTTTATCTCCAGGTGATTCTTTCACTGTACCTGGAGACGCATGTGCTTCCCATTAGCAGATCCATAGATGGGTGAACCTTGAACAGGCTCTGAATGGAAAGCATTTACCATGTGCCGCACTGGGGTTGGCCATCTGGGCTACTGCAGTCACTACTTACCATGTACAAAGACAATGCTGCCTCTCTCCTTCCGTTCACAAACAATTTTCAAGTTTAAATTCTGTCTCTATTTTTCAATGACTCCAGTCATTTTATCTTTATTTCTTTTCACTCCACTACCACCAGAGACCTTAATTCCTCAACAAAAGAGGTATATGCTGGCAAAGGAGGCAGTAACAGAGCCCAGAAAACCCCCTCCATGGGTAAGGGTACAATCAACATAAACTTTTGTCAGGTCATACTGTGCATCATTGGGATATTAGAATTATTCACAAATTCCTGAAGACACATGAGGCATTATATGTATTATAATTATAAATAATTTAGGCCAATAAATTTAACAATTTAATATATTTGTACAACGGAATACTTGTAAGCAAACTCCTTAACATCTCACACATCTATTATCTTTAGTGAGGGCCAAAAAAATAGCACAAACGAGTACATTCTATGTGACTGGATCTTGTTCTATAACTGACAGCATATACTTGTAAATAATATTCCTTAATCTGCATGTCAATTCTGGAACCGAAGACAAAGATTAAGTGATTTGCTTAAGGTCACAAACCTAAAAAGTCATATATATCATGATGTGAACCCAGGTGTTCTGGCTTCATTTATTGCTGTTTCAGTTGTAACACAGCTGTTTCCCAAGGCACCATGCTAGATTTAATCATGAATGAAAGGAACTGTCTTTGTGAAGTATAATATATGCAAGTGTCTAGCAAACTTCTTGGTCCATAGTGTATACTTGCTATTCTGCTAAGAAGGTATATAATAGAATTGACGTAATCTTTTTTTTTTTTTTTGAGTTGGAGTCTCACTCTCTCGCCCAGACTGGAGTGCAGTGGCCGCTCCCAGCCACCGCAGCCTCGACCTGCTGGGCTCCGGTGATCCTTCCGCCTCAGTCTTCCCAGTAGCCAGAATTACAGGCGCGCGCTACCACGTCCGGCTGATTTTTTGATTTATAGTAGAGATGAGGTCTCGCTGCCCAGACGGGTCTCGAACCCTTGGGCTCAGGCAATCCACTCACCTCAGCCTCCCAAAGGCGTGGGATTACAGGCTGAGCCACCAAGTCCAGCAGCCTGAAATAATCTTAAAAGAATGTTTAAAATTTTGAAATATTTTTATATCCCTTTTCCAATTTTGTGTGTGACTCTCAGAAAATCCTCAACAAAAATAACTTTTAAATTTCTAACTGAATTACATTGTTTCTTATTTCTGTGATTTTTGAATTAGTTTATTTTTTTTTTAAATCAACTTCATTGAGTTAAAATTTCATTCAGTAAAATTCAGGTATAAGTGTACAGGATGTTGAGTTTGATAGTTTGCATATACCTGTAACCACTACACAAATCATGAAATAGAACATTTTCATCATCCTAGAGATATCCTTTGTGTCCCTTTACAGTCAATTCCACTCTTCTCACCTGCTGCCCCAGGTCATGCTGTGCATCAGTGGGACATCAGAATCATTCACAAATTCTTGAAGACAGTGAGGCAAGGCAAAAGCAAGGAAAAAGAAGCTTATCAACTGGGCAAGAAGAATGATCCTGACCTAAACTCTGCAAAGTCATGAATTTATAATGAACATGGCTGCATGCTAGGTCCATTTTGCATATCAACTAGAACTCATCTTGGTTCTCCCTGGATGCCATCATAGCAAAAGAGTTCCTTTTCTAAAACTCTTAAATAGAAATTATATACAACCATACAGTAAATATGCATATTTCAGACAAACAGGTTACTTTACACACTTAATACAGGGGTTTTATCTGTCTCTCACGGAACTTCCTATTATAAAACTAATAGTTTTGATTAAAAGGCCATTCATTTTTAGATTTCTCCCCAGCAGAAAACAAAATATAAATAGTTTCTTAACATGTATACTTTCAAAGTTAGATTTTTTAACCTACCTTTCTTTAAAAACTGATTTTAAACTTTTTATAGATATTTACTGTTTTTAACACTATTGTATAATTAAGTGTGGCATTTATTTCCTCCCCTTAAAGTATATGCTAGAGTCCTCTATGCCATAGATATAATTTCTCCCTTGTATTTCAGGGCAGTTATTAAAAGTCAGAATCCAAAGTGAATACATGGGTAACTTAAAAAAATATAAAACCTTAGTGAAGAAAAAATTCATCTGTTAAATTTATTGCCAAAATGGAAAATGAGATTCCTAATGATGACCTATAAAGTAAAAAGGCATTTAGAAAACTGGGTTAGTTAACACTGTCAACTTATGTTGAAGATTTATTTATTTGAGCTTTTGTCACACATATTGTACATTTACTCTTAAGAAGTAGGTTTTCTGGGTTGGCTTGGCCCCATTTTCTACATTTAATACACAGAAACTAAAAGTGATGACAATTTTAAAGTATTACAATCTAAAAAGTGTAGTAATATGGGATGAATAGATATGACTAGCTCAATCATGGCATTTTTCATCACAAAACCTACTTAAAGAATAATACATTTGTAGGGGGTGGTGGCTCACACCTGTAATCCTAGCACTTTGAGAGGATTTCCTGAGTCCAGGTGTTCAAGACCAGCCTTGGCAAGACTTCATCTCTACAATCAATCAAAAAATTAGCCAGGTGTGGTGGCATGCACCTGTAGTCCCAGGTACTTGGAAGGCTGAGGTGAAAGGATCACCTGGGTCCAGCAGGTCGAGGCTGCTGTGTGAGCCACATCACACTGAGAGCCTGGGGGACAGAATGAGATTCCAACTCAAAAAAATAAAAAAACAAAAAGGATAAAACCCTATGTTTTCCACTCTCCAGATTCTGAATTTAACCTAATATTCCATTCCATTGTTCTCTGCTGCTATCACCTGAAAGCATCTTCTGCTAGCTAATTCTCAAGATGATGACAACAATACAACAACATTAAGAGGATCAGTAGCCGGATATGTCTCGATTCTGAGTACTATGAGGTGCCGGGCTTCATCTAAACACTTTACCTGTCTAGTCTCATTTAATCTTCACAATGCCTTAAAAGGCAAGTACTCATTAGCTCCATTTACCAATGAAGAAACCAGGGTTTATGAGACTGAGGAACATACACCTTAAGACAACAACTTTTAAGTGTCATGAAGGGAATTTGAATCCATGTTTTTCTAACTCAAAGCCAAGGTTTTTAACCACTACATACTTCTGCCTCCTAAACCAGACTAGCGATTGTTTTGAAGAAACACCCTCTATTAACTTTGTGATACTCTGTATCCTTTCCCTTCCTGTGAAAATCCTACCTCACCCAGTTAAACTGTTTCCTTCAATATGAAATAGGATTGCCATTGCCTTCCTCCTATTTTTAATATAAGCATGATGACAGGCGCTGTGGCAGCCATCTTATAACCACGTGAGAAATGCCAAGAGAGTCACAGAGGTACCAATCCTGACACTGATGATGAGTCAACAGCAGTGCCTGATCCCTCCAGGGTTCTTGATAGATATTTGACAAAAAAACAAAACAACTTAAGCCACTCTTGTCAAGTTCTGTGCTATCTGCAGATATACTCAATCCTAGCTGATACATGGTCTCTGGACTGTTTACTTTCACTCTGCTGACCTAGAAATCCAATGATTTACTACCAAGTTACAAGTCTGCCTCCCTCACACACTCTGCTCTGCCTGAGACCTCTAAGACACCACCAGCTATGTTTATTCAGGTAATTCTTCACTGTATTTACGCTGGTAAATCAGACAGAAGTCAAAGTGCAACTGAGCAAAATGTGGAAGGAAAGGTAACAAGTCAAAGAGGATTTAAGAAAGCTGTTAGGGGCCAGGCACAGTGGCTCACACCCATAATCCTAGCATCTTGGGAGGTTGAGGTGAAATAATTGCTTGAGTCAAGGAGTTCAAGACTAGCCTAGGAACACTGACAGACCCCGTATCCACAAAAAAAATTTAAAAAATTGGACAGGCATGGTGGTTTGCACACGTAGTCCCACCTACTTGGGAGGCTGAGACAGAAGGATCGCCTGAGTTCAGGAGGTCAAGGCTGTGGTGAGCCATGATCATGCCACTACACTCCAGGCTAGGTGACTGAGTGAGACTCTGTCTTGATTCAGAAGGGAGAGAGGGAGGGAGAGAGCTGTTGGGATTAGGAAAAGCTAAAATAAAGAAGCCATAGAGCAGCAGGATTTCTGTTGGAGAAGCAACCATCTGAGAGACGAGAGAATGAAGCATCTATACACCAATCTGTCTAAACATGTTACTGAAGAAACAGAGAGAAAGAACTGTTACCAGTAAATAGAGAATATAAGGAGCTCTAGCAGTAGCAGAATATGGAGGAAGAAACGAAGACACAAGTCTTAGAAAAGAAAAGACACTGGGACTGAATGAGCTGACAAATGTTCCCATGTGCCTCCCCTCATTCCTCACCCCAGTGAACTACACACTCTTGACCTTACAGCTAGCACAGTGCCCTGTAGATAATATAAACTTAACGCTTACAAAATCTAAATGAATTCTGTATTAGGCAAGCTTAATAAAGAATAATGTCTATAATGAATATAACTAAATTCCTGGACAATTCCACAGCTGCAATTGCCTATTTGTAAAAATAAATAAGTTTTTATTTAATTATTTTCTCTAATAAATACTTATCTAGCACATACAATGTGCCAGGCACTAAGCAAAAAGCTTTATAAATAACCTGGCAAATCTTAAAAAATAAGGCTGTAACATGACACCTCAGGACCCCAGTGAGGCCATCTTGCTGAGAAGACCTAGGAATGACACACGGAAAAGAAATATTTTCATGGCTAAAGTAGTCAAGAAGGAAGTTCCAGCAACTCTTGATGGCATTACGAGTGTATACTTCCCAACTCTTAAGACCTGTCCTTACCTATTCTGTCCCAGCAGAGACATGTAGGAACGGCTACCATGTTCTAGGCCATGCTCAGCACTGATAAATAAGCCTCTGCCCCTGACTGGATACTGCTCTATTCTGAAGAAAAGGCAGAAGAGTGTGCTGAGAGATATATTCCTGGTGATAGAGAGAAGGGGAGATAGCCAGGAGGCAGGATCAGGATGCCATGACAGGTTGGGAATCCATGTGGGGTGTGCCATGTGGAAGTGAGTGAGGTTTCTCTCTCCAGAAGTCAGGGCTGGAGAAACTTGAATACGGAGAGAGACAGCAGAGAGTTCCCACATATGCTACACAAGGGCTTCTTACTAAATAATTGGTAAGCTTTGGGCTTTGTTTCCTGATCTTAGCTCTAGTTTCAGTTAGTTTAACTGAACAAATTCATATTCAATTTTTTCTGCTCTCCTCTTTCTCAACTATTTATTTGGTCAGAGTATTAACACAAAATATTGCAACTGGCAACACAGTTTTCAGACTAAAGAAAAATTTTTTCTTTTCTTGAAGGGTTTCTGATTTGGGCTGGAATGTCCTGATTTCTTTTTTTCTGGGGAAGAGGAGACTGGGTAAGGAAGGGATTGCAACCTATGGATTTTTTTTTTAATAAAACATTTTTCACAAAGTTCACATCTAGTTCTCTTCATCTATCAACTAGTTTTCAACAAGTAATACTACATATTTTCAAATAGATAGGCTTAAACTAAAGTGTGAGGATCTAATAGTGGAATTTCAGACAATGGCCACAGGAATGGGGAGGATGGTATTTAAAGACATTGCAAGAGAACTTTCTTAAATTGGACCACTTAAACCTGCATACTTATGCTTCTAAAGTTACATATTCATTATAATCCTGTCTGCTTAAAAATTTTTACTCCTATAGAGCGTAATCTTCTGTGTCTGCAGGACTTGACAGAACCTAATAAATATTCACGTGCTCTTTTATTTGGCTCAATATTAATAATGATACATGAGAAAAACTTTGCCATACTTAAAATAAGTTTGGGCAAACTAGTGCAACCTCTTTGGAAGACAGTGTGGCGATTTCTGAAAGAACTAGAAATTGATCTTCCATATGATCCAGCAATTACCCCATTGGGAATATACCCAGAGGAACTCAAATAATTCTACAAAAAAGATACCTGCACATGTATGTTTGTTGCAGCTCTATTTAAGCAAACAGGATTTAAGCAAAAACATAGAACCAACCATGTTGTCCATCGAAGCTGGAATGGATAAAAAATGTTGTGCATATACACAATGGAATATTATGCAGCCATAAACAAAGACAAACATATGGACTTCGCAGCAACTTGGATGGATTTGGAGTTGATCATATTCAGTGATCTATCACAGAAACAAATAACAGAGTACCATATGTTCTCACTCATAAACGGACCTTGAACAATTATAATACCATAAGAAAGGGATTGGCAGTAGTGGGAAACTGTCAGGGGAGGGGGTGGGATTGGCAGTGGAGGGAAACTGCTAGGGAAGGGAGGGGCATACCTCATCAATAAGGGTACCTGCATAATCAACATTTGTATATCTAAGCCTGAATTGTACCCCACATCTTTATTTAAAAAAAAGAATCAGCTCTTGGGCAACTCTCTTGGGTCCCCTCCCACTGTGGGAGCTTTTCTGACCTCTTAATAAATCTTGCTTTCTCACTTAAAAAAAAAAAAGTTTGGTATGATGGGCTTAAACAAAAACACACAACAGGTTCTATTCTAAATGCACGTGCACTGTGAAAGGCTTACAGGGATATTTTTATGCAGTATTTCCCAAACTTGTACAAGCACAAGACGTTTTGCTAGAGAAGTTTTCACTGAAATACTATTTAATAGCACACAACTCAGACACCACAGTTTTCACTGAAAGTAGTACCGAAAAAAAACCACACAACTTTTCTTCGTTTATTTGGTTGGAGGCAAGTTGGTCTTTAGAATAACCTTTTTCATTTTGATAATACTTCAATATTCCGAATCATCCAAAGGCATGTCTGTCAGGTTCGTTATGTTGACTAGTTTTGAAGTAGATTGCATGCAAAGAAAGAAAACTTAATCTTTTAAACTTCTGATCTGTCTTTTAGCAAAATTTAATTTGAACTCTATAGGGCATAAAACCAAATCCTTAGTTGCTCTGTTTCTTCTTTATCTAGTTATTCACAGACTCTAGTTCTTAAAATAGGTTCCTAAATCCCATTAAATTATCAAAAGTTTTCTAACCCCTTCCACTAAGAAACACATATACGCAGATAATCTTTATAAATCAATGGTTCCTAACCTTGATTTTGGAAACTCCCAAGGCATTTCTAACTATCTTAATTTATAGTAGAATTTTCTTTAGTTCTTAAAAAAAAGTAATAAACATAGTCCATCTTGATTTTTGAAATAAGAATTAACAAAGAATCAAAGTCCCATTAAGTCATTTGTTGTCACTGTACAAAGGATACATTTGAAAACATCCTCTTACAACTTTAAAATTAAAAAAAAAACCACCCTCTTGATTTTAAGAAGAGAACATATGGTTTAATAAGTTAATGTGATTACTGATAAGCACTTAAGAAGTTGGCTAGTCCTTTTATTTCTTCTTCTATCAGAAAAATACTGGGGCTCTCCTTTTCCACATTTGCTTCAATTTTTTAAAATGCAATAATGAAAATTGAAGCTTGTAGGGTTTAAAAGTAATCCTTTATTAAGGATTCCAGGAAGCATGAAACTTTTAGTTTTAAAAATCAAAGGTAAAAAAACAAGATTTGGTAGGGAAACAAGAGTGTTAGGGAGCGTTAGGTTTTTCTTTTCTTTTTTTTCTGTAGTGGTTCCCTTTGCCTTGTGCAGGGTCTTTGTGGGAATTATGTGTGCCTGTTATTTTATTTTTTCCCTCTGCATCTATTTTTATTTTGAATACATGATTATAAAATCAAATTCAGATGCTGTGCATACATGAAACTGCTAGTTGACTACACAAATAAACTATATTTTCTACCCTTAATTATTAAATTGAGCAGTTTAAAAATGCAATTCTCCAAACTAGAAAAAAATTACATTCCAAAGTTTGTAAATTCATGGATGGCTGAAAATCAGAATGTACTTCTCCAGATTTCATATGGTACTAAGTCAGAGGCCAACCCAGAAAAACATGCTTTACCCTTACTGAACCTAATGTATACCCTGCCTCCTAAACATTCTGCATAACAATGTTTTCTTGGGAAAAGAGGAAAAAAGGCCAGAACACATCTGCTGTCCATCTCTACAACCCATCACAACTCTATCATCTGTCAGGACAGGGATGGGGCTGCTCTGAGCTTTAAATTACCAATGGAGCTTACATTTGGATAGAGACTCTCAAGATGGTGAGGCAGAGAAGGACTTGGTATCCAAGTTGAGGGGGAGAGGGTGGTGAGGTTTTATGGAAGCTGAGGGCTTCTTGGGAGCAAATAACTAGGAATACTTCTCACTTGTGTGCCAAGATTGACACTTGCTTCCTGGCACTCCCCATCCAACCAGACTCACCGGTTTTTGTTCTACCAGCCCTGCAGTCTACTTCCCTCTCCATTACTACTTAGCATTTGTTTCTAGCTAGTACCCAGACCATAACAGTAGAGAAATACAATCTCATAGCTTCTCTCCTACCTAAAACAAGCACGCAGACCTTAGGTACATGTGCAAAATAAGCAAAAAGATTCTCCCTAAACACCAGCTTTGCTTTCCTCCTTGCTGTGGGTTAAACTGTTTCCCCCAAACTCCTATGTTGAAGTCCTAACCACCAGTCTTGCAGAATGTGACCTTTATTTGGAAATAAGTCAACTGCAGATGCAACTAGTTAAGATGAGATCACAGTGGAGTAGGGTAGGCCCCTACTCCAGTATAGCTAGTGTTCTTAGAAAAAGAAAACCATGTGAAGTGACAGAGACACACACACAGGAAGAATGCCATGTGATCATGAAGGTAGTGACTGGGGTGATGCTTCTATAAGCCAAGAAGCACCGAAGGTCCCTAACAATCCACCAGAAGTTAGGGGAGAGGAATGGACAGATTCTTTCTCACAGACCTCAGAAAGAACTAACCCTACCCACACCTTGACCTCAGATTTCTAGCTTCCAGAACTCTGAGACAATACATTTCTGTTGTTTAAGCCACCCAGTTTGTGCTGATAAGGGGTAGGTCTCTAATAGCTCAAAGACTGAGGTTAGGTCATTTATATTTCACACCAAAACACAACTGCCCAGGGTATTTCAGCACAGAGCTTGGGCAAGGTAGGGGACTGAGGAAATGAGATGAGGAAGGAGGACGCAGCCAAGAAACCAACCATGGGCCCAGAGGAGCAACATTTGTAGGGGAAGAGAAGAACAGCACTACCGCCCTGTCCAAGACAAAGTGGCAGTTTAGGTGAGAAGAAAGGAAGAGTCACAGGCACCAACCAGTGGAGGAAATGAGAAAAGCAGATGTACAGCATGGTGACTAAAGTTAGTAATACTGTAGTTTACTTGGAATTTTCTGAAAGTAGATCCTAAATGTTCTCACCACACACAAAAAAAGAAAAAAACGGTAACTGTGAGGAGATGGAATGCTGATTATCTTGACTGTAGTAATCATTTCAATGTATAGTTAACATCACATTGTATACCTTAAATATATGTAATCTTTAAAATTATAATTTTTTAAAAAAGAAAGATGAAAATTCCTGAGAAGCAGGGGTATTCTCAAGTTCTCTGCCAAAGTTTTTGCTGGTTCCTGATCCTAGAGCCACATTTAATTCAGGGTTACATACACTGGGTCCTACCTGGTATTTCTTTCTAGCATCTTAAATTTCTCTAGCAAACAATATTTTATGTACGTATGTATTTGTGGGATCTTGCTCTGTCTTCCAGGCTGGAATGCAGTGGTGTAATCACAGCTCACTGGTCCTAGGCCCAAGCATTCCTCTTGCCTCAGCTTCCCAAGTAACCAGGATTACAGTTGTGTGCTACCATGCTCTGCTAATGTTTAAATTTTTTGTCACAGAAACAGGGTCTCACTATGTTGCCTAGGCTGGTCTCAAACTCCCAGGCTCAAGCAGTCCTGCCTCTTTGGCTTCCAAGGTGTTGGGTTACAGGTGTGAGCCACCACCGGGCCTGGCCTGCAAACGGTTTAGAATTGAAGAATAACTTTGCTGTTACAAAGTGCCTGGTAACTATCACCCTAATTTTATTTGACTGGACCTTATTTGGGGCACTAAGGAAAGCAATTTTCTGTCTAGAAAGATCACTCTGGGGTTTCCTTTCTAAGCTCCCATAGCACCCGAACTCTCAACACAGTCTCTAGTAAAATGCCTCCTCCTTCATTGTGCCAAGCAATTCTGAACTTAGGAAGTAAGAAACAGAGCATTCAGTTTTGTTTTGTAGACAGGGTCTGGCTCTGTTGCCCAGGCTGAACTGCACTGGCACCATCACAGCTCACCACAGCCTAGGCTCATACAAGTCTCCTGCCTCAGCCTCCCAAATACCTAGTGCACACAACCACACCTGGTTAATTTTTTTTATTTTGGTAGAGACTAGGTCTCTCTATGTTGCCCATGCTGGTCTCAAACTCCTGGCCTCGAACAATCCTCCCACTTGTACCTCCCAAAGTGCTGGGATTACAGGTGTGACCACGTCTGGCCACTGTTCAGTCTTAATGCTCCCTTAACTCACGACCTCACCCTCAGAAAATTTTTTTGTCTAATACCATTCATTCTATTCTTGCCCTTCCTCAGTTGCAATTTCCTTCAAAGTACTCTACTAGCACTGTTCCTACTCTCTGTAATACACATAAATTCAGGCAGATCCCCCAGAAACTGGTGGAGTCTAGTAATCCCAGATATGTCTGAGTTACTAAAACACCGATCACCTTGCATCAAACACACCACACAGCCCATAAGACCATGGCGCCACAAGTCTGTTTCTCTCTCTTTGTTACTGAGCACGAATCTCTTTCTGCTGTCTACGTGAGTCGCTCTTTTCTCTGAGTCTTGAATAAAACACTGAACTTTTCCACTCTAGCCTTGAAGAAACAACCAAAGAAAACAGTTAGTGTAAAGGGGTAGGTTTAACTGAAAAGTATATTCAATTATAAAGAAGTACCTGATCACCTCATGGGAGTCTGAATTGTAAAAAGCAAAGCAGAAAGAAATAGAGTATCAGCTCTGCCTGAGTATGCATTTATAGAAAGAAAATGAAAATGAGACATGCACTTCAAAAATAATTTCAGCAGAAAAAATATATTTAATAACCACTCAATTTAGAAAATACTAACTATAATGAAAACGTCTCAGAGCAGTTTTAGAATTTTTATTTTATATTTTTGAAAGGCATTATAATATTGAATACTGTAAAATAAGAGAGCACAGGAAAAAACAGAAGAAAATCTGCTTTTTAACTATCTAAGTTACCCAATCTACAATCCTGCTAAAAAAGAAACCTCAACATCTGATGGATGCAACTATAGGTATCATTATAGACGCTGAGGTAACATATATGCTTTTTCTTTTTATTAAAAAATAAACAGGAATATTTTAATTATTCACTAGAATGTTAATATCAAGCCAGTGTGAGAGCAGCTAACATTCTACAAACAGCCCTTTGCTGGCTTTGTATGACATGGATGATCTAAAATCTTTCCAATTTCATTGACTATTCAGTGCCTCCTCTGTTGTCCCTGTCCAATTTAACAGCTTTGTAACACAGGAAACTTACTTTCAATGCCCTAGTTGGTGATAAATTTTTTACAAAATGCACACTATAACACTCATTCTTGGGTCAGTAGCAAAGCAAAGCATCATCCTGATCATTCAAGTAAAAGAAAGAACTTCCTTTTCCTCCCAAATCACTAAAACAACTGGTTCGGTTCTCTATTTTTATTTACATGCTTTGTCTTACTAATGTTTTCTAAACACAAAAGTGGCCTCACTTTCTTTTACCTTCATAGCCTTAATCAGATTTCCTTAAGAACTCTGAGTATTTTTTTCTTGTTACATGAACAGAAAAGTGGTGAGACTATGCTACATTCTGCAATAAACCAATAAATGAATGCACAGGTGGAGGCCTTATAAAGGGAAGCAGAGAAACTGGCTCCATGGGCTAGGCAAAAAAGCCTTGCTTCTCTTAAATTCCCTAGCAGTTGTCTCTGCCCTCTCCATCTCCGCTCAGCATGCAATCATTCACCAAGTCCTATAAACTGTGCCCCAGAATATGTCCCACAGCCATTCACTCTTCTCCATCCTGCTGCACTGCCTTAGTTCAGCACCCCGCCATGCCATGGTCAGCTAGACTCAGCATAGCTTCCCGACAGCATCCGTCTCCAGCCTAACACAATGGCCAAAGGTTATGTCCCTACAGTGAAAATCATTGCTCCACTACTACAAAGTATCTGGAGTAAGGGTATCATAATAATCTTTGTCCCTGGTATCTGAGACACAGTAAACTTTCAATGAATCCTGACAATTGAATTAATACGTGAATGAATAAATCAGTCAATCATTCATTCCTCAGGCTAAAAACTTTCTGTACCCCCAAACAGGAAACCCAAATTCCTTAGCATGGCATTAGGTTCCAAGCTATTTACCAGCTTCAACCCCCTACCTTTCCTGCCATTTCTCCATTTGCTCTCTACCCAACCACACCAACTTTCTCACCATGATACATCTCTGTACAAAAGAGTCAGTGAGTCTCTGCCTGAAATACCTTCCTCTGCATCTGCACATAATGACTCCTATACACTATGTACCTAATGACTCCTATTCACAAATGCCACTTGCTTTGTGAATTCTCCTAGGACTCCGCTAGAGCGGGTAACCCATGTTCCTGTAGTGCTTGGAAAGTGTCCCTATGGCTCCTGCCTTCACAACAGGACAAATTATAAATCATTTTCACTTCCTCACCAGACTAAGAGAGAATGTCACTTTCTAAAGGTCAGGGGCTAAGTCATACTTAGCTTTTCTCTCTGCAGTCTCTCTTCTAATCCTTCTCCAATGCCCAGAATAGTGTCTGATAAATATTACATCTTCAAGGCCAGGTACGGTGGCTCACGCCTATAATCCCAGCACTTTGGGAGACTGAGGTGAGAGGACTGCCTGAGTCCAGGGGTTCAAGACCACACCAGGCAACTTGGCAACACCTCATCTCTATAATAAATCAAAAAATTAGCTGGAAGTGGTGGCCCATGCCTGTAGTTCCAGCTACTCGGAAGGCTGAGGAGGAAAGATCGCCTGAGCCCAACAGGTCGAGGCTGTGGTGTCCATGAGGGTGCCACTGCACTCCAGCCTAGGTGACAGAGTGAGACTTCAACAACAACAACAACAAAAAGTATTACATCGTCATTAAATATTTGCTAGAGAAGCCCAATCAAAGGGCATGAAACAGACCTAACCGCTTGCCGGGCAGAAAACACTGGCCCCTCTCTCTCGACTTGCCTCCTTTGCCCTGTCCCAGTTCCTCAGTTTTTACTCTAGTCCTCACCACCTCTCAATCCTTCCACTCCCTGGCACAATTTAGAATTAGGAAAGTCCCTACTCAAATCCTAATTCTAATATGTTGAAAATGAAAGGAGAAGAATCCTCAGTGTTGCCAAAACAGTGGATGAATAAAAAAATGTTCTAAGAGGCCTAAGTTGAAAATATAAATTCATGTCCCTACAAAGACACAGTTATATGTGTTGGTTAGGAACTACAGGGCTATTGATGCAGAGCTAAATTTCAGTTATGCTGTACACTAAACTCTGGGCTAGCCTAGAGACCAAATGACCATGTACAATATTATTTCCCTAGGATATTAGGCTCAGCAGTCCAAATAAGCACTTTGTAAAGCAAATAACTACTAGAACAATTGGTTTGTTAATTATGGACAGACTATGCTAAAGATCCCCTCCCTCCCTGGAATTTGAAATTCTTTCATTAATTTCTAAATTACAAGTGTAAGTAGGAAGACTTCTTACCAGGAAAAATAGATTCTAGATCAGAGGTTCTCATTTCTGCCCACACAGTAGAAGCACCTGGCAAAGTTTTAAAAAGTACTTTTTTAAAAGTACGAATTCCCTTGGCTCCATTCACGACCAATTGAAATCAGAATCTTCAATTGTGGTAGGATCTTCTCAACAATTTATTAAAGAAGCTATTCAGGAAAAGCTAATGTGCAGCCCAGGTTGAGAACCTTGTTTTAGACTGTGTTTTGACTTTAGTTACTTGACCTCAGGTAAATTCCAGGTTTTCTCACCTGTATAATGAAAGGTTTGAGGTTAATTATGCTTCTTTATAATCCTTGCAGGTTTTCCAAGCATTTGCAACTTCCATGAGTTAACTTTTGAATGTTTATTTGCTGTTTCTCTCTGCTTATCTGACAGTGTATAAATAATGAGGAAACAGTGATGAATTTGTAAAGATCTTTTAGTGACTCAGACAAAAGGAGGTGCAAGCAAAGGTCCAACTGAAAAGTATGTTTCTCACATACTGAGCTAGCTCCTGGGAAGGCTAAAAGTTACATATAAAATCAATGAATTTTATGGGCTTTTTTAGAGCTATGTTAAAATTTTTAAAAAGAGAAAAACCTCCATGCTATATTTCCCTCCCTCAGATATGTCGTTTCCTCATTCTAACAATGACTTTTTTGCATATGCTTCCATTAAAGTCATGACTGCAGAATAAGTTGATGATTTCAATAACACCCCCTCACTCAAGTCTTTTTACTGAATAGCTTGCTGAGCAATTTAACACACAGTCCCTCATTTCTATATTCTAGTGATGGCAATATAACCTTTGTCTTGCTTCAACCAATTTTTCCCTCAGTTAACACATCTTTCGAAATTTTAAAAAATGGTTATTTTTCATTTATTTGGCTTATAAAGTAAACCTAGAAGCCAGCAAATATTTTTTTAAAAAAGCAAATAAAGAAATATTCACCCATGCAGAAGAAAAGCGAACACAGGAGAATTGCTCGCTCCATTTTATAATATTATGGTACATTGTGTAGTCTTGTGTCAGTATTTATTATCAGTCATTTAGTTTATGACAGAGAATAACTTTTGATTACTGATGCTTGTAGTATTACTCACTCTGTCTTGGACTGTTTGAAGATCTGTATTTTTATTACAAAGTCCAATAAAAATAAAGTGAAAAACCCATAGGTCCCAAAACTGATTCTTGGCTTGTGCTGTATGTCACTCCTTTCCAATCTAAAAAGTATTTCCTTCTACTGTTAGTCTCTGTCTCTTGCTCATAAGCAAATTTATCTCCTAATGCCTCATTCTTTATTTTAGCCATTAATCTCCCATTGAGAACCTTACCAAATGCTTTCTGCAGATAAAAATATTTAATATCTACTAGATTTCCCCTATCCACAAAACCATTCAACATTGCTTAGAGGGAGAAATCAATCTTTTGTACCTGAATTCAAGTTTGCTGGTTTGACCCAAAATATTTTTCTCTAACTTCTTCAGGTCTTCTTAACAGAAAATAATAGAACCGTACAGCAAGAATCCTATTCTCCTTGCTAGGAGTTAAATTGTATCCCCCCAAAAAGATATTTTAAAATCCCACCCTCCAATACCTCAAAAATGTGACTTTATTTGGAAGCCAAAGGATGCTGCAGATGCAAGTAGTTAAGATAAGGTTAGTAAGGTGGGTCATTATATTACTGGTATCCTTATTAGAAGAGGAGAAGAGACACAGAAACACAGAGGGAAGATGGCCATGCAATGATGCAGGCAGAGACTGGAATGATACAGATAAAGCCAAGGAATGCTAAGCATTGCCAGCAAACACCAGAAGCTAGAAGAGGCAAGAAACATTCCCACAGGTTTTGGAGGGAACATAGCCCTGCTAACACTTTGATATTGGGCTTCTAGCTTCCAGAACCATGGGAATACATTTCTGTTGTTTTAAGCCATCCAGTTTATGGTACTTTGTTACAGCAGCCCAGGAAAGGAAGCCCCTTTCTTCCCCATTATTTCTGTATTTTAGGGCCCTATCTATACAATAAGCCCCCTACATAAAAACTTCAAGTTGCAAACTTTCAAAGATGTGAACATGTGCTTACAAATCCTATCACATAAGTTAGTTCACGTGTCTGGTGTACACTATCACATGCTGTACTGTAAGATTTAAAATATTTTCTTTATTTTTTGTGTTTGTTTTAATGTATTTTTGTGTGAAAAGTATTAAAAACAGTATAGTACTATATTTTATATATACATATATATATATATATATATAGAGAGAGAGAGAGAGAGAGAGAGAGAGACAGAGAGAGCCAATCGTGTTAGTTGGATACCTAGGCAAACTTTGCTGGACTTACAAATGTGCTCTCAGAACGAAACTCATTCATATGCAGGGGACTTACTGTACCAGAGTGTAATCTACACTGAAGTTTCTCAGACATATACTATAGAATGCTTTTATTTTCTACTGTGTTAATAACATTGACTGTGAAACAGAAGGCATCTCTGATTGCCGAATCTCACACATCCAATAGCACTCCATTAGGTTGCTGTTCAGCCTGTGCTCAGAACATTTCTCACCTCTTGATGAGGCACATCTAATTTCTGGATGACTTGGACTTCAACACAATTCTTTATTGTAATAGCCAGGCCAAAACCCATCTTCCCATAACTTTTCAAAGTTGGTCCCAGTCGTACTACCTTGGGTTAACAATGAAAAATCCTCTTTTTAAAGAAAAGTCCAACAAGTATTTGAACCTAATATTATAACCCAAATGATTTTTCTCTTCCAAAATTAGATGTTCACTTTCTTTCCAACCACTCTTCATGGAAAAGTTTCAATTTCCCTCATCCTGTGCTATGACTTCCCTCTGAATGTGCTCCCATATTATTTCCGTTCTCCTATACCCTTCCATCCTACCTAATCTGTTCCTCCATTCTCAGACTGCCCTCAGCTTTGACCTCCCTCCTACTCCATCAGGTGAAAAAGAGATAAATCACTTATATTGTCACTCCCTAACTGTTCTCTCAGCACCCTCAGAAAGGGAAATCTGGAAAAAAAAATCGAGAACTTTAGTTCAGAACTCAAGCAGCAGTTCTAAGCCATGACCCTGCTAATTTTCTAAGTGCATCATTACAGGAACATCAGCAAAGCAGGTAAACACACACCAACAGAGAGACACACACATACACACGAACCATGGAAGCTGCCTGGGAAGAGATCCTTCAGTTCTGGGCACCCTACCCTTTTATTTAAGCAAAGAGTAACTGTGGGTCTATCACAGGCAGGCACTGGCCTTGCTTTCATTTTTCCATTTCATGTTGATTACATGTCTACCACCTCCTACACTTCTGCAAACACTTTGCCTCTAGTGTCTTCCTTCTCTTTCCTCAATAGTAAAGTACAGTGCATTATAAAATCTAATAGGGATTCTAGAAACACATAACTGCCTCCAAAGGTTAAACATAGCTTATACATATCATCTGATGTACAGATCAACTGCAGGATGGAGAGCAGGATTGGGCAATAATAAAACCATGGACTTTGAAGTCAAGAGTCCTTCAGAATTCTGCAACTTAAAGTGTGGCCTTGGCCTAGTCACTTAACTTCTAAGGTTCAGGTTTTCATCTACTAAAAGATGATAATAAGAAACCTCTCCTACCTCCCTCTTTGAATTATTGTGAAAAGAATTTATAAACTATAAACTTCACGTGGTTTATTAATCTCTATTCATTTACTCATTCAATAAATATATACATCAAGCACCTACCTGGTGCAAAATACTGAGGAACACAATCCAGAATTCCAATTTCCCAGCATTTTAAGGATTCGCTTATAAATCAGTAACTATGTGGCACAGATACTAAAGATTAAACAAAAGATAAAGTGTTAGAAATTACAAAGGAATAAGAGAATCTCAGACATACGAACAAGTATCTAGTGGTCTAGCCTCTATGTCATATACCAGAGTTTCATTTAGAAAATAAAATCCCTTAATTTTTTTTTAATGGAAAAATACAGCCTAATTAAAAAAATTGTTTTTTATATACAATGTTTACAAATATATCTATTGATGCAACTGTACATATATGCCTGATACCTGAACCAGATAAAGATTTCCTAGGTACTTACTATGCATCAGGCAAGTTAAGTCTGGAGGAAGCAGTTCTGTACTTTTGGAATAAGTTGAGTTATATTTTTTTACCATCTCACATGATAAAATTGTATACAGACTCGTATATACCACATAACAAAACTAAGCTTATAAGCTTTTACTTTTTTCTTTTAATTCTAAGAAAACCAGCCATGAAGAAGCAAAGAAAACATTTTAAGCTTAAATATATGTCATATACTTACCCTTTCTTTAAAAGAATATGCATACACCAAAATGCACCATCAGTAATTCCTGCACTGCTGGGAAGCCAGAAAATATGATTAGATTACTTCTTTCTTCTGCAGAGCTCTTTGTTTACCACTCAACAAAGGATGTCAAGGGGGTTGGAGGAGAAAATTTTTCTGTAATTTTTCCTGGGAACCTGAATTTAAATCTACTCCATGGATGAGATAGCAAGTTAATTAGTATACACCCTTTAAGTGGTTTAATTTCCAGGGCTAGTTTAAGGAACTGTAAATAAATTTACACTTTAAATCCTTTAACTCTTAACCCAATACACATTTAAAGTCTTATGCTTTCTCTGGTGATGAACTTTCAGTTACAGCATATCTTTTCATAAATTAAATGCTTTTCCTATAAAAGGCAAGATCTTATTAAAAAAAAAAAAAAAAAACAGGTCGGAACACTACAGGAATCTAGGTCTGCCATGGGGATCAATAATTCTTGTATACTCTTTGTATACCAAGATTTACAGCCTAAGACGAAGGACTCAGTGTGACTTGTGACAATCTTTAGAAAAATACAACTACACTATCATTTACTCTATTTGATGCATATTTAATTTTTCAAAAGTATCTTTTTTAAATCGTAGATGTTAATTTGTTATTTTTCACTACATTTTTTCGTGTTTTGGTTTCCTTCAGTTATAGTAAGTTTCCCACTACTTTTCCCCCTTTATTTTATCTTTTAATGGCTTCCCTTATATTTTCTCTTATTTCTCTGCTTCATCTCATTGTTTCTGTATTCGGTATTGCTTTGATCTTATTGGGTTGAATTTCTAATGTTCCCTCCCCTGGTTCCTACCTTTCTCATTTTTGATTTCCCATACACTGTAAAATTCCAGCCAAGTTCAAAACTCATTTTGCATTCTTTCAAGGTCTGCTATTCTCAAGCCCCATATTTTTGTTAGTACTCTTCCCACAGATCTTCATCAGCAATTCAAACCTGATGACATTATGATTGCATCTTTAGTGCTTTTCTACTTCAACCTTATTTATCATGCCTGCATTATTTCCAAAGATAAGGTCTAGAATAACTTCAGAGCAGAGCTTGTTAGCTGTTGCATGTGTGTGTGAACAGTCCACCGCTACTGAAAGATAAAGCCACTTTTCTACATTCTGGCATTATTCTTAATGTGTGCATTTGCTGGGCTGAAATCCCTTAGCAGTAGATTGGCCTGCTTTACACTTCTCTTTCCCGTAAGCATGTTTCCCTATCTTACTTTCTATCACCTTGTTCTTGGATTGTTCGATGAAAAAAATATGGCTCTAGTTTTTCTTCCCTGATTATATTCCTTTCAAATTGTTTACTCCTACTTTACCTCCTCCTTTATTGTTACTTCTCTCATCACATTTCCACTAAAGTAAATGGAAGATTCATTTTTTTTTTTTACCAAAAAGCCAAAGCAAAAATTCTCCCTGTTTCTTCCTTGCCTCTAGAACCACCTGCAAATTCTTACAAGCCTTTAATATCCTCACAATGCTTTAAAACGTCGTGGCAATATAATCTCCTTATCACAATGTAAATTCTCTTTCTTCTTGTTCTATTAAATAAAAGTTTGTTCTCCAAAATAACATGTTTAAAGTCCATAAGGATGTGGCACATCTGGAAAGATGCAGCTAGATTTTCAAATTTCCCTTTGCCTCTTTTCACTTTTGCTTATTGCTTTTTTCTCTTTCTTTCATTATTTGTGTATTTGGAACTGTTTTCTTTGACTCTACTATATGCTAGACATGACAGTAATTACAGAGGAATAAAGCTAAGATGTAGTCGTTGGCTTTAGGGAAGCTCATAGTTTTGTAAAAAAAAAACACTAACAGATAAAACAATTGATGATGATACTATGTGACAAATACTAATGGTATTTACTACTGTCCTAGGAGCACAACAGTATGATCAAGTAATTAATTCTGACTCTACATGATCAATGGGAGGTTTGACAGAGTATGGAACTCTTGTTTACATCTTAAAAAATGACTAAGGGAAAAAGACAAGGCTATAACAGACAGAGGAAGTAATATAACAAGGACAGAAGTACCTGGAAAGTTTCCAAATATCAACAATGACCAAATGACAACAGCAAAAAGATCCTTTGACTGATGATGTTCTAATTTTACTATATAAGAGTACCTACTTCATAGGGCAGCTGTTAAGATTCAATGTAAATATGCATAAAGATCTTGAAATAGTCCATGGCACATAGTAAATGCTCAAGAAATTTTAGCTATTATATTGTTGTATTATAGATTACATAGTTTTCATCTAAAATATTTTTTTTTCTGACTTGTCTGTATAATTGTAGCTGCTGAGTAAGTGAGCTCCAGTTAAAAGATATTTTATTTGGATACATGTCTTAGGAGCAAATGTGGCTGCTATAGATAACAGAGTAAAAAAACTAGAAGAGATAAACACTGGCTGAGAAGTATACCATAAAAATACAATTAACTGGACCACATTTAATTGTAATTGTCAATCAGATTATTTTTATACCTTTCTTTTTGAAGACAGAGGCAAAAGCTAGCAAAACAAGTTCATAGCTAAGATTCATTGAATAATTCTACTAACATGGTAAGCTTTGGGATCAGTACAGAAAGAAATCTAGCTCAATATCATGTATCTCCTACAGTTATAACAAATAGTTTTACCTTTTAAGAGTCTAGAAATAAAAGATTTTATTACTAATTCCTTTCTGAGGTAAGATGGAATAGGAGGTATACTAACATTTTTTAATAACTTGCTAAGGACTTAATTTTAGTTAATAATGCATTCATATACCTTATTGCATTTTAATTGATAATCAGATTAATTTATTTGCTCAAGGTTATAAAATATGTAAGAAAGAAGAGCTCAAACATAAACTGAGTTTTTGCTTACAATGATGTATATAATGCCAGACTAATAATTATATATCTCGCATACTCTCTCTTCAAAAAATTATTTTTGCCATAATACAAATGGCTATCAAAATTATAAAATAAATATTATGACTGTAAATGATAAACCTTTCCTTGGAGATTTTAACTCTAAATTAATGGGACAATAAATGTGACCAGATCAGCCTCCCTGTTATAAATATCTATAAAACTGCACAAAATATTTTCAGGTATAGAAAATTGGCAGCTCAAGATACAGGCCCTAAATAATCCAGATGTACAAATTAGCAAATAAGAACTTGAAATCAGCTATTCTAAATATATTCAAGGACTTAAAGGAAACTATGCTTTCAACAAGTGAAAACAACAATTTTCATTTCTCTCACTAGAGAAATAAAAATTATTTTTTTAAAAAAATCAGGCCGGGCTCGATAACTCAGCCTGTAATCCCAGCACTTTGGGAAGCCAAGGCGAGGGGATTACCTGAGCCCGCGCGTTTGAGACCAACCCGGACAACATGGCAAAACCACATCTCTACAGTGAAATAAAAAATTAGCTAGGTATGTTAGCACGCGCCTGTAGTTCTGAGGAAGGCTGAGGAAGGATCACAGGAGCCCAGCAGGTGGATGCTGGAGTAGTCGTGAGCATGCCAACGCACTCCAGCTTGGGCAACAGAGTGAGACTCCAACTCAAAAACAACAACAACAAAAGAATCAAATGGAAGTTTTAAAACTCAAAAAGTACAGCAGCAAAAAATCTCACTGGATGGACTTAAAAGCATATTCGAGATAAAATATAACCACCAAAGAACTTGAAGAAAGATCTATGTAAATCATCAAATTGGGATAACAATGGAAGGAAAAAAGATTGAAAATAAACAGGACCTCAGTAATCTATGAGATAATATCAAGCAGCCTAACGTTCATGTACTTGGGGTCATAGAAGAAATGACAGAAAGAATGGGATAGAAAATTATTTGAAAAAATAGTTTTGAAAATGTCTTAAGTCAAAAGCATCAGCCTACACATCCAAGAAGCCCAGCAAACTCCAAGCAGGACAAAGACACAGAAAACCATGCTTAGGCCTATCAAGGTCAAATTATTTTTTTTAAAGGACAAAAAGAAATTATTGATTGACCATACCTAGAGTCAAATGAGACATTACATACACGGAAACAAGAAATGGTATAACACATCTAAAGGCTGAAACAAGAGTTAAACCGTGAACTCAGAACTCAATATTCAACAAACTATCCTTGAAACTTGGAGGTGAGATAAAGACATTTTCAGATTAACAAAACTGAAAGAATTCATTGTAAGCAGACTTGCACTGCAAAAAATATCCATGGAAGTTTTCCAGGTTGAATTATACAAGATGAAAACTCAGATTTACAGAAGAAAAAAAAAGAGATGGAAATAATATATGTATGGGAAAATATAAAGTACCAGCTTATCTTAGTTGTTTCTTCTTTTAATTTCCTTAAGAGACAAATGACTGTTTAAACAAACTGCATCACTGTAATATATGGTTTATATTGTATGTAGAAGAAGAATATTAAAATAACTCAAAGGACTAATGAAGATGTGAATGAAACTGTCATAATGTTCTTACATTTGTGACTTATGAAGTGTAAAATAAAATATTATTACTTCTAAGTAGATTGTGCTAAATCAAGGATGTGTACTGTAGTAGAGCAACCACTTAAAAATTACAAAGAAATTGTAGACAAAGTCAATAGAAGAAATAAAATAAAATGCTATAAAACAGTTGATGAAACCAAAAGGTAGCAAGAAAAGGGAAACAAAAAACAGATTAGAACAAACAGGAAAAAAATTACAAGATAATAGACTTAACTACTAACATATCAATTACATGAAATGTAAATGGACAAAATACTATAATTAAATATTCTAATTAAATACTCTAATTAAATATGTCATGATTAAAAAAAATACCTACAAGAGATATACTTTAAATATATAGCCACACATCGGTTGAAAATAAAGAATGGAAAAAAAGATATATCATGCAAATGGTTAAATGCAAAAAAGCTGATGTAGCTAGATTAATATTGATAAAGTGAACATTCAGACAAAGATTGCTACCAGAGATAAAGAGGGATATTTCATAATAATGAACGTGCTACTTCAACAGGTAAACATAACAACCCTTAAAGTATATACTTAATAAAAGAGCTCTAAAAAACTGACAGAAAAACTGAAAGACTCAAGGTATAATCATATTTGAAGATTTTAACACTTTCTCAGTAATAAAAATAACCAGTAGACCAAAACCAAAACAAAATTAGATCTGAAAAACACTACCAACCAATTTGATCTAACTGACATTTGTACTAATATCTGCAAATACACATTCTTTTAAGTGTGGACTTGAAACATATTCTTAAATATTACCACAAAATGAGTTATAAAATAACTCATTAATTTCAAAAGACCAAAGATTCTTACAATGGATATTCTCTGAGCAAAATAGAATTTTAAATTATATATCAAAAATAAGAGGACGGGCTCAGTGTTCAGCCTGTAATCCCAGCACTTTGGGAGGCCAAGGTAAGTGGATTGCCTGAGCCTGCGGGTTCGAGACCAGCCCAGGAAACTTGGCGAGACCATGTCTCTACAATAAATCAAAAATTAGCTGGGTGCGGTAGTGCCCGCCTGTAGTTCCAGTTACTTGGAAGGCAGAGGTGGAAGGATCGCCGGAATCCAGCAGGTCAACGCTGGGGTGGCTGTGAGTGCACTCCAGCCTTGGTGACAGAGTGAGACTCCAACTCAAAAAAAAGAAAGAAAAAAAATAGGATATCCAGAAAAGCACAAAAATATTTGAAAAGTTAAGATCTCATTCTAAATAGCAAGAGAAATCACAAGAGAAATTAGAAAGTATCTATAACTAAAAAACAATGAAAAAAAGAAAAGAAAGTTACTCTTTGAAAAGATTAGCAGTAGTAGCAAACTCATACCAAGACACTTTTTCTCAATGAAGAAAAGGAGTATAAGAAGAAGGAGAATAATAATAGGAAAGAAAATAAAAATAGCAACAAAAACAGGAAAGAAACAAAAATGATCAATATCAGAAATGAAGAATGAGCTATAATTATAAACCATACAGACATCAGACTAAGAGTATATTATAAATAATTTATGTGAATAAATTTAGCAACTTAATATACTTGCACAATGGAATACTTCTAAGCAAACTCCTTAACGTCTCACACAGTTATTATATTTAGTGAAGGCCAAAAATATAGCACAAAAGAGTACATTCTATGTGATTAGATGTTCTATAACTGACAAAGCTAACATGCAGCGATAAAATCAGATCAGTGGTGGCATCTGGGGCAGCAGGTGAGAAGAGTGGAATTAACTGTAAAGGGATACAAAGGACATTCTGGGATGATGAAAATGCTCTATTTCTTGATTGAAGTAGTGGTTACAGGCATATACAAACTATCAAACTCAATACCCTGTATACTTACTACCTGAATTTTACTGAATGCAAATTTAACTCACTGAAGTTGATTTTTAAAAAAATAAACTAATTTAAAAATCACAGAAGTAAGAAACAATTTAATTTAAATTTTTAGAAATTTTAAAGTTATTTTTGTTGAGGATTTTGTCACAGTCACACACAAAATTGGAACAAGGATATAAGAATATTTCAAAATTTTTAAAGTTCTTCTAAAATTACTTCAATTCTATTATATACCTTCTCAGCAGAATAGAAAGTATAAACGATGGGCCAAGAAGTGTGCTAGATCTTGCATGCATTATACTTCACAAAGACTGTGCCTTTCATTCGTGATTACATCTAGCATAGTACCTTGGGAAACAGCTGTGTTACAACTGAAACAGCAATAAAACTGGAGCCAGAACACCTGGGTTCAAATCATGATGTATGTGACCTATTCGGTTTGTGACCTTAAGCAAATCACTTAATCTCTGCTTTCAGTTCCAGAAATGACATAAAGATTAAGGAATAGTATTTAAAAGTATCTGGTAAGGATTCAACAACATATCTCAAAAATCATCCATCATGACTAAGTAGGCTTCATCCCTGGGACGCAAGGCTGGTTCAACATTCGCATGACAATAAATGTCATTAAATACATCAACAGACGTCAGAACAAAACCACATGATTGTATCATTAGATGCAGAAAAAGCTTTTGATAAAATCCAGCACCCCTTCCTGATAAAAACCCTCGAACACCTAGGCGTACCTGGAACATACCTCAAAATAGTAAAAGCCATCTACGAGAAACCCACAGCCAGCATTCTCCTAAACAGACAAAAATTGGAACCATTTCCCCTGAAAACTGGAATAAGACAAGGATGCCCACTCTCTCCCCTCCAGTTCAATGTAGTATTGGAAGTCCTAGCTGGAGCAATCAGAAAAGAGAAGGCTTTTAGGGGTATCCAAATAGGAAAAGAGGAAGTCAAGTTATCCCTCTTTGCTGATGACATGATTGTGTACCTTGAAAAACCAAGAGAATCTGTCAAAAGCCTCCTTGCACTGATAAAGGACTTTGGCAAAGTCTCAGGGTATAAAATAAAAGTGCAAAAGACAATTGCATTTCTTTACACCAATAATAAACAAACAGAAACCCAAATAAAAAACACAATGCCATTCACAATAGCCACAAAAAAAATGAAATACCTTGGCATCTTCCTAACCAGAGATGTGAAAGACCTTTACAATGAAAACCACAAAACACTGCTCAAAGAAATCAAGGATGACACAAACAAGTGGAGAAATATCCCATGCTCATGGATTGGAAGAATCAACATTATAAAGATGTCCATTCTACCTAAGACAATCTACAGATTTAATGCAATACCCATCAAATTACCAGCAACATTCTTCTCAGAGCTAGAAAAAACAGTACAGGAATTCATATGGAAACACAAATGACCAAGAATAGCCAGAACAATCTTCAGCAAAAAAAAAAAAAAAAAAACAACAACAACAACAACAAAAACAGGAGGTATCACACTGCCAGACTTCAAACTTTACTATAGAGCTACAATAATCAAAACAGCTTGGTATTGGTACAGGAACAGGCATATAGACCAATGGAATAGAATTGAGATTCCAGAAGCCAAACCTCAATTTCTCAACCAACTCATCTTCGACAAAGCCTCCACCACCCACCACTGGGGAGAGGAGAACCTATTCAGTAAATGGTGCTGGGAAAACTGGCTGACCACATGCAGAAGACTCAGACAAGACCCCTTATCTATCCTCATACACAAAAATTAACTCTAAATGGATCAGAGACCTAAATATAAAACCTCAAACCATAAGAACCTTAGAAAATGCGGGACACACCCTTATGGAAATTGGAACTGGCATCCAATTCCTGAACAAAACCCAAAACCCACAGGCCATAAGAGATAAGATAGACAAGTGGGACCTCATTAAACTGACAAGCTTCTGCAAAGCCAAGGAAACCATCAAGAGAGCAGGAGACAGCCCAGAGACTGGGAAAAAGTATTTGCCAACTCCAGGTCTGACAAAGGCTTAACATCTTGGATCTATGAGGAACTCAAACGTGCTGAAAAGAAAAAAACAAACAACCCATTACAAAGTGGGCAAAAGATATGAACAGACACTTCTCAAAGGAAGACATCTGAGCAGCCAACAGACACATGAAGAAATGTTCGACCTCACTAATCAAGGAGATGCAAATCAAACCACACTGAGATACCACCTAACTCCAGTCAGAATAGCAATTATCAATAACTCAAAACATAATAGTTGCTGGAGAGGGTGCGGTGAAAAGGGAACACATACAATGTTGGTGGGAGTGTAAACCAGTGCAACCTCTGTGGAAAACAGTGTGAGGATTCCTGAAAGCTCTAAATATCGAACTCCCATATGACCCCGCAATCCCCCTACTGGCAATATACCCTAAAGAACTCAAATCACTCTATGAAAAAGATACCTGCACAGGCATGTTTATTACAGCACTGTTCACAATAGCAAGAACCTGGAATCAACCATGCTGTCCATCAAAAGAAGACTGGATTAAAAAAATGTGGTATATATACACGATGGAATACTATGCAGCCATAAAAAAGAACAAGAATTTTGCAGCAACCTGGATGGAACTAGAGTCTATAATACTGAGTGACCTCTCACAGAAACAAAGATCTCAGTATCACATGTTCTCACTCATATAGTGGACCTTGAACATCTATCATAATACTATAAGAAAAGGATTGACAGGGTGGGAAACTATGGGGGGGAGGGGAAGGGAGGTGGGATTAACAGAAGTAAATATCTGTCAGGGGATAGGGAGACACCCCTTATCAACAAGGGTGTCTGAACAAAACATATTTGTATACCTAACCCTTAACTGTACCCCACAATACCAAAATAAAAAATATTGATTAATAAAAAAATAAAAAAGAAAAGTATCTGGTAAAACACACCACAAATACAGTTTTATTACTCATATTAAATGCTTAATAAATAATGATTAAATGAATAAATAAAGTAGATAAGTAACATGGACAGAGAAATAAGAAGACAGGAAGAGACAGAGGGAAAGCATGTTTCTGATCACATTTTATAACATAGAGGAGAGGGCTAGAGGATGGAACCGAAGTTTCCAAAGCATGATGACCTTATACCATATTCCTATCATGAGTAGTTCCCTGGGTAAGACAGGGTTTGCTCACCTCCCAGAAAGAATATAGCTTCATTGTGACCTGTATACACAGCCAGAGTAATAGAATGCCCCAAGACTGGCTCATATGAGACTGTAAGGAGTATCTCAGCCTCCTGTGCACAACCAGCAGTGTGGCTACCATAGAACATATACTACAAGTGGCTGCTATAAACTTTTACAAACTTTTACTTTGTTACCTGGGTTAACAATACCCTGACATAGCAAGGAGTATGAAAGAGAGGTTACTTGTCTACCAAAGACTCTAAGGGGGTTTACCCAGATTCCTAAGAGTTACAGTGAGTCTTCTACTCCTGTGAGCCTTTGAAATCCCAACATCACAGATGAACAACTGTTCAAAGTGTTCTTTTGCAGAAATCTTGCTCTAAATCTGACAACAAAGACAGATATTTTCTGTTAATAGACACAGCAGCAGTAACCACAGCAATAGCATCATTCATGCTTAGTAGGTTGATTTTTCAGTAGAGATCCAAGGAATGATCTATTAGGCCTGACAGAGTATTCAAAAAGTACATAAGAGTGTAAAAATCTAGAGGGAAACTACAATGAATGGCCTAGATTAAAGACTGGAGAAACGAAGAATCTTAATCCAAATATGGGGGTCCCTAGTATGGCACCTAGAAATTCAATACTCAATATAATATAGTATGATAAGTTATCTGATAGAGGATTTAACAGAATGCTTTGGGGGCACACACCAAGTGTTGAGGGAGGATGCAGTAACAGGGGAAATAGTCCTGAAAAGGGTGATACTTGTGCTAACCCAAAGATGTTAAGGAGTTATTTAGGCAAAAAGGCATTACAGACAGGAGAGCTCAGCATGAACAAATACCCAGAAGAGTTGGATGACACCACCTATAGGGAACTGCAAGTAATTCCTACACAGCTGGAGAATAAGGCATGAAGGGAAAATGAGATGGCAGAGGCACAGGTAGGATTTTAGGAAAGACCTTTTAGAAACTAAGAATTAGAACACTTACACATTACCCTGGAGATACAGGGAAGCCACTGAAGCATTTGAAGCAAGCAAAACACAATCAACATTTTTTAAAGATCAGTTTGGCAAAACTTTGGAGAAGAGAGGAGAGAGGGACAAAAGTTGAGACAGGGAAACTAGCTGAAATAATCTATGTGGAGGATGATGGTGGCCTAAGACAGCAGTACTCAAAATGGAGAGATGTATTAGAAACAGTAAACAGATCTTGAGAGAGCTCTCAACACTTGTTCACTGATTTTTGTAAAGGGGAGAAAAAGAAAGAATCAAGCATGACTTGTAAGTTTCAAGCTTGAATGTCTGGACGAATAGATCTGCTGCTTACAGAGAAAAAGAATAAGTAATTTACATTTGAGAATATATTTTTTAAAAGATTCCGCATTAAATTAAAAGAAAAATTACCACAAACAAAAGCAGAGACTGTCTCAGATAATACAGATGCACATCGCTGAGGAAAAAATAAAAAGCTTAAATTCACAAAGAATAAATCTGAGTTAAAGAAATTCCTGTCTAACATATGTTGATGAATGAATAATCAAAGAATAAAACAGAAGGCAATTCACTAACAAGAGAGCCATCTACTGCCTTATAGGAATAGTGCAGCAATGAAATGATGCCACAAAAAATGTGGAAGAAAGCCAAGAGTTTTTGACCACTTCACATTGCACATATATTTACAAAATAACTGATCTCTCCCACAAAAATTTCCAAATGGTTATTAGCACTTTTAATAATAGTTAAATGCTTTCACTTACTTATTTTTCCTAAAAACATCAATTCAATATAAAACATCATTTTAATATAAAATGCTTACCTGCCATCATGGCTATCATACTGGCTTTATAGACATTAGTAAGAGATCCAAGTTCTCCTGTTGCTAATATGGTTTTGAGATGAGCCTCCCCACAGGCCTTGCGAAACTGACGAATCTCATCATACAGGGCTGAGGAAGAAAATAATTGAGGCAGTTACAAAGCAGGCAAGTGATAACATAACTTGGCAGCCATTTAGAGCTAGTAGAACCCATTTCACATTTAGGAAACATAAAACATTTGTCACTTTCTAAAAATCACCCCAATTTAATATTGCCTAGAGCATTCTGTTGCAGTTCACATGCTGTTGTAAGGAATGCTTAGTTTGCTACCATGAAACTGCTTCTAAGCTCTGGCCCGAGGTCCAGAGTCATGGAGTTTTTCAAACATCATTATAATGACATGCAAATTATAAATAATTTCTACCTTTTCTGTATGATGGTTATTTATAAGAAAAAACAAATTTACCTACCATACATACAGTGGTATACCACTCTGCAAAATAATGGGAAAAAATTTCCAGATCCTTATTAATTCTTCCCTTCACACATAACAGGTTCTTTGGGTGAAATATAAAGCAGTCCTTTCCTGAGAGCTCTGCTACTGACAATAAAGATATAACAGGTTGTCTCACTAACTGCCAGAGTGTATGTCTATATAGCTGACTAAAAAGTGTTGAGCCTGGCCAGGTAGTGTTGGATATATATACACAAAGCCATCTGTAAAGAGGCTCTGAGATGCTGCCTTGAATCTACTAACCCTTGAGTTCTTGACCCCAGAATGACATCTGGCTTTCTAGAATTCCACATAGCACCCAGATTCACTTCATATTTCATAATCAATGTAACATTTTTATATTAAAGGACTTTAGTACATAAATAATATAACCAATATAATGGGTATTAAATGTTTTGAAAAATTATCTAGGTCTTTTGTCAATTACACCAGTGGATTTGGACTTTTATCCTGTATCAGACGTGCTACTCTCATTTCTTGAACTCGGGCTATTCTCATGCTATCAGGAGAAAGGCTTTTTCTTTCCTTTGTATGTGTGTCTTTCATAGGAGACAGTTTCATAAGCACATGGACTAAACTGAGCAGGAGGGAAATATTCATAATATGGGTTAGCATAAGCACTTTTTAACAAACTTAGTTTGAACAAAACTTGCCTTCCCAATCCTACAATACCTGAACTTAACTTGAAGCTTGAAAGTAAAAGTCGAATACAAATGAAAACAAGTATTCTATTCTAAGATCCTTGGTAAGTTTAGAATCTGCCAAGAGAAAGTTTAGAATCTGCCCACAGAAAGTTCTTCAAGAAAGGATTGACTATTTTCATAAATTCTTAATAACAGGCAATTTTGAGTACTTGAGATGCCATACTACCTACCTTACTTACCCTGCCCATCTACCTAACCTGGGAGAAAATCATCTTAATTATACTTCCAATGTGACAAACTGTGTAAGAATATTAGAAACAGTAATAGACTATGTAGTAATAACAATTTATATTATTTTAACTGAATAAGTCTTGGATAGAATGACAGTTCTCCAGTTACTGAATCTAAACCACAAAATTGTTCTCTGAGAAAAGGAACAAGGAAACCTCCTGATATAAACATTCAAGAATGCTAATACAAAGTTAACTTATTAGTTAATGATTTTTCTTCTTCCACAATACAGTACTACCATTAAAGGCAGGTTTTAGAGCCGGACAAACGTGGATTTAAGACCCAGTCAAAAGGGATTGGCAGTAGTAGGAAACTGCCAGGGGAGTGGGGGTGGGATTGGCAGTTGAGGGAAACTGCTAGGGGAGGGATGGGCACACCTCATCAACAAGGGTACCTATCAGCCGGGCTTGATGGTTCAGCCTGTAATCCTGCGCCCTTGGGAGGCTGAGGTGAATGGATTGCCTGAGCCGGCGGGTTTGAGACCCACCTGGGCAGGCAAGACCTCATCTCTACAATAAATCAAAAAATTAGCCGGGCATGATAGCGCGCACCTGTAGTTTCAGCTACTTGGAAGGCTGAGGCGGAAGGATCGCCGGAGCCCAGCGGGTCGAGGCTGCGGTGGCTGGGAGGGGCCACTGCACTCCAGTCTGGGTGACAGAGTGAGACTCCCAACTCAAAAAAAAAAAACAAAAAAAAAACCCAAGGGTACCTACATAACCAACGGTTGTATGCCTAACCCTAAATTGTACACCACATCTTTAAAATAAATAAAATTAATTAAAACCAACTCTATCACTTCCTGTGGGGCCTCAGGCAAGCTGTCTCTCTCAGCCCCAGTTCTGCCTTAGAATGTCAATAATAATATTTACTTTATAAGGTAATGATGAGGATTAAAAGAGATATAAATAAACTACTTTGCATACTGTCTGACATATTATAAGCACTCAAAAAGCTTGATCATTATTATTAAGTTCAGAATTCTAGTAAAATGAGTTTTCATTAAGTGTTATGTGATAAAAATTGTATCTAATTTCATGGTCTGACCCAAATCCTTGTACTGAACTGAAATTTTGTATGGATTAGTGCTTACACTCTGTGAGCCATCAGATAAGCCTTGAAAATATTTTATTACAGCATTTGTTAAAGGGAACTTGAGCTTGTAAATCAAGTTCTTAAAACACTGATCACAACCTTATTTATGAACAAAACCACTATGCTTTCCTAAAAAGTACTACCTTTGATACCCAGTGAATGAATTTCTTTAAATACCATTACAATTTGCCAGAAAAACCAGATGTATTTTATGTCTCAGCCAGTTACCAATCATTTGGAAGTTAGGCTCTTTAATCCATGATCCAAACAGAATGAACCAAAAGTAGTCACTTAGAGATTAACAAGATACAACAAATATGCAACCAGTGTCTTCTGATTCTTTAACTGCCAATTTCTTAAATATTTTATTGGCCTATTTCAACACAGAACAGGATCAAGTTTTTCTGAGAAGTATTTTAATCTTTAAGTTTCAACATTTAGAAAGTTCTCATTTGTTTCAGTTACCACCCTGACCAGAATAATTAAATCAAAACATACAACCAATCTGGCCTTTTCTGAATGTTACCTGGGCTACATCAAGTGATTGCTTCTACTCAAGCCTTTGAATCCTACAGAGTGATGCAAAGATGAAATAGTTAAACTTTTAAAAAAAATATTGCAGCATCAGCAATAGCAGCAGATCCAAAAGCCCAGTGGCCCAGTGGCCCAGTGGCCAGCCACCAGCCAACAGTATGGTACTCCTGATGACCAGTGACAGCAGCACTGGCAATGATCCTGTGAACAAACTCTTCCCATGGTACAATCTGCCTGTACTCTGCTCCCCAGTCTATCACAGTCCTGCTTGCTTAGCAAACCTAGATCTCTAAGCTTGCTATTTATTCAGTAAGCCACTTTATGTCTTCCCAATAAATCCTCTTCCAGCTTAGCCTAATCACAACTAGCTTCAGCAGTTTCAACTCATAAATATGTCCTGAGGAACTATAATGTAGTGGACAACATATAGGTTCCCCCAACCACCTGAGTTCATACCTCATCTCTGCCCTTTATTTGTTGATCTCTACCCCTTATTTGTTGGTTTGGGCATGTTACTTAACTCTTAACCTTTATCCCAGCTCCCACATTAATAGAATGGAAATAATAGTAGTATGTATACCTCATGGAGTTATTCTGAGTATTAAATAGGTTCATACACATAAACTGGTAAGGACAATATCTAGCACACACTAATGCTCAAGGAATACCAGTTCCAGTTTCCTAAGTATTGGAAGGGCGGTGACCATGGTGTTACTATTACTGGTCAGTGCTTATCAGGCTAAGAGTAGGAAAGAACTTAAAAAGCAGAGGATAGCCAGGCTCAGTGGCTCAGCCTGTAATCCCGTGCCTTTGGGAGGCAGAGGTGAGTGGACTGCCTGAGTCCGCGGGTTCGAGCCCCCCCAGGACAACTTGGTGAGACCTCATCTCTACAATAAATAAAAAATTAGCTGGGCATGGTAGCGCACGCCTGTAGTTCCAGCTACTTGGAAGGCTGAGGCAGAACAATCGCCATCGCCCAGCAGGTGAGGCTGCAGTGGCCGGGAGCAGCCACTGCACTCCAGTCTGGGCAACAGGGTGAGACTCCAACTCAAAAAAAAAAAAAAAAAAAAACAACAGAGGATACCATGATCTAAGTTTCTTAAAGAACATAAAATAAAACCTCTTTGGGGCACCAGAAAAGCAGTTGAGGGGGGAGGAAGTTTACTTAAATTACAAACAAGTTTGTTTTTAAACATGGAGTCCACACTCCTTTGAATAGTACAGACTCTTGAGATACTACTGTTTTTGATACTTGCCAGTTATGTAAAAATTTAGAAATTATTCAGTTTCTCCAAGCCTAATTACTTAGGGAGGCTCAGTGTGCTCACATATTTTTGTGTAGATTTAATAATACATGTAGCTAAAATAGAATCAGGCATTTAGTAGATGTCTAATCATTCAATACTAGCTTCCCATATTTGTCCTTATATATTCCCAGAAATTTTAAAATAACTTTAAAGAACAAAACAAAGCAATTGTTGACCTAATACCAATGAAAGCACAATTAGAATTTGCATATCTCACAAATGTGAAAAAATAGACTGCTCCACTCCAACACAAGCCATGAAAACCACAAAGAAGCAGTATTAGTGTTTAGGTAGTTTTGAATACTTTGACGATACAATGATAGATACCTTGGAATCTAGATAGATGATATCAAAGTGACTTGATAGCTGAAATGTAACCCAGTCAATCTCAAATTATGTCCTTTAACAAACTCAGTTAACACTTTCTTTTCAATATAAATGAGCAAAACAATGGGAAAACGAATGGGTAGATTTTCCCCTATGTTAGAAGGAAAAGACAGCGGTAGGGTGTGGATTTTTAAAACTGTTGCTAGACTACACATGCAGAGGAAATTACAAGTGAAGTAATAAGTTCCAGAGATCTCCTTTCTAAAAAATTCTTCACGAGGAATAATAGCTAAAAAGAATGAGAAATAGCCTAAGTTTTCAAAGTTTCTTCCTTCAAAAACGCTCATAGTGTTTTCTACCTAGCACTTAGTCATCTTTTGTGAGAGAGTGGGCAGTTGCCTCCACATTTCAGATGTAAAAAGCGAAATGTGGAGAGATAACTGGCTTGTCCAAAATCTTATCTTGAAGTCAGTGATAGAGCATAGAGGAGAATTCACTTCTTCAGACCTGAAATAAAATTTTATTTCTTTAAACTTTTCTGCCTCCATCTCAGCACAAGCACCTGCATGCACATATCCTATAATTAAAATGTATGTTCAAGAAAATAAAAGTTGAAGTGCTTCAAGTAATGGAGTAAACAAACCTAGAACCTAAAGGGATGTCCACTTCTACCTAGTTCAAACTACTCACTTCACAGACAAGAGTTATAATTCTAGAAGCTGGTTTTCATTCTTTTAGGGAAAAAAGGTTGCATAGAATGAAGAGTTCCAAGGTAATCCAAAAACATAAAGCACTTAATTTTGTATAATTTAATATACTAAAAATAATCTAGAAATTGCTGTATTAGCCTTCCACATGGCAACACAACAAAGGCCTGGTGTTGTAGTAGAGTTCCCATACTTGAATAAGGAGTTTCCAGTCCTTGCTCAGCCACTGATTAGCTATGTTACTATAGAAAGTTACTGAATCTCTCCAAACTTCATTTTTCTCCTCTAGATTAGATTGAAGAGGTTTACTTTCACAGTTCAAACACTTGTCAAAATCTGGGAAAGAATATAAACATAATTATTCAAATGATTAAGAACGTAGTCAATTATTTTTCTTCAGATCTAACTTTGACAATAAGCACATGTAAAATGAAGATAAACTCTAATTTACTCTAAAAGTTTATGCTGTTATAACTAAGGCCAAATAGCCTCTTGTTAGTGATTTAGAAGGACAATTGTGAACTCTATCTTTGGAAGTTCTCAGTCACAAATAGGAAGGGGAAGCAGGGGTCCTCTTAGCCACACACTGCCATGAAGGTAGAGAGAAATTGGCCCTGTCATGTCACCAGGGCCTGAGGAAACTTTTGGCACAAGTGCTGCCAGATTTGCGGGGGAGGGTGAGAAGGCACGGTGAGGAGGGACTTGTAGTCAGTTCTGCCAGGGAAGGTGAGGGACACCCTCACCAGTGAGGGCTGGGAATTCTGGGGGTCGGAGAGGACTTGGCAAGTTCAGCCAATGGTACTGAGTCAGGAAGACAACCCTCAGGGTTTGTCTCAGAGAGTATTGGTCAAAAAGATGAACATAATGAAGATAATAAGAGAAAGATTTCTCACTGACAAGAGAGAAGGGTATAAATATGGAAAGGGGGAAGGTGAGAATAAACAATGGAATGTTGGATTGTAATAGATGTCTTCAATGTGAATTCATGTGTCCTAAGGTAGATAGATAGCTAGATAGATAGATAGATAGATAGATAGATAGATAGACAGATGATAGACAAGATAGAGAAAAAGATACAGATCATGTGTGCTTATATGTGTGTGCTGTGTATATGCATATATTCATGTATTTCCTTGATCTGTCTACTGAGAGGGCCTAGAAACAATAACATCCAAATATCAACAAGTATGCCTAGCATCCAGATCTTGGTTTCTAAATACAATTCATCATTAAAAGGAACCAAAGTTCCTTAGAGAAATGGCTGATTCCAGGGCTGGGGTAGGAAAAGTCAAAGATATGCCTGAAATGTCTATTACAAGAAAGCAAGGAAGTTCTCAAAGAATGATGGTAACATCAAAAGGACACAGGATTCAGCTTGAAGCAGCTACCACTAGCCTGGGATAATCTGAGTATTTATGAAGTGTTACAAATAGGATAAAAGAAGGGAGGGAGGAAGGGAAGTTATTGCCAACTAATACATATAGGAAAAAACGATGGAATTAGAAAAAATCACCATTTGGCAACTGAAAAATTATCAGTGAATGCTAAAATAGTGAATAAAAGTTAGATGAGGAGCAGGATATTAATATAGTCTCAAAATATCTCCATTCATAATCTGTATTAATTACTTATTAAAATGCAAAATACTTATTAATTTTACAATGGAGAAACTTGGCAGAAACTATCTTAGCCAAGAAAAAAGTAACATCATCAATAATGGGACAAATTAACATCCTGTTACTACTGAAATAATGTACTGGGAAGAACAGAGCAAAACTGTGTTATGCCTGCCAGAAGTGCATAACCTGAATCCAATCATAAGAAAATACCAACTAAACCCAAACTGAAGCATGTTTTACAAAATAATGGGCCTATAATCTTCAAAGACAAAGAAAGACTGAGGGCTGTTCCAAACTGAAGAATACTAAAGGAACATGAAACAGTTGATCCTAGACCTAACTATTGGGACAATCTACAAAATTGGAACAATCTGAGGATTTAATGGCAGTATAGTATCAATGTGAATTTCCTGATTTTTTTCGGTATACTGTGGTTTGATACAAGAGTGTCCCTGTTTTGGCTGGGCATGGTAGCTCACATCTGTAATCTCAGTACTTTGGGAGGCCAAGGTAGGAGGATTGCTTGAACCCAGGAGCTCAAGACCAGCCCAGGGAACATAGTGAGACCTCATCTCTACAAAAACATTCAAAAAATTACCTGGGTGTGATGGCATGCACCTATAGTCCCTGTTACTTGCAAGACTGAGACGGAAGAATAACCTGAGCCCAGAAGATATAGGTTGCAATAAGCTGTGGTCGTGCCACTGCACTCCAGCCGGGGCAACACAGTGAGACCCCAACTTAAAAAAAAAAAAAAGTCCCTGTTTTTAGGAAATGCACACTGAACCACTGAAAGGAAATGGATCAACAGGTCTGCAAATTCACCTCAAATAGTTCAGGAAAAAATATATATATATACATAATATATATAAATATATATACATAATTTATATATGTACACACAGAAAGAATAAGGAAAAAAGTAAATGGGTAGAATTTTATAATTAGGATATCTGAGTGATGAGTAAACTGGTTATGTGTACTAATTTTGAAACTTTTCAATAAGTTAAGATTATTCAAAAATAAAAGTTAAAAAGATATGTTTGATATATATTTGTTGTAACTTGTTTAGCATCCAGATATTTTTCATATGGGAAGGCTTTTCAGATTTTGAACCACTCTTCTTAAAACTAAAAATAATGTGATTATACATGGTACATACTATTTTGTAGTATGCTCAGTATATAATCAACACCTTTCCATATTAATAAATAGAGGTCTATAAACACAATCTTAATAGTCACAAAAATCTTCCATCACATGAACATAAAAATTATCCAATCATCTTTTAACAGATTTTTAACAGATTTTTGCTGTTAAAAATAATACTTCAGTAAGTAATCTTATAGTTAAATCTGCAAACATCATGATCTTATTTCCTAAAGGCTTTATTACTTTTTCTGCTTGCATATTCACATGTAATACATGTTCATTGTTAAAAATATCAAACATTACGAAAATTGAAATTTTCTTATTAAAAAAAGAAAACAATTCTTGCCACGTACAAGAAAAATAATAATTTGGAAGACTATTATATAAAACATGCCTGACAAATGAAAATGGAATTCCAACACCACAACTGTGAATTAATCAGAATAATGCAAAATTTAACAAAACACATATACCAGGAGAGTGGCTGCCATAGTGATGTCACATTAAAAACCTATTAATAAATGTTTTGACTTATAATGAGGTTTTCAGGAGTAGTGAAAGTGGGTATAGAAGTCCAGGATATATTACACTGTAGATGCTTAATCAATATAGAGGCACAGCTAGCAGAGGCATTGTCTCCTGTCTGTCCCCCCATAACCCTCCTACTACTGCCACACTGATAAGAAGTGGAGGTCATAACCTGGCCTCTGTCTGTCATTTCCAGCTGAAAAACAAGTGAGGTGGTGTCAATAGAGTGCTCAGTGACAGGAATCTGAGAACTCAGCCATACTGGGAAAGGCCCATGTGCACCAGAGAGTAGATCCAAGGTGCAGAAAGGGAGTAAAGAGGTCATACTGTGTCTGAAACAGCATCCAAAACAGGTTAACAAGTGGCAAGGCAGACATCCCCACAAACCAGCTGAAATTCACATCTATAGCATTTTACTTTTCTCTGTTTAAAATTAACTTGTTTCTCTTAGGTTCCACCTAAAAGGAAAGTATATTCTTAATTGTGAAGCAGCTGGTAATCTGTTTTCTAGAAAAGCACTGCTCTAGACATAGAAGACTATTTTAGTAAAGCTTTCATGTATAGAATTATGATTTAAATAAAAATGCAAATGTTTAAAGACTATGTTTCCTATCTAAAAGTCATAAAGTAGATTTCATTTTATATTTCATGCTATTCGAAGGCACTTAAAAAATAATTGTTAACGAACAAATCTAAGCAATTATTTTTAAGTATCCGAAAGATGTTCAACATTGCAAAAGAATGGCCTGAAAATAACTCTTAGATAATTATATGTACAGTAAAACGCTTAATATAAAATTGTACAACAATCTTTTAAACTAAAAAAGTTGCAATATGTTCAAGAACGCAGTTTCATCCACCAAAACAACTAATTAATCTTGTAAGACTAAAACAGAGATGAGCTAAAAAACCAGATAATAAAAAACCTACTAGAGTTAAAATACACACTTTTTTGTCAGTAGTATTTACAGTTTTAAAAATCTATAGCATTAACACACACGCGCGCGCGCACACACACACACACACACACACACACACACACGCACAAAAGCATACAGTTGTTATAAGTATCTCCAAAACTTCTCTGTTATAAACAATTCCCAAAACAGAGAAACCACAGATTATGGATCATGTCTATAGAATTAGAGATTACGTTCCTAAAAAGGCATTATGATTAACAACGCTATTAAAGAAAAAAATACCAATTTATTTTCAGAGAAGTTTTTTCTACCATCCATCTTGTATAAAAATAGGAAAAATAGATTACTACCCAGATTCACACTTAAGATCTATTTCATACAAGAGAATGAAAGACATTGTGGCTTTGGTCCTGATATTTCATTCTCCAATTCTAAAACTCTTGATAGTCATGAGATATGTACTCCAAAAACCAAGTCTAGGAGAGCAACTCAGGGGTGAACAATTTAAGGAGATGAAAAGTACATGAGGCTGTGGATACAGAAGACAGGCAATACTTCCAATTTTTCCATTGACCGTAGGATGCTGCAAGAGATCTGAGACAATCTTAGCCACCTTTGGAGTCATGTCTGCTGGTGCCCAGTATGGAATGAGTCTCCCAAAACTCATAAAGCCAGTTCTAGGTCTTGGTCTCAAGGAGCTAGATTCCTGAACAAGTGAGAAGCTGATAGCATTGCCCTTTCACTGGCAAATATATTAGGTAAATATATGCAATAGAGAGAGGTCATAAAAAAAGTAAGAAGAATACCTCTGTATATTTACAGAGCATGAAAAGTATTTAATTTTTAAAACTTGCCCAATAAGATTTATGAAATGATGAGCCATTTCTGTGGCTGAATGCTTTCTTCAAAGAACTGTTTAAGGAATGCAATGTTGATATCAACTTCAATATTACCATAAAGAAATTTTGTATTACATGTACTAACCATAGGAATAATATTCACTAGAAATGAAAACACCAAACGTAAAATCACAGATCATTATAGCTTTAAAGGGGTATAAAAATCATTATGTCCTATCCCCTCATTTATAGCTTTTCTAAATGAAGCAGAGAGAAGTGAAGTGTTTACTCAAGGACTAGATGTAAATTATCAAAATCACAAAGACCAAAATCCAAGTTTTTAGAGTTCTACTTCATTCATTTCACACACATGCTATGTGGTTACTCTCCTTGGCAACAGACCATTATCAAGAGGAGGAGGAGGAGGAAAAGGAGGAGGCAACTTTTCAGCAGCCATGGAGGGCTTCATCTGGGGCAAGCAACAGGATGATCATTTTGTAGACATTATCTAATTTCATCCCTATTGCAATCCTGTGAAGTAGGTATCATTATCCCTATTTTACATAGAAGGAACAGAAGGCACAGAGAATAACCTGTCCAAGAGTAAATAGCTACTAATGGTAGGGCCAAGATTCCAAACTAGGTCTGTCTAATGCAAAGACTCTGCTCTCAACTCTTCTCTGGGACTGACTGTGACTCCAGCGATGATTGTCTGGCCTGGCTAGTGGCATGGATGTTTCCCCTAACTGCTATCTTCATCACAGAACATACAGCTCACCCAGCCCACCCAGGGACAGAAAAATTCTTTTTTCATGAACATAGAAGGAGATGCATTTCTTGGCTAAATTTACTACAATAACACTTTATTCAACAAACCTCCTGTTTACAGCAAACTGCAAATCTGGGCTAAATGAATGGACGTACATGAGAAATACAATGTGTACTAATTAATCAGTAAGCACATTCAACAATGCTTCAGTTATCCAGCACTTGAACTATATGGAACCAAGAACTAGAAGATTCTGTGAGGAGAGGCGCTAGGACAAAAAATCTGAAAATGTGTGTCAGGTGATTCTGAGACCCAACACTATATTCCACATCCTATCCAGTTAAAACTACTATCCTGTGTGATAAATGAGTTGTCTATATTTCTATGTCCAGATGGACAGGAGTGAGGGAAGTACCGGCAGGGAAGGGCAGTGTGCCATCACGAGCACAACATGATCTGACAGTAAAAAGCTTCACGGCTGCAGACCAGGCAAAAAGACAATAATAAATAAAAAGACAAATAAATCAAAAAGTCCAACAGTCTGGACTGTTAGGATAAATCATCTCGAAGATCCCAGTGGCGCCTGAAAACATCACTGTAGTCCAAGATAACACAACTGGTAAGAAAACAGTTTTGAATAATTAAGAGAAAAGTAGTGACAGAGTGAGACTCTGACTCAAAAAAGAAAACATATTTTTAACTGCTGCTAAAATAACATACATTTTTCAAATAAATGTTTCATTTATATGACCATATCATTTTGACCATAAAAAAAGTTGTATTTAACTGAAATGATTAATAAACTCAGGGAAACATAAGTGCTTTTAGTAAATTTCTTTCTAAAATAGATTTCTCTGATTTTTCTCAAATTTACTGATTATTCTTGAATGCCTGCTTACATGAAAAAAAGTATGAAGTTCCGGAGTCAGGTAGCTTCGGGTTCTAGTGCTCAGGAGGTTTGGTAGTCTTCAACATTAGAAAGGTAACTAAAATTGGTAAGGAAATAAAGTTACCAAGGGAAAGTGTACAGAGGCTGGGAAGAAGTCAACCTGGGACAGAACCTGAGGACCCCTGACAGTTCAGGAATGACAGAAGAGGTAGAGGAGCTTGCAAATGAGAAGCAAGAGTAATTGGAAACATAAAGGAAAATCTCAAGGATGTAGTCACCAAAGCTATGACAAGAGAGAATATCCAGATGGAAGAAACAGTCTGCTGTGTTACATGTTGCTGAACCATAAAGTTAAATAAACAACTGAGGAGTAAGCCTGGGCATAGTGAAATAAGAGGTCATTAATGTCTTAGTTTGATCTTGTCAAGACAAACAAATACATACGACTCAACAATTTTAGTCATGAAGAGGAGAAAAGAAAGGAAGATTTGGCAGGGAACAAAGAAGAATGTTGGCATGTGGGTTCCTTTTTAAATGTCTAAATGCTTAAGGGGAGTGAGCTAGTAGAAAAAGGGAAGATATGAGAGGAAACAAAAAGGACAACTGGAGTAAGACTTCCAAAAATGCATGAGATGAGAGCGAGACACAGTAGAGGGACTGAACTTGGAAGGAAGGAGAAAAGGAGGGATCAAAGAGTAGACCTGATGTAAGGACCTTGAGGAAGTTCCTGTCTGACAGCTTTATTTCTTCTGAGAAGTAGCAGGTAGGTCATTCAAGAGGGAGGCAGAGTTTCGGGAAAGTAGAGGTTTTAAATGGTCACCAAAGAGAAACCAAGGAGAGGTATACGAATCTTCTCGAGTTCATACCCTAAACTGTGGACCCATTTCCATAAGAAATGGCTAGGACATACTCTGAATGGCCAGGTTTAAAGGGGGATTCTTTCTATTGTGCTTTACCAAGTGTCCTACAAACCTCAGTTCTCGAGGGAAAGGGCCCTGGATTTAAAAATGCAATAGCCTGATAGACATCTCCATCAACAAACTCTAAGAAAATTAATTTAGTCTCATATTTTAGTAAATAGCTAATATTAAAACATGACACTGAAAAATACAACATGTAATCAAATTGAGAATCGAAATTAAGACAAAATACTATAGTGAATAACATCCCAAGTCTTTTCAGATTTCTATTTGGAATTACATTTCTAGTATTAAATGTTCCTTTTCAATTTGTTTTGGGTCAAGAGGTTATTAACACTATAAAAAAGAGTTAATAGAAAAGTAGAGTCCAGGACAAAGACATGTTATTATATTTTGCATAAAATGCTTGTTATTGGGAAATTATCAGCTCTTAAAAACAATCACTCCTCATTCATTAAGGAATGGACAGTCAATTATATCAAAACTCATCTCCTATTATATTTTATTTTCCAATTTGTAGTATAATAGAAACTATATTTCTATATCTACAACTGCTTAATAAAAGCACAAGTTATAAACTATATTTCCATATCTACAATTGTTTAACAAAAGATATAAAGAACATACAGATTTTTATCAACTAAATCATATTAAATTTATTTGCAGATATGTTTTAAATATTATATTTACTCACTTTTTCCTCTTATTCTCCTTAAATCTTAACTGAAATCCATGACTAAAAGCAGATAAACAAAACTCATACTTAGGGACAGGTATAACTATTTAAAATAAGCCTTTTAAGAATGACTGTAATTGGCCATAAAACCCATAGACAATAATAAGAAAAGGAACACAAATTAAAAGTACTAAAAGGCCGGGCTCAGTGGCTCAGCCCGTAATCCCAGCACTTTGGGAGGCCGAGGTGAGTGGATTGCCTAAGCCCATAGGTTCAAGACCTGCCTGGGCAACTTGGCGAGACCTCATCTCTACAATAAATCAAAAATTAGCAGAGTTTGGTAGCGCATGCCTGTAGTTCCAGTTATTGGAAGGCTGAGGTGGAAGGATCACTGGAGCCCAGGAGGTAAAGGCTGAGCTGGCCGGGAGCGGCCACTGCACTCCAGTCTGGGTGATAGAGCGAGACTCCAACTCAAAAAAAAAAAAGTACTAAAAGATATTTGTGAATTGTCAAGAATTTAAACCTGGCAAGAATTATAAACGTTAATGAACATTAATGGAGGTAGGGGAAGTAAGACAATGGGAATAGGACAATACAGGAATGTAGCTAATACGCCAAGCTAAAAACTACATTTTCCAGCTTCACTTGCAGCCAAGTATGGTCATGTAACCCAGTTCAGCCAATGAGACTGTAATAAGCAAAGGTGGTGTGTGAGGCTTGACGAGATAAGCCCTTCTTTCCTATCATCTAGAACATAAATGCAAAGACCAGAGAGTCAGAAGCCATCTCAGACAATGAGGTGCCCTCAAGCTTGATGGTAGAAGCCACATGCTTTGAAACTAGAAGATAAAGTAGCCCAGGTGTAGGAGTCCCGCTCCTACAAGGGTTGGGGATCTCTGGCTGGTGTGACAGCGTTGGCGATTTACGAAATAGAGAAGAAGCTAGAGAGAAAGAAAGAGACTGGACTCCTGTTTAGTGCAGAAGTCGTTTATTGGGAATTACAATGGGTCTTTTATCCCCATATTTTGCACAGTTAGTCTCACATGTCTTTCACTTGAACACAAAGCCAGGTGCGTGAGGGGCGTCCCCCAACCACCAGATGTTTTCTTAGGTATGAGGAAGGACAAACCCCAAATTGTCTTACTGTTCCCTATGCTTGGTTAATGTTCCTCAAAAGCAGTGCAACAATCCCTACTAGCATCATGATGTTCTAATAATCAATAACTTCTAAAGCTTATGCGTACACAATACCTATGATGACTAACTTAAATCCTATTACCTTTCTATTCTATGCTAATTCTACTAATCCTAACTTACACAATTGCTATGAAAACTCCTAATTATAGCTCAAACCAGTTCCTAAAGAATGTGGCCCAGTCCAAAGATCACGCTGGGCTCTCCAGAATGTGGCCCAGTCCAAAGTTCACAGTGGACCATTTCTTGGAACAAATGATTATGATCTCACTCAAAATGGCTACTACAAACGTCTAAGAACTACATAACTACTATATAAAATTATTTTATTTCTCAGTCAACATACTAAAAACGTGTGACCAGTACTAAGGCTCTTAGATGTGACCCAAGTTTAAACTGTAAGTTGTACAAAAGCCAAAACCGCAGTCAGTAGGAAAAAGGGAACAATGAGTTTCTAAAGTTAGCTGTGTTTCTCTGGATCTCAGAGTTTTATGCTTAAGCTAGCAGGAGTTTTTTCTGTCTATAGTGCTAAGCAAGAAAAGGGAGAGGGAATAGCTCCCGAATGCATCCTAGTGGTCTTGGGGTCCATGGCCCTCCCTGATCCCTAATGCTCAGTGGGCCTCTGTGGCCGGCTCCCAACACCCAGGTCCCCAAGAACTTTATGAGGCTACTACACACCCCTGAGATTTCTACCTCTGAAGTTTATATAAGAGAATACTTGAATGTTTAAACCATCAGCTGAACTTTTGCTGCATCAAAACCAAAAGCAATTCATAACTGATAAACAATGGAATTAGGCTTACACAGATAGACAGATAAAGACTTGACAGACAAATATAAATGGATAGAAAAAGTCACAGAAAGATATCCATGAGATATGGGCAAGTCAGGTCAAGTAAAAATATATTAAATAAATCCTATTTCTTATTCAAACTTTAAAAAGGGGGTAGGATAGCATGTGTGTATATAGAAAGAGAAGTCTGTAAAAGTATGCACTGTAATGTTATCAAAGGGGTGAGATTATGAGAAACGTCTCTACTCCTTTATGACTAGTGGAAATTTTTGCTTTTAAAAATGAGTAGGTATTGCTTCCCCAATTAGAATAAAATATGCCTTTTATTTGATACATATATATAAAAAGATAATATATGGCCAGGTATGGTTGCTCAAGCCTGTAATCCCAGCACTTTGGGAAGCTAAGGAGAGAGGACTGCCTGAGCTCAGGGTTTCAAGACCAGCCTGGGCAACTTGGTGAGACTTTGTCTCCACAATAAATCAAAAAATAAAACAGGGGTGGTAGCGCATGTCTGTAGTTCCAGCTGCTTGGAAGGCTGTGGCAGAAGGATTGCCTGAACCCAGCAGGTGGAAGCTGCAGAGGCCGTGAGTGTGCCCTTGCACTCCAGCCTGGGCGGCAAAGTAAGACTCCAAGTCAAAAAAAAATTTTTTTTAATAAAAGATAATATATGATCCTGGTTTTAATTTGTGACTTGGTTAAAAATTTTGGGGGTAAACTACTTCTTATAACAATTTTTTTGAAAGAGAAATATACTTATTTTCACTATTAATGACCTCATCTTTAGTATATAAAATATATTTAAGACATAGGTAAAATATATTTGATTTTTACTATCTATGTATAAAAACAATAGCTTGTGACTGGAATGGGCAATGCCTTAGTGTAATCTGATATGATGGTGAATCATTAATCTCAAAGGTGAGTAAAAATTATATCCATGAGCTTTGTGTAAGATTACTAGGAGTTAAAACAGATTTAGTAGATTTATTAATAATCCTACATCCTCAAAGTTCACAAAGATAAACATTAAAAAGCCAAGTTCCCTCTAATACATTAAAATTAACTTTGCATAAAAGACTTGACTGGAGTGATTTATGCAAGAGTAACAAAACAGTACAGAATAGGAGTAACTCTTCCCTTCTAGAGAAAAAGCACACTGGTAAAATAAAAATTTTCTTAAAGTTTATAAATCTATTACATGGAAATAACTGTTCACCTAACACCCAAAGAAACCCAAAAGGTTCATGCAAGTAGACAACAGCTTAGCCATGTTTTCTCTTAAGTTCACCTCTGATCTACTGACTTGTAACCTACAACAGGAACCTCGAAAGCATGCTGCATCTTACAAGATCTTGACCATTTGATTTACCAAAGAAGAATTGTGACTTCTCAGGCAAGGTCATACACCTACCTTCCCACTGGCCCGTCAGCACCAAGCTCCTGTTAATGACCACGTCAATTTCAGTAGCTCCATCTTCCACAGCCAATCTGATCTCTTCTAGTCGTGTCTTTAAATGAGTTTGTCCAGCTGGAAAGCCAGTGGCCACTAATAATAGGACAAGAAAGGAAGGATAGAAAGGAAAGGAAGAAAGAGGGAGAGAGGGAGGAAAAGAGAGAAGGAGAGAGGGAAGATGAGAGGGAGGGAAAAAGGGAGAGACAGAGCAAGAGGGAGAGAAAGAGGGTAAGGGAGAGAAGGGGAAGGGAGGGATAGAAAAACAAATGTCAATTGGTCAGTAGTTCATCAAAGAATTTCAAACAAACAAACAAATCAGCCCTTAGAGACCAACGCATTAGTGACACTTAAGAACATCATGTATGTTACGTGTAAGTATGAAGAAATAAATTTTCATCTCATATTGTACCGGTGTTAGGACAAATAATACATTCTCTGGAAGACCTGAAATTAAGTTGCTGCAGAGATGCTCATGAGGGTGCATTAAGTAGCCAGCAATTAAGAAAATATGGTATCTGTAGAATGATAGTCATACAATAGTAGCTGTAGCCTTGTCTTGATGAATACTAGTTATCCAGCACACTGGTTCTGTATCTTACTCTTGATCAAGATGGCTATCTTGATTTACTCTTGATTTATCTTGATTTACTTATTCATGAATCTTTTTAGCTATAATAACCAATTGTAATATGTAATCCTCCTACTGTCTATCTTAAAACAACCAGCCAGGCAGATGAGAAAAAAGACAAGAGAATGCAGGAGGGAAAAATCACCTAATTATTTCACAAAATTGGGGTGGGAGCAGAGTTGAGAAGAGCAGAACCAAGTATAAATAGGAGGAAAATGAAAATATAACTACACTTTTGAAAAGTATTAACATGTTTTTACATGCACATCATTAATTCCATCCTTGTTTCTAAAGATATTCTATTGTTTCCTTGATATTACTAAGTTTCTTGAGTTTGTCACCTTAGAAGAAAGTATGTTTCCTTGCTGTATAAAAGAAAAAATTGAACTGAGTGAAGTTGATGAAAAATTAAGGTCTACAAAGATGTAGCTGTCAAATACTTTGAGAATCCTCACGAATCAATTATATATAAAGACTGTATGTTTCTTTTAATGTATCCTTAATAAAATAAATTAATGATCTTTATAGACTCTTTTTAAAGCACAAGCATACTCCTCTAACATCTCTTAAAACTGGAATCTATTTTTATATTTATCTACCTACTTATCCATCCATACACATACACACACACACATATATTTACGAAACCAAAGCTTTTTGGCTGTTCCTTTACCTCATAACAAGTCCTACAGAGTCTATCTTAAGTCCAGAACGCCTAAATGCACCCTCTTCCCCCCCTTTATCATCTAGACTTTGGTGTTGCTCTCATCATCTTCCCCATGGACTGTGATGAGTCTCCCTAACTCCATTTCACCCCTTTCTAATTTGTCCACAACCAGCAGGTAACCTACTACACCATGAAGCCGATCATGCCATGCCTCTGCTTGAAACCATTCAGTGACTCAAAATAAAGCCCAAATGCCCCAGCATGGCTTGGATCCCCTCTGCCATCGAGCCCTGATCTTCAACTCCTGTAACTCCCCCTTTTCCCCACTGGAGCCAACAACTGCAAACCTCTTTCAGTTCCCTGTGCCTTCACACCTACGCCTCTATCTAAAACACCATTTCCTACCTTACTGACACTGTAAGCTCCTCCTCATTCTTTAAGATTTAATGCAATTATCTCCACTAACATCCTTTCTCTGACTCTGAATGTCACCAATCTCTGCAGAATACACCATTCCTTGCTCAGAATTACAACTGTACCTTTGCATATCTTTATTATTTAATCGTATGTATTTAATTTAAAATATTTCAGTATATGGAACAAAATATATATACATGTGTGTGTAAGTATAATGCATATATATGCATATGAATACATTGCACCTTATAAATTTTACCTAAAATACAAAAAATTTCTTCCTAAACAACTGAGTTTCCTTAAGGATAGGAATACATACAGTTCTTTATTCTTGGGAATTAACACAACATTTGCTACTTATTATGCAATTAATAAATACTAAAATCATAAATAAGTACAGCTAAGTAAGTACATTAAGCTAATTTAAATCATAGTAAAAAGTTATATATAACACCCCATGGTGCCCAAATGATGAATTGGAAACATGTTTTAAAAAGTAATAGCAGGCCAGGTTCAGTGGCTTGGACTGTAATCCCAGCACTTGGGGAGGCCGAGTAGAGTGAATTGCCTGAGCCTGCAAATTCAAGACCACCCCGGGCAACTTGGTGAGACCTTGTCTCTATAATAAATAAAAAATTAGCCAGGTGTGGTAGGGCGTGCCTCTAGTTCTGGCTACTTGGAAGGCTGAGGCGGACAGATCGCTGGAGCCCAGCAGGTTGACGATGGGGTGGCCATAAACATGCCACTGCACTCCAGCCTAGGTGACGAAGTGAGACTTCAACTAAAAAAATAAAATAAAATAAAATAACAGCAAAAGTCACAACAAACTGTACCTGATGCCACAGGAATATTGCAGCCTGCAGCCCGGAGAGCCTTTACAGCGTCACACACGCGTGAGGGATAAACACACACAGCAGCTGTGGTAATGCCTATAAAGAAAGAAATCATAACAGTCAGCTTTATATGAGGTTCAACTCACACAATATGCTTTTGATTATGTTTGTACTACAACACTGGCAGAAATCAAATAAGAGGAAAAAAAATTCCCCATGATGCTGCAACAAATTAAAAGGTTTTTCCTTTCCAAAGTCCCTTCTAGTTCTTGACAACATGGATCACTGTCTCATCATTAAAGTCACAGAAACAATTTTGATATACTGTTCTTTGAGATTAACATAATACCATTTTTAAATGCCTAAATAGTAAACTTGGCAGTCATGACACAATGAAAATATTTCAGTTCATGTACATAACAAAAATCCAGGTTTATATAGCATTCAAACAAGTCAGTTTGAAGAAGAACAGATGAAGAAAAATGTAAGTGAAATGACATTTAACTAACTACTCCTTCTTTTGCAAGAAATAAAAAATCTGAACTGAAGCCCTCATTTTAAGGAATACGCTCTAAAATTTAAAAAAATTAAAAAATCATAGTCACTATAAAACAAAGCATTATCATAAGACCTTAAACAAAGTTGCACTTTAAAGTGCTACAAATTAGGTGGTATTTTTATTGTCAATTTGAAAGAAACATAAATACTCTTCTCTAGTTCCAGTCACAGCAGACAGGCCATGAAGCACCCCTCCATGGAAAGGAGATTTGGCTCCCTAAACCAGTCCAGCAAGTAACAAGACATGTTGTCTTGGAAATACCACCTAGCCTTCCAGGTCTCGATTTCCTTATTTGGGAAATAAGAGGACCAATTCTCATAGGTCCCCTCCATCTCTAAAATGCTGAGGTTCTAAACTTACGGCAACTTTAAAAAGTCCTTTCTTTCATGTATATTAAGAAAGTGAATACAGCTTTTTTTGAAAGATCTAACCTAATATACAAGCATGCAATATTCCCCATTTGCATTTCACTTTCAAAAGTATTTCATTTACTCACAGAAAATACTTTATGTATGAGATGTGATTATTAAGTAATGAGTCTGGCTTTTTCACATGTGGCTAGGGAATCAGAATCAGTATTTTAGAGTCACTAGACAGAAAATTTCTAAAACTGAAGAACTGAAAAGTAATATAAAGGCACTCTCTACCAGCAACTTTAACCAAGAATGGAAAGAACTGACCTAAAAACAAGACTCAGATTCTCTCCCTCCTGTTTTTTCAGGAAAAAAAAAAAAATTCAATTATCTATCTATGTCTACAAGAGTTTCCATCACAGATTTTATCACTATCACATTAATAGCTGAATCTTAAGTCCTCTTAGATCTAGTAATCAGTGTTATAAACAGATAGATTACACAAAACAACAGTACCTTTATCGTGCATATTTAAAGCTTTTAAGAGATCGTCCCGGATTGGATATTTAGCTTTATAACAGAGCCTTTGAATGTTGGAAGATGTATCATCACCTGAAAGTGTAGTAAGATCTATAAAGGTAACAGCTTTCAGGAGCCAAGCAGCCTGGTTTGAAGAAAAGTAAACACAAAGTAACTTTAAAAAAAAATTAACATCCAACTCCCCCCAGTTAGTTAGTAGAAAAATCATTATACAAATTGGGTGATGATATCTTATGTCTACACTGTTCTGAGGTGTATTCTGATATATGACATTTACATAGCTCACGAGTCAAAGATTAACATCAATCAGAATAAAATAAATGGGGAGGAGAACAGCCTTAAACATTTTTTCTCCCACATATACCTCAAATAGAAACCTCTATTAGAGAGTATCTCCCCACTTCTGACCTCCCCAACTTATCCAAAGAGGAGTTCATCAGGGATACCCTGGTATGGAGAACTAGGGAAGGTTTCTATCTTACATTTTACCTCCCACACTGGGATCTGGAATGAATATTATTTTTTAAAGTCTCCAAGTTCTCTGGTGTTATTTTTTGTTTAGTTTAATCCAATTCTATTTTTAAGACAATATTCATATTTCACAACTCATTCTGATGAATTTCCTTTTATTTTTTCAATCAGAATACTTCCAAGGATGAGCAAAATGTGAAATGTCACTCTAACGGATTCAATCACAATTTTCAGCTTCACTTGTGAAATGAACTCTGAATTCCTTTTAGTCCTGCATAGCACGTCTTTGGTTGGGATACACTGAGAATATGCTGACCACAAGTACTCTACAAAACATCAATTTTGGAATTTGGAAAAATGATTTATGAAAACTAATAATAAGGTAAACACGATGGTCAAAAAAGGTCAACTCTTAGACCTAAGGGCCTCAACAGTGGACACACCAGGTTTAGACGTTAGGGTTTTAAAATTAAAATAGAAGACAACCAGAGAAGGCATGTCTAAGAAACTGAATAAATGTGTTGAGAAAAATATGCCATTTAATTCACTCATGAATAAAGATGCCTCAAATTCATTTGCGGTTTTGCCACTCAAGAGTGATAAGATTTTTAACTTGTTTGGATAAATGTGTTATCTTTCTCCAACCCATCATCATCATATATGAATTATTAAAATAAGTCATGGACAGTTGCAATCTTTTAAGTTTAGATGCATCTTGAGCGAAATTCAATATTGTGGCCTTGAGGGAAGAGCCCATGCATTGTAAACTACAGGGACAGAATGCTCAAGAAGAACCCTCACCTGCCACTCTTTCTTCACAGTTCTACGAGCCTGGATTTGTTCTGCACGCCTCAGAACTGCTGGATGATTCACTTGTATTTTGGAGATCCAGCTAAGGTCTAAAGGGGAAAGAAAAACATTTTTGAAACTTAAAGTTTTATGAAATATAGTCACCTATTTTTACCTGCACCTTGAAAAGATACATTTATCATTTGACATCAATGCTCTTTTAAAGCTTATGTTTCTTTTTTGCACAACTACAAATAACCTTGTTGAAGAAATGCATACTTCATGTAAAATCAAGTACATCTGGAACTAGAAGAACCTGTATTGATTCATTACACAGACATGTCTAACAATGGGGAAAATGTTTGTTACCATGCCACGTACCTCACAGCTGACAGCAAAGACTTATTTGTGAGTGTCTAGTCCAGAAAAGCAAATGATTAATAAATACTTAAGTGAATTAATGTTGGGGCTTTAAGGAATTCTTGATCACTACCCCCTTACTGACAAGATTAATATCTACTAGAAGCTCATAGGATATAGTCCCTTCTTTATTCAATGGAGAATTTTTCAAAATGTATTAGAAATAACAACATTGGTATAACAGAAATTAGAAGAGAAATAAAAAACAAGCCATTCAAAATTGCAGGAGATATCTCTGTTGCTTCAGTTCTGAAATGTTCTCTCCCTCCTTGATCCACTCTCCTTTCTCTTCTGGCTAACTGTAATTTCTACCTTAAGACCCAACCTGTATGTTAGCTTTTGTGAAAACACTGCCAGCTCGCCGGACAGAACTAACATTGGATATAGCTCTCCCACAGAATTTGTATTTAGTTTATCAAGGAGTTGTAGTGAAATCGTCCATTGTTCTTACTATTACTATATTGTGAAACATGATCTTATTCATCTTTGGGTATTTAACACAAAACTGTTTGTACAGACCTATTTTAACTTTATCCACTGATATCCTATAACATTGGTGGCCTCTCAGTAAATTGGGCAAGTACAAATTCACCTTCTACAACTAACCTCATTTCTCCATCCCTCCAGCAATTCCATGTTTTTGAAGAATCATCCTCTTTAAAAAAACATGAAAAACTACTGTGGAAAAGGTAACCCATTAGGAGTTACGTTCCGATCATACAATCTTCATACTGTAATGGGGAAAACTGCTGATTGTGTATAGAATCATGTAATAATGGAAAGAATAATATAATGTATTTGCGTCTACCACAAAGATAAGACTACCAAGAAAACCAATGTTTACAAAAGGTATTCTTTGAAGGGTGCAGGAAGCGACCAGAGGGGCAGCTCCAAAATGGCGCCAAGCATCGTGAGGCCCTAGGTCCCAGCTTCCGTGTGCACAATTCCCCAGCGGGCGAATTTCAAACCTGCTAGCCTCCAATCCTTAGCCAGCTTTGTTATGCGTCCAATAGGACTATAACACGGCATCGGCCCCACCCTACTCCCATGCAGCTCCTCCAATAGGAACATAGCACGGCCCCTTCCGGCCCCTGTCAGGCTTAAAAATACAGCCCTCTCACGGCAACTCTCTTTTTCTTTTTTTCCTCTGTTACAGACCCTCTCTGTAACAGGCCCTTTAATAAATCTCTTGGTCCTGACCGGGTGTGGAGTCATTACTGGTGCCGAAATTCTTTTATTCTTTCCCTCTATTTTCATTTGATCCTTCTTCCTAAAAGTATCAATATTAAAGGTGTAGAAATTCTAAGTTGGAGTCTGTATAATTAATAGATATTCTTATTTAAATATCACTGAAGAAAGAACAGAGTTTGGGTGCTTTTTTTCCTAATTAAATTATTTTGTTAGCTGAAATCATTTAACAAAACAGATTTTTAACATTTCGATCCATCTGCTCCTACTTTTCAAAGACATTGTATGTTTTCCTACTTGTTTGCTGAGCCAACTCCACAGAGAAAATGTGAGTCTGGGGTCAAGCAGCCTCTCTCCCTTGCAAGGACTGATTTTGTACTAATAGAGCCCAAAGGCACAAGACCACACAGACACACTAGACTCATTTATCTAAGACCTGTAAGATCCTCCCTCTAACCAAACATAGGGCAGGGGTTTTTTTTGTTTGTTTTTTGGGTTATTTTTTTTTTTTTTATGACTGATGATGATGATTAGGTTCATGGTAAATCTTGTTTCAGGCAGATAATAAAAACAAGTGAAGCAAAGAGTTGTGTAAATTACAAGGCTTGCCACCAAGTAACTATTGACAATGGTCAAGAATAGGGATGCCTACTACTCAGTAGAGCAAAGTTTTGAGCAGCTGTCCTTTATCTGCAATATGACACCCTCAAAGTCCTTCTCTTTCTCTTCTCTAACTCCCCACCTACCTGCACTGCCACCATTGGAAGTACTAGCACTGCTGCTAGAGAGAGGTCTCGGGCAAACCCATGAATCTTCTCACCATCTGGCTCCCTGGTACTTCTCATGCCCCATCTCCTCCCTTGCTGTTGCTCTAACTCTGGTACAGCCTTCCTAAATTGACACATAATATTATCTTCTGTCTCTGGACCTGTGCATTCTGTTTGTTCCTTCTGCCTCGAATGCCCTTCTTTACCCTTGATATAGAGTGAACTCCTCCTACTTGTCCCATGAGCTCAGTTCAAATGTTACCTCCTCTGTGAGCCTTCCCTGAACCTCAGAGGTTGAGACATTCTTTTGCTTTTTTGTGTTTCCATGCAGCTTTCCAGACTACCTTTAGTACAATTCCTTTCACTCAGAATGGAACTGCTGTGTCTAAATGTTTATATCTCCAACAGATTTTTTTAAAACTCCAAGCAAAGTACCTGACATGTGGGTGGCATGCAATAAGTAAGTTAAGTGTGTCCCAAAGACCAGAAATGATCTAATTATGGGCAATATCTTTCTCAACTGCTTCTGATAATAAAAGATGTTTGGATCACCACATGAGAAGGTGAGACTGAAGCATGAATGGTTTGCTTGGGTACATTCACCTTAAAAACCATCTTTGGACTGGGCACAGTAGCTCATGCCTATAATCCCAACACTTTGGGAAGCCAAGGCCAAACAATCACTTGAGACCAGGTATTCAAGACCAGCCTGGGTAACACAGTAAGACCTTGTCTCTACAAAAAAAAAAAAAAAAATTGTACACAATTCCCACCAAAGGTTAGAACCCATAGCGTTTGTTCTCATACTTCTCAGACACCACTTGCCAGAGATCCCTGCAAACCATCTATGGAATAGTGTAACAGGATTACCTCTCTCACAATATCAGCCTCAAATGCTAAAAATATCATTAGAAGTCATAAAATTATCCAGCCCCATATTTAATCTAGCCACAAAATTTGCCTCTGTGACCTCCCATGACAATGAATTATATAAATGACTATCTCATTTTATTAGCACTTAATTTGCTACTCTTTAATTTCATCAAATAACCCATGTTCTCATATTATGGGGTCTGGGGAAAAGAGAGGACTGATTGGCCTTTGTTATGTCCTTCATAATTTTTAATATTTTATTCAAGTACCCTTTAGCATCTCCTTTCTAGGAGAAGTGATTCTAATGCACACAATCTCATCAGGACCACAGAATCTTCTTCTTATGGGGCCAGGAGGGGTTTCAAGTACACATGCCTTTGGGGGGAACAGACATGAAGCCATAATTGGAAGGCAGTAATACTCTTTTCTTAAAACTCTTCAATAAAGACAATTCTACTGTTTCTCTTAGTAAGTCATTTTTGTAGCTTTGAGGCTCTTGTGTTGATTATAAATTTGTTCTCAAATACTCTTCTTACAATTTATTATTATTTTTTCCAGATCAAGTCTCAGTGGAGACAATCATTTTCCATGCAAATCTGCTTTCTAGTCTTTCACTTCTATTTGTATTTCTACAGATGTTCTTGTATTTATTTCACAATATCCTTAAAATATGTAATGCCAAATGATAACCCTACAAAAAAAGGGTATACTTTGCATTTTGATTTTAACTTTTTTCCTAATGGACAAAAATCAATCATGATACTTAATTAGAGATTCTCCCCACCAAAAAAATAAAAAGGAGAAAATAAAAGAGATTAAATTTTCTACATTGTCTCTTATTTTTTTCTGGGTTTTTATATCTAACTGGACCACCCAAATGTGTTCCCTAGTGTGGTCTCTCGTAATTTCCTGATATGCACTTATATATTTTATTCGTTTGTATCTTTGAGTTGGGGTTCTGTCATCCAGGTTGGACTGCAGTGGAACGATCATGATTCACTGCAGTTTTGACCTCCTGGACTCAGGCAATCCTTACCCCTCAGCCTCCCAAGTAGCTGGGACTACAGGCACACACCACCGCACCTGGCTATAACTTTTTGATTTTTTTTGTAGAGACACAGTCTTACCATGCTACCCAGGCTGGTCTTGAACTCCTGGGCTCAAATAATCCTTCTGTCTTAGCCTTCCAAAATGCACATATTACAGGAATGAGCCACCACACCCGGCCAGCACTTATATATTTTAATACCAGAGTATGTTACTGAAAACTCTTATTATATTCACCTAATTGTTTATTATTTCTGCATTGTTCATTTTTAATTCTAATTTACAACCTCCTAGGAATTAGCCACACCCTTCCATATGTTCAAGGGCCTAGCACAGAAACAGTCGCTCAATAAATGTCTATGCCCCTTCCATCACGGCAAATTCATTTCTTACATCAGACATTGAAACTAGTGAAATATCACCTGGTCACATCTAGTCTTTCACATTGAGCCTTGGAAAGGGTTACATCTGCGCACCACATGCAAATCATACAACCTCTCCATTTAGCATTTCTAGAGTGCAGGTATTATGCTAAATGATGTGAGAAATGCAATGGCATCTTGCTCCTATCCTGAAAAATCTTAGGGAGGAAATTGGAAAGGAAAGTCATTTTCTCTGTGAAGAGCTGAAATATAAAACAAAATCCAACACACGAGTTAAAATCAATGCTTTCAACCAACATTTTCCAACTGGCTCCACAGGTTTTATCAGTTAAAAAACTGAGTTTGGTGATTGGAACAAAAAAGGGAAGGCTATTAAGGATCCAGAAAATTAAGAAGAAGTGGAAGTCCAAGTTCAGAAAACAAAGAGGAACCTAAGACAACAACAGAAAGCCAAAAGCTAGAGCTAGAAGAACAACACCATCATCTAAAAGCAACAGCCTGGTCATGCCACAGCAGCTGCCTCCTGGTACCACTACTGCCATCTTCCTTAACTTACTCAGAGCCTCAAACTCCCTATGAAAGCATGAACTGAGATCACATGCTATGCATGACTATGGGGGTCAGTGAAGAGAGGGAAGATATCCTTCCTCTGCCATGCCTCCAACCTAGTCTACATACTAGGGGATTGCCCAACAATAAGAGCTAGATGTTGGATGCTGGAGGGCAAAAATGATAAATTTCTATTAGAATGATCAATAAGTTTGGAATTTGCTAGACAGGAAAACTTCTCTTGAAGATGCATAAAGCACATCAGCATATTAAACTTTATGACCAAGTCCCATAGTAAAAACAACAAACAAAAGAAAAAAACCCTAAAATTTTCTTTAATCCAGTATTTCTCAAACTTTTTTGACCACAGAATGCTTTTTCTCTATAACGTATAGTTATCATACTGGTTGGATAATAAGTTCAGAGGAAGGGTAGGTCATAATAGGCTTATCCAGTAGTCTAGGAAGAAAACCTTAGTAGGTAAGTAGAGTTTGGAGACTGACCCTAAAGCATTGGTTCTCAGTCTGGACACAGTTTTGGGCTGTCACAGACGGCGGGGAGAAGGCAAGCGGGGTGGGGGTGAAGGTGGGAGGCCAGGGATGCTGCTAAACACCCTACAATGCATAGGACAGTCATCCACAACTTAGATATGTGGACCCAAATGTAAATGGGTGCCAAGGTTGAGAAACATTGCCCATAGGATGGCAGGATTCAGGAAAAAACAAGAAGGAGGTGCTGTAGAAATAAGGAGAAAACTTTAGTTTTGTAGGAAGTGGGGGTGTCAAGAGCTAAAGGAGGTTGGCTATATTTGATTAACTGCAGCTTATTTGTAATATGGCTTAAGTACTAGGCTAAGGAGTCTAGACCCATGCTGTCCAATCAGTGGCCGCTGGCCATATGTGCCTATCTGAGCACTTGAAATGTGGGCAGTCCAAACTGACATGTGCTTTAACTGTAAAATACAAAGACTTAGTACAAAAAAATGTAAAACATCTTTAAAATTATGTTTTAATATTGATTACACAATGAAATTATAATATTTGACATATATTTGGTTGGGTAAAATGTTATTTAAAATATTTTCACCTGTTTATTTTTACTTCTTATAACATATATACTAAAAACTTTAATATTACTTCGTGTTTCATGTTATGTTTCTAGTAGCAATAGTCTAGATTTTACGCCAGAGATAATCAAGAATCACTGAAGATTTTCAAACAAGGTTATAACAGAATTAAAGAAGTCTTAAAAAAAATAAAATCAGCATGCAGAATGTCCCATAGATATACTTACATAAACATGCAAATGAAAATATGAAAAGGTATTTTAAATGACATCAGGATCCATGATTGGTTCAATAATATATAGCAAGTAAATATATGGAATACAATTCAGTCATTAAAAAGAATGAGGTACATCAGTAAGTACTATTCTAGAAAACTGACTATGATACATTATTCAGCAAAAATAAGTGATCTGCAGAGTAGTTTGATTTTTTTTAGATTAAAATGTTTATAAAAACACAAAAAATACAAAACATGTATCTGTTGGCATATGTACAAAAAAGCAGACTACATACCAAGTTGATAGAAATGCAAGAGGTACTATTATATGATATTTCTACTTTCTCGTGTTTTATATTCCCATAATACGTCCTTCACAAAGAACATGAATTACCTTATTGAGCAGGAAAAATAAAACATACTTAACTCTTGCATTAAGAGGAATTTCTATGCAGCAATGTACAGGATAGGCAGAAAGAGAGGCAGACTACAGGAGATAAACCAGTAAGGCAGCTGCCACAGTAGTCTGGGCACCAGCATTATAAACTACCTCCCTGGGGCATTTTCACCATTCTAAACCCTTCTTGACCACCGAGCTCTTCCACAAAGCCAGTCGCACAATATCAGGCAGAAGTGATAGCAGAATGCCCTATGACTGTTCCCATAGAAAAGACACCAAAATGTCAGCACCATAGGCCATCAGACAATAACTGATAATTATATTATGCCTACATGATACCAAGTTACACGGGAGTAATTGGTAAGGGCCTTCCTAGAACAAAGAGAAAGTAACGTGACATAGTCAATATCTAAGTGCGCATGTGTCAACCCTGTTACAACTCTGTGCCATAAAACACCCAATCAAAATGCAGGTTGCCATATAAGAGAGACAAAGGGGATGGCCTGTTGCATTCAGGGCTCAGCCTTTGGATATGAATCCGCTGACTCAGTGCCGGCACAAATAAACGCTGCTTCCTGGCAAAAAAAAAAAAAGCCTTGGTGTCCCGTCTCTCTCTAAAGAACCCCACCACATCTCTGGGCCTCACCCGGGAGGCAGAGATGGTGATTTTACTGCCCTTGTTGCTGGGGTGCGACCCCCAGGACACCAGGAGAGGTGACCTCGTCTGGCGCCAGCTGAACAAATGATCCTAGGGCACTAGCCCTCCCAAAGTACCAGGACAAGGACTCCGGGAGCACAAAGGAACCCAGTGACGGCGCAGGAACCAGCCAAGGGAGCACCACCCATCAGACTGTAAGAACTAGGGTTCAATTCGGTAAGCCTGTGCCTAAGAGGCAGAAGGGGAGCCTGATCACCTCCCAGAGTTGCTCAAGTAGTCCCACAGGGGATGAAACTGAGACTCTAAGGCACAAGGAGGCAGGTTGGAAATGTGTGATCGCAGATGAATGAGACGCTGCTTGGAGACGAAGCGAGAGTAGAATCATAATCCACAGATCCCTGGCGACCTCACATAGCTTAGGGCAGTAGTAGAGTCAGGAAAAATCCTGAAATCTGCAAGAAACCTCCAGTAAGGGTGGCTGAGCCTTTCAGAGAGGGTCCAGAGTCTTAAGGTCTGCAAGAAATTCCCATTACAGGAGACTGAGCACCCTTTTGGAAAACTCCAGACAGTCTAGGCCTAGGAAGAGAGGTCAAAAGGACTCCCTTAAAATTCCCCCAGATAGTCTGCTGGGATGAATGTTGGAAGGTTGGGAAAATGATTCCAGTACTAAGAAGAAAGGAAAGAAAGATTGAATTTGCTTGTTTTGTGTAAAACAACAACAAAAACAAAAACCCTATATGTCAGCCCTCGGTCTTTTGGCCGGAGTTTGGTTCTAATAAAGATTGGCTTTGCCAAACTTTAATAATTTATGTAAATAATAAGTCCTGTTTCATCTGAGGAAAAAGACTATGCCCTTTGTTGGCTACCGCAGGACCTTCCCATGTTCCCCCTTAAAACAGGAAATGTGGAAAGGAAAGAAAAAGAAAAAGAATCTGAGCCCCTGGAGGAAAGGGAAAGTTTTGGGATCCACTTTCCTGTATTCCCCCACCATATGATCCTCAAGAAGACCAGAAGTGTGAGGAGGGGGGAGAATGGCCAGGAACAAGGATCTATCAGGAATTCAGGAGTCAAAACCCCCAAGCTCCCAACATATTTATTCTAACTTAAAAAGGGAATTGGAACAATGCCAGAAAGATATTGAAAGGTTTCCCTTTCCTCCTGAGGATTCAGGCAAAAAGTTAAAACTATTCCTCTTAAGGGAAGCCCCACTGGGACAAGGAGAAATGTTTTGTGAATACTCCACTCATCAATACAGAAGAAAGACATTTTAAGAAAGAAATGAAATCACTCCTGGAGGACCCACTAGGATTGGCTCATCAAGTTAATAAATTCCTTGCACCTAACATATATACTTGGGTAAAACTAATGTCAATTACGAATATTTTGTTTACTGGGGAGGAAAGAGGAATGATTAGGCAAGCAGCTATGCCCATCTGGGAACAAAATCATCCCCCTCCAGGAGTACAGCCTGCTGAACAGAAGTATCCAAATACTGACCCTAGATGGGACAATAATAACCCAAGGGATAGGGTAAGAATGCAAGACTTGAGGGAACTAATGATTAAGGGCATTCGGGAATCTGCCCCAAGGTCTCAAAATGTTTCTAAGACTTTTGAAATTCAGCAAAAAAAAAAAAAGGAGAAAACTCCTACAACTTTTTTTCACAATGACTCAGGGACCAGATGAGAAAATATTCTGGATTAAATCCAGTAAACCTTGTAGGACAAAATGTTGAAAGTAAGTAAACTTTGTTACTAGAAGCTGGCCCAACATTGCTAAATAGTTACAAAAGCTAGAGAGATGGAATGAAAGGCCCATTAAAGAGCTGTTGAGGGAAGCACAGAAAGTGTTTGTTAGACTAGAGGAAGAAAAGTAGAGGCAGAAAGCTCAAATTATGATAAGCACTGAGAAAGCATTAGCACACAGCCCCAAATGAAATGAGGAAGTGAGCAATGTGGCTATTATCTAGGGAGACAGTGTTCCCTAGATAGAAAGAAGAACAAATACAAAGTCCTTGGGCAAGAGCGAACATGTCACATCCAAAGCAAAGCAGGGACACAGTGTAACTGGAGGGGAATAGGTAAGGCCAGGTCAGGGGAGTGGTAGAAACAAAGTCAGAGATGGAGGAAAGGGCCAGCTCATACCTCTAATAAAATGTTTCTAAAATGAGGGTCATAGCCCTTGAATATGTTATGAAATCAACTGTCAGCTGCAACTAGCATTTTAAATGAAGAAACAGAAAACAGAAACTATCAAGGTACAATGCCCGTAACAGGTAAGGATGATTCGTATAAGTTCTGTTTCAGTTCCATGTATATTGGCACATATTGTGGCAATACAAAATACACTGCATTTTGTGAGGCATGGCCAACAAGGTTTGAAAAGTCCTTAGTAAAACTTTTTCAGCATGGACATTTCATAAGTGGCACTAAGATTCATAAAATATAAAATTTAAGGAACAGCTTCCTCTATTCACTACCCATGAATATCCTCAGATAAGTGTATATATGAAAGAGATCACAGATTAGAACAAACTGTCAGGGTTCTCTGTCCCCTCCCCCCAATTACTCCATACTCTAAGTGACTACTAGAGTAAAATTTGACAACTCTTCCCAATGTGATCCAACTGCTGCTGACACGTTGGTTCTCACTAGAGTGACCACCTCATTCTGGGTTGCCCAAGATATGCCCAGTTTACACTCCATGCCATCTGTGCTAACATTTGTCTTGTATATTTCATTTCTTTTTTTTTTTTTTGAGTTGGAGTCTCACTCTGTCACCCAGACTGGAGTGCAGTGTCTGCTCCCGGCCACCGCAGCCTCAACCTGCTGGGCTCCGGCAATCCTTCCGCCTCAGCCTTCCGAGTAGCCGGAATTATAGGCATGCACTACTATGCCCGGCTGATTTTTTGATTTATTGTAGAGATGAGGTCTCGCCGCCCAGGCGGGTCTCAAACCCGCAGGCTCAGGCAATCCACTCACCTCAGCCTCCCAAAGGCACGGGATTACAGGTTGAGCCACCGAGCCTGGCTTATTTAAAATAAGCCAAGATAGGTTTGGTAGACCAGCTTCGACCACAGTGGAATGTGAGACATATGAGAGACAAGTGCAGTGAACAAAGTTACTTTACCAAGTGGTTTACTCTGAAAGGTGACCAAAATTTGACTCTTTTCCCCATCCCACTGGATAAAACAAAACTAACACTCCTAGCATGCCAGACAGTCACTCATCCATCACTTAGGGTATTCATAATATTTGTGGCTAGATTTAGCTAAGTCCTTCCAATTTGGGTCGTGGTAGAAATATTGTGTCTCTGAAACCATTTGGTATAGCAACTAGTTGTACCCTGGCTGAGCCCAAACATGCAAGAGATACAAACACACAATGCCACCAGTCAGAAGGGTCATTGAGCCCCTACCATAGGTTAGGTAGCTAGGTAAACATGGAATATGTACAGGAAATCTCTAAATTCCTTGCAAAGAGCAGACTGAAAGCAACTATTTACTTTGGATCAGGCTTTTAATTTTGCCAAAACAAAAAATTACCAGCAACAATGACTTTTTTTTTTTTAAGTGTGTTTAAAGAAAAATTTGGCTGGGCGCAGTGGTTCATGCCTATAATCCCAGCACTTTGGGAAGCAAAGGCAAGAGGATTGCCTGAGCTCAGGGCTTTGAGACCAGCCTGGGCAACTTGGTGAGACCTCGTCTCTACAATAAATCAAAAAATTAGCCAAGCCTGGTGGCACATGCCTGTGGTTTCAGCTACTTGGAAGGCTGAGGAGGAAGGATCGCCTGAGCCCAGCAGGTCAAGGCTGTAGTGGCCATGAGCAAGCCGCTGTACTCCAGCCTAGACGGCAGAGTGAAACACCGACTCAAAAGAAAAATTTAATTCTGAATTCCTATTTCTCAGGAAAGTTGATTATCTGTATTTTGCACAAAATTGTTTTCAATATGTGCCATGTGCCATGAAAACCAAAGAGATATGACTGACTACAGGATGATCTAAATTTGCTAAAAAGCATCAGTTACATTAAGAAGCCTGTGCTCAAAGACTGCAACTTAACATATCTTCATAAAACTTTGAAGCATGACTTTCATGTAGATAAATTCTAAATATTATTCATTTTTATATCCAACTTTTCTAGTGGATGTATATGTAAAACAGTAGTTATTAATTTGTTGGTTCTGTTAAAAGAATTTCACAAAATACTAGAAAATATCAGTTCTATAGCAGACTCATAGGTGCCTCAAACAGAAAATCAGTTAAATTAATTCAAATATTGGCTCATTTAAAAAATCTAATTTGTCAAATGAAAGAAAAAAATTTGGAAGTCTATTTTAATGAAAGAAAACATCTCATATTATTGCAACTGCCACTATAAATTCAGTTAAAGAGATTAGCATAAAATATATAATTATGTGATTTTACAGTGATAACATGGATACAAATTTTGTTGGAGTACAGTATCATGATAAAACCAATGTTCTTATTAAATTAAGAACTCTATGGAACAACAAATATACTTGGATCTTATTGTGAAGGACAAAAAATAAGTTTCCATATTCTAACAAAGTAAAAGCTGTGTGGTTGTCAAATTTTAAATATTTCATATATATATTAAAAAGAAATATTTCTTTATGGCAATATGCACTGTTCCTCTTTGCTGATCAGCATCAGTTGAATACTAGGAATTCCTGACTCTTTGAAGAATAAGAACCATTTTATTAATCAACCTTAGCTGACGTACATGGGTCTTAAATTATCTTCTAAATAAGACTTTTGGCTGGCTACGGTGCCTCACACCTGTAATCCCAACACTTTGGAAGGCTGAGGAGAGAGGACTGCTTAAGCCCAAGACTTCAAGACCAGACTAGGCAACATAGTGAGACCTCGTCTCTACAAAATATCAACAACAACAACAAAAATTAGCCAGGCATGGTGGCACACACCCATAGTCCCAGTTACTTGGAGGCTGAGGTGGAAGGATTGTCTAAGCCTAGGAGGTCAAGGCTATGGTAAGCCGTGACCATGCCTCTGCACTCCAACTTGGGGGTCTGAGTGAGACCCTGATTCAATTAAGTAAATACCTAAACATATACAGAAAAACTTTAAATGCTGGCTTTACTATTTTTTTCAAAATCAGTTAAAAATAATTTGTCTAAAAAAAATTAAATAAATAAAACACCAAGCCGGGCTCGGTGGCTCAGCCTGTAATCCCGCACATTTGGGAGGCTGAGGTGAGTGGATTGCCTGAATCCGCAGGTTCGAGACCTGCCTGGGCAGCGAGACCTCATCTCTACAATAAATCAAAAAATCAGCCGGGCGTAGTAGCGCATGCCTATAATTCTGGCTACTCATAAGGCTTTTAGTGAACTACTTGGAAGGCTGAGGCGGAAGGATTGCCGGAGCCCAGCAGGTCGAGGCTGCGGTGGCCGGGAGCGGCCACTGCACTCCAGTCTGGGCGACAGAGTGAGACTCCAACTCAAAAAAAAAAAAACACCACCAAAAGCCTTCTGAAACTTTTAGTGAACTACAATTATTGATGGCACTAATTAATGACAATATTACAAAGACACTGAAATCTCTACAAAAGAATGGATTTGAACAAATTAAATAATGAGATTTCAACTAGTGTACAGGGGTTAATTTTAAAATTCTGAAGTTGCACTTTGAAATATTGTAACTTGTCTGTTTTGACTATGGTTGCATAACAAACCACCACAAAACATCATGGCTAAAAGCAGCAAGCACTTATTATTTCTCCTGATAGGTAGACTGGGGCTCAGCTAAGCAGTTGTACTGCTTCTTTCACTTGAGACGTGTTGTATGGCTGTAGTCACTTGGTGACTGGAACATGCAAGATGATTTCACTCACATGTCTGGTACTATGGAGGGTGCTGCTGGAAAATAGGCTCTGCTGGGACACTAGGTCTCCTCTCTCTCCATAGAATAGCAGAACATCTCCCTCTCCAAGTGCCTTCTCCAACAAGGCAGTCGAATTTCTTAAAAGGCAGTTAACAGCTCCCAAAATTGTTAAAACAGCTGTTAAACGATTACTTCTACACCATTCTATTGGTTAAAGTGAGTCACAGGGGCAACCCAGAATGAATACATTAGGCAACTAAATGAGGGCAGTAATACCAGAGACCTGGTCCATCTTTGAAGTCTAGGCTATCACAAGCTCCTATTTTAAACTGGATTAGTTTATATTCTGAATTGAAAAGAAATAAAATTGAGGTTTGTAATTTTACAGTACTTAAATTTAGCACAACATTCAAAAGAATCAAAAAAGAGACATCTTATTTGACAAGTTTCATTTTATAAAAATATTTATTATTTTGTCTTGGAATGGAGGCAAAAATGTTAGCTGTGAAACTATTTGTAATAAAATATTTACACATTTCAATACAAAAAAGTGAAAACAAAAAATACCTTCCATTTATAGAATGTACTAGGCTTACCAAGTACCTCAGCACCTGTAGAGAAAATATTTTCTCAATTTAAAATGTCCCACGGATAAGAATCAATTGAAAGTGTCAAGAATTTTAAATTTAATAAACATACAATGTAACTTTGACATGGTAACAGAGATTGAAACAGCTAAGAAGCTAATTAAAGCAGAGTATTAATAATTCAACTTATCTATGTTAGATAATTAATATAAAATTTTTTTGGCTTTAATGTATATATTTTAGTTTTAGAATAAATTTGTTAAGTGTTTGAAACTACTTTCTCCTGAACAGAAGACCCACCAATAAAATAAAAGCAATTTATCAATCAATCAATATTTTTAAGCATATAATTTTAAGTATTTTTAGTGACCCCTTTTATTATAAAAATAATCTAGTTTGCAGCTGGGCATGGTGGCTCATGCCTGTAACCCCAACACTTTGAGAGGACGAGGTGGGAAGATTACTTGAGCCCAGGAGTTCAAGGCCAGCCTATACAACATAGCAAAAAAAAAAAAAAAAAAAATTTTCAGGCATGGGAGTGTGTGTCTGTAGTCCTAGATACTCATAAGGCTGAGGCAGGATTGCCTGAGCCCCCCAGTAGCTGCAGTAAGCCCTGATCATGCTACTGCACTCCAGCCTGAGTGATATAGTGAGACTTTGACTAAAAAAAAAAAAAAGAATCTAGTTTGCATGTTAGGTTATCCTATCAAATATTCAACTCAATGTCACCTCTAAGCAACTTTCCCCAGTTCCTCAACCACTGAGTATTCTTCTGGGCTCCAAGGAACCTTACCAGATCAATATTATAACTCTTACTCTAGTCAGTCAAAAATATTCGGGTATTTACTATGTATCAGGCACCGGCACATAACCTAGTTGTTGGTAGCCAGCCGTGGAGACCTGCCTGCTAACAAAGTCCAGGGGGCCGAAGACCCGGGTCACAAAGCAAACCTGGGCAGCTGAGACCCTTGCTTCTTCTACTTTTGTTATTAGTGCAGTCAAACAGTTCTGTACAGTCTGAGGATGGAAAGCAAAATTCCACTCACGCCTCCACTACCCCTTGCAAAAAGGCAAGAGGGGAAATCATGAAAAATTGCCTTCCCTTCATTTAAATCCCTCCCTAGGTTTCCACATCCCCAACCTCCTGGTATTAGACCACGCAATCACTTGATTAAACATTGTAGTTGGGGAAATTGTTAAAAAATCAGAAAGTGCTCTATTTAATGTTTGTCAGGGAACTCACTGGCCTTCCCAGGAAATTATCAATAGAGATTTAAAATATCATGTGCAGGTAGATAATCACTTGTAAGATTTTATTTCTTCTGATTGGCGACTAATTGGAGAAACTTGAGAAGCTACAGTTCGTATCTTTAGGAAGAGTGCCAATGCAAAAATTACATTTACTTAATTTCTTAATTTCTACATGTGGTATATTATGGTTAAGAAATTAACAATCACATAAATATTAGAGCGCCCTTGCCTTTACTAATTCTGGTTAGGGATTGTGACTAAGGTGACTTAAGCCCAAGAAGCCTTTTGTTTTACAAACATTAAAGCTCATTCTCCCTGGCAGGAAAAAATTAAAGCAGATTGTAAACACCAGATGTGAAATTAAGGAAAATTAGTCAGGCCAACTTGTGGATAAGAAACCTTGAAAATGTTGTTTTACCCCAGCTAGTTGCAAATTGCTGTGTGAAGGTCACAGGTGTGACTTGTTAATCTATGTGACAATTATAGTGCTTAGAACTTGATAGTGATTTATAATGTAATAGTTATAGAAATAAGTTTTTGTATGGATATTAAGAAATAGTAATCATTAAAAAATGTTAGGAGTTTATAAGATTTATAGTTAATGTTTAGGATAATAATGTTTTAAGATCAAAACAGGATGAACAAAGATACATTGCCTGTCCAGTCCATTAAATTGTAGCTGATTGCCTTGAAAACAAAAAAAATATAGGGTATAAAAGGAGTTGGAAAAGACAATAAATCGGCATTTGTCCTGTTTGCAGCAGAGTCAGTGTCCAAGTTTTTTCTCCTGCACCGATGCCATCCCTTTTTCAGGAAACCCTGACCTGCTGGAGCTGGATTCCGGCACCTAGTGGTTATGTTTTGACTGAATCATCTACTTAGATGTTGCCAATAAGATCGCTAGACATCCCAAAAGCAAAAGGATTCATACCACTTCAATTAGTACAACTTTGTACAACCCCCAGCCCAGCTCCCAATCACTGTACTTTTAACATATGCCAAATGATCTACAAATATTTGGTAAATCAATGATGAAAACACACAGCCTTAAATAAAATAAAATAAAGTAAAATAAGGAGCTGGCAGTTTCGAAAAGCCTTGATACAGTAGAACAAAAGAAGTAGAGCCATTCACTTAAGCAAGATTCACTAAACAACTACTATTTGATAAGAAAACTTAAGAAGAAAGGCCATCTGGGGCAAGGAAAAATGATTTAAAAAATAGCAAAGATTGTGAAGGAGTTTTCAGCACCAAAAAAAAAAGGGGGGGGGGAAGAAAAGCATGTAACTTAACAACATAAATAAATAAACTACCAGCACAGGCAACATAGTGAGACCCATCTCTACAAAAAAAAAAAAAAAAAATCAACAAATAAGCTGGGCGTGACTGTAGCCCCAGCTACTCAGGAGGCTCAGGCAGAAGGATCATCTGAGCCTAGCAGGTCATGACTGAGGTGAGCCCCTGATTAAAGAAAGAAAGAAAGAAAAGAAAGAAAGAAAGAAAGGAAAGAAAGGAAAGAAAGAAAGAAAGGAAAGAAAGAAAGAAAGCAAGAAAGAAAGAAAGAAAGAAAAGATCAAATGAAAGCAAACAACATAACCGCTACAAGCAAGTATCACCAGTAGATGCTAAAGACACTGAGTAAAAAGTTCAAGAAAAACTAGATGTTCACATAGTATAAAGTATCAACTCATATATGGCTTGCAGGTCAAATTGGAACTATATAATTGGCATACGCGGCTGCAATCTCTTTAAGCAAATAACCAAACTTAACATTATAATGAGGTAACTAGACACTCATAATGTGCCTCATGATGCAATATTGAGAGAACCATAACAGAGTATACCATAAACTTAGGTTAAGAGCATGCTATAACCCAATAAATATGTAATCGGCTTGTGGACAATAGCACAGCCATTTTAGTTTTCTGCGTTAAAACATAACCTGTAGCTGTTTAAAGTTTCAGTTATGGGAAAAACTGCAAAGCTCCAGTCCATGCTTCAACCCCTTCCCTTGACTCACTTTCCCTTAGCAACAACCCAGGTGCCAGGGGAAAATCACCTAAAGTTTCCAAATGTCTCTGCAACTTCCCCAGCTAGTGGGCCAAGGTCAGTCCAAGTCAAGCTAGCCAATCCTCCACGATTGAGCTGACAACCAGAGGTTACTACCCAATTAAATGGTAACTAGCCTGGAAAGTCCCCCCAAACTCCTCTTCCCTTTGTATAAAAACATAAAAGGCATCTGCTTAAGGAAGTCAGGGCCTCTGGGTGTACTCCGCTGCATCAGTTGTCAGCAGAGGTCCAGGCTCGAGCTTGCAAATAAAGACCCTCTTGAACTTTCATCGGAATTGGCTCTTGGTGGTCTCTCAGATTGAACATTCGGCCACTACATTTGGGGGCTCGTCTGGGATTCCAGAGACCCCCCCCGAGACCCCAGTCCGGGGGGTTCTCAGGCCGGCATTTGGTAAGTCGCTCCTAGGTTAGCACATCTGTGTCCTGTATCTCAGGTGGAGCTCCACATTTTGTTCTGAGGTCGGCATCAGGCTAGGCGGACGCGCTGGAAAGCCGCCGGCCGGGGCTCGTGGGAGACGTCCCACGACCCCATCAGGAAGACGAGGTCTTCATCCGTGGGGAAGGTCAGACTTGTCGACGTTCTGTCTCTCACCTATCATACTTTCAGATTTGTTTTCGCGGCCGCTACTGTCTGTCTCATGTCGTTTTCCCTTTCGTCTTGTTGGCTGTGTTTGTTGTAACGACAGTACTGACGAATGAGATGGGACAGGCACGGACAATGCCATTAATTCTCATGACTAATCACTTTTCAGAACTAAAGGAAAGGGCGCACAATTTGAGTGTCGAAATTCACAAAAAGAAATTCCGGGATTTGTGTGCCACTGAGTGGCCCGCCTTCAATGCAGGCTGGCCACGAGAAGGGACCTTTCTAACAAGTGTTCTCTTACAGGTCAAGAATGTCATCCTCCAAAGAGGCTCCCAGGGCCACCCAGACCAACTACCTTATGTACTGGTCTGGCAAGATATAGTTTCCACTAATGCCTTTCCCTGTTAAAGGCATTGAGAGTGCTCACTTTGCAGGAGAAGGGGGCGGAACCTTTGGAGCGTCCAGAGAGTGTGTCGTCACAGCCTCGGGAGAAGCAGAATCCCTTCCATAAATCCCCAAAGAACCCCTTTTACCCTGTTCTCCCTGATTCTAACTTGGAAGAGATAATTCCCCCCCCCATACCAGTCAGCTCCCCCTAGACCTTCAGCCCTGCCAGCACCACGCCCCCCTGCTCCTGGGCGTGTGCAGAGCCATGCGCCCCGGAGGCTCTGGGACGGTGGCAGCAGGCAGTGGCGGCGGCGGAGCAGCCCTCTGCAGGCCATGTCGTCTCTGGCCGTGGCGAGGACCTCCCCTGGAGGGAGTCGGGAGACAGCGCCCACGCCACGGGGCCGAGGCCAGTTCTGGGAAGTGGGTGGCAGCGGCAACCGGCTGGAGCGCGTGGCCATAGAGTCGGAGCGCTGGGAGCTGCTGCTCCGCCACAGCGAGCTGCTGGTGCTGGGCGGCCGCCTGAAGGCAGCGCTGGAGGCATACGCGGCGGCGCTGCGCCGTGGGGTCCCGGCCAGGCCCGAGTGCCTCAGCACCCTGGTGGACTGCCTGGTGTTCAACTACCGGCTCCGCCACGGGTTGGGCTAGAGCGTAGCTCCCGCTGCGGCCGCAGGCGCTGGCAGCATCCTCAGCTGCCTGGGCTGCCGGGGCTTCCTGAGCGAGCCGGTGACCGTGCCCTGCGGCCACAGCTACTGCCGCCGCTGCCTGTGGAGAAAGCTCCATGCCCGCTGCCGCCTGTGCTGGGACCGGCTGCCTCCTACCGCCACTGTGGAGGTGGAGCCAGGAGCGGCAGGGGAGGGGAGGCAGAAAAGAGAAATGGATGGACCAGCCGCGGGGACTCGAGGGAGAGTCGCCAGGGTGGCTGGTCCTGGAGTGGCCCTGGCCGACTCCACGGTGATCTTGCCACTGAGAGTGGCTGGGCCCCCAGATGAGGCCGGGAACCAACCCATGCATTATTGCCCGTTTTCCACTAGTGATCTCTACAATTGGAAAACGCAAACTGCTACTATCTCTGAGAATCCTAGAGGGCTGATTAACTTGCTGGAAAGCATTCTCTTTACCCACCAGCCTACCTGGGATGATTGCCAGATACTTCTACAGGTATTATTCACCACTGAAAAGAAAGAAAGAATCCAGACGGAGGCCCGGAAGCTGGTTCCGGGAGTTGATGGACAGCCCACCACCAACCTTGATCTTATAAATGCAGCCTTTCCCCTTTCCCGACCTGGATGGGATTTTAACACGGCAGAAGGTAAGGAGAAACTCCGGGTCTACCACCAGGCTCTGATGGCAGGTCTCCGGGCAGATGCTCGTAAGCCCACTAATTTGGCTAAGATATATAACATAAGACAGGACATGAACAGATCTTTCGAAACTCTTAAACAAGCCCTGGAGTCAGCCCCAGTTTGGGGACTGCCAGATCTGACTAAATCCTTTTTCTTGTTTGTTGATGAGTCTAAGGGAATAGCCAAAGGAGTGCTGTTGCAGAAAATAGGGCCATGGAAGAGGCCAGTGGCATACCTGTCAAAGAAGTTAGACTCCGTGGCTGCCGAGTGGCCCCCATGCCTACGGATCATCGCGGCAGTTGCCACTATGGTCAAGGACGCTGACAAAATCGCCATGGGAAAAAAACTACATGTCACCACCCCTCATGCTGTGGAGGGAGTTCTAAAACAACCACCCGACAGATGGATAAGTAATGCCCGGCTAACTCATTATCAAAGTCTCCTTTTAAACCCAGCCAGAATCTTCAGGCTCCGGCTACACTGAATCCAGCCACCCTGCTACCCGACCCGGATGAGGAAGGCCTCCTGCTCAACTGCCAGGACATCCTGGCGCAGGTCCATGGAATACGGGAAGACCTCCAGGACCGGCCCCTAACCAACGCTGAAGGAACTTGGTACACAGACGGCAGCAGCTTCGTGCAGGGTGGAACCAGGTATGCTGGGGCAGCGGTGACTACAGAGACTGAGACGTTATGGGCAGCGCCACTTGCGGCCGGGGCCTCGGCGCAGCGAGCCAAGCTCATTGCCCTCACTAAGGCCCTAGTCATGGGAAAAGGGCAAAGAATAAATGTTTATACTGACAGCAGGTATGCTTTTGCAACTGCGCACATTCATGGAGCCATCTACAAGGAGAGGGGGCTCTTAACTGCAGAAGGAAAGGTTATCAAAAATAAAACTGAGATCCTTGAGTTGTTACAGGCACTCTGGCTACCCAAAGCACTGACCATAATACATTGTCCAGGACACCAGAAGGAGGACACGCCAGTGGCACGGGGAAACTGTCTGGCAGATGCTGAGGCCAAAAAGGCGGCCCTTTCTGTGGACCATGTCCTAGTGACCACACTGCCAGACCCTGGGCCCCCAGATCTGTCTGAAAGCCCGAATTATACAGAGGAGGATTTAAAATGGATAAACGGGCAGCCTGGAGTTATGTTCTCAAACGGCTGGTGGTGAATCCAACACTGGGATACGACCACCAGCAAATGAAATGTCATCCTTCCAGAACAGTTGGGTCGGCAACTGCTTAAAAAATGCACGGAAGTACCCACATGGGAACCAGAAAAATGGAAGAATTAATACGGCATGCAAACATGGTTATGCCCAATGGTCAACAAATAATCAGACAAACTGTAAATCAATGTCAGGTTTGTCAGGTTGTCAACGCAACCAATCCCAAACAAAATCCGGGGACCAAACTTCAAGGAAACCGGCCAGGAGCGTACTGGGAAGTGGACTTCACTGAGGTGAGACCAGGAAAGTACGGATACAAGTACTTACTAGTGTTTATAGACACCTTTTCAGGGTGGATGGAGGCATTCCCCACCAAGAATGAAACCCCACAGGTGGTGGCCAAGAAACTCTTGGAAGATCTGATGCCCAGGTATGGCTTCCCGGTCCACATCAGGTTGGACAATGGCCACAGCTTCATCTCTAAGGTAATACAGGGAGTAGCTCAGGCCCTGGGGGCAGATTGAAAATTACATTGTGCATACAGGCCCCAGAGCTCAGGACAGGTAGAAAGAATGAATAGAACCCTAAAAAAGACCTTAACTAAATTAGTCCAGGAGACTGGCGGGGACTGGGTGACTCTCCTTCCCTTTGTACTATATAGGGTGCGCAACTCACCCTATAAGCTAGGGTTTACTCCTTTTGAAATCAAGTTTGGCGTGCCTCCACCGGTCATACCTAACCTAAGAACAGAACTATTAATAAACATAGATGATCAGAAACTCCTGTTTTCCCTCCAAACTCTGCAAAGGGTCCACGAGCAGGTTGTGGCCCAGACTGAAAGCCCTTTATGAGACCGGACCACCGCTGACTCCCCACAACTACCAACCTGGGGACTGGGTGTACATACGGCGACATCAACACGAGACTCTGCAGCCGTGGTGGAAGGGACCATACGTCGTGATCCTGTCCACCCCCACTGCCTTGAAGGTGAAAGGTATCGCGTCTTGAATACACCACACCCATGTCAAACTTGCCAACACCCCTGCTGTGCTGAAAGACTACACACCCGAATGGAGCAGCTGACTGGACAAGGACAATCCTCTAAAGCTAAGACTGTGTCGCACTTCTCCTTCTGCTTCTTCGTGACGGGGATGGGATCCCTTTGGGCAGTCCCTAATCCTCACCAACCTCTAAACTTAACATGGCTAAGGTGCAAGAAGGTTTGGCTAAGCACAAATTAGAGCGGGAGCAGAGACAGGGATGGTTTGAAAGTTGGTTTAACTACTCACCTTGGTTAACCACACTATTGTCTGCTTTAATAGGCCCCGTGATCATACTCTTGCTGTTGCTAACCTTCGGTCCATGTATTTTAAATAAGCTAATAACTTTTATAAAAGCTAGAATTAAACACTGTGCAACTTATGGTCCTCAGATAACAATACCAACACCAGACAGTCGTCTAGGTGCCCCTGGACGACTCAGCATGTTAAAGGAATCCAAGATTAGATTCACTCTACCCTCATGAGAAGGGGGGAATGAGAGAACCGTAATAGAGTATACCGTAAACTTAGGTTAAGAGCATGCTATAACCCAATAAATATGTAATCGGCTTGTGGACAATAGCACAGCCATTTTAGTTTTCTGCTTTAAAACATAACCTGTAGCTGTTTAAAGTTTCAGTTATGGGAAAAACTGCAAAGCTCCAGTCCATGCTTCAACCCCTTCCCTTGACTCACTTTCCCCTTAGCAACAACTAATCAGGTGCCAGGGGAAAATCACCTAAAGTTTCCAAATGTCTCTGCAACTTCCCCAGCTAGTGGGCCAAGGTCAGCCCGTGTCAAGCTAGTCAATCCTCCACAATTGAGCTGACAACCAGAGGTTACTACCCAATTAAATGGTAACAAGCCTGGAAAGTCCCCCCAAACTCCTCTTCCCTTTGTATAAAAACATAAAAGGTATCTGCTTAAGGAAGTCAGGGCCTCTGGGTGTACTCCACTGCATCGGTTGTCAACAGAGGTCCAGGCTCGAGCTTGCAAATAAAGACCCTCTTGAACTTTCATCGGAATTGGCTCTTGGTGGTCTCTCGGATTGAACATTCGGCCACTACAATATAATGTGAAATATACAGCATCACTTAAGAAGTGATCTTACCAGAACTTTTTAATCTAAACCTATTCAGGTTTTAGATATAACTTCCATATTAAAGGAAATACAGAAGATGGAGAAACAAGTAGAATGGCATTATGAGGAAATAATCTCAGACAAATCAAGAAAGAGGAAAAATCGAGAGGAAATATAATTCAATATCATCAAATTCATGGCATTAAAAAAAAAAAAAAGGTCTCAGCCGGGCTTGGTGGCTCAGCCTGTAATCCCGCGCCTTTGGGAGGCTGAGGTGAGTGGATTGCCTGAGCCCGTGGGTTCGAGACCCACCTGGGCAGCGAGACCTCATCTCTACAATAAAATAAAAAATTCAGCTGGGCGTGGTAGCACATGCCTGTAATTCCAGCTACTTGGAAGGCTGAGGCTGAAGGATTACCAGAGCCCAGCAGATCGAGGCTGCGGTGGCCAAGAGCGGCCACTGCACTCCAGTCTGGGTGACAGAGTGAGACTCCAACTCAAAAAAAAAAAAAGATCTCTATTCTAAATTAATGAAAACAAACACAACTAAATACAACAAAGGATCCTTATTTGGATCCTGGCTTGAACAAATCATCTATAAAACAGATTTTGGAGACAATTGAGAAAATTTAAATATGACCTCAACATTAGATGATATCAAGGAGTTATTTCAAATTTGGTTACTGTGATAATGATTTTATGGTATTATAAGAAAACATCTTTATTTCTTAAAGGTGAAAATGTTTTATGTTTATGAGAAAATATAATGATATCTGTAATTTTAACTTAAGATATTGCAGGAAAAAAACTGGTGACACAAACAGTAAATTATTAGCAAGTGTTAAGTTGAGATTTGTATATATGAGTCTTTGTTATGCTAGTTCTAATCAATGTTTGAAATCTTTAGTAGTAAAAAGAAACTATAAACAAAAATAATATAACAAATAAGGGCAACTCTGGTAGCTAGCCTCTAAATGGCCCCCAAAGGTTCTCCCCTCCTTGTATTCATGCCCCTTTTATAATAAACAGGGCTAACCTATGTGACATTTTGGGAAGATCAGTGAGTGACTTGCAACACTTGGGAAGAAGGACACTGTGGTACCATCTTGGACCACTCACTCTGGGAGAAGCCAGTTGCCATGTCAAAAGGGCATTCAAGCAGGCCTAGGAGGATGTGGCAAAGAACAGAGGCCCCATCACTTGCCAGAACTAAGCTGTCAACCATGTGGGTGAGCCACTTTGGAAGTGGATCCTCTGGCTCAGTCAAACCTTCAGGAGACTATTGTCTGGACTAATAACTTGACTGCAACCTCAAGAGAGGCGCCAAGCCAGAACTACTCATCTAAGCCTGTTTCAAATTTTTGACCCAGAGAAATGGTATGTGTATTAGTCATTTTGTGTTGCTATAAAGGAATACCTGAGGCTAGGTAATTTATAAGGAAGTGAGCTTTACTTGACTCACAGTTCTACATGGCACTGGCTTCTGCTCAGCTTCTGGTGAGGGCTCAGGAAGCTTTTATTGAGGGTAGAAGGCAAAGGGGGAACAGGTGTGTCAGTTGGTAAGTGTGAAAGCAAGAGAGAAGAAGGTGCTAGACTCTTTGTAAACAACCAGACTGTCACTAACTAAAAAAACAATAACTCATTCTTTACTGCCCACTAATAAAACAAGAACTCACTGTTTACTACGAGTAATGTTACCATGACCCAATCACTTCTCACTATGACCCACCTTCAACACTGGGGATCAATTTCAACATGAAATTTTGAGAAGATAAACATTCAAACTATATCAGTATGAGATAATAACTGCTTGTTTTAGACCACTAAATTTTTTTTTTTGAGTTGGAGTCTCACTCTGTCGCCCAGGCTGGAGTGCAGTGGCATGCTCCCCACCACCGCAGCCTCAACCTGCTGGGCTCAGGCGATCCTTCCGCCTCAGCCTTCCAAGTAGCTGGAACTACAGGCACGTGCTAATATTGTAAAGATGAGATCCTGCCAAGTTGCCCAGGCTGGTCTCGAACCCGCAGGCTCAGGAAGTCCTCCCAACTCGGCCTCCCAAAGTGCTGGGATTATAGGTATAAGCCACCACACTCTGCCTTTGGCTACTAAGTTTTGAAGTAATTTATTACACAGTAATAAATAACATTCAGAACACAATATGAAAATATTCCAGTAGCAAACAGCTCCATAAGTGTAAAATGACAGACTAGAAGTTATGTTTTTCTTCTCAAGCTTTAAATGTAAATATTCAAAAATACTTCACTAATACAAATGTATAAATCAAATTATGTCAAAACTCCTTGGATAGATATGTAAAAACTGAACTATAAGAGCAGGGACTCCCCCCAAAACAATTATTTTTTGGAGGCCCCTTGTAGTACAGTTTTCCCTCACAAAGTAAGTGTTCTAGGAACCTTTTGGCATCAGCGTACCAGCTAGCACAGTTGAGAGGCTGTATTTAGCTTCAGTGAATTTTTTTTGGAGACGCTTTCAACACATTTTCCCATTTCATGATGGGTGATTTGCAAGTGTACCTGTCCATACTACACTGAGTGTTCAGCAACTTTTGACCAAAATAGCGTCACCGTCCCTATTCACCCAATCTTGCCCCGAGTTACTTTTTTTTGTCTCCCTGGATGAAAAAACTTCTTGAAGAAAAACGTTTTGCCAATGTAAAAGAGGTGAAACAAAAAGGACAGAAATACTAAAAAGGCATCAAAACTTGATGAGTTAAAAAACTATTCTGAGCAGTGAAAAAAGTATCTCAATAGGTGTATTACATCAGGGAGTATTTTGAAGGTGACTGAAGTTTAAATATGTAAGAATAAATACAGAATTTTTTAATAATAAATTCTGAGGTTTTTTGCTCCCCCTACCCCATACATATAAGATCAGTACACTTTACTGCATATGTATTATACCTCCATTAAATTTATTTTAAAAAGTTATAGCAAAACATTATGTTAAAGTATTATAGCAATAGATGTCCATGTCTTTAAATTCAGCTCAATTTATTTAGAAAGCTAACATATTTTTAGCCTTATAAAATCTCTTTAACTTAATGTCCATCAACTGTTTTTCTAAACTCTCCTCCAAAGAGTTTTTGTTAGCTTTGAAAATAACATTGTCATAAAAAAAAAAAAAAAATGGTGCCAACCAATGACTGACCTCTCTGGAAAATGAACAGCAGCTTTTCACTCTGGAAAATGAACAGCAGCTTTTCACTCACACTCTTTTTTTGCTATTGTTTAAATATGTTTTAATCTATTAAAAAAGGCAGTACTTTTTACTCTGTTGGTATTTTCCTTAAACTCTTAGGGGAAGCATTATCAAGAGATTTTTCAGAAACTAAGTAAAGTGCTGCCACCAGGTTCCCAGTATGAAACATTTTATTAACTATTTCAAAGAACACTTAACCTGCCAGGTTGGGACTACAAGTTTTCCTCAGCAATCCACATATCAAAGCTGTTTGAAAAAAGTATTTCTTGTCTTGAACAAAGAAGTCAAAGCAAGGGACAGTTAAAATATTCAAAAATTTCCCACCCATTTCATTTTTAATTTACTATAGTTCCTAGTGAGTTTACTATAAAACTTGAACAGCACAATGGTAACACATACAAACCCACATGCCATCTACTGAGGCCTAGTATTAGGCAGCCACGGTTGGAGATTCACAGGAACATGCAAATCATCAGCACCAGGTACGCAGCCCTGACATGGAAAAATGGAATTCTAGACTCTCATTCTACAACGTGAGTCATCACTAGATTTAGAGTTGAAAACCATGAACAACTGTTTATGAAGCTCTGGCTCTGCCAGACACTGTGTTAGCTGTCTTACAATGTTTTATCCTAATACAACCAGCTTGGTGTTGTAGGCCTTCTGATTAACTTAATCACAGGATGAGAAATATCACTGACAAGGAGGAAAGAACCAGTCAACCTGGTCTAACAGTCATCATTTAATGGATCTGAGCAGCAATTCTAAACAGCGGGCATGACAGTGCAGAAGGCAGGAGATTGGGTTCCAGCGTCAACTCTTTTGCTATGAGAAGACAAGGTTGAACAGAGAAGGTTTCAGCAAGCTGACATGCCCTGACAGATTGGTCGAAATTAACTAGGAGCAAAAGAGAGCACAAACATTTCAAACATTGAGTAAAATATGAAGATCAATCAGAAATGGCTACGGTTTTACTTCCAGAACAATAAGAATGACAAAGTTGTGTCTGGGAGTAAAGATATAGTTGCTTAGGTATGGTAGTATCAGGCCACAGAGAAACCTGGAATTTAGACTCTAGACTTAAAATATTGAAGACCACATTGATTTGATCAGATTGGTGTACAAGAGAGAATGAAAGAGGGAGAAACTATAGCCAAGTTTCTGACAATTTAGTATAATGGGCCTTTATTTGAAAAATTAATTTAATGAAATAGAAAGCTGGAGGATAAAAAACAACAAAATTAGAGAATCAGTCTAGAAAGTTCAATATCCAAGGAAAAGGAATTCCAGAAATAGACAATTAAGAAAATGAAGAATGTGGAAAAAAGGGAACCTCTGCCCCAATGTTGGTGAGAGTATACAGTCATTATGAAAAACTGTAGAGCGTTCCCACAAAAAATTAAAAATAGAACTACCATATGATCCAGCAATCCCACTACTAGGTATATATCCAAAGGAAATGAAATCAGTATGTTGAAGAGATGTCTGCACTATCATGCTCACCCCAGCATTGAATACAATAGCCCAAATATGGAATCAACCTAAGTGTACATCAATGGTTAAATAGATACAGAAAATGTGGTATATATACATAATAAAATACTACTCAACCTTAAAAAAAAGAAGGAATCCTGTCATTGGCAACAACAAAGGAAAAACCTGGAGGGCATTATGTTAACTGAAACAAGACAGACACAGAAAGAAATACTGCATGGTCTCCACTTAATATGTAGAATATAAAAAAGTTGAACTGAGAAACAGAGAGAAGGGTGGTTACCAGGAGCTGGGGAAAGAGAGAACTGGAGGAATGCTGGTCAAAGGGCACAAAATTTCAGTAAGATAGGAGGAGTAAGTTCAAGAGATCTATTGTAGAACATGGTAACTACAGTTATTAAGAATGTATTGTATTCCTGAAAACTGCTAAAAGAGTAGATTTGAAGTGTTCTCACCATTAAAAAAAAGTACGGTAACCAATACGTTAATGAGCTCATCAGCCATTTCACAATATATGCATATTTCAAAACATATTACTCACAAATATATATAATTTTTATTTGTCAGTTAAAAAATAAGTAATTTTATTAAAAAGAAAAGAAGTTAATTAGAGAAATCATTCAAGAAAAGTTCCCAAAACTAAAGGGACATATGGTTCACAAATTGAAGGAGTCCATCAAGTGTGTAGGGAATTTTACAAAGAAGGACCCACATCAAAACACATCACTACAAAATTTCATAACTCTGAAGATAATGAGAAAATGTTCGAGCTTCCAGAAAGAAAAATAAAAGAGATCATATTATGAAATAGGCTTAACACTTATTAACAGGAACAATGGTGAGAAGCTAGAACATAATCGGAGAATGTCGTCACATTCCTAAAGAAGTATAGTTTCAAACACACAATTCTATACTCAGCCAAACTATTAATTAAACATGGCTGAAGAATAAGGCATTTTATGACATGCAAGGCCTTCATTTTTAGGAAGGTACTGATGGCTGTGCTCTACCCAAATCAGGAAGAAAACAAAGAAAGAGGAAGACATGGAATCCAATAAATAAAAGACCCAAATTAGTATGAAAAAAATTCTAGGATGATGGAGAAGGGACAGGACAGGATACCAGAGGTGTGGTAGGCCGAAAGAGCAGCTAGAATAGAACAGCAGAATACAGAACTCCAGAAATGATATCTCTAAGAAAAATAAAATCAGTAAGTTACCTGATGAATATATCAAAAGAGGTACACTAAATTAGAAATAACTATGTAAATAACCAAGCAAATAAGTCAATTGCACGGAAAATAAAAATTTGTATAAGAAATAAAATGAACCCATGGTATTCTATACGTCTCCAATATAAATTAAAATTAATATTTATGTAGTTATATCAATAAAAACACTGACAATTTTTCTAACAAAAAATTATAGAATAATTATATTGCCATAAGAGGAAGATGGGAGAGGGGAGCAAAGAGAAAAGGGAGAAAATTATCAGAGAGCTCTGAGGTGAGTGGATTGCCTGAGCCCACGGGTTCGAGACCCGCCTGGGCAGTGAGACCTCATCTCTACAATAAATCAAAAAATCAGCCGGGCGTGGTAGCGCATGCCTGTAATTCCGGCTACTCGGAAGGCTGAGGCGGAAGGATCGCCAGAGCCCAGCAGGTCGAGGCTGCGGTGGCCGGGAGCGGCCACTGCACTCCAGTCTGGGCGACAGAGTGAGACTCCAACTCAAAAAAAAAAAAAAAATTATCAGAGAGCTAAATCTGTATTCTCCATGTCAGAAAGTGAAAAAATGAAAGATTAAGAGAGGCAGGACGTGGTAGTGCATGCCTGTAGTTCCAGTTACTTGGAAGACTGAGGCGGAAGGATCCCCGGAGCCCAGCAGGTCGATGCTGGGGTGGCTATGAGTGTGCCACTGCACTCCAGCCTGCGTGACTGAGACTCTCAAAAAAAAAGAAAGAAAAATTAAGAGTAACAGTAAAAGCATGTTATTTAGAAATACAGAGGCATATATATGCTAAAAGAAACAACTGCCTATGGGGAGCAGGAATTTTGGACATAGAAGGGTGGGACCAGGGCTTGCTGTATTAACTCTTACAAACTCATATCTTTTTAAAGAATATACATATGTAGTCAATAAAATTTAAAATAATATCTTCAAAGAGAGGACCGAAGCATTTTATAATTAATGAGGATGAACACCAGCAGGTTTCATGCTATGCAATATAAGGCAGGGGCAGGGGTAGAAGCACTGTTTACATATCTTTGTTTTCTCAAAGGGATCTTCTGAAAAGATAAGTTAAGCAAAAACTCAGCTAAGAGTCAGAGTTTTAACCCAAGATTGAAACTAAAGACCCAATTTCACTTCTGTGTTAATAAATTACCTGATATTTGTAAATTACTATGTAGCTCCAACAATTCTCCCTTCCTCCCTCATGAATGAATTAAAGGTGTTATCATGGGAATGGGTTTTGTTATTGCAGGAGTGGGCTCTTGATTAAAGGGTAAGTTTGGCCTCCATCCTCTCTTGGGCTCTCTCACCAATGCTCTCTTTTCATGTGATGCCTTTCTACCACGTTTTTATGATGTAGCAAGAAGGTCCTCACTAGACACAGCCCCTCAATCTTGGACTTCCCAGCCTCTAGAACTATGAGAAATAAATTTCTTTCCTTTATAAATTATCCAGTCTGTGGGAAACTGTGATAGCAGTAGAAAACAGGGTAATGTAACCATTTTACTCCTAAAAGATGAAGTTTCTCCTTTCTTATAGACCACCAGGGCTTACATTGTGTCTAAAATCTCAACATATCCCAGGCTCTTTGCTTTTAAGGATAGGAGAAAATATCTCGAAGCAAGAAGACCAAAAAGTCCTTTGTAGTTTCTTTTACACTCTACCTGGCCTACCTTTCACTTTTATGAAACAGACTCACTCTATCAGCCTAAGTCAAGCATTAGTTATTCAGCCTCTATTATACCTGTTACTGTGCCAGAGAAAGCAAGTCAAGATCTATATATTCTTCAACTGGAAAACACAAAGACAGACAGGCACAGACACACAGGGAGACAGAAAGACACACACACACACACACACACACACACACACACACTTACATGCCTAACAATATTGTGAGCTCATGCCTAACAATATTGTGAGCTAATCCTAGAACTGACATTACTTTCGAAAACTGTCATCCAAAAGTTAGTTAGCCTTCACATTATCCAGTCCAACAAACATCTTAAATAAATTTGGTAGAATAAGTTTCCATATCACAAGACATTTCACTGTCAACATATGCTTTGTCTTAGTCCACTTATTGTTGCTATAAAGGAATACCTGAGGCTGAATAATTTATAAAGAGGATAAATTGGCTCACAGTCCTACAGGCTGAGAAGTTCAAGGGCATGGTGATGGCTTCTGGAGAGGGTTTTCCTGCCACCACATAACATAGCAGAAAGTCAAAAGAGACGCAGATACATGCAATAAGGAACAGGAGAGTACACAGAAGCAGAGATCACATGGCAAAAGAGGAAGCAAGAGAAGAAAAAGCTATGAAGTCAGAATCTTTTTAACAACCCACTCTCTTGTAAACTGAGCCATTCCTAAGACAGCTAGAACTCACTCACTTTGAGGGAGAACAATAATCTATTCATGAGAGATCTTCCTCCATTACCCTAAAACCTCTCACTAGGTCCTAAAACCTCCCACCTCTCAACACTGACACATTGGAGATCAAATTTTAACATCAGTTTTAGTTAGGACAAACCACATCCAGACCTCTCATGAAGATACACCTTAAGAGACTTGCCAAACCATACTAGGATTCCCAAATATGTAGTCTTTCAACTTAATGTATGCTGGCAAACTGAGGAAGAAGAATCATTAAAACTTAGAGAAATTCATCAAGAGCAGGATAACTCTGGCACCCTGATGGGTAAAGAGTCAAGTCTTAGTCCTTTGAAAAGATTTAATCAATTATTCAAGTAGTCAAGTGCTTCAGAGAAAATCTACTTAACTCTTTCCTCTCAATGAGAGACTTGATGAAGAATTTTCCTAAATTAAAATTTTAGAATGTCCCAAAATGCCCCGTTACTTATTGAATTCATATTATCAGTCAACAGAAGATATAATTCATAGAGCTGCTACTTATATTAAATATTGTGCTAGTCATGCAAGTTAGAGTGTCTACAAGTATACTAGCATGCCAAAACAGACCTACACATAATTATCTTACGAAAGTATCAGAAATATTATTTATATCTCCATAACAGAACAAACTAAACATAATAAAACAATTTACATTTAAATAAGTATGTTAAGCTCCCAAGAAAGGAAATGACTAAATATACTAATGGAACTCAAAGATTATATAATATTTGTACCTATTTTTCCTGAAACCTACTCCCCTATTACCAGGAAAAATCTATTTAAATTAGGTAATTTAAAACTAATTTTAGGAAAAATCTATTATCGGTCATTTATACTTTACCATGAAATTAAGGTAACACATGATCTGTCCCAGGAATACTTATTACTTTTAGGTTTAACTCTAAGGTAAGACAAAGTAAATTATGAACAACATATTTATGAGAGAGGCTAACAACTTCACTTCCTAGAGTTTGTGAATTCAAAATAGTTGATATTATTTCTGTTGTGTAACCGTTTAGGCAAATATTTTTTAAAATGACCTGAGAATCACTACAATTTTGCTATTTAAATGTATAAATTTGAATTTTGAAACCAACATTTATTTTGGCCAAAAAAATTGCTACTCTCAAGCAATAGTGCACGAGCATTTGTCTCTAATTATTTACCCATAATAGTCATAGTACAGCACCAGTGAGATTTAATGGGGGGAGAACAAATAACTATCTTAAATCACAGTTCATATGTAGGAAAGTGAATTAGTATAAAGGTATTGAAAACACATCTAGTTTCAACTCCCATTACATCTCAGCATATACTGAGGCTCTAGCTGCTGACATCTTCTAAATTTTTCCCTCACAATGCCATGTTATATTCCACTCAGCAAATATCCTTGGTATACAATCAGTTATTCTTTAGCTTAAAAGTCAGGATTTTCCAACATTCTTATTATATTTTGTGTAAAGAGAGGGGCAAGTCATTCTCATAGTGACTCACTATATTCAGGTACCATGCTGTGCTCTACATATAATCCTCATTTAGTCTTCACAATTACACTGTGACCTAGCTTTTATTACTTTTTAAGTACAAAAACTAAAAAATCATAGGTAGAAGAATCAAGATTTGAATCCCAGTCAGTCTGACTTCAAAGTCTAATTTCTTTTTTAAAAAAAGAAGCCACAATTATTTAAATGGGTAACTATCTCAACATATGTATTTAATTGTGGAAAATTTTAATCACGATGGTCTAGAACTAAAACCAAATTCTCATATTAATAACCAAATTCTCAAACTTGGATGAGATCATCCTTTGGAACTGACCTGAACTAAGTTTTGAAAGAAAAATTTCAAAAAAATAAAAAATTTAGCCAGGCTCGGTGGCTCAGCCTGTAATCCCGCGCCTTTGGGAGGCTGAGGTGAGTGGATTGCCTGAGCCTGCGGGTTGAGACCCGCCTGGGCAGCAAGACCTCATCTCTACAATAAATAAAAAAATCAGCCGGGTGTGGTAGCGGATGCCTGTAATTCTGGCTACTTGGAAGGCTGAGGCGGAAGGATCGCCGGAGCCCAGCAGGTTGAGGTTGCGGTGGCCGGGAGCGGCCACTGCACTCCAGTCTGGGCGACAGAGTGAGACTCCAACTCAAAAAAAAAAAAAAATTTTTTTTGTGTAGCTACTGGATGTATTATATACACCTTATATTATCTTCTCACCACCCTATGTTTTACAAAAAAATAAAATAAAATGCTCTTCAAATTCCTACTTACCACAGTCTCAAGTTCTCTAGTAATGCCTTTATCTGTGGTTAAATATATATTTAAACACACACAAGCATGCAGAAAGAACTTGGAATGTAGGTGTACTCCTTAAACAGCAGGCATCTAACATGTGCTAAAATACTCTAACTACAAGCAGACAGGGCTTGGGTTGATATTGTCTCCCAAAACAGAAAAACAAACAAACCCCCGCTACATTATGGAGCGCTGTGACTGCCAACACTGTCTGGGAATTTCTGTTCAAAACTGAATTAGAGTGGAAATCACCACCTGCTGGGTGCTGACTCAAAACACTGCTTCCCACAGCACCTGATCTCCTGCAATTTCTCCTCTGGAAGAAGTTCTTTTGTAGCACAGGTTTTGACAAGGTGGCTGGTTTTCCCAGTGCTTTCAAATGCTCTGTGACAAGTCATCAAAAACTTTAAAGCACCATCCCTCCTTTAAAAGAAGACTCATTAGACATGTGCTCACTCAAAAGTTAGTCTGAGTTAGCTCTACAATCACTGTGGCCTGGACACTGGTCAGGAAACAAGCTCCCTGGTGGTGGTTCACCACAGGAACACAAGGTTCTTGCGGCCTGCTCCCATGACCCTGCTGAACCCCAAGCCCTGGTGGAAGTCACATGAGTAAGTTGGTTCTCTAAAGGAGCTGGCTCTTGTCCGATTTTTACAGAGAACCTGTTCCTGTCTGCAGGGCAAGATTTAACAGCTACAGATCTAGAAAGCTGAGAAAAGTACTTAAGGTCAAGTGTATAAAAACACAGGGGACAAAAGTCAAAATGGCAAGATTTCAGGGATAGCAAGAAGGCTCCCCAAAACCAAATATTCCTTTTGGTTAAAAACTTTAAATTGCACAAATAAAGTACTCTTCCTTGATACCAATTAAAATTGCCTGTCCCAGGAAAAATAGCTCTTTATACCAAGTCTTGCACACTTTAGTGGGAAATGAATTTTCTGTTTTCCCGGACAACTTTTAACAGGGGAAAGGCTTTCTCAAAGTGGACACCTCAGGGGTGGGGAAAGCATGCAGTAAAAGGCTGACACACCCAGAGGAAACTTCCCTCTTCCACCTCAGGGCTCAGCCTGACATCAGGTCTGTTACTGGGGGCAAAGAAGTCAAACAGGCTGATTCAGGCCCTTGACCCTTTCCTGTTCTTTGCATTGTTTGCCCATGGCATATCCCCCATGTAGTCCGAAATGAAAATACAGAAAGAGTTGACTCTTAAAGTAATTCTTTTTGTTTGTTGTAAAATCTCTATAAGAGGAATAACGAGCAAGAAATTTAAAATCTGTTAATTAAATAACACAGAGATTAACTGTAGATTCCATATCTATCTTCATTTTGGTTTTCCAATTACAAAAGACAACTAGAGATATTGGTCAAATGGTACAAAGTTTCAATTAGATAGGAAAAATGAATTTTTGAGATCTACTGCAGGGCATGGTGACTATAGTTAATAATAATGCATATTTCAGCTGGGCGTGGTGGCTCATGTCTGTAATCCCAGCACTTTGGGACACAGAGGTGCAAGAAGACTGCCTGAACCCATGGGTTCGAGACCAGCCTGGGCAACTTGGCGAGACTTCACCTCTTCAATAAATTTTTTAAAAGTAGCCAGGCGTAGTAGTGAACACCTGTAGTTCCAGCTACTTGGAAGGCTGAGGTGGAAGGATCGTCTCAGCCCAGCAGGTCAAGGCTGCAGTGGCTGTGAGTGTGTCACTGCACTCCAGCCTGGGCAACAACAGAGTGAGACTCTGACTCAAAAAAAAAATAATAAATAAATAAATAAATAATGATAATGCTTATTTCAAAACTGCTATGAGAATACACTAGATTTGAGCCAAGAAACAGGTTCACTGAAATCAAATATTAGCAATAGAAATATAAATTAACTTCTGATTCATCCTGTCTACTAATTATGCTTCCTTCATGTGGTTCTTAGCCACACTATTCCACGCCATATCAATCTATACATCATCCATGTAATCTGCTATATTTTGAATTCCCAATAACAAAAAAATCCTAAAAACAAAGACAGGTAATTAGCAGCTGGTCATATAGGGAAGGTGAAGGTTATATGAATAATAAAACATATATAAGTACATAAAGAGGCAATGTAGTTTTCAGATTGAAAGCACAATCTCTGGAGCCACACAAACCACAACCCACAACCAAATATATTCTCTTGAATTCCAACTCACCATTGTCTTGCTAGCCACATGACTGTGGACAAGTGCCTTATCTCTCAAAATATCAGCACCCTCGTTTGTAAAATCAGGATAAAAAAACAGTAATGACTGTATAAAACTGTTGGGAGGAGTAAAGGAGAGGATAATACATGTACTTAGAAAACGCCTTGCATATTCTAAGTAATCAGTAAGTATTAACTTTTACTTAAAATAGTTTGAAAGAAAGATGCTCTTGCCTTTATGAAGAATTATTATGTATCAATTTTAAGAAAATCAATTATGTTACCTAATTACTTGATCACCATCATGTGTTAGTATGCTGGACACAGGGATAGCTGATAGTTTATGTACCTGACTCATCAGAAGAGCACTATAGCAGCCTACTCCATCCAAGGTTCCTCATCTGAACCACATTACAAAAAAACTGATGAATGACTATTTTCTCCCAGTGGAGAACTGGTATCTTTCTAGATGCACTGAGAGTTAATTCATTACATATAATGGGTGCCCTAGGGCAACTGGGATGAATTCTCTTACAGAATACCAGTTGCAGAAAGCTGCTAGAACCTCCACTCAGAACCATCTTGCTCTTAGTTTATCCACAATCCTGGTAACCTTCATTCTCTTGTTTCTAGCCTAATGCATATTTGAAACAGCATATCTGAAGGTAGAAATTGTTAAAAGCCTGATCACAGAGGAGGAATAAAAACATTATTTAAAAATACACTCAGTGGGCCAGGCACAGTGATGCACACCTGTAATCCCAATTACTAGGGAGACTGAGGCAAGAAGATTGCTTGAGGTCAGGAGTTCAAGACCAGTCTGGGCAACATAACAAGATCCTGTCTCTTAAAAAGGAAAAAAAAAAAAAAAAGACTCTGAACCAAAGAGCAAAGCAGTCCTGGCCACTTGATTAGTGGAAAGTGGCTCTAAAAGCCTCAGGGGTCCCTGGGGACCTCAATGTATGAAAACACTGCCCCTTTGATGCTTGTAATGATGGTCCTCCAAGTCAGCAAAAATGATTAAATTCTACCCAGTGCACTCTACCTCCCACAGGGACTAAACCTTCAATGTTCTACTTCTGCATGTGATGATACTAGGCAATTTTGATTTCCTTGAAAATTTATGAATTTTAATTTACTTGATAATTTATGAATAAATTATAAAGGTAATCTATGTATACCTTTATAATGACAAAAAAATTTTTTTAGGAAAATTTTATTCCCAGATGGTTTAAGCTTTAAAAATATGTTTTTCATACTTAAAAGATTAAAGGCTCCACATAGGTTAATTCTCCAAAGTGTACAGATAAGTAGGTCTTTTAGGTACTAGTTCTTGTCCTTGGTGTTAAGAAGCATGTGATCAAAACAGTGAGAAGAAAATTTACACAGAAAAAACATCAAAATAACTAAGTGTTAAAACTCAAGAGGGACAAGAGATGATTTCAGGAAAGCAGAAGGATTTAAGCAGAGGGATTCAAGAGCAGGGATAATTTCCAATTGCAGAGGGGATAATATAAACAGGATCAACATTCCCCAGAACAAAAACCAAACAGCCTGACAAAAGCCAAGGGTGTTGGCAGGGAGGGTAGGGACAGGAACCCCGTCAGATGACCCAGGATCCTGAAAGGCAGAGAAAGTGAAGTGCCTGGGTTTGGAATACCAGGCAGAAAAAAGGCCACTGAGGGCCACTGCAAGTTCCCTGAAAAGGCAATGGTTCCTTATTCATTCAACAAACACTGATAAAAAGCAATTACTTACATCATGAAAAGTACTATTCTAAGGGATGTGAGACATTACAGTGACCTGATAAACACAGATCCTGCCCTCAGCAGTTTTGTCAGGGCTAAGACAGAAAACACTTCACTACGATTCCAAAACCCAAGGTATTTCTAGAATGCCACATGAATCCAAAAATATCTGGAATTATCTTTTGGAGAACAAGACTCTTGTGGTACAGGCTTCCCCCGCTAGGTAAGTGTTCTTGGAACCATCAGCATCAGTGTACCAGTTAGCATTGCTGTGAGAGGCTGCATTCGGTCTCAGTACATTTTATTTTGGGGGAGATTCTTTCAACATGTTTACCCATTTCATGACCAATGCATCTGCCCACACTGCTGAGTGTTCAGCAGTTTTTGATCAAAAACAGCATGACCCCTGTGCCCCACCCTCCCTATTCACTGGGTCTTGCCCAAGCAATTTTTTGTTTTGTTTTCCCAGAGGAAAAAAATCCTTAAAAAGAAACATTTTACTGATGTGGAGGAGGTGAAACAAAAATTGGTAGAAGCACTAAAAGGCATCAAAATTGAGTTCAAAAACTGTTTGGAACATGTATTTGCATCAAACGGATAGTATTTTGAAGGTGACTGATGTTTAAACATGTAAGAATAAATATACAATATTTTATAAGTAAATTATGGGTTTTTTGGGGTCCCCCTCGTATATGTAATCTCAAGAATGAAAAACATATTTACTTAATTCAATGATTTGACTTTTATTTTTAACAGAATTTAACAAACATTTCCATCTCCAGTCTTGGGAATTCCTACCTGACTAACCCATTCATATACTTCCTGATAGTATTATTTGACTGTCCTCACTAAACTCTATTATTTCCTCTGACTAAAGACAGAGATTATACTAAATTGGATTTAAATAAAATAATATACTTTTCATGAAATGAAAAAACATCCTAATAGAACCAAATAATCAAAAAAGCAAATCTGAGAAGATAAATATAATTTGTTCTATTTGAACAAACAACAAAAGTTTAACCAAACATGAATTTTCTTGGGACAGATGAGAAAGCCCAGAGGTAAAGAAAGCAACTACAAGACACCATTGTGATTCTGGTATATGACAGAATGAGCCAAGCCTAGGAAAAGAAGAAGAGAGGAAGAGGTGAATCCACAAGAGATATTTATGAAAGAAACAGTAAGACTATAACAAATACTCTGCCATGCAGAGGAGCAAATGTAAAATAAAAGGCTCTGCTCACATAAAGATGTATTAAGTCAAAGCATACATTCATGAAATATCTAGAGAAAAAGAAAATATATAATGATGTGTCTAATCATCAGAGAAAGGAGGAAAAATGTAAGCACATCACTGAGCTAAGAGTCTTGAAATTCAGAGATTGTGCTCGACAGAGAAGGAAGGAAAAATTCTGCACTCCAAGCTCAGGGTATTCTATAGACCTATCATTCCACTGAGCGGTCCTTTTAAGGAACAACCAGAGAACTCACAGAAATTCAAAACAGATGGATTCTCAGAGATCTGGTGTCTCATTTTTATGAAGACTATATTTTTTAGAGCAGTTATAGATTCACAGCAAACCTGAGCAAAAGGTCCAGAAATGTACCACATATCCCATCACCACATATGCACAGCCTCCTCCATTACCAACATCCCCCACCAGAGTGGCGCACATATAACAGTTGATGAACCTACATTGTCATGTGTTTGTTTTACAGATTTGTAAAGTATAAACCAGTGCACTGAAGCCTCTGCCCAAATCCCCATGGCCAGTTGCTATGAAAACAAAGACTAAAGTGCCTGGGTCCCAATCCTGTATCTTTCCCAGATAAACCACAATGCATTAAATAAAGCATAAATGGCTAGGTAAGTGGCTGTGCACAGGGGCTCACACCTGTAATCTCAGCACTTTGGGAGGCCGAGGTGGAAATGTTGCTTAAGCCTAGGAGTTTGAGACCAGCCTAGGCAACATAGCAAGACCTCATCTCTACAAAAAATAAAAAGAACTAAGCAGGCATGGTGGCGCTTACAGGTACTTACAGCTCTCAAGAGGCTGAGGGGGAAGGATTGCCTGAGGAGGTTGAGGCTGCAGTGAGCAAAGATTATGCTACTACACTCCAGCCTAAGTGACAGAGTAAGATACTAATTCAATAATAATAATAATAATAACAATAATGATAATAATAAATGGCCAGGTAAAGAATCCCTAACATTCACCTTACAGGATGCCTAATTTCAACTTGGCCTATAAAAGTAACTACTATCAAGTACCCAAACAACTCGACTTTTTTTAGAATGTAGAGGGAATTCTGCTTTTTTTTTTTAGATGATCTTCAGTTATCAGTACCAATGCCTGTTTTCTGGACTCTACATCCTAACAATTACTATGTCCCCAAACATCTCTATGTTACATTAATTACTAGCTTAATGCTACTCCCAGTCAAATATAGTATTTATCTGCAGATGGAAATGATAATTTTTTTTCTTCTTCCTGGAGACATCTATGAAAGTGTTTTTACTGATAAAACCCACATTAGATCTTTGCCTGGTTCAAGAGATTTCCCATAGTATTTTTAGATGATTATCCAAAGGTTAATAAATACAATGTTGACTGGTTAATCATTCCAAACAGGGCAACTGCATATCCTGATGATGGGCAAAGTTTGCTTTCCTTGACAAGAGAAAGGCAGTGTAATTCTCCAGAGACATCTCAGTTTGATGAAGGGAAGCTTCTCAAGGGCAGGGCTTCCAAATTCTATTGCCCTTGTATCTTTCACAAAGACATGGATAGTGATAAGTTCACAGCAGGTACTCTACACATATGTGTTGAATTAATGACTCTGAGATTATGATGATGATTGTCTCCTGAAGAGTCAAAAGGTTTTTTTTAAGGCAAATAAACTCTGCTTATAAAGAGACAAAACCAAAATGTGTTTCTTGTTTATTCTTTGGAAAATTATCAGAAGCACTTAAATGTACCCTCACTTACTGAACAAAAATAATAATCTCCCTCAAGACATCACAATATACAGTTTGAGCTCCTTCACCAAATACAAACGTAATAAGGATTGTCACAATCTTCTTTCCTTTCTGAGTCCAAAATACAAAGTTAATTCACAGTCTCCAAGGAAACATGAATATGTTCTTTTTTCCTACCAGCAAATTAACTGAATTATTCTTTCTGGTAGATAATCTCACATCTTCCACTAATGGGATTAGAGATCTGTCTCCTCCAGTCTCTGAGACTGTGGAGAAGATCCTCATGTCAATTTTTAAAATCATTATGAAGAACACTGTTTGATTATATTTTTCTATCAGCCACTGGCATAATTTGAATAAAATACACCCCTTTTCAGATATAGACACTTACTTAACAACTACCTTACCCTTCTGATTTTCCCAGTATGCCTTCACATTCATTTTAACACATTTCTCCACTTTTGTCAGTCAGAAAATAAAAGGCTGATTTCTCCCCATATTTGATTAGAGAAATTTTGCTTATCAGATATAAAAAATATGATAGATAAAGATAAAAGTGACAGAAGACTTGTCAAAAAAATATATAGTAATCAAAAATTCTCTGACTCCGAATCTGGGTCTACACTACAACTCATGACATAACCCTGAATTGTCAACGTCTGCAAGAAACATCTGGAGATGTTTGTGCAAACATTGTGAAAATGCAGATTACTGGGTTTCTGTCTACAGTATGAATAAATAAAGCTATCATGGAGGTCAGGAATCTGTATTTTTCACAAGCACTTCAGGTGATTCTGATGCAGGGCCAGAGCCCAGTCAAGCTCATAAGAAAGTTAGTGGAAAGGGAGGGAATGCAATGTACTGGAAAAAATCAGCATAGAGAGAAACTGAGTTTTAATTCTAAAACTACTTCTAACCAGCCATGTAACCATATGTTTCACTTTCCTAGGTCTCAGTTTCCTCATCTATAACTGAGTGAGGCTGAACTGACAGTTAAGATGCCTTTCTGCTTGGAAATTCTGTGATAAGAAAAAACAAACAAAAAAGAAGTAGCCTTATAAATGTAACCATGATTATTTTCCTGAAAGAGTATTAGAAATACTTATAAGAAGTAAGGTCTATTCAAGAACTTCTACATCAGAGATAAGGAGTCTCTAACTATACCTTAAAACAGGACACACCTCGTTCAATGTCAAATTTTAGGCATTTGAATGAAATCACACACACACACACACACACACACACACACACACACACACACACACACCCCTGAAGCTGTGGGGCAAAAGTGTGTCCATTAGGTTGAAAATTTCTCTGAATTTGGATTACAAAAGCAGTAAATTCGAATATTTTTCCAGACTTCAAAGACCACACTCTTTGACATCATTAACCACCTTTCAAAAGAACCAAGGCATCACTTAAGTGGCACCTTTTCAGGAAGTAATTACCAGCGGCTACTCTTATCACTGACATTGCTTTAGGAGAGCAAGGTCTGACTATACAAAGACAGCCAGAAGTTGCAGCCAGAGTGTCTCAACATTTAAAAAGTCTGTATGGTTTGCTGGAGCCAAGATTAAACATTACCCTTCTCTTGCAACCACTTTGGTTTCCAGGGAACTCACTGCTATGGTTAAGGCAGGCTGAGGAGAGGTACATCCACAGACATACACACAACACACACCAAAGGTAACTGAAACATTTCAAAGTGCCTTTTTAAGCCTTTAACTCAAAGATGAACACATTTCAAGGTGACCCAATCCTCAAGTGACAGACAGTGTTTTAAAAGGGCCAGAGCTCTCCACTTAAACAATTTCTAGTGACATGTTTTAAATCGCATCCTCAAGGGCTCTGTCTGCTGTCTCATTTACTAGTCTTTCTTTCCTGGCAGAGGCATCCCATTTTAAATGAGTGCTTGAAGTTTGTCTCCCTTCCTAATAATTAAAATCCACAGGGCTTAGATGCTTTTTAAAAAATGTTTTTTAACTTAGCAGGCACCATGGAGGACTTTTAATTATTTAATTATACAACAAACCCAAATTATTACTTTACAGTTTTTCTATTTATCAAAACAGTATCAGAATAATAAAAGACAGTTCATCATTTATGCTTATAAGCAAAGAGTAAAAGACTTCCAAGGTAAAATCAAAGTTAGCATTCACAAAAGGATGCCCCATTTAAAATCTAAAATGTACATACTTATCATATTGACTCTGTGTATATATTTTATACACAAACTATGAAGGATTTTTTCTCTTTTCACTAAAATATGACTTTTAGCCATCATAGTACAATGAGAATATTACACTAGAAATCTGAAAATCTGGTTCCTGTAATTAATGAAACATACCAGGCTGCTTTTGCTTAGTACCTTTGTAAAAAATACTCCCTGTCAAAGAAAGCTCCCCTGGCCATCTGTGGGTCTGTCTTTTTCTTTCTAATGCCACCATGTTTCTGCTGTCAGTTTTATCATACTGCAAGTAATGACTGACATGAACATCTCCCTTAGTTGACTGTGAGCACTAGGAAAGCAGAGTCCAGGTCAGACTCACCTTGATATCCCAGCCATTCCCATTAGCAACAAGTAACAAGTGCCAGGAACAGCAGGCACCCCACATAAGGGTTTTTTTAATATATAAAAATAAATTTTAAAAATTATTCTGGCTCCCTTTCCCTTCCTGAACAATAATTGTCTTAAACCACTGGTGTGGGGGGGTGCAGGAGGAAGTGAGCAAGGAAGGCACCTGAACCAGGTTGGGATGGGGCACACTGTGGCCCAGAGTGAGATATGGGGGTCAAACAGGTGAAGGGGGCACCCACACATGGCGTAGCCAGACTCCACTCACAACAAGGAGGGAATCTGCACAAAAGGGCAGCCAGACATGAGGAGGCAAAGCACAGCAGGTCAAGGAGGTTATCTACATGGAGACACAGCCTGGCACAGAGAGCCACAGACCAACTACTGGGGTAAGGGGGATACCCAGGTAGGCGGCAGCATGCTGCAAGAGCTTGAGCACAACTGGATAAGGAAGCCACCCTGATGAGAGGCTGCCTGGCTTAGAGTGAGAAGAAAGTCTGCTAGGGCCAGAGGAAGTGCAGCCCCGTAGGTGGAGTGTTTCAAATGTGGAAAAGGAGAAAACTGGAAAAAACCCTGTGGTGTTGGACTGGAACTGGAACTCAGTGTGAACTCATGGTTTTCGCTGTATAGATACAAAGAGATGACAAGTAGACAGAGAAGCGTGAGTGTGAGTATGAGTGTGTGTGTGTGTATACAGTACATACACATTTTTCAGCTTTGCCAAATGAGGGGCTAGGGAACAGAAACAGCTGTCACCATGAGCATACCTGGCTTCCAAATAACATTATCCACTGAAAGAAATGTTCATTGGACAACTGGCTGACTACAATGCTGAGAAAGGGAAATCTTAAAATAAGCCATAAACATCTTGTGAGTAGGAAAGTAAGCAATCCTTTAAAAAATAGGCCAGGCACAGTGACTGGCATGTGTAATTCCAGCACTTTGGGAGGGTTGAGGTGGGTGAACTGCTTGAGCAGGAGTTCAAGATTAGCCTGGGCAACACAGCAAAACCTCATCTCTACAGGATAAAAAAAAATCAAAAAATTAGCTGGATGTGGTGGCACACACCTGTAGTCCCAGCTACTCAGGATGCTGAGGTATAAGGATCATCTGAGCCCAGAAGGTTGAAGCTGCAGTGAGCTGTTAGTGTTGTGACAATGCCACTGCACTCCAGCCTGGGCAACAGAGAAGAGATCCCCCAACTCAAAAATAAACAAATAAACAAACAAGCATAAAAATAAAAATAATTGGGAAGGGGGACATGTCAGAAAGAAAGGGAAGCCAGCTTAAAGGGGCTGCTGCAAGCACAATCTGAAACAATTTGAAAATTAAAATAAATAATAACAATTGTAATTAACTAGGAAAACAGAAAACCTCAAATGCATGCTAACATAAACAAACAAACATAAATAAATGGAAAGTGCTCAGAGGAACAGTATACTTAATTAGTTTCCAAGAATCTCCCCACAAAGTACATATTAAGGTTACAAAAGTTAAAAAGTAACTTTATAGTGGGGAAGCCTAGCAGACATGACCTTAAACAGGTGATAAAACATCATCAATAATGAGACAAATCAAAATTGTATGCTACCAATAGGATGCAGTGAGAACACAGCACCACTTCTGTCATATTCCAGCCAAATATAAATAACCTAAATCTAACCATGAAAAAACATCAGGAAAGAGAAACTGAGGAAATTTCTACAAAATAACAGGTCTGTATGCTTCAAAAGAACAAGATGTGGCTGGGCACAGTGGCTCATACCTATAATCTCAGCACTTTGGGAGGCCAACACAGGAGGATTGCTTAAGCCCAGGAGTTCAAGCAATATCTCTCATCTCTACAAAAATAAATAAATAAATAAATAAATAACTGGTTATGGTGGCATGTACCTGTAGTCCCAGTTACTTGGGAGGCTGAGGTGGGAGGATCGCCTGAGCCCAGGAGACCAGAGCTCTGGAGAGCCATGATTGTGCCACTGTACTCCAGCCTGGGCAACAGAATTGAGACCCCAATTCAAAAAGAACAAAGATCCCCAAGTCAATAAAAGACTGAGCAATTAACCAGACAAGAGACCAGAGAGACATGACACCTAAAAGCAATGTGTAATTCTGAACTACATCTTTCTAAGATAAAGGACAATCTTTGAATAACCGGCTAAACTTAAATGAGGCTTGTGGATCAGATGGTATTAAGGTTATCAGTGTTAGTGTTCTCACTTTGGTAGCTAGGGGTGATGGAGCTTCATGTCAATCAACCATCTCCTCAAATAGCTCATATGGAAAAGTTCTTTGTACTGCACCTGCAACTTTCCTAAAAGTCTGAGATTGTTTCAAAGTTAAAAAAGAAAATCTAGCAAAATATATATATATATTTTGTGCTGGCTTATAGTCAATGGTCCATGAAATAATGATAAATTCATCATTATTAATATCATGATTACATAAAAATAACCCTTTGCACTCAGAGACATCTCACAGATCACCTACCAGCAACCTGACTGCACTTTTTTATGAAATAGTAAATAACAAAATCACTTCAAATTAAATAATATAGTGTTGAAAGCAATTATTTTATTGTAATGATATTTGGCTTATAGTAGAATTTTGGACACTGAGGAACTTATTTATGACAAAAAAAATCAAAATTTTATCTTATATTTTCTAACATGTGGTAATATGTAAAACAGTCAACATGCATTACAGGTTCATTGATACATGTAGTGCAATACTAATTTATTTGATGTCTTCCACCTGGTGTTTTTCTATTCACGCAGACAATGCAGTTTTGTTTTCTTCCTCCCACATTAATAATATGTAATTTATTGTCCAGTCTAGGCACCACTGTGAAAGTACTTCACACATTTTCTTTCTACATAATGCCAGCTAATATTTTTTATGTGTATCTCTGCATATATGTCATCTGTTTATTTGCTTTTTCATATAATTTGAATGAAAAACTTTAAGGAAACATACTTTTTTTTGTTTTGAGTCAGAGTCTCACTCTGTCGCCCAGGCTGGAGTGCAGCAACATGCTCCCAGTCACCACAGCTTTGGCCTGCTGGGCCAAGGCAATCCTTCAGTCTCAGCCTTCCAAGTAGCTAGAACCACAGGTGTGTGCCACCATGCCTGGTTAATTTTTTTATTTACTGTAGAGATGAGGTCTCACCAACTTGCCCAGGCTGGTCTCGAATCCTTGGGTTCAGGCAATCCTCTTGCCTCAGCTGCCCAAATTGCTGGGATTACAGGCATGAGCCACTGCGTCTGGCCAAGGAAACATACATTTTGAAAAATTTGGGCTGGCACAAGTTTGTCCTGTATGATCACCAGCAATCTCTTTATGTCCCCTGAGAGGGGACATCTGAGTGGTTTGCTAGATTTACAATGTCCCCTCAGAAGGGACATCCGAGTGCAAAGGAATCATTATTTTCATATTACAGTATTCTTCCCTAATACATGGTAAATATATGTTTCTACACCTAGGACATTATATATACACACACACACACACACATACATACAAATAATACATATATGAGAGAGAAAGAGACAGACACAACCCTTGTGTGTATCCACACCTGTACTGTTTCAATTCTGATAGGGTTCCTAATTTAGTCAGAAAGGTAGCACCATAGGATGAAGGTAAGCATGTAAAATGGAGAAAAATGTACCCAGAGGCAGCTGTGGTGTAAAGCAAAGGTAAAGAAACTTGTAATCAGAAGTTCTACATTTGAGTCATGACCTCAACTCTTACTAGCTTTGAGACATTAAGCAAGTTACTTATGCTTTCTGTTCCTTAAGTTTTCTCATCCATGAAATGAGAATAATAATACCCACCATGAAGGATTCCTGGGAGAATTAAAAGAGATTATGTTTGTAAAAGTACTCTATTAAACCTAGAGAAATATATATGGTAAATATTAAGGAGAAAAAATGTTGGATTCTGACATAAATCCCACATTAACTTAAAATATCACACAAATCAATTTAATTGTTAAAGAAAAAATCCCATGTTAACTCCACTTGGCAAATTCCCTGCAGAAATCTAAAAATGTTTAAACTTTCTTACCACCTGAGCTAAATCAGATTTTTTAGAATCAGATTTTTTTTTTTTTTTTTTTTGAGTTGGAGTCTCACTCTGTCACCCAGACTGGAGTGCAGTGGCCGCTCCCAGTCACTGCAGCCTCCACCTCCTGGGCTCCCGTGATCCTTCCGCCTCAGCCTTCCAAGTAGTTGGAACTACAGGCATGCGCTACCACGCCCAGTTAATTTTTTTGATTTATTGTAGAGATGAGGTCTCGCCAAGTTGCCCAAGCGGGTCTCGAACCTGCAGGCTCAGGCAATCCACTCACCTCAGCCTCCCAAAGCACGGGATTACAGGCTGAGCCACCGAGCCCGGCTTAGAATCAGATTTTTACATGCCATCTAGTGAAGAATACGCTACTGTATGTTTTGTTGTGGATCAGATGTTGACTTTTAAGTAGAGATTGGCTTTTATAATTCAAATACAAAGTTTAATATCCTCTGTCTCAATAAAAATAATAACAACAGTGAGGATCCTTGAAAGGTGATATTAGGCCATGTCTGACTTGAAAATCAAAAGACTCCTTAAGCTGCTTGCCCTGTTTACTCTAAAGAGATTCCAGTTCTATTTCTCAGGAAACTATAAAGCTCCAGATTTAGAAATCCTGGACAAAAGCATCATCCCAAATCAATTTTTTTTTACGTTATTAATTTCAAAATTACCAAGTATTTTACTACTTCTACTTAACATGCAGCTATTGAAATGAGCCTAGCTGGGCATGATGACACACATCTGTAGTCCTAGCTACTGGAGAAGCTGAGGCGGAAGAATTACTTGAGTGTAGAAGTTCATGGCGAGCCTGGGCAACATAGTGAGACCTTGTCTCTTATTTAAATAAAATTTTAAGAAAAGAAAAAGAAGAAGAAGACATCCAGAGATAGGATTGGTTTTTACACCCTGGAGGCTGAGGTAAGCCCAGAGACTGGAGTACGAGAGCTAGGGTTTGACAAAAATGCAAGAGACAAAAAGAAAGAAAAAAGAAAAGTCCCTTGGAGTTCACAAGCCACTGCTGCAAGTTACACTGAGGCATGTAAGCACTCCTCCGCGAACCAGCCCCAGAAGGTTGGTTTTAACATGCCATCCCTGAAAACTTACTCACTGACATCTAAACCTACTTTGAAAATCCATCTGTTTGGACTTTTTCATTCTTCCTCAGGATAAACTACCTCTTCTCTGAAACAAATTGCAATGGTTAAGATTTGGCTTACAGTAATAAAACAATAAATGTTTACACACAAACAGGCAAATCAAACTAAGAGAGTAACACTACAATTATTCACTAGTAACCAACTTGACTTCTCTGGCATTACAGAGTTAGTGCCCCCAGTTGGCACCAATAGACTTAAGCATGCAGCGTTAGCATCAGACCCCTGGGTTTGAATTATGGCCTTGCCACATTAGCTGTATCTAACTAGGTTTTGGCAAGTTACTTAAAACTCTCTGTACCTCAGTTTGCTCATCTGTGAAACAAGGATCACAGTTATCTCCCTGGCACAGCTGCCGTGAAAACTAATGAGACAATGCAAAGAGCATTCAGCACGGTGTCTGGCACATACCTAGAGCTCCATGTTAACCATTTTCATTATACCCAGTATCTAACCAGTGTCTGGCATACAGCAGGTGTTAAATAAAGTGAAGAATTATTGAGCAAGCATCCTATGGTTTGGCTATCTTTAAGATTTAAGATTCTATTTCAAAAATTAAATATTTTTTCAAAACAATAACATTGCAGTAGAAAATCGCCATACCAAAATCAGAAGCATTCTATACCCAAGTTATGACTTAGCAGGAGCAGCAGAAAAGAGTTGCCTGTATCCCTAATTCCTATTTATATTCTTTTAAGGGGGAAAATAAAGATCATAATGCAAGAGGATCAGAAAACTCTGTTATCACAACTATAAATAACTCTGTTATATGCAGCACAATCTAGGTGTATCTATCTAAATTTTTAAACAACAAAAAAGGAAAATAACTGCATATCACATTTGCAAATATTTTCATTGTCGCTTTGGCTTGATTCTAGCTCCTGAACTAGTCCTGGCTCTGTGAAGGCAGTGACCATCTTTGTTCATCTTGTATACCCAGAGCCTAGGATAATAGACCCAGTACACAAGTGGTACTCAATAACTACTTGTCAAATGAATACATGTGTTTCTTAAAATACAAAATCCCATCACGGTTGTTCTTCAGATATCTTTAAAATTTTGCTTTCTGAGGCCCGACACAGTGACTCAGGCCTATAATCCCAGCACTTTGGAAGGCCAAGGTGAGGGTATTGTCTGAGCCCATGGATTCAACAGCCTGAGCAACTTGGTAAGACCTCACCTCTACAATAAATTTAAAAAATTACCCAGGCATGGTGGTGCGTGCCTGTAGTTCCAGCTACTTGGAAGGTTGAGACGGAAGGATCACCTGAGCCCAGCAGGTCAAGGCTGCAGTGGCTGTAAGCATGTCACTACACTTCAGCCTGGGTGACAGAGTGAGACTCCCAACTCAAAAAAAAAAAGTTCATTCCTATACACACCAGTTTTCAGATATACAGGTACAGAACAGAAGATCCTCAGAAGTTACCTAACACCCCCATTTTCCAGATGCCTCCAAAGATAACCACATTTGAAAGGAAGCCACATTGTCTCCTTCCTTCATAAGCCTCTTGAGACATCTTTAAAGATACAAGTGCAAAAACTGAATCTCAACAATATTCAGAAAGAGGAGGAAGGTGCTGTGCTTCACAGTCCATGCACAGGGGCCCAGGTAGATTAGCCTGTTCCCCCAGCAAGAAGTAGTTCTAAATGCATTTTTTCATTCAACTGACATTTTTGAGGGCCTTCCATGTGCCAAACACATTCTAGGTGCCTGTGATACATCAGTGTGCAAAATAAAGAGCATTACCCATGTAGCACCAACATTTTAGGCAAAAGTTAAGAGTCTAAGAAAAAACATCCGTACATTTTAATAGACTGCACTGAAGTCAGACGAAGTGGCTCATGCCTGTAACCCCAGTACTTTGGGAGGCCAAGGTGGGAAAATCACTTGAGCTCAGGAGTTCAAGACAAGCCTGGGCAAGAGTGAGACCGCATCTCTACCAAGAAAAAAAAAAAATCAAAACATTAGCTGGGGTGGTGGATGTACCTATAATATAATCCCAGTTACTCAGGAGGCTGAGGCGGAAGGATCCCCTGGCCCCAAAAGTTCAAGACTGGGGTGAGTCATGATCGTGGCACTATACTCCAGCCTGGATGACAGAGTGAGATCCTAACTCAAAAAAAGGAAAACCAGACTACACTGGATGGATGTAATAATAATAGTAGCACTCCACAACTCTACAGAGCCTTTAGAGATCATTAGGCCAGTGGTTTTCAAACTTGTCTGTTCCTCAGTATTACCTAAAGAACTTGTTAAAACTCAGAATGTTGTGTCCTGTCCTCTAACATTAAAGTTAAAGGGTTTGTTTCCTATTTGGAAAACATCCATCTCACATGTCCAAACACCAAGCTAAAATAATGTTTTCTTTGAAGGGTTTTTAATCATGAGGGTCAGGTTTAGTTTTTAAAAAAAAAATTTTTTAAAAAGGGCTATAAACTAGAAAGACAGTAAAACCTAAATAACAGAGATTACACAATTTTATAGAACCATATTTTCTAGAATTTTTACAATAAACATGAATTCCCTTTGTAATAAGGGAACAAAATTTATTTTAAAAATTAGTTATAGTGGTTATTTTTTAAAACTTTCAACTTTAAAACTCTATTTTTAAAATCCTCAATTAATATATTGAATGATTTTTCCCCCAGTACATAATTCAAACAACTTATTTTAGCATTTTAGGCTAAACCTGTTTGACTAATGCCAGTGAAAGAAAAGGCATCTTATTTTAACAAAGAAATAAAAACAAAGCTATGATCCAATAGTGACATAAAAATCACATTTACTATTTTTCTACCTAGCAATCGGTTTTGTCTATATTGTTACTTTTCAACTAAGGAAAGAAAGTAATTCTAATTATTGTAAATAAAGAAATAAAAAATGCTTTAACTGTATTTCTTGAAAGAAAATTTTTAAACTTCTAAGTCGTGGAAAAATTATGGCACATTCTCTATGTGTAAATAATCACACAGCCATATCCCGGGGGATACCAAGGCAAGATCATCCCAACCCTATTCCCTACCCAATATCTTCAAGGATCTTCCAATCCAGAAACGATATTTATTGCTAAACTCCACATACCACTGTAATAACCATTTTACAGACCAAGAAACTTAAGCACAGAGTGATTAATTTGCCCAAAGTCACACAGCTAAGAAGTTAAAGGTCCTGGATACAAAGATTTCCAAGCTATAATACTTTAACTAAGATGCTAACCTTTGGCTTTATCATGGCTCTGTTATTTGAATTATACATTTTCCATATTTGAAATATGAACTGTTTTTCTTGCCAGTGACATCTGAACTAAATTCTGAGATGAAAAATGATTAAATTATACAGCACTTTTATAACGTTTACATCCAAACTCACACACAATTTGCAATGCTGTACTTTTAGCAGAGACCCAACAAGTTTTCTAACAGTACAGCCATTATGGGAACAAATTAGTGTTAAAATTATCTATAGAAATCCAGTATACATCGCAAAGGTATTCAATCTCAATCTCTCAATCTCTCTCTCTTTGCAACCAGAGAGCTAGAGCGTGAACGAATAGGTTGGAAAAGGAAAATCTAACCCTTTCCCACTCCTTCCGCATACAAAAGTGCAAAGGCCGGCGGCGTCAACGTGCCCAAGCCCGAGTTGAGTCTGCCTGGTCGGCCTTGGCCTGGGGTGGGTGTGGACCCGGCTCCACCGCTTCCCGCCCCGGCGAGAACCTCTTGGGGACCTACGGCCAAGACGCTGGGCGGCGTCGCGCGGGACGCGCTGGAGAAGAGAGGGGGCGACCCGCGGGCCCCTTACCGAGCTCGGTGCCTCGATTGTGCGCGGACATGACGGGCAAGGGTTCCGCAGCTACCGAGCGGTCTGTGCCCGCCTCGCTTCCGCGCTCGGCCCCGCCCCTTTCCCTTCGGCTCCGAGTCGCCGGCGCGCTCGCCCCGCCCCCGCGCGCCCGCCCCGCCCCCCGGGGCGCTCCCGAGTCTGTGCAGCGGACCTCGGCCTGGCGGTTCCGACCCTTGCTCCCAGAAAAAAATGCTACGGCATACCTGTTCAAAAATACTTTAGTTGCCAATTGCACTGAATAAAAACATTCTTGAAAACCTAACTGTAAGGTTACATAATAAGAGGGAAGAGGATCCCTGCCAGTTATGTCCTCGTGCAGAGCTCTGTGGCCTGAGACCTGAGATGTTAGAATGAGCCTTGTTAGGGTAAGCGACGAGCAGGGGCCCCAGAACACACTGTGACTTCTAACGTAGACTTCATGAAGAAAAGCAGCTATGTGGCCTGAAAAACGCAAGGGCTTAGGAGTGAGACCTGGTTTCTCAGCCTAGCTCTGGCAGTAATTAAATGTGTGACACTGGGCAAATCAGTTGCCTTTCTGAACTTCATTTTTCTCATCTGTAAAAGATGACCTTGTCAATTTCTTGGATCTCTGAATGTCTGTGATTCTAAAATACCAGTATTTTTTCAGCTTGACTTCTCTGTAACCAAGAGGTTAAAATTGTCTAAAATCCCTTCACAGTCTCAATGTAGTTGACGTACCTATACTCACAATTAGGAGCACTTCTGCACTTTGAAAGAAAACAGACTTTTAGTTTTGACTTATCTACCATGGGCCAGCTATTGTGCAAGGTGCTTCAGATGGATGATAGCATTTGAGTCTCAGAACAATCCTGCCAAGTATGTATTTTATCTCCATTGCTACAGTTCTGAATAGAGAAGCATCCTGGTATAGTAAAAATAGAGTGGGCTTCAAATGGGCTGGATCCATTAATATACCAGCTTTTCCATTTAATACTGCAACTAGGTGGTTCTAGAAATTTACTTACTGTCTTCTTATCTGTCAAGTGAGGATGACCAAAATAATGGAGGGAGAGTGCCAAAAAATGTATATGCATTTTGGAAGATGTTATCTATGTATTACTTTTTGAAGTTGAATTGAATTATGGTAGCACATGTAGTATGACGTTGGCTCAAAAGATGGCGTTAATCAAACGAATGATAGCGTTGCCATGCGAAAGACAGGACAGTCAAAGAAAATGGCAGAAGCACGGTTGTGGTTCCAGGAGCGCAAGACCATTCTGAAGGTATTTGAAATTGGAGAACATTGTCGAAGAAAAACGACAATGGAGGAGTGAGTATGCAACAGAATCGCCAACGCACCTAACAATTGCTTGCATTCGTGGTAATTCAAATTGAAACAGCTTGTGCAGCAATACATGTGGACACTTTGGTTATCATTGCTCAAACAGTAGCTCACTGTAACCGCAAGTATCTGGATGCTGATGCAGTTTGAGCATCTCTTGTAATTGAAGAAGTCAAACGTGACTTGTATTCATCTTTTATATATTATTACAATTTAAATACGGCTTTTTCCTTTCTTGAAATGAATATACTTTTTTGGGCACTCTGTATATTTATCTTTCAAAGTATGTGGGTAAAGCACCTAGTACATAACATGGCACACAGTAAATGCTCAATAAGTGGAAGTCGTTAATGTTATTGTCAGGTTAGCACAGTAATTATCCACCTATTTTAAATAGGAAAAGTAATACCTGTATTATTCCTCTAGACTGAGCTGTCTTTCACACAATACTGCTGAATGTTTTGTATGTGTCTAGATCTTATTCATACATATAACAGCATTTACCTTTGCTTTTATTTTAACTCTAAGAGAAAGAGAAAAGCAGGCCCTGAAAGCCCGAAGCTGGCCTGAGACTGTGGTATTCAGCAGTTGAACATAAACAATTTAACAGAACAACAATATCAGTCATAGCCATTGTGACCATAATAATTCAACAAAAACAAGACCACTCATAATTGTGTTTGATGACAGAAAAACCATGCATATTGTCCAAACAGCTCCCATCTTAGCTAATATAAGTGACTGTCACTTCTTTACCCATTAGTTCTAACCTCACTCTATTCTTCTTAGGTTTTAAATAAGCATTAAGATGCCCTATCATAGAAAGATTACCACTTCCTACCAGCATCCAATCCAGGGAAAAGCTGTGCTTCCTTGAACCTTCCACAAATCATGCACCAGAAGCCCCAATACTAAGTCATTTTTAACACCGTTTTACTGAGATATCTCACAGTTCCCCATAGTGAGCATCCTCCCTTGTTGCAGCTCTAACTACAGGCGTGTTCCTGGTGGTCTTTGACTGGAGAGCATTAGCAACTCTAAAAGATACAAAGGCAATAAATTAACTTTTATTTTTTAGGAATAGATACGTCTTCAAGTCAGATTCCATGCCATTAATTATGTAAATTTATTAAAACAGAAAAAGCTCTCATAACTTAGCTGAAAAAAACAGAATTAGGGCAGCCTCTTAAGGTGAGCATTTTAGTAATATCTCTGACAAGAACTTCTCAAGAGCTTTTTCTAAAATTGACCTGTTACACAGTACTAATCTCAAATTAATCTCTACAGTTTAAAAGTATCTTTAATTGGCAGCATTCAGAGAGATGGCAGGGATGGTATGCAAAAAATAAGTGACTTTAATGGAGAAACATTCCTATTTTCTCTTTGTGAAGGTCCCTTTTAAATTTACTGCTTTCTGAAACTTCTGAAGTATCCCTAAGACAAGGCCTCTCAAAGATCTCTAGACCTCTACATTGAAATTGCTCAAGAGCTTTTTTTTTTTAAGCACATCTAGACTTCATCACAGCACTGCTGAATCAGAATCTCCAGGACCTTGGAATCTATATTTTTAACAAGTTACCTTGAGTGATGTTTATGCAAACTACATGTAAAGAACCACCAAACCGCCAGGCACAGTGGCTAAAGCCTGTAATCCCAGCACTTTGGGAGACCAAGGCGAGAGAATTCCCTGAGTCCACGGGTTTGAGACCAGCCTGAGTAACCTGGCGAGACCTCATCTCTACAGTAAATCAAAAAAATTGATCAGGCATGGTAGTGCATACTTATAGTTCCAGCTTCTTGGAAGGCTGAGGCAGAAGGATCGCCTGAGCCTGGTAGGTTGAGGATGTGGTGGCCATGAGCATGCCACTGCATTCCAGCCTGGGTGACAGAATGAGCTGAGACTCCAAATTAAAAAAAAAAAGAACCACCAAACTAGGGGCAGAGGAAAGTAAACTATGCACACTAATCTGGAGCCAAAGTTCAAACTTGCTCTTACAAGAATAAAATTGTCTTTAGAGTATTACTAGTGCCCAGCATTTTGGGAGGCCGAGGTGAGAGGATTGCCTGAGCTCACAGGTTTGAGACCAACCTAGGCAATTTGATGAGACTGCATCTCTACAATAAATCAAATTAGCCAGGCGTGGTGGTGTATGCCTATAGCTCCAGCTACTTGGAAGGCTAAGGCAGAAGGATCACCTGAGCCTAGCAGGTCGAGGCTGTGGTGGCTGTGAGCGTGCCACTGCACTCCAGCCTGGACAATAGAATGAGACTCCAACTCACACACACACACACACACACAAAATTACTAGTGTATATTTTTAATCCATGTAAATTTTGCATGTCATTTCTACTTATGGATGTTTTTTAATATGAATTTTAAATTGTTGAATAAATTACTTGTTTTTTCACCCTTAATCCTCCTTCAATTAAAATTAAAGTTCTAGGAATATGTGATATGTATCTTGAAGTTTCTAGGAACCTATCAGTCCTGAGAGATAGGAGTAAAACAAGTTTTAAGTTCCAATGAGTGTGAACCATTTGTTTTTGGTTCATCCTACGTGGAGTCTAGTAGAGTATTTGACACATAGTAGACTATGAGTATTTGTTAGGTAAGTGAATGTATATTACTATATTTGCTACTTTTCTTACAGTACATGTTGTTTTATCTAACCCAATTGTATTTGACATAGTCTCTACTCTTATGATTTCTAAGAGCAGTTATAGATTCATCAGGTAAATAATCACTTAGACTACCAATTGTCAGTCAGTATTTCTAGGTCAGATGAGCAAAAGTATAGAAGCAGAAAGGACTAGAGAACAGTGTGAATATTAAAGTTAAGATATTTCAGAACTGCAGGGAAACTTATAAAACACTCATTCCTAGCTTACAGTAAATAAGAGAAATAAGAGTCAAGTGTGGTGGCTTATGCCTATAATCTCAGCACTTTGGGAGGCGGAGATGAGAGGAATACCTGAGCCCAGCAGTTCAAGACCAGCCTAGGCAACTTGGCAAGAGCTCGTCTCTACAATAAATCAAAAAATAAGCCATGTATGGTGGTGCATGCCTGTAGTTCCAGCTACTTGGAAGGCTAAAGCAGAAGGATCACGTGAGCCCACAGTGGTCATGATTGCGCCATAGCACCTCAGCCTGGGCGACAGAATGAGATACCAACTCAAAAAAGAAGGAAAAAAAAAAGAATTATATAAGTTTTTATGAACCTAAATCTATTCAATTTAAAGAACAACGCTTCTTTCTGAGGCTGTTTTGTTTACTACCAACTTGAATTTCAAAATGTCTTTTCCTTTATTAATATTGTGGGAGTAGATAACTCTTCTTTTCTTTTCTTTTTTTTAATTTTTGAGTAAGAATCTCATTCTGTCACCCAGCTGGAGTGCAGTGGCACTATCACAGCTACTGCAGTCTCAACCTGTTGGGCTCAGGCAATTCTTCCTCCTCAGCCTTCCAAGTAGCCGGAACTACAGGCGCGCGCTACCATGCCTGGATAATTTTTTGATTTATTGTAGAGATGAGGTGTTGCCAAGTTGCCCAGGCTGGTCTTGAACCCCTGGGCTCAGGCAATCCTCTTGCTTCTGCCTCTCAAAGTGCTGGGATTGCAGGCGTGAGCCACCATGCCCGGCCAGAAGAGCTATTTGGTTAGGAATCTTACTCAAACTCATCAACCACAACACTAATGGGATCAAATTAGCAATAATAACTTGAATTTCACTAGTTGTTCTACCTACCAAGCCCCACGTAAGTAGTTAGAAGGCTTCCAGCTTTCTGGGAGCCAATGGGGTAAGGTAGGGGTCTCTCAAGTGCTCAAATCCTCCGCTCCCAGGGTCTCCTCCCCTGCTCTGCTGTTCTAGGTACTGCAGGCACCTGCAGGACTTTTTTTTTTGAGTTGGCTTGTCACTCTGTCACCTAGGTTGGTGGGCAATGGCAAGTTCATGGCCACTGCAGCCTAGACCTGCTGGGTTCAGGTGATTCTTCCACCTCAGCCTCCCAAGTAGCTGGAACTACGGGTATGGGCCACTACGCCCAACTAATTTTTTGATTTATTGTAGAGACAAGGTCTGAGTTGCCCAGACTAGTCTTGAACTCCTAGGCTCAGGCAATGCTCTTGCCTCAGCCACCCAAAGTGCTGGGATTACAGGCAGGCGCCTCCGTGCTTGGCCTCTTTTTTTTTTTTTTTTTTAAACAAACTCACCTGGGAAGACAAGCAGCAAACTATTCTATCTTGCCTCTCTCTGCCCCCCTTTTTAAGGTCTATTGGTCACAAAAATCTCAAAGTTTGGGAATCACTGTTAGAATATGCAATACTAGGACAGGCTCGGTGGCTCAACCTGTAATCCCAGCACTCTGGGAGGCTGAGGCAAATGGATTGCCTGACCCTGAGGATTTGAGACCAACTCAGGCAACTTGGTGAGACCTTGTCTCTATAAAAGTTTATAGATTGCCGGGCTCAGTGGTTCAGCCTGTAATCCTGCGCCTTTGGGAGGCTGAGGTGAGTGGATTGCCTGAGCCCACGGGTTCAAGACCCGCCTGGGCAGCGAGACCTCATCTCTACAATAAATCAAAAAATCAACCGGGCATGGTAGCGCATGCCTGTAATTCCCGCTACTCGGAAGGCTGAGGCGGAAGGATCGCTGGAGCCCAGCAGGTCGAGGCTGTGGTGGCTGGGAGCGGCCACTGCACTCCAGTCCAGGCGACAGAGTGAGACTCCAACTCAAAAAAAAAAAAAAATTAAAGTTTATAGATTAAATTTACTTATAAATTTTAAAAAGAATATATAATACTAGCTATATAAATAATAGCTAGTATTCTTTCTATGAATTAAGCCCTTTACATCCATTATTTGATATTTCAAAATAATCTACCTTTGAGATATTTTCTGGGGAAAAAAATCTATGTGTGAACTATTTTCACCCTGTATAGATAAAGAAACTGAGGCTCAGAGAGATTAGCTGGTAAGTGGCAGAGGATGGCTTAAAACCTAGGCAATATAACCCTATATATTACAAACTTGCTGTTCCTTACTGTCTCTTTTATTTATTAGAGAAATCACTTAACCCCTCTGAAATTCATTTCCCATATGGAAAATGGGGATAATATTATCTATGTCACTGGGTTTTGGGAGAGATTAAAAAGTAACACATATTTTAACATAAAAACCTAACATAAGGCACTTAATAAACATTATTTCTATATTCATCCTTAAGTTAAAATCAGTTATATTCCACTTGACCAAATTCCATTATCTCATTAAAGTGATTCAACCTATAAAGTATTTTTGGTGTTCATTGGCTATCATTTAGATGCAAACTTATGCCTGTTTCCACAGGTAAATTTGTTAGATGCCTCATGTTTCTCCAGGAACTTTATTGATCTAAAGTCACACTGGTCTAGGTGACACCATGTCACACTGGCAATTATGCATGTCCATAGGTAAGCAAAGAAAAACTAAACCTTCTTCTGAGAATGTCTTGCTCGAATACATTTCTTATTTTTTTGAGTCAGTGTCTCTGTCGTCCAGGCTGGAGTGCAGTGGTATGCTCACGGCCACAGCAGCCTAGACCTACTGGGCTCAGGCGATCCTCCTGCCTCAGTAGCTGGAACTACAGGCGTGTGCCACCATACCCAGCTAATTTTTGATTTACTGTAGAGATGAGGTCTTGCCATGCTGCCCAGGCTAGTCTTGAATCCCTGGGCTCAGGCAATCCTCTTGCCTCCTCCTCCCAAAGTGCTGGGATTATAGGCGTGAGCTGCCAGCCTGGCTACTAAATTTTTTTTCAGGTATCCCCCAGTGTAAGACACCGCCATGCACAGTAATTTATATAGCAACCCAAAAGGAACCACTTATTAAGATTTAATCCCTTAGGTATAAAACATAGGAAAGGTACCTCGTAGAGAAATATTTTTCCTTAGTCTGTTTTTTTTTTTTTTCAGTACCCCATTTTTTTTTTGGAATGAGTCTTACTCTGTTGTCCAGGCTGGAATGCAGTGGCATGCTCACAGCCACCACAGCCTCGACCTGCTAGGCTCCGGCGATCGTTCCACCTCACCCTTCCAAGTAGCTGGAACCACAGGCACGTGCTACCACACTCGGCTAATTTTTTTATTTATTGTAGAGACAAGGTCTCGCCAAGTTGTCCAGACTGGTCTCGAACCCCTGGGCTCATGCAATCCTCTTGCCTCGGCCTCCCAAAGCGCTGGGATTACAAGCTTGAGTCATCATGCCAGCCTCAATGCCCCATTTTGTTCTTGCTTCCTTCTGAAAAAATTCAGCCATTCCCCACCCCCATCACCACCTTGGTCTCAAAGAAAAAGAAAACGAAATTAACACGTCCATCAGGCACAGAGGCGCATGCCTGTAATCCAAGCACTTTGGAAGGTCGAGGTGAGAGGATTGCCTGAGTCCAGCAGTTTGAGACCAGCCTGGACGACATGGTGAGACCTCATTTCTACAGTAAGTCTAAAAATTAGCTGGGCATGGAAGCGTGTGCCTGTAGACCAAGGTGCTTGGAAGGCTGAGATAGAAGGATCACCCGAGCCAAGTAGGTCGATGCTGCAGTAGCTGTGAGTGTGCCACTGCACTCCGGTCTGGGGCAACAAGAGTGACTCCAACTCAAAAAGGAAAGAAAGAAAAAAATAATACTTCCACTGAATTTGAGCAACTACTAAAAAAAGTAACCTGTAAATTATTATAAATTATGGCTTATTCTATGCTATTTTACTATGTTTTTTATAGCCATTAAAAATTTGAATTTTATTTACTGACATGAATATTCTAAAGAGAATTGAATGGCTACACTCAATCATGGTTTCCTATAAACCTCTGATGATGCTAAAACTGAGAAGCAGTAACATTAATATTAGGTGGGAACTTGGCTTCCATGACCTATTGGACATTAGGGCCTAGAGAAGAGACTCCAGAGATTGAACAGAATGGGAAGCCAAGAAAAAGTTGGATTCCTGCTGGGCAACTGAATGTCTCACCGGCTAAGGCTGTTCACTGGAGACACAAAGACTGTCATGCCTGACTTGTCAGTGGTGAGTTGCCTGCTGCAGATAACTGGAAAATAGTTTTCTTGATCTGACACGATTTGGTGCTAATTTAGGGACTCGTTTAAACAACTACTGAGCACTCACAGCACCCCAGTCACCTATCTAGGCAAAGGGGGTTGTACTGATGAAGATGAAAAATACACAAGTTCATATAGTGTTAACAATGATTAAAATAGGGCAAAATAGTTAGTGACAAGAGAAGGAATACAGAAGGGCTCAAGGACTGTATCACAAGGGTTAGCCACACAAACATTTAGATAGGAGTGAGCCAAGCAGCAGAAATAGCCAAGTACAAAGGCCCAGACAGAAATGAGGCCACTGTGGCTAGAGCAGTGCAAGTGAGGGGAATGTAAGAGGTCACAGAAGAGGGAAGCCAAATCATATTGAAAATTGGATATAACGAGATGCTATTAGATTTAACAAGAAAAGCTCCTGGTCTCTTCAAATTCTAAAGCAATTATGTTTCCTGCTGTGTAGATATTTTAGGGTCACAGATACTCAGTGACAACATGAGCAATGCCCTGGATATGGCCCCAAGGGGGCTAGAGCCTGGGGAGGGGTCATACGGTGGCCAACCCAGTTGTCCCTTTCCCCTCAGTCTCCATGCTTGGGTATGCAGGTCATGCTGAGGCTGTGGGCAGTGTTCTCTGCGCCTGCTGACCGCATCTTGCAGCTGTGCATAGTTTATGTTCTCATGCACCCTTCCATGAGGTAGTTGGCTCCCAGGATGGTTCAAGCCATATCGGGTCACCTGGATCAATGCCCACAAACTTTGGTTACCTTTAGCTTATTATAGTATTAAAACCCCTAGACTGAAATCACAGCTATTTTGTGTACATGCAATGTATGAAAATCATGTGCTTGCACTATTCTTGTGTGCTAGAAAAATCACCCGTTGCATGTTTAACCCTGCACTCCACCCTATGGAAAATGCTACACTGACTTGTGTGTCTTTTATTGAGGAGTGATTTTTTTCTTCTCTTGCTCCTGGACCTTCCCTGTAAGTTCCTGAATAAAGCATATGTCTCACCCATTGTCTCCAGGTCATTTCTTTGGCCTCTCGGACACAGTGCATCCCCTTTGGTGGTTTGGGGGTCCAGCACAACAGATGGATGGGACAAGAGCCAGGTGAGTGAATAGAAGGAAGAGGGAGCAGTTATGAAGGCAGTGCAATAGTCTAAGTGGAAATAAAGACACTCTGGCCTAGGGTGGTAACAATGGAGATGAGGCAAACTCAAGATCCAGAAAAGTCCACAGGATTTGCACATAGACTAGATGAAAGTGTATAGTCAAGGACTTACATGTTTTTTGTTTTTTCTTTAGACTAGAAAGTAAATTAGAGCCGTGCTCGGTGGCTCAGCCTGTAATCCCGCGCCTTTGGGAGGCTGAGGTGAGTGGATTGCCTGAGCCCGCGGGTTCGAGACCCGCCTGGGCAGCGAGACCTCATCTCTACAATAAATCAAAAAATAAGCCGGGCGTGGTAGCACATGCCTGTAATTCCGGCTACTTGGAAGGCTGAGGTGGAAGGATTACCGGAGCCCAGCAGGTCAAGGCTGTGGTGGCCGGGAGCGGCCACTGCACTCCAGTCTGGGCAACAGAGTGAGACTCCAACTCAAAAAAAAAAAAAAAAAAAAAAGAAAATTAGAGAGAAAGAGGAGATTCATCTTCCCAAGGGAGGGAAGGGGGCCAAAGCCAGGAAACATGGTCTGCCATGGCTCAAAGAACATATCACCACAACATAGCTTAACAAGGCAATGGCTGCAATGGTCTTACATGTCTTTTAATTTGAACGAGTGACAATAAGTTAGTACCAGTTACTGGAATGGGGAACAAGTTGAGGGAAAAAACAGAAATCAAGAATAGATTATGTTGAGAAACTTATTAAAGGTTAAGGTAGAACACTCAACTATGCCATCATATGATGGCAGGCTGGATAGACAATTTAGGAGGTATAAGAAGATACTGGATGATTTCTTTCTTTGGAGACAGTAGAGCTAAAAAGGATAGCCCAGATTTGAGGTAAAAAAGAATAGAAGAAATGGCAAATACGGGAACAGGCAGTAAGGTAGAAATAAAACCAGAAATGTAGTTTCATATAAGCTAAAAAATTAAAACATAAAAAAATAAGGAACCAGGCAATTATTGAATGCTGCTGAAGGTTTAGTAAGAAGTAGACAGAAAAGTGATAACTGGATTAGAAACATGCAGGACACTGGGGACTAGGAAGTACTGGTCAGTAGATACTTAAACGTTTTTTTAAATTCTATTATAGGATTCTTGTGGTAAGCAGACTACTGCCCTCGCAAAGATGTCCACAAACCAAACCCCAGAGAACCTGTGAATATCATACCCTGTATGGCAAACAAAACTTTGCAGATGTGACTAAATTGAGGATCTTGAACTGGATTAGCCTGGATTATCCAGGTGAATCCAATGAAAATCACAAACCTCCTTATAAATGAAAGAGGGTAGCAGGAAAGTAAGAGTCAACATCAGAGACTGGAAGATGGACACTGCTGGATTTGAAGACAAAGGAAGGAACCATGAGCCAGGAAATGCAGCTGGCTAGAAAAGGGAAGGAAACAAATTGTTCTCTCAAGCCTCCAGAAGAAATACAGCTGCTGACACCTTGATTTTAGCCCAGCAAGACTTATTTTGGACTTTCTGAGTTGTAAGATAATAAATTTGTGTTGAACCACAAATGTATGGTAATTCGTTATAGCAGCAACAGAAAACTAATAAACAAAGGATTGTATGCGTACAGGGTCTTTAAACTTTCATGAAATGTAAGTGAAGAAATTTCCTTAGTTCATAAATACAAAGCAACTTCATGATCCCAATCCAGTGTATATAAAACTCAACTTAATTTAGGGTAAGTCAGATTCTTGGCTAGAGGGTGAGCAACATTTGGTACCTTGACAACACCGCTATGGAGGATCAGGCAGGAGTGAGACTCCAACTCAAAAAAAAAATACTACCACCCTATGAGAGCCTGTGTGCCATCAGCTGGCTCCCCTGTAACATACTTCTCTTGACCCACAAAGGCTGTCACAGCCTATAGTGCTTTCTTTTGGTTATCACAAACCCCCAAAAATTAACCTTATCTTTTGATTGGTTCTTATCTCTTTTAAATAAAGTTATTAAGGATCATTCCCAGGATCAAATGAGAGAGAAAAAGCAAGTTGGTAGAGATGTTATTCTTTGGTCTGAAGTACTTCCAAATTACAAGTTTAAAAAAATAAACAGTCTGAACACTCAGCTGATCCAAATTTTTAGAAATTTGGTAAAAGGACTTTTTGAATGCCACCTTTACAAGTAAAGGATAGGGGAAAATAAAATTCCATACCTTTTAAAACATTGCAGGTCTATTATCCCATTTTTATAAAAGCATTTCTACATATCTGTATTTTAATAGATCTTTGGGGGATGGTAGGAAGTTAGGTGATTTTTCTGCTATCTTACTGAAAATGCTAATTGATTTTTTTCTTATAATTAGCATGCATCACTTAAATAAGTCATTTAAAAAGGCAAATCAAGCATTTCTATCCAATTTGGGAGAAGAGGCAGTAAATGCAACTCTAGTAAAAAACAAGAAAAGTTAAAAAATTAAGTACAAGTAACTAAATTTCAAAATTAAAGAAGAATGTATACCATGGATTATTTAATCAAGTTGTCTTTTGTTATGGTTATGATATAGAAAAACTTTCTGGCTATTTCCATTTATAAAACCCAAATCCATCAGTTTTTGCCCCCCCCACCTCCCACCAAAAAACAAACATTGTTTTGTTTTAGAGGCATTTTATTTAGACAACTAAAAACAATTAGATGTTCAGAAGCAGTATACAATGAAAGAGAAATCAACCTGTTACTTTATCATGTATTCTCTCTTCTTTACAGCTAAAGCAAAAAAGAGAAGGCATTTTGCTTTAAGGGAAAAGTCAGAAAAATAAGTCAATATATTTTTCTTCTCCATAATAACATAAACAGCTACAAGAAATCTAACTGTAATAAGAGAAATTGGATGTTGGCTTGTACATATTCATTAAAAAGACAACAGGCCATCGTACTACAAGAACATAACTCCACCTGCTTACATCTGATGCTCTTGCATTTTCACTTACAGGTAACAGTAACACCAAGTTAGTTGTTCCAGCACTGGAGCTAAGTCATATTCCCCATTATTTACTGCCGTGTTTGCCTTAAGCAGAGAGTAACTCTGGAGTAACTCTGGAAGGCTTTTCTCTGCTTGCTTGTTTTAGTCCATAAGTTGTATTACTATCTGTGGCACATACTTGATGCTCAGGCTTTAACTTCAGGAGTTGAAGAATAGATGGAATCTGAATTCTCTGAAGCAATTTCTTCTACAAGTAATAAAACAAAGTCATCTTAGTAGTCATTTTAATAAAGGAAAAAAGCAAACTCACATTTCTGTGTAATTAAGGAATACAATTTTTTTAAAGCATACTATGGTAAGGGAAAGAAAAGGGCAATGCTGTACACGCCATTAATGACTAGACTCATGCCACTGTAAAAGCAATGAAGAAAAGGTTCATGTACTTTATCCACGAAACTCTTTTACACCATAATAACTTCCAAGAGTCCCCTTTCTGGGTTAAATTGTCAATGACTCCATCTAGCCAATAAACCTTGAATTAAAGTCATGTCTTTGAAAGATCTGGCCCTCTGCTTTAGGAGATTCAAATCCTACTATTTAATGCTATTCAAATAAAAACATTAAGTTTTAGCAAGGAGGTGGCTAACAATTAAACATTTAAGGAAAACTCTAATTGGATAAATGGTAAACCCTTTCCCAATCCCCAAAAAAGCATCATACCCAGCTTCTTATACCAGCAATGTGAAATTTCCTTATTATACCCCCTTCAGCAGCCTTAACAATTCCACCACTAACGACTCTCAACTCTACCTTTTTCTGTTCTCATTACCATCCCTTATTCAAAATCACATGATCACTCATCCAGACTACCATTCCCCCAATTTGATCTATGTTCACTCTTCCTAGTCCTACTCTTTGTGCATACCACACAGCCAAGGCAATCTTTAAAAACTTAAATCAAATGTATTATTATTACTCTTTAAAAATCAAACGTTTCTCACTGCTCTTAGTATAAAACTTTCCAAGTCCTAATATAGAAAATGAGGCCCACAAATTATCGAGCATCTCTATTTTCCCTCTGTCCTTGGCTCTTTAACCCAAAGGCATAGTGGAGTTCTTTTAGTCCCTTATATGCTGCATTTCTTTTTGTTTCTGAGTCTTAGTTAATATGGTTTTTTTTCCCTGCTGTGAACTCTTCCATCTTGCCCTACCAATAACCCCCCCGCTTCCTTATAACCTCACCTAACTCACTCTTGCTCATCCTTAGGACCCACTTCTCCAGAAAGCTTTCCCCAATGTTCCTCTTAAAATTGCAATGATTTGTTTTAGCATGTCTCCTAAGTTAGACTCTAAGCTCAGGAAGAGTAACCATGTCAGTTATGTCCATACTGTATCTCAGTGCCTATTACTATGCAGAAGGGTATTTAAATATTTAGCCTAAAAATATATATATATTTACAGGCAAAATATATACGCATATATACTTTACAAAAGTCAGTTCATGAGTATTTACCTAGCTCTTCTTCTGTTGTCTCTGGGAAGCCAATCTTTGGTTTTGCCAGTTCACCACTATCTTCTTCTACAAAAAGAAAAGAGATGATGGTTGATTATGTGAATTTCACTGTCACAAGTAATTTCTAGTATTCAATAAGCAAGAAGATTAAGATAAGACTATTCCCATCAATGAGCTACAAAACATAATAGGAACAACAAACTTCTTTTAAAATAATTTTGATTCTAAAATTATACATCTTTGCTCAAAATTACTTTTAGGTTCAGACTACAACTACTTTGGGATCAGTAACTAGGTATTTATTAAAAACCTACCTACCTTAATTGTAAGGAAACACTATTCAGAGATTAAGTACATTTACTTGTAAATTCTTTATAGTGCCCTCTAGTGAATTTTGAATTAGGTCCATTCTATTCACAAAATATGCTAGCACAAAAATTTAGGAACATTATAGATTGTACAACAAAAAAACTTAAAAGAACACAGTGGCCCATTTGTAACCATGGGCTTCTCTTTGCTTAAGCCATAATATATTTTATATTCTGTAGAAGTCAGAAACCTTGAAATAAAATGATGAAAAATGACACAAAATCATGCCTTAAAATTTGATAACTCTGAATAAAAATTCTTACCAGGAAGCACACATTTCCAAAGGCCATATGTTTTTCCTACCACAGTCTGCCATAGTCTCAATGTTCCATCTTCAGAACCACTGGCATAGAGTTCTCCATCAGGACTAAATCTCACACAGTGAATAGGACCAAAGTGTCCTTTGTAGGATTCTGAAAAGGAGGAGGGCTATTAGCTATTTTAATACTTAACTATTAAGCTAAGTATTGATATACTAAAGCAAATACTGCCAATATTATTGGGGAGATGAAAAATTCATAAAGGTAAATACAAAACACTATACCTAATTAAAAATAAATTCTCATCACAAAGTGTTACATCATGCCTGCCATTTCTTTGTAAGATTACTTCTTTCCAAATCTAGCACACATTATAGTATCAGATTGTCTAATAAAGAGAATGAGGCTTCGTGTCCCATTAAAGATGGAGAAAGAGGGGTAAGTGAAAACCCATAAAATCTACAGAAGGTAAACCTAAAGTCTATCAGTTCAATCCCAATTTCCATATCCTAAACTCACTTACCAAGGAACCAATTCTTATTATGACTACAGAGAGCCACCAGATGGAGCTCTTTTACACATTTTGCCTCTTAATTTCCTACCAGGCTATCTAGAGTCCACTCATTGTTCTGTCACAAAGAAAAATGAGATAAAGGATCAATACGGACCCCTAAGTATTTTAATCTATGGAACCCAATGAAAAAACGTACATATTATGAATGTTATTTTGCTCAAGTAGTACCCTTAGTTATGAACCTTTCTCGTTTACTTTTCAATGCCTCATAACCTTCTTAGTGCTCAATGATCTTTACTAGAGCAATGTGTCTGTTCCGTTCCCCCATCTCCGCCCAACCAGAGAACAAAAAAGCTGTAGGAGTAGAAAAAACATGAGTTTTTAGAATGCGAATGCTTGGGCAGGTCTGGTATTCACTAACTGTGACATCAGATCTCAGGCAAATAATTCAGTTCTCTCATCTTGAAAAAGAATAAAACACGTTACCAAAACATTCTAAAGCTTTGAGAAGTTTTAGGTGTAAAATAAAAACAATGAAAAATAATCTTATTCAAAGGTCACTTATATTCAAGCAATAAAGGGTGAACTCTAAGTAATTCTTTTTTTTTTTTTTTGAGTTGGAGTCTCACTGTGTCGCCCAGACTGGAGTGCAGTGGCCGCTCCCGGCCACCGCAGCCTCGACCTGCTGGGCTCTGGTGATCCTTCCGCCTCAGCCTTCCGAGTAGCCGGAGTTACAGGCATGCGCGACCACGCCCGGCTGATTTTTTGATTTATTGTAGAGATGAGGTCTTGCCTGCCCAGGCGGGTCTCAAACCCGCGGGCTCAGGCAATCCACTCACCTCGGCCTCCCAAAGGCACGGGATTACAGGCTGAGCCACCGAGCCCGGCTAACTGTAAGTAATTAAAATAGATTCGATGTAGTCCATTCACCAGGGTTCCATTTGTGTGACCCAAACCCATCAATTTTTCCCAAGAAATAAAACATTAAAATTGTTTTTTATTCATTGAGCCTAATTCTAGTAAGCTCATTTCTTTGGGTAGAAAAGTGGGACAGCTAGAAACAGACAACAACAAGAAGTGGCAGTGGATAGGCAAAAAAAAAAAATAAAACACACACACACACACACACACACACACACACACACACACACACACAAAATAAATAGGCCATTGCTTTATTAAACTCTGGTGTTTCCAGGTGGTTCTTTGAGTTTTGCCCCCGGCTTCCTACCTTGGGGAAGTAAATCTCTCTCTAATTTCTTTCTAAATAAACTTTGCTTGAAAACTTCAAACAAATAAAAAACTAAGTACACTTTTGAACTAAAGCAAAAATTATTTGGGAAGACTACATGTAACCATGTGAAATAACTGGCACACCAGCTAAATATAAAGTTAGGATGTACATTAACTACAAATTAATCCTACATGCCTTTTCCATCTAAGGGCTATTATCATAAAATGAAAGCAAAATTCTAACACCAAATAAATAAATAAATAAAATCAGACAAAAATAATTCTCCAATTCAGATTTCTAAAGATATCCTTATAATATGCTATAGTGGTTCTTCCCACACACACTAGTCTCTAGAGTTTCCGGGGTTGCAAAGTTGGCAAAAAGAAAGAGGGCTAGGTAGATGGGGAACCATAGTTTAGAAAGAACAAATCTCCTTGCATCTGTTTTATACATGACTTTGACAGAAGATTGCCACCCCTCACCGTCAATAAACCTAAAAATAACTGCATCCGTAGTACAGAACATCAGCATAATGATGAGCTCCAGTTAAAAGGAAAAGGTAAACGGAGTTGAGCATATTTTGTTTATAGGTTTATAAAAAATGCCTAACCAAAATGTATAAAATCATCCTTTACTTTTTCATTTTAAGCACTAAGCTTTCATTAGCTAAAAAATTTGTTTTCAACATGTTATATATGTAAATGAGGTGTTAGTTAACATTTGATAAAGGTAACTACATCACTGAACAAGAGGAAAAAGAAGACAACTCACCTAATTCTTCTCCACTATTATAATCATACTTATAAAGTTTAAAATCTTCACCACCTGCAACAAGAAATTCTTTCTCAGGATGAAGAGATGCAGAATTTATGGTTGCAGGAGCTTCAAAGGATTTAATTGGGTCCAAACTGAAAAAAAAATTAAGTAAAATTTATACATTTTGAATGTTGTACAAATATAAGGAAATAAGTTACATTTAAACTGTTTCTAAATTCTGAAACCCAGGAACAACTAAATATCCATTTAGTCAGACATAAATAGTGATGTAAAAAACAAACACTATATATAATGTTAGCAAAAAAAAAGTTCAAATGGATACTATGCCCATGTGGCGCTCATCTCAGGCATACCAAGACATTTTGATAGAGAAATATCCACATTTTATACAGTGGAGCTTTTCTAGAAATGAGTGTGCTGGCTAATTAAAACAGTATGGATAATACTGGACTTTTTGTTTTCAAATACATTTCATCTGTATTCTTTGATTTTTCTAAAAGCAAACAATATCTTTGTAAACAGAAAGTTTTTACAGTAGGTAATTAATTACTTTAATATAAAGGATTACTTGCATGTTATTCTCCATTGCTGAGGGTTCAAGCTCAAGATAAATGTGGAATGTCATACAATAGGAAATTGCTAAAAATACAGCCCAGTCTTTACTCAGGCAGTAAAATAATAACTAAATTTGAGGTTGTAATTATATAATTAAAATCAATGCCTAACAATAAAGCTTAATCTGAAAATCAGTTAGTTGAGACACCAGTTTTTTCAGTTTAACTCTAAAAATCATGAAAGGCCTCCAATACAAAACATTATAGTACTCTAGCTCTTAAATGCTGCTGCTGTCCTCTCCCTGTCATCATATACTATAAAGCATGTAGTCAAAGTTAGTCATGACCTATGTAGGATCACTGCATAGCAATTTGCTGGCTCAAACGTCAGAATATTCAACAGGTCAGTAAACCTCTACCACCAAAATGGTATTTGAAGCAACAGCCTACAGTAAGGCTGCATGTTGCCTAATCCAGGAGTGAGCATTAACATAAATGTAGGTGCTGTTTTTTTTTTTTTTTGAGACAGGGTCTCTCTGTCCACCAGGCTGGAGTACAGTGGCATGATCACAGTTCACCGCAGCCTTGAACTCCTTGGCTCGACTGATCCTCCTGCCTCAGTCCCTGAGTACCTGGGACTACAGGCACACACCACCACACCCAGTCAAAATAAATAAATAAAAATTGTATTTGTTATGGTTTTAGCAATTAAAGAAAAAACATCAATACCATATAAGCACATATATGACATAGAAAAAAGTCTAGCAGAAAATACAACTACCATTAATATTATGTTATCTATTGTTATAATACTGTGAGCACTTTTTTTCAATTATGTTACATTTTTAAATTTTCTACAAGAGCATTTACTATATTTACAGTCACAAAACCTAAGTCTGTCTAAAAAAATCATTAGGTTGGCTGGGCTTGTTGGCTCAGCCTGTAATCCCAGCACTTTGGGAGGCCGAGGTGAGTGGACTGCCTGAGCCCACAGGTTCGAGACCAGCCCCAGCCCGCCCAACTTGGCAAGACCTCATCTCTTCAATAAAAATAAAAAAATTAACCAGGCATGTAGCGCACACCTATAGTTCTGGCTACTTGGAAGACTGAGGTAGAAGGATCGCTGGAGCCCAGCAGGTGGACGCTTGGCTGTGAGTGTGCCACTGCCTGGGCAACAGAGTAAGCATCCAACTCAAAAAAAAAAAAAAAAAATCATTAGGTTATAATACTTGAGAACAGAAGTAAAATCATGACTTCTCTAAAATTTTAAAGTGAAGTTTAATAGAAGAATCAAGATCACAGTGATTTTATATAGCAAAGAACAACATCCAATCCTGCTGTGGTTTTTACCTTTAAAAGAGTAAGAAGAACTTTTCATATGCCTTCCAATGTTTAAGTACCCTAATTGTCTTATGTTACCCAAAAAAGAAAATGATGGTCTTAGACATACCTTACTGCACTATGAAAAGCGATAGATCGTCCATAAGTTATAACCAAAATCTCTCCCTCAGGAATATATTCCATACTACTAACAGACATATTAAAATTTAGGGATTTCACTTCTGTCATAGTAGCATGATCCCAAAGACTGCAAAAACAAAGAGGGAAATAGGGTGATATATACTCAGTTAAAAAAAAAAGCTTAAATTATAATTACATCTATACATTAACCAATGAAAGAATACTCACAATTGTAGAAAAACAACAATCATTCCAAGCCACAAATTACAGATGACAGAGAATCTGGGTTTCTATGCACAATATCAAATTATATGTGATAGCTTTCAGGCGAAATCAACTTTAATACACATACACACTTTGCAAACAACTTGGCTAAAACTATGTTATTAAGACATGTAAGTTCTAATCTAGTCACTTTCGTTGCTTTAAATAGTGGTCTCATGCTCTGTTTTTATGAATCTGTTTTATGAATCTGTTTTATGAATGTGATGATTAACTTTCCACAGAAAAATACATCAGGTGTTAGTTAGCACGTAAAATTTTGTACACAATTTTAGGGGCTTCACGGATGCCCCTTTAGCAAGCCTGCCCAAAGACCTAGATTAAGAATACCTGCTTTATAGGTATCAGTAGTTTTAATTTTCTTCTGAATTCTGCTGTCAGTATACACAGGTTGAGTACCCCATATCCAAAATACTTGGGAACAAAAGTTGTGACCATTATGTCATCACTCAAAAAGTTTTAGATTTTGGAGTTACTTCAAATTTTGGATTTTTAGATTAGGGATGCTCAACCTAGAAAAGTAAGTAAGATAGCTTCAGATAAATGTGACTTGTATGCAACTTCAATTTCGATGTTCAGACAACTTTTCCCACATAATAGTTATTAAAAATATTTAATGTAAGCACTAAGATAAAAAACCATTTTTTCCAAACTTTAAATTAAAGAAAAATTACTTACCGAACAGTTTTATCATCAGCAGAAAGAATCTGTTTATCCTCACTGCACCATAGAGCCTTTTTAATACCAGAGGTATGACCACTAATTTCTTTAGGTTCTTAAGTTGAAACAATTTTAAATAAATGTTAATATTTGATTTTTTAAACTGAGCAATATAAGAATAATTTAAATATGTAAAAGAAAAAAAAATCTTAAATTAGACCACAACTTTTCAAAGCCCAGAACAATTCAACCATGACATTTATATAGCATAGTTTTTCCACTGGAACAAAAATGCACCTGCATGTCAAGGATCCAAGAACCATGATACTTGCTATAGGTAACTCAGTGAATGCATCACTCATTCCCTCCAAGCTAATTTTCTGCCCTACTAATACTATTCAAAAACATTATCGTACCGCAATGAAATAAAAGAATAACTAATGTGGCATACTTGATTAATAATAAGAACATGAACCCAAGAATAAGTCAGCCTAAACTAAATCTAGTAATGTCACCAACTCTGGGACCTTCATCTAAGCCACTGTTGGTAACTAATGTAAAAAAAGAAGGAAATAAAGCTAGAAGGAAAAAAGAGAAACAAAACATTTAAGAAAAACCTATTTCTATAGGAGATTATCCTTTCAAAAGATTTTTAAAAATCCTCATTGTTATCTCTGGGATGGAGGAAATGCCATTCAACATTAGTTTGACCTTTGGGCATGTTACTTTTTGAAAACGGCCTTTAAAACTACACTTCCTCATCTGTGAAATGGGATAATAACAATTACAAATGAGAATATACATACATCTACAGTGCTTAACATGGCATCTGACATGCAGTAAAACCTCAATAAACTGTTATCATTTCTGCTACCAGTATAGTCCACTATACTGGACTATAGAGCAATTTTTAAAAAACAGCTTTGGGAAAAGTTAAAGATAAAAACCAACCCAAGTCATGAACTACCCTGCTTTGTTAAATGGGTTCACTGAGGAAATGAGGTCAGAGTACTTTCTATATTTTAGCCTAAACTTAATGTAAAATTAAAAGTCAGTTAATGCAGTTTGTTTTCTAACCTTAGAAACACTTTCAGAAACGGAAGGTTATCTCGAGAATAACTGCTTACTTTCTGATGTAGTTCTAGTTCTCTTACAAATCTTTTAAACTTTATTGATTTATAAACAGATAATAAATACAACACAAAACTTAAAAGATACCAACTAAATATATAAAAAATAAAACAAAATTCTGTTTATCATATCTTGGTAGCTTTTAAGTTATATAATCTATGGATAGGAGAATCATTCGAAAATTATAAAATAAGCCAGGCTCGGAGGCTCAGCCTGTAATCCCGCGCTTTGGGAGCCCGCGGGTTCAAGACCCGCATGGGCAACCTGGCGAGACCTCATCTCTACAATAAATCAGAAAAATTAGCCGGGTGTGGTAGCGTGCACTTGTAGTTCCAGCTACTTGGAAGGCTGAGGCGGAAGGATTGCTGGAGCCCAGCAGGTCAAGGCTGCAGTGGCCAGGAGTAGCCACTGCACTCCAGTCTGGGTGACAGTGAGAATCCAACTCAAAAAAAAAAGAATATCATAAAATAAAGGTGAATATATGGACTCGGGGAAAGAAGATGCCTACACTTTCTGCACAATAAGAAAATTCACAAAAAAATTTTGCTACCAAAATTTTTAAAATGTATGCACAACAAATCCCCCAACATATAAACAAGTTCCATTCCAAGAGAGTGTTTGTAAGTCCAACTTTCGTTCATAAGTCCAAAGTTAGACTAGGTACCCAATTAACACAATCAGCCATATAGTACTGTACTACAAAAGAAACCACTGTGAAAATATTTGCAACTATTAACAATGTTCAGCATAATACTTCATTTAATATTTCAAATTTGTAAATAGCCCAGTTGGGTCATAATGGGAAACTGGTTAATTCACTTAAGATATATCCACAGGATGGAGAACCATTAAGTAATTACAAACAGTTCATAGAATACTTAGTGACATGAAAATACTGTCATTGCTGATTTTAAAAATTATTTTGCATAGTTAATACATTCACAAGGCTCAAAAATCTAAACAATGTATGCATTTAACTGACAATTCTCACCATCATCACCTTCCACTGATAACCACTCTTTGGGCTGGGCTCAGTGGCTCACGCCTCTAATCCCAGCACTTTGGGAGGCAGAGGCGAGAGGACTGCCTGAGTCCAGGGGTTCGAGACTGGCCTGGGCAACTTGGTGAGACCTCGTCTCTACAACACATCAAAAAAATTAGCTGGGCATGGTGGCACATGCCTATAGTTCAAGCTACTTGGAAAGCTGAGGCAGGAGGATTGCCTAAGTCCAGCAGGTTGAGGCTGCGGTGGCCGTGGCTGTGCCACTGTACTCCAGCCTGGGTGACAGAGTGAGACTCTAACTCAAAAAACAAAAAAATAATAAAAAAATTACTCTTTCTTAACAAAAGGTAGAAACACTGTTCTGCATCTTTTTAGCATCAAGATAAAAACGTACCATAATGTGTAAGAAGGCTATACAAGGGCAATGTAGTAAATAAACTGATGTTCAAAAGAATATTTGTGTAAAATAAAAGAGGGTTGGAAGGATATGAACCCAAACCAAATGAATGTTTTAATTTTCTTCTTTGTGACTATCTTTACTTTCCAAATTTGCATATTGAACATGAAATCCTTTAATCAGTCAAAGCTACTTAAATTTAAAAAAAATAAAATCACAATCTGATACATAAATTATACTCACCGGCTTCAGGTTTGTTCAAGTCATATATGCGTAACAGTTTATCCTGTCCCCCGGTTAACAAATAATTACTATCCTGAAAACATAAACAAATAAAATGTTAATAGAGTCACCATTTTTTTTTTTTTTTTTGAGTTGGAGTCTCACTCTGTCACCCAGACTGGAGTGCAGTGACCGCTCCCGGCCACTGCAGCCTCGAGCTGCTGGGCTCCAGCGATCCTTCCACCTCAGCCTTCCAAGTAGCTGGAACTACAGGCGCACGCTACCATGCCCAGCTAATTTCTTTATTTATTGTAGAGATGAGGTCTCGCCAAGTTGCCCAGGCAGGTCTCGAACCCGCGGGCTCAGGCAATCCACTCACCTCAGCCTCCCAAAGTGCGGGATTACAGGCTGAGCCACTGAGTCCGGCTGAGATTCACCATTTTAATAGTTATTTCTCTTTGAAACTTTCTCAACACCAAATAAAATCCAAATATAGCTCTCATAGATAGCACAAAGAAATGCAATAAATAACCAATTACTTTTGAGACAATACTGTAGAACATTTGCCTTTCTCATAACTGCCAAGTCCTTTAAGCTTGCCGGTCCAAAGCACTACACTACACTACCTAAACATGAATTCTCAACCTTCTATTATGATCCCCTTTCTCTCTCTTGAAAAGCCCTTTTCTGGTTATCCAAAATTTATCTTTTCCCGAAAGTAGTTGGGAAACTTATTAGAACTTTTTAGATGTTTGTTGCTATTGTTGGAGGATTGATTTAAGAGTTCCAGGCCATCCCAAAAGCTTCAAACGATCAACCACAAAAACCCAAATTTGTATAGCTTAATGTACAATCAAATCAAATATGAGCCAAGAAACATCAAATATTTCACAAAAAATGTATAAACCAAATATATAAACCAATTAAACTTAAAAAGTTATCATACCATATAACAGCAACTTAACTCCCTAAAATAAATTCCATTTTCTTATACCTGTGTGAAATCCACTGTCTTGACGATGTGTTTATGAGCCAGGGTCATCAATTCATCTCCTGAGACAGCATCCCACACTTTGCTAAAAGCAAAACAATAAAATTAAAAGGATAAATATTACTCAATAACAATATCTTAAAAGAATAAATAATGATAATTTTGATGATTACCAAACAAATTAGATATGTAAAATGTCACATAAATGTATTATAAATCTCCTTTATCCCTAATACCCCCCTCATAGCCCTCATTTAATAAAATATTTAAATAAATCTAAAGGAAAATAAATTTCTCTGTAAAAACTTTATAACCATTCTAAATATCTTCGGCACTAGAAAAGATCTGAACAATTTAATAAGATTTGTAAACCAGCCCATCTTACTTTTACTTTAACCTATAGCCATAATATCCTTTCAGAAAGCCTATTATACATTTTAAACAATTTTTAGTTTCATCATGTCAATTTCTTCTCTATTCTCTACTCACATACACATACGACACAATGAAAACCAAGAAACCCTTAAAATTTTACAGACGAATAAAAAACCTAAATATTGGTTATGTAACATTTTATTTTATTTTATTTTTATTTTTGAGTTGGAGTCTCACACTCTGTAGCCCAGACTGGAGTGCAGTGGCCGCTCCCAACCACCGCAGCCTCGACCTGCTGGGCTCCAGCAATCCTTCTGCCTCAGCCTTCCAAGTAGCTGGAAGTACAGGCGTATGCTACCACACCTAGCTAATTTTTTGATTTATTGTAGAGATGAGGTCTCGCCAAGTTGCCCATGCGGGTCTCGAACCCGCGGGCTAAGGCAATCCACTCACCTCAGCCTCCCAAGGCGCGGGATTACAGTATGTAACATTTTAAATAGCGAAGAGAAAATTTTCTCCCCATCTTTTCCTCAAAGTTGACTCAGATTTTCAAATCCCAGTCCAATTAACCTTTCCCGAAGTTGTAGCCTTTGATTATATAATGCTAACATCGAGGATTTAAATCTCTAAATCGCATTTGCTTGCTCTAACCCACCCCATGCCAAAATATGTCAGTGGTTGTATGTATGTGTATGTGTATATTTCAGGGAGGTAACGGTTGAACAGTACTATACAAAAGTACTCAGGAACGGGTCCCCAAATAAAAAAACCTTAAAGAAAGAAAAAACCTGACTTTAGTCAGAAAAGGTCAGTGAAAATAAACAAGAAAACTTTACATAAAGGGAAAAGAACTGTTAACGGTGAAGTAGCTATGCTCTACATAGTTTCCCATATTAACGTTACTGACATTTATTTTTAGGAACACAACGGCCAATAAAATGGTAGAGAAAAAAAAAAGCAGAGAAAAGCAAGGGGTATCTTTTCTTCTGCTTACTCAGTAGATACATAATAAATAATCAAGACACATTATTCTAGACTTAGTGCTAGGGCACAAATGGGAGAAAACCCATCCCACAGGAGGTTCCTGCCTTAGTAAAGTTTTACCTTTAGCTGAGAAGAAAAACATATAAAATAAATTTAAGAAATATACTTAAAAGACAAACTATAAATGCTCAGAAAAAGCCCACTACTAATTAAGCCAGTGAAGTCTAGAAAACCTAGGGCAATGTAACGAGTGGTCTTAAAGATCAAGTAGAAGTACAACAGGGAAAAGAAGGGAAGGTTATTCTAGACAAGCATTAATAGCATGTATACTGATTAATAAATATGAGACTAACAGGAATACTGATGATGCAATATCAAACCTTACATTTTTATATGTGGCCCATACAAGCAGCTGAACAAATATGTTCTGAGAAACAGTGTGAACTATGATTACTACTACTAAACTCCCAAGTATTCATTTTTCTTTGCACAGGAAATCTGCTCCAGTCTCTCCATTCCAGTTCAACCTCTGCCCCCAACCTACTTTCCCAACCTCATTTTGTGTTTCTCTGAAACTAGCCACACAAGACTATAAACCATTCCTCAAATAATCCACGTATTTTCTTCCAGATTCCTCTTGTTCACATTGTTCTCTTAGGTCTATATTTTACATTCTCAACTATTAAAGTTCTACTCATCCTCAGGGCTCATTTGAAATGCTATCTTTTCATTAAGACATGCTATCTTTTCATTAAGACATCTATTGATCCTCACCTCCAATAATTAACCATTTCTCTCTGTTCTTTCACAAACTCAGCTTATAGTGATTGCTGTGCTTAATTCTGCTTTGTTTTTTATTTGTCCACATATATTTTTAATCACAGAGAAACTCTTACATGGCTGTGATAAGAGTTAATAAAGATTAGAATGACAGAGGGCGACAAAAATGAAAATGCCAAATGTACCTAAAATTACTATCCAAGTTATTAATAAGCTTCAAGAGAACCCTGGGCAATGTCCTTTGACATGCTAATTTCAAGTATAGTAAATAATCTTTTAAAAACTCATTAAAATCTTTTTTCTTTTTGAGAGATAGAGAGACAGTATCTTGTGATATTGGTCAGTTTGAATGTGAACTCCTAGGTTCAACTGACCCCCCTCCACCTCAGTCTTCCAAGTAGCTTGAAAACCTACACTTCTCTAAAACCTTAAGATTCTTTTTAGACAGTGTCAATTCACTAGTGAGGAGAGAGAAATTAAGTGACCAAAACTAGTAACAGTAACTAGAGAGCTAATGTATCTGTAATCATTTGCCTCCTATTTAGAAACACTACTAAAATAGAGGCATGACATTTTCTGACAGAGCTCATACTAACCTCTGGCATATTTCTGGTATTTATATTAAGAGTCCTAAAAAGGGTTTAGAATCCTTAATAATCTGAAATAATCTAAATGTTTTCTAATGCATTATTCAATCTCCAGGCAAAAACTGACATAAATCAGCTGGCTGCTGGGCTCAAATCAAGACAGTGAAGCACCATTAACAATATCTTTTCAGCAGCTAACTCTGCAACATTTATTTTCTGTACAACTCATGAAGCACTTGCCTTCTCCCTAAACTACTAATACCTCTAATATCTCCAGCTTTATCACATATAATAATCAATGCCACCTGATGCTTTTCATATCCTGAGGCTGGACATACCATAAGTCTCAAAAGAGGAGCAGCTAAACTTATTCAGAGCTTGCAAAACAATTAAGCAATTTCAGGATTTTAAAAAAATTGCTTAACTACCTTAACATGTTGACCACCTCATCTAGAAGGAGGAGATAATACCATCTTTGATTTATGAAGATCCTAATTCAGAGAAAAGTTACACATCTCTAAAGGCTTTTACAAGAAAGAAAAACCACTCATGCACTTGGATTACCTATAAACTCTCAAAGTCAAGAGAGTGTACTTAAGCACTCTCTGGAGCAGAGAACAGGAATTTTCTCTACTTTGGCACTCTTCCCAAATGATTTTGATGGGAAGAAAGTGGAAGTGCAGAAAAGAGGATGGTGTGAAGTAATGCTACATTAGCTTTAATCTATCACTAGACTCAACTGCCCAAATTACTTTTAGGGGATAACATTCTTAACTGGTTCACAGACCTATTCTACTAAATATAATTTCTCCACAAGAAACAGGAACAAAATCCTCCTCTAGATGACCATGCCATAAATGAGTTTTCCAAGAAACGTAATAACGAAGGGAAAAGAATGTTCCTAAGAAAGATTTACACCCACTCTGACTAATCAGGTAAGAAGGGAGAGCTATTTTTTAACTGAATCAAGTTCCAACACAGCAAGTCCCATAGAAGTCATTAAAAGAGGAGAATACACACATACAAACATATGCGCTCCCCTATCCCACAGACAAAAACACAGAGGAAATGAGGGTTCATCCTTCGACTTCAAAAAATTTCAAGTTATTGATTTGACAGATGTAAGGTATTGAATAAACCAGGGACGTCCCAAAAATAAGACATGGCCCCTGACTTTAAGAAGTATTAAAAATTGGGCAACTTGGCGAGACCTCATCTCTACAATAAATCAAAAAAATTAGCCGGGCGTGGTAGCACATGTCTGTAGTTCCAGCTACTTGGAAGGCTGAGGTGGAAGGATCGCCAGAGCCCAGCAGGTCGAGGCTGCGGTGGCCAGGAGCGGCCACTGCACTCCAGTCTGGGCGACAGAGAGAGACTCCAACTCAAAAAAAAAAAAAAAAAATCAAATATATAAAAGTGTTAAAAGTTTTAATACAGAGTATGGTATGATCACAAAAAAGGAAATGGGGACCTTCATTTTAATCTTCTAACATTCCACAATAAAGTCTTCCATGTCTGAGAATCAGTTTTCCCTCCCATTTTCATCTTCCATAATTAACAATTCAAGAAGTGCTTTGTCACATTTAAGTTAGTTCCATACTGACATCAAATGTAACCCTCAACCTAAAAACTTGAAACCAAGTAATTTATTATTATCAGTATTACATACCATCCTAATAGTGCAGAGCACCAAGCTTTTCAATGGTTCTGCATAATAACATAATAGCAATCTATTCAGGGGAGGCACAGAAAAAAAGTTCACACTGGCATTTAGAAGTTTCTTACTGCTCTCTCATCATCTCAAATTTAATCCCATGTAAGCATTAACACATCTGTCTGTATTTTGAATTTCTAAATTTATTTTAAAATTTACAAACAGAAAAATTCACTCTGTGATTTAACAGGTGTTTCACCAAGAAACAAGAGCATACATTCATGTATCCACCAATACAATCAATTCGTTTTCATTTTTTCATACTAAACTTAGTATGTCTAACTTGCTTAAAATGATGGAGACAAACACATTTACAATTGCTCCTTAGTATGAAATTCTACTTTAAAAACAAAAAATCAACAAGACCACTTTTGCTCTATAGCTGCTTGAGTTTTTAAAAAAGTCTATGTATGTACAATAGCTCTGGACATTACCTTCATTACTTTAAATACCAAACTGTCTATCTGCTAGTCACAGATACCAGGGAGGAACTGGAGATGACAACATTCATAAAATATGATACATGACCAAAAGGAGAAAAAGAGGATAACTGCAAGAGAGTTTAATAACTAATTAAATACTAACATGCAAAAGTCCGAACAGGTAATTCTGGCTACAATAAGTTTAGTATAACTAGTACAGGGTTTATGCCATGCAGTGCCAGATGCTGATGCACTAGGATGAAGCCAAACAACTGAAATGTATCCTTTAGGTTAGTGATTCTAAGGCTGAACAACAGAATCACCGAGATGAACACCAAGAAAGAAAAATACCGATGACGGGTACCTCAACCCTAAACCAATTAAATCAGAATTTCTAGGACACAAACATGTAAACATTTAAAAATTTCTCCAGGTTATTCTAACGTACACTAAAGGTCATGAACCACTAAAACAGCAAAGGGAAGATAGGAAGATCACTAGGTAGAAAAGTGACATGATGAAATATGTTTTCTAGGAAGACACTGGCAGCAATATGGAATATGAATAGAAAGACAAGAAACTAGTGGTAGAGAGTTTTTTTAAAAAGACCCCAAACTAAGGCAGTGGCAGATACAAGGAGAAACACTAGTCAGAAGACATTCTGCTGGCAGAATCAGGATGGTGATAATCTAGACGTAAGGGAAAAATAAAGAACTATTCAGATTTCAACCTTTAAAAACTTAGGAAGTAAAGAATAGTTAAGTTTGGGACACAATGAGATTTAATTACGCCTAAAGCAGTTAACAACTGAGATTGAAATAAAAACCTGGGGCCATCAAGGTATGATATCACTAAGGAGGACATACAGAGCAGTATTTTATAAAGGAGATTACTAGTATTCGTTATCTGTAGTGCTTGTTAATAAAGCAGATTCCTGGGTCGCAATCAAGACATAAAGAGTAAGTATTTCAAGCATCTGAAAATTTTGAAGAGGAAGAATAACACAGAACCAGGATGGAATCTTGGTGAGATCAAATATCATGTGTTCTATATGGCAGCCACTGAATCAGAATTTTACGAATATCTGAGATGGATGATTTTGTTACTTCAGGACACAATCCACAGAGAATACCAAAGTTAGCCATATTGATTACACTTACGCTGTGAAATCTGCAGCTGCTGTAGCTGCTTTGGTGGCATCGTTATTCAATGTGGCACCCCAAACAGCACCTTTATGACCCAAAAATGTTCCAATCCAGTCTCCTGTATCTCCCTGGCGTAGCATAGGTTTACCATCTAGAAAACATTTTTAAAAACATGTGATTTAGAAGTTCAGATTACTTAAAATTTAAGATTCAAATATAAAGTTCAACTGGAAAATTGTTCTAGTTGTCTAAATACTACAATTCACTAGGGCATTAAGGAATGTCCAAAAATAAATTAACTGGGAGAGCTGAACCGGTCATTCTCTCTGAAAAGCATTTGTGATTGTGTAGGAAAACTAATCTGCGTCAAACAATATACATTTGAGTCTTATTTTGGACAAAATTCCTAACTTAAATTTCAGCTTCTCGTTTGAAAAATGATACTAATACCAGAAAGGAATATCCCGTGAGCTAAGAACGAACGTCTTAGCTCGCCCTAGCCTAATTGCTCGTTTCCCCAAATCCTAGAAAGGCATTTGGTGTTTGCTGTGCGGAGCGTCGAGGCAAGTGCCGTGCAGCTTCTCCAGGAACAGCAATAAAAATAAAACGAGGAGAGGGCTCAGTTGAGGGTCCAGAGGCGTCAAGAGGCCTCTCCGCTCCAGCTGCGGATTCCCGAACGCTACTCCTTTCCCCGCCAGAGCAGCGTTGGCCCTCACCGCCAAGGTTAAGATCCCCGCCAACCCTTCCGCCCTGGGGAGTGCGGGCCCCCAGTCCCTCTCGGCCCAGTCTTAGCCGTGGGGGGCCCGGATCAGAGGCCTTGCTCACCTTTGCAAGCGCTGATTAAGAAATACCCATAAGGCGTGATGCCGCTGAAGGCCAAGTCAACCACGGGCCGCGTGTGGCCAGAGCAGGTGAGCGGCGTCTGCCTCATTGCCATGGTGGCGGTGAACCCAGAGATCCGGCTGGTCAGCGGAGGGTCGTCGTCGTCGTCTGTTCTTTCCTCAGCTGCGGCGCCTCAGGCTCCTCAAGGCCCCCGCCCTGATACTGGGGCTGGGCCGGGAAACAGGAAAAGAAGGCCAATCCGGTGGCACCGAGGTCAGAAGGGGGTTAGGGAGGGGTCAGGGAGTCTGCGACGGGAGAGCGACAAGTCGCCGAGGGAGGGAAAGGGAGGGAGGGAGGAAAGTAGGGGAGGGGGAGAACCGGAGAACCAGCCCAGCCACGATTCGCACCGTCCACACCGGTATCGGCAGGAAGTGACGGAGGCAAGAGACGCAGAGCGTCCGCCGGAAGTGACGACGGGCGGAGGGGCGGGTTCGCCCGTAAGAAGAGGCTTTAATGATGGCGCGAGGACGGGAGCGCGCAGGCGCGAGTTCTGCGCTCGTTGGGCACGTGATGCTCGCACCCGCAGGCTGCGTTTCAAGGGACTGGAGCGCGTGTCCCTCGTGTTGAGTTCCAACCGGTCGGGAAATCTTTGTGCCTGAGCGGAGTGCCCCGCGAACGAAGGCTGGACCCACTCCCGTGAGCCTCTGGACCTCGCGGCCACTGTGCATTGTGTGCCGCGCAGTCCAGCTGGTGGTTTGGTGTTCGGCATCCGAGTATCTGTCTAAACAGACGCCGGAGCCATTCCCGGTAGCGGCCCGAACCGGCGAACTTTGTCTAACAACTTTTTTGCAGTTTTTCTTAGACAGCTCTTCTGAGGTTGTCTACAAGTAAGACCCTAGGGAAAGTAATTTCTCCAACCACCCCGTCTGCTGTGTAACTTTCCTGTGTTGCTGGGGTTTTAGGCACGAGCACTGTGGGCTATAAATGCAGTTAAGTTCAGGTTACTTTTTCCTTAGAGGCCTAGAGTAGACCTTCCTTGGAGGTGCAGATGCTTTTGGATGAAATGCATCAATAAAGTTTGAATCGCATTCCTAAGATGGGTAATCGTTTGCAAATCACTTAGCTGTGCATTGTAATACATAGTAATATTGAAAGAATCTAAAAACGAAATATAAACAGAAACTTGGGTGTTATCATCGCAGGCAGCCCACTGCTGCTTTATGAAGCATCAGAACTGTTCTTTAATTGCTCTTAGGTTTCCTAAGCAGGAAAGGCTTTTTCTCTGGGCAAGTTCTTTCTTTCCTTTACTATTAGAATGTAAGCCCAAAACAGCAGAAATTTTTGTGTTTTATTCACTATTTCATTATCCCGAAGGGCAAAACTGCCTGGCACATGCCAATAAATACTTGGTAAACACAAATGTCTGTGAATGTTTTCTTCATCTTTTTGTAGTAAGCATTGACAGTCCTTCAAGATTCAAGTTAAATTACCTTAATGGGAACTTGAAAATGGGTCTCCGTTATTTTTCCTTAGTACTTGTTCGTTCACTTATAATAGAGCACTTACTCTATATATTTTTCATTATCTTCTACTCCTCTTTTGTGCTAACCTCACCCTATCATCTCTCTCACACACTTGTTATGAGTTCCTTAATGGCGATGGTTATGGTTTTGTCATTTGTATTATAAAACCAGAAAAGCGAATAGCATTTAGTGAATACGCAGCAAATGGCTATTTACTGATTAAATAGATTGTTGCTTTACTGATGGAGGTAAATAAATAAAAGACAAACTCAAGACACATTCAAGTTAAAACAACACAACCGGTCAGTTAAATATTGATATATATTCATTTATTGCTCATTGTGTGTTAATAAGAATATAACATAACTATGGTTCCTACTTTTATGCTAAAGAGTGTATTACTTACTGCTCATTTGGAATCTGAGTTCTAAGAGTATTGTGTCTCGTGTCCAAATGTGTGGACCTCAAGATCAGCTTAATATTAGGAGACAGTTTAATGCAGTTAATCAATATTAAAGAACTAAAGGAGGGAAGTATCAAAAGATGTGTAAAATGTTTTTGATAGAATTCAGCCTTCATTCATTTAAAGGAACTCTTGGACACAACTAGAAGAGAGGTTTTTTGTTGTTGTTTTATTGTTTTGTTTTGTTTTTTTACCCAATAGAATATCTGAAAGAAATATCACACCTAATGATGAAACACTGAAAGCATTCCTTATTAGGTTGGGTATATGACAGAGATGATTGCTACTACCACTTTAATACAACATTGCATTAGATGTTCAGATATCCCAAAAAGGCATAAATGTTGGAAAGAAAGTTATACATAGGTGATTATTTAAAGATTTTTAAAGAGATTATATATAAAAAAGAATCTAATACAAATTATTGGAATTGAGAGTTTAGCAAGGTTACTAGATTTTTTTTTAAGTGTGAAGAAAGTGATCACATTATGTACTTACATTAGCAATGAAAGAAAATGTAATTTAAAAATATGCCATATTAAATAGCACCAAAAGCTATAAAATGTATAGAACAAATCTAACAAAGTATGTTTCCCAGCAGGAGAAAACTGACACATTAAAATACAGAAGCTCAGCACAGTTTAACAAAGGGATCATTTACTAAAGTGTGGTCAGGATCAAGAGTTATCAACAAGAAATGGTGAGGAATCCCAAGGAGAAGGTGAGATACTAAGCATAGATCTGAAAGAGCCACAGGAAGGGAGCCTTATCTGAACCTGAATTTGCAGAGAGAGAGCGCGCACTTGCGCTCGCTGTGCTTGCAGCAGAATGCTACAGGGCAAGAGCTGAAATAATCAGTAGAGGAACACAACTGCTACCAACTATCATCAGCTTGGGAGTGGGAAAGTAGTGGGGAAATGACTATCTACCTAGATCTTCTGTCCATCCCACTGGTCAAACAGCCAGAGACCGGAAGGCAAGGGAGCCCTTTGAAGGAGACCATTATGACAGGAACCATAGTGCAGAGGGGAGGAAAGAAAAACTGGTTGAGTAAATAGAGAAATATTCAACACAATGTTAAAGACCTTTATGGAGATTGATATATTTTGTTGAAAGGCGTTAAATAATTTAAAAATAAATGAGAAGTGGATACATTGGTTTCAAGAGTTGGAAGATTCAATATTGGAAAATGTCAGTGCTCCCTTGTTATATGCTGAATTGTGGCCCCTCTGCCCCATATTCATATGTCCAAATCCCAGCCCTCACTACTCATAATGTGACTGTCTTTGGAGATAGAGCTTGTGATGAGGTAAGTAAGGTAAAATGAGGTTATATGGATGGGCCCTAATTCACTCTCACTGTTGTCCTTAAGAGGAAATTAGGACACAGCAACAGAAACCAAGGAATGACCGGGTGAGGACATGAGAAGGAGGCCATCTGCCAAGGAGAGAGCCCTCAGAAGAAACCATATCTGCTAACATGTTGATCTTGGACCTCTAAGCCTCTAGAACTGTGAAAAAATAAATTTCTGTTGTTTAAGCCATGAAGTTTGTGACATTCTGTTATAGCAGACCCAGAAAACTCATACACCATAAATTGATTTACAGATTCAATACAATTCAAACAAAGGCCCCAATTGTCCCTAAATAAAGCTTTTCATACTGATGTTAATAGTTATATAGAAAATAAAAAGTGCAAGAATAGCTAAGGCACTCTAGAAGAAGAAAAGAAGAGAGGACTTCGCTAACTAGATACTAAGCAACCCGGAGTTGTCACAGAAATTTTGGCAATGGCACTGGAATAAACAGAAAAAAAAGGTACAGAATAAATAGTTCATATATATAGGAATCTAATTAATGACAAAGCTGCACTGTGGATCAGTGGGGAAATAATATTAAAAAATATACCATTTGCTAGGCAAGCATGTTATCCATTTGAAAATGAGTGGATGCCCACTAAAAGTCATACATACCAGATGAAATAGAAAATATTTTATAATTTGAAAGTCAAAAGTATAAAATATGTAAAAGAAAAAGTGTCTATGATTTTTCAGTAAAGAAATATTTCATAAAATAAAGAACAACTATGCAAACCATAAAAATTGATGTTTACTATAGTCAAGATAAAAAAATTCTATTGCAAAATAGTGCAGAGTTGAAATGGCAGGCCAAAGCAGTAAAAAATATGTCCAACACATACTAGGAGGGATCAAAAAAACCCTAGAATTATTTTTTGGAGGGTGAGAGCCCCTTGTAGTACAGGTTTCCCCTGTTAGATAAGTCTTCTAGGAACCCATCAACATCATTGTACCCAGCTAGAGTTGTTATGAGAGGCTGTGTTTGGCACCACTGAATTCTTTTTTTTTTCAGATTCTTTCAGTGGGTTTGCCCATTTCTTAATGGGCAATTGACAGGAGCACCTGCCCACACTGTGGTGATTGTTCAGCAGTTTTGACCAAAAAATGATATGGCCCGAGTACTACCCTCCCTATTCACCTCTCACCTTGAGTGACTTTTTGTTTCTCAGGATAAAGTCCTCAAAGGGAAATGTTTTGCTGTTGTGGAAGAGGTAAAACAAAAAACGGCATAAGCACTAAACTGCATCAAAATTGATGAGTTAGTTGAAAAACTGTTTTGAGCAGTGGAAAAAGTATCTCAATAGGTGTATTGCATCAAACAGAGAGTACTTTGAAGGTGACTGAAGTTTAAACATGTAAGAATAGATACACAATTTTTTAATAAATACTGGTTTTGTTGGATTCCCCTGCGTATAATTGACACCATGATAGTACAAGAGTATATAAAGAACTCCTCATAATCATTAAGGAGACAGACAACTCAACAGACACATAGTAAACAGTGCTCAAACCCAGCAGTAATCAGAACAGTGTAAATTAAGCCCACCCTGTGAAATATTTCACATTTACCATCAGAAGAAAGTTAAAAGTCACACCATTCTTTAGTGCTGGCAAGAATGTGAAGGAAGGGTATGATAAGATTGTCAATTATAGCGACTATTTTAGAAAATAGTTGGCCAATAACAGTAATGTTGAAGCATATCCCATGATACATCACTTTCACTTCTCTATACATAACCTACAGAAACCTCTCCACATAATATAAGGAGACATGTAAAAGAATGTTCATGGCAGGACTGTTTGGAAAAACCAACATTTAGAAGAACAGAAATATCCATCCACAGTAGAATAGAATATAAACTCTGGTATACTTATACAAAGGAATACTATACAGAAGTGAATATGTAACAATATGTTGCGTATTCAACATTATGTTTTTTAATCCCAAAACCATGATTTGACAACACCTACAGATATTTTCATGCCTATAAGCTTTAAAAACTGTGCAAAATAAACCAAACATTGAGGGATCCAAACATGTAGCAAAATTATAAAGAAAAGCAAGGACTCTTGAATAGGATTGAAGATTGAGAAGCAGGGAATGAGACAGGCATACGGAACTTCAAATTTCTTTTTTTTTTTTTTTTTAACTTGGAGTCTCACTCTGTCACCGATACTGAAGTGCAGTGGCACACTCCTGGTCACCGCAGCCTCGACCTGCTGGGCTCCAGAGATCTTTCCGCCTCAGCCTTCCAAGTAGCCAGAACCACAGGTGTGCGCTACCCACACCCTGCTAATTTTTTATTTATTGTAGAGACAAGGTCTTGCCAAATTGCCTGGGTGGTTCTCAAACCTGAGGGCTCAGGCAATTAACTTGCCTCGGCTTCCCGAAGTGCTGGGATTACAGGCTGAGCCACCAAGCCCAGCTGGAACTTCAAATTTCATTTTTTTTCCCCTCAAAATGGATAGTGAGTACTCAGATGTCTGTTACAATGTTTTTATTATATTAGTTGTATATTTTTATAAATATCCTATAATATTTACTCAATATTTGCTGTAGACAGAATTCTGAGACAACCCTCAATATTTCAGCCCCTTGGTATACCTACCCTGTACAAATTCCCTCTGAGGGCAGAAATTGTCAGAGTAGGATGGTAAGTGACTACTTTGATTAGGTTACATCACATGAAAAAGGTAATGGGAAAGTGACTCCTTATCGAAGGCTTCATTTTAGCAGACCAAAAAGACAGATTTTTCTGCTGGGCATGAAGAAGAAAACTGCCATGTTGTAGAAACAGGCCACATGCCAAGGACCTGAGAGCAGCTGCTAGAATCTGAGAGGATCTCACTGTAAAATCTTAAGGAAATGAATTCTGCCAAAAATCCAAGGAAGTGGAGTTATGTATTTTCCTAGTTGATCCTCAAGATGAGGACACAGCAGGCCAATATTTGATTTCAGCCATGTAAAATACTGAGGAGAAGTCGCAGCTGAAACATTCTTGATACATAGAAACTGTGTCCAGCTTCATTTATTGAAAAGACAATCCTCTATTAAATTGCTTTTGCATCTTTGTAAAGCAAACAAATCAGTTGGGCTTATTTGGCTAGGTCTGTTTTTCAGCTCTCTGGTTCCATTGATCTGTGGTCTATCCCTCCACCAACACTTCACTGTCTTGATTACTATTGAGTATGCTGTAAGATTGGGAAATTGGATTAAGTCCCCCCCACCCTTATTTTTCTAAACATTTTTCTTAAAAAGTAGACCAGGTTCGTAACAGATTTTGGTCACATATTTAGAATAGCTTCACAATAATAATAAGAACAAAATACAATTTTTGGAAAATAAGTATTAGAGGAAAGGAAAACTACTCTCAGTGTTTAGGATACAAAAATAATATTATATAGTTACATTTTAAACACTTGATCAAGACTGAGTGCATGAGGTTCACACCTCTAATCCCAGCACTTTGGGACGCCTAAGGCAGGAGGATCACTTGAGGTCAGGAGTTCAAAACTAGCCTGGGCAATATATAACAAGACCTCAATTCTTTTTTTTCTTTTTCTTTTCTGCCTTTTTTTGGTCAGGGTCTCACTCTATCACCCAGGCTGGAGTGCAGTGGCATGATCGCAACGATCATGGCTCACAGCAGCCTCGACCTCCAGGGTTCATGTGATCCTTCTATTTTAGCATCCAAATAATTGGGACTGTGGGCATGTGCCACCACACTCTGCTAGTGTGTGTGTGTGTGTGTGTGTGTGTGTGTGTGTGTGTGTGTGTGTGTGTAGAGACCAGGTTTCACTATGTTGCCCGGGTTAATCTCGAACTTCTGGGCTCAAGCTATCTGCCTGCCTTGGCCTCCCAAAGTGCTGAGATTACAGGCATGAGTCACCGTGCCTGGTTTATTTTAGGGAGGAGGTCTCACAAATTGCCCAGGCTGGTCTCGAACCCCTGGACTCAGGCAATCCTCTCACCTCCGCCTCCCAAAGTGCTGGGATTACAGGTGTGAGCCACTGCTGCACCGGCTTGTTTTTCAATTTTTTGATTAACAAAGACACTATTGGCAATTTATTCTTCACTGGTATATTCAGCATGTTCTATGGAATTACAAATATTAAGCAATTTTAATAGATGTGATAGCATTAACTATCCTTGTGTGATTCTTAACTTAAAATATTAAATGTAGGCATTCGTATTTAAAATAAGTAAAATAAGTGTTCCTGAGAAACCAGTAAAAAGCTTTAAAAACTAAATGTTAACCGAAGAATTTTAAAATTTAAAATGACATACATAAGTTTTATTTCCCCATGCTTATTTTCTTGTCCCTTGGAGTGGCTTAACTCGTTTCTTTTTATTTTGGAGTATTACTTTCCTCAAAAAGGAGTGTTTCTGTTATCCAGAAAAGGAGAAAAACAACATCCATCAAGCAATCACAACAAAACTACAAAGTCTAATTGAAGTGTAATAGCAAGACTAAAACAACATACTCGGATGGTAACCATTGCTGTAGAGAGGTCTTTGGGCAAGGATCATCAATAGATGCTAAATCTAGAAGGAAAAGTAAGATAAGAGCAGAATATTTGCCTGGTTTCCCCAATATTTTCTATTAGTTCCAAGGGGGAAAATAGCTACACAGTGAATAGACCATACAACATCTTGAACCAGGTATTAGCAGAAAAATTTTCACTGGTCTCCACTATTTTTGCACAACTTTTGAACAGAGACACTGATTGCATTTTGTTCTGGATTATTTTTTAAAGGATTTTTATTTTTATAGCAAACAGCCTTAAAAGATAGAGATAGTGTCTCCTTCCACAGAAAAAGGAAATAATGTTACTGCCCTTTATAAAAGATTTGGGTTCCCTCAGATCAAGATCTCTCTCCTGTAATGCAACTCACTGCATGTGTGTGCATTCATCAGAGCCTATTTGCACCACCCCTGGCAAACTTGGAGGCATGGGGCATAGATGTAAATATTCTGAATGTCATACTATCTGCAGCATCGTGAATGACGATATATCCTTTGTGTCTGACTCAGAAGTCATATCAGCATCATTACTAGCATTGGTGAAATGTGGCAGGTTAAGTTTGTGAGCTTGTAAGTAGGGTGAAATCTCAGATCCTTCACATTTTTTGACACCAGTATCAAAATTAACATCACCAATGAGGGATAGGCTTTGTATGCCTCCAAATACCTAGGGAAGGATTCAACATCATTTACCAAGTATCTGACCAGGGCTGCATAACTTAAATCTAATCAAAAGGAAACATCAGGCAAACAGAAATACATTTTATAAACTGGCATGTATTCTTCAAAAGCGGCAATGTCGTGAAAGATAAAGTCTGGAGCGTTGTTCCTGAATAAAGAAAAATAAAAAGATATGACAATTAAATGAAATATGTGATCCTAGGTTAGATTCTGTACTGGAGGGAAAAATGCTATACAGGACATTATTGGGATACAGACAAAATTGGAATATGACTTATAGATTAAGTATTGTGTTAGTATTGTTTCCTGAATTTGATAATTATATTGTAGTCATGAGGAGAATTTTTTGTACTTAAGAAAAACACCAGCCAAGTGTAGTAGTTTATGCTTGTAATCCCAGCACTTTGGGAGGCTGAGGCAGGAGGATTGCTTGAAGCCAAGAGTTCAAGACCAGACTGGACAACATAGCAGGACTTCATCTCTACAAAAAAATTAGCTGGTGCATGGTGGCATGTGTCTGTACTTGGGAGGCTGAGGTGGGAGGGTTGCTTGAACCCAAGAGTTCAAGGCTGCAGCAAGTCATGTTCACACCACTGCACTCCAGCCTGGATGACAGAGCAAGACTCTGTCTCTTAAAAAAAAAAAGACGCCGGGCTCGGTGGCTCAGCCTGTAATCCCGTGCCTTTGGGAGGCTGAGGTGAGTGGATTGCCTGAGCCCGCGGGTTCAAGACCCGCCTGGGCAGGCGAGACCTCATCTCTACAATAAATCAAAAAATTAGCCGGGCGTGGTAGAGCGCGCCTGTAATTCTGGCTACTCAGAAGGCTGAGGAGGAAGGATCGCCGGAGCCCAGCAGGTCGAGGCTGCGGTGGCCGGGAGCGGCCACTGCACTCCAGTCTGGGCGACAGAGTGAGACTCCAACTCAAAAAAAAAAAAAAAAAAAGACATTGTAGTATAAAGAGACATAGAAGCATAATATATACAGCTTACTCTCAAGTGGCTCAGAACAAATGAATTACATGCTTTATATGTGTATGTATACACTTAGATGAAGCTATGTGATATATAGATAATAGTAAAGCAAATGTGGTGAAAGATTTAAAAATTGGTAAATCTGGGAAAAGAGTATGTGAATGTTCTCTGTTCTAGTCTTGCAAGTTTCTTATAATTTCAAAATAATATCAAAATAATTTTTTAAAAATCACATGGAATAACGCCTGTAATTCCAGCACTATGTGAAGCCAAGGCGGAAGGATTGCTTGAGCCCAAGAGTTTGAGACCAGACTAGGCAACATAGTAAGACTTTGTTTCTACAAAAAAAAATCAAAAAGTAAACCAGGCATGGTGGCATATGCCTGTAGTCCCATCTACTCAGAAGACTGAGGCAGGATTGCTTGAGTCCAGCAGGTCAAGGTTGTGCTGAGCTGTGATCTTGCCACTGCACTCCAGCCTGGGTGACAGAGTGAGACCACAACTCAAAATAAATAAATAAATAAACAAATAATTAAATAAACAAACACATAGAATTCACAGGATGGTATAAGACAGTTTTTAACTTTTTCCCTACTGTTGTTTATCAATTCATTCAAGTGCCACCTCAAATGAGCTTCAAGAACTCTGTCCTCTGTGGTTTTCCTATTTAGAGGTGGAGTTTCTCTGTGTTTCCAGTTTGGCCTCAAACTCTTGGGCTCAAGCGATCCTCTTGTCTCAGCCTCCTGAGCAGCTGTGGTTTCCCTTTTTGCCCTTCCCTTCCCACATAACCCACCTAATGTAGTTTTTAAACCACATTGTGACCATCTCTTAGAATTTATCTTCTTCTTCTTTTAAATCTTTAGCACAAGCAGTAAATGCTACCAGTTTTGTTTCTCCTAGTTAGAGCTGCGCCAAACTCCCAGTACTTTGCAAATTTTGCCAGTATTGATTCAGAGCAAATGAACATTTAATTTTTTTTTAATTGAGTAGATATTGTCACATTGCCATCCATAATTTATGTCTATGCACACTTTTGCCAGCATTGGGTGTAACTTGTAAGAGTCTGCTAGTGAAAAATATTTCATTATTTTAGTTTATATTCCCCTAGTTATTAATGGTGTTGAATATTTTTATGTTTATAGGCTATTCATATTTTGTCATTTGTGAAATACCTGCCTACTCAGTCTTTTGAGCTATTTTTATATTGACTTGAGGTATTTTTTTTTAAAGTTGGAGTCCCACTCTGTTGCTCAGGCTGGAGTGTAGTGGCATGCTCACAGCCAGTGCAACCTCGACCTGCTGGGCTCAGGCTATCCTTCTGCCTTAGCCTTCCAAGTAGCTGGAACTGCAGGCATGCGCCATCATGTCTAGCTAATTTTTCTTGATTTATTGTAGAGATGAGGTCTCACCAGGTTACCCAGGCTGGCCTTGAACCCATGGGCTCAGGCAATCCTCTCACCTCGGCTTCCCAAAGTGCTGGGATTACAGGCTTGAGCCAGTGCACCTGGCCAACTTGTACTTTTAAAAGGAAAATCTGCTGTAATCTGGGAGTTGGTGGCAGTCAGTGGAGAAAAAAGATGAGACGTAATCTGTAAGCAGACAATTAAGAAAAGAACATTCCCAATGGATATACCTCCCTATGTTGGGAAGGTACTGACAAGTTGGAAGGACAGGAAGATGGGAAAAATAAGCAAAGAAGACAACAATAAGTATTACCAAGGATCTCAGAGGTCAGGTTCAGAACTCTGGACTTTCTTCCTTGTGCAACTGGAAGCAGGAGACAACATAAACATGTTTGCTTTGTAAAAATAGAGCTTTAGAGGCTGGACGTGTTGGCTCACACCTATAATCCCAGCACTTTGGGAAGCCAAGGTGAGAGGATTGCCTGAGCCCATGGGTTTGAGACCAGCCTGAGCAACTTGGCAAGACCTCATCTCTACAGTAAATAAAAAGATTAGCCAGGCATGGTGGCTCGTGTCTGTAGTTCTAGCTACTTGGAAGGCTGAGGCGGAAGGATCACCTGAGCCCAGTAGGTGGAGGCTGTAGTGGCCATGAGCATGCCACTGCAGTCCAGCCTGGGCGACAGAGTGAGACTCCAACTCAAAAAAAAAAAAAAAAAAATAGATCTTTGGCTACTGCATAAAGAATGAGAATGTGAGCAGGTGCCAAGATACGTTAGAAGACTTATGTAATTTAGGACAGAGATGATAGAGGCAACAATGGAGACTGGCACATTGGATTATTCAAATGCAGTTAGCAAGAATAATCTGTAGGGTTGTCAAGATGGGTAGATGGAGGGAAAAGAAATTGTCAACTGATGCCTAGATCTCTGTTCTAACAACTTCATGACAGTGTTGCTGTTGAATCAGACAGGGAACGCTGAAAGAAATGCAGTTTGTGGGCAGAATATTATAGATTCAGTTTGGGACATGTTGAGTTTATGATTCCTGTAAGGCATTAAATGCAGTTGCTGAATGGGCTATTGGAAGAGAAGTCTGCACATTCAAGAAACTCCCCTTCCCCCCTTCCCTTCCCTCGTTCCTTTCTTCCTAGTTGGTGTTTCACTGTCACCAGGCTAGACTGCAGTGGCAGTGGCATGACCCCGACTCACTGGAGTCTCAAACTCCTGGGCTCAGGCAATTCTCCCACCTCAGCCTCCCAAGCAACTTAGACAACAGGCATGCTCTTGCCTCAGACTCCCAAAATGCTGGGATTACAGGTGTGAGCTACCATGCCAGAAACTTTCTTTTCATCATGGCATATGTGCTGCAGGTTTTGCCCCGGTTCCTCTTTTGGCTTGCTTCATTATATTTCTAGTCACACACGTGGTATGATGTATCAATCTTTTTTTTAGGGCTTCTAGTTTTTATGTTATGTTTAGAATGGCATTTTATATTCTTAGATTATAAAAATATTTATATATGCTTCTTCTTGTAACTTTGTGGGATTTTTTAAAGCATCTAAATCTTTGCTGTTTTATCTGCATTTATATAATAAACTGACTTGACAGGGTGTGGTGACTCACCCCGTAAGTGCAGAACTTTGGGAGGGCGAGGCAGGAGGATCACTTTGAGCCCAGGATTTCGAGACTAGCCTGGGCAACTTAGTGAGACCTCATCACTATTAAAAAATAAATAAGGCTGGGCACGGTGGCTCATGCCTATAATCTCAGCACTTTGGGAGGCCAAGGTGAGAGGATTGCCTGAATTCACAAGTTCAAGACCAGCCCAGGCAATTTGGTGAGACCACATCTCTACAATAAATTAAAAAAAAATTAGCCAGGTGTGGTGGCACATACCTGTAGTTCCAGCTACTTTGAAGGCTGAGGTGGAAGGATCACTCGAGCCCAGCCGGTCAGAGCAGTGGTGGCCGTGAGCATGCCACTGCACTCCAGCTTGGCGACAGAGTGAGACTCCAACTCAAAAAATAAAAATAAAAAATAAAAATGAACCAACCTAACAGACCAACCTCTCACAATAAATTCAGAACAAAATATAAAGAGCAATACTTGAAGGCATGAGAGAACAGCCAAAATCAGGCTCACTCTAAAGGAAAATATATACTTGAAAGAAGGAAAGGGCATTGGGTGATTTTCCCACTTTTATGGCTGTTGGAATGAAGGCAGTTCTCAGCTCATTACCAAATAGTGTAATTAAAACTCAGATAGAAATCTACAGTCTTACTGGCTAAAAGAGCTAGAGGACAGAATTCAGGAGAACCACAACCACCACAAAATGAGGAGGCATATCTTGGAATAGAGATTCTTAGAGATAAAAAACTCTAAATACTCTGTATGAACTTGGCCAGCATATCAGAATGACCCCTGACCTACACATGCATTGCTCAGCTTCTAAACTACCCAGCTATGGCTAAATGACTTTATAAAAGATTTATGTTGCTGCTCACTGCTGAAAAGACAGTTTGGAGTTTCTTGCTTAGAAAACACAACAAAACACATCGTTTTAATAGGAGCACAACATACTCCAGAATCTCTAAATATATGATTCACAAATTCCAGATAAAATCCAATATTACTAGCTATGTGAAGCAAACAGAAAATTATGAAGTATACCAAAGAGAAGAGCAATCAGACCTGCCCAGAGATGACCCAGATGTTGAGATTAGCAGACAAGACTGTTTAAAATAACCATTATGGCCTGGGTGCAGTGGCTCACACCTGTAATCCCAAGCACTTTGGAGGCCAAGACCGGTAGGTTGTTTAACCCCAAGAGTTCAAGACCAGCCTGGGCAACATATTGAGACCTTGTCTCCACAAAAATAAATAAATACATACATAAATTAGCCAGGTGTGGTGATGCGCCTCTTGAGTCCAGGAGTTCAAGACCAGCCTGGGCAACATATTGAGACCCTGTCTCCACATAAACAAACAAACAAACAAACAAACAAACAAACAAATAAATAAATAAATAAGCCTGGTGTGGTGGGCATGCCTCTGTACTCCCAGCTACTCAGGATGCTGAGGTGGAAGAATTGCCTAAGCCCAGGAGGTCAAGGCTGCCGTGAGCTGTGATTGTGTCACTGCACTCCGGCCTGCACAATCGGATGAGACCCCAGGTCAAAGTAAAATAATCTTTATAACTGTGCTTAAGAACATAAAAGAAATGTGCTCATAATGAATGCACAAAGAGGAAACTCAGCAGAGAAATAGAAATTATTGAAAGAAACCAAATGGAAATTATATAACTGGAACAGTACAAGAACTAAATTTAAAACTCATCAGACAAAGAATGGTGGTCTTTAGAAAGGTAGCCCAGCCAAATTAGTGCTGAGAGGGCACCTTTTCACTCCTGTGGCTCCCGGGAGTTTAATCAGGAGACAGAAACCGCCTCAATTATTTGAGTAGAGAGAATGTCATATAAAGATCTGTTGTAGACATATAAAGATATTAACCGCTACACGGGCAAGAAGAAAACGCTAACGAATCATGGAGAAAGCAACTTCAGGAAACAGCAATCATCCCTAACCTGAAGAATCAAAGGGATCAAAGACAGAACTTAGAGCAAGGCTCTGTGGTCCTGACACTTGGGCCTCCAAGGAGCAGACACCAGACCCGGGTTGTTGATGCTGGCTTGTGTGGTGGTGGCGGGGTGGTGATGAGGCTGGTTCTGCAAGCGTCGAGGAAACGGCAAACGGGATTCTGCTACTGCGACAGAAAGAAGTGACTGCTGTGGGGTTAAAAAAAAAAAAGCAAAACAAAACAAAACCCAGTGTGACCAGAGTAGTTTTTAGTGAACCACAAGCAGAAAGGAAGTCATGAAAAGCAAACTAGAAGAAGCAAGTTCCCGGTCTCTCTCCAGCTTTGCAGCCCTCCTCTCACGCCCCCTGCTGGAAGACACTGGCATGGAACCCTTCGGTGAAGCTTAATGTGGTTTGCAGCGTGGGGCCACACCATCGCAAAGAGAGGACAGAAGGGTGGGGTGGAACTGAGAGGCAATATCTGGCACGAGAATTTTCAACAGGGCGACAGAAACTGTATTTGAATGTGTTCGTGATGTTGGTGATGGATCTAAAGGAAAATGGCAGCTTCTCCCTTAACACACATTTCCTGCCTCCCCGCACATACCCAATCAGCTAGCTGTCTCTCCTGCTCACGCCACCATTTACCAAGACACCACAATAAATGATCAATTTGTGTCACTTCTACCCCTTAAATAACTTCACACACACTGTCACTAACCCAGTTGAGGCACACATCGTTTTTCACATGATCTAAGGTGACACCTTCCTAAAAAATATTTCTGTCACTAGTTCATCCCCCAATTTAGTCTAGTGACTCTCACCCCAAGTAGCATAATGGTATCATCTGAGAGACGCTTTAAAAAAAAAAAATCTCATCTCCAGGGATCACTACTTAATTGGCTTGCACTGGGGTCGAAGTTCCTGAAGTAGTCTAAAGTGCAGACAGCCTTGACAGCCATTAGTTTGAGTCTGTCCTCCATATTACTATCAAATTATTCTGTCATTGTTTTGTGGTGTGCAAATCCAATAACATCAATCCATTATCTAAAATTCATCAGTAGTTATATATATTAACAAACTATGTAGCCAACTGACATGCCCATGGTTCTTTTTGATTTAATTTCCACATGGGATGGGGGGGGGCAAAACACCCGAAATTTATTTACTAAAAATTGTGTATTCATTCTTTTGAAAATTTCTGTACTAAAGATGTGGGGTACCATTCAGGGGTTAGGTATACAAATGTTCGTTATGCAGGTATCCTTGTTGATGAGGTGTGCTCCCCTCCCCTGGCAGTTTCCCACTACTGCCAATCCCACCACCCCTGGCAGTTTCCTGCTACTGCCAGGTATTTATTCTTACATGTTTAAACTTCAGTCACCTTCAAAGTACTCAACATTTGATGCAATACACCTATCAAGACACTTTTTCCACTGCTCAAAACAGTTTGTCGCTTCCGGTGCCTTTTAGTGCTTCTGCTGTTTTTTGTTTCACCTCTTTCACATCAGCAAAATTTTTCACTGAGATGACTTTTTCATCAGGAGAAACAAACAAACGAAAAAGTTCCTCGGGGGAGATCAGATGAATAGGGAAGATGGGACACAGGGGTCATGCCGTTTTTGGTCAAAAACTGCTGAACACTCAGCGCAGTGTGGGCAGGTGTGGTGTCAAGGTGGAAGAACCAGTCACTTGTTTGCCACAACTCAGGATGTTTCTTCTGCAGTTCAGCCTCTCACAGCAATGCAACCTGGTATACTGATGCCAATGTGGTCCTAGAATACTCACCTAGTGGGGGAAGCCTGTACTACAAGGAGACTGCCCTCCAAAAGAAAATTCTGGTTTTTTTTTAATCCCTCTTGCACCTTTCCAGCTTCTGTTAATTCTTCTGCTAAACCACTATCACTGAACTGTAAACTTCTAGCTTCATTTTCCAATAGCATTGCCATTTACAATTTCCTGAGCAAAGGATATTCTGTCACCTATCCATACAAATGCATGTTTTATTCCCTCACAGGAAAAGAACCTCCCCCAAACTACAGCAAACTTTAATCACATAGTTAAAAACATATAATGTTAATGTTTTAAGAACCTTATTCAGAATGAAACACTTTTTATGACATCGATTATATGACAAAAGTGAATGCATAGAAAAATGATTGCAGAAAATCAGTTAAAATGTTAACTGTGGTTATTGCTGTGGTGAGATTATAGATTTTATTTTCTTCTCTATACTTTTCTGTGGTGTAGAAGTTTTCTACAATGGCATATATTATACTTCTGAACAAAAAAATAGCATTAAAAACATTTTAAAAGCTACATCTCTATATCTGAATTTATTTGATTCCTGAATTAAGATAGAAGTATATGATTAATGAAATAGATGGTGAGGAATGCTAATAACATTTATTTGCTTAAGCAAGTTTTGTAATCTCCTGCACAAACATGTATTTTTCATTCAGCCACTAGATGGCAACCTCTTCCCATATATTGTCCCATTTATAATTTGCTGGCTTCTCTTTGTAAGCGACTGTATAATTTATATAAATATTTTTATTTTTCAACTAACTAAAATATATTTTTTACATTTAGGACATATTTCAATGCACACCAAGGACGTTGTCGATTTTAATCATCTGAAATTTAAATCAACATCCTTATAAACATTTCATGTTTATTGGTATCATCTCAACCAGTTCTATTTGAATTAGCCTCGATTCACTACTTAAAAGATGGCAAAGATTCCCTTTATCCTTAAATTTCTGGATTTTTCATTTTTTCTTGATTCTTTATTTTTGCATCTATTCTTATCAATGACGACCACAGGAATTAGTCTAATTGGTGATAATCAAGACTAAGGAAACGGCCATTCTTTTTCTTTGTGTACCAACTAACTCCACACTGCCGGAGACTTCCAGTTGGCATTTATGGGGGGTCAACTGAACCAAGCTTCCCAAGGTCAGAGGTGGCTGCAGAAGGCATATACCTGTGGAGAATATCCTGATGGCACATATTGGTGTCATAATAATTTTAAATCTTGTCTAAAGTAATGTAGTCAGAGATATTAATGAATATTCCTAAGACATTAGAGGATAATAGGTTACTTGGCAATATTAAAAAAAACAAAACAAAAAAAACTATTGCCAGTTTCCACCACTGTTTGCATATAGGAATTTACAGGCATGAAAGACATCTCAAATTCTCTCCATAGTCGTTTTCCTTTTCCATATTCTTTTCTTTCCAAAGTCTGATTACTTGTCAAAAATGACTCCTCTTCATGTTTCATTTTAGTTGGGTGATGACACATTCGCCTGGCATTACTTTCCTATTTACAATAAACAGTACTCAGGGAATGAGTCAGATTTGGTAGACTCAGAGCTGTTTTTCTGCCAGATCAACTGAGTCTTTTGCTTTCAAACATGTGAGGTACGTTTTTAATGTCTAAATTTTAGGACTGAATATTACACTCAGAAGTAATTGCTACACATTAGAGAATGATATAAAAGCATGTTGTAATTTTTCATAATTGTTTCTTATTTTAAAATGTATGTTCTTTATAAACTATTTGGAGCACTCTAAAAGTTCAAACCAGAAGACTTGAAATTGTTCATAACTTCCCTATCCAAAGAAAGTGTCTGATAAGTGGCTATAAAATCACTTATCAGGGTTGTGTCTAAAGAAGTAAATCTAGTATTTCTGCATTTTTAGCATTTACCTTTAGTGAAGTTTTATTACTCAGAGTAATAAAATAGCAGTGCCATTGCTATTGTAAATTATTTTAAAGACAATAGCAAAAATACAGTGTTTTGGTCTTATAACTAGATGTCAACCTATATTTAAAAACAAACCACTTTTGTAAATTATTAACATTTTATCTTCCTTGTGTTATGTTTAAGGGTAAATATTTTTTCTTAATTTATGTTAACTACTTAGGGCTACAAATGAACTCCGAAGCATGAACACGTAACTATTTGGCTAAATCGATCTTTCTTACGATAACAGAAATTCCAAATGCCGTTATTGCTATTCCACACATTTCTGTAGGGCCTCAGCAAGTTAATTATCTTCTTTGTGTGCTTAATCCTCTTAGAGTACAACCCTCATCTCTTTTGTATTCTACGCCATTCTATGAGGGTGAATGTTTCTCTTTATCTTCTGTATATAGAAATATAAAAAAATAGAATGAAATAAAAGAACAAGAAGTTTAAATTTTGCATCATGTTGAGAAATGAGTTCAATATTTATGAAATTAAATGTTTACTTCCATACTTAGTGCGTTTTAGAGTATGATTCTAATTTTAATAAGATTAGAAGTCAATATTCAAATTGTTTGCTTTTTGATTATTTTCCTCTTCTATTTAAACATCCAACATACTTAAAAATAACACCATCTGTGCTATTAATTGCTACTTGGTGTGAATATAACTCAAATTTCAAAATAACGAATGAACTATGGATTTCTTTTTAAACCCATTTCATATTCATTCATTCAAAGAACGTTCATGAATAAGACACAGCCTTTACTTAAGAGTCTAGTGAATGAGTCAGAAAAATACAGTTTTAATGTACTGAAAAAGTATTTAATGAATGCCCTGTATTCCAGGCAGTGCTTTAGGGACTGGGGATAGAGCAGTGAACAAAACATACCAAAATGTCAACTTTCATGGAGTTTACGCTTTAGAGGGGCAGACAGCAAATAAATAAATAAAATATATGATGTGACATGTGGTGATGAGAGCCTTGTAGAAAAATTAGAAGGTATAGAGAGTATCATTGATAAAGTCACATAGTAGCAAAGTCCTGAAGGAGATAAAAGAGTAAGCTATGTCGATATTTGCATGATGAACATTTCAGAGCAGAGTGAGAAAGGAGGCCGCCAAGACTGAGTGAGGTGGTCGGGGTGGAGACTGGTAAGAGGTGAAGTGAGAGAGGCATTGAGGGCCAAATCATGTAGGTCTTTATGAGTATTAAGTGTTTTAGGGACTTTGGCTTTTTTTTTTTTTTTTTTGAGTTGGAGTCTCACTCCGCCGCCCAGACTGGAGTGCAGTGGCCGCTCCCGGCCACCGCAGCCTCGACCTGCTGGGCTCCGGCGATCCTTCCGCCTCAGCCTTCCGAGTAGCCGGGATTACAGGCATGCGCTACCACACCCGGCTGATTTTTTTTTGATTTATTGTAGAGATGAGGTCTTGCTGCCCAGGCGGGTCTCGAACCCGCGGGTTCAGGCCATCCACTCACCTCAGCCTCCCAAAGGTGCGGGATTACAGGCTGAGCCACTGAGCCCGGCTTGGGACTTTGGCTTTTAACTGAGTGAGATGAGAAGCCAACTGGAGAGTATGTGGGGTTATTTTTCGGTATTTTTAAAGATAGAGTCTTGTTCTGTTGCCCAGGCAGGAGCGCACTGATACAATCATAGCTCACCGCACCCTTGAATGCCCGGGTTCAGGCCATCCTCCTGCATAGATGGGGCTGTAGGTGAGAGCCACTATACCTGGTGCCAAATGGAGAGTTTTGAACAAAAGAATGAGATGATCTGAGTTTATCACAGGAAACCAAGTTAGGAGGATAGCAATACATAGGAAAGATGATGGAAATTTGGACCAGGATAGCAGTGGAGGTGGTGAGAGTTGGTCAGATTCTAACTATTTTTTGAGGGAAAAGCTGACAAAATATAGCAATGGATTGGATAAGCCTATTAAAGAGTGAAGATTTTTGGTTCAAGTAACAATATTTAAAAAAATAAATTGAGTCAACACTTTTATACTATGACATAGCCCATGTAATTTCTTTGACAGCAAGGTCATGAATTTCTACCACACGATTTATTTCCTGTTCAAGCCTTACTACATGCTACACTTCATATCATTGGCTGGGGTTCCTGTAATCGTCAATCAGAAAAAGAACAAGAAATGTTTCTTCTGTAATGATAATTTGGCTTCAATACTATCTCTACCAAAGATCCTACCAGAACTTTTGGATCAGTTCAAGGCACCAGGTTGTTCACCATACCCTGATACATATTTGAGAATGAGCCAAGTGGAAGACCATCTCCATCTGTCACATTTCATAAATGTAATTCAAATGTTGTTTGCATAATGATGCAACGCCCTTGCTGTTCTCTGGTGAGCCAGAAAGAGGCTTTCACTATGTAGAGGAAGAGGAGATACTTGCCTGGGAAGTGTTATTTGACAGACTCTTCCACGTAAGCAAACCTTGCCTAATCATCCACGTATAACAGGCCTCGCTAACTCTGCTTCAACCGTGGCTCCAGCAGTTGCTTAAAGCTTTCCTTTCTCAAACCAAGATTTGTCTGGAAATTCATTTAGGCTTGAGTCTTCAGGCAGGGCTCTCTGTGGGCATGGGTAGTTGGGGATGGCAAAGGCAAAGGAAGCGAGGTAGGGACTCATCCTTCATCCACAGTTGTTCCTGAGCATCACCTTTCTAAAAGTTCAAAAGTCACCAACTTTACTAGGTCCTTAAACAAGGGGCCCTGGAACATATCTCTTCCACCGCCACAGCCACACCTGGGTTCTAGGAACTATAATGATTCATTTATGAAGTACTTTCTCAGTATTTGAATTGATACTTACTATCCTGGGGCTCAAGATTTCATGATGAAAAAGGGCTTCTCTAACATGGTCTCAAGTTCTGTCAGGAGAGACAAACAATAAACATACATATGTTGATTAAAGAATTTCCAAAAGTAATACAAACTATGAAAAAAATAAAACAAGATGATATGGTAGAGTTACTTTGTTGGGAGGGGAGGCTGGAGAGACTTCTTTAGTCTAGTTAGTAGAGAAGTGATATTTGACAGGAAACTTAAAAGGGTGAGATAAAACAAGTCATATAACTTAATAATCATTCTTTAAAGTTCAGTGTACATAAACCTGGAGTTAGGTAATGGGAAGGGTATACTGTGAGAAAAATACAAGATGAAGAAAACACGTTTCTTGCCTTCTGGAAGCTAATCTCCAATGAAGAATACAGATATATATATTAAGTAAAAATTCATAGATGTCTTATAAGAAAGGTGTAAAAAAAAGGATTGAAGTAGTGCAGAAGGAGAAGAACCCTCCTCATTAAGGTATCTGGGAAGATGTGGAAGACAGGCTTGACAAAACAATAATGACTCTTAGTCATCATGTCCTGTCTACATGTCAACCATTGTGCTAGCAAGATTTAAAGGAATTCTCTCATTCAATCCTGCCAACCTTAAAAAGTAGACATGATTAGCCGGGCTCGGTGGCTCAGCCTGTAATTCCAGCGCTTTGGGAGGCTGAGGTGAGTGGATTGCCTGAGCCCGAGGGTTCGAGACCCACCTGGGCAACTTGGCGAGACCTCATCTCTACAATAAATCAAAAAATTAGCCGGGCGTGGTAGCGCGCCTGTAGTTCCAGCTACTCGGATGGCTGAGGTGGAAGGATCACCGGAGCCATCAGGTCACAGCTGCGGTGGCCGGGAGCGGCCACTGCCCTCCAGTCTGGGTGACAGAGTGAGACTCCAATTCAAAAAATAAATAAATAAAGTAGACATGATTAATCATCCCCATTTCACAATGAATAGATGGTTTGGGATTTGAACCCAGTTCATCTAAGTATGAAACTTGTTCTTATGGAAATACTATGGACCTTAAATAATTGGTTTATTAGCTGTGTTTTTCTTTTCAACTCATCCTTTCAGTGTTGTATATTAACTAAACAGCTCTTATCAAACTTTAGTCTTATTCATGGTATCATTCCTCAAACATATGCACATAATAAAACATTTAAAACTATAAAGGAAATCTTATAGCTCAACAAACTTTAGAATGCATACTTTTTTTTCTTATTATTATTTTAAAGATGTGATGTGGGATACAATTCAGGATTAGGTACATAAGTGGTCATTGTACAGGTAAAGTTTGGACCTCCCTTTGGTCCCACTTCTCCTGGTTTGAGATCAGGTACCCTTATTGATGCTATGTGCTGCCCTTTCCAGCTCCCAGCAGTGTCCCGTTACTGCCAATCCTTTTATTATAGTATTACGATAAATATTCAGGGTCTGCTTATGAGTGAAAACATGTAATACTCTGTTATTTGTTTCTGTGACAGATCACTGAGTATTATAGACTCTAAATCCATCCAAGTTACTACGAAGTCCATAATTTTGCCCGTCTTTATGACTGTGTAATATTCCATTGTGTATATGTACCACATTGTTTATTATCCAATCCACTTTCAATGAGCAGCAGTTGGTTCCATGTTTTTGCGATTGCAAATAATGTAGAATGCTTAAGCTTTTAGAACAAAGTATACCACATGTATTTATTTCATCTGAAATTAATATTATAAAGTCAATGCACATGCGCAGACAAAAAGGGAAAGTGAATCACTTTTAAAAATCTTTTCCCTAGTCCATTAGGCTAAAGACAGCAAATCTATAAAACCTGTAGAATCAGCAAAGTATCCATTACCTGGACAGGGTGTCGGTGGATAGAACTGGGACCCTTTTTTTTTTTTTTTTTTTTTTTTTTTTACTGAGGCTTTTTATTTCACACACAAAACTACTGGAGATCTCGCCTGTGGCCACCTTGGAGATGACACTGGAGGTACACGCACAGCGAGGTGAGGAAAACAATGATTTGGGTCAATGACATGATTACAAAGCTAGAGCTTCTGATAGGGCTCAGGTGGTCAATCTCGGTTCTGTGGAGTTCTAAGGAGGCGGTGACATGGGCGTGGGTGAGGGGGGCTAACTAGCAGAGGCCCCTGCACGGGTTGGAGGGGGGCCTTAAGCCACTCTGGCTGACGTCGGGGGTGGACTCTTGGCCATCCCATGACGAGGTGCAGAGCTCACCTGCCCATGCCTTACGTGGCCAGGGGGTTTCTGAAGTTCCTGCCAGCAAACTTGGTCTTGCTGCCCATCTCATCTTCAATCCTGAGAAGCTGTTTGTACTTGACCAAGCGCTCAGATCTGCAAGTTGCACTAGTCTTGATCTGCCCAAACTGGGACTCTTATGGAAAGCTAAGTTGTGAGTTTTAGGCTCAGGAAAATATTTTCCTTGGAAAACAAGATGATAGTTTGTATGGTTTGTATTTGGAAAGAAATAACAAAATAACATTTTTTTTCTCTTTTCTTTAGTCTTTTATGAAACAGCAATATTTTTGTGACCCTGGAAATATAAGAATGTCACATTTTGATTTATTTGTTATTTCTGCTTGTGTTAGATGATCCTAAAAGTTACATTCTGCTTTATTTTAGGTAGTGATGCTGAGTTAAAGATAAGACTATACCAAATTTTGAAAATAAGACATTGAGTATTAGTTTTCAGGGTCACTGGTTTAAGTTGCCCTGGGTGCTGGCTGTAATCCTTTCCAATATTTTAAAATCTATGTTTTATCAGAAATACATTGAGGAACACAGTCATATTCTAGGAAATTGATGACCATTTCTAAAAATTGGCCATCTCAGCCGAACAAAACATAAACTGGATAAGATTATCTATTTGACTGTCTCACTTATGTAAGATTTATTTCTTGAAACTGTATTGGGGAGTTTTTGTTTGTTTGCTTAATTTTCTTCCTGCTTCAAAAGCTGTGTGGGAAAAAATGGCACACTGACTGACTTACAGGGGTATAGATTTGACTCTCAATCAACAGCAAACCTACATACTGCTATAAGAATCTATATGCACATTAGGCTTGATATTATAATGTAGGAAATGAAAGCAATTTCTACTACCTTAAACATCTGGGTAGAGCTGGACAAAAAGTTGCACTGAACAGAACTGGAGAGACATATGAGTTGTCACTTGGATTATATGGATGATCCAGAATTAACCTACAGATAGAGACTTGGTACTTTAGTCAGTGTAGCAGATTGTGATCTTTTTTTAAAAAGGCAATTGCAATGGTATCTCCTATCTGTATGTTTGTCTGTAATCCTGTCACTGCCTAAAATGTGGAGTCTGTGCCCTTTTCCCTTGACCTTGGGCAGGGCATTGTGACAGCTTCAAACAAGTTAAGGTCATTAAAAAGGGCATGCATATCCATTTGTTTTCTTGGGACATTCACTATGGTGACAGTGACAATCATGTGAAGAAGCCCAAGAAGTCCATGGAGGGACAGGTATGAAAAGGAAGTGAGTACCCCAGGCACCATCACAGTTATCACCCAACTGACAGCCAGCACCAACTTGTCATGCACATTAGTGAGCATATTGAATGTGAACCCTCTAGCTTCCAGTAGAGCTACCTCAGCTGAGACTACAAGAGGATGGGCATTTCAGCTGAGCCCTTTCTGTGAGGTAGGTTGTTCAGTGTAGGTTAGACATAGATAAATTTCTTGCAGGCAGTTTTAAAATAGGGTAAGCATTCAGATATCTTTCTTACAGGCCTGGTCACCCTGTGGGCTAGAATGTGAACTTACCAGCACAGCTCACCCTTTCAGTTCATTGTCAGCATAATAATTGTTGTAAAAGTATATCAAGTTTTCTGTCAAAGGCAATATACGCATTCAGGAAAAGCTGACCCCTTAGCTCATCAAAGATGGAGACATGGTAATCGAAATTCAGGACCAGATACCTGCAGTCCACCCCTTTAGCTCATGGTTAGCATAGCAATGACTGTAAAGGTATTTTTCTCTTAAGATGATCATGCCTGTCAGGCTTGACTCTCTCGCTCACCCTCTCTCTCTCTCTAATAAATTCTGTTTCAAAGAGTCTAGCACACCGGACCCAACAACATATCTTAAAAATCACCCACCATGAATAAGTAGGCTTCATCCCTGGGATGCAGGACTGGTTCAACATCTGCAGGTCAATATATGTAATTAAATACATCAACAGATGTAAAAACAAAAACCACATGATTATATCATTAGACGTGGAAAAAGCTTTCAATAAAACCCAGTACCCATTCTTGATAAAAACCCTCGAACATCTAGGCATAGATGGAACATTCCTCAAAATAGTAAGAGATGTCTATGAGAAACCTACAGTCAACATACTGCTAAACAGACAAAAATTGGAAACATTTTCCTTGAAAACTAGAACAAAAAAAGGATGCTCACTTTCAACCCCTCTGTTTAACATAGAAAACAGGACAAGAGAAGGAAATCAGGGGTTTTCAAAAAAGGAAAAGAGGAAGTCAAGTTATCTCTCTTTGCAGATGACATGATTCTATACCTCAAAAACCCAAGAGAATCTGTCAAAAGCCTCCTTGTACTGATAAAGGATTTTGGCAACGTCTCAGTGTATAAAATAAATGTGTAAAAGCCACATTCCTATACATCAACAATAAACAAACAGAAACCCAAATAAAAAGCACAATCCCATTCACAATAGTCACACACAAAAATGAAATACCTTGGCATCTTCCTAACCAGAGACATCAAAGACCTTTACAATGAAAACTACAAAACACTGCTCAAAGAAATCAAAGATGACACAAATGGGAAAATATTCCATGTTCATGGAGTGAAAGAATCAACATTGTTAAGATGTCCATCCTATCAGAAGCATTCTACAGATTTAACACAATACCTATTAAATTACCAGCAGCATTCTTCTCAGACCTGAAAATGACAATACAAGAATTCATATGGAAATATAAACAACCATGAATAGCTAAAACAATCCTCAGCAAAACACACAAACCCCAAAACAAAGCAGGAGGTATCATACTCTCAGACTTTAAACTTTATTATAAAGCTACAATAATCAAAACAGCCTGGTACTGGTACATAATATTGGTGCATTTAGACCAATGGAACAGGATAGAGATTCCAGAAGCAAAACCTCAATTTCTCAACCAACTCATCTTCGACAAAGCCTCTACCATTGATTGCTGCAGAGAGAAGAACCTTTTCAGTAAGTAGTGCTGGGAAAACTGACTGATCACATGCAGAATTAAAAAAAGACTCCTACCTATCACCGTACACAAAAACCAACTCTAAATGGATTAAAGACCTGAATGGAAAACCTCAAACTATAAGATCCTTAGAAAATGAAGGCGACATCCTTATGGAAATTGGAACAGGCAATCAATTCCTGGTCAAAACCTCAAGTGCCCATGCCATAAGAGATAAGATAGACAAGTGGGACCTCATCAAACTGACAAACTTCTGCAAAGCCAAAGAACCATTGAGAGAGTGGGGAGACAGCTGACATATTGGGAAAAAAATATTTGCCAACTGTAAATGTAACAAAGATCTAACATCTAGGATCTACAAGGAACTCAAACATGCCGAAAAGAAAAAAACAAACAGCCCCATTCCAAAGTGGGCAAAAGATATGAATAGACACTTCTCAAAAGAAGACATACAAGCAGCCAACAGATACATGAAAAAATGCTCAGTCTCACTAGTCATCAAAGAAATGTAAATTAAAACCACACTGAGATACCACCTAACTCCAGTCAGGTTGGTCATCATCAATAGCTCAAAAAACGACATATGCTGGAGAAGATGTGGTGAGAAAGGAACACTTCTACACTGTTGGTGGGAGTGTAAACTAGTACATCCTCTGTGGAAAACAGTGTGGTGATTCCTAAAAGATCTAAAAATTGACCTTCCATACTACCCTGCAATCCTCCTACTGGGAATATACCAGGAGGAACTCAAATAACTCTATGAAAGATACTTGCACACGCCTCTTTACACAATGACTTTACACAATGGTTTATTGCAGCATTATTCATAATAGCAACAACATGGAACCAGCCGTGCTACCCATCGAAAGAAAACTGGATTTAAAAAATGTGGTGCATATACATGATGGCATATTATGCAGCCATAAAGAAGGACAAAGTTATGAACTTCACAGCAACTTGGATGTACTTAGAAGCTGTAATACTGAGTGATCTATCACAGAAACAAACAACCGGCTTTCACATGTTCTCACTCATAAGCAGACCGTGAACAACTATTGTAATAGTATAAGAAAGGGATTGGCAGTAAGCGAAAACTGCCAGGGAGGGCAGGAGTGGGATTCACAGTAGTGGGAAACTGCAGAGGAGAGGAAGGACACACCTCATTAACAAGGGTACCTGCATAATGAACATTTGTATACATAACCCTGAATTGTACCCCACATATTTAAAATAAAAAATTTAAAATAAATAAATAAATTCTGTTTTAAAATTATACTTGGATCTGTTCTGAAATTCTTTTCTTTTCAGGTACGATAGCACAAGGAGAGTCACACCACACCCACCCGGCAACACCCAGACTGCAAGTTTGCAAAGAGAACAATTGCTGTTGTTTTAAGCCCCTGTGTCATGGCACAGTTTGTTTTGAGGCAATTGATAACTGATGCAGTAAATGGAAAGTTACATAAAAATATGAAAATGGAAAAGAACTCCGTTTTGTCCTCAAAAGTGTCAGTGAATATAAAGGAATTACGTATTTCCTGTGCAGATATTATTGGAATTCCAATATTTTGACAATGTTAATATGTTACAGAATTTTTAGCCATATTTAAAAACATCCAGCTTCATGTAGAAGATAATGGAAGCTAAAAGAGAAGATATGTCCACCTAAAGTGAGAGGGCTGAGAAAAGAAGACCTAGGGGGAAAAAAAACCCCAAGGAACCCTGGAATTTAAGGAGTGTATGGAAGAGAAGTCAGAAAAGTTGACATAAAACAAATTGAAGTGGCAGAATGAGCAGAGTTTGTGGTACCTAATAATCCAAGAAAAGAGAGTATTTCTAAGGATGAGGCATCTGTCTGAGTTGATCATATTTTATTTTTATTAGAAGTGAGAATTAAAAATTGAGATGTTGTATAGATAATATTATGTATGACTAGGATAAAGATAAAAATCAAGTTGATTTTATATATGAGAGATATAAAAAAGTAGCATATTATATCTGCCTTTTAAAAGTTTACAAGAATAGTTAGGAAATAAACTTTATGCATAGTGGCACAGCAGTAATTCAGAGGAGAATATAATTAGATTTGGAAATATGTGATAGTTTATTTTTTTCCTGTCCAACGCTTTTAATAAGAAATAAAGTATTCCAGATGCAGTGAATTGCACTGCTTTGTTTTTTCAGCAAACCCATTTCCATTCCAAGGCTTCTTTACACAATGGCTGTATATGAACATATTCATGATCAATATGTGATATTGTTTTAAGTTTTATTTTCATATATTTTCCTTCAATTTGCTTTTAATTCAACATTTTGCTTTGATATTACTTTGCTCATACTTAGAGCTCTAATTCATTTCTTCCTTTTCCCTGTATTTCCCCTTTATTTTAAAGATGGGAGCACAATTCAGGGTTAGGTATACAAATGTTCATTATGCACGTACATTTGTTGATGAGATGTGTGCCCCTCCCTCCCCTGGCAGTTTCCCTCAACTGCCAATCCCATCCCCACTACCCTGGCAGTTTCCCAATATGTGATAGTTTAAAGACAACTAAGAATGACTGGTTGGATGTGGTGGCTCATGCCAGTAAGTTGAGCACTTTGGGAGACTGCGGCAGGAGGATCATTCAAGCCCAGGAGTTTGAGACCAGCCTGGACAACATGGTGAGACTCCACTTTATTCTATTATCATTGCTATTATTATTATTGAGTCAGGGTCTCACTTTATTGCCCAGGTGGGAGTACAGGTGGCATAATCATGACAATCATGGCTCACAGCAGTCCCAATCTCCTGGGTCCAGGCAGTCCTTCCACCTCAACATCCTAAGTAATTGGGACTACAGGCACATGCCACCACAGCCAGCCATTTTTTTTTTTTTTGGTAGAGATGAGGTCTTGCTATGTTGTCTAGGCTGGTCTCAAACGCTTGGGCTCAAGCAGTCTGCCTTTCTCAGTTTCCTAAAGTGCTAGGATTACAGGTGTGAGCCATTGCACCTGTCTCCCCCTCTATTTTACAAATAAATAAATAATAAATCAATACAAGAAGAAAAAAAGAATGATCTAACTAAGGTGGTTGGAAGTGGGACTTGAGAAGAGTAAGCATGGTAACTTGAGGAGTTGGCATAGCAGAGAACAATGTAAGAACAGAAGGATGGCTATGTTCATAAAATCCTTGTAGATAGATAGTGATGAAGTTATGGGGCTATTATTATCACCAAGGATCAATATAATAGGACAAGGAATAAAAATTTGCAGAGAATTGAGGAACCTAATGGAAGATCTTTGAAGACAGAGTGGACTTCTCTTGGGTAGCTAAAGGAGCAAGAAAAATCTCAAAAGTATTGAAACTCAAAATATAACAAAGAGGTAATTCATAATATCCAAAGGTAGTATGAATTAATGGGAAATACATTATTTCCAGGAACAGTTTAGACATTTCAATATTCAATATTTTTATTAACAATTCTGTAACTAGTGAACAATCAAGTTTGAGCAGGACCATACCAAATAATTGGCCATTTTTCATAGCAAAGTTTTTTATGATCCAAACTTTCCACATAAGAATTCAACACTTTAAGTGTACATATATACATTTACAACCTTTTGGACTAGTTCTAGTCCCAATTTTCTATTCACTTTAACTGTGAAAAAAATCAGAAAATATTAATTTTTCTAAGTCTAGTGTTTTCCCATGTGTTCAATTTTTTTCTAGATGTCAGAATTAATCGTATTGTTCTTAGGTTTAGCTCAGAACTGGGCTCTGATCCCATGACTTGTCTGGCCAAAGAAACTCCAAATCATTGGCTACATTTCAAGCGATCAACAGATGTTCTTGCTAATATTGTGTGCTGGTCTCTTGAGTCAAAAGGCATCAAATGAAAGCAAAATTAACAGCATGCTAAATTTCTAAACCACAGTCTAATGCAGAAGAGAAAGTAAACAACTCCTAAGAATATAAGAAACGCAAGACCTTTGTGTAAAGGTTTATCCACACAATTTTTTTAAAATTAAGTTCTACCATCTAAGGAGATACCCTATCATATCTCTCGTGACCAAAACATCAATTCTCATCTTACATAGGTTTCTAGAATACTCACGTCAATAAACCTAAAAACTATAACTGCTTGAAATTAGTTAGATGATAGCCTAATTATTATATTGATTAAACCATTTTGTTTTGATTGATTCTAAGCCATACCTTTTTAGACAACATTGTAGTATAAGAGAAACCCTAGATTATTTGCTGCCTACAATCAAAAAGATCTGTGGTATTTGCTAAACTTATTGTAATATGTGATAGCGAGTGGTCAGTCAGATAGTGGATTTTGTTGTTGCTTTACGTATTTGTCTATCTTATGATATATGAAATGAGTATATTATCAGAAAGTATTTTCTTTTTTTTTTTTTTGAGTTGGAGTCTCACTCTGTCGCCCAGACTGGCGTGTAGTGGCCGCTCCCAACCACTGCAGCCTTGACCTGCTGGGCTCCGGCGATCCTTCCGCCTCAGCCTTCCAAGTAGCCGGAATTACAGGCATGTGCTACCACGCCCGGCTGATTTTTTTATTTATTGTAGAGATGAGGTCTCGCTGCCCAGGCAGGTCTCGAACCCGCGGGCTCAGGTAATCCACTCACCTTAGGCTCCCAAAGGTGCGGGATTACAGGCTGAACCACCGAGCCTGGCTAGAAAGTATTTTTAATGTTAGAAGCATAATGTTACTCAAAAGTTTTAAGAACAACTAGCTGAAAGGTGCTGAAGAACAATACAAATGGGCCCACATCTTTCTGAGTAGCTGGAAAATGAACTATATTATTTGTTACCTAGCGCTTTTCCTTACCTCAGTGATCACTCCTATCTGTGACTCCAACTCAATGTTTTATAACTCAGGGATATTTATTGTATTTTAAATATATCTACTAATTATTAATACTAATTATTAATATTTAACTTTTCCCATTTTAAATAATCTCCTTTAATGTAAATGCAGAACATCCTCATTTAAAGATATAATCTACTAAGCAGAAGTTTATAATTTATTATTACGTTTAATAAATAAAATTACTTTAATGATTCAAGCTTTACATTGAACATTAATACTAATCGCACAAAATGATATGTGGAATATAGAGCATCTCTTTTAAATTAACTATTGTGTTAAGCTGGGTGCTCTGAGAAGTAGATGTCAAGATAGCATTAAATGATCAAGGATCTTATGGCTGGTGTGAAATGGCTGTGTCAAAAAATACATGGAAAGGGAGAAAGAGAAGAGATGGGTCAGATCGTGGTGCAAGTTTGACCTCAAGAGAAGAAGAGAGAAAGAGGAAATTAGATAGAAGGAAGGTGGTGGCAGTCTTCGACACCATAGTACAGTCAACAGAAGGTTTGACAAAGCCCTTGGTGAGTTCTGGAGCCAAAGTTGGCTGACAAAGGAATTGTCTTTCTAGGAACTGATTGGCATTAGTGTTTCCACTGCAACTAGTCATTGGTAAGAAGCTTCCTGTGGGGTGCACATCTCAGGGAAAATGCTAAGATGAGTTTAAAGTCTAATCCCTGGGGTCCTTTGTTAATGTATTTTCCCTGTGGTAGGAATTTGTTGGTGATATTCTCATGGCTGTCACAACCGCCAAATCAGCATCCCCAAACTTGGCGTCTTTTCTGATTTCTACTCCTAAACTGTGAACTGTCCACGGGCGAGCTTGATCTGAATGATCTGCCTACACCTCAAATTCAGTGATTCGGTACATTCCAAAATGCACATATTAGTTTCTCCTAACTCGTAGCAACATTCTCTCAAATCCAAAGAGCAATTCTAACCTTTTCCCTTTTTTGCTTTCCTAATTAATGGATTCTGTTGATTTAATCTCCACCCCACCTTTTCCTCCTGCTCCTTCTTTGGGCTTCCAATGTCACTGTACTAGTTTAGACTCTCATTGCCTTTTTGGTGTGTGATCTGCACTGCTGGCCTCTCTACCTGTGTTCCCACCTCCCAGCTCTCTCTTTTCTAGTTCACTTAAAATGCTGTTGCCAGGTTAATCTTTTTTGAAGGGCAGTCTTGATTGTATTGTTTCTGTTCTTAAAAAAAAAAAAATCCTTCAATAGCTCCCAATTTCTTACAAAATACACTTCTATATCCACAGCTTGTCGTTCAGGGGCCGCCATGACCTGACTTTAATCAAGCTTTTAAAATTTTACCTTCTAAAATTATTTTTACACACACTGATTTTAGTCTTCCTGAGTTACAGCCTGAATGCAATTATGCTCTGGACTTTCCTATCTTCATGAAATTTCCTCAGAGATTTGCTTCTATTTTCTTAGTCAATTCTGTCTGTGTTGCTTCTAAACTACCCACCACAGCCCAGATCTTATGTTACTCTGAGATCTTTCACCAAATTCCCTAGCTAGAAATACTCTTATTAACTGACATTTGCTGGTATGTAAAATATATCTCCGGTTTATAATGAAATTTGTGTTAGGAGAACAGGGACGAGTGTTCATTATCAAACATATTGCAATTGGTTTTTAAGAAAAAATGTATTATTTGGTTCATGTAAATGCTGAATATTGTAATCTACCAGGAAGGCATGTATCTGGAATATGCAAAACTCTCAACCTTTAACCCGACCAGATGAAAATTGCAAATTTCAAAAGAAGTGTTTTGCTGTCACTGAACACTGATATATAGCAGGCAGCTATCCCGCACATTCACTGGTAATTAGAGATCACATGATATAGTAAAGCAAAGGCCACTGCAGTATTTCAGTGATTACTTTAACTAAATACCAAGCCACAATATAAACCAAATATGACTGAATTATTGTACAGATAGCCAAAGTACATATAGAAGAAAAATTTCATTAAGAACTGGGACAAAATATAAAGCACAATAACAAAGGTGAACAAATTTCAGTATCCTGTTTATGCATGAAGCAAATATTTGTTGACTATTAGTACTTAGCAAAACACAGTAAATGAATAAATATATTAGCCTGCACTTGATGGTATAGCAATGCCTTTGTTGCATTTAGTTATGTTTGTTAGCAACATATTAAATATAAAATGTTTGAGGAATAACTTAATGACTACACTAGATCAGCTTTGTGGTCTGTGACTGTATTATTGCCATGAAAGACACCAATATTTGCAAATGCAAAAACTATAATGTTTGTTTTCACCCATTGAATCCCCACAGGACAGTCCCATCCAACTCCTTCTTGCTAACTCTACCCATTTCAACTTGCTAAAGGATTTTTGAGGGTAACCTGTATGTTAATACAGCTTTATATCTTCACAGTTATTTGCACATGGATAAATGAAAGAAATGAGATTGGCTGAATAGGCAGTTGGTACACATAGAAGGAAAACTAGAGATTGATCAGACAGATGGAGAAAAGAGAACTGTAGGCTAAGAGAGGAGTCTGTGGGAAAGGCATCAAAGAATGAAAAGTATGTTCTGTATATGGAGGAACTGTGAAAAAATAAGCTAATAGAGTTAGTAGAAGCCAAATCATGAAGACCTTATATGTCATGCTAAGCAGTGGACAATCACTCAAGCAAATGGAAAGATAAAACTTGTATTTTAGAACATCTGGCAGAGCAGAGGCTAGCTGGGAGTGTGGGGAGGTTGGGGGCAGAAAGACCAATTAGGAGGAGGCTGTTCGGTTTTTCAGACAAGACATGATTAGAGTTTGTCATAAAGCCAAAGCAAAGGGAGTGACACAAAAAGAAGAAATTTGATAAATATCTGGAAGTTTTAAGCAACAGGACTTGGTGATTGACTCTACACAGTCAGGGAAAGGAAGGGAGTCCAGGATAACTAGGATTTGAGTGGTGGGGCATGACAGAGGTGTTTTAGAAGAGATAATGAATTCTGTTTGAGGACCTGAGAGACAGGAAAATAATGAGGCTCATAAAGCAAATGGGAGGAATTTGATTCAAGAGATAGCTAGAGAACTAAGAAAGAGTTGTTTATATCACTGTATTTTAACAGCTCTTTATCTTTCCATAGCCTAAGCCATCATTCTTCTCTCCTGATCGTTTTCTTAAGCTTTCAAATCTCTTAATATTCATATTACATGTTAAGGAACCTTTCCAGAATCCTTAATTTTTTTCCCATAATAAAGCCCCCTCAATCTGGTATATGTTCCATATGTTTTACTGATTCTACATTGTCCATCCCCACCTCCTCCACCCCAGGAATAAAATTTAGAGAAAGGTCTAGTAGACCAGTAGGTCATCCTAATGGGAAATAATTTTTTAATGTTTAATGATAACATCTTGAACATTCCAGAACCCACAAAGGGCAACACCTTTTCTATATTCTTTGTACCAAATTATAAACTATCTTTTATGGCCTGCATTAGTATAAAACTTTACAAAATTCAATTTATAAACTGCCTCGTACCAATCAAAGTCTCTGAAGATAATATTTTCTTAAGGAAAAAGTGCTGTGCCCCTTAAAAAACAATGAATCTCTGTGTTTCTAAAGCAGTATTTTATCTTTCAGAACAGAGAGTTATTTCTAAGATAGGAACTAGAAGCATGAGTAGCAAATGTAGTTGATGTTTAATAGTTTTTTAAAAAGTACAGACATTCTTGCTTACCTGAATATTAAATAATTTGTTCATTCAAAAGTCAATGGGCCTGCTTTAAAAAAACCAAATCTTAATTATAAGTTCACAACCAACATAAAACAGCTCACTGCCTAAAAAATTTACTTTCCCAACAGGATAATTTTTGCTCCATGAGGATGTCATAAGTTTTTTACATGAGTAAAAACTCTATGGACATCCCACCCTATTCTGCCTCTTCCCAGCACAAAGTTTAAAAAGTACCTTTGTTCATTGTTCAAAAAAAGAACTCTTCCTTTACCAGGTACCTTTCTGCAATGTTCAGATGTCAGTTGTATCCCTGCTGAAATCAGCCTATAGCAGACTGAATCTTTCTTCACTGTCAAAAAGTAAATTTAAATGTACTTATTTTGCTCAAAATACTTGGGATCCTAAAATGGTTACTATCACTTATAAATTTTAAAAACCAAGGGAGTAAAATGGCCAAGAAACATGTATGGGAGTGAGAATGATTTGTTTATATGAATGATATGAGACCATCTCTGGGGTCAGACAAACATATCTCAATTAGTACCAGTTTAACGCATAACTTTTCTTAAAGCAGAACATGGAGAGAATTTAAACCCATAGACATTCCCAATTTCAGACAACACATACTTACATTGGAATGTATCCCAAAATCTTGGAACTCATGCTTGAATTTATCTCTGCTACATTGGCCAGTATTTAAGCATTTGAATTCTCAACACAGAGATCATCTTATATACATGACAAACAAATTCACAGCTGCCAAATTTTATGAGTCAGTCATGAGACAATTTTTTGAAACCTTTCCCATGATCTCAGTATCATTGGACTTTAGTGAGTAAAAGGCTGAGAAGTTGGTGAAATAGCAATATTGTCAAGTAACTTAAAATATGAAATATTACATTTTTACTTTTATGTTTGAGCCCAGTCTCAGTCTGTCGCCCAGGCTGGAGTGTAGAGGTACCATCAGGCTCACTGTAGCCTTGATCTCCTGGACTCAGGTGGTCCTTACACCTCAGCCTCTCGAGTAGCTGGGACTACAGGCATGCACCACCACGCCATGCTAATTTTTTTTTTTTTTTTTGAGTTGGAGTCTCACTCCGTCACCCAGACTGGAGTGCAGTGGCCGCTCCCGGCCACCGCAGCCTCGACCTGCTGGGTTCCGGCGATCCTTCCACCTCAGCCTTCCGAGTAGCTGGAATTACAGGCATGCGCTACCACGCCCGGCTGATTTTTTGATTTATTGTAGAGATGAGGTCTTGCTGCCCAGGCAGGTCTCGAACCCGTGGGCTCAGACAATCCACTCACCTCAGCCTCCCAAAGGCGCAGGATTACAGGCTGAGCCACTGAGCCCAGCTCGCCATGCTAATTTTTTAAAATTTTTGTAGAGACAAGGTCTCACTATGTTGACTGGGCTGGTCTCAAGCTCCTGGGCTCAAGCAATCCTCCTGCCTTGACCTCCCAAAATACTGGGATAACAGGAAGGAGCCACTGTGCCTAGCCTACTTTTCTACTTTTTTAAGAACTAGGATAGAAACTTGAATTGCTTTTACTCTAATTCTAATACTGCAGGTAATGTTTATTGACTTTTATTCTCTTTGTTTTGATTCCTAGATTATCACAGGTGTCTGTAGGATAGTTTGATCGTGTTTTATTTCAATGGGTTACAGCATAGTTTTTTTCACTTGTTCTGGATGGTAAACATTTTTTCTTGCAAATGTTACCTGATCACTTTGACAGTGAAGGAAGAAGGTCTGTATTCAGAATGTCTATATAAAGAAAGTCCCACAAATATCTAGCATCTTCTATATTCCAACCATTTTACTGAGTATTTTTACTTGTATTGAATTGAAATGACTTAATTTATGTTAATCACAAATATGAGATGTATTAGTTTTCTAATGCTATAACAAATTAGGCACTTTACCACACACTTAGCAATTTAGAATACCACCCATTTATTTGCTCACTGTTTTGTAGGTCAAAAGTCTGGGCATTATGTGATGAGATTCTCTGTTCAGGGTCTCACACAGCTAAAATCAAGGTACTTCATCTGGAACCTGGGGGCCTCTTTTAAGAGAAGAATCCAGTTCTTGTGGCTATAGAGATAAGGCCTACATTTCTTTGCTGGCTGCTGGCAGAGAGCTGCTCTCAGTTCACAGAAACTTCCTGCATTTTTTGTCACATGATCCCCTCCAGCTTAAAGCCAGCAATCTCCCCTGAGTTGAATACTCACATTTCAAATCTCTCAAGGAAGGTCCCATTCTCTTTTAAAGACTCCCTATCTTAAGGTCAACTCATTTGAGAACTTCATTGCATCTGCAGAATCCCTTTACAGTAGTGCCTAGATTCGTATTCAATGGAATAACTGGGAGAAGATGTGTATGCATCAGTGGGTGGGGAATCAGGGATAATCTTAGAATTTTGCCTATTATAGTCTCACAAGTCTGCAATAAAAGTGTCAGTGAGGCACTGTGGGAGAATCCGCTTCTAAGTTCATTCAGGTCATGAGCCAAATTTATTTTCTTGCACTATATGATTGAAGATCTTGGCTTTCTGTTCACTGTTGGCTAGAGGCCACTTACCATCCCTGGAGATCATCCACTGCTCGCTCTCTCCCATGTAGCCTTCTCCATAGTCAGTTCATAACATAGTTGTTTGCTTCTTGTTTTTTTAGAGACAGCATCTTGCTATTTTGCCCAGGCTAGTCTCAAATTTCTGGGCTCAAGCAATCCTTCTGTGTTAGCCCTTGAGTAGCTGGAGCTACAGGCATGTGCCACCACTCCTGGCTAGTTGTTTGCTTCTTGAAGGCCAGCCAGCAAGAGAATCTCTTTCCAGATCTTAGTAGACTGGATCTTATATGACATAACCTAATCACAAGAGTGATATCCTCTTATCTTTGACATAGTCTATTAGCAAGTTACAGTTTCCACCCCACACTCAAGAGGAAGAGATTATACCAGGATGTAACTCACCGAGAGTCCACCTAATGTTGTATCTGCCACAGAAGGAACAACTGTGGAAAAAGTTCATATCAAACCGATTTTCAGGGATTTTTATAGAGTTCCACAAAGAGGGTATTTGCCTGGGAGGCAATGCTAGGCATGCTGAGTGTGCAATAGTTGCCACCAAGATGTCAACCCAGATGGCTAAATGAATTCTCCGTCTTCAAATGCCAAATCTGATCTCACGCTGCTTGAGATTGAATTCCAACTCTGTTATGGATTACTGTCAGTGCAACATTACCTCTCTGTGTCTCAATTTCCTTATCTGTAAAATGAGGATGATACCACCTCACTCAAGGGTCAATATGAGGATTAAGGAGACATTTAAAATGAGTCTGACAGCAACATGGATGCAGCTGGAGACCATCATTCTAAGTGAACTATCACAGAAACAAAAAACTGAATACCACATGTTCTCACTCATAAGGCACCAAGGTAGGAGCAACAGACACTGGACACTGCTAAAAAGGGAGGGGGGGAGAAGGCATAATGGGCGCACAACCACACATTGGGTACCAGGTCAACTATCAGGAGGAAATAGTGCTTGCTGGAAGCCCAAACCGCACCACACGCAATTTACTTGTGAAGTAAACCCTCGCATGTACCTTACAACTCAAATAAAATAAGCAAATACAAAATAGAGTCTGACGTACAGTAAGTACTCAGGAAGCAGTAGACATTATTTTTACTATTCCTTATTTACCTTCTGATGGTTTATATTGCATCTGTCATTCATGAATTTATCTAAATCTATTCTTAAAACCGTGTATTTATGTATTTTATTTATATATTATATATAAAATAGATTTATTAATGAATAATTGATATTTAAAAACCTTTCACATGTTTCATGTATAGTATTCGATGAGTTGGACTCATGCATGTACTTTTGATATTATTACCTTAATCAAAGTAAAAACATCCCATGACCTCCAAAAGTTTCTTTGCTCTCGTGTTTGTGTGTTTGTAGTAAAATCATGTGAGATCTGCCCTCTTAACACATTTTGAAGTGCACAATATTTTAATGTTAACTATAAGCCCTATGTTATGCAGGATTTCTCTAGAATGTATCCGTCTACCATAACTGAAACTTTATGCCCATTGAGCAACAAGTTCCCATTTCTACCTCTCCCAGTCCCTGGCAACCCTATTCTATTCTTGGTTTCTGTGAATTTGACCATTTTAAATACCTCATCTAAAAGGAATCACGTGGTATTAGTCCTTCTGACAGGCTTATTCCACCCATTCCCATGTCCTCCAGGTTCATCCATGTTATGTATTTTTCTTGATGTGAGGATTTTAGAGTATCCTTTCCAGTCTTCTCAACTTTAGGAGCTCTTCCTAACTACTTTTCACAGACTTGGTAAGGTAGTCCACATTTATTCTATGTTCACATACCACAGTGTGGATTATACTTTCTCAAACACTTCTATTTTCCAGATGACTGATAAGTATCTTGAAGAAAGTGAAACAATATAAATTTTCTTAAACATCTTTAATTATATATGTCATATTGTTTTTGGTCTTTCATTTTGTCCAGTGGATCGTAGGGTAATGGGGATTAAAATCTCCATTTGAAACATATGGAAAAAAAAATACCAACATGTGAAATGTGATCAGTGTTAAAAAGTAATAAAATCTAGTGGATATAGGTAATACATGTTATAAATATTACATGATATATAGTCATATATTAGTATATGATATATATTTATATATGTATAATATATATGATATGTATGTATACTTATACATCTAGTTTGTAGTAATGGGAGAGGAACAATGGGAACTTATACAAACTCTAGACAGGAACAGAAATGAGATAAGCCTTATTTCCTATTCTGGGGCTTACAGTGTTGCTAGGGAAACAAGGCTCATATATACTAGACAGACATAAGATGGCATAGGATTGTATCAAAACTAGTTAAATGACTACAAGGATATGGGTGATATGGGAACTCAAAGGAGGAAGGACAGGTTGGGGAGGGTTTGCTAGAGAGGCTTGAAGTAGGTTTGGATGATAGGTAGGATTTGGAGAACTAAAGAGTAATGAAAGAGAGCTCGAGGATAGGACATATTTTGAATGCAAGTTTGCATTTAGGACTAATCCTAACCTGTTCCTAAGACACCGAGGAGGGCAACATGAAGGATTTGCATTAAGGTAAGAGCATTTACTTGATCTAATCATTATGAAGTTATCATTGCTCTCATTTTTTCCAGTAGTCCTTAGGGTAATGGAGATTAAAATATCCATTTGAGTCTGGGTGCTATGGTTCACTCCTGTAATCCCGGCACTTCGGGAGGCCGAGGGAAGACGATTGCCAGAGCCCGGGGGTTCAAGACTGTCCTGGGCAACATGACGAGACCTTGACTCTACAATAAATAAAAAAATTAGCAGGTCGTGGTGGAGCATGCCAGTAGTTTCAGTTACTTGGAAAGCTGAGATGGAAGAATTGGCTGAGCCCAGCACGTCGAGGCTGTGATAGCCATGAGTGTGCTACTGCACTCCAGTCTGGCCGACAGAGTGAGACTCCGACTCAAAAAAAAAAAAAAAAAAAAAAAAAAAAAAATATATATATATATATATATATATATATATATCCATTTGAAGCATATGGAAAAAAAATGCCAATATGTGACGTGTAATCAATGTCATAGTGCAAGGTGTCAACATAAGATGCAGTTTTCTAGTTTTTCCATTTGTTTGTTTTAAACAGAAAAATTTATCATGCATTTTTTTCACTATTTTACAACCTTAGAAAAAATTGTGGCTAGCCTTACATGCAATTGCAAATGAGTGAGAGACAAAAAATAGGATATTAATTTCCTATCTGATAAAAGATATCACAAAACATGAAATGCTTCATCTTGTCTTATAATTATGTAGGCTGGAAAAGTACTTTTAGGTACATACTTTCTTTTGATTCTCACAATAAATCTGTAAGTAGAATGTGTGCTTTATACATAGCTGCATTCTTTGTAATAACCTCTTTACAAAGTTATACTTAACCATATGTAATGGGAGAATGCATCTTAAGTGGCTACTTATAAATTACATTACATCATACAGGGCAATATTATTAGTTAAAAAAGCTAGTAATTGAATGTCATAATTTAATCATTTATGACCTTATCATTTTTCAGAGTCTCTCATGAACCAATTTTTTGCAATGGGCTACTGGAGTGAGTTGAAAGATAGAAATTCTTATAAGCTGAATTCTACTTCTGCCAGCTATAAATTCTTTGTCTAGTAAATACAAGCTCATTCTGTGTGCATAAAGTAGGGCACTATACTTCTTTTCAGCTATTTTAGTACATCTTCAAACTGTTTTCTAACTGAAAAAAGAATTGTGCTCGTAAATTCTCTCTGAACTCCTGCAAGCCATAGTGAGCACTGCCTACAGAAAATCTATTCTGTAGATAGCCCTGGGATCAATATTGATTGTGACATTAAATAAATAGACTTGATCTTCTCTTTTAAACACTCAAGGCTATAAGTAATGCAACCACAAGGAAACAAAGAAAAAATAGACATGAGGATAGGAAATCCAGATTTATATCTCATTGCACCTGAAAATAGACTAATTGTCACTTGAAACCTCTATCTATTTTCATGTCAGGTAGGAGAGAAGTTGGGGCCTCCCATACTCACTTTAAATATAGCGAGACCTCCTAAACCTGAGGGCTTTTTGACTTTTTGGTGAAGGTTGTATACTACTCAGGGGCACCGGACTAAAGGGCAAATGGGTTTAATCATTTCATGCTTGTCTTGCCAATCTGTATGCCTGCCTGAGTCTATATATGTTTGAATGAAGAAATCTCTTTTTATTACTCACATAAAGGCTCTATTTGGACTGACTGTGACCCTACTAAAGACCACCCTTCTGGCTCCCAAAAGGAGATTCTTGAATCACTGTGATAAATGTCTTCACTCTGCCTGCTCTAGTTAAAAGTGTGCTTTCCTTTCTCCGTATGGAGACAATGAGAAGAAGAAGAAATTTCTGAACTCATGTTGAAGATAATTCTCAACTTCCTTCAATAGGGAAGAAAAAAAGAGTATTCCAGCATCATAAAAAGCTATTGTTTATGATAATACTCCCTTCCTGTCATAAAATAAAAAATATATTCAGCTCCAAGGCAAAACATAATATCATTAGTCCCTTACATGAATCCTTATTACCTGATAAAGAGTTCTACCATATGAATCCCAAACATGCTTTGTAATTCCATTGCTGACATTTTTATTCAAACTCAGAAAGTTCTCCTTCACTTTCTCTGCTTTTCAAAATCTCCCTTCCTATCAGCATCATTTTTTTAGAGCTCAGACAAATTCTGCCTTAACCAAGAACCATTTTAATTTTCCTTTTTCAGTGCTATAGTATTGCTCTACCTTATCTGTTCTTCATAACACACAGGTGGGTTGATTCGACCCCGGACAAAGGCTGTAGAAAAAACCACACATCTCAGAGTGGAGCATCATGGGTGAATTAGGGTGGCAGCAGCAGCCTCAGGAGGAAGAGAGATTAAGGAATAGGTGAAGGCTGGGCTCGGTGGCTCAGCCTATAATTCCAGCACTTTGGGAGGTCGAGGCAAGTGGATTGCCTGAGCCCGAAGACTTGAGACCCGCCTGGGCAACTTGACAAGACCTCATCTCTACAATAAATCAAAACTTAGCCAGGCATGTAGCATGCGCCTGTAGTCCCAGTTACTTGGAAGGCTGAGGCGGAAGGCTGAGGCGGAAGGATCGCCGGAGCCCAGCAGGTTGAGGTTGCAGTGACCGGAATGGTGCCACTGCCCTCCAGCCTGGGCGATGAAGTAAGACTCTAACTCAAAAAAAAAAAAAAAAAAAGAGGTGAAGTCGGCAGCAACAATAACAGGGCAACGCCAGGGAGATGAGGTGAGGAGGGATTTTTCATAAGAAACAGCATTGCTTCAGTCTGTAAGCTCCCAGCTGAGACCACTACCCTTAGCAGTGCCATAGGACAACATGGGAAGTTCCTGAATCCCTCTGATAATGTTGCATACTCGTCCAGAGACTCTTTAGAGAGAGTGTCTACTATTCCATTATTCTGTTCCTCACAACCCCTTGCCTCAGATTGATGTATGAGGAATCATGTTATACGCTACCACCAACATGTTCAAATTGCCTCTGTGCAACTTTTACCCCCTTGAGCTGTTTTTTGTTTTATTTTACTGTATATTTGTTTTCTTCCCCAATATCTATACTCCCTTTCTCTAGCATAATGTTATTCCTTTTTCCTAATGTCAAGATTAAGTCCTTGAGTATGAAGATAGTGTGGATCAAACGGGTCTGTTTGTGAATGGAGTACAAAGCGGGAAACCAAATTGCTCTATCTACTCTTTTTGTAATATGTCCTTATGTTTTCTCTTGTGTCTTTGCTCATATTAGCCCTTCTACCTTAACTTTGTTTTGTTCCAGTGTTACTTGTTCCCCTGCTGACAGTATATTTAAATCAAATGCTGTTTCTTAAAATATTTTTTACTTCCTCTTAACAGGCATCTTACAAATTCAGAAGCAACCTGAGGCGGAATGGGAACACGGAAGACAGCCAGGAGTCCAAAGCCCTTGAGCAGCAGGTAGGGTCTAAAGGTTGAACAGATACAAGAATGTGGAGTAAGTGGGAAAGAAGGAGGATCCAGGAATGTGGTCATTGAGGTCAATAGTGAAGAACCAATCCAGAAGTAAATCCAGAACAAAATAAGTTGGATAATTTTTTGAAGTTCATGTGTAGTTCTATATGAAACTTTCCTGCTTTCCAAAGAGTTAGTGCTTGTGAGAAAGTTCCAGAATTTGCAGTTCTTTTTTTTTCCTTTGTTGTTTAAGAGATGGAGTCTCCTTCTGTTACCCACAGTAAAGTGCAGTGATGGGATCATAGCTCACTGCAGCCTTGAACTTGGGGGTTCAAGCAATTCTCTGCTTCAACCTCCCAAGTAGCTAGGATTACTGGCAACTGCCACCATGCCCAGCTAATTGAATTTAAAATTCTTAGTTTGTACCTCTCTATATATTACATTTTAATAGCTTTAGAGGATACAAATAGTTTTTGATCTGGGTTGAAAGTGTACCCATTACCCCCACCTGTGCACATTGTACCAGATAGGTGATTTTAGTACTTCTCCTATAGTACTCATCATGCTGCACTTAGAAAGTGTTCATTGCCGGGCTTGGTGGCTCAGCCTGTAATCACGTGCATTTGGGAGGCTGAGGTGAGTGAATTGCCTGATCCCGCGGGTTTGAGACCCGCCTGGGCAGCGAGACCTCATCTCTACAATAATAAAAAAAAAAATCAGCCGGGCATGGTAGCGCATGCCTGTAATTCCAGCTACTCGGAAGGCTGAGGCGGAAGGATCGCCGGAGCCCAGCAGGTCGAGGCTGCGGTGGCCGGGAGCGGCCACTGCACTCCAGTCTGGGCGACAGAGTGGGACTCCAACTCAAAAAAAAAAAAAAAGAAAGTATTCATTTCCCTTACTGGTCTGTAAGCTTCTTGAAGGCAGAGCCTGGGATTCACTTTTGTTCATATCACCTGCACTTCCTAGTGCAGTGCATTTACATTCGTAGAGATTATAGACTTGCAGGGCATCCAAAGAGAAATATCCGGCATCGGCTGGAGTTGAAAACCCAAGGTCAAGACGGAATAGAAGAATGGCAAATATATTTGGAAGGAATCTACATATAGGTAAAATCCAGAAAAATTTGCATAGCAATAAAAGAGTTCTAAGTTGAGAACTGAGTATGGGAGATACAAATTTATTTATTCAACCAACATTAATTAATAATTTACAAGCACTTAGCTAGGCACAATTATACATATATGTTGAAAAAATAAGAAATGGTCTCTACCGTCAAGGATCTTCAGTCTTCCTGTGACAGTGACAAACTAGTAAAAAGATGACTGTAATATATGTAAATGTAGAAAGACTAGTCAAGAAAATGAGTGTGACACCCTTAAGGTAATGGAAACTGGTAACCAATTCCTGAACAAAACCCCAAGTGCCCATGCCATAAGAGATAAGATAGACAAGTGGGACCTCATCAAACTGGCAAGCTTCTGCAAAGCCAAGGAAACAATCAAGAGAGCAGGGAGACAGCCCACAGACTGGGAAAAAAATATTTGTCAACTGTATGTCTGACAAAGGCCTAACATCTAGGGTCTACAAGGAACTCAAATGCTCCAAAAAGAAAAAAACAAACAGCCCCATTACAAAGTGGACAAAAGATAAGAATAGACACTTCTTTTTTTTTAATTTTAAAGTTTAAATATGTGGGGTACAATTCAGGGTTAGGTATACAAATGTTCATTAGGCAGATACCCTTGTTGATGAGGTGTGCCCTCCCACCCTGGCAGTTTCCCATTACTGCCAATCCCACCTTTGCCCTCCCCTGGGAGTTTCCCACTACTGTCAATCTCTTTCTTATAGTATTATGATAGTTGTTCAAGGTCCGCTTATGAGTGAGAATATGTGATGCTTGGTTCTTTGTTTCTGTGATAGATCACTCAGTATTGTAGCCTCTAAGTTCATCCAAGTTGCTGTGAAGTTCATAATTTTGTCCTGTATGGCTGCGTAATTTTTCCATTGTGTATATGTACTACATTTTTTAAACCCAGTCCTCTTTTGATGGGCAGCACGATCGGTTCCATGTGTTTGCTATTGTAAGTAATACTGCAATAAGTATGCATGTGCAGGTATCTTTTTCATAGAGTGATTTGAGTTCCTCCAGGTATTTTCCCAGTAGTATTCAGGTCACATGGGAGATTGATTTTTACATCTTTTAGAAATAGACACTTCTCAAAAGAAGACATACAAGCAGTCAACAGATACATGAAAAAGTGCTCGATCTCACTAGTCATCAAAGAAATGCAAATTAAAACCATACTGAGATATCACCTAACTCCAGTCAGGATGGTCATCATCAATAACTCAAAAAGCAATAGATGCCGGAGAGAATGTGGGGACAGGGACTACTACACTGTTGGTGGGAGTGTAAACTAGTATAGCCTCTGTGGAAAACAGTTTGGCGATTCCTAAAAGATCTAAAAATTGACCTCCCTTATTACCTTGCAGTCCCCCTACTGGGAATATACCCAGAGGAACTCAAATCACTGTGAAAAAGATACCTGCACATGCATATTTATTGTGGAGTTGTTCACAGTAGCAAAAACACGGACCCAACTCTGCTGCCCATCAAAAGAGGACTGGATTAAAAAATGTGGTACATATACGCGATGGAATATTACATAGCCACAAAGAAGGACAAAATTATGAACTTCACAGCAACCTGGACAGACTTAGAGTCTATAACACTGACTGATCTATCACAGAAACAAAGAACTGAATATCACATGTTCTCACTCATAAGTGGACCTTGGACAGTTATCATAATACTATAAGAAAAGGATTGGTAGTAGTGGGAAACTGCCGGGGCTGGGGGTGGGATTGGCAGTAGTGGGAAACTGCCAGATGGGGAGTACACCTCATCAACAAGGTACCTGCATAATGAACATTTGTATACCTAACCCTCTTATGCCATTTCACATGCATACTTTTTGCATCTTTAAAATAAAAAATTTAAATGCCCCACATTTTTAAAATTAAAAAAAGCATGTGAATAGCAATGGCATGCCATGCTTTAAAAAATGAAGACAAAAGAAAATTGTTTTTTCCTGTCATGAGATCATTGAAAATAATCTTTAAAAATTCTGTTTCAGAACTTAAGTGAAGTAAATTTGTGTAATATTTGTTACACTGGTTATGTGATGACATAGGAAATATATGTACATTTTAGTAAGTCTTGCATTGTTACTAGTGCAACACCTGCTAGAAAAATTCATATCGCTGTGTTTCTTTTTCTTCAAAGGGATTTTTTTTTAAGCCCAATGTAATGATCTAAATAATTTAAATGGTTTATTGACATTCATTTATAAAGATGAGATTTTAATGGTCACATTAGTCCAAATCCCAAAGCTTCAGAATCCTCTATGAGTGGATTGTTTATAGACAGAGTGATTAAAAAAAGTGTAATGAGGTTATCTACAGGGTCCTATTTTATTCCTTATGTATTTATATTGAGTTGGAGTCTTACTTTGTCACCTAGGCCAGAGGGCACTGGCACGAACAGAGCTCACTGCAGTCTTGATCTTCTGGGCTCAAGTGATCCATTCACCTCAGCCCCCGAGTAGCTGGGACTACAGGCACATTTTTTGTATAGATGAGGTCTTGCTGTGTTACCTGGGATGGTCTCAAATTCCTGGGCTCAAGTGATCCTTTCACCTCAGCTGGGATTATAGGCATGAGTCACTGCACGTGGCTATTCCCTCTTTATAATAAAGAGCTTTTCATCTTCAATATAGTTTTAGACATCTAGAGAGGATTATTCAGGAAGATGATTTCAAGGCAATCATCATTCTTGAAGATTTGGATTAAACATTGATGATACATTTTGCTCACTAAAGTTTTGTTCAGTGTTACTTGTGCCCTTGCTGGCAGTTTACATTGTCACATTATTTGAAATGAAAAGGAAGTTCTCCATTTCAGTTAGAGCAAATACTATAACCTCTCACCAGGAAAAGGAGGTTACTTTTCCCATAAATTACTAAGGATGTAGAAGGGTGTGGAGCCTACATGCAAAAAGGATTGCAACATATTGAGAAAAATACAGTGAACCAGTTACAGAGACTTAACACCGGCCATGTGTTGCTAAGGGAGATTATGCATCACTGTTGATGTGAAAGTATATGGCTCACAGACTGGTACACAACACATGTCCTGTAATGTTAGTTCAAGTCTAAATTGTTTGATCCTTAATATATAAATAAAAAAAGATTCTGCTGAAAAGCATCACTAATCAGAGCTAATCTATTTTATTAATAAATCAAGTATAGACACAATTGAGAGGATTATCCTGATGTCTTTTTATTCTATTATTATTATTATTTTTTTTTTGAGTTGGAGTCTCACTCTGTCGCCCAGACTGGAGTGCAGTGGCCGCTCCCGGCCACCGCAGCCTCGACCTGCTGGGCTCCAGCGATCCTTCCGCCTCAGCCTTCCGAGTAGCCGGAATTACAGGCATGCACTACCACGCCCAGCTGATTTTTTTTTTTTTTTTGATTTATTGTGGAGATGAGGTCTTGCTGCCCAGGCGGGTCTCGAACCGGCGGACTCAGGCAATCCACTCACCTCAGCCTCCCAAAGGTGCGGGATTACAGGCTGAGCCACCGAGCCTGGCTTATTTTTTTTTTTAGTAAGAGTCTCACTCTATTGTCCAAGCTGGAGGGCAGTGGCATGCTCATGTCTACCGCAGGTTTGACCTGCTGGGATCAGGCAATCCTTCTGCGTCAGCCTTCCAAGTAGCTGGAACTCCAGGCTTGCACTGCCACAACTGGCTAATTTTTTTTTTTTCTATTTGTTGTAGAGATGAGTCTCAGCAAGTTGCCCAGGCTGTTCTGGAACCCCTGGGCTCAAGCAGTCTTCTTGCTTCTGTCTCCCAAAGCACTGGGATTACAGGCGTGAGCCACAGTGCCGGCTTACCTCTGAGGTCTCAATGGAACTCAGAGGAGAACTCAGAGGACCTCAGATCAATGCCTTCCATAGGGTGAAGAGGAAAATTGAGTTGCTTATTTTTTCCAGGGTTTTTTGATCTGCATTCTGGTCTGAGTACATTGAAAAATAATGATGAAAGATCTTTTTCATTCTCTTATTTTTGGTATTTGCTATTTTCATAAATGGCTATTTTTGTAATTAAACAAGCAAATCAAATTATGTGTAATGTAATTAAGATTTTGATACTTTCAAATATTCTTTGGTAACTGATTAATGTATAATTTGACAAGTATTCAGAAATTATTAGAAGTATTTCTTAATGAAACCCCATTATCTCCATTTGATTTGAATTTTATTAGTGAGCACCTAGCACAAAATTTTAGTCAATAGTAAATAATATGCCACCTATAAATAATATTTCACAAGTAGATTTCACTAATTTATTGGTCATAAATGATGTTAATAGTAAGGGAAATCAAGTTTAAATATTTACTAAATAAGGAAGTCATTTAGCAATTTGAATGACTCCCCTTTGCTGAGTACTGTTCTAAGTACTGTGGGTAGAGTTTGTCAGGAACTGTGGACGTCTGGAATTACGTTATACATTCAAGCAAATAAACTAGCCTGTTACTGTGTCATGGACACTGGCAAAAGATTCAAGACTCTTGAGTCAGATATAAAGGACCGTATTACTCATGGCACAGCAGGAGCACGAGTTTCTTGCATGTTTGCATCAATTTTCCATCACCCCCAGGTTCCATGGGGTAAAGGGGTTCCATATGGATGCTTACACACTCATTGGAGAGATGAGCACTGTGTTTGGAGAATTCACTTTCATAGTGAATGGTAACAAGTTTGTTCTTTGTTAAGGGGAAGGTGTTACCTCATTCCTCCAAGGTGGCTTGCTACAAACGTAATCCTGACAAATGGCCCTGGTAAAGACCAGCGAGAGCCTTGCACTCTTGGTATACTCAGAAAGACTGTGCAGGGACCCTTAGGGCCCATCAGCAGATTCTTCTCCCAGCAAGAGCCCTAGATCCTTGCCCTTAGAGAACTTACGTTCTGAATGAGGAGGATTCTTGCTGGTTAAAGGATTCATCCTAGGCTGTTTTACTTCTCCTGAATTACTGTTGACATTGCCTTGCACCTTGTATTGGTCTCTTCCTCTTATTATTTATTTGTTTATTTATTATTTTTAGAAAACCAGAGTCTTGCTATGTTGCAATCTTGAGCTCCTGGGCCCAAGTAATCCTGTTGCCTTGGCTTCTCAAAGTGCTGGGATTACAGGCATGAGCCACCTTGCCTGGCCAGACATTTTTAGTTTTTATATTCATTGTTTGTCCATTTTCCATAGCTATTTACATCTCCCTTGTTACATTTTATGCATTAATCAGATTTTGCCCACCTCTCAGGAGTCATAGTGCTGTCATAAACGCTGTAATGAGTTCTGTAAGTCATCCCCAGACAATTTCCTCAAAGCCTGACTACCCTGAATGGGTAGTCAGTTACTCTTACTTAAAGCAATTGCCCCATTTAGACCTGAAGACCTGGGCCAGAATTTTGCTCAGGTCATGATATATCCTGCTACATGTATCCTGCTATGGGCATCTGTGTCTACTGTTTCTAGCTAGTTGTTACATATTTGTGGTAGGAAGGGACTGTCTTCTTATTCTCTTTATTTCTTTCTATCATCAGCTCTAGTTCTTTATAGCATGATTATGCATTAAAATTTTGCTTTGACCAGTATTAAAAAGAAAAGGTTTTTTTTTGTTGTTTTTTTTTGTTTTTGCCTTATAGTTGCTCTTCTCTGAAGACTTTAAGATACCCTGGCTTACCACAGTGAAAGACTCTACAGAACCAGGTCCTTCACCTGTGTTCTCTCAGGAGAGAGCTAGCATGTTACGGGGTGGAGGCAACCCATTATTTTCAGCACAATCTGCTGAAAGATAGAAAAGAAAACAAAATGAGGATTCCTAGAAGAAAAGAGCCTTTCTTCTAAGAAGAAGATGACAAGCATTTAAGTCTTATTTTATATCTTAAAGTAAGAGGATAAGATATAAAAATAAGTAGCTATTTTGTGCTATTCTCTGGATTCCCGTTGTGTTCATTCTGGTAAAGCAGTTCATCTGAATGCTGTTCCAAATAGTGTTGGGCACAATAGTCAGGTAATCCAGCATGCCATAGTCCTGGTGGTGATGAACATAGTTAAGAAGTAGAAGAGAGGGAGAAAGATTGGGAGAAAATAGAAATGAAAGATATTGTGGCAGTGTAGTGACAGTTAATTTACATGTCTGTGTATGTGAATGAGAATATCCATGACACAAGGTTAAAAGTGGTGGTGTGTTACACGTATATATATATATGTATAAATGATGGGAATAACTGGCCCATGGTATATTAGCTACAAAATACTATTGTGGTTTTAAAAAGCTGGAACAGTCATTTCCTTACCAGTTTCATTATGTCACATAGAAATATATGTTCTGTGTGGGAGAGAAAAATGTTGTATAGGCAAAGGAATTTGTGTGAGAAAGATACAGAGTCTTTCAAAGAGACTTAAAATCTATGACTAAATGAGAGAAATGAATGACATTTCTAATACAATGCCCTTGTCAGGTTGTATTAGAGAAAATTTATGTCACTGACAAGCCAAAGAAGGAGGCATTTGTATGCTGCTGACAGTTGGTACAATATGTGTGTAGAAATGAACTTAAGTGTGGGAACTAAGGAAAAGAAAAAAACTGGAAGAGAGCTGACTGTAGAGAGAAAATAACAAAGACAAATAATGAAATATTTAGGTATACGTAACCATTCTTAAATATAATTGTGTTAAGGTGTCAAGGTTGAATATGTGCTGACACAATGTCTGGGATTTCAGACCAAGTACTTCACTTTGGATTAAAATCATTGCCCATGACTTGAGCCAAGAGCCTACCTTCATCATGACAACTCAGCTGTTGGCAACATGGAGTATAGGAGTGTAAATGAATCATACAGAAGACCTTCTGGTTTCAGAATAAAATGACAAAGTTAAGGAGCCCCCATGGAGATGATGCTGTAGTTAGAACTGCAAATAGTGGCTGGATAGATGGTAGAGAGAGTTTCAAGCAAAGAGCCTTACTAAGTACAATTATAGTTAACTAAATTAAGGAAATAAAAAATTTCTCATAAAAGTTCAGAATGGAATTCATTTTTATGCAACCTTTCATAGACACCCAATTTCTTAAGAAAGTGCCTTTCTTTTTTTGCAAAATGAGCTACCTCTTGGATTAATTCAAGGTCTCTCACTTGCCCCACTGGCTGAAGCTGATTGCCCTGCAGTGAGGCTGTGACTATGCAGAGTACAATGAAGTAGACTTTGGGCTACTGGCAGGAGGAACTCCCTCCCAGAAACCAGAGAAATTCAAAAGGGATTAGAGAACTATGAGTCATATTTGGCACATGTCAAACAGTAATGCTGGGAAGGTAGGGTTTGGAGGCCAAGAAATGAGTGCGATTAAGTGAGAGTCTACATGGCCCAGCATTGGGGATTGTCTGGCTAACTTATACAAAACTCGCAGGATTTTAATAAATCCTTGATTGATGAGCTCATTGATTAAATCTTCATTAAGTATTTTGTATCCTCATGAATTGTAAAAGTTGGATTTGGTATGTTAGTGTCATTATCATTTATGTAACACTGAGAAAATGTGTAAGTAGCTTTTGTCAGTAAAACACAAGAACTTTAAAAAATGGTGTGGATAAAAAGAAATATTAGAAATGACCCAGTCATTAAATAAGACATACTCACAAATGGAGAATTAATAGTGCAGGTAGAAACAGTTCAGTCCTGAACACATTTGTTTCCCCATTCTTGCCTGAGACTTGAAAGGCAAAATTTTACTCCTTTGAACTAGTTTCTCTTTTCTTTTATTCCTCTTCTGTTGTCCCTTTACCATTCTCAACTATAAATGTTCAGTCGGAAAATTTAGATCATTTATAAGTTCTCGTGATAATTTAATTTGAGAAGCACGGTGTAGGTAGTGGTTGTAAAGGAGGAACAATCTCAGGGATGTGGTAATTCCTGGACCTCTTACAGAAAGAGGAGGTGTCTGATAGCTAGATATAGGTGGGCTGGATATTGCAGAAAGAAGGAAAAGCCTGAGGAGACCATCTTCAAAGCCAGAAATGGCCTGTTGCATCTTTCTGAAGCTGTATTACTCTGATATTGACTCTTTTGTCCCTGTTTTCTACAAGTAAAATATTTCTTGTGATTATATGGGGCCCAGTCATACGACCCAGGATAATTTTGTTACTTCAAGGGCAGTTGATTAGCAACCATATTTTCCCCTTGTCATGTAACACAGCATATTCCTAGGTTTCAGAAATTAGGGTATGAATATATTTGGAGGAAGGGAGGGAGGTCATTTTTCTGCCTACCATAGATAGAATATATGGAGATAAAATAAATCAAAGATAACTTCAAACTTTTAAAACTAGACAACTCTAAAGACAAGAGTGCGAATGATGGAAATAAAGAAGCAGAAAGGAGAAACTGACATGGGGGAAAATCTGAGAAATGTTGAGTTTTAATTAATAGTGCTCTATTCAGATGAAATTTCCTGGCAGGCATTATCAAGAACATTAACAGACACTATTTAGCCAGTGCTGATTACTACTATAGTAAAACCTTTTTCATGCTCTTAATTTTCTATTTGTATGTTTTATCATACTTAATTTTTTGCAGTAACACTTAAAAGTAAAATGTACATGGTTATTTCTTTCCTATGCACCAGAATTTAGTTATTTTGCCTTTAAAATGATTTTTCCATGGACATACAGTCTTATGTTACATATAAAAAGCTGAAAAAAGGTTCTATGTATTCGTCATAGCTCCAGTGTTTTGGTGGTATTCTATGCAACTTTAGATGAAAACTCCTCTACTTAGTAGATAGAATATTCAAAGTCCAAAGGTAATTTTCTTTATAAACTAAAATAACAGTTGTCCATGATTCAAAACATTTTCAGATAGTTGCACATATCACTAACAGTACCACTGTAAATTATTCCAAGTAGCATTCCAGAGCCAATGCCAACATCTTATCATTTTGAGACACTTATTTCTCCAAGTATTTTGCTTCATAAGTTTATTCCATAATTGGTCAATGCAATGCTAAAAGGATAAAAGAAAAAAACAGCAAGAAAGCAAAACTTATATGGTATAGTAATTAAAACAATATTGTATTACACAAGAAAAGACAATAGACCAAGGGGAAATAATAAATAATTTAGAAACAGACAAAAAGCTATACAGGGAACTTGACATATAACAGTTATAAATCAGTAGGGAAAGAGTTGTGGGACAAGTGGCCATTTGAGAGAAAAAATAAAAGTAGTCTTATATTTCAAACAGTACAATAAGCCGGGCTCGGTGGCTCAGCCTGTAATCCCGCGCCTTGGGAGGCTGAGGTGAGTGGATTGCCTGAGCCCGCGGGTTCGAGACCCGCCTGGGCAACTTGGCGAGCCCTCATCTCTACAATAAATCAAAAAAATTAACTGGGCGAGGTAGCACGCGCCTGTAATTCCGGCTACTCGGAAGGCTGAGGCGGAAGGATCGCCGGAGCCTGGCAGTTCGAGGCTGCGGCGGCCGGGAGTGGCCACTGCACTCCAGTCTGGGAGACAGAGTGAGACTCCAACTCTAAAAAGAAAAAAGAAAAGAAAAACAGTACAATAAATACATTTCAGGTGGATTACGATGCATACATAACAAACCTTAAAATGTTTAGAAAAATATAGCAGAACATGTTCATGCCACTAAAAGCACCAGCCATTGGGAAGAAGTAGATTGTTAAATTTAATGATATAAAAATTTAAAACTTGCATCTGAAAAATGTTATTTAAAAATTTACAGTACAAGCCGAAATTGAGAAAGATTTCTGAAATACATATAGCTTACAAGATTATTATCCAGAACATATAGAGTCCTTGCAAAGAAAAAAAAATCACAGGCATAACTCAATAAGCAATAAACACATGAAAAAATGCTCTATCTCACGTGAATTCAAGAACATAAAATTAAAATGCAATAATAATTATTTTACTACCATCAGATTGAAAAAATATTTAAGTGATAATACTAAGTGATTAGCCAGGGCAGGAGGAAATAACATTCTTAAATACTGTCAGCAAGGATATAACTCGGTCCAAGTGCTTTGGAAATAATCTTATATTGTACTTTTATTTAAACTGATCATTACCTCTAACCTACAATCTTTCAACTTCAACTATATATCTCTCCAGGTAAATATCTGTAGACATTCCCACAGAGGCATATTCAAGGAATGTTTTTCTTCTAGTATTTTTTGTAGTACTAAAAGTTTGGAAACAACTAGGATCTTCACCATTAGAACAATAGATATAAACTGTTATTTTAGCACAGTGAAATACTATACAGAATATTAGTGGATGAACTATGTTTACATGGAAGCTTAAAAATTTTAAACACCATGCAAAGTGTAAAAGGCAAACTGTGAAGGCTATTTTCCATTATACCATTTATGTAAAATGTTCAAAAAATTCAAAATAGACTCCTGTTTGGTTTATAGACATATACACGAACAGTAAAAGACAAACATACGACTTGGACAATGTGGCATGTGCCTGGAGTTTGAAGTCAGCCTGGTCAATATAGTGAGACCCCACTTCAAAAATAAAAACAAATCCACAATAGAAGGACAAAAATGTGGATGGAAATGATGTGTGCCAACTTTATGATAGTGATTATTTAGGTAAAGTGGGTAATGTGAAAACCAGGGAATTCAACTTATTTTTTAACTTTTTGTTGCTTAAAAAAAAATCTGGTGCAAAATTAGCAAAACGTGTTTTCAAATCTTGAAGGTATGTTAATTAGTATCTGCTACATATTACCTGTGTCATTATTTAGGTATTTTCCATTTATTTATTTTCTAACAGTTCTACTGAAATATAATTCACATTTCATGTATATTATTCAATGTGAATATTAATAAGTCCATGATTTTTAGTTTATTTAGAGTTGGGCAACTATCACCATAATCAATTTTAGCACATTTTTATCATCCCCAAAAAGGAATAATGTACCCACTAGTAGTCACTTCCCAGTTTCTCCCAACCCTCCACAACCCTAGGCAACCACAAGTCTACTGTCTGCTACTGTAGAAAGATTGGTCTATCCTGGACACATAAATGGAATGATACAATATGTGTTCTTTTGTGATTGTCTTCTTTCACTTAGCATAATGTCTTCGAGATTCATTCATGTTGTAGCGCATATCAGTATCTCATTCCTTTTTATGGAAAATTTTATTTTATTGTTTATGTCACATTTTGTTTATTCATTTATCGATCGATAGACATTTGGATTATTCTGCTTTTGCTGCTATGAACATTTGTGTACACATTCTTATGTGAACATATGTTTATATTGTCTAGGAGTGGAATAGATAACTTATATGGTAACTCTGTGTGTAACATTTTGAGGACCACCAAATTGTTTTCCAAAGCAGATGCGTCATTTTAAATTCCCACAAGTAATGTGTGAGGGGTTTAAGTTCTTCACATCCTCACCAACACTTGTTGTTATCTGTCTTTTCTGATTACAGCCACCTATTGAATGTGGAGTGGTACCTCACTGTGGTATTTATTTGCATGTCTCTGATTACTAAAGACATTGAGCATATTTCCATGTACTGTCTCTGCTTTTTGGAATGAATGAAATATTTTATAATTAAAAAGAAAATAAATTAAAACAATTATTGCAAAGTAAATCTGGTTTGGAGCCTGATGACATATAGAACCCACTGACTTGGATGAGTGTTGAAAAAATTATACATATATGTATATATACATATTTTCTAGTTGGAGTCTCACTCTGTTGCCCAAGCTGGAGTGCAGTGGCACAATCATGGCTCACTGCAGCCTCAAACTCCTGGGTTTAAATGATCTCCTGTCTCGGCTTCCCAAGTAGCTATGACTACAGGCAAATGCCAACACACCTGGCTAAGTTTTTGATTTTTTTGTAGAGACGAAGTCTTGCTACATCGACTAGACTGGTCTCAAACTTGTGGGTTTAAGCAATCCTTCCACCTCAGCCTCCCAAAGTTGGGATTACAGATGTGAGCCACCATGCCCAACTTGAAAAAAGAATATTTAAAAAACTTTTTCAGACACATATTCGGGGCAAAGTTGCACAGAACATCAAGAAAAAAGAACATTCAATCAGTGGGAAAAAGAAAAGCTGTTAGTAGATTGTTAATGTAACTACAATCCCACAAAAACAAAATCTCCATTTTCACAATTGCAAGGAAGAAGTGTGTAAAGTCAACATCATGAACGAGTCATTACCCATAACTCTTTTAATGAAATGAAACACTAGCAGAGTAGTTGAATTGGAACACAGTGAGACAGAGAGGCTAGAGTATGCTCTCCTCTGATCATTTAAAATAGAGAAATCATAAAATCTGGGGCAAAATTTTTAATGGAAACAGTCTGCTCTGTAAACATATATTCAGTTTAAAAAGCAAACACCAATCTCTATTCCAGACTGCTGTAATTCAGATTTGCTTATAAGTTTGATTAAAATTAATTATTAAGTAAAGGATCAGATCAATACATTCTTGTATTCCATGAATAGGATAACTGTGCCAGAAAATCACATGATAATGAAAGACTTATTTACAAAGAACTGGGTTGAAGTCACATTTGGTATGAATTGGGAGAATTAATCCAATCTTTGTTTCCTGAAATATGCTCATTCATTTCAAATGCTGTACCTTGTTTAGGGGGAAAGTATGCCTTTATGTGTGTGTGTGTGGGTAAAGTAATAAAGGAGCACTAGAAAATATTTGTTGTGAGAAAATCAGTGAGCACGTGAAAAGAAAGATCCATCTCCTCTAGCAGTTGCTTCCATGTGGGAAGCAACAAGCAATTTAGCTAGTTTTTAAACATTTGGGCATCCTCTAAGCATGATCAATTTAATTCACAAAGTACATGAAAGAATCAGCAATAACTTCAATGGATAGAACTAAAGAAGGAAAATAAAACACTGTCTATTTTTTTTTTTTAGAAAGCAGGATTTATTAAGAGGACAGAAAAGCTCCCATAGTTGGAGGGGATCTGAAGGGGTTGCCCTGTCAAATGTTTTAAAAAAAAGTCTTTTCTGCTCTCCTCGCTCATTTCAGTTTTGATCAAATTCATTTCAAATTAAAGGAAGAAGCAGTCGCTAGTCTATATGACTTCTCGCAAAAGAAAGAGTGCAAATCTCCTAGGACTATAGCAGCTACTGCGCATGATCAAGAGGATGAGTGGTCCTTCAATCACTCAACAAATATTATTGTGTCTTACCATGGGCCAGGCACTCTAGAACACATGAGGCAAAAAGAAATCAGATAAGTAAACATGGTATAACAACACAAGTGATGCATTCTTAAGTATATGTTTTCAGAAGGTTTTAAGAGGAACTAGGAAAGGGTACGTAAGTTGAAACTTAGTCATGAAAGGCTTTTTAGGGAGGGCAACTTTTGAGATGAGCCCCAAATAATATGTTTTAGGGGAAGAGCCAGGTGAAGATTTTGAGGAAACAAATAACACAGAGAAAGCATCATATGTCCAGAGGCAAAAAAGGACAACAGCATATTTGGAGAAGTACTCATAAGTCAGTATATTTAAACTTGAGGATCTGTGTGTAGTGTCAGAAAGCTGTTGAGAGAGGACATAGCAGTAGAGTCGTTCATGAGTTGCCTTGTTTGTGAGATATTAAGGATTTTGAATTTCTTTTTGAAGAAGGTAGGGAGGCACCGAAGGTCTTAAAGCAAGGCATTAATATGATTCATGTGATTTAAAGGTCCAAGCCTCAACAGCCTGTGACTAAAAATAAGAACAAATTTACTTTCAAGATCAATGTGTATTGGGCCATTTATTAATTTGTTGAATCTATCCTTCTCTACTTTGTACCCCTGTAGGGCTGCTCTGTTGGCCCTGACAAGACATGGCCTTGCTTTGCACATTGGTAAGTTGCAAGTTGCACAATTACATAGTTCACTGTTCTTGCTACCTCCACACTGGTCTAGAAGAAGCTGTACTGATCCCTACTCTTTTGCTTTGCCCTAAGCAAGGCTATGGGCTGAAGGGGTCCAGCCTCTTTGTGAGGTCGTGAGATTTTTTGAAGGAGAGATGGATAGGTGAAAGATGAAAATTTTATACTCGGACACCTGCTTTCTGAACAGATGACATCCTTTATTAGTTAACAGAAAGCTTTTATAGCATTTGTAAAAGGGGCAAGACAAAGAAAATTTCTTTATGTACATATGCTTTAAAAGTTATCACCATCTAGCGGTCTTTAGAAGAAACGAATAAGTTAAAAACACTATCTACTTTCAGTTAATGAGTCTTGAGATAAGTGTAAAATGAGTTTCACTTAAACTAAACATAATGCATACAAGGTTTATTTTGACTTTGGTTCCACATCACTTGTCTAATTAAAAAAGCCTTAAAATCACTAATACAAAATTATAGATTGTATCTAGTGATAGTAGGAATATGAAGCCCATTAACTTGACCAAACAACAGTGCCTAGCATTTAAAGAATAACTATGAAAGTCACTTACTGTGAAGATATATACACTAATATTTACTCCGAATAAACATATAAAGTGAACTAAACATAATGAAATAAAACTAACACAACTAAAATTATTATGGTTGTATAATTGTCAATGAGCTTTTAAGTTTAGGATAATGGTGATTTGGCTGTTTTTTCTTATGCTTGGCAACCTCTTGGAAAACATCTTTGTCTTAAGATAGGCAGTGGGACAATTATTATTATCTTTGAGGCACCAATTTTATCATTGTGTGAACTTAAATTTATGAACTTAAAACAATCTTCAAAGTAGCTATAAACACTAAACTATAGCACTAAAAGTTAATTAATGACATAAAGTAAAAACTTTGTTAAACATAATCAGAGTCTAATAATTTTTGTTAACCCTTATACATATGTATATTGATTATATAAACTTGTATGATATTACATTTACCAATTATGAGTAATATATGGATAAAACAATTATCATGTCTAGAATAGCACTGCCAGCAACTCTCTTTAAAAGAGTCCCAAATTACAGTCCTTGAAATATCTAGTAACTTATAACCAAGTGAAAGAAAGCATTCTTGATGTGCTTCAGAGTTTAACCCTTGCATATGTTAGAAAAGGCCAAGTGGCATAGTGGGAAAATGGGAAAATGAACCATGACATTCTCAGGTTAGGTGTGAGTACTTCGCATAAACATGCCATTTTCTTCTTCCACGACTGCACAGAATTTCTTCAGCCATATCAAACAGCAAAGGTGGAAGACAGAAGGGCCTCAGCTTCCCAGGCTCACCCTGCGGCCTGGGGTCTTCGGCCCACCGGAACCCTGTCAATCATGTGGACCTCCAAGGCTGGCTCCCAACAATGGGATCCTTACTAATTTCTCTTAACTTCTCACAGAATCAGTGAAATCAGACGTAACTTTTATTGGGATTTCACTAAAATTTGCATAACTATAGAAAACACATACAACCCTGAGAATTAGGTACAATTTCTGTACAAATTCCTATTTTCATCCCCCTTCTCTGATCAGGCTGACACCTTGACTAAAGCTATGTATTGGGGGAAGTGAATCGATTTCTACCAAAACCACTTCATTTCATGTGTCTTATTGGGAGACAAAAATCATCCACTTCCCTCTAGAGAACACAACGTCTCTTCTCCCCTATTTCTATCTATTGCCTGCTGTTCAATTCTCATTGTGAATCTCAGATTTATTTAGTAGATAGATGAATGACAGGGAAAACATATTCCTTTATGGGAAAGCACCATTACCACCTGTCGCTCATGATCTCAAGAGCATGATCACAAAATTTAGTCTCATTCAGCTACTACAATTACTATGGGGTTTGGTGCTTATGTAATTCCCAACTTCTCCTCACTAAGTGACAGGAGAAACATAAGTCAAGAATTGTCTGTTTTACTGGAATAGATAAGAGCTTGGACTTCTGAGTCAGATCAGACTTTAAGATCTGGTTCTGTCACTTACTAGACTATGTGACTTCGGTAATTTAAATTGATTAACCTTTCTGAGACACAGGTTCCTCATCTGCAAAGCAAGATAAATAATAATAATACTTATATTCAAGATTCTTGTGAGGATAGAATGAGATATGTAGACTTCTAGTACAATATGTACTGTCATAAGCAATAAATAATAGTTGTTATTATTATTATTACCATTATTTATAATTTTGCTTCTTTCTTTTCTATTGCTGCTTTTTTTTTTTTTTTTAATTCAGAGTCGCACTCTTTAGCCCAGGCTGGAGTGTAGTGGCATAATCACAGCCACTGCAGCCTTGACCTGCTGGACTCAGGCAGCCCTTCAACCTCAGCCTTCCAATTAGCCAGAACTACAGGCACCTGCCACCATGTCCGGCTAATTTTTTGAATTTTATTGTAGGGATGAGATCTCGCCAAGAAATCCAGGTTGGTTTTGAACCCCAGGGCCAGGAAATCCTCTCATCTCTGCCTCCCAAAGTGCTGGGATTACAGGAGTGAGTCACTGTACCTGGACTCCATTGTATTATTTTATGAGTTTTACATTGCTCTGTATTATTATTTTACTAATATCAAGACTTTAATACCATAAAAATTTTTAGTCTTTTTCTTTTTTTCTTTCTTTTTTTTTTTTTTTTTTTTTGAGTTGGAGTCTCACTCTGTCGCCCAGACTGGAGGGCAGTGGCACGTTCCCGGCCACTGCAGCCTCGACCTGCTGGGCTCCGGCAATCCTTCCACCTCAGCCTTCCAAGTAGCCAGAATTACAGGCATGCGCTACCACGCCCGGCTGATTTTTTGATTTATTGTAGAGATGAGGTCTCGCCAAATTGCCCAGGCGGGTCTCGAACCTATGGGCTCAGGCAATCCACTAACCTCAGCCTCCCAAAGCACAGGATTACAGGCTGAGCCACCGAACCCGGCTTTTACTTTTTTTCTAATGAATGTTTTCTGAATATTTCTGGCTTTAATTGTTAAATTGAGAAGCATCTGATACTAACCATGAAAACCCAACAGACTGAATTTTTTTTTTTTTAATTGTGGCTGGATTTTAAAGTGTTACTTCTGGATATTTGAAATTTAAGCCTTTTCTTTGTCAAAGTATAATATGGTTCTTACTTTCTCAACATAATTTTAGAAATTAATAAGCATACCATGTTTCATGTAGATTACCTTCACATTTTACTTTTATTTATTCCACACAGCTTAATTGGTAGGTATTGTGGAGGCTAATGTGATCAGATGCTGTTAGTAAATAAGTCATGGTTCCTATTCTCAAATAACTATACTTTTCTATAGAAGAGAGACACGAAAAAGATAAAAGAAATACAGTCTTGTAAATGCAATAATAAAAGTTATGTTTGGTTTAGGCACAATTGTCAGCACAATATAGGAAGTGATAAGCCACCTGGCAGCAGAGAAGGAAAGGTAGATAAAACTTCAAAGAGGTCATGTTTACACTAGGTCTTGGCAAACAGAGACACTCTCTACACCAATGAAGAGAAGGAAGGCATTCCATTTAAAGGGATGTGCGTGCACTTATATATTATATATGTATACATGTGATGTGGGTGTGCACTGATATATGTATATATTATATATGTACATGTGTGATATGTATATGTATGCATGAAGATACAGGGGTATGAAGGAATATGATGTGTCATTCAGAAAACTATGACTAATTTGGGCAAAGATGGTAATAGAGGAAAAGGCAAGGGCCATATAGTAAAGAGTTTATTATATCTGATGACAGAGACTGGATTCTACTGTATAAGCAATGAGGGATGATATATTTAAGTGTGGTAGTTAAATGCTTTTACTTGTGTTTTTGGGACAGTCTGGCAGCAGTTTGAGGGATGGTTTAGCGTAAAACTGGAGGTGATTTGACGTGTAAGGCGAGCTTTGTAACAATCTAGGAAAGAAATTAAAAAGCCTGAAATATTAAGTGGTAATGGGGATAAAAAAGATGGGGCAGACATAAACAAATCTGAGAAAGAATTGATAGGAACTGGTGACCTAGAGGATGTGAATGAAGGGGAGCATCTCTCAATGATGTAGGAGGAAAAATGATGATTCTGATTTGGGGCTTATGAGTTTCAGATTCATGCAGAATATACAGATAGAAATGTTGACTTATAGGTGTGGAACTCAGTAGAGAAGTTTGGTATAGAGATATAAGTCTTAGAAACTATGATCAGGACATGCAGAATTATAATAGAAGAAGACCAGGAGCAACATTCTACAGCACATTGATTCATTTTAGGCAGGAGGAATGCATAAGACTATCAGAGACTGTGAAACCATTGAATAGACAAAATGAAGCTCAAATGAATAAACAAAACAAAACAGCAGTGTAGTTTCATCAAAATGTTCAATGAGGAAGTTGTCCTCTGATTAATAGCACTAGAAACTCAGAATAACTTATCTTGGAAGGAAATGCACTACCAATACCTTCCCACCCCCACCATTTTTTTTTAATTCTTTCACTTTATTGCTTTGACTGTTCCTGCCTAACCTTGTACATTGTTGTTGAGCAATAACTGACAAACAATATTATTGATGTTTATAAAAGTAGAGAATATAGTTTTCTCACAAATCAAAGGACTAAAATGGCATCCTCCTCTTCAGCAGTATAATGATAAATAGAAGAAAAAAAATAATATTTGTCATTTACTGTATCATGAAATCTTTCAATTTCCATAAAACCCAAGCACATTATCCTCATAAAAATAAAGAATTAATTGAAAACTATTTCACTGTGCCTCATATTGAGTTAGTACTATTCTCTCACTATGCAATAAAATTTTTCATTTATAGACAGACGTTATCTGATGTATTCCATTTAGCTCAATACAGAGAATTTTTTTATTCTAGTTTACTTTGAACTACATTACCAAGACACAATTTAAGAATGTTTAATAAAAAGAGACTTAAAATACTGCTTTTTAAAAGAAAAAAATCCCATTGAAAATTAATCAAATTTAATTAATTGAAACAAAGTATAGCAAAGAATATTTCTTGCTTTGTTTTTATCATATTAAATAACACACCAATATTGCTTCCTGATGAGAATTTGTTCTGACCAGTTTTCTGAGTAGAAAAGCATTAGTTAGACATTAAACTTGAGTTCTGATTTGGGTTGATACTATTTTCAGTAATCTTAAAATTATTTGGCGTATCTAAGCTATGTTTTGCTGTCTATAAGAGTGTGACAAAAATATGTTTGCCAGTATTTTTTATGCAGGTAAAATGATACCACAAAAAAAGACTCAGAAAAAATTGGGGTTCTCTAATTAGAAATTGTTATTAATCTCACTTTCTTTATTTTTATTTTTATTTTTTTTATTTTTATTTTTTGAGTTGGAGTCTCACTGTCGCCCAGACTGGAGTGCAGTGGCTGCTCCCGGCCACTGCAGCCTCGACCTGCTGGGCTCCAGTGATCCTTCCACCTCAGCCTTCCAAGTAGCTGGAACTACAGAAGCGCGCTACCACGCCCAGCTGATTTTTGATTTATTGTAGAGATGAGGTCTCGCCAAGTTGCCCAGGCGGGTCTTGAATCCGAGGGCTCAGGCAATTCACTCACCTCAGCCTCCCGAAGCGCGGGATTACATGCTGAGCCACCGAGCCTGGCTTAAGCTCACTTTCAAATTAGCAAAGTTTTCCAACTTTAAAGAGAAATAAAACAAGCTATGACTTTCTAATACTGAAAGCAAACAAGATAATCATATAAAATAATATGTAATATTAGTATAATTTATAAAATATAAAGTGCACAATTTGATTTCAGAGGATATTGATATTTCTAGATAAAGTGTCAATCTAAAATATTTTTAAGGCCCCAAATTATAGTAATGTCTATTCTTAAACTCTGCTATATTTTCATTGTGGTTTTATTTGCAAAGCTGATCATCCTGAGTTTGACAGGACTATGTTAGAAAGAACAGAGAATTTCCATGGGAATTAGCATTGAAAATAAAACCAAATCCTTTCTTTCCAGTCTATGGAGATTAAAGATGGCTATAATTTTTTTTTTTTTTTACAGTCCTCTCATTAAAAAGAAGAATTTATGTCCAATTGCCTTAAATCTGGGCACAATTTGTGTGACTGCTTGACTAGTAGAGTATAGCAGGATTGATGCTGGGCCCAAGCTTTTGACTCAACCCTTAAAATATTGATAGCTTCAACTTCCTATTGGAATATTCACTTCTGGAACCAAATTGCCATGCTGTGAGGAAGCCCAAGCAATTCTGTAGAGGTTCACATGGAGAAACTCATGTGAAAACGAACCAAGGTACCCAGCAAATACTCCTGACTGAGTTTACAGCAGAGGTAGTAAAACTTTCTAGCTGCTATGAACTGAATGCTTGTTCTTCCTGAAAATTCAAATGTTGAAATCCCGATTCTCAGTGTGATGGTATTTAGAGATGGGGATCTTAGAGAGGTAATTAGGTCATGAAGATAAAGCCCTCATGATGGGATTAGTGCCCTTATAAGAAGAGACAAAAGAAGAGTAAAGATTAAGTCGAGAGTTGAGATGGTTCTTTCTCTCTCTCTGAACCATGTAAAAATACAAGAGGGTAGAGGACCTTTGCCAATAACCCAGTCATGCTGGCACTCTGATCTGAGACTCTCAGTCTCCAGAACTATGAAAAATAAATGTTTTCATGGTTTGCATCTAACTGAGAAATTAATGTTTCTCAGTGTTTGCTGTTAAGGCCACCAGGTCTTTGGTGTCTTTGTTAATACATCATAAACTGACTAAGACACTAGCCATGTAAGTGAACCATCTTGGAAATGGATTTTGTCCCAGTCAAGCTGCTCCAACTGATGCTGTGAGCAGAAAACCACCATAGCAATCCAGGCCCTCCAAAATTGCAGTTTCATGAGCAAAATGGAGAATCATTGTTGTTTTAAGTTATTATGATTTGGGTGGTTTATCATGGAGTAATAGACGGCTGAAGTATAGTTTTAGAAATATTATAGTATAAGTCAAAAAGAATTCTGAAATAAAATATTTGTATTCCTGTTGCAATAGCCACATGATGCAAAAAACAAGATCTTTAAATTTATTTTAACATTTTTTTGAGTTATGGTCTCACTCTGTAATCCAGACTGGAGTGCAGGGGCACAATCATGGCACACTGCTGCCTTGACCTCCTGGGCTCAGGCAATCAGGCTGAGGCCATCACATTTAGACTAATTTATTTATCTAATTCCTACCATTGAATCTAATTCTAATCCTGGACTATAGACTGTGCCCCACACCTGACTTATTTTTTGACTTTTTGTAGAGGTGAAGTTTTGCCTTGTTGCCTAGGCTGGTGTTCAATTCCTGGGCTCAAGCAGGTCTCCCACCTCAGCCTCTTAAAGTGCTGGGATTACAGGAATTAGTCACCTCATTCAGTCTCTTGTTGCTTTTAAAGTTTTGTATCATACATAAATATGAAGATGTATCATACAAGATTCTAGAGAAAGTCTTCTAGCCATTTAGCAACCACAAAATTGGCAGAGAGGAACCATGGGAAAAAACCTGTATTCTTTATGATAGTATTGAACCCCTTCCTCTATTCTTGAACTATCTACTTCTGGACTTGTTTTTGAGTGAAATAACTAATTGTCTCACTATTGTTTAAGTGAGTTGTAATAGAGTATGTGGGTACTTATAACCAAAAGCTATCTTAATCGATTTAATAATGCTGTAAACTGCCTACTGTACACAGGACCTGAAAGAGTAGCATGTGTTTAATAACTTTAGTCATTATTCTTGTAAGTAAAATATAAAGATTAATATGTAAAAATCACCATTAACCCTTCTAGCTACTAATACTCCTTTCCCACTCTGATAACTCAAAATACTTTGTCTTTTTTTGACAATTATCTTGTATGCTTTAAATTTTAATCATTTGTGTGCATGATTTATATTGCCTTCTAGATTGTAATCCCTCTTTGTATCATCAATAGTTTTCTACACGGTAGATACCTACACGGTAGGTAACTTTGTTGAATGAATTAATGATTAAGTCAATGTATTTAAATGATAGAAATATACAAAAAACAGACAACATAATTTCCAAGGAGGACTATACCCGTAGTGTATGTGTAATTTAACAGAATGATATAGTAATTAATGAATTTGTGGTAGTTTTATTTATTTTTTCACTTTTCAATCCTACCATTTAATTTAATTTCATTCTAATTCCAGTTTTAATATAAAAGTGACATAATAAAATATAAATCCATTTGTGTATCTCAACTAGAATTCTTCTTGGGAATTAGAATTGAGGTCAACCTAGTCCAGTGAAGTCTGATTGAAGGTGGACAACCAGATTCCACCTAAGCTTCTATTCCACCCAATTTAAGTTTATTCCTTTTGATTACAGTCATTGCAAAGACATTTTGCCTATAAAATTATGACCAGATAATTGTTCTAGACGCTTCTAGTTTTTCAATGTTAGGGAAGAATAGCTGCTTTTAAAAGTTTTCAATCTCAATAGCTCAAATATTATGAAGCAATGAGACACAAGACTTTATGAAAGGAGAATCAGATTTTAGCACAGCTGAAGATAGCTGGTGATAAGACCAAGGAATGTAGACTCTGGATGAGGACGAGTATCAATAGTAGAAGCTTCTAGGGTAGGTCAGAATGGATGAGTCAAAGGATTTGGGCACTAAACATTAGGTATTAAGGGAAAAGGAAAAATATACTGAAGATCAATTCTACTGTAAAGTTTTTCTCGTGACTAGCCACAATAGAGGGAAATAGAAAAGAAAAGAGTTTGTATGGGTCATGTTTGTTTTTCATGTTATTCAAAGAGTCTGACTTTGGAGCTATATTATTTACAAGTTTCTGCCTGTGTAAATTTGTATGAATTACTTCTCTCTTTCCCTGAGTTTCTGTTTCCTCAATTTTAAAATGGGGATGATAATATCTAGTGCACAGAGTTCTTGAGAAGATTACATGATGATTGATTGATAGATAGATAGAAAAAATTACTTAGCACAACGTCTGAAACACAATAGCTCTGCTAAGCAAATACAAGATTTATTCAACAAATGGTAATTGAGTGCCTACCAATTTCTCTGCTTTAGGCACTGCTAATACAAAGACGAACAAGATATGGCCTACAATCTAGACGATGAATGAAAAAAAAAATTAGAAAAAGACTGACCAACTTTAGAATTTGAGGAAATACTCAAAACAGATTCTTGGTGTTTAGAAACTCATGTATATTGTGAAATGAAGAAATATACAAAAGGCTGGCAAATATCTATAAGGAAAAATACATACTGAACATTAATATATGCTAGGCTTGGTCTGTTCTACTTAGATTTGCTTTTCAAATATTTGCATTTCTGGATCTTAGTGGACATGGGAGTATGATGTGCTGGAGCACTTTGTAAAGAAGGAAAAAGTTGAGTACTTGAAAAAGTGGAGGTGTTTGAGAACATAAATGGAATGAAAACAGAGTTTAGATTCAAACAGGGTTAGAATAAAAATCACTGGGCAAAATCAGTAAATGCAGTCAGAAGAAAAAAGAAATATTGTATTGTTTGGCAGTTTATTAAAGAACACAATAAAAATAGTCTCTTTAAATTATGCAAACATTAAACAGTCACAAAACAATGGCGAGAGGCTAACTCGGAAGAAATAGAGTAAAAAGCTAAAGAAGGCTAAACATTAGATAATGTAAAACAGATTTGATGCTATTTAGGAGTCCTTAAAGAAAGGAGAATCAAATATGTGCTGGGCATGCTTGTATAATACAAGTGTGCCATTTAATTTGTCAATAAAATATCTGGTAAAATGACAAAGGACCATAAATAGTTTACCAGCAGCATTTATTTACACTTAGAAGATTGGAAATAACTTTCTATTTGCACTATGTTCCCTTTCAAGTGCCTATGTGTATACATTTCTGAATGCATGTTTTAGAAAGAAGAATAATATATAAAATACCATTTATCCAAGGCCATGTTTAAAATGTTTGGTGTTATGGATTGGCTAAGATAAATATTATTGTTTTCGTATAAGTCACAGACCTACAAGTTTTCTTAGCAAATCAATTTTTAAGCCAGAGTAGATCAGAATGGATGCAGTTGTTTAGAGCTTTCAAAACATCTGGAAAATTATTCTAGCAAGTAGAGTCAAATCCATTAGCAAAACAGACGTTTTCCACTGTGGTGGGAAAACATAGCTTTCTTATATGTATTGCATATGGTCCAAATCCATTTCAGAAATAGCACCCTACCTCTTAAAGGGTCTTGGGACCAGAGTGCTCTCATGGACTCTGCCAATCTAAGCATGGCCGTGGCCATTAGGTGTTTGAAAGGCAATATTTTAAAATAATATTTTAATCTTGTGTTTTATGAAACAAGAGCAAAAAGTTTTAAAAGTCTAGGTTGCCTCTCCAAGCCCTTGACTGAAAAGTTGGAGTTGGAGTAAAACCAGTAGGTAATCTTTTGGCAAAACTCCTGGAAGCTAAATGTGGGCAGGAACAGGAAGTCAAGAGAGAGAATTGAAAATGCAAAGAGAAACTTCTTCTCCCTAAGTCTCTGGAGTTTGGCAAGAGAGAAAGATCTTCTAAAAAAAAAAACTCCCAGAAACTATTGTCCCCAGGAATATAGGAAACTGATTCATTCAAAAAATTACTTAGGGAAAGTTTTTTTCTTTTATAGGAGACTCTCACATTGTCACATACAGATGAGTTTTCATTAGTAGATGGTATAAACCACATATTTTAGTTTTTAAAAGACATTATAAAAATATATAAAACTTTAATAGAAAGACTCTGCCTCAGTCATTTGCCAGTTAATTATTTTAAGCAAAAAATTTCCATATTCTTATGAACCACTTTCTTAAAAATGGGAACATTTTTCTGGTTGAAAAATTAGGTTTTTAGTATTCTTTCAGCCCACCCCCCCAAAAAAAATAGAAATAAGAAACAATAGAACAAAGGAATTCCTTTTTAATGTTTCAAATAATATAAAAATAATTTACCAAGGGAAATTAAAGGAACACATACTTGATTGAGTTAATTAAATTGGTTGAGAATCATTAAGGTTATCAATATTTGAAAATGTTTCTCAATTATGTAGATAAGTACTTAGGTTGCCTCAGATTACTGCTGAGTATTTGAAAATATTTTGTAGTTTCAAGAACACATCCTGTAAAGATGAAGAGAGTAAATCATTACTTACATTCAGAGATAAGGAGACTTCTGCTATTGCTAGAGAAGGGTTGCCTGTTGTCAAAAAATGTTTTAGATCCCCTTATAATGAGGTGCTATTATGGTATAAACAGTACTGACAGATTGTTTATTTGTGCTCTGCTCATTTTCAGTTGTTACTTATGCCTGTCAATACTTTATTACTATTGTGAATGCTGGAGTTTGGATTCACACGTGCTAGGGAAAATGTGAATAGAGTAAATTATTAATACTAGACAGAAAGCCGGGCTCGGTGGCTCAGCCTGTAATCCCACGCCTTTGGGAGGCTGAGGTGAGTGGATTGCCTGAGCCCGCGGGTTCGAGACCCGCCTGGGCAGCGAGACCTCATCTCTACAATAAATCAAAAAATCAGCCGGGCGTGGTAGCGCATGCCTGTAATTCCGGCTACTCGGAAGGCTGAGGCGGAAGGATCGCCGGAGCCCAGCAGGTCGAGGCGCGGTGGCCGGAAGCGGCCACTGCACTCCAGTTTGGGCGACCGAGTGAGACTCCAACTCAAAAAAAAAAAAAAAAAAAAAAAAATACTAGACAGACACATCTCATTTCCAATTTCTTATTAACATTATAACCTGATCCATTTATGATATCATCGCCATCTCTGTTTACTCTCATTCTTGTCTGAACCTAGCTCATCAGGAATTTCAGAAAGAACTCCTTTGAACCCGAAACACTTTAATTATCCCCTTGCTCCAGGGAATTGTGAGCTAGAAAGATAGCATACTTTAGAGAGGAACATGAAGATCTCTTTATGAAGATTATTTGCATTTGTCTGAGAGATAATGCTATTCATCCATTGTATGGAGGAGTGCCCAGAATAAAAATGAGCAAGGAGCAAAGATTTGCTAAGTGAATAGCTTTCAAATTCCTTTTGTAGCATGTCTTCCAAGTATAACTTTACTTTGTTTGAAGTGCTGTGAATTTCCAAAACTGGGTAGATACCAAATTTGGTAGGTGTGAAAACACATCCCAAAGCCAGGAAAAAAAAAAAAAAAAGAGTTCTATATTTTTATGCAGCCAATCTTTCTCTTTCTTGCAGGCCTACTAGGGGATAATTGAAAGCTAGTATTGTGTGGTTAGGAAAAGGAGTAATTGGAGATAGAAAAGTTGTGCAGAAAGGTATGAAAAAATAGGAATAGGTGTAATTGAAGGCGGTGAGAAATGGCTTTTTGCAGTGGTGTAGAGGGGCAAAATGAGGTTCTGGGGTAATTTCTGGAATTGACATGGGTCCACTGAAGTTGCTTATAGGAAGAGGAGGAGGAGGAGAAAATGAGAAGTTTAGCATAAATGAAAGATAACAGATTAGGAAAAAGCTGAGGTGTTTTAAGGGATATTTAGTAGAGAGAGAATTGCAGGAAACAACACTTTTAGTGATCACAGTAGTTTAGGACATATTGTGATAGAAACATTATGACTTTTCTATAACTGCCTGCATTTTTTTTTCCTCCTGTGGATGGGGCAAAGTACAAAAGGGAAAATGCAAAGAAAAAGAATATGAACCAGATGACTTTGACTCCCTTCCTAACTTTAGAAAATCAAACAGAAACATGTCATTGGGTCAAATCTAAAGACAACAGAAACTTTAGATTCCTCTTAAGATCAAGAAATGTCACAGACCAGCTTAGGAAAATATTAAAACTCATAAATTATAAGGAAATTAGAATAAATAGACCCTTCAGTTTCTATTTAAATATCCTTTCAAAAGTGTATTAAATGATCTTTCCAACTAATATTATCAAGTGAAATCTTCCATCTGGCTCCACCAAGAAAGAATTTTGAAGTTGTAGAATAGTAGAATCAGAGCTGGAAGGAATCTGTGTGTCTTTTCATCCAACCTCCTCATTTTCCTTTAGCAAATTGTGGAGTGTGATGTAAACATAATCTATCTAGCCCACATTCTCCAGACTTGCTCGTTAAAAACACAAAACAACTTCTGTCACTCCCATGTTCCCCTCCAGCTACTATATCCTTTTTCCCTAGCTAAGATCCTTGCAGTAGCAGTCTACCTTAGCTTTCTCCACGTCCTCACCTTCCCAGGCCACAGAGCTGTCACTTCACTGACATTGCTCTCACAAAGCATACTTTTCCATCGGTGCAAATGTGGGCTTTGAAGCCAGATGCGGGGTTTCAATCTTTCCTCTCTCATTGCCTTCCTGTGTCACCTGGGGCAAGTGCACCTCTTTGTGCCTCATTTTCTCATATATATCAGTGGGGAAAAGAATAATTCCTACTTCACAACATCGTTGTAAGAATGAATTAAATTAAGCTATGTAAACTGCTTAAAACAATGTCTATAATGTTAATAAAATACATTTTTAAGCCAGGCACTGTGGCTTCCAGATGAATTGAAGCTTCTTTATAATGTGTAATTTGCTTCTTTTTTCTTGCTGCTTTTAGAATACTCTTTTCATTCTTGACATTTGAGAGTTTAATTATTGCATGCTTTCAAGTAGTCTTATTTGGGTCAAATCTATTTGATGTTCTCAGACCCTCCTGTACCTGGATATTTAAATCTTTCTCAAGTTTGAAAAGTTTTCTATTTTTATTTTTTAAAAATAAACTGTCTATCTCTTGCTGTTGTTCAACTCCCATTTAACCACCAATAATTCTTAGATTTGTTTCTTTGAGGTAGTTTTCTGTATTTTTATAGACAATTTTTAAAAATTCTTATTTCTTTTTAATACTCTGTGTACTTTTGAATAGCCTGTCTTCAAGCTTACTGAATCTTTCCTCTGCTTGACCCATTCTGCTATTAAGAACCTCTAATACATTTTTCAATTCAGCAAATATATTTCTCAGTTCTAAAATTTCTGTTTTTTTATTTCAATCTCTTTGTTAAATTTCTCTGATACATTTATGAATTGATGTGTGTGTGTGTGTGTGTGTGTGTGTGTGTGTGTGTGTGTGATCTTGAGGATCACTGAGTTTCCTTAAAACTGCTATTTTGAATTCTTGGTTGGAAAGTTCACATATCGTTGTCTTGTTAGGATCAGTCACTGGTTTCTTGCTTGGTTTGTTTGAGGAAGTCATGGTTCCCTGTTTGTTGTTGTTTTTTATGGCTATATGTCTATTTCTTTGTATTGAAGGATTCGTTATTTATTCCAGTCTTGCCTGTTTGACTTGTTTTGGTTTTTATAGGATACGTTTGCTTAGAGGTTGTTTGTAATTACCTGTGATTTTCTTTCCTGCTAAGCTGCTGCCTCCTTTTCAGCACTACATGGTGCCTTAAGCCCAAGTTTGCCTCATTTTGTATAAACAACCAGAGTGTCAGCCGTCCTTAATGGGGGAGGCCTAAAAGGGAATATCCTGGTAGTGTAGGAAGGTTGGATAGAAGTTTGTGCCCAGGGGACCTGTGAAATGAACTGCCTACTGTATGGTGCTGCTGGACAGCCACTCTAATTTGGCATCTTCTTTGGCCAAGTTACAGAGCAGTTTCTAGGTTTTGGTCCCACCTCTCTTCTTTGTCTCTGACCATTCTCAGGAATATTTTTCTCTTCAGGCACTCCCTGAGCTTCCCATGGGTTGAAGCAGAAACAAGTCTCCGCCAAGGAAACTCGAAAGGTGAGAAACTGGTTGTCAACTTTGTCCTCACTTTTTCCAGTGTTGAAACCATGAGTAAGGGGGGTATTTTCTGCATGCTTAGTGCCAGGCAAATAAGGGAAGAGGCATGGTGGATACGGAAGTCCAATTCTCCTACCATTTGCTCATGGTTTTTTCCTCTTTTCTGTGGCCTCAGGAACTGTCTCTTCCTTATATTTGAGCTGCAAATATTGCTGGAGATAATCTTAGCACTGTACATTCGTTTATAATTTTCTATGGGGAGGAGGAGGGAGTGAAGCCAGCTTGTTTCTATACTGCTATTTTATTTTACTTTACTGTACTTTTAAATTTTATTTTAATTTAACTTTATATTTCAGTTAGAGTCTCACTCTGTTACCCAGGCTGGAGTGCAATGGCATCATTGTGGCTCACCACATCCTTGATCTCCTGGGCTCAGGTGATCTTTCTGTCTCAGCCTCCCAAGTAGCTGGGAATACAGGTGCACATCACTATGCCTGGCTAATTTTTTGACTTTTTTTTTGTAGAGATGAAGTCTCACTCTATTGCCCAGATTGTCTCAATGCCTGGGCTCAATGCCTGGGCTCAACTCAGTCACCCAAAGTGCTGGGATTATAGGCATGAGCCACCATGCCTGGCGGAGCTACTATTTTAGAACCCTATTTTTCTCTTTATAGAAGACCAGCCCTCAAAGATATGACACCATTTCATATTTTCTATTCTACCAGTCTATTTTCACACAATTTAAAAAATACAATCCTGATCATTAATTCCATCATTTATTCATTCAGTCACTTATTTATTTAATAACAATTAATGTAGATACACTGTATGCCAAGCACAGATCATTTTATTTCCCTCTTTAAATTCTTCAAAGGTTCCTTGACTCCTTGTTATTATTTGGCCTATTTACATTCTGTGTTTCCACTCCCACCTCCTGCCCATTCCCTTGACAAACTGCAACATGTCATTCATAACTCAGCTCAAATTTCTCTTCATTCATTCATTAAACTCTGTTTAGCACTGGAGATATAGCAATACACAAAACTGACAAATTCCTGCTCTCACAGAATTTACATGAGGTAAACAGATAATCAATAATTGAAAAAGATGTCCAGATTGTAATAAGTGCTGTGAAAAAAAGCAGCATAATGCAAGAGAGAGAGAGAGAGAGGAGAGAGAGAGAGAGAGAGAGAATTTTGTGCATGTGTGGAGGCAGAGTAAGAGTACAGTTTAAATTGGATGGTTGTACAGAACAATCTTTTAAGATGAAGTAGCATTTGAGCTGAGACCTGAATGAAGTGAGTGAGTGAGCTGTGTAGCAATCTGGGAGAAGATGTTCCAGGGCGAGGGAAGAGCAAGGGCTAAGGTGCTATGGTGGAAGCAAGCCAGAGCGCTCGAGGATGTTGGAAGGCATTCACTGAAAGGCAGCAGAGCAAGTCTTTGCATGCCACTCCTGATTTTTCACAGCAGGGTTGGGCACTCATCTCCCTATGCTTAGATAGTGTCAGGCATTAAATTGTACTATTACAGCATGGTAAATATTACCATAATTTGTTTGTTTCTCTAATTGCTAATACTGCAAGCCCTCAAGGGTGGGGACCATTTTGTCTTTTTTTATGTCCACAGGGCCTATCCCTGTGCTTGGCAGGTGCTTGGACCGTTGCTGAATGGATGAGTTTGAGACACGAAGGTGCTTTCTTAGGTTTGGGTCACTTTATTGGGTTTCTGGGTTCCTCACCACTCCCAGTACTCTTCTGGATTAGAACTTTTATCACCTCACTCTCTTAGCACTTGGTATCAATGTTTGACAAGCTCTGGTTACTTCCCTTTCAAAATCTTGAATCATAGAAACTCTTGTGTTGATTTTCAGTTTTTGTCTTCGACTCCTCCCCAGATTTGTTATGTGTTGCAGTGATAAGTGTGGCCTGTGTGGGCAATACCACTGAAGGATTCTACATGTCAGAGTTGTATGAAGACTCATACTGAGAGCGCTAATAGATGAGAATATATACAGGGCAGGGTCAGAATATGGAAGGACTTGCCAGATGAGCAGAGAAGAAAAATAATGGCAATTGATTTGGGATTGTTTAGAAATGTCACCCTGAAATTATACTTTTAATATTTAAGATATACCTTAGTATTTATCGTCATAATCAATTTTTGCACAAGAATGAATAACCTTAATATTTATGTGACTTAAAGGTCATATGTGTATATATGCATATATTAGAATAACATGGTTTTATAAGATATCAGTTCCTGAAGCTAGGTGACATCTATAAAATGGGACAATTAAGTCTATGTATGTTCTCTCTCCCTTTCTTCTTCTTTTTCTTTTCTTTCTTTCTTTCTTTTCTTTTTTTTTGAGAGACAGGTCTTTTTCTGTCTAGGTTAGGCTAGAGTGCAATGGTGCAATCTAGTTCCATAGCCTTGATCTCCTGGGTTCAAGCAGTCCTCTCACCTCTGCTTCTCAAGTAGCTAGGACTACAGGTGAACTCCACTATGCCCACTTGCCCATGTAGAGACAGGATCTCACTATGTTGCCCAGGCTGGTCTTAAACTCCCAGCCTCAGGTGATCTTCCTCCCATGACATCCCAAAGTGCTGGTATTATAGGCATGAACCACTTCGCCTGACTGCTCTCTTCTTTTTTTTTAGAGCAGGAAGTTGGAGATATTTTTTAAATGATTTTTTTAAATCTCAAAAACTATGAAATCAGATGAGAATAGTTAGCAATTGAAAAAAACTCTAAATTGTTGAAATAGGTATTACTATGATTGTGAATAAAATTTGTATATTGTATTATAAAATAACTTTTGGGCTTCTTATGTAAAATCTGCTAATCTAATTTTGTATATCATTATAATAATTTTGTAATGTATTTTTTTAAATCATAGCAGATTAAAATAATACATTAACAGACCAGGAAAGGTGGTAGAGGAAGTCATAGCAACAACATGGATGGAAGTATGCCAAACTGCACAGAGACAGATGGACTTAAAGAAACAGATGTTAAACACTCAAAATGATAGCCATGTAGGGCCTCCAAATCCAGGCAAACAATTCAGTTACCCCTTTAGGGCACCACTGTATGGGTGCACAATGCCTTTTCTGCAAGGTGAAATCAAAAGATTCATATAACAAAGTTGTCTGTTTTCAAATTCCACTTGATGGCAAGCCTAAATTGACTTGCACTTGTTTGGCAGCAAATCTGATCTGAACTGATGTGAGGCTTCTTAGTAACTTTATTCTAATTTGTGTAAATATGTTTTGCTGCAGAAATAATGTGTTAATTACAGACCCTGCTAAAGGTGTGATGAATATGTGGCTTAAGCACCACATTACTTTTACAAAAGAAAAAAAACATCTGGTTGTAAGTGTTTTGGAAAAGGGTTGTGTAGTTCTGTAGTACAGTCATGAATGCCGATCATGATGAGTATGACTAATATGATAAGAAATGCTAAGCTTCACAAGAAAAGCAAGTGTAGAAAATGCTTTGAAAGCTTTTGAAAAAGTGTTCATTAACGAACTGGGAAACTTTTAGTGTATTTGGGAAGTCAACAAGAGTTTATAATACACTTTAGAGATTCCCTCCCCTCCCTCTTCTCTCTCTGTTCCTGAGTCCTCTAGGATGAAATTTCATTTGGCATCTGGGGGATATATTTGTTCTTGTCTTGTCAGAATTTGGATTTTTGCACTATGATCAGGGAAATGATCTTTAAGATTGTTATCTTGAGTACCAGGAGTTATCTTGAGTACCAAGGATGAGTGAGATAGCTATTCATAGATGAAAATTTGCATTTTTAAACTTTTCAAATTTGCAACAGAAGTTATCTTTTGTTTGATTTCTCTTCCTGAGGAGTCTGCTGTCAATGAAGAAGAAAGTTTGGGTGCCAGCTAAAGGAAACAGAGTCTGTGTTTGCAATACCAATGAGTTTACCCAAGGGGAATCGCTAAATGGCCTAAGGTTATTCTAGCTCAGCAAACTTAAGGATACAAAAATGCAACTTCAGATATTAGAGATAGAAGTTTTAAAAATCTGTTCGAGTTCCAGCAGGAGTAAAGAATTCAGAAACAGGCAAAATACACAATGGTTAATAAAATATTACTATGTTAAATTTTTGTCTGCTGCAAAATAATACAGGTCCATAGTTTAAAATTCAAACATTATAGAAATATATTAACTCAAATAGTGAAAGCAACTCCTACTTACATTGCCCCCTATAGAATTATAGTAAAATGTTGGCTTATAGTTCTCTAGCTATTATTCTTTACATAAATTAATTCATGCAACACAGTGTATTACAACGTGCCATCCCACCCCACCCCATATTTAACAACTATATATCTTGTAGTCCATCCAAGTTGCTAGTTAATGTCACTACCTCGTTCTTTTCAATTGTGAGGTAGAATTCCATTTTATATCTATTCTGTAATTTTAAATACTTTTTTTGCATTTTTTCCCCACTGATTATTTTTGTTCCCTTTTGATTTTCATCTGCTTTTTTTTTTTCTTAAACACAGTTGGAAAATAAGCTTAGATTTGATTAGACAAAGGTATAAATAGTAACAGAAGTGCTTTTTTGTTTTTCAAACGGCAAATTTCCAGTGCTGTGGAATAAGCAGCACCATTATCTCAAAAAGATAAAACAGATGGTGTCTCTGTTGCATTTTAAAGAACATTCAGGTGTTACTAGTAAATAGATCAATAATTCTCAAATTCAATATTAAATTTCCCTCAGTTATACAAAAGAGTTAAAATTTCTGAAGAAAATTAACCTTGTCATAAAAATCAACTTTCACATTTAAAATTAGAAACAGGGTATCTGTAGTCCTGTTCAGAAAGGAGTGCTTTATCTACAGAGTTCATCAGTCATTCAAAGATTAGGGATAATAGGCAACAAGGCATTCTGATGACCTGAGGTCGGGTAAATAAGAGAACATGACTGAATCACTTTTGCCACATATTAGAGCAACAATTCCCTTGTCCCTCATCTTTCATGCTGTCTCATCTCTTTTGGTCTTTCCCAAGCCTCAGCTGTCACCCTGCATTGAGGTCCTTTCTACTGCATGCAATTCCACAATGTTTTCCTCCTGCAGGAATAGCATAGTAATTGAGATAAACACCTATGACCCACCTTACAATACTACTGCTGCCACTCAGAGGTAACCACTCTCCTGAAATTTAAGATAAACATTACTTTGTTTACAAATGCTTATTGCTGTGTTTTGTGGGAAAAAAAGGATATCTTATTGTACATAATCTTCTGTGACTTTTTCCCCTCAACTTTATGTTTCTAAGAGCAATCTAGGCTGGGCCGGATAGCTCATGCCTATAATCCCAGCACTTTGGGAGGGGGAGGCAGGAGGATTGCTTGAGCCCAGAAGTTTGAGAACAGCCTAGGCAACATGGCGAGCCCCTGTCTCTACAAAAAATACAAAAAGAGTAACCCATGCTGCTGAACATTAGTGGTTGTTTTCTTGTGTTCATTGTTATAGAATATTTTATCATATGAGCATACTAAAATTGATTTCTCTTTCTTGCAGTTCTAAGTATTTTAAAATTTTCATTGTGACTTCTTTGGTCCATGAGTTGTTTGGAAGTCTGTTTTTAAATTCCATCTAAGTTTAAATTTAAATTTTAAATTTAAATATTAAAAAATAGTTTGCTATTTATTGATGACTCTATTGCCTTGTAAACAGAGATGAATTTAGATCAGAAGTCAGCAAACTACTGCCTGTGGGCCAAACCCAGGCTGCTACCTGTGTTTCTCCATCTGGTAAGCTAAGAATGCTAGGCACATTATAAATGGTTGAAAAATACAAAAGAAGAATAAAATAATTTAGGGTCTATGAAAATTATATATAATTCAAATTCAGTATGTCTAAATAAAGTTTTATTGGAACACAATCAAGGCCATTTGCTCATGTATTTTCCATGGCTTCTTTTGAGCTACACGGTGTCAGAGTTGAGTAATGACAACAGAGAGCATTGACCCACAAAGCTAGGTAGTTATTATCTGGCCCTTTACAGGAAATATTTGCAAAACCCTTATCTAGATGATACAAATCCTCAGAAACATGTTAAAGTATGATCGTTAACTTGTATGTGTGTGTGTATACATATATATATAGACACTCAATATATATGAGATTAATAACAATAGTTAAATGGGTGCTACAATATCATCACTATGATTATTAATTTATCAATTTTCCTTAGATTTTATCATTATGTGGTAATTCTTTCTAGTCACAATAATGCTTTTTTATTTTAAAGTCCTTTGGGTGTGATGTCAATATAGCTATACCAATCTTCTTTTATTATTATACAATTGCAATATCTTATGTTTTCCACAACCTTATGTCCACATACAGCTATATTTTAAAAAACTACTTTGACTCTGTCTTTTAACTGGAGATTTTACTTCATTTATATTCTAATTATTTACATATTTGAATGTTTTTCCCTTCAGTCTTATACTTTCTATGTATCTCTCGTTTTCTACACTTCACTTCTTTCCTTTCTTGTCATTTAAAAAAAATTATTTTAAATATGTGGGGTACAATTCAGAGTTAGGTATACAAATGTTCTTTATGCAGGTACCCTTGTTGATGATGCTGCCTCCGCTTCCTCTGGCAGTTTCCCATTACTGCCCTTCCCTAGCAGTTTCCCACTACTGCCAATCCCTTTCTTTCTTTTTTTAAAATTTTAATTTAAAGATGTGGGGTACAATTCAGGGTTAGGGATAAAAACGTTGATTATGCAGGTATCCTTGTTGATAAGGTGTGCCCCTCCCTCCCATAGCAATTTCCCTCAACTGCCAATCCCACCTCCCCTCCCCGGCAGTTTCCCAATACTGCCAATACCTTTCTTATAGTATTATAAATACCACTTGGACAGTTTCTTTTCAGATCTAATTGTTGAAGGTTCACTTATGATTGAAAACATATGGTACTCTGTTCTTTGTTCTGTGATAGCTCACTGAGTATGAATGACTCTAAATCCATCCGAGTTGTTGCAGGGATCATATGTTTGTCCTCCTTTATGGCTGCATAATATTCCGCTGTGTATGTGTACCACATTTTTTAAAAAATCCACTCCAACCTCAATGGGCAGCATAGTTGGTTCCATATTTTTGCTAATGTGAATAGAGCTGCAACAAACATATGTGTGCAGGTATCTTTTTTGTAGAATGATTTGAGTTCCTCTGGGTATATTCCCAATAGGGGGATTGCTGGGTCATATGGAAGGTCAATTTCTAGGTCTTTTAGAAATTGCCACACTGTCTTCCATAGAGGTTGCACTAGTTTGCATTCCCACCAGCAGTGTAGACGCTTTTCTTTTTCTCTGCATTGTCACCAGCATCTGTTTGTTTTATTAATGATGGCCACCAATCACTTTCTTATAGCATTACAATAGTTGTTCAAGATCTGTTTATCTTGCCATTTTTTAAAAACATGAAGTAGAGAGGATGATCAATTTATTTCTTATTTCCATTTTCTCTCTTTACTGATTTGGAATTTCTACATCCTGTTTCTATTCTTTTAGAGTTTTTAAGATACTACTTAGTATAATGGTCAAAGCTATGTTCTTTGGAGCCAGCAAGCTTGAGTTCAAATCCCAACTTTATCACATATTAGCTCTGTAATTTATGGCGTGTGTGTGTGTGGTGTGTGTGTGTGTCCTGTCAAAGGGAGATTGTCAGAAGGTTGTTGTGAGACTTTAAATGATGAACACAAGTAAAAAATTTAGACATTGTAAATACCAATTAGACAGTTTCTCTTCAGATCTTATTGTAAAATTTTTTCTTAAGGACATTTAAAATTAATATCTTAACCTCTTCAAAACAATACAAGTAACTCAGAATGGTTTAACTTTGATCAGTCTCCTCTGATTTATATATTATTGTCCAGTATCTAAATTGTGTTCTTTTTTAACACCGTAAGTTTCATATTATTTATGATGATTATTTTATATAGACCAGGTTTCTTTAGGTTAACCCAAATGCTTATCAAATTATTAGCCCACCATTTTTTTCCCTTGAATCCCAATATTTCCCTCTGGACTACTTTCCTTCATCTGAAGGTGTGCTTTAGAAGTTTAGCTGGTAAAGGTAGTAAAAAGAACAGTTTTTGCTTACCTAAATATGCCTTTAAAATTGTTCTGGAATTATAATTTTTCTAACACAAAATTATAGGTTGACAGTTATTTTCACTCAGTATTTTGAAGACAGTTTACTGTCTTCTGGCTGCCATTATTATTGTTGAAAATCATTCAGTCTACTTGTTTTTCCCTTGTAGCTAATTTCCCCTCCCTCTCTTGGTGCTTTTAAGATTGACTTTTCCTCAGGTGTTTGGCAATTTCACTGTAGTTTATATTGGTTTGCTATTCTTTTCATATATCTTACACGATACATGTATATATACTTTGATTTTTTTTTCAGGTATCCTACTTAATTCTTATATATGTCAATACTTTCTCTTTTTGCAAATTTATGTTTAATATTAATCTTGAAACATTATCAGCTATTGTCTCTTCTCCTCTTGTCTACTAGATTCTTTCTAATCTCTCATTCTTGGATTCTGATTAGATATACATTATATTTTACTGTTGTATTTTCTATATCTCTTAATCTTTGTTATTTTTTTATCTCTTTTTCCTCTCTCTGTACTACATTCTGGATGATTTCTTCCTATCTAACTTGATGATTTCTTCCTATCTAACTTCCTATCTAACTTCCTATCTAACTTCCTATCTAACTTATTCTTTTCGACTGTGTTTAATATACTTTAATTCATCCATTAAGTTTCAAATTTCAACAATTGTATTTTTCCTTCCACAAGTTCTGGTTTTTTTTCATGTATGCCTAGTCATTTTAGATAGTCTTTTATTTATGATTTTATTTTTAATCATAGTTAATTAGTTTTTTGTATCACCAATCTAATTATGTTTGTTTCTGTATTCTGATGACACTCATATTGATTACTTTTTCTGTATGTCTCATGATCTTTGATTAGGAATTCCTACTTGGCTGATGTCAATTTATGAGAAATTCTGGAACACTAATGAAGTATTTTTCTCCAAAGATAAATTGTATATGTCTCTCATGGAAGCTCATGAGCCTAGGGACCTGAGACCCCTCTGACTCCTCTCTGGCATAATCAGCTAACATATAGGATTTAAGATCAGCTTCCCCGTCTTGCAGCTGGTTTAGGTGTTATTTAAAGTATTACTTCCCACCCTACTTGTTGCAGTAATTTTGGTTTTCATTATTTGTTTGTTTTTGACCCTTAGAGAGTCCAACAATGCACATCAAAGTATATTTTATGTAGGATATAGTTGGGTTTTTTTTAGCTGAATAACTTTTCAATTGATAGAATTTATCTTTCTGTGAAAAGCTTAAATAAATGTGTGTCACCTATGTACAAACCTAAAGTATAGTGTAGAAGTTGAAGAGTTCCTTGCCTGAAGGAGTTCTCAATGTCTTTTATTTTTTATTTCATTTGCCTTTTTTGGTTTAGATTTTCATTAATTTTTCCGTATCATTTTGTCTTTTTTCTCCTTTTTTCTTTTCACTAATCTCCCTTGATTTATCCTCTTATCTCAGATATGATTTGGACTCAGTTAAATTATTATTTCAAATTATACTTATTAGTTGACTCAAAACATGTCTGTTGAATGAATGACCATTTCATGCTCATCAATTTTTTAAAAAATGACACAAGTCCTGTTGTTTACTCAGGTAACACTTGCTGAATTTTCTTTCTTTCATGAAAAATTATTCTTAATTATTAAAAAGAAGATAGAAAAGCAACAGTTCATTCATGAATAAGCAGTATTATACATTCATTTATTTATTTTTGACTAATAAAGTTTCTTTTAGGTGAAATAGATATTACCCTTGAAAAAAGAACCCTGTCAAAAATATTTTGCTTATTATGCTTCAAATTTCCTCACATTTCTAATTATGTGGTATGTAATAAATTAAAGTATTTTCACATATGAAGGCTAACTAAAACTGAGTCTGTAACCCAAATGGGTGTAAAGAGTCATAACTAACCAGAAATATAAACATAAAGTACAAAGTGAGAAGCAAGCCAAAGCACCTCCTAAAGTGAGAGCAAATATAATAATCCAAGCAATTTGGCTTGATATTTTAATAATGTGAAATAATAACAATGGTGGTAGCCAAAGTTAAATTATTTGTCTACCAAGTTTTACTTAGAAGATTTAGACTAGACTGTAAAAATAATAATAATAGTCCAAACTACAATATACTTTTCTAGATTTATCCACAGATATGTTTACATTATGTGACTTTTAGCCTGTGAGTCTGCAGAGGTATACACAGCAGTTGCTAAATAATATTCTACATTAGCTTGGGGAATGGGAGTGGAGAGGAGTGTCTGAAGAATAATATATGACTCGTGGGTCATGTAGACATAGCTCTTACTCCACAGGTACAATTCAGTCACTATAATTTCTCCACATTTTCTATAACTAGCTTTTACACCCAGCTGTAGCCCCTGTTCCTCAAGTTTTGTTACTAGACTTCACATTTGAAATGCCCCATTCACTCCATGTATCTGTCTCCGTTCTGTCCTGCATAATTTTCATCCCACATACCAACATTAATGTATCAGTTTTGTGCTTTTATAAAAAGTACCGGAGACTAGGTAATTTATAAAGAAAATAAGTTTATTTGGCTCATGGTTCTGCATGGCGCCAGCATCTGCTCAGCTTCTGGTGAGGCCTCAGGAAGCTTTTGCTTATGGCAGAAGGCATGGGCAGCCAGGGTGTCACATGGTGAAAGCAGAAGCAAGAGAGAGAGAAGGCGGTATCAGGCTCTTGAAAACAACTAGCTCTTTCATGAACCAATAGATCCACCCTCATAACCCCATCATCTCCTACTAGGCCCCACCTCCAACATTGGGGATCAATTCTCAACATGAGACTGAAGAGGAGATAAATATTCAAACCATACCAACTGACAAATGAAATTTTCTAAAAAGAAAAAACTTATATTTGGCAGCATTATAAGTTTGATGCTGATTCTTAGCAAATGTATAAATCAGATTATTTACCTATGGCCTTAGGCAAATAGAAAAGGTAATGGGGTTACTGATAACAGAATAGATTAATTTGAAAACATATATTATTTAACTAGCTTGTCCCCTTTTTTGAAAGAGTTACTTGGACTGGTAGATGTAGGAATGCCAGAGATAGTGAATTTTCATTGCGGTAAAGCCTCTAGAAAATCTTCATGAAATCCATATTGGTTATGGTATGGCTGCATGAACTAAAATGCTTGAAAAGAGTTGGTTAATACGTAACTATTCTCTTGGAGATAATTTGTGGTGGTGGGCTGTATGAGAATACAGGGGGAAAAAAATCCAAACTATCTTTTTCTATTCTCTCATTCAGCAATAAACACAGAAGACTTCTATGACGTCTATGAACTCTGGTTACCAAGAAGTGATTGGTAATTTCTCCCCATCAGCAACCAATCAATTCTGCAGCAGACACCATCTGGGTATCCTCTAATTCACTTCTGAAGCTATTTACCTGTAGGTAATGTCAGATTGCACAGGTTCAGGGCTCAGTCCCACAAGATTGCCTCCCACTTCAGATGCCAGTTGAAAGCCTCAGGCTGTTTTACCTGGACTTCTGACTGACCAACTAAAAATTGGGGTTCCCATAACTTCTTTTTTGGATTTGATTAATTTGCTAAAGCAGCTCACAGAACTCAGGGAAACATGTTTACCCATTTATTATAAAGGATATAACAAAGAATACAGATGAAAAGACATATAGGGTGAGGCACAAGAGAAGTGCCAGGGAGTTTCCCTGCCCTCTCTGGGAGCACCACCATCCAGGAATTTCTACGTGTTCTGTTATTCACGTTCTGCTATCTGGAAGCTCATGCAACCCAGTCCTTTTGGGTTTTTATGGAAATTTTATTATGTATGCATGATTGATTAAATTACTGGCCATTGGGGATCAACTTAGCTTCAAATCCCTCTTCCCTCCCCAGATGTTAGGGGTGGGGTTCAAAGTCCCAATCCTCTAATCAAGCCTTGGTCCTGGCAATGGTCAATCCCCATCTTGAAACTATCCAGAAGCCCCCAATCATGAGACAATTCATTAACATACAAAAAGATGTCTTTCTGAAATTATGCCTTAAAACAATTAAAATTTAATAAAGATAAAAAATTAAGGTTTAAACATATAGAATTATGGAAATTTAGACTAAGATGGAAGATATGGTTTAATTTAGTCCATGTTAAATAGACTTAGATGTTCTATTTGAATGTAGGTAGTGTGCTTACTAGAAGAAAAATCCAATGCAGGGATGCCTTACTGGAAGGGAACACTTAGATCAAAGAGGCTGCTGACCATGAAATGACTCAGTTCTCCACCCACTGTATTTGAGTATTGTATTCTGTTTTGAGTACACAATTTAGTGAGGAGAATGAAAAATCGAAACACATTCAAAGCAGGGTAAATGAGTGTGGTAATGGGGGCTTATATGTTATTTGAGGAACATTGAAAAGAAAAAGAAAATTTGAAAAGGAAAGTATTAGATCTTTTGGTAGCTACTAGTTGGCTTCAACTATTTCAAGTCTTGCGATGTCCATAAAGAATGAGATTTATTTGGTATGGTTCCTAGGGGCAGAGCCAGGACCAGTGGTATCAGTTAAGAAAAGTTGACTTGATGTTCATAAATGATACCGGCATTGGAGCTAAGCAGACCTGGATTTTAATTCTGGCATCAGTATTAACTTTGGCAAAAAGAAGGAAACTTCTGAGCTTCATTTCCCTTATGTGCTAAATAGATATAATAAGGCCTATCTCATTTTATGGATTTGGAATAATGTATGTAAATTGCTCAGTTCCTGGAATAGGTAAATATTCAACAAATAATCATGGTTATACATAATATTAATGCAAATAGAAATTTGCAGCATTAGAAATGTTCAAGTGGATGGTTGTCTGGTGGAAATATTGGAGAGAGGATTTTCACTTAGGGTAGGGGACTGGATGTAACCATTAGATCTATTCCCGCTTTTAAAATGGTTTTAATTTCCACCTTTCCTGTTATCTCTCTTCCCCCTTCTGTTTTTTATTTGCTTCACAAAGCTAGCGGGTCCAATCTATTTAACCAAATTTAACTTACAGTCTTTCCTTCACTTGTGGAAGTCCATCGACTTTGAAGTTAGGACAGCAGGGTGGGAGGGGATAGCTAAATCAACTGAGTAGTGTTAAGAGTAAGACAGGACAATGCTTACGAGAAGATGGACATCTCATTTAGAGGCTCCGTGAGCTCCTCACGGAGGAGGTTATGAGCATTGGTTAAGGTAGGAGAGACACAGAGTGAAAGTCTTCACTACTCCCAACCACAAAAGCTCTTGGCAGGAGCTAAAAGAAGAATGGGATCCCAGACAGCGTGCGGGGCGGGCCTGGGCTTGCTGGCTGGAGTCAAGGACCTGCGGTTTGGAGACTCCCAGGGACACAATGGAGGTCCTTGGATGCCACCAGTTGACTGTATGGGTTGGGGAGACAAAAAAGAGGAAGTGACAAAAGCGGAAAAATAGCTCGGAGGCCAGAGAAGCCTGGCTGGCCGCCAGGTGCGACAGGTCTCCCTCCTTAGGACAGTGGCTTCGAGCGGTGCGCCAGGACCCCGGCGCTGCCACCGGGGCTCCGTTCGTCCGGGGCGCTAAACCTGGCCCGGGCGAACCGCTCCACCGCTCCATTCCCTTCCCGCGCCTGCCGGCAGCTCGTCGCTCCTGCTAGGGCACTTCTGGAAACCGGGTCGGCGGCTCGGAACCTTGGGCCGACTTTGATCGCGGCCTCGACGACGAGGCGCGGCGCCCGGCCTCCCTTCCGCGGGCCCCTCTCCCGCCCACTCGGCCCCGCCGGCCGCTTGGCAGCCGGCGCGCCGGTCGCCCCGAGACTCCGCGGCTCGGCTGCCGGCAAGACCCGGAGCGCGGAGCCGCGTCCCGGCCGCGCGGCGCGCGCTCCCTCCTCGCGCGGGCACTGGGCATGCGCGGCGCGCGGCGGGCACTGGCCGCGAGCCGGCGGGCGGCTCCAGACTTCACCCGCAGCGGCGAGCGAGGCGGTCTCGCCCGGCGCGAGGCCGGCGCTGTGCTCGCCCGGGAGATCGCTTCCCCTCAGCGGGGCGCTGGAGGCGGCGGCGCGGCTCGCGGCGGCTGGGGAGGGCGCGGCTCAGGGTGCGGGCTGTCTCCCGGCCGCCTCCCACCGCGTCTGGGCTCCTGCGCCTCCCGGACGGATCCGAGGTAAGAGCCCCTCGGCGAAAGGCGCCCGCCCGGGCGGCCGGCGGAGTCGCCTCTCTGCGATTCCAGGAATCCGCCTTTGTGTGCTCGGGTCCGAGCGGTGCCAGGCGCCGCGTCCGCCGTCGCTCACTTTGCTTTCAACTGGTGGCGGCAGCCAGGTGTGCGAGGGCTGCCGCCGGGGCGCCCGCGCGCCGGGCCCCGGGAGCCGCCGAGCCCGACCCCCCGCGCCCGCCCCCAGCCGGCGCCCGGGGGCTCCGGGAGGGGTGGGCACCGGTGGTCCCCAGCGCCCCTGTGGCAGTGCTGGAAACCCGAGCTTCCGCAGGTACACCTGCGCGTATCTGGTCAGTGGGCACTGCAGACCGAGTCTCCTGATCCGGGCTTATTATCTTAGACTTGGGGATTTGAGAGCTCCTCTCTCCAGCCCCGGGATTGGGGGGGGAGGGTCTTTGTAAAAGGGCCCCTTGGGACAGGGTCTATCATCGTGTACCCCCTCGGGTTAAGATAGCTCATTGTTTTGGAGCAGTTGTTAATTCCAGTTGCTGTTGACTTTGCCTGCTTAGCGTGCTCCGCTTCACTCCCCATTTTACTTTTCGCACACGGCCTTTCCACCGCCGTCGTCAGCGAGTGCGTTTGGAGTGGGCTTCCCCACCCGTGTGCACCCCGTTCGCTCTCTCCGATGCTCTCTTTTTACTTTCCTTCCAAGGACTGCCTGAATGCAGAATCTTTGCACCGATTGTTCTCAAAGCCTGCTTTTTCCGTAGTGCCCATAGAGCTGTTGGAGTCTTGCTGGGGCAGGACGCCCAGGCATTAGGATTTGCAATCCCCAGACCTGGAACGGTGAGAGCATTAGGAGTTGGAATCCTCCTTCACAAAGTACGTTTCAGTAACATGTATTATTGCTTCCCTTTTAAAAATTTCAATTCTTGCCTCAGATAATAAGGGGCATAGGTAAAATAGCTCATCTCTTAGGATGAGTTCAGATAAAACTTGGTTTCAGATGTGTGTGAATAGTTTGATTTTTAGTTTTGTCATTTTGGGGAAGTAGGAGAGTTAGGATTCCGTGAAGGCTTCTTTATATTAAAAATCAAAACAAAGCAAACAAACAAAACAAAAAATCCCCTCAAAGTAACTGCTGTGTTTTGCTTCTAATTTATTTTCATTGAAAGGATACTATTTTTCTACAGTTCCTTTGGTTCTGGAAAGTGTGTTCTAGTGATATACATCATGGGGTAGTGAGTCTATTCAAATGAAAGTAAACGTCATCTTCTCACTCTGTATAGTTTTTTTTTTTTTAATTTAGAATTGTAGTTTTCTGGATATATTCTGTAGTTCTTAAGTTGCTGATGTCGAATTTTTTCTCTTTTTGTATTCATTGGTTTATGTTACAAGCTTTTGTTTGGTAAAAAACACACAGAATTTACCATCTTTGCCGTTTTTATTTGTACAGTTCTGTTGTGTTAACTATATTCACACTGTAGTGAAACAGAGTTCTAGAATTTTTGTCTCACAACTCTGAAACTCTGTACCAATTAAACAATTCCCCTTTTACCCCATGCCCACAAGAGCCATTAAATCTTACAAACTCCCATAAAAGGTACTTTGAAATCTTGATCAACTCCAGATAATCTGGTTATAACATTAAAGACTATTGGTTTCTTATTTTTTGTTGGATACAGAGCCCTCTTTTTAGACATCTAATTAATGTAACTTAAGGTCTGATTATTCACTTTTTGAATGGTTAAAGTTTCTTGTCCATAACTTGTCCTGAGGTTATGGTTTTTTTTTTTTTTTTGTATCTTTGCTTTTTCTAATCCACCCATCTTCCTTTGGTGTGGAAAAGTTTTGATCATGGGTTCACACTGTTAGTTGAAATTTGAAAGTGAAAAAACACTTTATGGACTTGCCATATTAAGGGCAGCATAGAATGTACCACATGTGTAACAGTGTTCTAGGATGCCTTTAGAGCATAATATTCAGATTAAGACTTTGTAAGATTCCACAAGTTATCTACTTCCCAGCAGGAAAAAGAGGGAAAACAAAACTTGCTTTTAATTCCACTGTTCTGAAATAACCATTGCTCATAATATTTGGTGCATTCTCTTTGTATTTTGTTTCACTTCCCAGTGCCATTGATTATTATATAGTGTTTTACATCCTTTTAATAACAGTGGAGAATACTTAAGTTAAATTGTATTTAGGGTGATGTTTCATTTAATCTCCTTTGGGAACCTAATGTCTAATTTTGAACACTTTGCTTGTTTATGGTCAAGTGTAAAGATTTATTTTTTTCTAACATTTTCCTACTTTCTAGTTTTCATTTCAAATAGCAGTTGTTTTCTATGCTGTGATTTAGACTTGCTCTCTGTGTTTTTGTTACATTTCAAATCCTAGTCATTTTCATATACTTACTACACACTCTCCCCTCACTGCTTTTTATTTTTCTCCTGACTCTCTTCTTTGTTTACCTATTTCAATTCTGCAGCAGTTCGCTTGAATCAAGTATGTGTGTATGAAAACAAATTGTCCAGAATAAGGGATAATTGCTTTTTTAAAGTTCTCTCTAAAGATGCTTAAATTTTTACTGGATGAGTATTTTAGCACTGATTCGATTTACATAAAAGTTAACTTTTCTGAGTTGTAGGAAACATATTGTAGTTATTTGGATCATCACAAAGCAATGTAAGTTAGTAATAGGTTACAACATCTATAGAGGTATGTAAGGGGAAAAAAATGGAACTTTAGTTGAAGTACTCCGGCTATAGTACATCCCTGCTGGAAGTTACCACCTGAAATTGTTTGCAGCTGTTAGTAATTGAAAATATTTTCTTATGAAAAATTCTGCAGTGGAATAGTTGAAAACGTTTTTAATATATGCAAGAAAGTGTGATAGTCTTCAGTGTTTCGCTACAGCCTCTTCATTGTTTTCTAGATACATTCCTGAATGGGATTAAAAAAAAAATAGACTGTATTTTTTAGAACAGTTTTAGATTTATAGAAAAAGTGCAGCTAGAATACAGTGGCTTCCTATATACCCCAATATCATCTTCCTCCCTTATTGACATATTAATATTAGTCAAAATTAATGAATCAGTATTGGCACATTATCAATTAAAGTTCATGCTTTATTTAGATTTCTTTATTATTTATTTATTTATTTTTAAACCTAATGTCCCTTTTCTGCTCCAGGACCATACCATTCAGGCTCTTATATTACATTTAGTTGTCATGTCTTTTTAGGTTCCTGTTGACTGCGATTATTTGTTAGACTTTTCTTATTTTTGATAACATTGACAGGTTTGAGGAGTACTGGTCAGGTACTTTGTAAAATGCCTCTCTGCTGAAATTTGCCTGATTATTTTCTCATGATTAGACTCGATTATAGGTTTTTGGTAGGAAGATCACAGGTAAGCTGCCATTTTCATCACTTCATAGCAGAGGTATGATCTGTCACTGTTGATACTTATCTTCATCACCTGGCCAAGGCTCTGTTTATCAGGTTTTTCCACTTTTTTCCCCCTTTCCATGCTGTCTTCTTAGAAGAAAATCACTGTGTAGATCACATACTTAAGGAGTGGAGAGTTATGCTTCTCCCTTTGAGAGTAGAAGGAATATTTATATACATTATTTGGAATTCTTCTGCATGTAAGAGTTATCTCTTCTCCCCTGTTTATTTACTTAATCATTGCTTATTTTGGTTTGGACTCATGGATATGCTATTTTATACTTTGGGTTATAAACTAATGCTATATCATTTGGTTGTTCAACTTGTTCCAGTTTGGCTCTTGTATCCTTTGACGTACCAATCAATGTGAGGTGCTTTATTTTGGAAGCAGTTCCTTACTTTCTGGCTCCATAAGATGGTCTCTAGGTTTATCTTCATATATCCTGTTTCAGTCCTAGAATCAGCCATTTCTCCAAGGAATCTGATTCCTTTTGTTGGGAAGCGGTGTTAGCAACCAAGATCTAGGTGCTGGATGTGCTTGTTGCTACTGGGTGTCCTTGCTTCTATATGCTCTCATATGACAAATCAAAAATACATATGTGTATAAACCTGTGTACATGAACATATCTACATTTATATACATATTTCTTTGTAACCATGTGTATATATATTAAGCAAACTATGAATTTATATTAATATCTCTAACCCTAATTCATTATTGTATGTATCATTCTAGCCTTCTTTTTTTGTTTATCTGTAAACTCACTCTGACAGTGAGAAGTAACCTAGTTCCCATCATCCACCATACATTTGTTTAATCATTCATTTCCATTATACATGTATACCAGTATTGGAATTGTTAACATGTGCTCCCATGAGAAACAACTTTATTATTTAGAGTACAGTGCTTATGTGCCATTCCTTTTGCTTTACTCTCACAGCTTCTACTCATTTCTAAAGTTAGTTAGACACCTTTCTTCCTAGTCTTTTTAGTAAGATTGTTGCATAATACAGAGATGTTTGTAATACAGTTTGATTACTTTGTTACAATCTGCATTCCTCCTGGGGATCCCTTGACCTTCTAAGTGATTTGATTACATTTGCATGCATTAAGGTTCACTCTTAAGTTCTATGGGTTTTGACAAATGCACAATGTATTGTATCATAGTATCATGCAGAATAACTTCAACACATTAAAAATCCCCTGTGCTTTACTCACCACTGTCTTCACCCCATTTCCCTGACAGACACTATGTTTTTTGCTGTTTCTATAGTTTTGTGTTTCCAGATGTCATAGGTGGAATCATACAGCCTTGACAGACTGGGTTCTTTTACCTAGCAATATGCATTTAAGGTTCATCTATGTCTTTTTGTGGCTTGATAGCTCATTTCTTTTTATTGCATGGCAATATTGCATTGTATGGATCTATCACAGTTTATTCACGTATTGAAGGATATCTTGGTTGTTTCTAGTTTTTGGCAACAATGAATGAAGCTGCTATGAACATTCATATGCAGGTTTTTGGGGAGGCATAAGTTTTCAAATCAATGGATAAATACTTACGAGTATAATTGCTGGATCATATAATAAGATTATGGTTGACTTTCTAAGAAATTGCCAAACTGTTTTCCAAAGTGACTGTACTATTGCATTCTTAGCCAGCAATGAATGAGAGTTCCTATTGCTCCACATCCTTGCTAGCATTTGATTTTTTCACTTAAAAAAAATTTTTTTTAGCCATTCTAAAAGGTAGAAGTAATATGTTATTGGTGCTTTAATTTCCTAATGATGTATGATGTTAACATCTTTTTATGTGCTTCTTTCCATCTGTATATCTTCTGTGGTGAGATTTCTGTTCAGATCTTTTGCCCACTTTTAATGGGATTGTTTTCTTATTGGTGAGTTTTAAGAGTTCTTTAGTTATTTTGTTAACAAGCACTTTATATGATATATGTTTTGCACATATTTTCTCCCAGTCTGGCTTATCTTTTTATTTTCTTAACAGTATCTTTGTTAGAACAGCTGTTTTTTATTTTAATAAGGACAACAACAATTTTATAGATAGGATTTAGGTGTCATATTTGAAAATTAATTGCCAAACCCAAGTCCACCTACTTTTGTTTTGTTTTTGAGACAGGGTCTTCACTTTGTTGCCCAGGCTGGAGTACAGTGGCACATTCATAGCTTGCTATGACCTCCAGTTTCTGGCCTCAGTTAAGTCTTTTGCTTAATCCTCCTAAAATGTTAGATTACAGGCATGAGCCACCATGTCTGGCTGCCTAGATTTTATCTCCCTCCCCCCTCTTTTCCTAGAAGTTTTATGGTTTTTCATTTAAGTCTGTGATCCATTTAAGTTAATTTTTTGTGAAAGGTATAAAATATGTGTCTACATTCATTTTTTTTTGCATATGAATGTCTAGTTGTATCAGCACTAGTAAATGAAAAATTTAAATTAATAGATTATAAATTGGTTTTAGAACATTTAGAAAAATGTTTTTGTTTTTTTAACATATTCTGCAAAATCGCTTAACAGTTGAGAAATGACTTGGAAACTAAAATATGATACAGCACATACTATATACTGAGATTGGTTCCTAGATAGTGTACATAATTATTTTCCTCTTCCTTATTCAGAGATTATTCTTTGCTAAAATGGAATTGTTAGTATAGAATGGCACCAATCAGTTATTTTAGATCTACCATAGGAAATAATTGTTTGATTTTCCACAAAAATGATCTGGAATAAGGGATTTTCAGTGTGTATATTGAGAAGAGGTAGTTAATGTATACACTGTCTAGAAATCTGAGACTTAACTATGTGATCTTGAATCTTTTCTTATGTCAATCTTCCTGGAACATATGGCTTTTTTTTCAAGTACAGTTGACCCTTGAGCAATATGGGAGTTAGTGGTATTGATCCTCATGCAGTTGAAAGTTTGTGTATAATTTTGACTCCCCAGACCTTAACTAGTAAGCTTTCTATTGACCAGAAGACTTACTGATAACACAGTAACATATCTTTTGTATATTATGTGTATTATATACTGTATTCTTAAAGTAAGCTAGGGAAAAGAAAATGTTATAAAGAAAATCACAAGGAAGAGAAAATACACTTACAATACTGTTCTGTATTTATGGATACCATCAGTTTATGTTGTCTGTTTACAAGATAAATCCTTTGAAAAGAGGGAGTGACTGTAAACTGCAGACCTCAATATCAAGCAATTCAACTTTACCTGGTAGGTCATGACTTTGCTCCTTGGGAGTACTTCTAGTATCATGAGTGTCATGGTGTTATTCAAGGTTTATGGTATTGCACTAAACAGTATGAAAAATATGGGAGAATTGCGAGAAATCAATTTTTACAGTGATATGCTGCTTCCTGGAGAGGTGGGTGCACTGCTCATACAGAGATGATTAGCTTCAGATGGAGGATTAATTGGGTACTTGGAACACCTGAGCTGGCTGCAATAGCAACAGGAGGTGGCTATGAGACTATTACAGTAGTACAGTATGTATTACAGTTAATTTTATACAGTTATGGCTTAATACTACATCTTTATATTTGTTTACATTTCTCTCAACTGTGAATGGCACCATGTGTGGCCTGTGTTTCTGCATGTAAGTTTTGATGAATTTTAACTTTTTATTATAGATTAGTGTATATTTTATGTAGTAAATGATAAAATAGACTAGCATCTGCATATATTTAATGCATTCATAATATACCTAAATTTTCTTGATTTTTTTTTTTGTTATCTTTAGGCTAAACAATTTGTGAGTTTTTTCAAATTGTCCCACATCTCCAAAAATTATCCATGCATTTATTTTTAAAAAATCCAAACATAGGTGGACCTGCATAGTTCCAACCTGTATTGTTCAAGGATCAGTGGTATCTATCTTTTGGTAAACAATTTGTGTTATTAATATTGGAGTGTGCTACAGTTTGAATATTTGTCCCCTCTAAAACTCATGTTAAAATGTCTTAGTCCGTTTTGACTAATCCTTAATGTGACAATATTGAGAGGTGGGACCTTTAAGAGGTGATTGGCACATAAGGGACCTGCCTTTATGAATGGAATGGGTTGATAGATTAATTGGTTATTGTAAGAATGGGACTGGTGACTTTATAAGAAGAGGAAGAGAGACCAAAGTAAGCACATGAGCATGCTCAGTCCCCTCACCATGTAAGGCCCTGTGCAACCTTGGAAATTTTGAAGAGTCTCCACCAGCAAGAAGGCTCTCTCATCAGATGTGGCCCCTTGATCATGAAGTTCTCAGCCTCCATAACTGTAAGAAATAAATTTATTTCCCTTTAAAATTGCACAGTTTGAGGTATTCTGTTATAAGCAACAGAAAACAGACTAAGACAGGATCTGAAATATGTTAATGTTAGAGCTAGTAGTTTTCAAGAAGTAGCTATAGAGACTGACAATAATAGTACCTTGGTGTGGCAAGTGTTAAAAACGTTCTCTTTAATTATTGCAAGAGCTCTTTAAGGCAAGTCTATTCATCTTCATATAATAGATAAGTAATAGGTTCAGAAAGATAAAGTGACTTGTGTATGGTTCACATGGGGAGAAGGGGATGGGGTTGAGGTGGAAGCCTCGATCTTTTTGACTACAACTCAAGCTCTTTCCACTTGGCTGTGCTGCCACTCTTTTATTTATTTATTTTTTCATTTTTAAGAAGTGTTTTTTTATTATTAATTTATTTATTTGTTATAAAGATGTGGAGTACAATTCAGGGTCAGGTATATAAACATTGATCATGCAGGTACCCTTGTTGATGAGGTATGCCCCTTCCTCCCCTAGCAGTTTCCCTCAACTGCCAGTCCCACCTCCCCTCCACTGACAGTTTTCCACTACTGCCAATCGCTTTCTTATAGCATTATAATTGTTCAACTCACCCTATGAGTGAGTCATATGGAACTCAGTTCGTTGTTTCTGTGATAAATCACTGAGTATGATTGACTCCAAATCCATCCAAGTTGCTGCAAATTCCATATATTTGTCCTTCTTTATAGTGTACTGCCATTCTTAAAAGAAAAAAGGCAAGGATGATATCAGAGTAGGCTTGATTATATTTTTTTCTTTAATACTATACTATATCCTGCTTAAATGACCATTGAGCTACACAAGAATAGCTTAAAAGATTGTGTATTTAAGATCCATGAAGATTCTTGTAGCTTTGTTTTCTGTTGATTGATCTGTATTCTACTGGCCAGAGGTGTGTGGTGTTGGAACTTGTTTATAAAGAATGAGGTTCTTTTAAAGAGAGGAAATTGTGGGGAATCAGGAAAAAAAAAGTAACGGTAGCATTAGCTAATTGTTCCCCAACTGCATTTTAAGTTTCTCAAGGGCAGGGAACTGCGTTTCAGTTACCTTTAAATACCCTGTGATATTTAAGCACAACATATTACATATGCCACACACAACATGCTTGTTGAGTGAAAGAGCACTTATTATCATACTTTTACAGGATAAGTACTCAAAAGGGGATAGATTTTTCCTCACATAGGAAGTTGAACATTATTGAATTTCATTTGTTTATTTATCACTTATTGATTGGTTGTTGAGTATCCGTTCTATGCCAGACACTAGAAGTACAAAGATGAATAAGACAGAGAATCAGACAGAAGGTCCCTCTGCCTTCTGTTGTCAGGAGACCCAGAGAATGGAAGCAGCCAGACAACTGTTTTAGTACAGTGTAGAGTTAAAGGAAGTGTATATTAAAAATAAACGGTGGACTTTGGAATCAGTAAGACCTTGTGTGTGTTAGTATTCTTATCTAAGAAGTGGAAACTATGATAGTATCTATTTGACACAGTTGTTGGGGTGGGAGATTAAATTTTAAAAAGTATATATATTTATATCCCAGCACATTATCCCAGATGTGGGACAGTAGAAAGCAAAGACTCACTGTGGCCCAGGGAATCAGAAAAATCTTTATTGGGGTCAGTGACATTGAGTCTTATAGGATGAGTTTTGAGGCCAAGAATGAGAGTGTAAGGTGGGACTCTAAAACATTCCAGGCAGAAAGATGAATATTTGATTTGTGTAGACTGGGTTGGTATGGTGGCATTGGTGGGAAATTCTGCACATTCCCACATTCAGAGCTTACAGGATTATTAGTATGAACTGAATGGCCAGTTATTGCTCATTTTTATAAGTAACAGTACAATAGAGTATTCATGACATTAATAGAAAATAAAGATACAAAACCTGTTTAAGAATTGCATGACTCTCCCCTTCTAATCATGTGGTTTTCTAAATATAGCCCTTTATGTAGTAAATGCTTGTGTTCTTTTTCAGTCCAGTGATAGTCAAGTGATTATAAGGGACGTAAGAAAGATAACTTGCATGTTTTTGGATGAAACTGGAGGTCTTGTCTCAAGCCATTCTTATAATTAGTAGCATGGCAGCATAAGTATGTAATAGCCTATGGAAGCTGGATCTAGTCCTGTTTGAACCTATCTAAACCATAAATAGTTTCTGAACAAAACCTGAAACAGAGTACTTAGGAATGTACTAAAATAATTTGTTAATGAATTATGTGCTTGATAAGAGGTCAGAGTTCTACAGTTGAAAAATTGTGTTTTTACCATAAGAGGGGAAGAAAAAAGGAAAAAAACAGTGAGAAAGAAAAAGATTAATAGAAGGAAGAGCTGTTTGTGCTTAAAGTGAGGGAAAAACAGAATTTTTAAGTCCTTTATTGAATTTCCTTTTATTTAGAAGATCTTTTCTTGACACCATTCAAATATTACCTCTCTAAGTTATTCCTTATTCTAGAACTACTTGTATTGAGATATTTGCTGGCTTAATGCAACAGTCTGAAATTAGAATGTTTCCAATGTCTGAAATATGTTTGTCATATGTGTAATTTCTCGTACTGATTCTAATATTTATAATATTGACATTGTAATATTTTTTCACTAGAAAATAAATAAAATGTTAAAATAAAAGTACAGGTGGCAAAACAGAGCTGCAAAGAAAAATGTGTGAAATCCATCCCTTTGAAAAGACATGTAATACAATTTATCTAATTTCCTACAACAATTATGACTTTTGAGCTTAATGATAATTTTAGGTTATGAATGTGCAATAAGATGATTTTAAGTACCTCGACTATTAAAATTTAAAGAAAGATATATCTGTGATATTAGAGAAGATACCTCTAACTTTTAGGTAGCACAAAGTCTGTCACATTTTAAAATTTTGGTTTGCTTTCTTTTTGGGGAGCCTAGACGTCTTGAAATTCGATTTGTGATTAATTTAGAAAATTGATAGCTTGTTTTCTGTCATGGCTTGCAAACTCTGCATTTGGTTGTTTCTTTCATATATGGAAGAAATTATAACATTACTATATCTAAGTAGATTTACTCCTCTCTTTACCCCCCACAAAAGCGTGCACATCTTGTTTGTGTTTGTATGTATGTGTAAGTAATCTCCAATTTCTAATCTCCAGTTTACCTTTTCAGTGTGTTTTCAATACTTTAACTGTTTTGTGACAAACTATATATATTTTGGAGTTTAAAAATATTATTCTTTAATATAGGAATGTTGATTTAGAAACCCTATCTTTAGTTTGGTTTGTCTTTATTATTTTAGTGTATTTATCTAAATTATCAAAGCCTCTGTTGTATAGTCTACTTTCTACTGTGTACTACAAACTGCAGGTTTTTTTTTTTTTTGCACATCAAGATCCTTTTAGTCAAGAGAAAACATTAATTTTGTTGTTAGTTCTTTTATTTAGCCCTTTTGTGGGGCCTTGTTAAATTCTGAATAATTTAAAGCAATAGAATCCTTTCTGTGATAAAAATCTGATCATTGGGTCAATACTCGTAGCATTATTCACATGATACTCATGCATGTAAAGGGGTAGAATTAATGTGTATGACCAAAGAATGTGTGTTAGAGTGTTTAGTCATTGAGGAAAATAGCCCTCTAAAGATTCTAATGTGCATTAATTCATAGATTTGCTTAAAGTATTATCAATTCTATTTTTAAATGAATAATCCATGATAGCCAAGCCTGAAAAGCAGTGTGTAAAAAAAAAAAAACATGAAAAGTTATAATTTCATTTAAATTTAAGACTAATTAGTTCTATATTTTTGTATATTAGTATGCTTATCATCTTTGTAGAATTGCAGAATAAATTGTTTAAAGCATCATGTTTCTTTTTATGTTATTTTAATTTTTCATGTTTCTTACCCCTAAAGTTTCAGCATCAGTTACTGCAACATCCACGTACTTGGCCACGTTTCACATTTTTTAACTTAAGTCTTGCACTTTCCATGGCCTTGTGAATAAAATAGTCCTCTACAAATCTTGAAGCAGATAAATGACCACAAAGGCTTTCCCTCACCTTTCTTTCCCCAACTCTTTCCCTCCTCCCAGTTTTTCTCTCTCCTCTGGCCAATGTCTGATATCCTTTTTAAATCTTCAGATTACTTTAGTTGAAGTTTAGTTTACATGTATTTTTCATAACTTTGATATCTTTCCAGTTACTTTTCTAACTGTCTCACTGCCTAGTGAGATCTCAGTCATGGAAAGAGAAGTCTGAATAAAAGAGACATTCATAGTGGTTATGACAGTGGAGGTTAAGTTTAGGCTGCTAGAGGCTTTGAAACAAAGAAGGGATTGAAGCCCTCATCACCTTCACCTTATTTAGGCAGTGAGTAAATTATTTAGGAAATAGTAAATCTCATTAAGAAGTGAGTGAAATCTTGTCCAGAGTAAATGTGTTAATTGTACTTAACTTTAACCAGAATGCATCTTAACGCCATTCTTTCTTTATACTGATTAGAAAGATCCACCACGGTTTTGTTTATATATTGGAACATATGCTCTTTTTTTTTTTAAACATTTTGCTTTGTAGGAGCCCCTTATGACCATAGGGAATTTTAGAATTTAAATTACAATTTATCTTGGGTCACAAATATAAAAAGTCATAATATTAAAGATAATTTTATATAGGATGCTCTGTGGCATTGTAAATAGTCTTAAAACAGATACAAAAGTATATTAATCTTACCTCCAGTTAATCTTACCCCCACCTGTATATGTTACCTGTAGTTATGTCCATCTCCTCTCTCTGCCAAGCAGTTAATGGAATAGTTGAAGCATGATTTTGTGAGCTCTCACTGGACTACATGATAGAAGACCTGAAAATATGGGATAATTTAATTCAATGGCCACCAGTTGTATTTTGTGGTATGTTTATGGTTTTCAAAGGTATCGACATAATCAAACTATTGTTATCTGGAAAAATGAAATTTTAGATAAGATTCCAAAGTTATGGATAAAGTAGTAAAATGATTGGAAAAATAAGTGTTGGTAGAATCTGATAAAGAAATAGTTTGGTGGTAGCAAAAGTGGAAACACTAAAATTTCTTAAGAACCCGTAAACCATTTTTCCTAACACTGTGCTGTTTATTAGCTGTAATAAATAAAAGGGAACTTGGGAACTTTGATTACATTCTGTAACAATACATTATTTTATATAAGCATATATTAAATGTTTATTCAATAAATAAACACAAAATGAAAGGCCTTGAGTTCTGAACATGGTAATTCCTATTCTTACAAGATTTAGCAGCCAGATGATTTTAGCTTACATTGACTTCATTAGGCTAATATGGACATCAATTGGACTTTGGGCATTAGGTGTAGTAACTGCTTGCTGAGCCATAGAGGCTAATCTAGTCCTGTGTCAGTTCCTGAGAGAGTAGATATAAATATTGGGGGAAGAGTTTTAGATTACATAGCTGATCTAAGCTGTCCAGGTTTTTCTCTCTTCCAAAGGAGTATAGAGCCTATAGATTTTTGCATGGGTTGGTTTGAGAAATGGTTTACTTTTAAGGCTAGAGAAACTAATTCAGTCAGAAGTATGTATTTTCCTCCTGAAAGAACTTTTGTAAGCTTCTAGCTGTGATCATTTCAATTTTTTACTTCCTCCCTTTCTAATTACTCTTGCTATTTTTATTACTTCTGTCAACCACAGTAATCACAGGAAAGGATAATGATACTGGGGCAAGCATTTCTTTTATAAGAAAAATTGGCCAGGCGCAGTGGCTTAAGCCTGTAATGCCAGCACTTTGGGAAGCCAAGGTGAGGGATCACCTGAGCCCATGGGTTCGAGAACAGACTGGGCAACTTGGTGAGACCACATCTCTACAATAAATCAATTAAAAAAAATTAGCCAGGCATGGTAGCGTGTGCCTGTAGTTCCGGCCACTTGGAAGGCTTGAGGCGGAAGGATAACCTGAGCCAGCAGGTCGACGCCTGGGTCTTGGTGAGCGTGCCACTGCACTCCAGCCTGGATGACGGAGTGAGACTCCAACTCAAAAAAACAAACAACAACAAAACAAACAAACAAAGAAAAACAGGAATTTGACCCGGGATCTGTGGCTCAGTCTGTAATCCCAGCACTTTGGGAGATGAGGCAAGTGAATTGCCTGATTCCATGGTTCGAGACCAGCCCAGGCAACTTGGTGAGATCTTGTCTCTGCAATAAATAAAAAATAAGCCAAGTGTGGTAGTGTACGCCTGTAGTTCCGGCTACTTGGAAGGCTGAGGCGGAAAGATTGCTGGAGCCCAGCAAGTAGATGCTGGGGTGGCGGTGAGTGGGCCACTGCACTCCAGCCTGGATGATGGAGTGAGATTTCAACTCAAAAAAAAAAAAAAAGAAAAGAAAAAAAAAAAAAGAAAAATCGTAGGAGAGAATTGTGTGCATCAATGCATATAGAATGCAACAAAATACATATTGAGCTCTCTTTTGTGTGTGAGGGTAAGTTTTGTTTGTTGTAGTGATATTAGACCTTGTTTGATCCACTTCAGCTTTTTCTGGTGATCCTTCTTGTGACATGCAGATATAAGATAGTAAAGGGTTTGGCTAAATCATTAGCAGTGCCATTGGCTTAATGCAGCTGAATCCAATTTCTTGATCTAGAAGTCCTGGACATATATAGCTTTAATATTCAATAGAAAAAATGTTTGTTCAGTTAATGAAATATATTTGTCAATATAGAAATATTAAATAAGTACCTAGTAAGTGCTAGTACTAAATACTGATAATACTATAATTAATAAGACAGATGGGTTTCTAATCCTTACTGAGTACCCAGTGTTAGAAGCCGCAATGAAAAAAGCATAAAAATGAAGCAGAAGCCTCAAGTTCTAGGTAAGTGGTAAAAAATGTCTCTTCCTTTCCTTAATTTCTATCCAAATTTTTTATATTTAGATGTGAAGATATTCACATTTTGTATTATGTTTTTCTACATGTACTGATAGTGTGAATTCATAAAGTAAGTCTGTTTCCAAGTTATATATGATTTTACAAAATAATTCCACAAAGGGAAATTTGTTATTTATGAACTTTGGGAAAAATTACATTGTACCAGTACTCCCTTTGAAAGATTTTCAACTATTAAGGTCAATTTAAGATCAGACCAGACAAATGTGGTTTGTGTTATTTTGATATACACTATTCAATATTTTTTTCCTGGAAACTTTTAGGAATGAAGAAGCCATTATTCATAAAATGAAGTCATACTAAACACTCAGTCTGGCTGTAAGGTGTTTAACTTTAGAGATAAGGAAAAATAATCTACTATCTTGGATTTTGAATGTGGGCAACTTTAAGACTTCATGTGAATTACAAAGCTGCAAAATTGTTTTTGCCTTTCACTTGCAAGAAAGGAAAATGTGAACTCCTTCTTTATATAGCCAAGTGCTTTCTAACATACCTCTCAAATTACACACCATTGAAATGATCCTCACAATGGGTTTGGCTCATGTGTTTCTAGTTAGCTACTATGAATGAAAGATTCATAACTATCTATTTCAAAAAAAATTCTTTATTTGCACTGCAGAGTGCTTAATTTTTTGATAGCAGGATCAAGAATTGCTTTTAAATCCCAAGTTAGCACATGTGAGTTGGGCCATGATTGATATTGGACTTAATAAAAAAAAAAGATTTCTGTGTAAAAATAAAGTTCTAAATAAATATTTATCAAATCATTGATTACTTTGTTAGCTGTGCAAGGATTAAAGTGTCCAAGTTTTGCCACCTACTTGGTCATCAGAACCAAATATTTTTGTTGCTGTTATAGAATGTCCTGCTAACCTTTCTTTTATCTTGCTATCGGGCATTGTACAGCAGGATCACAGGGAGTAGGAAGTCATTCAGACTTGCCAGACAGATGGTTGGAGTCCCTGTAGCAACCTCGTGATCTAATAATTTCCCAAGCTCTGTCTACATAGCTGGAGAGTTATAGCTGTGTGCTGTTAGCTTAAATAATGCTAGGCCTCGATGCAAATTGGAGGTGGGGTGGGGAAAAGACAGGAGGGGTAGATACATAAATCCATTTCTGCAGTTTCACCACAAAGCACTTCTGTTCTAAAAGAAAACTCAATTCATTATTTTCTCATTTTGGTTATTCCTTCTTATTTGTGTCTCAAGCAAGTCATTATCAGAAAAATATTTTAAAATCATGATATGTGAAAAATTAGTTATTTTTGAAGATTTCTTTAAAGATAGTGTTTGAATGTGTTGGTAAAAGATGGTGAAATCATTTTTCTGCAGTAAATTACTTTGTACATTTCTGTTGACAGTTGCTCAACTATTCAAATAAAATGAGGCTCTTCTTTATTTTAACAAATGTTTATGAATACATATAATTTATTATGTTTATTAAAGTCACATTAGATTTCTAGCCTTTGTTATAAATATTATAAATTGCTACTGCAATAATGAGAAAGAATTATAGGTACCAATACAAATTATTTTTCTTTGATCAGACACTGACTTCTAATTGCCACTTATTTCTCAATATACTATCCAGACACAGATAGGAATTTCTTTCTTCTTCCTATATGGCTTAAGTCATATGTTGTCAAAATAATGTTGTCCTAAGATTATTTGCTGGAATGATAAAACTGATGCAGACTATGTCGGCTAGACTTATTCATGTCACACTATTCTTTCTAAGTACTTGAACTTAGAATACTTATTTGATTCTCCTGCATCATTTTTCTCTTCTTACCCCCAAAACTTTCTTATCTCTTTCCATCATCTCTTGGAAGGTGTGGTAAACCTGGTTCTACAATATTTCATGTATCTCCCTTAAGCAGATAATTTGGTCCCATGAGTATCTTTAATACCAGACTACATTAGGTTATCCCCATTCATTTCCTTTTTCCTCTGAGGATGATTAAGTTCTCTGGCCTCATGATTGCCTTCTAAAACCAGAGTATAGTGAAAGAGCCATTAATAGTCAAAATTAATATGGAAATGTAGTTTTAATAATTCAGGCCTCTATTGTAAAATGTATTATGGAGTCAGTTAAGATGTTATTCTTCTCTGTCTTAGGGTTAGGGTTAGGACATACCTACCTATGTCTAAGTGTTTATGCAGTAAGCTCTTGGATTTCACATGTTGTGGTATTATGCATATGTGAAAAATATTCTCTTAATGCTTTCTTGCTGCTGCTTTATTTCTGTTTTGTTCCCAGCTAAGATTCTTGTAGAGAAGCTTATGCCTGTTGTATCTTCCTCCTCCCTTCTATGTTAGTCAACCCACTGTGGTCTGGTGCCTGAGCTTATATCTCTAGGTCACCTGCAATCTTTTAAAAGCTAAGCCCAAAGGAAACTGTTTACTTTTTAATCTTGCTAATTTTGATGTAGCATTTACCTGTAAGCTCTTTGAAAACTTGAACTATGTTTTGTTCACTATGGAATTTTCACCATTTAGAGTTTCTAATACTTTGTAGACTTATTTCCTGAATGAATGCATGTTTGTAATGATTTTCTCCTTTTTACAAAAAAGAATATTCTCTTTCCGTGGCTCCTATTCTTTCCTGATATACTTCTACCTCTTCTCCTTTGTTATCCCTCTACACTTACATGTCAATTCAGAAGCTTTGCTACTTGGGATGGAATAGGTATATGAAAGTTCTTCCAAAGTAAAACTCTTCTCAAGTTCTAGTACCATCTGTTGGTAGCAGAGAGAGTCAATACTTTGTGTGCATGCATGCACAAGTGTGCTCCTCAGTTCATGGTTTTGTGCATTATCAGAAAGTTTCTGAATTTTCCAGTCTTTTTCTTAGCCTTTATTTCGTGTTACATTCTAAGTTTCATTATCTTTCAAGTTACCTCCGTGACTCACATTGTTTCATTTAGAACAGTAATCTCATTTCATTATACTCAGCTGATGGCTTTCTCCTGAACTCTAACCCTTTATTTCTGACTGTAACAATGTCACATAGGTCCTTAGACTTCACATTTCTCAAAATAAATGTGTTGCCTTTTCCCCATCCCCACCCTTCTCTTTCTCTGTCCCTCTATATGGAGTGATTACTGCTCAGATGACTAAACCTTAGGAATCTGAATTTTTCTGGACTCTTTTTCTCTTTCTTACCTACCATTCTACTTCACCTAAGTGATCAGTCACCAAATCCTATTGCTTCTTATTCTGAAATGGCTAACAGAGCACTCTCCTCTTCCCTATCTCACTGCTGATCATGTTGCTACCTTGCTTAAAATTCTTCAGTGGTTCTCTGTGTGCTCATTATAAAGTTCAACTCCTCTTTTTAGTGACACAAATGCAGGCCCTCTGTGACACAGTCCCTGCTTTCCTTTCAATCTTACTTTTACGATGCTCCACACATACTGTAATAATTGCAATTCCCTGAGTACACTTAGCTTCATTCTTCCAATCCTTTGCATATGCTGCTCCCTCTTCCTGGAGTTTCCTCTTTGTCATCCTGGACATATAGCAAACTATTCATTATTTTAGATTCTACTTAGAGATTATTTTCTAAGAAAAAAATTTCCTTCTTTGTGCTGGAGTAGTGTTTTATATTTACTTCATTGTAATTACTATGTTGCTTTTTATGGTTTATTTACTTGCGTTCTCTTTAACCAGTATGTGAACATTTAACTTGTAAGTAGAGCACGTGTCTGAATAATCTTTTGTTTCTCTTGTGCCTTAGCACAATGCTGCTGTACAGCTTGTACTCAATTTTTGGTTTAATACTTAAGAAGGAATGCTTAAAATGATTTTAGGTGCTAGTGAAATTCCAGTTCCTGCTTTATATGTAGATGAAGTATGATAGAAAACTGAGTAGAATTCATTTGTTCATTATTTGACCATTTTACCTACTTTCTTTCCTGGAGCAACTAGAGGTGAAATTGTGAGGCAGATGCCATTTGTCTACAGTGCCGTTCCATTTCCCTGTGTCTTGTCATTTCATATTTTTCACTTTGTGTTTGAACAGAGGTTACTCTTATACCAGTGGCTTAATGTCTGGAGTTCAAAAGGAAAGTTATGATCAGATGACACTTGAGTTTTGTGTTTCCTTTGTCACTTGGATGACTTCCAGACATGTTTTCTCCAATTCATTTGTAAAGCTTAAAAAAAAAAGAAGAAATATGGGATAACTTCTTTATATCTCATTTGAGTTCATGATTAAATTATACAGAATAGTTTTTCATTTCTCTTATATTTTGAAACTGGTTCTCAATACTGCCACAAATAATTCTTTATAATGAGTTAGCTCAAGAAATAGTTCAGTTCTAGGGAGAATTTCCAGCCCGTTAGAAGAAGACTACTCTGAGCCCCCTCTCCTTTACCTGCCATGTCCAATTGGTTCCCAAATCCTGCAGCTTTCACATTAAAGTTGACCTTTGCCTTTTTCCCTCCTGTTCAATTTTTCACTATTTTAGGGTCACTTGACCATTTTCTTAAACTATTGCCTCCTGAATGTCTCTATATCTGCCTTCATCCTACTTCAATTCATTTTAATTACTACTTTCAGATTAGTCTTGCAAAAGCCAAGTTCAGATAATGTCAGTCTGCTGCTTTAAAAACTGCCAATAGGAGATGATTTCTTTTAAACCCTCCACAGCCTGGTGACTTTCGTTTGTTTTAACTTTAGCCTCACTACTTCCTTTCCTATCAATTACTGTTTAGCAAAAGTGAAGTATTATACACTTCTACCTGTATACTTCAGTCTGTTCTCTTTCTCTGCTTTTAGTATCTCTCGTCTCTTCTTGGAATATCTTTTGACTTTGTCTGCATATGCAGACCTTAAATTTGTCATTTAAGTTCTCATTTATCTGCCATTGTAGAATAGTCTTTACTTTCTTTGATACCTCCCAGAATTTTTTCTTAGAATCCGTTAGACACTTATTTTCTATCCTGTAGTGTAATCTATATATGTGTGTCTTACCTGATACCAGGTATCAAGCTTCTCCAAGGTAGGCTCCATATCTGATTTATATTTTTGGACAGACCACAAGGCCTAGAGTGGTGCTTTTGAATATGATGGAAGCTCAATACATGTTTGTCAAATGAGTAAACATTTTTTTTTGTTGCATATTTCATCATGAGATTTGTGCCTATAACACCCCATCTCCCAATCTGGAAAGGAAAATATGATACTGGTCACAGTTTTTACTGAGCCTAAATTGAAGTACTCTGAAAAAGTGTAATCATAGTGACAATCAGAATATACTCTGTTATTTAGAATAAAACCTTCTGGCAAACATGCCTGCTTTTCAAGTTCTCATTCTTTTAAATGTGGACTATAATTATTCCCTGTAACATCTCACAGATTTAATATATTAACCATTGTTTTAAAGTTTTATTACTTATTCCACTAAGACAATGAACTCTTGAAAGAAAAAGCCAGCAAAGATGAGAGTATTTCAGTCTCACACTTTCCTATCCTTTCCTATCACTAGAATACAATTTTCAAGGTTTTTGTAAAAAACCAACTTAAGAGTAGGACAGTGAGATCTCTTTGATACTTTCATTAACCAAACCCAAAGGGCCTCAAAAGCTATGCTTTAGCACCTTATCTTTATCAAACTTTATTGTAATTATGAATCTTTTTAATAGTATGAATAGTTTTATTCTTTTCCTGGGTTTTCATAGTTCATTTGGCACAATTTTTTTATTGGTAAAGTAAATTTGGTTTGCTATTGTTAGAGTATTATTTATAAGGTGGTTCTTAATCCAGGCTTTTATAATGAATAAAATCCAATTAAAATATGAAAATTATAAATAATTATGTTGCTGGAACTATTTTGGATATTAGTAAGCTGCTAAGAAAAAAATAAGCATAACTACAAAATACATTTGAAGAATAATAATACATGACTTTGGTCAGAAAACTCAGGAAATTTTTGTACTGTGTTCAATTTACTTTGGTCTACAACAGATTCTTGTGGATGCTAGTATTAGACAAAGGATTGAAAATATAGTTACTATTTAGAGATGTCCTTTGGGGATAAATTCAATAGAGTCTTCTCATGATGTGGAATAATTTATAGAGATTATTTTAAATAATAAATACATCTTATGTGTTAATATCTTAAATGTATTTTGCTTTCCGATTATACTTAAGATATATCTATGAAAATGTTTTATTCTAACATTTGCTAACAATAGTCTTATATTTGTGTAACCTACTGAAAGTTGATTAGTAACTATACTAGCTTACTTATTTTACATAAAATTCTGAATTGTTCTCTTAAATACGTCCTTGAAAATGCATTTTAATTTTTTTTGTTAAATGTATATATTGAATGTGGCATTATAAATTGATAAAATTTACAGAAGTGGAATTGCCATTTTGTGTTAATGTTAGAAGATTAACTTATAATATTTGTCTAATTGTATCTCTTATTTGTGTGGCTTTTGTTAAGCACACATCTATTTATTTTGCCAGCATTATTCTATAGACAGAGAAGTCCCGTCCTTTTCTTTGAGATTAGTTCATGGAATTATGGTTAATGGAACATAAAATGAGTGACATTTTGTGGGTGGCGGGGAGAGTGATTAGGCTTGATTTGGGGGCACATGAAAAAAAGAAGGGAAATATGAGATAACTGTTTGCCACTGCAATTATGAGCAAATGTAGTTGTGCCCAATTTTTATCTTTTTTTTTTAAAGCTGAGGTAATTTTAGTTTCATCTGTAAAATGTTGAAAGTATAGTCTGATTAAAATAGTGTAAGTCTAAGAATCTAAGAAATGCTTTTGGTTCTTCTTTTTTTTTTTCTTTTCCTATTGAATCAAAAGGTATGTAAATGTGGAATACCTGCAGAGAGTGCCAGACAGCATCTTTTGTCTTTTCTTACTGTTGTGCCATATTTTCCCTGACATCATTTCTTAGACTTACACTATTTGCACATTAAGATGACTTCATGGCCAGGCTCGGTGGCTCAGCCTGTAATCCCGCACCTCGGGAGGCTGAGATGAGTGGATTACCTGAGCCTGCGGGTTCGAGACCCGCCTGGGCAACTTGGTGAGACCTCATCTCTAAAATAAATCAAAAAATTAGCCGGGTGTGGTAGCACGTGCCTGTAGTTCCAGCTACTTGGAAGGCTGAGGCAGAAGGATCGCCGGAGCCCAGCAGGTTGAGGCTGCGGTGGCCGGGAGCAGCCACTGCACTCCAGTCTGGGTGACAGAGTGAGACTCCAAATCAAAAAAAAAAAGATGACTTCATGAGAAAAGTGTACATATTGTTTAATGTTTGCCATACACCTATTTGGCCTAGGAAGGAAAAAAGCTTTTTCCTGTATAGATGTCTGTGGATATCTGTGTCCCTACTGTGATGGAAAGAGATTATATTTGCTTGAGGTCAACGCTGAAAAAACTCCCATTCTCTCTTTTAAAAAACTGACTTCTGATAATTTTGTGACTTAAAGTATCGAGAACTCAACTTTTAAAGTGACATTCTTATTAATTAACATTTGGTAAATACTACATGGCCAACTTAGTGTAACTTTTTGGGAAATGTTATCTTACTAACTCTGCTCTTAAAATTCTTAAGTCTCATTTCTCCCTGTTTTTCCCAGGATTTCTAGTAGTTAATTGTATAAATCAGAACAGTTTTAAAAAAATTAGATATCTCTAAGATTCCTTCCAATTCTAATATTCTATAAATCCTTGATTTTTTAATTTAGATTATTTAGGTTAGTTCTGCAATGGGAGAAAAACCTGATTCTGATTTCTAAGGTAACATGTAGGTAACATTTCTTTACGATGTTCCAAATTGAATAGAAAACTTTATTTATAAAATAACAATAAAAAATCTAGCTTTTATTCTCTGGGGAAAGACATTTCTATAACATATTTTTCCACTTGAAGTGTTTTTAGTTTGTGAAATCCTATTGGGAAAACAGATTTTTAGACAGCTTACAACTGACAAATGAGTATTTTGACATGTATTCCTGGAAGGATAACTGTAGCCACTTACCATTTCATTTTTCTTATTATAACAATCATGTTTAACAGAGAAGAAGGCATATCACAGTTTGAAACAAATGTTTAGTGTTAGGAGAGGTGAGTGAGTAAAAACTTTTCTCATTATTGGAGAAATAGAAGCTTGGAGTGATGGCTTATGCCTGTAATCCTAGCACTCTGGGAGGCTGAGGCAGGAAGAACACTTAAGGCCAATTTAAGACCAACCGGGCAACAAATCGAGACCCTGTTTCTATAAATTTTTTTTTTTTTTTTTTTTAAGAATTAGTTGGGCATGATGGCGCGTGCCTAGTGTTCTAGCTACAAGGGAGGCTGAGGCACGAGCCCAGAAGATTGAGGCTCTAGTGAGCTATAATCATGCCACTACACTCCAGCCTGGGTGACAGAGTGAGACCCTGTCTCAAAAAAAAAAAAAAGTGTTGGGGGTACATTTAGTTCACTATTACGGAGCATAGAGTAGCAATGTTGGCTTAAGACAGACCTGATACTGTGAACTTTATTTTAATTACTAGGGTATTCCTAGAGGATAGTTTCACTTTATGCCACTCCTCCTTGTCGTTTAATGGTTTTGTTGTGTGTGTAATCCATGTGACTTTAGAAGAGAAAGCTTCAAGGTAAATTTTATAGCAGAAACATTTTTTTTTTGCATAAAATGCCATTGATGAGCATTAGTCACCAGACCTCAGTAGAACTAGTCTGTTCCTATAAAATTAATTTTTGAAAAATGTAGAGCTGAACTCTATGGCTCTATTTATATTTCATTCTCCTTCCAATTTGTAAACTTCTTGTTAGCATGGTTATATTTTAAACAGTATTCTTTAGGTTTCCATCACCATACAAACAAGCAGTTATTTTTTGAGTGAAATGTTAGAGGTGATCATGCCATCTCTTGTTCTTCACTGTTGCTTGCCAGGTCCACAAGAACGCTGACTGTGGTCATTATTTGTTTCCATTGCCGCTGCCGTAAACACCACCACCACCACCACCACCACCACCACCACCACCACCACCATTGTCATCAATATATATATTTAAACACCGGATATTCCTATTAGACTGGTTTATAGAATTTGTGGAAAGTATAAATTTAAGAATCTGTTTTTGTTTTTTATATTGAAAATATAGTTTATTTAGAAAGTAAATTAGAGAGAGAGAAGGGGAACCTTAAAATGTAAGACATGGTATTTAAATTTAGAACAGATATTATGGATAGTAATAGAATTTAGACTAACTTCTTTTGATAGTAATGACTGAATTTGGCCTATTTCAGATCATAAAGTTGGAGTTATGTTTGAGTGACCCCATAAAGTCTTATTTCATATGCTTAAGCCTGAATAAAAATCAATTTCATTTAGCTTTGACTAGGACAAGGGTCTCGTGGTCACCATTAGATTCTTATTTCTCTTAAACTTTTTTTAAAAACACCAAAACACTTATTAAAGAGTATTCATTTCTCTGTTAAAACTTTTCTCCAAGCTTGGCTATGAATCCAAAACCAAAATACCTTTTTTACAAGTCTTTTGTAACTCTCTGTAGACATTTTGAAAATCACTGTCTGCAATAATCGTTTACCATACAGCTTATTTTTCTGAAGAAATCTGTTTCTCCAGTTTCTGTTTGCCTTTTTAAAAAAATTCTTTCTCTTCACTCCTAAAAATGTCAGTGTCTTGTACTTTTTTCCTAATAATTTTTAGAAAAACAACCTCTTTTTTTTTTCTTTCTGAAAGCTATTGAAGAGTGTAATTTCCTGAACCTTTCTTCCTTCTTTTTTGGAAGCCTCTCTTTCTTTCCTTCCTTTTTTTCTCTCCAGCAAGAGACTATTTCCAAACTCTTTTTAACATCTGACTGCTCTAAAATCTGTTTGAGCAGCATGTAAAGTCAGCAGTTGATATGGGGATAAGTGCAGATATGGAATCGAGGTCCTGTGTCCTTTGAAAGTACTTATGTATGAGATTTTTACTTGTAGTCTACAGTTTACTGTATTCTGATAACTTATAAAGTGAGACAACACAGTACTAGGCATTATTCTTTAGTAGAAAAACATATTTCATTTAAGCACTCTTTCCAGGTTCTTTTTCTTAAGGAGTCTTTCAATATAAAATAATTTAATGGAAAATGATGAATGTTCTATTGTTTTTAGGAAGTGGTAGTATACATGACATTGATGATGCTTACTTATAATGGTTGTAGATACTACCTGTTTTTTATTGAGTTGCTTATATTAGATCCTTATATCCCAGAAAGTATAAGACTTTATGTTTTTACCTCAAGATGACAGCTTAAAGGAAGAAGAGGTCAGGGTTTTAGTTAAATTATCTTAATGAAACCCCTCTCTTTCTCCAGGATCTAGCTCTTCAGAATTGCTATCATCAGACATGGGTATTGACAAAAAAGAGATAAGTTGATAAGGCATAATTTCTTGCTTCTGAGATTCAGATATTTATCTAGATGAGGTTTCACCAGGGCACAGAAAATATGTAATTTTTAGGACTTATAGACTTAGAGGAAGAAAATGTCTTCAAAGGTTTGTTAGTTTTACAGTTTACATAAAATCGATCTTTGGTCCTGATAGCTTTTGTCTGATGTTCTGCTACTCATCTGATGATCCTCAGATATTTCTTAGTTTGTTTTTGCCTAGAATCTTATTGACTTGAATGTATTGTTTCTTAACCTCTCAATCAGCTACTTTGAACTTTTTTGATGTAATACCTTTTGCATTATTGCTTTGCACAAATATTTTGCTGAGCATTGTTATGAATAAAAAATAAGTCATAGTTTTCCTAGTAGCAAGAAATCTACTTCAGAGAAAATTAATTTTTGTATGCTTTTATAAAAAGTTATGGAGACATAAATGATTGGTGGAGACATGGGATACGTATGTCATGCATATGAAATGATTCTGGAATTTGTGACTTTGAGGTCCAGGCTAGCACACTGGCTTAATGGGATGGAGAAAAGAAGGTGCTGTGTAGCATGTGCTAGATAACCTTGTGACTTTATTTTTATTCTAATTTCATTATCGAATTGAGAGCAACATAATTCTCTATATAAATACCAGTTAAAGTTGAGAATCTCAGAGTCTTTTCCATTAAGGAACAGAGGTCCCTTGTGAAGTTGGTACTTTCACTGTAGTTCAGGGTGGCAAATTTCCTTGCGTGTCAACTCTGCCTCTGCCTCTTATTCTCTGTCCTAAAGATCCGTTGTTGGAAGACTAAAGCAATGGGCCAGCTATTTATATGTAGTCTCTCCATTTTATTTGGAATTGATCCACATGTGCCCACTTTTAAGGTTGCTAAATATTATATTCATTGTATTTTATTGCCTTGCCCACCCCCCCTTTTAACCAACTCGAGAAGTTTAGTGTTTGAATCCAGTCAGATATTGATGTTAATCATTAACATACACACCCATTTTCCATTCTATCCAGTTATGATTATAACTTTTTTGTTTTTTGCATTGGCATCTCACTCCATCACCCAGGCTGGAATGCAGTGGCACTCTCACAGCCACCCTAGTGTCGACCTGCTGGGCTCAGGCTATTCCGCCTTGGCCTTGCAAGTTGTGGGAACTACAGGTACATGCTACTATGCCTGGCTAATGTTTTGATTTATCGTAGAGGTGAGGTCTCACCAAATTGCCCAAGCTGTTCTTGAACCCATGGGCTCAGGCAGTCCCCTCACCTTGGCCTCCCAAAGTGCTGGGATTGCAGGGTTGAGCCACCATCCCCAGCCATAACCTGTCTTCTTAGGGATAAGAAAGATAAGACAAAACAAAACAAAAAGTAAAAACAATGACCTCATGTATTCAGGGGTCATCCCACCTCAGCTTCCCAAGTGCCTGGGACTACAGGCATGCACCACACATCCAGCTGATTATTTTTGATTTTTTTGTAGAGATGAGGTCTCACTATGTTGCCCAGGCTGGTCTCAAACTCCTGGACACAAGCAATCCTCCTGCCTCAGCCTCCCAGAGTGCTGGGATTACAAATATAAGCCTTTATGAGAAATATATAACCATAATTTTTTAATGAAGATACAATTGGAATTCTATTTTTTTTTCCTGAAATTTAAAAGAGATTGAGGGGACAACCCCTTTGGGTCCCCTCCCACTGTGGGAACTTCTCTGTCTTCTCAATAAATCATGCTTTCTCACAAAAAATAAAATAAAAGAGATTGATGACTGCTTTTAGTATATAAAAGTTTAATTTCTTAATGCTGGTATCTTTCTTAATGGGTAAATATTAAATACAATAGATTATTATAATTTTTTATTGCATGAAATAAGTTCTGTTTTGAATCAGATCAAAATTATGGAAATATAACTAACTATTACCATCAAAGCATTATCTACCTTAATGTGGCAAGAAATAATTCTGCTTCCCAATTGAATTAACAGATGTTCCTTTTAAAATTAGTCAGTTAATTAAAACATGTTTATTGGGACATTTTTGGTGTATCATAGCACTCTGTTGGTTATTATGAAAACCAAAAGAAAATGTAGGGGATTTTATAATACCAAGACATAAGACATTAAAGCATAAGCTAATTTTGATAGCATAGTTTGTATAGGCATTAGAGGAGGAAGAGAGTATAATTCTTCTGCATCTTTTCCTTAAAAAAAATTTAAAATCTATGAAAAAGTTGAATAGTAAGATTAACAGTCATCACTAATTATTAGCACTTTATCATATTTGAATTTGTTCTGCATCCCTCCCATGTGTATATATATGCTTCTTTTGTCTCTAACCATTTGATAGTAAGTTTCAGATATTAAGGCACTCATATCATTGATTATATATGAGGTGTAGCAATTAAGTTTGCAGACTCATCCTAGAAAAAGTGCTGCATACCTCACTGCTGAGTATCACTATGGTCACCTTTGAAGTACTCCCCTTGGGAAACTATGCACCGATACCAGTGCCTAGTCTACCTGTGAAAACAATTTTGGAACTCTTTTTTTGGAATGGCCATTAGAGCTATCATTATGTTACCCTTGATGTCCTGAATGTCATCAAAATGTCTTTCTTTCAGTATTTCCTTTATCTTTGGGTAAAGAAAAATGTCCTTGTGGGTCAGATCAGGTGAGTAGGGAGGGTGTTCCAATACAGTTATTTGTTTACTGGCTAAAAACTCCCTCACAGGCAGTGCTATGAGAGTTGGTACATTGTTGTGATGCAAGAGCTCCTTGGGGACCATTTTTGCACACACCTTTCTCACCCTCCCACTATGGGAGCTTTCCTATCCTCTCAATAAATCCTGCTGTAAAAAAAAAAGATTTTCCTGTTTATCGATGTTTATTTGGTCTGCTGTGTTTCTCACAGCTGATGATTTTGATGTACAATTAGACAAATGTTTGCAATGTTTTTGTCAGTTCTGCTCGTTACTGGCCATCCTGACCTCTCTTCATCAGTGATGCTTTCTTTCCCCTCAGAGAAACATTTAATCCATTTGTACACTGCCGTTTTCTTCATGGGGCATTATCTCCATAAACTTGGACTAACTTCTCCCTCATTTCACTTCCACTCTTGCCAAGTTTAACAAGAAATTTAATGTATGTTTGTTGCTCTAATTCAAACTCTGACATTTTTGCAATATCAGCTTTGATGGCCATTCTAGGAAACGAGCTCCAAAATTGCTTTGATGGGTGGATAGGTGCTGGCATCAGTGCATAATTTCCCAAGGGGGAGTACTTCAAAGGTGACTGTAGTGATATTCAGCAATGAGGTATGAAGCACCTTTTTAAGATGAGTTCGTTCATTTAATTGTCAGACTTCTTCGTATCTCCTGAGAATAAGGATATTCTCCTACATAACCATAGTACCACCTTCATACTAAAAATTTTAGCACTGATTCAATATGATCATCAACTATGTAGTCTACTTTCAAATTTCTGCAGTCACATGAAAGTTACCTTCATAGCTTTTTTGTTTGTTTGAGCTAGAATCGAATCAAGGCAAATACATTGAATTTGGTTATCCTGTCTCTTCAGACATGTCTCCTTTCATCTATATCAGTGCTGTCCAGTGTAGAAATCACTAGCCATGTGAAATGGATTACAACGTAATAGAATAAAGAATTCAGTTCTTCCGAGTGTCACATGTTCTCACTCATAAGCAGATCTTGAACAACTATCAATACTATAAGGAAGAGATTGGCAGTAGTGGGAAACTGCCAGGGGAGGGTGGGGGCGGACAGGCAGTAGTGGGAAACTGCGAGGAGTGGTGGGGGGACACACCTCATCAATGAAAATTTGTATACCTAACCCTGAATTGTACCCCACATATTTAAAATTAAAAAAAAAATTCAGTTCTTCAGTCACACTAGGCACATTGCAAGTGCTCACTGGCCATAGGATACTGGACACACAAATATAGAATATTTCTGTTATTGTGGAAAGGTCTATTGAACAGATATGGAACATTTTCCACCTCTTTTTGTCTTTCATGAAACTTATTTTTTGAAGGGGTCAGGCCATTTGTCTTGTTGAATATTCCACATTTTATAGATTTGTTGTGTAGTCTTCTTGATTACGTTCAGGTTGTGGCATACTGTGTCTTCCAAAGATAGCAGCACTAATATATTTAGCCCATCTCACATCCTTTTAAAAAAAATGTGTCTGACACTACTCCAGCTGAGGAGTTTTATCCTCTCCTTGGTTGTGGGCGATGACTTGTGATAGCTGACCAGTCAAATAAGAAGTCATGCTATGTGGCTTAAGACTCACTCACTCTTTCTTGGGATGCTTTGAAACATTGCCACCACATTGTGAGGAAGCCTAGGCAGTGTGAAGATATTATACAATGCCTGCTAAGGTCTCAGCTAACAGGCAGACATGTGAGCAAACGGGCCTTCAGATGTTTCTGTCTCCTGGCTTTAGATTCTTACAGAGGCTTTAGGCGTCTGACAGCAGACAAGCTGTCCCAGCTGAGGTCTGTCTGAATTTTTGATGCACAGAAACTGTGAGCGCTAATATATTATTATTGTTCTTCCAAGTTGCTAATTTTTGGGGGAATTTGTTACACGGCAATAAATAACTAATACACAGGTTAAACAGTTTTGGCAGGAGTACTATATAAGTGATGGTGTGCATTTCTTATTACATTACATTAGAAGGCTGATACTGTCAGTGATTTGTTATTCGTGATGTTTGATCTTTTGGTTAAGGTGGTGGCTACCAGATGTCTTTATCATACATAAATACTCTTTCTCTTTGTTATTAATAAATAATCTAAAGCAAAGTTTAATTTTGCATAGATAAGCTGCTGCCAAGTTACCCCTCAATAGTGTTTTTCAGTACGCCACTGTTTTGAGAGAATTTAAAAAATGGGAAAAATCTTTGAAGTCATTTTATTCAGTCTCTTCATTTTGTAGCCTGATTTTATAAGTATTACCAGGTTTTCATTACAGTTACTGCCTTGAAACTAGGGACATAGAAATACAAAGATGTGATCATCATATACTTGGAGCTTATGGATGAAGACATGACTGGAATTCAAAGGAGTTGATTGGGTGGTGCTGAATTTGTATTTCAAGAAGACTTGACTGAAAGGATTTTGTTTTCTAAAAGACTAAAATGATGTCATTATGGCAATTGTAGAGTCTACAGTGCTGGTCACTGCTGCATCATATAGAATTAAAGGAAAAAACAGATTTTTTTTTGTTTTGTTTTTGAAGAGACAGAGTCTTGATTTGTTACTTACAATGAACTCCTAGGCACAAGCAGTCCTCCCACCTCAGGCTCCTGAGTAGCTGGGACTATAGGCGCTTGCCACTACACCTAGCTTAAAAAAAAAAACAAAAACCCAAAAAGCTCCCAGATTTTTTGTGCACTTTTATGTTAGAAGTCCTATTAGTATGTATTTTTGAGATTTAAATGTATTTTTTTCTGATATATAAATGTATGTGTTTTAAAATATAAATCTGTCATGTCCCAAATTTATTTTTGTATAAATAAGAAATATTGAATTAAATGAATTTAAGCTGTAAAGATACTGTTGTATAATTTTTTTAAATGTCAAGTACAATGGATTAAGGAACTATGCTAGTATCCAACTAAGTATCCTAAATAGTTATTGATTGGGTGAGTTCTCTGCAGATAAACCATGCTTTATAATATCAGCTGCTTGATTATGAATAAAATGCATCAAAGTTCATAGGGCTTTTAAAGTTTTTTTCTGCTGGTAAGAATCTATAGTTTTTTGACGGGCAAAGTGGGAACCAAAGGGAGGCCCAAACTTTACCTGTGTGATGACCACTTGTATACCTAATCCGGAATTGTACCCCACATGTTTAAAAAAAATCTACAGTTTTCTTGTTGTCTTTATTTAGTTCTGTTACATAAGAATAAAGAAACACTTTTAAATTTTATTTATTTATGTTTATTTTAAAGATGTGGGGTACAATTCAGAATTAGGTATACGAGTAGTCATCATACAGGTAAAGTCTGAGTCTCCCTCTGATCCCCACTTTGCCTGGTTTGAGATCAGGTACACTTATTGATGGCATGTGTCCTTCCCTCCCCTAGCAGTGTCCCGCTACTGCCAATCCCTTAAAGAAGAACTTTTTTGGGGGTTTCTTTTTGGTTTGATAGTGGGAAGTTTATCTAGATTTTTCTGTCCCAAATTCTATTTAAAGTTCTTGGTAGAACATATAAGTTAAAACATATAAGAAGGCATAATTCCCTTATTTATATTTCATTTTTGTTACTTTCTGGTGAAACCCTATTAGACTATTTTGCTAATGTCATCAAGCTCATGATATTTAATTTCTTTGTGAGCTATACAGTTTTACTTGTTACTTGCTCTCAGATTGAATGTTTAGCAACTTTTTTTCCCAAGTAACTTTGATTACAGGAAAAACTTCACGAGAGCAAATAGATCAATCTGCAATTTAGTTAAGTAAGTCAGAATACAGTTCTTGCCAAGTAAAATGGTTTTGTATCTTTATACAGAGGGGAAATGTTGTTAGAGCAGCTTCCAAACTATGGGAAGATACAAGAGTACTCCTATCTAGCTGGGGAAAGAGCAATCAAAATATAAGTGAGTTCTGGAAAGTGTAATATTCTGAGTCATGTGGTGATAGGAAGACCTATGTGTTTAACTCAGGGAGAGTGAGATAAAGGTGAAAGAATGTGAAACTATTTAAGAAATAGAGCAAAAGTGCAGAGTAAAACATTACAGAGGCAGGAAGAAATTATTAGGAGTGGCTTGAATCCTGGCAGACAGGAAAGGTGGAGAGTGGAGAATAAGCTTGTTAAATTTTGGAGTGGAGGTGTGGGTTTAGGTGCTTAGGAAAGAGAGACCAGTTTAAGGATTTGCCTCGGAGGGAACCCATAGATGAGACCCCTGCTTCAGGTGGTTTCAAGATGATTACGTTTAAGTATCAAGGAGAGAGGCCTGATTTTCCAAAAAGTTGAAGACAGAAAGAATTGACTGACAGTCTTTGAAAAGACTCTGAAAGTGTGCCTATGTATCAGTGATATCAACTACACATGCCTTTCATAGATGTAATCTGTATACAACTTGTCTTCCAACATCTCTAGCTACTAAGGATTGAGCTGACCTGACCTCTGGACAGCTTTATGGGAATTGGGCACATCAGACCAGGGTGGTATTTTGGTAGAGAGAGTAGTGAGGGGGCAGGAACTGCAGTCCCAAGGGCATAGGTTTCAGAGGGCAAGCAGCACTCCCTCCCTTTGTAGCATGGAGAGTTGGAGTAGGAAGTAACTGAGTGGCAGAAACGCCCAGGAAGCTTAATGATTGCCTTGGCCTTGTCATATCACAGCATCACATTACACATTATTCATCCTGTCTCTATCACTTGGGGGAAAAGAAAGTTAATGCTGTTGCTTGTAGAGATTTTGCTGTTCCTTTCATCACATTTTTCATTCACATTTTTCGTGAAATCTTGTAGACAGCTTTGTTTATTTGGAATACGTGGAGTTGGGTGTTCAGAGAAAAGAGGCATAATTTCCAGTTATGGAAGGTTTGTGAGTTCTTTGGGTCTCTTTATCTCTGGTAGCATATGTGACTGTCACTCTGTTTGCCCAGTATCTAAAGATGAATACCTACTCGCTTATCTTCATTTACTACCAAGCCATGCCAACTACTAAATCCTCCGATCAACCATTAAATAAATCAGGAATATGTTATTATGTGACTCATCCTTCTTGAGTGCTTCCCCCCTGTATTTCAGATTTATAATGGTGTAGTATGAAGAGATTCAGGCTTTCCATTCCTGCTCATTCCTGCTATACCCTTTCCTGCCAAGCTAATGACTCCTCCATCTTTTCCTTCATCTGCCTACAGTTTTGGTTTGGATTCTGGACTCTTTGGGAGTTTATAGAACAGGAGTCATTTAAACTCTTTTTTTCCAAGTGGAACAAGTGTCTTAATTGAGGTCAGGCCAACACTTAGTGTGACAGAATCTTTCCCTCTTCCTCCCTGGCACAGAGAAAGGATTCATACAGTAGAAGAATGGTGTGAAACTGTGTACCCAAATAGCGTCCACTGGGATAAAGCTGATGCCCAGGTGGAGGTATAACAAAGAGACTCCTTTGCCAGGCTCTGTTGTTCTGTTTGGTCCCAAGCCAGATGGCAGCCTGGTGGGTAAACTGTTGGCTCTGGCCTTTCCTTAACTTCCTCAGGTCTAGGATGAAATGCCCAGCTGTCCCTTTTCTTGCAGGAATGGCCCTGTGGAAACAGTAATTGTCCTCACTGTTTTACTTAGTATATGTGTAGTTTTGTTTGTTTTTTAAATATGGTTTTATTGGTAGTATGAAAGCATCAAATTGTTCAATAAAATTCAGGAATGGAATTTATTTCACACAGATGTGAGTGTAAAACGAGCTTCTGGAAGTGAGCATGGGAGAGGAAGTGAAAATATTTGCATTAGATTGAATTGGTGTAGTTCATGTGCTATATATAGTATTGTGATCACTAAAAATACTTTTGAGGTCTGCATTAATTAAATAGTTTTAGTACCTTTTATCTTTTAGTCACTTTCTGACATCTGTTAGACCGAAATGAGCATCCAAGGTCTCCCTCAATTGGAAATTTATCCACTGAATCTGATGGTACTTATGCTTGTGTGCATAGGTTAAACTGTAATATTAGGCATGTCTTATCTGATTAATGGTACAGTAGTAGCATTTATGGCTGTTATGATTTATTTTTCAGTCTCAAATGTAGTTGGAGGTATATGAAGAAATCAAGAAGGAATTCTGGAAAGAAAAAAAAAAGACCTGGTCATTCTACAGAGCTTCATCTGTATGTCTTCCATTTTTACATCAGCTTTGCTTTCTATGACCATAATACATTGCTAGTAGCATTCTGACAACTGTGTTTTATTTAATTTTTGCTTTTCATTTTTATTTATTTATGTTAAAAATATATTTATTTATTATAGAGTTATGGGTTACAGGTGAGGATTTACTACATAAGTAGACTGCATGCAGGTAAAGTTTGGGCTTCTAGGTGGCCCTCACTCCTCCTGGTAGTGGACCAGCTACCTTTTATGTTGTTGCATGTCCCCCACCTTCTTTCCTCCCTCCCTTAGCAGTGCCCAACGACTGCTGATCACACCCTTGTGCTGATGTGACTAGTGTTCAGGGCCTACTTATGAGTGAGAACATGCAATATTCTTTATTTCTGTGATCGTTCACTTAGTATGATAGTTTCCAACTGTATCTAAGTTGCTATGAAGGCCATAATTTTGTTCTTTATGGCTGCGCAATATTCCAGCGTGTATATGTATAACATTTTATCTAATTCTTTTTGAAAATAACAGGGAAGGCCTAAGCACTTTATTGATAGTTTCTGAGGGACATAAATATTTCTAAATAAAGCACAATTACTCTGGCATTTGTGGATCCGGATGGAGTGACACTTCTTCCTTCTGTGGCCCTGGCTGGGGTCTCTTGCAGCTTGATGAGATATCCTAATTTCTTAAGGATCCAGTGGCTGCCTGAGTCACATTACGTATAAGCTACAGTGTTATAAATAAATAATGGTTATCCTACAAATGTCTGCTCTATCATAATGTAACTGAATGATGCAACTAATATTGGTAGTGCCATTAGAAAAGTAATGATTTTACTTTGCCTTTTTCATAGGATTTTATGATCATGAAGTAAGGTAGTGGATTCAAGGTATTTTTAAGGTGTTAAATGATCAGTAAATATAAGGAGGCATGTGATTATTGTTATTACAATGAACTTGTCTACTATTATTATTCTTTCGCTAACAACATCATCATTAGTAACATCTTCACTGTCAGGGTATAACTTCTCAGATCCATCTCCACTGCCTCCTGAGCAGGAAAGGGAAGAGAAATCATACCCTTTAGTTATTGTAATTAAAAACTTTTTGTTCTTTTCTCAAATAACGTGGGTTCTCAATATAATAATGTTCCTGACTCTGGGCCCTTGAATTTCTTTTAATTACATTGCTGGGACTATTTGACAGGAAGCTCTGTCTTTGGGGAATTCCTGATTAAGAGCTTTCTTGGCCAGGCTCGGTGGCTCAACCTGTAATCCCAGTACTTTGAGAGGCCGAGGTGAGTGGATTGCCTGAACCCATGGGTTTGAGACCAGCTGAGACAACCTGGTGAGACCTCTCTCTACAATAAAATAAAAAATAACCGGGTGTGGTAGCGTGTGGCTGTAGTTCCAGCTACACGGAAGGCTGAGGCAGAAGGATTGCTGGAGCCGAGAAGGTTGACGCTGGGATGGCTGTAGGTGTGCATGCCACTGCACTCCAGCCTGGGTGATGGAGTGAGACACCCCCCCCCCAAAAGCTTCTTTCTTGAGATCAAGCACCATTGCTGCTGGTTCTGCATTAACTTGGTGTCCCATCTAGTAACTGGCTTTCTGCCTTGCTTGTATGATGAAATCCTCAAATCCAGTCATTGACTCTTTGCCTTGGCCTTAGAAACCTGCCTACAATTCCTTAATTCTCTTTGATTTCCTAAACTTTGCTGGTCCTCCACCTTTCCAGCCCCCATCTCCCCTCCCACACTCCAGAGTTAAGTCCTATTTGAGTCTCAGTTTCTTCGTCAGCAATGTTGTTAACATCTGTCATATTTGTACCATGTTATAAGTAGAATTTGGTAGGACTGATGCTAAAGAGGAGGTGAGGTATTGATGAAGTATGGGGGAGAGAGGAAAATGACATGAACATAGAAGTAAAAAGGGACAGACACACTTCTTGATTCACAACTTTGTGCCCTTTTTAAAGGCAAGAAATCTTGTTCCTTTGTTTACTACTCTATCCCTATTGTATGAAACTGCCCATCATTTAATCTATCCAGTAAATATTTGTTGAATAAGTGTTTAGGGGACACAAAATTGAATGATTTGACTAAATAGCACTTTGGTTTTTTTATGAGACAGGATCTTGCTATGTTGCCCAGGTTGGAGTACAGTGGCATAATCAGAGTTCACTGCAGCCTTGAACCTCTAGGCTCAGGCGATCCTCTTGCTTTAGCCCTGCTAGTAGCTGGGACTACAGATGTGTGCTACCACACCTGGCAATTTTTTACTTTTTTTTTTTGTAGAGACAAGATCTCACTATGCTGCCCAGGCTAGTCTCGAATTCCTGGGCTCAAGCAATCCTCCTGCCTTGGTTTCTCCAAGCACTAGGATTATAGATGTGAGCCACTGCACCCAGCCTTGGAGGACACTTTAATGTGAGCTGCTCAAGATTGGGATCATTGTGGCTTTGTTATTACTATAGCTTCATGTATGTTTGCCAAATGAATGAATAAATATTGGGATAAGTGGAGTTGAAGCTAGAATGCTGAAATTGATAATGTGGAATCTTGACTGCTGAGCGAAGGATTGGTCCTTATTGTGACAGGAGAGGAGGCAGTGTTCTTCTGTATTTTGCCTTTTTTTTCCTGTCTAATGTAATAATAGTTTTGTTCTTATACTCTCATTGAGCTGAAGAGTTCAGGAAGAAAATTCTACTTAAAAAAGGGATATTTTTTACCTAAAATGTTTCTTTTTTTAAGTTAATTTATGTCCAGTATAAAAATTGATGGATATGATTCTAAAACATGGTTTTAAAAAGTTGTTTATATGGATAGGCAACATATTTATACTCAGCAATACTGGAAGTATATTTTTATTCAATATTATATGAATAACAGTGTGGTTTCAAGCGCTCAACAAAGTGATGAAAGACATTCACTGTTTTCATTCCTACTGGTCTACTTTGGCATCCTGTGGTGTTAGGAAATAATTCACTGCTTGAGGCCCTTTGAAGCTGGGTGCAAAGAGTGAGTGTTTCTAGGTGTCAGATTCATATCTTCATCTACCTGCACCTCTGGACTGCAGCATTGTCCATTTTAGATGTAAAAATGTATACTTTTCAAATAGTGCTACTCTTGAGAAGTGAAACCCTTCTAGAGTACAACCCAAATGCTTAAATTGTGGGGGAGAGTCTAGCCTGATAGATACAGGTGAAGGAATTCCTTTTTCAGGTTTTATCTTCATTGAATGTTTGGACTGCTTATGAGATCAAAGCACTCTGAATAGCAATAAACATTGTTTCATATATAAACAGGATAATTTTTTTTCCTCTCTGTGTATGTATGTCTGCCATAGGATAGAGTATAAAGCCAAGCTTGCTAATCAAGGCCAATTACTTCTGCCGGCTATGAACTAAAACTGGAGTTGGAATCAGGGCAGGGCCATGGCAAACACACACTGAGCATTGGAGTGGCAGGTGTGTCCTCTACAGGGTGGGTGATCGTTGTCACTTCTGGTTCCCTGCTTTCTCCTTATCTACATCCAAGCGCCCCACAGGTTCAGAAAGATAGAGTCCAATTCTCGAGGCAGTTGTCCTCAGCAGGAAGAAACAGAGGAAAGTTATTATCTGAAATCTTGGATGTAGGGGGCAAAAGTCAATAGGATTGAAGTTTTTGAAATGTAAATATCCCGTGGAAGGAGATTCACTTTTCCTAGATGAATTACTATAGAATACTAAATTTTGTGTACATAAGAAATATTCTTTTTGTCTTACTGGTGTGTGGGAGTACAACTAATAGCCCATAACTACTGTTAGAAAACAGAAAATAAAGAAAAAATAACTATTCATAATCTCAGCATATATAGATAATCACTTAATTTTGTATTTGATTTTGATGGTGAACAATATGCCATACTGTGCTTTCGGTGAGCTTAATTTTTCTCTCTACCAGTATCACTGTCATATAGTTATTGTCATCATCAAATATTTATTGAGTTCCTGTGATGAACAAGGTACAGTTCCAGGAAGAATGAAGAAGATAAATAAATAGAAGATGTGGTTTCTTCTTATCAGGAGATAATTTTCTATTTAGGACTGAACATATATCCTGGAAAAAAAATTACAGCAAATGATTGATTCATTCAACGCATAATTATTGAGTTCTGTTATGTGCCAGGCACTGGGCTCAGCATTTGAGAAATGATGTTGAACAAGATGTAGTTTCTGTCCTTGAGGTTACAGTCCAGGGGAGGTGATAGATAAGCAAATAAAAACTTCCATAAATTATAATATAAGTTGTTAACAAAATGCCATAGACAGCAAATGCTATAGGAGGATATTATATTAAAAGATATATTGAAAAACAGATTGGCAATGTTGGAAACTAGAATAGAATTATTTTTAAGTATTCATTTCTAATGTTGATCCTCAATGAGAGCCTAAGCCGTAACCATAAACATTCAGGTAATCAATATGTTCTATGAGAATGAAAGTAATATAGCACAGGTTCATTATATTCAGCTTTTTATTTATTTTATTATTTTATTTTATTTTATAAAGATGGGGATACAATTCAGGGTTAGGTATACAAACGTTGGTTATGCAGGGATACATTCAGCTTTTTCAAAAGAACACTAGGGTGGATCTTCAGAAATTTAGTTAGTTGGATCTTAAGGTCTCTCTAGTATCGGTTGTCTTAGTATTTGCTTTTGACAGGAGTTTAATTTGACAAGCACATGAGTTGCTGATGTTCTATGGTATGGAAGGAAGAGGAGTCCATATATTCTGGATTAGTATCTGTTAAAGTTAGCATTCCATTATGAAAATTGAGAAAAGGAAAACTGATAGGCATTTTTTTTTTTTGACTAGGCACTGGGTGTTTTCACCTCTGTAAGGATGAAAGAGGAAAAACTTAGGTTTGTTATACTTTAGATATTTTGTCTTTACCTGCCATAAAACTTGTTGCACAACAGAATTTTATATCTAGAATTATTCTACTTTTAACCAACTGGGAATGTTTTCTTTATAGTAGATGAAAGGAATGAGAGCTTACTTATTCATAACTTATTTGAATTGTTCAGTTCCAGAGTGAATCCTAAGAGAGCTGTGGAATTTCTCTCCCTGGAGATCTTTAAGAAAAGGTGTTCAGACACTTAACTGCCTGAAATTGTTTGTGTAGAGTTTTGTGTATGTCCTATTTTAAAAAACAAAATATATAAATGCTCAGATTTAGAAAGTACTTATCATTGAGGATCATTTTTCCCTTTTTAATCCTTGTCAATCTAGTTTTCCTGCTAGGTGAATTTATTTGATAATAGACAAACACTTAAAATTGGGGAGCATTTGACTTATGAGTATTACTTATATAGTATCTTAATTTACATTTGTGAAGCATTTCAAAGTTTTCAGAACACTCTTACATTATAATATCCTTTGCTCCTCAGTGGTCTTATATAGTAGACAAGGGTGATATTATGATTTTCCTCATTTTGCTAATAAGGAAGCTGAGGATGAGAAGCTATGGGAATTGACTATAACTGTGAGTTACTAAGAGGTGGGGCTTGACACAGGTGGGGCTTTTTAGTATGTATTTTGTGTTCTTTTTAGTATGTATAAGTTACTGCTTTCTTTCTCAAATATGTGTATTTGTCCTGTTTTATGTTAAAATCAGGGTACTGAAGATTCTGGAGAACTGGATGCTATCTCAGGGATATTTCTTCTCTTTGTAAACTATAGACAGCTGGGGAAAAAGGAAAATACGTTTGGGTTCCTACCTCCCGGTTTTTTTTTAATCACTTGCCACTTTCTTACTAATGTAGTGTCGTAGATGGTAATTGGGAGTTATTAGATCAGTTTACGAAAATAATTCAACTTATAAATTATTGAGTTATTGGAGCTAACCTGCTCTCATAAACAGACTGAATTTCCAGAAAACAGAGAATGAGTTTGTTAATGGACAAAGATTAAGTCCTTTCACATAACCATATCAGCTATATATAATCTCCACTTCAGTTGAGCATGAATAGACCATGCAGTTAAGAGAATCAAAATAATATCAGTTTATTAACTATTAAGTCCTTACAAAGCCCAAGTTTACATAGGTTAAGTTTTAAAGTGAACAGGGCCAAATATGTACAACAAATAAATTCTCCATAAAGAAAAAGAGGATAAATTATTGAGGGTTACTAGATTAGGATTCATGTGTTGAGATAATTTTACTTCATAGTTCTTGTTTGGAAAGTGTTTATTTTTTCTGAGCACTCATTGCACACAAAGTATGTATTGACTGTAGAGAAGTTGAACATGTCAGAAAAGGATGAAGAGGAAAATAATCCCTTGTTAACCCTTGTGTTTGAGAACATTTTGGGTAATAGGAGGAGAGTGCAGTCATTTTTAGAAGAAATAACCAGGATAATTTAGGAGTACGCAAGCAATAGATAAGTGGAGGAGAATATGCTTTGGGGAAGCTTATAGGTGAGTTTGATTAGCTAACTTTTTGTGGACCATAAATTCCAGGATAAGAGATTTGTTGTTCTTCAAAGTAAGGAATTCCGAAGTTCTTCTAATCCAAGACTCCTGTTTTCCAGGTGAGAAAACCAAATTGAGTTGCTCAGTTTAATGGAGGAGTCAGGTCTGGAACCAGACTTCTTAGTTAGAAAGCTAATATGGTTTCTGTTATGCTATCTCCTGTGTTGCCATTGTTGGTTCTGAGAGGGGAGGGCAAAGTGAAAGCATTGCTTTTAAAGTAAGTGCTCACAGTCTTAGAAAAAAGAAGATTGATTAGAAGCGGAAGTTATTTGACATTGGAAGACCAGTTAAGCTTGTTTTGGTAATCCAGGCATGAGATGATGCAGAATCACAGACGGAGGAGTCAATAATAGCTATAGTGACAAGGAGAAAGGAAGTGCCATTAAAATCAGTGAGAAAATTTGAAGAGTAGGCTTGTGGTGGAGAAGATCAAGTTCAATTCAGAATAAATTAGAACACCAAGCAGAAATTTTTTTAAGGCAGGTGGCAATATGGGGTGGATACTTTAGGTGTTAAATTATACTTAACTTTACAGCAACTTGGATGAACTTAGAATCTGTAATATTGAGTGATCTATCACAGAAACAAAGAAGTGAATACCACATGTTCTCAAACATAAGCGGACCTTGTACAATTATGGTAATACTCTAAGAAAGGGATTGGCAGTAGTGGGAAACTGCTGGGGGCCGGTATGGGATTGGCAGTAGTGGGAATCTGCAGGACAGGGGACACACCTCATCAACAAGAGTACCTGCGTAAATGAACATTTGTATACCTAACCCTGAATTGTACCTCACATCTTTAAAATTAGAAATTTAAAAAAATTATACTTAATAGATAATGAGACTGGTAGGATGGTAATGTATAATAGCACTCATCTCTTAGTACCACGGTATTACTGAGGACAATTTAATTCTAGAAAGTCTCCTCACAACTACTGCTTCAAGAAAAAATTAGTTATCTATTAGATGTGTCACTGAATGAAACATATGGCTAAGAAACTGGTGTAGGCAAGCTCGCCTCAAAAGTCCTTTACTGGCCTTGATATAAATTGGGTGATGCTTCTTTTGCTCCCATAAAAGTATTTGTTGAATGTGTAATCCCATGTAAAACCTTTGTGTTACAGGAAATGGTGTTACCCTGAACCATCGCCAGAGTGGCTTTGTGAGATTTTATGACGTGATCACATTTGTTGTCATGATTGTAATTCAGTTTAACAATGTTAACTAGTTTCATTTGGGCAATGTTATTTGCCCTAGTCATTCATCATTTGTTGTTCTAAATTTACATGTACAGGTAAAACTACATATAAGAGCTGTTGATTTTTCTGTTAAAGGATGGAGAACCTGAATTTGTGTGGTCCATGAAAATTTTGAAAATGGTACCAGAGTTTTTGTTTAACCTCTCTTTGTGTATTTGTAAAGATTTGTAAGTAGATAATGAGAGGGCTGTATTTTGCTAGCAATGATTGCCAAACTCACCTGACAAAAGTGACTTCTTCTTCTATGGGTTAAAGGATCTTTTTCTTTTTTATAAATAGTCATAGATTTCTCGAGTCAGATGGGACTATAGAGATTGTCTAATTCAGAGATAATACATGGTTTCCATTTCCATGCTAATTTTATAAATTAGTAGTCGTTGTTTAGAGCACTGTTGAGAAGAATTCGCCCATGCCTCTAGGTTCAGCATTAAAGAGTGTAGTGATCAATTATTGATGTCTTTTATGGTTGTGGGAATGAGGAGTGCCCATACAAATGCTGTATTTGCTACTCTGATCTTGACTAGTTCTTTTGTTTCTCAACTGAGGAAATTGAGATCCATTGAACTTAGCCTGTAATGAGCAGTTAGGCAGCAAAGTACTTTATATTAGTTTTTTTGAAGCAGTAAGAGTTTTCCTTTACAAGTGATGTTTAAAATAATGGATAGTTTTTAGGCTAGTTCATAAAAGACTTTAAGAAATATTTGTTAGTATTAGCCATCACTATCTTGTTTACTTAAATTCTTTTTCATAGATCTTCCCATAACCTGTGTCCCAGCCTTTATCATATTGTATTGTAATGATCTGCCTTGGTTTGAAACCAGCCTTCACCACTTAGTAGCTGTATGAATTTACAAGTTATTCAAAATTTTCATGTTTCAATTTCTCATCTTTTAAATAGGGGCTTATTACTACTTATCTTCATGGGTTTGTTATAAAAAATTAAATTATTAGATATGTAAAACACTTTAAAAAGAGCCTGACACTTTTTTGAAGGAATATGAGAATTCTTCTCAATAGCGCTCTCAGCAGCAAATGTTAGCTAGAGAATACTCAGCTATTAGCTGTTGTTATTCTTACTGGTCAGTTTCACTCACTATCTTGTTTATGATTTATCTTGTACACTTGGACCTAAAACAATGTCTAAATTCAATACATTTCTTGTAGGACCATTTAAATAAGGGAGGGGGCAAAGAAAAATTTTCACATGGTATCTCATGGGGTGAAAGAGGAAGAGGCTGGCTCTTTTTGCAAAGTGCTATTTCCACATTTGCTCAGCTCTACTCTGGATGGAAACTTCTTTTTCCTTAGTCAGTAGGACTTAATGTTACCATTCTCAATGTGATGTTGGAAAGGAAACTGTTTGATTAATCTAAATGGGGAGTATAGCTAATAGTTTCCCAGTGACCTTTATACTTTAGAAGACGGTATGTGCTAATTAATCACCACTCTTCTGTTGGTAGCGTTCTTGTTGCTATCACAAAGTGAAGGACAGAGAAGGCTACATAATTTGCAGGGCTGAGAGCAAAATAAAAATGTGGGATGTCTAGCTACAACTATGGGAAAGTCAGTCTTCCCTTTCACCCCAAACAGCAGATGATCAGCTTACAAATGATTGTACCTGTGTCTGCTCAGTAACTGAATTGTGAGTGGCAAGAGGACCCCACGGAATCACCCACCTACAGAGGTGTGACACTGCCAGCTCAGGTTAGGGATGGCCAACTCCTTCCCTCACCCCTACCTCCCTGTGACCCAGTTACTGGCCCCAGTGGGGAGGTGGCTAGAGGCAGGACTGCACATGAGCCAAGGCTCTAAGCCAAACTCTGTTATTCCATTGGACTTTATGTACAAAACACAAATTCAAAGACACAGTTACTAAGAATTTAAAGATAATTACAAAGACAAGATCCTGGCCCTTCTGAGCACATGACCTTGTGCAGCTGTACTGGTTTCATGCCCCTGAAGCCCACCCTAGTGAGGAACAATTTTTCTAGATATAGCTCTCTGGGTGGGTTCCTCTTTGTAGGCAGTCTAGTTCTGCCTGCAAATCTAAACTTAAGGACAAATTTTCATTGTTCAGTTTCTTTGCTACTGCTAGTTTTGAATATATGGCTTACTAAAAGCACCATTAACATAAAATAAACGTACCTTTTTCTCTATCATTACCAGTCCACATAGATGTGCTCTGCTTAATGGTTGTGGACAACATGATGGATTAGCTGTGTCTCCCTTAATTTCCCTACTGGGAGGTATCATTATTTCTATTTCACAAGCCTGGAAACTGAGGCTCAGAATAGTTGATAAGTACCTTTCCTGAAGTCATGCAGTAATTGGCAGAGCTGAGGTTTAAACTTGGGAAAGATTGTTTTATTCCTTAGACTATGCTGTTTGCACTGGCTACAGTGAAAGTTTTAATGGCAAATCTACATGACACGTACATTCTGGTGGCAGTCTTTTGCTTCAGGAACTTCCCATTTAGTGAATTTAGTGTGTGTGCTTATAGTGCTCTAGAGTTTTTAAGCCCTATACAAATTTTTTATTATTTATTTATTTATTTTTTTTAGTTGGAGTCTCACTCTGCCACCCAGACTGGAGTGCAGTGGCCGCTCCTGGCCACCGCAGCCTTGACCTGGTGGGCTCCGACGATCCTTCCACCTCAGCCTTCCAAGTAGCTGGAACTACAGGCGTGTGCTACCACACCCGGCTCATTTTTGATTTATTGTAGAGATGAGGTCTTGCCAAGTTGCCCAGGAGGGTCTCGAACCCACGGGCTCAGGCAGTCTACTCACCTCAGCCTCCCTATACAAATTTTAGTGATGAATAGAAATCTGGATCTTTATGCAATAAGATTATGCATTTGCCAGTTTGATTTTTGTGTAGTCTTTTGTTCACAAGATTTCTAGATGCTCAGATTTCTTCCTTGAGCATGAGCATGATTTTCTTCTTCAACTTTGTTGTCATCTCGGAGTAGTTCCTGTTGCTTCGATTTCTCTGTATTGATGGGTCCCTGTGTGTCAGAAGATATGAGAAAAAAAGGTGGACTTCCACAAAGAAACTAACATTGCTTTGTAAAAGCTCATTAAAAAAACATCTAAAGTGACCTGGAGGGAACTTTAGAGGCTCTTTGAAAAGCTTTGTTTACTTTAACAGCCTTCTGTATTAGGGTTATCTAGAGAAACAAAACCCATAGGATATGTATTTGTGTTTAGATAGATAAGTAGCTAGGTATATGGAAGGGGGTTTATTAGGAGAATTGGCTCACACAATTATGGTGTCTGAGAAGTCCCACAATGGGCCATCTGCAAACTGGAGAATCAGGGAAGCTTGTAGTGTAACTCTTAGTCTGGCACTGAATGTCCGAGAACCCAGAGGACTGCTGGTGTAAGTCTCAGAGTCCAAACACCAGAGAACCTGGAGTTCTGACATCCAATGTCAGGAGAAGAAGGGAGAACTGGTTGTGGCAGAGAGAGCAAGAATTCACCCTTCCTCCACCTTTTTATTCTATCTAGACTCCTAGCCGATTACATGGTGCCCATCCACATTCAGGGCAGATCTTCCCCACCTGTCTACTGACTCACACATCAGTCTCCTCCAGAAACACCCTCAAAGACACACCCAGAAATGATGTTTTACCAGCTATATAGGAATCCATTAATTTAATGAAGTTGACATCTAAAATAAACCATCACACCTTTTGTTGAGCAGATTCAGTGATGGGGAATGTGGACTCTACCATTGGACAGACCTGACTCAAATCCCACCTCTGCTCTATGACCTTGGGACTTTGAACATTTCACAACCTTTTAAAGCCTCAGCATTTTTATCTGTACAATGAGAGTAAATCTTATTCCCAGGATTTTGTATTGTTAAGATATAGGATGTGTTTGGTGTTGAATCTAGCACATCGGGGAGTGATAGCTATTACTATAGGTTGGAAGAGTAACCCAGGGATGTAATCTGTGCTGAATTAGAGTGATCTGCAGTAGATGTGCCCTCTGTGGAATAAGGGGTAAGGGTAAGACCAAATTGAAAGTCTCCTGAGATTCTAGTCCCTGGTTTGGTAATTTCAGCTCTACCATGGCATGCTTACCTATGGAGTGTTTAATGATTTTATCCAAAAGTCCTTGAAGTGAAGGTGTACTCTCATATGTGGACTCAACAAAGATTTATTAAGCACCTGCTACTGCCAGGCATTTTGCAGAGCTGGTATTACAAAAAGATAAGTAAGTCTGCCTTTGTCCTTTTATAGTTTATATTCCCGCTATGAGACAAATATATAAACATATGTCTGATACAACATAAGTTCTTTAAGGTTTGTGCAAAATACCCCTAGGCATCAAGTGCCGTGGAAGGAAGTTGTTCTCTGTTGCTACTTTATCTTCAGGGGTAAGAATTTTCTTATAGAATCATTATCAGTAAGTCCAATGAATTCTTTTGGTATTTTTTAGTGTAGACTAATCCTATAAACACCAAACATATTGAAAATGTAACTTAACTTTGGGAATTTAATTTATAGAAGCTCATTTTGGAATTTTTCTTTTTTTTTCTTTTCTTTTCTTTTTGTTTTGTTTTTTGAGTTGGAGTCTCACTCTATTGCCCAGACTGGAGGGCAGTGGCACACTCCCGGCCACTGCAGCCTCGACCTGCTGGGCTCCAGTGATCCTTCCGCCTCAGCCTTCCAAGTAGCTGGAACTACAGGCACGTGCTATCACACCCTGCTAATTTTTTTGATTTATTGTAGAGATTAGGTCTCTCCAAGTTGCCCGGGTGGGTCTTGAACCTGCAGGCTCAGGCAATTCACTCACCAAAGCGTGGGTTTACAGGCTGAGCCACCAAGCCCAACTCATTTTTAAATTTTTCTAACAATGTTACTTATCCTCAATCTTCACAACTGAGGTGAATAGAAGGTATAGGCAAAATCTTGCTAATGACGTTAAGACTGCTTATAGTTACAATGTACAATAGGATTTATTAGCCCATCAGAGTGGATGTGTTTTCCAAATAATCGTTTATATCCATAGGAAATATTATTGGCATTTGAGGAGAAGTGAGTCTAATGTTAGTCAGCAAAAAATAATATTAACTAACTGGAAAATGGTTGGATGTTGAAAATTAAATTAAAATATTATCTACTATGTATTAAATACTATCTAGCAGGAATAATACTAGAAATACATATACTTCGGTAGTTTATATACAAGATTAAAATATATTAAATATATTGTGTACATAATAATCCAAACCCAAATATCACAATATTATGTCAAAGAAATAATTTTCCTTATTTTATAAATGAAGGAATTATAACTTTGAGATTTTATGAAACTAATAAGTGGTAGAATCAAAACTGAATTTCAAAACTTTTGTTCTTTTAGCCTTTTTAAATACTAAATACAACTGTTTCTCACATAACAGGATTCACAAGATAATCATTTAAACTGCAAATGCATTATCCAACCTTGAGGAATATGGGCCATGATCATTAGCTCATCATGGCTTTCTAATGCCAGTAGAAGTGAATAAAAATAAGCTTTAGAAGTTAAAAAAAAAAAGTCAATTTGTTAATAGTTTTAAACAGTCATTGCTAGCAGTATATACTAGCAGTACTTAATAAAGAGATTGGCAAATTATTTACGAACAAAACATAACATTTTAGGTAAACTATTGAGAAAAATGTGAACTAGTTGAGTCATTGGTTAGTGTTATTATTCAGTCAAAGCATTTTTTTTCCTCGTAGGAGCATGAAGTTAAATTTTAAATTATTCTCAAAAACATTTCTATTATAATAATTGAGATACCACCATTTTTGGGGGGTGTCCCATATTTCTTAGTTTAAATAAATTTGTATTGTGGAAAATTTCAGGTATATAAAATAGACAGAACATTATAATGTTCTCATGTACCAGTCACCCAACTTCAACAGTTGTTACCCTTAACCAATCTTGTCTCATCTATATCCTCATTTTCTTCCCTCTCTTGTGAAGCAGAGCAAATCTCAGCCATAAATTGTAATTTTTTTAGTATGTTATCCTAAAAGATAAAAATGCTTTTGAAAGATATAATAATAATAATTTTATTTTTAGACCTAAAACTAAAAGTTAATCATTTCTTAATATTATTGAATATTCAGTTAATGTTCAATTTGCCTGTGGTCTTATAAAAGTCTTCTTTTTACATTTTGTTTGAATCAGGATCCAGATAATGCCCTTTATAGTTCATTAATATACTTTTAATATCTCTTAATATAGAGATATTTTCTTCCATTTTTTATTCTTGTAGTTTACTATTGAAGAAATTTAGAATTTCCTGCAGCTAGGTGTTGCTGATTACCTCTTTGCAGTATAGTTTAACATGCTCCTCTCTTCTGTGTATTTTTAATAAAGTGACAGAAAGATCTAGAGGTGTAATCAAATTTAGGTTCCTTTTCCTTTCTCCTTGTCTTTTTTCCTTTCTTCCTTCTTCTTCCTCTTATTTATTTTCCTTCCTTCTCCTTGCCTTCCTTCTTTCCACTTCTTACTATATGGGTAGTATTTCTTCTTTTCTGAGGAGGCATATAATATATGGTTGTTTTATTTGTTTGATACCAGCTGCTACATTATGCCTAATACTTTAATTCATTAGGGGTTGCAAAGTATGATACATTGTTATTTTATCTCCATTTACTATCTGGAACGCTTCTTATTTTAAAAATATTCTCTTGCTAAGGATTGTTTTGGCTATTCATGGTTTGTATTGTCATTTCCAGGTCTGAGAAGAACGATGTTGGTAATTTAATGAGTATTGCATTGAATCCATAGATTACCTTTGGTAGGATGGACATTTTAACAATGTTGATTCTTCCTATCCATGATTAGTAGTGGGAAACTGTCAAGGGAGGGAGAGTTGGATTGGCAGTTGAGGGAAACTGCTAAGGGAGGGAGGGGCACACCTCAATGTTTGTATACCTAACCCTGAATTGTACCCCACATTTTATAATAAAGAATTCTCCTCATTTACTTTTTTTAAAGCTAATTTTGCAGTTTAAAAATGGAAAAAATGCTGGTTCTTCCTTAGTTTGAGTTTTATGGTAGGACTCATAAGGAAAATTTTGATGTATTTGTAAAAAGCTCCTGGAGAATATCGAGCAGTTGTTATAGAACCAACCAAACCCTAAACGTGTATTGATAAAGGGGCAAAATAGAAAATAATTGGTGGTGAAGGAATATAAAAATTTTTTTTTTTAATTTTTAATTTTAAAGTTATGGGGTACAATTCAGGGTCAGGTATACAAATGTTCATTATGCAGGTACCCTAATGGTTTTAATAAAATCAAAGTGAGATGCTTTGAGAAGTACATCTTTTACAAGACAGTGGCATTGTTAGGTTTTTAGTTAACCCTCAGGTACATGAAGGTTAAGAGCATGGCCTCTGAAGCCAGGCTTTCTTTTTTCAAATTTTGATTGTTTATTTGCCAGTGTCATTTTGGGCAAATGACTGAATGTGATGCCTCAGTTTTCTCCTCTATTATATCGGAATAATAAGGATTCAATGAATTCATATACATAGGTACTTAGAGCACAACCTAGTACATAGTAAGCTTTCAGTAGATACTAGTTGTTGCTTTATCCATTAATCATTATTTTTCTTTGTAGAAAGAAGAAGGAGGGAACTTCTGATACTTTTTTTTTTTTTTTAGTTGGAATCTCACTCTGTTGCCCAGGCTGGAGTGAAGTGGCACAATCACAGCTCACTGCAGTCTTGACCTCCTGGGCTCAGTAATCTTTCTATCTCAGCCTCCCAAATAGGAGGGACTATAGGCACATACCACCATGCCCAGTTAATTTTATATATTTTTTTGTAGAGAGGAGATCTTGTTATGTTGTCTAGGCTGGTCTTGAACTTCTGGGTTCAAGCAGTCTTCTCTCCTTGGCTTTCCAAAGTGCTGGGATTGCAGGCATGAGCCACTGTGCCCAATCTGATGCTTTTTTTTTTTTTTAAATCCATGTTGCAGAGTCTTCCTTTTGGTATATGATTTTTCTCATCTATTTCATTTGTCTTCTTAAAGCCACATTTTGCAACACCTACTGAACTAAAGTGTCTAGGCATTAAGCATCACAGTAGCAGTTAATGTCAGAAAAGGAGAGATAATCAAATGTTATATGTCACTTGTTTATACCTCTGTTTTACAGTACTAAGTAATATTAAAATTTATTTATATTTATGGAGATGTTTTCTATTGAGCTGTAAGCTTTTTTGAGGGAAAAGACTTACTTTATGCTATTGTGTTTAATACACTGCCTGGTATTAGTTTTGAAGGCTAAGCCCCTAATATTTGTTCATTAACTATACTATCATCTCACTTACCCAATTTGCCTAGTAATATGCTTCTCAGATGTCACAAACAAGTGAATTTCCCAACTATTTAGCTACATAAGTTAAAAAACATTATTTTAAATATGAACATTTTATTTATTTTAAAGATTTTTTTTCTTTTTTAGCTTTGGTCTCACTTTGTTTCCCAGGCTGGAGTATATTGATGCAATTAAAGCTCACTGCAGCCTCGATCTCCTGAGCTCAGAGCAATCCTTCTGCCTCAGCATTGTAATATTGCACACCAATACGCCACACTAACACATTGTAATATTTCCCTGAGTGCATGCAAATAGCATTTTTAAAATTTTTTAAATTTTTAAATTTTTTTGTAGAGATGAGGTCTTGCTATGTTGCCTAGGCTGGTCTTGAACTCCTGGGCTCAAGCAATTCTCCTCTCTCAGCCTCCCAAAGTGCTGGGATTATATAGACATGAGCCACTGTGCCCAGCCAGGATGATAATTTTTCTCACAAGGATTGAGCACAATCCAGTCTTTCTAAACAGAATATAAATTCATCATTATGCATACTGTTTATTTGGGTTATAATAGAATATATCCATGGAGGGTATTGCTATATGCCTTGTTGTATTCTATATCACATATCCTCAAGATGCCATGTGCATTTTTTCTTATGTCTTATTTTTCCCTCATTATTATTACATATCAATTTCTTTCTGTTATTGTTTCTTTCTCTACATCGCAACCCTAGCTTCTTAAATTCAGATTTAATGCTTCTAATTTGCTGTGGATTGATTTGCTTTTAAATTCACTAGAACTTAAAAAAAAATTAAAGATTATCTAAACCAAGTTTGAGGGCATCTTCTGTGAGTAAAATGCAGACGTTCAACTGATAGACTATGTGACATCTATTTAGCTAGCTATATAACTTTTAAACTTTATGACATTGCTAAAGTTGTCGTATATATGTGGCCTCCAGGTTAGTGAGATTTTATGATGTAAGCATCTCTACCGAAGAATGAAGTGCTCATCTTCAGTATTTCCGTACTGTTAACTTACAGAGTTGGGATCCAGATCCAGATTTCCCTTACTCCAAAATCCATTTTTGTTGCTGCTGGACTCATATGTCAAGAAGTTAATGCTGTTAATTATTACTGTTCTTTAAAATGATGGGATATTAGTGAAAGTTCTCAGTTTGAAACACAAATGCTTTGTCCCTGTCCTATTGTTGGCATTTTTCTCTACCTAGCTTTTAAAAAGTTTTCCCACTGTAGATTCTGTAAATACATAATGAATGTGTACAGTTTCAAAATATATTTTATAACATTGTAAGTTATAAAGATATAGGTCATATTTAATAACATGCATGTTAAAAAGGTCCTACAGTTTAAATAACCCAGTTACTATATTAATGGGCCTTGAACTTAATATACATGTGCAACTACATATAGGAAATAAGTGAATATGCCTATATTACTTGTAGTTTATGAAATGCTCAAATCTATTAAATATATAAAGAAACATTAAAGCATTTAGGATTAGACATGAATTCAAATCCTATTTTAAATCTTAGAATCTTAGTTTTTTCATTATTTCCCAGAGTTACTATAGGAATTAAATAAAGTAGCATTGACATGTGATGTGCCCATCACAATTTTCAACCCTCATGATCTTTCCTTTCTCTTTATCTTTCTGTCCATATAATTTTGAATCTAGATAAAAAGAACAAAAAAGTGTAAGACTATGAAATAGATTTACTAAGTAAAAGCAATTATTGGTTACATATCATGCCTCAGAATATTTAACTTTTAGTATTTGTTTTCATGTGCAGGGCATCTTTAAGACAGCCCTCATTGAACTGAAGTGGAAACATATGAATTGGAGCTTATTTTCATTTCTGAGGTGAGTCAATTTGTAGAAAACTTAGTATCTTTACAACAGTCTGCTGTTTCTTAGAGAGCTTTGTTATTTGCATGCACTCAGGGAAATATTACAGTGTGTTAGTGTGGCATATTGGTGTGCAATATTACAATGCTGTTAGTGTGGAGAGGTGGTAAGAGCCCCAGGCTAGGAGTTTGGAGTTCCCTGTTAACACCTGGGCTCCACTGCAGATGCCCTTCCATGTTGTGGCCCAGGTTCTTTGATATCTTTGTGTTAGTCTGCCTATTTTAAAAAATGGGAATGGTATGGCTATTGGTCCTGCTTACCTTCCAGGTTACATATTATGAGAATAAATTGAGATCATGGATATGAAAGCATTTTATTAAGAAAAATGGAAGGTGGAGGTATTAATAATATAAACTGTCACAGTGAGTTAGATGGGAGTTAAAAGTTACATGAAGAGGATCTTTTTAAGCATGAAATTTTTGAATGTTATTGTAGCTTAATATCACTGGAATAATAGTAAGACAGGGCCATCATTTTTTCTGGATAAACTGGCGAATGAAAAAGAAGAGGAAGATGAAGAAGCGGCCAAGGAAGAAAGAAAACAAAACCAAACCAGCTATATGTTCTTGAAAGCATTGGTATACTCAGAACTATACATTACTTACTAGGAAATATTTGAAGGAATTATTAACCTATAGGTTATTAAAAATGAATTTTCCTTTAAAAATTGCTTACATTATATTAAGTTTTACATTTCTTGCTGTGGATAAAACCTAGTTTCTTATTATTTATTTCTCTAGCATTTTAATCATTCATTTGGATGCCTTGTTGGATGTGGCTTGATACTTAGTAAAACTGATTGGGTGTTTCTTCCATTTCCATTATTTTTCTGTTTGTATGTTTTTTGTTTTTTTTTTTCTTGAGTTGGAGTCTCACTCTGTGTCGCCCAGACTGGAGTGCAGTGGCCGCTCCCGGCCACCGCAGTCTCGGCCTGCTGGGCTCTGGCGATCCTTCTGCCTCAGCCTTCCGAGTAGCCGGAATTACAGGCATGTGCTACCACACCCGGCTGATTTTTTGATTTATTGTATAGATGAGGTCTCATCAAGTTGCCCAGGCGGGTCTCGAACTTGCGGGCTCGTTTTTTTTTTTTTTTTAACTTTCTTTATTTCTGCTGTTATTCTTCCATCTACCAAACACATGTGGTCCTCTTGTCTCTGTTGAGCTGAGGTTTTTTCCACATATACTCTTATTTTTTCTCGATCTCTCAGAAGTTGTATGTAGGCTTTTTAAAGGTACCAGGATACTATTTAGTGAATGTGAGTAATATATTTCTTTCTAGTATCTGTTTGGGAGATAAATACTGGTAGTAAAATTATCTCCATGTACTCCATTACATGGTTATTTTCTGATTCTAGTGTGGTGGTCATTACTCTGTCGCTAGATGGTTTGGTTATCTTTGTCTAATATTGCAGCTGTTGAGTATCTCTGTGTTAGTCTAGAAGAAAATGTTATATTTTAATCACACGATGTACTTAGTTTCTTGTTTAGTGACTGAGGTGGTTGAGTTTAGGGCCTTTAACAATGATTAACAACATGTTCCTTAACCTTCGGAGCTAGCTCAACCGTTTGAATTCTCTTGTGATCACTTTAACCTCCAAATTGTTTGGATGAGTCATCTGGCAACCACTTTTGTGTTCTCTTTATATTTTTGCAAGCAATATTATTTTTTATCTTATGAAATGTTGCAACTGGCTTATTTAGTTACACTTATAAATCATTTTTTTGACTTTCCAAAAAAGTGTTTGACCAGTCCAAAGAAACACAGTTGCAAGGAACATTCACCAATTGCTTTTTAATTTAGGTAGCGAATGTAGGATATAGCAGAAAGGCCTAGTTTTATAGACTTTACCATCTTAAAGTGGACATGTGTGCTCTCTGAGCCTCAATATTTATAGTTGTAAAATGAGTGTACTCTGACCTATGTCACAGAATTGTTAGGGTTAAATGAAATAGCATATAGAAATTGCCTAGTATGTTATGGACACATAAGTGCACAAATAATGTAATTATTGTCATTGTTGGTGTCTCTGCCTCCTTCATGTTATCATCACCATGATTATGTTGGAAAGTCCAAAGGGAGTTTTGTACTAGTGGAGCTCAAAAGGGGATATAGTGTTGATAAAGATCTCTACCATAAGATCACCTTGAGAAATTATTTATAGTCATAGGTTCTTTGATAACACCATTCATCTTCATTAAGATGAGAAAGTTCAGGCCTAGAGACATGTCAACATTTCTGACTGAGATTATGATAGACTTATGAAAACAGGTTAATTGATCAGTGATAAGCTGTGTTACTGGGAATAGTGTTCGAGTTTTATAGAATACACAGTTTAACTTTAGGCTTACCTGCTCTTAGGAATAGACAGTTATTTGAGTAATAAGCAATTTAAAAGGGAAAAAACCTATCTTTTCAGCTTTTGATTCTTTTTTATGAACAAAATGAAAACATTCATCATGAGATAAGATTTTAAAGAACAGACATATATAGTGATTAATCATCTAGCTTTCTTTTGCCTGCACACACACATTTTGTCTTCTGTTTTTCATTCACAGAATAAGTGTACAAGCTGTAGGGGTTAGATAATAGCACATTGAATGGTTCTTGCTGCCATTTTGGGAGATGATTGAAGTTACTGACTCTTGCATGAAAACTAAAGGAAATATTTTTTATGCAAGAATACTAGAAAAAGTGTTTTCCATTCAGAAAATATTCTAGCTCTTTGACTCTTTAGCATGAAGTTACATGAGTTGAAAAACCCTGAGTCAATGAAACATTTTTAATAGTGGAAGACTTCTTTTAAAGATTTATGATCTGAAGTTGGTTTCAAAATACTTTAAAAGAGAATAGATATTTCCAAGATTAAATGAATTCTGTTATCTGAATAAACCAGCTAAAAACCTGGGTGACAATTGCCTAGAACATTTTAATTATTCTATCCAAAAAAAACCAAAAACAAAAAGATTAATTTCTGTGTCATATAAATACATGCCTTTAAGGTACTATGATATATATTGTTGATTGAACTTTTTGTCTTAGATGCGTTTCTGAAATGAGTAAGTGGAATATTTTAAATGTTATATGGAAGCATGTCATTGTGAATCTATTTTTAAAGCCGTATTCAACATCTAATAGATCTTTTGTGCTATTGAAAATTGTCTTTTTTATATGTGGCTAAGGGAGTGCATACCTTTGTGTCTCTTTTTTTAGTTATATGGGAGATGCAATTATTTTCTTGGGGACTAAAGAAAAAGAGGGTTTGTGTTGTAACTTGAGAATATGGTTATTATTTAAACTATACTACACAAACAACAAGAAATAAAGGATTGATGAGCAGTAATGATAGACTAGCTAATATTGGTATAAGTTTATATTGTGCTCAATTTTCAATTTGTAATTTTCTTTAGTAATACAGGAAACAAATGTAGAGAAGATTAAGTAGTAATATGCCAGAGTGAAGATAAGGGCTCTGCTTTCAAAGAGTTCATAGTTTCATTTAAAAACTAGAATTATCTACTGTAAAGCCCTATAGTATATATAAGCTGCAGATAACTAGCTAGTTTCAGTGTATCTTATTGAATCTTTATTTTTCAAATTGTCTTCAGTTACTTAGTTCAGTGTTTGAAATATATACGTCAAAATATTGGTTAAATTGATCTGTTAGTACAGGAAAAAGGAAAAGATGTGCTTTTATTATTCTTATGGTAATTGACAGAAGTTTTAGTCATCAAGATCTGAATTTGAAACCTGGCTCTACCACATAGCAAGTTATGTGGCTTTGGGCAAATATGAAATTCTCTGAGCTTTTATCTCCTCTGTTGTAAAATCAGGATTATTATCCCTATTTCAAAATGTTGTTGAATGGATAAATGACTATGATTATGTGCATGTATTACAAAAGTGTTCATTAATGACAACTGTAATTATCAATATGATTATCAAAAGCAAGCAAAAATTGAGATGCTCCCAAAACTTCAACTTTTATAAGGTGATAACATATCATAATATCATAGATAAACATTTACTTTAAAAGTCTAACTTATATGAGTACTGTATTTTATGTGTAGATATATTTCTAATAGCAACAAATAGAAAGTTATTTAAAATTAACTATCATCAAATAATGTATAGATTGGTTTATAGATGTTATATAGATTGTAGTTGTCTTTTTTACTTTTTTGTTTACATAGATTTATGAGATACAAGTACAGTTTCATTCCATGTGTAGATTACATAATGATCAGGTTAGGGCTTATAAGGTATCTACCTCCCACATAGCATATGTTGTACTCTTTGTAATTGCCTGAAATCCTTTTGGAACAGGGTGGAGATAAATAACTATATAATACGGATGCTCAAATGTTGCTGAAAAATTGAATGTATGTATATATAAGAATGGTGTGGTTCAGATTTCAGAAAAGGGAGAAATCTCTGGGTATCAGAAGAGCCTCTGAGGTTTTAATGGAAGAAATATAACTTGAGCTGGGTCAAGAGGGAGCAAGAAAAGAAGGAAGGAGAATGTTTGAATAGAGAAAGGAGAAATCATTTCAGGTTTGGGAAACATCTTGAACTAAGACATAGAGATGGGAATGGATATAGTGGAGAGGATTCTAGGTGATGATGGACTTTGGAAGCCAGACAGATGAATTTACATATGGTGTTGTGATAGCCAGGAGGGAAAGTCATTTTAGATTCTTAATCCTTAGGAGTTTACTGTGAACATAAATCTAAATGTGTATTTAAAGAGGATTCATCTGAAAGTACTATAGAGGAGGTATGTGGGAGGGGCAGACCTTGAATTAATCATATTTAAGTAAAGCATTAGTGAAGACACTGTTCACATCAAGGTAAACGATTTTCTTGGTTATGAAAAATACCTCAACAAATTTAGAAGAATTGAAATCATACAGAATACATTCTGTGAACACAATAGAGTCAAACTAGAAATCAATAACAGAAAGGTAAATAAATCTCTGACATTTAGAAAATAAGCAGCTCACTTCTAAATAATCTATAGGATAAAGAGGAAGTCACAAGAGAAAAGAAAAATACATTGGCTAAATGAGAATAAAAACAGAACATACCAAAATTTGTGAGATAAAACAAAAGAAAAAAAACCTCTCTAACAGAAATCCAGAATGCTTTTGGTTCATTTGATGCCATCAGTAGATTGGATAGGGCAAAGAAAGAACCAGTGACCTTGGAGATAGATTAATAGAAACTTTCCAAACTGAAAAGCAAAGAGAAAAATGAAAAATATGGAATAGAATATCTGAGAACTATGAGGCTACTACAAAAGATGTAACATATGCATAATGGGAATACCATATGGAAAAGAAAGAGAGAAAAGATTAAAAGAAATATTTGAAATAATAATGGTTGAGAAATTTTCAAAATTAATGGCAGATAATCAAACTATAAGTCCAGGAAGCTCAAAATTAATGGTAGTCATCAAGCTCAGGATAAATATCAAAAAAGCCACAGATAGGCATATCTTAATCAAACTGTAGAAATCCAAAGACAGAAGATTTTGAGGAGAGCAGGGGAAGACTTCATCCTATCTTTAGAAGAACAAGGGTAAGAATTATCTTGGGCATCTCTTCAAAAACCATTGAACCAAAAACCATTGAACTATCATTCAAAAATCATGTAAACCCTCAGGAAGAGAGTAAAATGAAATATTTCAAGTGTTGTAAAACAAAAACAAAAATCACCAACTTAGAATGCTGTATCCAGACCTTCTTAAGACAAAACAACAGCAACAAAAACAACTGGGAACTTAATCACCAGCATGCTGCCTTACAAGAATTATTAGAAGAAATATTATTTGTAAATATTTTCTTTCAGTCTGTGGCTTGTCTTTTTATTTTCTTAATTGTGTCTTTTAGCATATTTTTGTTAGCTTGAATATTTTGCTACTAAAGCTTGATATAGAAATATATTGTGCTTTAAACATTTTTAGAGATAGCATCTTTGCAATGAATGTTTTCAGTTTAAATTTATTCTAAATCTCACACAGGAAATGGATTTTGTGTTCAAATAAAGTTACAAAGCATAAACATTGCACTGAAATGTAAATATTAAAATCTGTGTTTTTAGTTCTTGTATTTTCATGTAAAAGATATGTGCTCTCCTCAAATAGATATGATGTTGGTAGGAGTAATGCCTGACTCTTCAAATTCAGTTGACTCAGCACACTGGAGAGTGTTCCTGGTTATTATTGCTATGTTTGTGTGCATCCTCTGATGTTCTTTGTAGTGAGGAACAGATAACTTTTCCATACATCAGGAGCCAGTGCTATTAAAAGGGCAACTGCTGTAGTTTCTTCAAGCTTCATTTTGAATTATTAGTTTGGCACAGGATACTGTAAATTATATACATGCATACACCCCCAAGTCACCCCCGGTTTGAGAATGTAATCTATGAATTGACTTCTGTGTTTGTTTTGAGAGTTATTACCATGGTGATGAATAGTCTGCTTATTTTTATTGTTGGCATGACTCTTCTGAGTTGAGTCATTTGTATATTGACCACACTTTGGGCAACACTTAAAGTTCCATCACTAAAAAACTAGTAGGTAGAATGTAAAACTAGCAATTTAGTAGTTTAGTAGTTTAATCTGTTGATTATTTCCTTTTGGTGCTGACTGGCAGGAGCATACTCATTTCACAGGACTTTAACCTTTCTTTTTTTTTTGAGTTGGAGTCTCACTCTGTTGCCCAGACTGGAGTGCAGTGGCCGCTCCCGGCCACCGCAGCCTCGACCTGCTGGGTTCTGGCGATCCTTCTGCCTCAGCCTTCCGAGTAGCCGGAATTACAGGCATGTGCCACCACGCCCGGTTGATTTTTTGATTTATTGTAGAGATGAGGTCTCGCTGCCCAGGCAGGTCTTGAACCCACGGGCTCAGGCAATTCACTCACCTCAGCCTCCCAAAGGCGTGGGATTACAGGCTGAGCCACCGAGCCCAGCTAAAACCTTTCTATTGCAGTCAGAACTGGTAGGGAATTATCATCTTATGCTGCTGTTATACATTTTTCATTATTTGCTGCAGCATTATGGGGGAAGCATCTTTTTTTTTTTTTTTTTTTTTTTGAGTTGGAGTCTCACTCTGTCGCCCAGACTGGAGTGCAGTGGCCGCTCTCAGCCACCGCAGCCTCGACCTGCTGGGCTCCGGCGATCCTTCCGCCTCAGCCTTCCAAGTAGCCGGAATTACAGGCGTGCACTACCACGCCCGGCTGATCTTTTTATTTATTGTAGAGATGAGGTCTTGCTGCCCAGGCGGGTCTCGAACCCACGGGCTCAGGCAGTCCACTCACCTCAGCCTCCCAAAAGCGTGGGATTACAGGCTGAGCCACAGAGCCCGACTTGGGGGAAGCATCTTGATAAAAGCATCTTGTTAAAGGAAACCAGACTTATTATCTTTATTTTAATAAGTCAGCATTGCAAATACTTTGCTTTACTGTATTACATAAACTGTAGCAATGGGTCAGTTATCCTAAGTTAAGCCTACTGGTATCTACAAACATTGAAAGAAAAATTATTGTGATTTTTAGGTTTAAAATGTAACACAAGAGTGAGTATGAACGAACACAAGCAAAACAATGAATTTTGGACAATGAGCTGTTGATTTGGAGACAGATTCTACATGCTAAGTGGCCAAACCTAATTGGGGATATAATGAGAATTAGCATACTTAGGGTCATTGTTTCTAAATCAAATGTAGTCATGTAAAGTCATAATGTAAAGGTAGATATTAAATCTGCCAGAGAAATAATCAGAACCTAGGTACCCAAGTTTTGTGAAAAATTTAAACAGTAAAACTGTAGTTACTTGCACATAACTTAGATTTAACTAAAAAAATTAATAAGATGTCATGAGGAGAATGATGCTTTGAGAGAGCTAATGAATTTCAAACTCTGCAAAGCCAAAAAAAAAAAAAAAAAAAACAAACACATCTAGAGAGCAGGGAGACAGCCCACAGACTGGGAAAAAATATTTGCCAACTGTATGTCTGACAGGCCTAACATCTAGGATCTGAAAAGAAAAAAAACAGCCCCATTACAAAGTAGGCAAAAGGTATAAATAGAAAGTTCTCAAAAGAAGATATATGAGCAGCCAACAGATACATGAAAAATGTTCAGCTTCACTAGTCATCAAAGAAATAAAAATTAAAACCACACTGAGATATCACCTAACTCCAGCCAGGATGGCTGTCATCAGTAACTTAAAAAACAACAGCTGCTGGAGAGGATGTGGCGAAAAGGGAACACTTCTACACTGTTGGTGGGAGTGTAGACTAGTACAGCCTCTGTGGAAAACAGTGTGGCGATTCCCAAAAGATCTAAAAACTGACCTTCCACGTGACCTGCAATCCCCCTACAGGGAACATACCCTGAGAACTCAAATCATCTATAAAAAAGATACCTGCACACATATGTTTATCGCAGCATTGTTCACAGTAGCAAGAACATGGAACCAACCATGCTGACCATCAAAAGAAGACTGGATGAAAAAACTGTAGTACATATACACGATGGAATATTATGCAACCATAAAGAAGGACAAAATCATGACCTTCACAGCAACCTGGATGAACTTAGAGTCTATAGTACTGAGTGATCTTTCATGGAAACAAAGAACTGAGTATCACATGTTCCCACTCATAAGCAGACCTTGAACAATTATCATAATACTATAAGAAAAGGATTGGCAGTAGTGGGAAACTGCCAGGAGGGGGGCGGGGAAGCGGGATTGGCAGTAGTGGGAATCTGCCTGGAGAAGAGGGTGCACACCTCATTAACAAAGGTACCTGCATAATGAACATTTGTATACCTAACCCTGAATTGTACCCCACATCTTTAAAATAAAAGATTAAAAGTTAAAAAAACCACTTCCTGAATTACCGTCATTTTTATCTGTTTAACAACTTAAATCTAAGTAGCTAAATGTAACAAAGTTTAAATTAGTCCAGTTGTCTTTACAAGTTATATTTTTTAACTCATAACTTTCAGCAATCAAAATGACTTTCTGTTTAATTAATCTGAATTAGAGAGATTTTATTCTCTCTTCTTCCCTTCTATATCATTAGTAATGCTGGAATAATTATTTCTGCTTCTAGGATGACTATATGATTTCATTTATTCCTAATATAGTACATACTGCATGGTAGCATTCAGTAAATATTTTTTATTTTAATTCTTTCAGAAATTGCCACACTGTCTTCCAAAGAGGTTGCACTAGTTTGCATTCCCAACAGCAATTTTTCCAAGAAAATCTTTATTCATTCTTTCAGGAGGCAAGGCAGGGGCAGGTTAACTGATTACCAACTCAGACAAAGTTAAAGAAAAAGAAAGATGAAGTTACAGATTGTCACTTCAAAATCTTCCTCTTTTGCCATCTTACTGTTGTGATGAATGCTCACTATATTACTAATGTGTCCAGCAAGAATGCTTTTCTTGTATATGTATATGTGTGAATCTTCATTCTTTGCTGTTGCTATGTAGACATCAGGCTTTGACAAAACCTGACCCTTCTCTCTTGACCATTTTTTCATAACTACCTGACATGAATCACAACAGAACTTTTGTTCTAGTTCTTTTGCTTGGACTTTGACAGATATTTGAACTCTACTGAGTCAGTACTATTTTTTTCAGGGATTTGTTTTTAAGACTTTCTTTCCTACAAGCCATAGGGAATGAATTTTATATCCCACAGATGAGTACAACATTCTCACCCCCCTTTCCAAATCCCTTCACTTTGTCATTCTTGATATGTAATCATCCCTCTTGTTTCATGCTGCTTTTCTGCTTGTAATCTTTGTTCCTCAGCATGTCCTTCATCTGAAAAAAAACACCCATTCCTTTTTGCTTTATAAGCTCTTTAATTGCTGTTGTGAAATAGTTCTTAGATATCAGCTCCCCACAAAGCCTTTTTCAAACCTTACTGGAAGAGAAGTGGCAATTTGCTTACTAAAATCTTTCTGTTTATTCAGTTTTTATGGCTGACTCCTCACTAGCCATCATATTAAAGTCTTCTGATCTTTTGCTTACACTTAGGTATGATTTTACTAGAATTATGCTTTGTTCAATGTTTATACTGTTCAATGTATGCATGTGCTACTTGTAGGTTTTTAATATGTGTATCTATATCTGGATTTGTAATACAGATTAACCTAAAGGCCAAATTCTGCATCTTATTTGTGAGCCAGTCAGCATAGTGATGTGAGATAAATTTCAACAAATGCTTAAGACACACATCTGATAAATAGATAATAAATACTTGTTTACTCACAGAGCTTGTGAATTTTTTAAGTCCATATTTTTCTCTTATTCATTTTTTTTTTTCATTTCTCTGTTCCTTGGTGGTGATGAATCAGAGTTGTTGTAATGAGATCTTTTCAGATGTCATGGCCAAGGTTGGTACTGTGTGGTAAGGGAATCACCAAATGACTAAGAGCCATTGTGTTACCTTATTTTATAATTTTTGATAATGTAACAAAAGTATGAGAATTAAGAAGAATAATGTAAGTGAAGTGCTGTGTAAACTACAAAATGTATATGTGCATTTGAGGACTCCTGGGCTCAAGTGATCTTCTTGCCTCAGCCTCTGGAGTAGCTGGAACTACTGGTGTGAGCTACTACACAGTTCTTCTTTAGATTTTGGAAGTGATTTCAGGTGATGCAAAATTGGTGATATGAGATAAAGTGTGTTGCTGCTGAAATTCCTGACGGTCCTCATAAATGAGTAGAAATTGGTTAGATATTTAGCAGGTAAATAACAGATCTCCTGGTTTATCTTGATTTATTGACATAGATCCATGGACTAGTGATATCCTAATAGAATGTAGAATAATATTTGCCTTGAAGTAAGAAAGTGGGGTTTTAAAATATGTTTCCTAGCAGGATACCTAGGAATGAGTGATCTGTGGATGTTGAATTTTATTTCATTGTCAAATAAATCAAAATGACAGAAGGTGAACTGAAGACTTTATTTTCGTGCATTGTATGCTATTTTAATTTTTGGAGAAAATAATTTTAGAGATTGATAGGTTTTTAAAAATAAGGCAGTATCCATACTTGCAGATGTTGTCATGTCTATAAACAAACTCTGTTTCAAAATGGAGCAATGCCAAAAGAATTTGTGTGAGAGATATGCATATGTATACTGTAAGTTTATCTAAAAGACCCATGTAAAAATTTACTTAAGACCCATGCAAAGTGGGGCTATTTAATATGTACTTCTTATATCATAGCAGCCAAATTTTAAAATAGAATTTTAGTTGATTTGAATTAATTTCTATATTACTTAATGATACAGATAAACTGACAAAATTTATTCAAATTCAGAAAAGTTACTTTGTTCTTTCTGGATCTAAGCCTCACGTTTACCTAATGTTAAAGTCAATTAAAGGCAACTTTTTGGTGATATTTGGAACATACCTTATACATAAAGTACACAATTTATCCTGGGAGTCTGAGACGAACATTGAATATTGACATCAAATTCTGAAAGTTAATAAGTCTTAGGACTGACTGACTGACTTATAGGTGATATTCTGATTTTGTATTAAGAAGACATAGAACTTTTCTGTTAGGTCAGTGAATGCTAGAATACTCTCAAAGTCAATAAGAGATAAAGAATAATGACAGGTGACCTTATATAAATAAAGTAATGATGCTTTCATATTATGTTAAGATAACCAGTAGTCAAACTCTTGGTTATTTTAAAACTTAATTCTGTATTTGCAGTAAAAATTAATGTGTCTTCTCTTTGGAACTGTAGAAGTAGCATTAGGTTAATGTGCAAATCTTCCTCTTCTTAAATATAAAATGACCTTACTTTGGAGTTGGCCAAAAACCTTTGGTTTTGAATTAAATATAATTAAAATAACCTAGGGAGTTATATAATAAGGATGACCACTTCCATGAGACTTACAAAAAGATAAACAGATATGGTTTTAAATTTAGGAATGTCACTGAGAATACAGAAAGACCAAATCTAATAACGTTTTTTTAAAAACTAGATATAGAATAGGTCTATATAATGTTTTTAAACTGCAACCTGACACTGAAAACATCACAGCCACTGCAACCTTGTCACGCTGGGCTCAGGTGATCCTTCCACCTCAACCTTCAAAGTAGCTGGAACCACAGACACACACCACAACGCCCAGTTAATTTTTTGATTTGTTGTAGAGACGAGATCTCGCCAAGTTGCTCAGGCTGGTCTTGAACCCCTGGGTTCAAGCAATCCTTACGTCTCTACCTCTCAAAATTCTAAGATTACAGGCTTGAGCCACTGTATCTGAGATACCACCCAACTCCAGTCAGGGTGGCCATCATCAATAACTCAAAAAATAACAGATGCTGGAGAGGATGTGGCAAAAAGGGAACATTTCTACACTGTTGGAGGGAGTGTAAAGTAGTACAGCCTCTGTGGAAAACAGTATGGTGATTCCTAAAAGATAAAAAAATCGAACTTCCATACAACCCCACAATCCTGCTACTGGGAATATACATAGGTGACAGAGTGAGACTCTGACTTAAAAAAAAAAAAGATGTGTGAGGGAGCTGCTCATCCCAGCAGTCCTCATCAGACACAGACACTGAATCTGCTGGCACTTTTCAGCCTCCATAACTGTGAGAACTAAATTTCTGTTTTTTATAAATTACCCGGCTTAAGGCATTTTTGCTCTAGCATCCCAAATGAACTAAGACAGAATGTAAATTGGCATAACATCTCTGGAGGGTAATTTTGATATTGTATTCTTAACTTTATAGGTGGGCTTATCCTTTTGCATAACATTTTCTTCTTTAGAATTTTACTTTAAGAAAACATCCAGGAATATGCATTAAAATTTTGGTTAACGAATGATAGTCATGGATTTTCTTAATAAAGAAATATTAGAAACGTTGTAACTGCTCAAAAAAGATGAGTTACACAAACTTTTTATGAGATAACCTTTTGAAATGAAGCTATTGAATACTTTAATGAGAAACTGCTTCATAGTATGATGTCCTTTCTAGTTGTGACTTCTCAAGATACTTCCAGTTTAAAAGATACAAGCCTATGTGGACAGTAACCCTTTTTTAATAAAAAAAAAAAGTGTGCATAGAAAAACACTAGAGAAATATACAAAATGTGAAAACAGTTATCCTAGCTTCTAAGATAACTGATGATTTTTGTTCCTAATATATTTGTGTATGTTCTGATTTTCTGCCATGAATTTGCTTTCATAATCAGAAATAATGTTTATAAAATATACTAAGAACGAAAAGACTTGCCTGATGCTGAATGAAACACTAGAAATCATGCAGGTACTCCTCATTTGTTAAATTTGTTGTAGAAGTAAATTGTTCTTTTATTTCTTTTAAGTTTTCAGGAAAATTCTTTTAATCTGACACATAGACAAAGGCACAAATGACTATTGTCTTGCATAAGAAAAGGAAAAATAAATTTACTACATAAAAAGAGGAAAACTGATAGGCTGAGATGTAGAGCAGTGCCTCCAAATTGGAAAGCTGCTCCAGAATTTGGAGATGAAATTTTGAGTCTGTTGGTTCACAGAACTGGCTCCTTCCCAGAGGCTATTTTCTTGTTGAGTTCCACAAGCCTCATTCTTAGTTAGTTTGAGTATTGTATCATTTTTCCAGTTTGCCTTCTTTTCCTTAGTACATCTAGGAAAATAGTATATAGATGAGTTATTGGAGTTTTTAAAAATCTATTTGGTTTTATTTATCAATTTAAAAAATCTATTTGGTATGTGTTGGGTTTATTGTGTGAGTGTGGAATGTCATATGGCTGTCTATCATAGACACAGTTGGGTGGGTTTCCTATGGATGGTGAATGGGGACAGTTTGAGTTCCTCTGTTGTGATGTTTGAGTTACAGCATTTTCATGCTTTCTTTTCACTCCAAGTATATATGACCATGTTTTAAAAATTATTTTGACCCATTATATGCCAATTGTTGTGCTGAGTGTTGAGGATATAGTGGTAAACAACAAAGAGCATATGTCCCAATGCTGCAATCCCCAACATTTTTGGCATCAGGGACCGGTTTCGTGGAAGACAGTTTTTTCAGGCATGGAGGTGGAGGAGGGGGGATGATTTCAGGATGATTCAAACACATTACATTTATCGTGTCTTTTATTTCTATTATTATTGTCTTGTAATATATCATGAAATAATTATACAGCTCACCATAATACAGAATCAGTGGGAGCCCCGAGCTTATTTTCCTACAGCATGATGGTCCCATGATGGGAGACAGTGACATCCAAAGTGTGTCTACTTCATAATCTCATTTTAGTTGCTGTCAGTGAAGAAAACCCTGCTTCACAAAGGTAAGATGTTGAAAATAGAAGCAGGCTTTTCAGTGCTGATCTGACAGAAGGTGGAGCTAAGGCAGTAATGTGAGCGATGGGGAGCAGGAGCTGTAAATACAGATGAAGCCCGGCTCACCTCCAGCTGGGCAGCGTGGTTCCTAACCGACCCTGGTACCAGTCTGTAGCCTGGGTCTTGGTGAGCCCTGTTCTAATGGGAAAGACAGACCAAGAATAAGTAACATGCAAAATCACCAATTGTAGTAAATGGTAGGAAGAAAATAAGAAATGTCCTCATATAGGAATAATGCAGGGGAGTAGGTTAAGTAGGAGGATGGATAACCTTATACAGCAGTTTAAACATCTGGATGTGCTTTTCTGAGCAAATAACAGTTACACTGAGGCTTAAAGGCTGATGCTAAGGGATGGAGAAGTTTCATTCAAGGCAGAGGGAGCAACATGTCCAGGGAATCCGAGGCTGGGGCAAAGTAAGTGAGGAGGAAGTGAAAAGAGGCAAAATTGGAAAGTGAGAAAGAGATCAGACCCTGAAAGTCCTATTAGATGGCAGTAAGAGGTTTTAATTTTACCATAACTGTATTCAGACAACATGAAGCGTTCAAACTAGGCGAATAACATGATTAGATTGCTTTTATACATTAAAAGCTCCAATTTTAAGCTTTAGGTATTATGGTTATTTGTAACAATTTGTAGAGTATAACTGCCAGTGAACCTCTTTTTTAGTAGTATCCTCTGGTTATATCAGCAGTATGACCAGTATGTTCTCAGTCATCCTGGAGTAAAGAAGAATTATAGCTGGGTGTGGTGTCTCACACCTGTAGTCCCAGCTACTCAGGAGGCTGAGGTGAGAGAATTGCTTGATTTCAGGAGTTCGAGGTCAGCCTGGACAACACAGCAAGACCCCATCTCTGGGAAAAAAAAGAGTTAAAATACCTTATTTTATCGTAAGCATTATCCAGCAAGGAGAAAATATTTGAATTATTTAGAAGAGAAAGCTCAGAGAAGTTGTGATGTTTTTAAAATTTATCATTTATTACTTAATCAGGCACTGTGCTATGCTCTCTACATACATTATTTCATTCAGTGTCTGTGAAGAAGATACTATTATTTTCATTTCACAGATGAGCAAACAGACTTAGTGAAGCAACATGGCCAAAGTCATACAGCTGTAAATAACAGAGTTGGAATTTGAACTGGTTTTGTGTGTGAACCTGAGTTCTTTATATCTATATTCTATTGCCTATATTAATAATTTATTTAAGATCATGAAACACTAAATTGTAGAGACAGGGGAAAAATTAAGGTTTGGATTTCCAATCCATCGTCACAACACACTACCTCTTGACATAGTTTATCTGTTTTCCGTAGCCCCATGTTAAGAATGTAAGGGAATTAGATACTAGTGTTAGAATTATCATTAAAAAGTTGTGAAACTGCAAACTAAACAAAGATTAAGTTGGGAGAATCATCATTTTACCAACTGAAAATAAACTTAAAAGGGATTCATAATATTTCACCCAACCAGGGCAAACCTTCACTGTGTTAATACTTTTTACCCAAAGGCCATAGCCAAATACTGCTGCCTGGGCAAACTCTAGTCCAATGATAATCAAAGAAGCTAAACCACTTTTAAAACTGATCTATCCTCTGGCAATTTAATATCAGTGTGTCACTGTGGCATTCAGCTTCAGATCATGTTGAAGTGTTGCTGTAATGTTCTCTTTATATGACTGCAGTTTTTCTGTGCCAATGACACAGCTTGTCTGGTTTAAGCCCCCTCTGTTATTCCTATTTATTGGTAACATACAAACTTCAAGGATCATTTGATGTGCAAATTTAATTGCAAGTTTTATTTTCAAAGGATGACATAAGCTGTATCATCCTAACAACTATTTATACAGCTTTTTCTAAAGTGCTACTCTGAAAACAGGCATTTCATTCTGTTTATGCTAATGCTTCTTGATCTTATTTCTCAAGCCTGCCTGCTCAGTATTAGCTTGTTAAAGTACATATGTACATACACATGTATACATACATATATACATAATGGTTCTTTGCAATGTTTCAGTAGGTACATGCTTTGGAATTAAACTTGGACAATTTTCCTGATTTTTTTGATAAGAGGCTATCTAATCAGCATTCACAGTTCTTTTTTTATTTTTTGCATTTGCTGATATGCCCCTTCCTTTTCTTGCTTCCTCACTTCCTTCCCAGTTGCTACAGCACATGATTGTAGACAGAAGAGGTTAAGTCTCATTATCTATCTAACGTGATAATTTCCTGACTATTATGGAGTTAAGGTAAAAATATTCGAGGAAGAACTGACACTGCTGTATGAAATGCTACTTTCTTTCTAAATGGCACTTAAGAACCCAGAAGCAATCATGATTTTAGAAAGCTAAAGTAGTCCTATTTTTTTTTTTTTTAGAGTTTAAATTTTCATGGAAAGGACAGGTTTGGGGGATAACACTGTAAGTTCAAAAATGCTGCCTTATATGAACCCCCAGACAGTTCCTTTAATATGCATTTGCCAACCTAATTACATGGAATGCTAGTACCATTTGAGTCAGGTAAAATGAAGAAGTCTTAGTGAAATCTTAATAATGATGGGAAATATTGATAATGCATGCCAAAAGCTTTCATTTTCCCTGCCTCAATCCTTTGTACCCATTGTACTTAGGCAGAGTCTGTATTTAAATGAGAAATTTCAAACATAAGTGGGAGGTTCTATAAAAGCTATTATTTGATACTTTGTGAGGTAAATTTACAGATGTCCTCACAGTGACTCATAGTGACTTTTTCTTAACTCATCATTAGGTTTTCTGACTATGTTTATTTCATTTTTCTGAAAATGTATGTTGAAAAGAGTAAAACTGTTCATTACTGTATGTTAGCCAAAATCAAATTATGTAGATTTTCCCCTTTTAAATTTGAATTAGAAAAATGTTCTAGAGTATTCGATCTGAATTAGACCTTACAAATTGGTCTCATTGGTCTCATTTTACAAGTGAGGAAATGGAGGCTGAGAGAGTTTAAGTTACTTATCCAGGGTTACAGAGCTATTAAGTGGCAAATGTGGTGCATAAACACAAGGTTTTGGTTTCCCAGTGCCGAACTCTTTACACTTTACAACTTGTCTTGGTTATAGGACATGAATGGAAATGAGAAATCACTTTTTTCTTTTGTTTTTACAATTTTTTTTTTTTACAGGTACCAGCCATCTTTTATTAAGGTGTTCTCATTAGGGTATGAAAGGATTCAGCAATGGTCAAGTTCCTCATGGAGAGGCGCTGGGCCAAGGAGGTCATGGTCAGGAGAGTAGAGTGCACCGTCTTCAGTGGTACTTGTGTAGCCGCTCACGTTTAAGCTCCTTGTAAGAAAGGCCGTAGCTGAAAAGTACAAAAGCTGCCAGCACCATAGAAACCCCGGAGCTGCTCCCTTTCTTCACATTGATGTACTTGTAGTAGCGGTGGTACCCTCTTTGAAATGCTCCAAGTATGCCATTAGGGGTGAAATCCCGCATCAGTATCCAGCTTGGAAGCTCCCCTAGTTTGACATCCATGAGTTTCTTCTCCTTCACTGGTACGACCAAGGCCATCTAGAGTCCTGGTGTCCGTTGTGCCAAGCCCTGTTCTTACTATTTAAAAAAAAAATTGCTGGTTTTTTTCATTCTCTTTCCTTTCCTTTTTTTTTTTTTTTTTTTTTAATTGAGGGTACTTTGCTTAGGCTGGAGTGCAGTGGCATGATCACGACTCACCACAGCCTCCATCTCCTGGACAGAGATGATCTTCCTGACTTAACCTCCCTAGTAGCTGGAACTAAAGGTGCGCACTACCAGGTAATTTTTTTTTTATTATTTGTAGAGATAAGGTCTCACTGTGTTGCCCAGGCTGACCTTGAACTCCTGGGCTCAAGCGATCCTCTTGCCTTCGCCTTCCAGGGTTCTGGTATAATGGGAGTGAATTACCCACCTGGCATGTTGGCTTTTTGACTGAAATTTCCAAATAAGATAGTATCTTATTGGAACTGTACAGTAATTTCTAGGTGGAAAATGATATTTAAAATCCATAATCAAATAAGTTTGTGTGGTGTTTCCCTTAATGTATTTCTAAACTTTGCCAGTTTAAGGCAAAACTGCCATTTTGTTCACTTTTATACTCTGTCACATAATTTTGCAGTTCGTCTTTCTTAAATCAGTATTTTCCTAACTTATAAGAGACTAATGCCATTTGTAGACTTAACTTAATTATGATATCACTCTTCTAAATAACTTATTGAAAGAATGTATAATATTGGTATTCCTGTTTACATTCATTTATTCCAAGAAGTGTTCATTTAGATATGGTTTGTTTTCTCATTTTAATTCTGGTTCTATAACCAAACAATAGCTCCACACCTATACTGACTCATTTAGTCTTTTATACAAATTGATTCTTCCTCTCATTACATGCCTTGCATATTTGTCCTGTGACGTATTAGTGGTTAGATATGAATCTGCTCAAATATGAATTATATTACATTTCTTACTCCTTCCAGATAAAGTGTTAATGCATTTAATTGGTTGTTCTACCCATATGAATTTAAATAGTTTAACTTACATGTTATTGAAATTTGACAGTATGTAGTTTAGAGGGTTTTTTTCCTAGAAGCTTCTTTTGGATTATCTCATATGAGTAGTATACTAATTTCTTACTCTCACTAAAAAAAGGTGTAAAGTGAGAAGAAGAGTTGGTTTAGAGAAGACAAAGCAGATAGTGAATCTTATGAGAGGAAGGAATGAAGGACAAATGAGGAACTGGGGTTGAACTACAGGAACTGAGAGTGAAATTCTGCTTATATGTCTAGAATGAATGGATTGTGACATTGTTGATGTAACATTGATTCTACTTGGTTGTCCTAACAACTTATGTAAATGACCTCTTATCATTTTGGATCTGATGATCTTAGTTGACAGATTATGTTACAGCCTATCTTGTCTGCCTCTATATTTGTCATTAGAGAGTATGGGAATGTAGGGCAAGGTTGCCAGTAGAGATGGGTGTGCAATTTCCAGCTGCCTTAAAAAGCTTTGGAAAAGTGTATAATAATCAAATCTGTCACATTCCAAATATATAATATTTAATGTGGCTACTTCTGGTAAACTGCCCCATGGTAGAAAGCTGAGAGAATACCCATGAGACTTACTTATATTTCCCACATGATTGGTGTCCTGAATGTGTATATGAATGATTATAGATGGTTTCAGTTCATGCAGTTTTTTAAATTGGTATTATGGACAATTATTAGTTATATAGCAGCCTGTGCCCAATTAGCCTTTAATAAGACTCAGTAACATCTTTACTGATAATTCAGAAACAAAAGATGTATCAGACTTCTGTTACTTTAACACAAGGATATTAACTGTACCTGTTAACTTATTGTTAGGAAGCTGTCTAGTTCTAAGCAGCAACATTTTTTGGCATTTGGCACACCCATGGGTTTAAGAGACATTATTTTTTAAATGACAGGGGTTGAAATTGGGACACCTTTTCAGATCCCTTTCAGCTCAAGTTCAATGATACCTTGAAATATTGGGTTGGAATTTTATGATATTTATTTATTTATATTGAGTTGGGGATCTCACTCTGCCACTTAGGCTAGACCTCCTGGGCTCAAGTGATCCTCCTGCCTCAGCATCCTAAGCAGCTGGGACTACAGGCACGTGCCACCACACCCAGCTAATTTTTTGACTTTTTTTTTTTGTACAGATGAGGTTTCGCTATGTTGCCCAGGCTCAAGCAATCTGTTCACCTTGGTCTTCCAAAGTCCTGGGATTACAGGCATGGTCCACTGTACCTGGCTGGAATTTTATGATTATATCGTTTGTTTTGAAAGATTTCCTTTCTTCTACTTCTAGTACTGATCTCCTCACCAAAGAGATTATATTAGTACTTTCTGCTGTTGTCTTCAATGGTTTCCAGACTTTAGTATTCTTCTCTTCTCACTCCTTCAGTATCTGTATCCTACTGCTTTTTTCTATTGTCCTCCTGTTGCAGTTTGGGTTCCCCAGAAAGCCAACTTTGAGATGGAAATAAGTATGCAGAAAGTGCTCTTGGCATCAATCCCTGTGGATGGGAAGGAAGGAACCAGTATTGGGAAGAGGGGGAAATTGGGCTGCCATGCTGTCTCAAATAAGATCTCTCCCCATGGGTAGCTCTAAAGCTGGAATGGCTCCTTATCATTGTCCTCAGCTGGGGAAAGGGGACCACATGTCTGTAACGCAGGAACTCCAGATCTGAGAGGGCTTACACATAATGTTCTTTGCCTATTCCTAAGAAGTCATTTAGGAAAGACATTGGTTTATTAGAACTTCCAGGAAGTACTGGTGGTGGCTGGTAGGTGAAGAAAGAATCTACGCCTTGAGACAGTACAGCAAGCAGTTTTGTAGTTAAGCAAGTTAATTATTAAAATTGCTATAAGATGTTTACAATTACAGTGAGTAAGGGTGCTGTCCACATTGTTCTCAGCTTTACTCAATCACCAGCATCCCTTGACTCATTACTGGGAATATGCATACCCTTCAGAGACCAGTCTTGGCCAGAGACCCTGAGGGAGGGGGCAGAAAGAAGCCAGGTATAAGGGGAAGAGAGTTTATGTCCCAGACAATTAACTCACAGTGTCAACTAGTCTTTGGATGTGAGCTGCCCATTCTTTTTTATTTTTATTTTTATTTTAAAGATGGGTACAATTCAGGGTTAGGTATACAAGTGGTCATTGTACAGGTAAAGTTTGGGCCTCACTTTGGTTCTCACGTTCCCTGGTTTGCGATCATGTACCCTTATTGATTTAAAGTATGTCCTCCTCTCCCCTGGCAGTTTCCCACTATTGCCAATCCCTTCTTATAGTATTATGATTATTGTTCAGTGTCTGGTTATGAGCGAGAACATGTGGTACTTGGTTCTTTGTTTTTGTGAAATTGAGACATTAAATAGACCAATAACAACCCAGGAAATCGACTCCATCATAAAAAAAACTACCCACAAAAAAAAGTCCTAGACCAGATTGCTTTCCGGCAGAGTTCTTCAGCACATACAGGGAGGAACTGATACCAATCCTATTGAAAGAATTCCAAGCAATTGAGAAAGACGGAACTCTCCCCAAATCATTTTATGAAGCTGACATCACACTGATACCCAAACTGGGTAAAGATCCAACAAAAAAAGAGAGCTACAGGCCAATATCTGTAATGAACATAGGTGCAGAAATTCTCAACAAGATTCTAGCAAACTGGATCCAACAATACATCTCAAAAATCATCCACCATGACCAAGTAGGCTTCATCCCTGGGATGCAGGGCTGGTTCAACATCTGCAAGACCATAAATATAATTAAATACATCAACAGATGTAAAAATAGAAATCACATGATTATATCATTAGACTCGTTATTCTTAAAATAGCTGATAGTTGAGAGCTATCTGCTGGCAGCACCACAGCAGCTGGGGAATCAACACTTCAGTCTTGAAGGAGGATATGGGTGGCACATCCCAGTTTCCACTCCATCTTTTTTGCAAGTGTGCTAGAGATGATAAAGGATGACCTGGGGTATGGGTCAGAATTTTCAGGAATGAGGAGTTGGCAAGGCAGTGTGGTCAGGAGTTTGGGAGACAGTGGAGAATAGAAGTTAGTAGAGAATAAAAGTTAGTATAGAATAGATTCTGCCAGACAGTTGAATTCTGGCATTTTTTGCTCATCTAAGTAAGTTTTAAAAATTCTAGGTCGAAGTCGGTGGCTCAGCCTGTAATCCCAGCACTTTGGGAGACCGAAGCTAGTGGTTTGCCTGAGTCCACAGGTTCGAGACCAGCCGGGGCAACTTGGCGAGACCTCGTCTCTACAATATAAATAATTAGCTGGGCGTGGTAGCGAGCTCCTGTAGTTCTGGCTACTTGGAAGCCTGAGGCAGAAGGATCACTGGAGCCCAGCAGGTTGACACTGGGGTGGCTGTGTGTGTGCCACTGCACTCCAGCCTGGGTGATGGAGTGAGACTCCAACTCAAAAAAATAAAATAAAATAAAATTAATAAATAAATATTCTGTCTATAAGGACCTCTCCTTATAGAAGAGAAATACACCTTACAGGGAGAAATACACCTGTAAGTGCCAGCATCTTTTTGGCTATAAAGAAAGAAACATGTTAGAAACGACTATAGCTTCTCTAAGCCAGAAACTTAGATCATGTGTGTACTAGTTTGTCAATGTGGTTCTTTTTGCCGTCATATTGTGCTATTATCCTAAATCTAAAAGATGTTGTGTAATGGGTTTCTTTATGTACATACTATTTGATTTTGTGAAGCCTATTACTTTTTCAGTTTTCTGTTCTTTATAGGCTCTTTTTTTCTCTCTCCATCTCCTTAATAATTAAATATGCTTTTCTGAGGGTCTTCATAACAAAAAAGCAGTTGATCACTAAATTTTCTGTTTGGTATAACTGTTAATGCTTAATCACATTAATTAGTTTTTTTACATATATTGTAATCTCTAAATTTGTAAGCTTATCTTCAGTGGATATTACTTTTTGTTTTTGTTTTTGCTTTTCTGTCTGAAGCAATCCCTTGTGACCTTGCTTACAGAGTGTTACTTTAAAATAGTTTTATGAAATTAAAAAAAAATAGGTTTATGTTTGTTTCTTCCAGAAACTCTAGGGATTTCACTGGTCCAGGACCCAATTTCTTAACTTGGAGATTCTTAATTTTTTTATTTTGGAGATTCTCATACAAATAAGATTCAAACTTCAGAACTGTTGTATCACAGGTTTAGGATTTAAATTTCTGGTTGTAGCATTTCTCCTGTCCTCTCACCCTGATTCTCAGAGAAGGCTCCCTTGAAGTCTTACTAAGACAATGAGTTCATTTCTCCTTCCCCACCCTCATTCCTTTTAGCTGTGATTGCAGCCCTTCTCAGACAGCTCTAGTTTATGGAAGGGCCTCGGTATACCAACTTTGTACCTCATGTGTGCCCAGGGCCTCTTCTGTTCCTACATGGGCCTTAGGACTACTGTACATAGTTGTGTCCTATGTTGAGGAAAAATGGGGCCAGAAATCTAGCACAGCTCTGTTCTCTTGAGGGAACACTTTCTCCTCATCCTTTCTCTTTGAGGGGACATCTTACCAATTTCAATCTAGACTTAAGTGCTAACGAGCCTTCAGTGACTATTCCTGGTGACCACAGCTTACATTATTTGATTTTGTGCTTACTACCTTGGCCGTTGGTTCTAGCTTTGGTTTGGTACCAGGTGATTGTCTTTGTTGCAAGTAAAGCAATGTATTTAATTTTGTTACACTTATTTTCTTCTTTTCTATGTATCTGTAATGAAAAATCTCCTTCATAAATTTAGTTGACCGTACTGCTGTGCCTGGAATTCCCACAAATCACTTATTAGCCACTATTCCTCAGATTCTACCTCTCTAAAATGGGAGTACTCCTGATTTCTTTCTGTATTGTGTTAACGTAGAACACACAGTAAGCTTTCAGTTGATGCTAGCTATTGTTATTTTCACCATTTGAAACCTTTTTTTATTTAACACCTTCCGCAAGAGTTGGAAATATAGTAGTAGCTATGTTTACTTACTTAACAAGAAGAGGAAGTCTTAGTTAACGCCCTAGAGAAACCAGAGGAGAAACTTTGTTCGGTATAGTACAATGCTGAAACTGAAGCTTCAAGTCCCACCCTTTCTCTTGATGTGCCAAAGGTCACCTGGCACGTAAGTGAACTGAGGAATATCCTCGCAATATTGCCTGGATGATTGCTTAGAGGAGTTTTGCCCGGATTGTGTGGATAGGTAAGTCTGAGTTTGTTAATATTTTCTTTGCTAAGGAGGACTCTCAAAAGCTTAATTATTATAAAGGATATCTGTAGACCTTGAATTATGCAGTGATACTTTTAGTTCAAGTAAGTCCTTTGACAATTTTTGAAATTCCAATTTGATTTTCCAAGTGGATTCTGAACTTGATGAAATTGGTGGTAACCCAGTTTCCACAGGCTCCTGCCTCCTGTCTCCTTGCTTACAGAGATGGAGATTTAAAGTATTTCCTTCCTTTGGGTGACAATGTTTAAGAGAATAATTTTCCCCCTCATATTATAGCTAAGAAGAGGTCTGTTGACTATTAAAAACTGGGAATCCATAGATGTAATATATTAAGTTTTTAAAAATTACTTTAAACTTAATCTCATATGGAAAACACTGATTATCCTATAAATATTAGCTGCTTTGGATTGTTTATGCAGTGCTAGTTATACTATGAAAATTTGCTTATTAACCAAATTTAGCCTTCTTAGGTTGTCATTGGCTTTCAGTCCACAGACTTTACACTGCCAAATTTCTGTGTAAACATTTTGCTTGGGACATAAAATGTAGTTGAATATGTGTATTTAAAGTTTCTTTTTTAAAAGTCCATGTATATTAATGGAAATTGTAAATGTTTAAATAGTCAATTAATGGAAGCTTTTAAAGAACAACTCTTTCAAAAAATCAAAATGTATAATTATGGTGTTTTAAACATCAAACTTAAGCTGAGTAACAAGCATCTCATTCATAATATATAGAGATCTATATATGTCTTTTACTTTTGTAGTTCTTATTGCTTTATTTGTTACATTTAATTTTATTCCGAAGAAACTTTTTGTTGTTATTTTGTAATTAAGTGCAAGGCTAAGATTTTCACTATTTAAAAACAAACAAGAGCTAATAACATTATACCACAGTATACTAGATAGAGAGCAAAAGTAAATAACTGATTAAGTTACTGTTTTGTTGATGGGAAATGTAGTGTGTTTTTCAGTTTAGGTGCCATGGTTATGGCTGTATTGATCATTTTTTGAAATATGTTCCTGGATGGGCTGGTTTTAATGCCTCTTTTATTTCTTAAGATGATTCTGTACTGTAAGGAGCATTAGCAGTTTACACAAATTTTAACTACCCATATAAACATTGTGTACAGCTTTTTGGTAGCATAAATAGTTGAGGTTTCTCAAGATGTGTATGGCCTGATTTATTCTTACCTTTGCATTAAAACTTTCATGGCTAAATTCTAAGGCATGGAGCATAAATCTCTATATGTAGTTTGGGAATGGTATGTATTTTGGGAATTGTATATAAGAGGAAATGACTATGGAGAAGATAAGCTGTTTGGTCTCATTTCTATGTAAATATTTCTGAAATAAATTCTATAGAGAATTTTCCTTTTTATTTTGTCTTTCAGTGATATCATTTGTTGTTAATTCACCAAGGTAGATAGGAAGTTTAGTTAAGGGAACTACTTTGGAGTTTTAAGGTGACAAAAATCAGCTCATATTTTAGACTAATAGTAAAAATAATAGCTTAGTTGAATTATATAAAAATTTTGTACAGAATATAATGAAGCAGATTATCATAAAGTCTTTTGATCATTTATTATCTAGGATATTGTTAGCTTAATTAAAAAAGTCAGTATTTGAAATTTCTTTTTTAGAGTTTAGGTTTGTTTACGTATTTTCACTTGTTTAATTTGACATGTGAGAACTTAAAATTGACTTTTCAGTATGTGAAGAAATTGTACTTCTCATTTTGGTTAAAATGTGTGGCATCTGTTTGCAGAATATTGTGTTCGGAATTTTTTTTAATTATAAAGATGTGGGGTACAATTCAGTGCTAAGTATACAAATGTTGATTATGCAGGTATCCTTGTTGATGAGGCATGTCCCTTCTTCCCCTAGATTTGAGAATTTGATTAGAGGAAACTTGTGGTAGCTTTAAGTCTCAATATATTTTCCAAAATGTTAAAGCAACTTGTGAAATCTTGTCCCAGCACTTTGTAATGGAAGATCTGAGCTGAATGCAATGTGTTTCTTAAGCTTGCCTAAGACTTCATATCAACATTTATTTAAGAAGGCTTTGGTTTTAGGACCATCAGTGTACATTTTCTTGATTATTAAAAATACATTGTGTTAGATATCTCAATGTAATTTAGAACAATATTATTTAATTTTGCTAATTATATTATTCTAATAGCCATATTTAAATTCTGATAACAACTGTCTGCCATATGATTATCACTACAATATTTTTCCGTTGCATTCTTTATCTTCCTTCATTGTTTTTAAAAATAAATGCTTTTCCTAATTTATACAGGTTATTTTTCTTCAGTATTTCATATAGTGAAGGCCAGACCAAATGACACAGTTAGTATCCATTAAGTAGAGCCATGAATATCAATCTTGGACACAAAGCCTGGGATTGTAGCTGGGGAAAGCCTTCCTGCTGCTCTGGCCTGGCATTTTAAAGACTCTTTGAATGAATTCTCTTCACTTATTCAAAGCCTGGATTCTAAAAGCCAGTTGGGTTCTCTTTTACCCATTCATAACTCATGCTACGTTCTTCTGTTTAAAAATTATTAGATTTCCCATTTCCCATCGTATGCAGTTCAATGTCCAGATATCATTTGAGTCATGTATCTTTATTTATGGCCTAAGCTTCTTGGTCTATATGCTTTACAGTCCCCTGTCTTTTTTTCTTTTACTTATGCTGTAATTAGATAGTCTCTCCCTCATATTCAGAATTTACCTCATCCTTAAGGTCTACTGACCGCTGCCATGAAATTTCTCCTGGTCTTTTCTTCCAACATTGGAAGTAAGCTGTTTTGAACTTTCTGCATTTTCTTATGGTGCTTTGTTTTACTATCTTGTGTTATAGTTATTTTTACATGTCTTATAATACTTTACTACTTTTATAATGTTGATTGAGTTTAAGAGACTGAGTTATTTAGTTTAAGTCTCTGTCTCTTAGCATAATGGGTTGGAGGTAGGTTTCTCTGGTTTCTCCTACGTTCCCTTGCATCAGTAGATGCTTGTTATAAATTTGTGGTGACTAGAAAAATAGAATGTTATGACAATGTTACTGACTACTAGGCATTTTACACCTCTGTTGGAGTGGACTTTTGGGAACGGAAATCAACTGGAGAGCTAAACAAGTGTGGCATGGCTGTATGAATCAGAGCTATCTCTAGCAGGGAAGGCTGAAGAAACAATTAAAGCTGCAGTTGAGAAATAATTTAAATTGTGTTTTATAGATAGTGACTCAATACTGACAAAGGATAGCTCTTTCTAGGTAAAGATTGGGCTGGCAGGAAATTGAAGACTAACACAGACTTTGTAGATAGTGACTACAGTTCTGACTCATAGAACATTTTTCATGAGTTCATAGTTTGAACAGAAATACAGTCAGTTCTGCTATAATGCTTGTTTTGAAAATGGGCATTTTTTCCCCCATGATTGATATAAGGGAACAATTTGAGCCTAAAGAACCCTTCACTTTTGCTTATGTGTGATTTCATCTGAGAAACAGTAGGCATGCACAAAGAAAATTTCACCTAGCTGAAGTGAGTTGCGTAGGAATACACCAAGTATGCATGCATACAGCTGATAGCTTCCCGCTCTGTCACTTCACCATGCTATGAGCCACACCTATTCCTATTTCATGTTATAACTTCCTCTCTCATTTCAGGTAACCCATCTTCCACCACTTCCCAGTAATTCACAAGCTGCAACATTTTGACACCTAATTTGACAAGCAAACTTCTGGTCTTTTTCAAGGTAAAGTACCATAGTATTACAGTTTTTATGCATTTTTTAACCATTTAACATATTTAAAACTGTGCTATGGTCATTATTAGACTCCTAGCATTCCTTTTTTAAATACCACTGGCAGAATTTTTGAGTTGTGCCTCTAAAAGTCTCATTTATTTTCCCCATAAGCCCTGTGGTCTTAATAACATGATTTTGCTTAGTGTCATTATTTTTAAGAATGCGTATTTCTCATTAACCAGAACTGACTGTACTAATTGATAACATACAGAGTGTGAACTGATTGTTCTCTCCCCACTCCTTTTAATGGTGAAAGATACTAAATAGTACCTGTGAGGAGGAACAGAGTACAATAGAGCAAAAGGCCAAATAACTTGTTAAACCAGTGTTGTTTAAAAAAGAGCATAAATTTACTGATGAGAATAAGTGGATGACTAAAAAACAAGTAGAGACTGAGAAGTAAACACACAAGTCCAGTGGCCACCTGGAATATAAATATACCTTATCTTCAAATAACAATTATTTTTAACATTTTAAAAGCCTTTACTATGTGCCAGGCATTGTAATAAGTGCTTGATATGGATTAGGTTATGTAATCCTCACAGAAACCTATAAAGGGAATAGCACTATCTTTATTTTACAGATGAGGAAAGTGAGGCTTAGAGGGGTTAATTAACTTGCTCAAGGTCAACAACTCATACATGTAAATGGCAGAGCCAATTCTTGAATTAAGTCTGACTTCAGCGCCTTAGATCGTAGTGGTCTCTTAGAGTACTTTGTAGATTATAAATAAGTAACTTTCACATGTGTTATTTAATCTGCATTTAATAGCTGTCTCTGATTGGCATCACCGACTGTTTTGATCCTTATGATGAACAAAGAAACAAAGACACACTAAAAATGCACATATCATCAGAGACAGAGCAATAGCAAAAAAGTAATTCTGTTACCCATGTATTTCTGTTACCTAACTCAGAATTTTTTCCTGGGGCTTATACATTAAAAAGGGAGAAAAAATTATAGAATTAGGGATAAGAAGGTGAGCTGTTACAAAAAGAGAAAGCAATGGTTGTGTTGGAAGTTGAAAAAAAGGTGAATTAAACAATGCCTCACAATTTGGAGAATGAGCACAAGGGGACCTCTAATTCTGTGGTAAAAGAAGCCTAATGAAATTCTCATAAAGGGATTAAAGTCACAAATATCAAAACACAATTATGGTAAGAGAAATCTGGTCTTGAGCATAGATTGGTTATGCTATGAATCCTGATTAGTGATAGGCTCAGAGAAATCAGAGGGAAGAGTGAGGTGACATTAGAGGAAGCCTTGGAAAAACTTTATTTATACTTTTGTAGCATGTGATGTATTTATTTATTTATTTTGGTAGTAAGTTACCTCATAGGCCCTTTCATATGAGCAAGTATTTAATTAGTTTGTTATACTGAAAGTTTAATAAATAGTAAGGAGAGTAATTCTTCAGTTGGGTATTATTAAGATGTGGTGATAGGATAAATTAAGGGTAGAACTGATGAGTAGTTACAAACTTACAGCAGAAGATCGGTGAACTAGATCCAGCGACTATTTTCTTTCTACAAACCAAGAATGTTTTCCAGAGTTTTAGTAGGTTATTAAAAAACAAAAATGAAGAAAATCAACAGAGACCATATGTGGCTGGCAAAGCCTAAAACAATTTATGACCTGGTCATTTACAGAAAGTTTGTCAACCCTAGACCTGAATTATATCCCGTGAAGCAAAAAAAGTTAGAATCATTTTCTTTTAGGAAAGTAGATTAGGTAATGTAAAGTAGTATAATATTTCATAGGGAGTTACATTTTCAAATGTGTCTTTTTTCCCACATGGAGGAAAGAATTGTCGTTTGTTTAGCCTCATATTTTGCTAGCCTAGCAAATATCTAATTTCCTAAAAGAGAATGAGTCTAGCTTTTTTTTGCTTCATTGGGATATACTTTAGGTCAAAGGTTGACAAACTTTCTGTAAGTGGCCAGGTTATAGATATTTTAGGCTACTTTTATTTCATATACTTTTGAGAGATATTGGAATAACTTTATAAATGAGAAAAATGAGCTCACAGAGGCTAAGTAAGCCTAAAGTTTTACATTTAATAAGTCGTGGGATTCAGGTATTAGTTTGTCTGGTTTGCTCCAGATAAAAATGTGGTGAGGAAAATTTGTAAAAGTGAATACAGATTGTTCAAAATTTTGGCTTGAAAATATCTAAGTAGATATCAGATATGGACACTTGTAGTAACTTTAGTGTCTAAAATTTTAAAAAGCTCACATTGTACACACTAAAAAGTAGAGTTGGTTGGAGAATTGTATACTTTTTTTTTTAAATTTGCCCAAGAAGGAATATCTCTGGATAAATTGTTTAAAGAGTTTTAAAGACAATATGAAGAATAGAAAATTTAAGTCTCATACTAAAAATTAAAATAATATTCACCTAAAAATAAAGATTAGATTTAAAATGCTTTCAATACAAAGTGCATACTAAAAAATGTGGCCTGCTTCAATAGAAAGTATACCAGGTAGTACTTTATTTTTGAAAAGTATATATTAAACTAATATTAGTACAAATGTTATTAGACCAAAAGTTTTATGAGGACAATTTCAGAGTTCTATGAAAATATGTAATGTAAGAATCTAAGATAGATTGTTCAGTCAGGGAATTACTTCCAAAGGAGGGGTCATTTGAGCTGAGATATAGAAATTAGATAGACAAAGGCATAAAAGATAATAATTCTAGACAAGTATAATAATAGGTCTTTTGAAGGAAGATATTCCAAGATATTCAAGGAAATATCCTTGTATCTCTCAACACATTTGAAGACAGTAATTGTATCTGTTTTTTCATCATTTTATATTCAACTTTGTAAATACAGTACCTGTTGGCATATAGTAAGCCCACAGCAAGATTTATTGAATGGATAAGGAATGAATGGACATTTTGCTGGGAAATTCATAGTATAATAATGAGTACAGGGATTGCCTGTGTGAAGACTGCTACCCTGTTGTCTGAAGCCAGCTTAATTACATTAAGCTCCTCGGATTGTTGGTAGCTCCAGGTTACTCTAGGCCACTTGCAGCCCAGATTTCCAAAACCTTCTTAACTGCTAAGTGTCTGAATGGAGCTTGACCTGGAGACAATCTGCACAGAAATTGCAGAAAAATAAATGTAGAGTGCTTCACCTGGATCTATTCCTGATAAGGAAAAATGAATTTGCATTATTGCAGTGTCAGGAATACATTTGAGATAGAGTGAATTTAGTCACTTTCCAAAAAATCACCTGCTGGGTAAGAGTGTTCTGTGCTTCAACATGTGATACTGAATTCTCTGAGTGGTCATTGGTGACCAAATAACATGATAACCAAACCTAACGGTTTAATAAATAAGTTAAATACTCAAATACTTTCAATTAGTGGAGCTTATTTCTGCAAAATACTCATAAAATTTGACCTTCTAAATTGAGTTCATTTCATTTGTAGATTTGGGTGCATTGAGGAATTTATAAAGTAGAAAGAGAAAAAGGGAGGGGGTTACATATTACCAAAGTCTGTGAAATGAGTTTGTGGTAACCATAGGAGGGACTATTTTATAAGAAGTTGTCATAAAACAAGGTGAAATATCAGTTTGCAGAATTAAGGAAACTTAGGTGAGGAGGTGAATGAGAAATACAGACAGAAGGAAAGAAAATATATGTGGGGTTATTATTGAATGTTAGTGTTCTTGGAGTTAAAAAAATAATAGTTGATACGTGGTAATAACATATGTACATCTGATTATATAAAGAATTTAATAATGAAATTTGTGTATCTTTTACCTACTGTAGTGAAATTTGCTGATATCAGACATCATGGGTTTAATGTGAAGTTTGAGGAATTTTTTATAGGACATCGTAAGTCTGTTTCTTTACAAAAAGGCTAATATTGGCTAGCAATTGAAGTAAATGCTTGCTAAGAGCTGGGAGTTTTGTTTTGATAAGTGAGAAAAAGATACCCCTTCCTATAAAAAATAAAGGATAACAAAGTGGACGTTAGTGGCGAAGTCACTGGCAGAGTGAAAACTCATGCATATTTAAAATGGATTCTTTCTAAGTTTTAAAATTACCAAGTTAGCTATTGTCAACGTCACTAGGCTCATTTCTAGGAACAGACGATATTCTAACTAATGCAGTCAACAATTGATTTGCCACAAAACATCAATTTAATAACTTTTTTAAAGGAAGTTATATACATGTTTCTTTTGCCTTTTAAATGAATCTTAAGTACTTTAGTCACATCATTTTGTAATAATTTTTTATATCTGTCATGGACTTAATGGATTAATTAATTATAAAAACAAAATCTAAATGTTTTCTTTCCTTATCACTTTAAAAGTTTGATAATTGAAACTACTTTATTCATTTATTTATTTTTAGTCAAAGTCTCACTTTGTTGCCTAGACTAGAGGACAGTGGCACAGTCACAGCTCTCTGCAGCATCATACTCCTGGGCCAAAGTGATACTCCTTCCTTAGTCTTCTGTGTAGCTGGGACTACAGGCACACACCACCATGCCCAGCTAATATTTTTGATTTTTTTGTAGAGACAAGTTCTCACTATGTTGCTTAGGCTGGTCTTGAACTCCTGGACTCAAGCAATATTTCCACTTCGGCCTCCCAAAGTGCTGGGATTATATGTGTGAGCTACCATGTCTGGTCAAAACCACTTTATTGAATAGATTTTTTTTTTTACCTCTTTCAGAATACTAATGATTTTTATTTTGCTGAATAGATGTTTTACTGAAAGTTGTATGCATTATTAGATTGTTTAAAAGGTCAATTAAAAAGTAAAAAAATAGGCATTAAAATTTTTGAGTCATTTCATAAGTCAAAGAAATCCATGTGTAAAACAGTTTATATATTCTAAATCATTGTATATATTTTAAGGTAATTCTAAGTATACATTGTCTCATTTTTATCCAATATACTGTGAGATAGGTGTGCAGAAGCAAAGCGCTTTACTTTGTTTGATTAATGTAAAAATTAAGGATCAGCAAGAAATGAAATTGGCAAAAGTCACAGTCAAATGATGTTACAACTGGACAAGAAATTAGGAGTTGGGGGAAACTGTACCAGTTCGTGTTTTTTTCTTCCTAAAATGCAGTTCAGTTTATTGGTTTTTGTAAATTATGGAGTGTGTTTCTTGCTCTTTGTTAAAGTGGAATAGAATGATAATCTAGTTTAGATCAAATTAAAAAATATATATACACAAATGTATAAATATAAATGCATATACACACTCACAGGATTTTAAGGAGAGTTTTCATTTGTGTGCATGTGTGGTTTTGCCCTGGAAATTCTTTATTCCTCCAGTATCTCCTTACACAGAAACTGCTACAATAAGATCTAGCCTTTACCTTACAGACCATGTGACTGTACTTGATAGGCTCACAGATATTCAGCAGTTTATTTGGTCCTTAGGTTTTAAAAAATTATTATCATTGTGGTAAAATAGATACAAAATTCACCATTTTAATCATCTTTAAGTCTATGGTTTATTGCTGTTAAGTGTATTCACATTGTTCAACCTTCTATAGAACTTTTTCATCTTCTCAAGCTGAATCTCTGTGCCCCAAAACAATAACTCCCTAATCTCCACTTCCCGAAGCCCTGGCAACCCCTATTCTACTTTCTGTCTCTTTGAATTTGACTTCCTCTAAGTACTTTATTTCAGTGGCATCATGTAATATTTGTGCTTATGTGATTGGGGTATTTTACTTAGCATGGTGGCTTCAGGATTCATCCATGTTGTAGCATGTATGAGAATTTCTTTCCTTTTAGAGGATGTTCCATTGTATGCATATAGCACATTTTGTTTATCCGTTCGTCTGGATGACTCTTAGGTTGTATCCACCTTTTGGCTGTTATGAACAATTCTTTTGGATATATACCCTGAAGCAGAATTGCTGGATCATATGGTAATTCTAAGTTTGACTTTTTGAGGAACCAATCTTTTCCACAGTGGGTGCACCATTAAAGGAATGTTTTAAATGAACAAACAATACAAAAAACAACAGCAAAACTCTATTCTCTTAGTCATTGGAATTTTAAGAGGAAGTTTTCTAAAATAGGATGAATATAACTTCCTTAGATATCTTGTGTAACAACTCTTGGAAATATGGACTGTATCCTTAGGCAAATTTAAAATTAGTTAATAATATTATTAACTAATAAATTAGTTGGTATCAGTTTCTCTTTGGCAATCTATAGAGTTTAAAGAAATTATGGGAAATCTACAGGTGATACTTAGTTTTTCCAAAAAATACATAGGACAGAATAGGAATGAAAGATATAGGCAAAATTATCCCATTTGTTAACTTTGTTTATTGATCTAGTTTGCCTTTCAGAATGTTCCCATAGTTATTTTATTAAACATTAGTAATATGATTGTGACTTCTAGTAATATGATTGTGACTTCTTTGACTTCATCTGCTGAAAAACTAGGTCCAAATTCTTTATATGCTTTACAAGTCTCCTCACAATCTAGCGTCAGGATTTTCTCTACCACATCTTCTTTTTATATGCTCTGTATTGTAGCCACATTAATTATATCACAGTTCCCTGAAATTCATGTTCTTCCATATGCTTTGCATGTGTCTGGAATGCTGTCTTATGCCCATACACATGCCAATTGGCACACTCCTTTGTGTCTTTCAAGACCTGTGTCTACTGTCTTCTGCTGTATGAGACCTACAAACAGCTGCCCTCAGTAGACTTTTGCTAGCACATTGTTCATATGCCATGATAATAACATTTACTAAAATGCATTGTATTATCTGTTTGCACATCTGTCTGACTAAACTCAGTGCTCCTGAAGGAGAGAAACCATGTTTATTTTATACCCTTGTGCAAGGCACAACACTTTGTAGATAATAAATGTCCAAAAAATACTCAATGAAATTCTCATGGTTTTGCTCACTCATTAGGATGTTTGTCTCTAATAAATAATCATTGCACCCATAAGCTGAAATTCCTTTTACAATTTTAGTAATTATTACTGGTTGTATCTATTAGATATAGGTGAAAGTATAAAGCAAGCAAAATGTTTTCTTCAGTAACTTGCTGCAATTCTAATTGTATGCAGATGTCTTACATTTCTTGAGACACTGACTTCATAGACATTCTGACATAAACCTAGGGTCCCCCAATCCTAGGAGAAAGAACCTAATAATCCTTACTTAAATGTTAATTATATAGCAGGTATCCCCAACCCCATCTGTGGCCTGTTAGGAACCTGGTCACACAGCAGGAGGTAAGAGTGTGTAAGTCAGCAAAGCCTCATCTGTATTTACAGCCACTCCCCATTGCTCTACTGCCTGAACTCCGCCTACTGTCAGCTGCAGCATTAGATTCTCATAGGAGCAGAAACCCTGTTGTGAACTACACATGCAAGGGATCTAGGATGCCTGCTCCTTTTGAGAATCTAATGCCCGATGATCTGAGGTAGAGCTAAGGCAGTGATGCTAGCACCAGGAAGCAGCTGCAAATACAGATTAACATTAGCAGTGAGGTTTGACTGCACATCCCATCCCTCCTCCCCTTAACCCTACTCCCCATCCTAGTCCGTGGAAAAATTGTCTTCCACAAAACCAGTCCCTGATGTCAAAAAGGTTGGGACCACTGAGTACATTATTACTCCCAGAAGTGTCTGTAGCTTAAAAGTGGGTCCTAGGGATGACATGCTTAACTCAAAAGTATAGACTAATTTCCAGTGGTAGGATTTTATTCACCTTGTCACTTGGGTAAATGATATGTTTTTTAAGGTAATAGGATGACTCTGCCTTGGCCCTAAGATAACACAGGGCAGGCAGGCTTCCAAGAGTATCTTTGAATCTTTAGCATTTCCAGAGTGGTGTTAACAGGGAGTATATTCTGTTTCCTTGGACAGCTGCTCTAAGGGCTTCACTTTTCTAGGATAAATTTGTTTTTCTTACACTGCTTCCGTATAATCTACAGGTCAGAGTAATGTGGATTATTTCAGAAAGCTTAGTCAACCTCATCAGCTACTTAGGAATTTCTTTTTTAAATGTTTAGAACTAAAGATGTGCAATTATTTAATATTTAAATGCTTCCATGAACCAGCTATAGATATGAGTGATTACTTATTAGCTGACTTGGCATATAAAAGGATGATCTTTCTACTGAAAGCAAAATGCTGCAAGAGTCGGATGTTTGAACTCTTTTCAGTCTAGATTACTCAAGAGGAAACAAGCAGCAAGATTCAGTTTAATTGCTTGTTATTTTGAAGAAGGAAATGTTATGTGTATTTTTCTTCCCTAAGGTCTATGTTCATGGCAGTATCATTTTGGTGTTTTTATAGGTCTGTGAGGTATTTCCAATGTTTAGAACTAAAAAACAAGACTGACATAACACATCTGGACAGTAGAATGTTTCAAAACTTATCTAAGTACTTTTTCACTAAAGACTTGACATTATTTTTATTTAAGTCCTATTGATAACAATGATTTCATCATGATTTGTAAACTAATGTATGCGAAGGACATACTTGAATCCAGGCATGGATTATGTAAATATAAAATGTTAATATATACCTATGTATGTGTAATTATGTGTGTGTATATGTATATGTGTGTGTGTTTTAAATTATTAGCAAGTATTTTAAAGGAGGGGGCTAAAGGCATAGCATATAAACTGAGTTTGGGCTATTAAGTTGGTCTGCCTGTGTTTGAGGCTTTACTATGTACTAACTTATGTTGGGCAAGTACTTCTCTGTTTTATGCCTCTGTTTCCTCATCTGTAAAATAGGGATAATAATAGTACCTACTTCTTAGAGAAAATTGAATTAATTTAAACATGAATTAAATTGAATTAATGCTTGCAAAGAATATAAAACAATGGTATTATTTTATAAAGTATTAGATATTGGTGACACAGTTGACTCAGAGAGGAGAACATAATTACTTGAAAAAAAGACTATTTTGAAGTTAAAGACATTAATTTAGCAGATTAAATTAGTCATAAAGTTGTTTTTTTATTCTTAAGAGATTATAGTGTAAAGATGGATATGTGTAAGTAGTCAGTGGTTTATTCTTTACAATATACCTTACACAACCAATTTGTGCCTTTTTTTTTTTTTTTTTTTTTGAGTTGGAGTCTCACTCTGTCACCCAGACTGGAGTGCAGTGGCCGCTCCCGGCCACCGCAGCCTCGACCTCCTGGGCTCCGGTGATTCTTCTGCCTCAGCCTTACAGGTAGACGGAATTACAGGCATGTGCTACCATACCCGGCTGATTTTTTATTTATTGTAGAGATGAGGTCTCGCTGCCCAGGCAGGTCTCGAACCTGCGGGCTCAGGCAATCCACTCACCTCAGCCTCCCAAAGGTGTGGGATTACAGGCTGAGCCACCGAGCCCAACTATGTGCCTGTTTTTAAAGTCTTCCTATGGCCATATGTTTATGGAATATTATCTACATTGAAACCTGGTTGGCATTAGAAAATATATGTCCTTTGTCCATTTTGTGTTAGACTTCAATTTTGTCTAATCAGTGTTTGAAAGAAATGGCATTTACATGGACTTCCTTCCAAGAAAAACACTGGGTGTTTCAGGAAGTGGTCTTGGTGAGTCAGAGGATAATACTTTTTCCTCTGAGTCACTTTTGAACCTCCTTGATATAAATAGGTTTACTTTTACCAAAACTTCTGCTTTTCTGATCAGAAGTCAAAATTGTTGACACATGACTACACTAACAGGGCCTCCATTGATATTTCCACTCAGTTAACATTGAGGGTCTTATCTAATTGTGAATGCAGAACTTCTACTAAATAAGTCATTTTTTAAAATTTTAATTCAGTTCTCCACTTCTATGTTAGTTTCTTTTTACACCAATTTTACTTCAGACTGGAGTGGGTTCAGGTGGCCATCTGTGTAAATTTCTGATAAATTTATGTTGGTAATAATACCCACTTTGGTCACTAAAATTCTATGACTTTTCCTTTTCATACCTGTATATAAAACTCTATAGCACAATTTTAGCAAAAGAGTTTACTAGTTTGCCACACCTCAGAGTTGTGCAGGAGAAACAAAATAATAATCTAGAGTGGTTCTTCATAGCCATATTAATAATGTTAAACATGCTAAATAATTGCCAGATGATAGATGTTGTTATAGCTGAGTTGGTCAGGGAAGACTTTTAAAAAATGGGTAGGAATCGAAGCATTGAGAAATTGTTAAATGGAAGGTATAAAGTAGTAGGAAGAACATTGAGGGTAAGAACAGATGCTGGAAGGTGAGTCAGTGGAAGATATGCTCAGAGGAGTGTAGTGGTAGTGAGGGTTTGAATGTAGGAGTACTAGAGAGAATATGAATGACTGGAGAAATTATTTAAGGCAGAATTCTGGTGAACCTTAAATGGTAAACTAAGGAGTTTTGTGTGTGTATGAGTATGTAATTGGTAAAATTGTTTACTCCAATTGGTCATGTATTTCTCATGAGTTGTAATTTGGTTGATTGTAACTGGTTTTTATTTTGTGAATTTCATTTTAGAACTAGTATTTCAAGAAAACTTTTCTATTTCTCTCTAATGTGCAATTCTTCAGGAAAATAAAGGAACTTGTACATAGATGTCAAATGATCTATGTGTGCTTTTGTATGTAATCTTCATGGCAATCTTATTTTGCAGATGAGTAAACAAAGCTTAGAGAGGATTATGACTTGCCCAAGGCCACGGAGAGATAGTAGAGTCAGGATTTACATTCAGGACCACCCATTTTCATACTATGTTCTTTTCACTATGATACAGTATCACAATAAAAGCACTAGAATATACTCAGTAAACTTTCATGGTTTCCAGTAGTTATGCAAAAGCAATTCAAGGGCATTTTTCTTCTCAACTGAAGGATTTCTTTCTTTTAGGAATTGGAGAGTGGTAATCGAATGCTAGGAAATTGCCTTGTGGGCCAATTGCTCTCCTCCTCCTCTTGAGAAGCATCTTACTAATTTCTCCTCTCAGAGAACAACTGTAGGACCATCCTTGTTCTTGAAGAGTTAATTACAGTCACTTGAACCTCTATAAGGTTTACCAGGGTAGTTGAATGGGTTTAGGGATCATTTGTGGGTTTCAGTGGTCTGTGCTGTGGATCACCTGTCCTTTGCCAATTTATAATAGCAGATTGATTAGTAGACTGGTAGTTGGTCATTTTTCATTTTTAAATTCTTAAGCATTTGACTTTGATTAGAGTCTCTGATTTTCTTTCTTGGCATATACATTCATTACAAGAATATGCTACTTTGTTTTATCCTATTTCTTTCATGGAGGGGAAGCAGCCATGTGGCTTTTGGCAAAACTGGACTTCCCCAAGGTTTCAACAGTGACAGTTGAGATTAAACACCATTCTTGTAAACATGAATCTCCTATCTCATAAAATTCAAACACTTATTTCCTAGAAAAATTTGTTTGTTAGAATGGAGTAGCTCAGTTTTTAAGATAACAGGGAGTCATGGTATTTTCCCAGCTAACTAGTTTGTGTGTGCTGCTGTGTTCTGTTATGTGCTATTCCCAGGGCTTCTTAGCAGCTCAATTGTTTTTTTTAAAAAGGATGAAGATTTATTTTTCTACTCCACTTGGGGAGAATAGTGAAGTTGACTGGCAAATAGACCGACATAGAGAGGCAGGAGGAGAGAGATGTCTGTTTATAGTGTAGAGGAAGGTGACTTAGATTTGAGAGTATAGTTCACAATGCTTGCTCTTTTCCTTGAGTAGTTCTTGGTGTAGGCTAGAGATGATAAGTATTATGTTTTTAGTTCAATTGGCTAAAATATTTTCTGTTGAGTTTGTTTTGCCTTTAGAGCATTGTTTTAGTCAATCTTTTCTTACAAGAAGATTTGAAGTAAATATCATTTGGCAAAGAAATAAAATATTACAGAAATAAATTTTTTTTTTTTTTTTTTGAGTTGGAGTCTCACTCTGTCGCCCAGACTGGAGTGCAGTGGCCGCCCCCTGGCCACCGCAACCTCGACCTGCTGGGCTCCGGCGATCCTTCCACCTCAGCCTTCCAAGTAGCCGGAATTACAGGCATGCGCTACCACGCCCGGCTGATTTTTTTGATTTATTGTAGAGATGAGGTCTTGCTGCCCAGGCGGGTCTCGAACTCGCGGGCTCAGGCAATTCACTCAACTCAGCCTCCCAAAGGCGCAGGATTACAGGCTGAGCCACCGAACCCGGCATATAGAAATAATTTTTAGAAGGTTTTATGAAACTATAAAACGTTTCTATTTTACCTCTATTAAAATGTTTGATAAAGCCTTTTAAATATACATACTTCTTTCATAGTCATTCATGTATGTACCCATGCTTTGTATACCATATGTTGCCTTAAAGTTGGATTCAAAAGTCAATTCTAGTTTTATTGATTGCCATTATACAATTGGAAATTTGTTCCCATAGAGAAATATTCTGTAAGAGGCATGAACTTTGTGGGACAAAAGTCAAGGTTATGCCATGTTCTTTCAGAATTTTGTGATTTTTTTTGACACTCCAGAGTTTGTTGCCTTTATTCTGCTATTGCCTTTGCCTTTATCTTGATACAATTTCTCATAGTACTGATTACCAACTGCCTTTACTTCATTAGCCTCCAGAATCTAGTTCCTTTTCTTTCTTGCTATCAGTAATAAGAGATAACCAGTTTTTTATACAAATGTATGAATTATCATTTGTAATAAATTTGTAACAAAAGAGCAAAAACCTCTGTAGTTCTAAAGATGTTATATGATCATATGATTTGGGTAAAAAATAACTTCCCCACCATTATCATTAGTTTCCACTATGTAGTCAAGTGGCTGAATTTTATCCCATATCTACTACTTATCAACTCATTGAGCATGTTCTTAAACCCTGTACCTAGCTTCCTCATCTGTAAAATGGGGATAATAGTGCTTCCTACTTCATGGAGGTAGTTATGAAAATTAAAGAAAATTATACATGGAAAGCACTTAAAATTGTCCCTTCCACATACTATCTGAGTGTTATAGCTGCTGCCACTGTTGCTGTCTGCTGTCTGCCACTCTTCTTCGTGCTATCACTACTATTAGCAATTAGTAATAGTTTGGTTCTCTTTAGTACATCGATTTTATTAAATCATTTGGCTTTAAATGGAGACACCAATTTTGGCTATCTAAATGATATGCAGTTTATTTAATCAAGAGCTAGGTTTAATTTGGGGGGAGTTATTTCAATAAGTTAAAATAAACTTCTCTTCTTAGCAACACATTTTAATTAAGTCAGATTGTGCTTGTCCCTGAAGTTTTCTCTTCAGTCCACAGGCCATTTTCCCAGTTGCTTAGAGATGGGAACTGTGGGAATGGAAAGAAAGAAATGCAAATGTGACATTACCAGGTCTTGTGATAATTCCCTTTTCAAATTTCCTCTTCCTTCTGACCTCAAATAGCATACTTACCCAAACAAGTCCATTTTAAATTCCCAAACAAAAATCCACGCAATGTGATCCAGGAACATGAAGGTTTTGGGTGATTCTTCCCCTGTTGATTCAAACACCTTTTTTCACTTATTAATTCACTATAGAGAGTAGTGTTTCTGCTCAGTTTCAGTTCAGGTACTCAAGCCCAGGAATGCAATTCCTGGCAAATACATTTTGGGGTTTATAAATTGACACTGACCCAAAAGTGAACATGCTGCTATAAAAAAGACCCTTTTCTGCCCTAGTGGAATAGTAGTTCAGTTGTTTTTCTCTGACTTCTCAGCTCATCAAATCCAGGTTCTTACACTTGAAGTCCCTAATGTTAGTGTGTTATAGATTTTGCTGTCTTATTTTTTATGTTTCTTCTTCCCTACTGTTTTTCGTTTTATTTTGCTTATGTTCAGATTGCTACCTGAGATAGGATAAATAACAGCATTCTTGTTTGGAATTATTTTTGCATTTTTTTCTGTCAACAGAGTACTGTTTCTGTGTACCAGTCTTGAAACATTCACAACACTTTTAACAAATGCATACATTATTTTTTCAATGGTTCACTAACCTGAATTTTAAATGGGGAAATCCTGAGGTAACATTTTCAGAATGAATCTCTTAGTTCCATGCTTTTAAAAAGTTCATGGCTAAGTTTGATTCAGTTGGAGTTTATATCCTTATAAATATTATTTACTATATTTATTCTTTCAAGTAAATCACAGAAGTTATATTTATTAGTTTTCTTATTTCACATTGCTCTCCCACTGAAAATGGGAACCATGTCTATTTTGTTAACTGCGCACTCAATATATAGAGCTACCCTGTCTGTAGTCATTAGCCTGTATGTGGTTATTAACACTTAAAATTTTAATTTAATAAAATTTAGAATTCCGTTCCTCAGTGGTACTAGCTACATTTCAAGTGCTCAGCGTTTGTGCTCTGCTACTCATTGAGCAGTGCTGATATAGTACATTTCTATTATTGTAGAAGGTCCTACTGGACAGTGCTTGTCTAGAGCACTAACAGATACACACTGACTACATAGTAAAAACTTGTTAAATGAGTGAATGAGTGAATGAATGAAGTAATACTCTGATTGGCTGGTGATAATGTTGAATTAATCCTGTTTGAATAATCATGTGGAAAGGTCATTTTGACTTTTAATTAATGTGTTGACATTTCCCTAGCCAACTGCATAATACTGGATTTATCATTAGTCAAAAGAAAGTATATAATAGTGGTTAAAGCACAACTTGTTGATGTCATGGTCAAGTTACCTTTGTTTATAATTTTGCAAGTCCCAGATTCTCATTACAATAGGAATAAGAAGTTCTTATAACCTCTTAAGGTGGTAAGAATTAAGCAGGATAAAGCACATAAAGTGCTTGGCACAGTGGCTGACATACTAAAATACTTAACAAATGAGACTTGTTTTTAAAATAGTGAAATAGCGAGATATGTCTAAATTTTGCTGTTCATGGGTGGTTACATGGTTATGAGGAATTTTACTGCTATTTTTGAAAACTTCATTGTTATAATTTAGCAGACATTTTTCAAAGGTAATGCTATTCAAAACAATTACTTCCTTTTAAATATGAAGTTAGTAGCCTTAATTAATTTTTTCCACATTGGATTTAACTTTTTTTCCTTTAATTTTTATGACTATGTAAATATGTAGTCTCTCAAGAATAGAAAGTTTTTTGCTACTTTTATAGGCAACTTGAGTTTTAAAACTAATGCACAGATATCTATGTTTTTGTTTTAGAGTAGTTCACAAAGTTTTGTTGTATTAATTTAAGTGGGCTTCTTTTTGAAAGACTATTTAAAAAATCTGAGTAATTAAATTAGCAGTTATTTACCTAAGAATGAAGTACAAGTTTCATTTAGTCACCTTACTCTGTTGTGCATTTAAACCCATGATTTAATTTCTAGAAAAGCAAGTAAAGCATGAGTTTTTTTTCATGAACAGTAATGCTTGATTTATAAAAACTCAAATACATGAAGAAAAAATAATGCTTGACTTAGTTGGGTTTATTGCCTTGCTCTCATGTGCTATAGTTTCTTTTCTGGGACTTAACAACAGTATTTGTTGTTACAATAACAGTGGGTTGCTAAACATAACTACCAAAATACCAGCTGACTTTAATGTAAATTTCCAACTTTTTTTGGTGTTACTTTCACTCTGGCTATTAGAGTTCCTTTATTTTTAGTATAAACTTGTACTCATATTTCATAGCCCACCTGAACCTCTCAAGTTCATGTTAGAGGTGACTTGAATTTTTTTCCTGTGTTTTTCATTGACAAATATTTGTTAATGTTTAGACAATCAAGATATTTTACAGAAAAATGTCAGGCTGAAGATGTGTATTTGCTTTACTTCCTCCAAGTAAAATAACAGGGAAGGGATTTTTAAAAAAAATGCAGAAACCAAGTGAGATAAAGGGAGTCCAGAAAACCCATAGATAATTGTGGCTAACCTAGAAGTCCTGAGAAGCTGAAACCTAAGGTGCTACAGACATTGAGAAGCAGCCGATTTTCTTTTTTTGTTGTTGCTCCAATTTTTAAAAAATATTTTATTTTAAAGATGTGGGGTACAATTCAGGATTAGGTATACAAGTAATTCTTTTTTTATTTAATTTTTTAAATGATCTTTTTCTTTTCTTTTTTTTTATTTTAAAGATGTGGGATGCAATTCAGGGTTAGGTATATAAATGTTCATTATGCATTTGTACCCTTGTGGATGAGGTATGCCCCTCTCTCCCCTGGCAGTTTCCCTCAACTCCCAGTCCTGCCCCCCACTTTCCCTGACAGTTTCCCATTGCTGCCAATCTCTCATAATATTAAGACAATTGTTCAAGGTCTGCTTATGAGTGAGAACATATGGTACTCTGTTCTTTGTTTCTGTGCTAGATCATTGAGTATGATAGACTCTAAATCCATCCAAGTTGCTGCAAAGTTCATATGTTTGTCTTTCTTTATGGCTGCATAATATTCCATTGTGTATATGTACCACATTTTTTTTTATTCAGTCCAGCTTCGATGGGCATTGTGGTTGCTTCCTTGTTTTTGCTATTGTGAATAGAGCAGCAACAAACATACATGTGCAAGTATCTTTTTTGCAGAATGATTTGAGTTCCTCCAGGTATATTCCCAACAGGGGGATTGCTGGGTCATATGGAAGGTCAATTTCTAGTTCTTTGAGAAATCACCACACTGTCTTCCAAAGAGGTTGCACTCGTTTGCATTCCCACCAGCAGTGTAGAAGCTTTCCTTTTTCTCTGCATCCTTGCCAGCATCTGTTGTTTGTTTTAATATTGATGGCCATTCTTACTGGGGTTAGGTGGTATCTCAATGTGGTTTTGATTTGCATTTCTCTGATGCTAAGTGAGGCTGAGCACGTTTTCATGTGCTGTCCATATATCTACCTTTGAGAAGTGTCTATTCATGTCTTTTGCCCACTTTTTAATGGGGTTGTTTGTTGTGGCACATTTGAGTTCCTTGTAGATCCTAGCTGTTAGGCCCTTATCAGACATACAGTTGACAGATATTTTTTTCCTATTCTGTATGCTGTCTCCCTGCTCTCTGGATGGTTTCTTTTGCTTTGCAGAAGCTTGTCAGTTTGATGAGGTCCCACTTGTCTATCTTATTTCTTATAGTATGGTCACTTAGGGTTCTGATCAGGAATTGGTTGCCAGTTCCAATTTCCATAAGGGTGTCTCCTGCATTTTCTAAGATTCTTATAGTTTGAGGTTTCACGTTTAGGTCTTTGATTCATTTAGAGTTAATTTTTGTGTATGGTGATAGGTAGGGGTCTTGGTTTAATCTTCTGTATGTGGTCAGCCCGTTTCCCCAGCACCATTTACCGAATAGATTCTCCTCTCCCCAGTGGTTATTGTTGGAGGCTTTGTTCAAGATGAGTTGGTTGAGAAACTGAGGCTTTGCTTCCAGAATCTCTACCTGTTCCATTGGTCTGTATGCCTGTTCTTGTACCAATACCAGGTTGTTTTGATTACTGTAGCCTTATAGTAAAGTTTGAAGTCTGGAAGTGTGATACCTCCTGCTTTGTTTCTTTGAGAAGCAACCGATTTTCATTTCAGAGACTCCAAAAGACTCAACAATGAATGTGAGACTAAAAACAGGAAAATGAGGTAGTAATGTGTTTAAAGTGAACTTAAGGTCCCAGGTGCCTCCTCACACCCCAGTGAAACTGGTAGTTTATTCTTTGGAGAATGTGAACTAGAGAACTCTTGGCTGGGGATATTAAGGCATGGGCAGGGATGGAGGATTAGGCAAAATACTTACTAAAGAGTGAGACACCCCAGCTTACTTCTTCCACTTTTCACCAAAATTTTGGCAGTCAGCTTTATATTCTCCATACATGAAATCAACAGATGCTACTTTCGAGATTCTGATTGATCTATGCAAACATGTGGATATAGATAGTTGGAGTCTCCCAACAGAACTGCTTTATAGTGAAGCACAGCTGTTCACCAACCTCACCCGTCAACACACTTTTTAATCAACTTTTTAGTAACACATCTTCAATGTGTTCATGACCAATGATCACCAGACATTTGAAGTAATTCAGAAGCCAAAACAAACCTGGGGAAAACAAGAAAATTGACAGAAGACAGACAATGAAGGGAGAAGAAAACTTTAATATATTGTTATTGATAATCTCAGAAAAATCAGATAATATACTGCAATCAGAAAATAAGAACAGATATACAGGAGACCAGGAAGGGAAGAGGGAAGGGGAAAATGAAGGCAGAAGGAAAGAATATAAATTATATTTAAATTGTACACTTAAAAATGGTAAAGATGGTAAATTATATTTTTATATTTTACCTCAATAAATTTTTTGAAAGATCAGACATTACAAGAAAAGGAGCATTTAGGGTACAAAAACATATTCCTGGAAATTAAAAGTTGATAGAAGATATAAAAAAACTACAAATATTTTTTGAAGATAAAGTGAAGGAAGCCACCCAGAAGGTAGAACAAGAACACTAGGAAATGACAAACAAAAGAGAAAAGACAAGAAAAATAAAACTTAGTCCAGAAGCTCCTACTCTGAGCAATTGAATTTTTTAGAAAAAGAAAAAAACATGTACTGAGGAAACTATCAAAGGAATAACACAGAACATTTCCTGGACTTTAGGGGCAATTATTTTTTTAAGTGGGAAAAGGCCTGTTGGGTTTCCAGTATATAGAATTAAAAAAAAAAAATCCATACCAATGTATAGCACTGTGAACTTTCAGCACAAATTTCCAAAACATCAGGGGAGAAAACAGAGGAAAACAGGTCCTACACAAAAGAGAGACTCAGAGTGCCTCTTGATGTTCAACAGCAACACTGAAGACAGAACAATGGCTCTAGCATTCTCTGCAAAAATAACTTCCAATCTGCAATTTGGAGCCAAGACAAACTAGGGATCACATATAAAGGTAGAATAGACACATTTTTGCTCATGTGAAGTTTTGCAAATTTGCCTTTCTTAATCTCTTTCTCAGGAAGTTCCTGCCATATGTGCCCTACCAATACTAGAGAATGAAGTGTGTGACCTACTAATCTACCAAACTAAAAAATTAAAAGCACACAAAGGGGAAGCATGGGGTCCAGGAAGCAAGGGTCCAGGACAGGAGGAAGATGAAGGAGATACCCAGGGTGGTGATGATTTAGACCCCATGATGAAAGCTGTGTGGGATCCTTTGGGAACAGTCAGTTCCGAGTGGAGCAGGAGCATGTGAGGATCTGGGAGGGAGGTCTCCAGAAAGACAAGAATGATACAGAATAGCGATAGAATGGAGCGTGCTTAAATGTATCGAGAGGAGGCTTCCACTTGTGGAGAGTAAAGGGGTGAAATTAATGAAGGGTATACATAGGCATGCTAAGAGTTGGGGGAAAAGATAATTATTAACCCAGGAAGACAAAAGATTGTACCCCAAAGAAAGTGTATTCTTAGTATATTGTGAATAGCATTTACATAGATGTAATAAGCAAACACCGAATTTTTAGTCTGAAACCTAAAAAAATTTGATATAACTGAAATTTTCACTCTGTGATGTGTATTCTCACTGCACCTCAAGCCTCATCCCTCATGGCAGATGGTTTCCTAAGTGTGCAAAGCCATCTCTTGCCTTTGCTCTTCTGCCTTACATAGCCCTTGCATCACAGCCCCAGATGGTAGACTGTTATGAACTGATCACTCTCCCCTTTGTAGCCTGAGGTGCTCACCTTACGTACTGTCCTTCTACTTGCCACATTGCACTACAAATGACCCTCATACTATGACCACCATAAATAAATGATCACCATACTATGCACTTCTAAAAATCTTTATCTTGTCTTCTTGGGGTCATTCTTTGAGGGAAACTTTGTTCTCTAGATCTTCGCCTAATTTGACTTTCCTTTGAACTTTATACTGTGCTGTTTTTGTATTGTCTATAATGTGGTCTTTTCTTAAGGATGCTTTATTTTTTTCTATAAAAACTTCACAAGACGAATTTTCAAGGAAGGTTTTGTAAGTCTTGGGTTTTCTGTGAGTTAGATGAAGTACTAGAGGTTTATTTTCTTAGTAGGATTATCTACTCACAATCTGAATTACTTTTTTTGTATTCAGCTAAGTGTAGACAATAATTGGAGTTGATATTTTGTTCAGTTTTGATTCTTTGTTGCTTCGCTTTCTAACAGCCTATTAAGACTGTCTCTATTCTTGAAGAGAAAGGAAAATTGTATTCTGGAAGGAGTGCACTCTTATTTTTGTGAACAAAATGTTAAGAGGCAAAGGATAATGGGAAGAAGGAACAGTTGAGAATGATTTGAGGGTTTTACCTTATCTGTTTGGTCATGAGCTTTACATAGACTTATAAAGTTATAGACGTTGAACTTGATACACTCTGATACCTGAAGAAGTACAGAAAGTATTCTTTCAAAGCAATTACCAGCTCCCATATAATCATGATGGCAGTTGGATCTGTAAAACCATGTATTGCTGAAATCAAACAGATAAACTGAAACAATGAATGATCCTTGTTAAGATTTGATACTTCTCTGTCCTTTTATTAAAGTAATCAATGTTTGGGTATTATGGCAGCCTGGAAGAGATGAAGGTAAGAAATAGCATATTGTTATATAACATATGAGAAATAGTCTTGGGGTGGGAAGCATGTGCATTATAATACACTGGAAAGCTTTATTTAAACATAAAAAAAAATACAATTCCATTGCTTTAAAAATCCTGTGTGGTTTAACAGTTAAGTTTTTACTTGTAACAACCTTAGGGAGATGCATTTATGGTTTAGAAAAGTGGGATAAATTCACTACAGCAGTTGCCTAAAGGTGACATTTTCTACATTGTAGGTTGTAAGCATTTATATAAATGCGTTGTACATTTTATAAAACATGGATCCTCTTAAGGAGCTGTACTGAAAATGCAGGGTGAATCACCTGCAGTAGTTTGTTTACTGCTTTAGCGTCCTTTGCTCTAGGTAATGCTGAGGAAGGTGATCATGTGTTAACAGGGTAGTTAAATATTAAAATATTATATCTCATCTGTAGGTTGGAACCCTTCTAACTGTACCTGTAATGCTTTACAGTTTACTATTTTTAGAGGCCATTTAATACATCAGAATGAAATATGAATTCAGGAGTTTCAGTCTCATTAAAGATGGTTTTACCAACATTTCTCCTTCATTGTCCATCCCCTCTCCTCTGCCCCAGCCTCTGGTAATCACCATTCTACTCTCCAGTTCTATGAGATCAGTGTTTTTAGATTCTGCATATCAAGTGAGATCATGAGGTATTTGCTTTTCTGTCTCCATCTTATTTCACTTAACAATGGGTTCAGAGTTTCATCTAGACAGGAGAAATAAGTTCTAATGATCTATTGCACAGCATGGAGTCTATGGTTAATAATAATGTATTTCAAAATAGCTAGAAGACAGGATTTTTAAATGTTCTTACCACATAGAAATGATAGGTATTTAAGGTAACAGGCATGCTGGTTAGCCCGATTTGATCATTTCACAATGTATACATGTATCAAAACATCACCGTGCACCCCATAAATGTATGCAGTTGTTGTCAATTAAAAGTAAAATACAACTTTTTAAAAAATGTGGTTTTAGAGGATGTTTTTCTGTCTTCTCATTCAGCTGGGTTATGTCAGGCACTGGTAGTGCTTTATCTGTGCCTTTGTAGAATATGTTGAACTGTACTAGTTAAACATATAGCAATATTATAGAAAAAGAATATTTAGCATTAAAAATATATCATATGTGATTCTAAGTTTCTCTCAGTGGCATTTATTGTGTACTGCTCAATGACAGAAAGTATAATTTAGGAATTTTGCTACTAAGGTTAATAGGATATCAGTGAATGCTCACCCTTGAGGCTGATTCACAAAAAAGCAGAGATTTGAAAAAAGTTATTGGAGATGGGTTGGGATGGAATGAGAGTAATGAATTTCTCTACTTCTCATTCCAAAATATTATTCCTTGAAATGTGTTCAGTTGAGAATTAAATTAACAGAAAAGATTGTACTTTTATTCTTATCCTGGGGAAAAAAATGCCCACAGTGAATATTTTGCCTCTTCTGAGAATGCATACCCAACAACTTCTTGCTTCTGGGAAGATTCAGACTTCTTAGGTGATGTTTATTTTTTTATAATTATCTTTCAATGGTGTTAATCAAGGTTCTTTGCTAAGGGTTACATCTTTCATGCCCTTTCTTTTGTCTTCTTTTTTACCATAGCAGTATTCTATACTTAGCATGTAACTGAAGCATACCTCAGGTCTTGTCCAGATTACCTGAAATAGAAGTTTTATAGGGAAAAAATAATTGATAGTTTCTATTTTATGAATTCGAGCCCTTCTGTTTTGCTTTTCCATCATTTCAGTTCTATTTAAAAAAGAATGAATAAATAAATTTATGGTAATACAAAAATATTCCATACAGAAGAATTCCAAATAATTTATGTAGATACTTCCTCCTTAAGGAGGTGGAGCATAACACTACCCAATAAGTATGGGCTGTGCATAGTAGTGACTTCCTTCCAAAGAGTACTGTATGGTGGTAATGAGGGAAGTCACTTACTAGTGAGGAAACTTGAGAAACACTACCTCCATCAGTGATTGAGGTTAGCATATACAATGATGTCATGCTCATATCATGTACTCAACATGATATAATGAGAATGACACATTACCTCTGTCGTCTTTCTCCCCAAAACCTGTAACTCCAATCTAGTCATGAGACACACATCAGATAAACCCCAACTGAGGGACATCATACAGAATATCAGAATATAGTACTCCTTACAACACTATTGAGATCATTGTTGTGGGTTGACTTGTGTCCCACTAAAAGGTACATTGACATCCTACCTCCTGTGCCTGTTTGGATATAGACAGATACCCAGGGGAGAAGACCTTGTAAAGATGGAGGCAGAGATTAGAGTGATGCATCTATAAGCCAAGGAATGCCAGGAGTTGCTAGTAACCATTAGAAGCTAGAGGAGGCAAGAAAGGATTTCTCCCCAGAGCTTTCAGAAAGAGCTTAACACTACTGATATTTTGATTTCAGGCTTCTAGCTTCCAGAACTGTAAGAAAATGCATTTCTGTTGTTTTAAGCCACCTAGTTTGTGATAATTTGTTATGGCAGTCCTAGGAAACAGTCATCAAAAGCAAGGAGAATCTGAGAAGCAGTCACAGTCTCAGAGGAGCCTAGTGATACATCATGAGGACTATATATAATATAGTATGTGGATTGGATCCTGGAACAAAAAAAGATTTTAGGCATACCAAGGAACTCTAAATAAAGTATTGGCTTTAGTTAATAGTAAAATATCAATATTAGTTCATTAGTTGTTTCAAAATATCATGGTAATGCAAGATATTAACAATAAGGAAATGAGGTATATACAATCTTTACAACATTTTTTGGTATAAATAAATTTAATAGCTAGGGGAGGGAGGGGCATACCTCAACAACAAGGGTAACTGCATGATCAATGTTTGTATACCTAACCCTGAATTGTACCCTCCATCTTTATAATAAATAAATAAATTTTTAAATTTTAAAAATAAATTTAATAAATGTGAGAAGAAAAATTTCTTTCAGAATAATGATAAATAACTTATGTAGATACTCTACCTTCCAGGACAGCACACATTTCCATTCCTTAAGTGTAGAGTGGGCCTATGGAGTTCATTCCAAAGGATACAGTATGGAAGGAGGAGGGGGAAAGGAACAACTACAGTGGAGATACCTGGCCAAGTGATCAAGGTTAACATCATTAGTTATAAGTCACGTGGATAGTCATGTCCCTATGATACGTGATGAGAATGGTCTTTCTCCCAAAGGTCCATAAACCCATGAGCGAAACTCAACACCAATTGAGGGATTTTCTACAAAATACTTGAACAGGATTCTCCTCAAAATCATTAAAAACAAGTTTAAAAAGCTGTCACAGCTAAGAGGGGCCTATGAAGACATGAGTAAATGAAATGTGGTATCCTCAGTGGGATCATTACTTATTATCTTGGTATCATACAGGGCTGCCAGACATCTGAGGTCCTAATGGAGGCAGGTTTCTCATTCAGTTGAAGAAATCTGAAAACTCCACATGCAAATTGTCGCCTGTCACTATTACTTTTTTCAGATGGGCGAAGGAAGCCCTACTTTAATGTCATTCCAGAGTTGTATCTGCCACACCTGTCCATTCCGCATGTGCTCGGAGGTCAACTGAGCCAATCGGCTGGGGCCGAGGCCACAGGGGCACAACTTCTCTGTAAATTTAAAATAATTCAAAAAATTTAAAGTTTATTTTTAAAAAATTTAGCTGCAGTTTTAGACTTCACTGCATATGCTGGAATGAATGGCACTCTCTTTATAGGTAGTGGTCTTTGTGGTAATAAATTACCTAACTTATTCAGCTGATCAGTTATATCACAATTTTTGACAGTTTGACTTTGGAGTCAAAAACTTCCACTAATAAAAGACACGCTCCTTTAAGAGTCAGTGTATTGTAGCAGTCATTCTGTAAGACTAGCTGTAAGTCCACTGTTAATCATGGAAACTGTACAATCAGGGACATATGCTTTTTTTTTTTTTTTGAGTTGGAGTCTCACTCTGTCGCCCAGACTGGAGTGCAGTGGCCGCTCCCAGCCACCGCAGCCTCGATCTGCTGGGCTCCGGCGATCCTTCCTCCTCAGCCTTCCGAGTAGCCGGAATTACAGGCATACGCTACCACGCCCGGCTGATTTTTTTTTGATTTATTGTAGAGATGAGGTCTTGCTGCCCAGGCGGGTCTCGAACCCACGGGCTCAGGCAATCCACTCACCTCAGCCTCCCAAAGGCGCGGGATTACAGGTTGAGCCACCGAGCCCGGCTAACATATGCTTTTTGATAAAAGGTTTTATTCAGGCCTGTATAGGCAAGGTACATGTTAAAGGAAAACTTATTCAGAAACAAGTATATGGTGAGTTAAAATTGCTTGCATCACTTGTGAAATATAATAAAAACCTTGCTGGGAAACAGTTCAAGATCCATTCTAACCACCACCTCTTCCCACACCCAACTCACCCAGAGTAGGGCTGGGGACCTGATAATAGAGAGAATGAGGCAGTTCCTTTTGTCTCTAAATTTCTCTCCCTTTCCTACCGTATTTTTTATTTTTGTTGGAAGATTCCAGCTAAGTTGGAGGCTCATTTTCTTTTTTCCTCTTTAATATGTTTTTGCTATTACTAATGGAATAAATGCAAATTGTCCAGGCAAATTTATGGATACTCCATATTATTTAAATAGAGATGAAGTACTTAAAAGACTTACTTTTATATTTTAAAAATGTCTCACTATGATAAAAAATTAACCCAAGAAAGTACTACAAATACATATTTTGATATTTTAACCAGTTAAAAATTGGAATTACTTAAAGATGGATTCATCTTTATTAATTTACATTCAGAGTAATAGAAAGTACTAGTTTTGAACATTTGGTGTTTGAGACTTGATGAATTTTTTTCACACTCTTCATTGAACAGTGTGTTTACAAAGGAGTAAAGACATTATACACACACACACACACACACACACACACACACACACACACACACACACAATGGAACTATTGCGGTTGTAATATCCCCTTCCAAAAAGTGAATTCTTTTTCCTTTCAAAAGCTTAGACTTTAAAAAACACCTTATTTTGAGAAAAGTTGTTGACTAAAATAAAGAGTATCATTGAACCACTCAGAGTGAAAAGAATGGAAATCTTTTGGAGAGTATACAGTAGTCAAACTAGCAGTGTAACTTGCTGAAAGGAAAATGGAACAAAAGTCAGCCAGATCAAAGTTTGACTCCTGCATCTAATTCTAGTTTCTTGCATAACCACTTAAGCAAATGACTTAATTGCCTTGAGGCTGTCATCTCACCCACAAAATAGAACCAATAACCATCTTATATGTGTTGTTCTAAGGTTTACATTAGGTGAGGTTTTTAAAATGTCTTATTAAGTGGGGCTCACTGAATGTTGTTTTCTTTCCTTTCCCTTTTGTATTCGCCTCTGTATAGGATAATATCTGATGCAAGAAACTGATAAGATGTTAGTGTTGTCATTCACTGTACTGTATTGCTTTATTAAGTTTCAAAATACCACACAGGTGGCATTGAATTGCTTTGTCTTAATTTCTTCATCTGTAAAACGAGAATGAGCCAGGCTCGGTGGCTCAGCCTGTAATCCTGCGCCTTGGGAAGCTGAGGTGAGTGGATTGCCTGAGCCCGTGGGTTCGAGACCCGCCTGGGCAACTTGGCAAGACCTCATCTCTACAATAAATCAAAAATCAGCTGGGTGTGGTAGCACGTGCCTGTAGTTCCAGCTACTTGGATGGCTGAGGTGGAAGGATCACTGGAGCCCAGCAGGTCGAGGCTGCGGTGGCCAGGAGCGGCCACTGCACTCCAGTCTGGGTGACAGAGTGAGACTCTAACTCAAAAAAAAAAAAAAAAAAAAAGCGAGAATGAAAAATAGTACTTATTTTTTTAAATTTTTAATTTTAAATATGTGGGGTACAATTTAGGGTTAGGTATACAAATGTTCATTATGCAGGTACCCTTGTTGATGAGGTAAGTCTCCCCACCCCACGCTTCCGGCAGTTTCCCACTGCTGCCAATCCCTTTCTTACAGTGTTACAATAGTTTTTCAGGGTCCGCTTATGAGTGAGAACATATGATACTTGGTTCTTTGTTTCTGTGTATTATAGCCTCTAAGTCCATCCAAGTTGCTGCAAAGTTCATAATTTTGTCCTTTTTTTTAATCAATATTTTTTATTATGATGTTGTGGGGTACAGTTAAAGATTAGGTATACAGTTACGTTTCATTCAAGCACCCTGTTGATAAGAGGTGTTTCCCCGTCCCCAGACAGATATTTGCTACTGTTAATCCCATCTCCCTCCCCCGCCCATAGTTTCCCAGTACCGTCAATCATTTTCTTATAGTATTACATTGGATGTTCAAGGTCCATTATATGAGTGAGAACATGTGATACTCAGATCTTTGTTTCTGTGAGAGGTCACTCAGTATTATAGACTCTAGTTCCATCCAGGTTGCTGCGAAATTCATGATTTTGTTATTTTTTATGGCTGCGTAGTATTCCATTGTGTATATGTACCACATTTTTTTAATCCAGTCCTCTTTTGATGGGCAGCATGGTTGCTTCCAGGTTCTTGCTATTGTGAACAACGCTGCAATAAACATATGTGTGCAGGTATCTTTTTTATAGAGTGATTTGACTTCTTCAGGATGTATTCCTAGTGGGGGATTGTGGGGTCATATGGGAGGTTGATATTTAGAGCTTTTAGGAATCGCCACACTGTTTTCCACAGAGGTTGCATTAGTTTACACTCCCATCAACAGTGTAGAAGTGTTCCCTTTACGCCACACCCTCTCCAGCAGCTGTTATTTTTTGAGTTGTTGATAATTGCCATTCTGACTGGAATATTTTTCCATTTGTTTGTTTCATCTTTGATTTCTTTGAGCAGTGTTTTTGGTTATCATTGTAAAGATCTTTGACTTATCTGGTTAGGAAGATGCCAAGGTATTTCATTTTTCGTATGTGGCTATTGTGAATGAGACTGCTTTTTATTTGGATTTCTGTTTATTTATCATTGGTGTATAGGAATGCGACTGACCTTTGCACATTTATTTTATGCCCTGAGACTTTACCAGAGGTCTTTATTGGTGCAAGGAGGTTTTTGACAGATTCTTTGGGTTTTTGAGGTATGTCATGTCTTTTGCAAAGAGGGATAGCATAGCTTCCTGTTTTCGTATTTGGACAGCACTGATTTCCTTCTCTTGTCTGATTGCTTTAGCTAAGACTTCCAATACTATGCTGAACAGGAAGGGTGAGAGTGGGCAACAGAAGAATCCAGATCACCATAATAAAATCTCAAATTCAGGAAACAGAAGAGAAAAAGGTAATACCAAAAAATCAATGAAACAAAAGCTGGATTTTTGAAAGGATAGACGGGATTGATGGACCCCCAGCTAGACTGACCAAGAAAAAGAGAAAAAGCCTATATAAATACAATCAGAAATGCAAAAGATGAAGTCTCAACTGACCCCGAAGAAATACAAAGATTATAAGAGATTAATGTGTATACCATTTGAAACAAACTCGAAAACCTAAATGAAAGGGAGGACTTTCTTATATCACATAACCTCCCCAGGTTAAAACAAGAAGAAATTGAGACCCTGAATAGACCAATAACAACTCAGAACATCTACTCTATCATAAGAAAACTATCTACAAAAAAAAAGAAAAAGCCCTGGACCAGATGGATTTCCAGCAGAATTCTACAAAACATACAATAAGGAGCTGATACCAATCCTATTGAAAGTTTTCCAGGCAATCGAGAAAGACAGAACACTCCCCAAATCATTTTATGCAGCTGAAATCACATTGATAGCCAACAAAGAAGGAGAACTACAGACCAATATCCTTGATGAATATAGATGCTAAAATTCTCAACAAGATTCTAGCAACCTGGATCCAACAACACATCTCAAAAATCATCCAGCATCACAAGCAGGCTTCATTCCCGGGATGCAGGGCTGGTTCAACATCTGCAAGACCATAAATGTAATTAAATACATTAACATATATAAAGACAAAAACCACATGAGTATACCATTAGATACAGAAAAAGCTTTTTGATAAAATCCAGCATCCTTTCTTAACAAAAACCCTCAATCATCTAGGTATAGATGGAACATAGCTCAAAATAGCAAGAGCCATCTATGAGAAGCACATAGCCAATATATTGCTAGACAGACAGAAATGGAACCATTTCCCATGAAAACTGGAATAAGACAAGGATGCCCACTCTCACCCCTACAGTTCAAAATGGTACTTTCAAAAATTAATGTGAAAATTAAATAATATAGTGGACAGAAGACATTAAACATGATACCCGATGCAGGGTAAAATAAATAGCAGTTATTCTTTTTTAAAATTAGCACATTTTCCCAAGTCAATAAAATATTAACAATGTTTTAAACTGAGATATCAATAATTTCCCATGTACACAGCATAACATCTAATAGTATATGTGTGCTAATGATGTCATCATAGCAACTCAGGGAGTAGAAAAGAACTGGAGGGAAACACTCATAATAGTTATAAGAGGATGTATATAGTTCTCTGTGTTAGACCTTCCATGGAAATCTATCATAATAGTCAACAAATAATTACTGCTAAAGTGGTTCTTTCTAAAGTTGTATATTGAACTTTGTAATATAGCCTGCTATCATATTAGATTATAGACTTTTCCCACAATTATGTCTTAACTTATAAACTATGTAAGAATTTTATCATAATTATAAGAAAGGACTAAGTGAACTATTTTAAGTGATTATGATGTATTGATTTAAAGACATAATTACTCTGTTTACATTGATATTGGCCTTGAGAAAATATTATTCTTCCATGTGGCCTGGAAATTATTGTGATACCTTCACTGGTATTAGCTAATATTATTATTACAACATTTTAATATTTTTAGTAGTTTTCCACCTTTATTCACACAGTAAAGTCTTTATTACTTGATGTTAGACCAAATAATATAGAAAAATAGATGGTGACAACTTTACTGATGGTACTGGTAAGAGATACTGACACTGCAGAAGATAGACTGTGTGATGTTTTTAAAAGTTTAAAGCAGATTATTGAAGTTTTTTTGGTTTTAAGAAAAATTATTGGTAGACAATGTCACAAAGTATTGGTAGAAATTATTTCAATGGTTTTGAGTTAAAACCCTACATTATAGTAATACTTTCCTCCTCCAAGTTATTTGGTTATAACTCAGACTGGGAAACATAAATTATAGTAAATTAAAATCTAGTTATAGATACCTCAAGATACTTTGTCAATCCCAAACACTTCAATACATGAAAAAGATCTGTGACATTTTCTGAGAGAACAAATCATTTGAAGGACAGCTCAATATGCAGAGAGCTACTAGTTATGTGTTATCAAGATCGGGTAGGTGGTTTTCTAATATTTGAATCATTATTACATATTCACTTATCAATTTGATATCAGATACAAGCAAGAGAAAAGAAAAGGGGAATCTAAAAGTTACATATATTTGGAGATCTTAAAACTTTGTAATATAAATTGGAATCGATGGTTTAACCTTATTACAGCCTTACTTTTTTCTTTTTGCAGTGATTTTCAAACATTCTGTTTACTTTTTAAAAAATTACTATGTTTAACATTTTGGTGTGCTTCTTTTAGATATTAAATCTGTCATTTTTATCCTTGCCATTGGCAAATAATTTTACTTTCTGTAGAAAATAAGAAGAAAATTATAGTAACTATGACTTATGAACAGTGTTTTCATGAGGAAATTGATGCTCTTACTTGAAATCAAATACAGTTGACCATTGAGCAATGCAGGAGTCAGGGATACTGTCCCCCTGCTCAGCTGAAAATCTATGCATAACTTTTGAGTCCCCAAAACTTTACTATAGCCTACTGTTTACTTACTTACCTTACCGATAACATAAACAGTTGATAAATACATTTTGTGAATTCTCCAAATATGTGTTAATCCACTGTTTACATTTTTGATAAGACTGTTTGGAGGTTTCTCAAAGAACTAAAAATATATTTATCATTTGACCCAGTAATCCCACCACTGGATTTTTAACCAAAGGAGAATAAATCGTTCAATCAAAGAGACACGTGCACTCATATGATTATCACAGCACTATTCACAATAGTAAAAACATGGAACCAAGATGTCTAACAATGGTGGATTGGATAAAGAAAATGTGGTAGATATACACCATAGAATACTATACAGGCATAAAAAAAGAATGAAATCATGCCCTTTGCAGCTGCATGGATGCAGTTGAAGACCATTATTCTAATCAACACAAAAACAGAAAACCAAATACCGCATGTCCTCACTTAAAAGTGGGAACCAAACACTGGTTTTGTACGGGCGTAAAGATGAGACCAATAGGCACTGGGGACTCCTAAAGGGAGAAGAGAGGAGGGCAAGGGTTGAAAAACTATCTGTGGGGTACCATGTTCATTATTTGGGTGACAGTTGAGTAAAATACCAAGCCTCATTATCATACAATATACCCCTGTAACAAACCTGCACAGGTGCCCCCTAAATCCTTTTTTTTTAATTTTTATTTTAAAGATGTAAGGTATAATTCAGGGTTTGGTATACACATGATCATTGTTCAGGTAAAACTTGGGCCTCACTTTGGTACCCACTTCTTCTGGTTTGAGATTAGGTACCCTTATTGATGAAGTTGGCCCCCTCTCGATCCCTTGGCAGCTTCCCACTGCAGCCAATTCCTTTCTTATGGTATTATGATAATTGTTCAGGGTCCGCTTATGAGTGAGAACATGTGGTATTCAGTTCCTTGTTTCTGTGATAGATCACCGAGCATTACAGACTCTAAATCCATCCAAGTTGCTGCAAATTTCATAATTTTGTCCCTCTTTATGACTGGATAATATTCCATCATGTATATGTACCAAATTTTTTTTTATCCAGTCTGTGTTGGGCAGCACAGTTGGTTCCTTGTTTTTGCGAATGTGAATAGTGCTGCAGTAAACATGTGTGCACAGATATCTTTTTAATAGAATGATTTGAGTTCCTCTGGGTATATTCCCAAAAGGGGAATTACTGGATGATATGAGAGGTTGAAATGAAAAAAAAAAAAATCTAAAATGAGCTGTCAGTTAGTTAGAAATACATAATTTTCAAAAAATAAATATATAATTTAAATCAAAAAGAGTCCCCATATATTTTGTATGTTATATGTATTATATACTGTATTCTTAAATAAAGTAAGCTAGAGAAAAGAAAATGTTAAGTAAATCATGAGGAAGAGAAAACATATTTACTATTCATTAAGTGGAAGTGGATCATCATAAAGGTCTTCATTCTTACAGTCTTCAGATTTAGTTGACTGAGAAGGAGGAGGAAGAAGAGGGATTGGCCTTACTGTCTCAGGAGTGGCAGAGACATTAGAAAATCTGCATATAATTCTTATACACCATCAAGCAGGCAGAGAACCAAATACGAACCACAATCCCATTCACAGTAGCCACGCAAAAAATGAAATACCTTGGCATCTTCCTAACCAGAGAAGTGAAAGAACTTTACAATGAGAACTACAAAACACTACTCAAAGAAATCCAAGAAGACACAAACAAATGGAAATATCCCATGCTCATGGATAGGAAGAATCAACATTGTTAAAATGTCCATCCTACCAAAGGCAATCTACAGATTCAACGCAATACCCATTAAATTACCAACATCATTCTTCTCAGACCTGAAAATGCTAATACAGAAATTCATATGGAAACATAAACAACCATGAGTAGCCAAAACAATCCTTAGTAAAAGAAACAAACCAGGAGGTATTACACTTCCAGACTTCAAACTACTATAAGGTTACAATAATCAAAACGGCTTGGTACTGGTACAAGAACAGGCATATAAACCAATGGAAAAGGATAGAGATTCCGGAAGCAAACCCTCAATTTCTCAACCAACTCATCTTTGACAGAGCCTCCAACAACAAACCACTGGGGAGAGGAGAACTTATTTAGTAAATGGTGCTGGGAAAACTGGCTGATCATATGCTGAAGATTGAAATAGGACCCCTACATATCATCACACACAAAAATTAAATCCAAATGGATCAAAGACCTAAACATAAAACCTCAAACTATAAGAGTCTTAGAAAATACTGTAGACACCCTTATGGAAATTGGAACTGGCAACCAATTCCTGATCAAAACCTGAAGTGCCCATACCATAAGAAATAAGATAGACAAGTGGGACCTCATCAAACTGGCGAGCTTCTTCTGCAAAGCAAAAGAAACCATCACGAGGGTAGAGAGACAGCCCACAGAATGGGAAAAAATATTTGCCAACTGTGTTTCTGACAAAGACCTAACATCTGGGATCTACAAGGAACTCAGACAGCCCCACTGAAAGAAAAAAACCAAAAGAAGGTGATATGGGCAGCCAACAGACACATGAAAAAGTACTTAGCCTCACTCATCATCAGAGAAGCACAAATCAAAACCACATTGAGATACCACCTAACCTCAGTAAGAATGGTCATCATTAATAAAATAAACAACAGCAGATGCTGGCGAGGATGCAGAGAAAAAGGAACACTTTTACACTGCTGGTGGGAATGCAAACTAGTGCAACCTCTTTGGAAGACAGTGTGGCGATTTCTGAAAGAACTAGAAATTGACCTTCCATATGACCCAGCAATCCCCCTATTGGGAATATACCTAGAGGAACTTAATTCATTCTACAAAAATGATACCTACACACACATGTTTGTTGCAGCTCTTTTCACAATAGCAAAACTATGGAACAACCATGTTGTCCACTGAAGCTGGATTGGATTAAAAAATGTGGTACATATATACAATGGAATATAATGCAGCCATAAAGAAGGACAAACATATGGACTTTGCAGCAGCTTGGATGGATTTAGAGTCTATCATACTCAGTGATCTATCACAGAAACAAAGAACAGAGTACCATAGGTTCTCAATCATAAACAAACCTTGAACAATTATAATACCATAAGAAAAGGATTGGCAGTAGTGGGAAACTGCTAGGGGAGGGGGTGGGATTGGCAGTTGAGGGAAACTGCCAGGGGAGGGAGTTCCACCTCATCCACAAGAGTACAAATGCATAATGAACATTTGTATACCTAACTCTGAATTGTACCCACATCTTTAAAATAAAATTTTAAAAAAAGAAAATCTGCATGTCAGTGGACTCATGCAGTTTAAACCCATATTGTTCAAGGGTCAACTGTAGTTGGAAGCTAGTATGATGATTTTAGTGTACACTTTAGTAGAATTACGTAGCTAATTAACGATAATTAACTGCATTTGCGAGTCTTTAAACTTAAAAGTGATAAAGAAAACTTTATCTTAGTTTTTAAGTTGCCATAACAGTTTATACAAATAAAAAGGCCTAATTTTTCGGTAAGAATTGATTGTAATTTAAATTGTGTATATGGTTCTTTTAAAAGCCTAAAGGAAAAAAGACAAACATTTGTAATTCTTTCCTTTGCAAGGTATGCACGGTAATTGCTTTATTTAGATATTAAAGAGCTTCTATGTTGCCACATGAACGACTGTGACAAGTGAAACTATTATTGCCAAATGAGAAGTTTCTATATTTAAAATTCCATTTGGCAAATTGACATTTTCTATCCCCATTTCTAATTTTCTCTTATTCTAACATTACTATTTTAAAAACAAAACACAGGCTGTGCATTTTATTTGATTGTCATGAAGAATTAAACATGAAAAGATGAGATGCTGTGGCTATTGCTTTTCATTAAAACAGCTGTCGTGGTTTTAAAATGCAAACCAGATCAAAATCAGCACAAACCCTAGGGATTTAATTTATGTACTGAATGAACCAGCTTGTTTTGAGGAGCACTTTTCTTTTTTAAACTTCGGAAGAAACTTGCATGTCTATCTCATTTGATCTTTATGCTAGTGCTGTGAGCTAGGAAGACCAAGAATTATCTTTATTTTACTGATGGGAATATTGAAATGGAGGCTTAATTGACTTGCCTAGGCTAATTAATGCTAAGGACAGAGTTAGAATTCCAGGCTTCTAAATGTGAATGTCTGTATCCTAATCCGTTAGCTCTAGTTTCATGATGTTAATCTAGGCCTCTGTCCTGGCCCAAATTCTAGAATTTAGCAATGATGTGCTTCAGGTGGACTCTATCGTCTTTTGAGAATCAATTGTGAAGCATTTGGGAATTTTGTAAACTGCTGTTAAACCACTGATAGCTTGAAATCAGCCATTGTGGGAATATTTAAACCATGGAAATCTGTAAGCTCTACAAATCAGGCCCTCTCTCTTGCCTCACTCTGGGAGAACTGATTTACCAGCACACCACTAATTGTGTCTAAGTATAAATTGAAGAAGGAAAACAAAACAAACAGAATGTAACAATGTAATGTAAATGTAATTTTATAAGTGTAGTACTTGCATAGGACAGAGGTAAATATTTTTTCTCCAATTATAAATTTGCTTTGTAAGTAGTAGAAACTTATGGACAACGGTATCAGCAAAGCTTGAATTAAACTTGAGTGTACTGAACACCATTTTTAACAGTTCTTTAAGAACCAGGCTTCCAAAAATCTATGACAATTTGCATGCTTTTTCTTTCTCTGAACCTCTAGTGGATTTAAAACAGAGCCACACACATTAGGACTTAATTACTTAGTATGTGTTTTACATGAATTAATTTTCTCTCCCTAAATATACAATAAACTCTTTGAATAGTGGGGCATAGGCTTCTCTTCCTTCTTTCCTTTTTTTTGGAATAAATATTTAATGAACTCTTATTCAATGCCTGGTAACAAAAGTCCTTGCCTTTTTTGGAGCTAATACTCTGGTGAAGAGTCAGGTATTAATTTAAATAAGTAAAAAATTATGAAAGTAGCAACTATTTTGACAATTTGTACATAATGTGGAGAGTGTCTGATAGTGGAATTTTAAATATTCTGGAAGGTCAGTTAAAGCTTCTCTGAGGACATTGTGATTGGACTGAGACTGACGAATAAGGGAAAATTTAACTTGAACTTCCCAAGTCTTAAATATTATTTCTCTACGTAGGCTTTCTGTGCCCTTTCAATATGAATTATCATCAGTTTCCTTATTATATGCCCCCATATCACAATTAATTTTCTCTTTGTAATAGTAACTGTTTAATTTTAAATTTATTCAAGTGTCTGTTTCCTCCCCACTAAACTGTTGACCCTGTAGCTGGAACTATGTCTGTTTGGTTCACTTTGGTGGTCTCAGTATCCATAATAGTTCCTGGCACTTATAGTCACTCAACAGTTGTTGATGCTTTTATCTTTTTTGCCCTTTTCTCATCATAAAGCTAGGGTATTTCCTGCATAACTCATAGTAATTGAGAGGACATAGTAATATATCATATGTGAAAAGGCAAAAGTCAGACAGTATGACAGCATTCAGGATAGTATAGTGACATAGAGCCCAGGAAGAACCAAATATCCAAGAGTGAATAGAAATCAGGTATAGCAGTGTAGTCTAGAAGAAAGAAAAAAACATTTCTTTTGACATTAAGGAAGTTTTACTTATTCATTCATCTTATTTGAAGACAATTTGCTCAATTTGTAAAATAGACTTAAAATGATTTCTGAAGTTAAGTAACTGGTGTTGATTTTAAAAATTACTTTCTTATGAAAAGTAAAAGGAATGTATAAATAAACACTTTCTTGAAAAAAGACATATCCTAGTGTATATGTGTAGAATGTTGTTAAATGTACTTTGAAGGAAGGAAGAAGAAATTAAAGAAAGAAGGAAGAAACGAAAAGCAGATGTAGCAAAAATACTGGAAGGTAATTGACAGGGCTTTTACATGTTTCTCTTTAAAAGATAGGGCTCTGGGTGATACTTTTTCCCTTTGTACTTTAATGTATTTCTCAAGTTTTTTAATCTAATGAGTCAATATTGCTTTTAAATGAAACAATAACAATAACAATTTACAAAATTGACACTTCATTATAAGTTTGGCACAGAATGTAGAATTATGTCTGCATTCTTAGAGGGCTCAAAAGTATATTTTAGATTTTTCTTTTTTATTAAATCAATAAATTTTTATTCAAGGAATTTCACATCATGAATCCTTCATTGTCCATCAATGTCAGTTCCTCTAAAGCTGTAGTCAAAATTTATCTTCAAAAGACTTATCTTCAAGATAGCCCTTTGAAATAGAATGGATACTTAATCTGCAGTTGTCCTGAAAAGCGCACGAATCTTTGGGATCTAATTTCTTCAACCAATTTACTTTAGGATCATTTTTAGAGTAGATGGATCTGCCTAGTTCTCAGCTTGACACCCTCTCTAAACATGAATAAGTTCAAGTCATATTCTTTTCTAAGCTATCACACTCAAGAATAGTACAGATCTGTGGAATATGCCAATACATATGGCAAAAAAAATACTGTTATGTTTTTCCTACTTTTAGTAGATTTTTCTTTTACACACCTGAATTTGCTTACAACTTAGTATATTAATGCTCAATGCCATTGGTTTTTTGTTTAAATGTCCATCTATACCTCTGGAGCCTGAACTCTTTGAGAGTGGAGATCTTTATCTTTGTATTTCTCATAGCATTCCTGGTAGCAACACACATTTGTTGAATAAATATCTTTTGAAATTGAGATGTCTTGACTCCTTTATTATCTTTAATCTATATAGCTTTCTTTTTTTAGAACATAGGAGTGAAAGCCACGATGAATGGTCATATTTCTAATCATCCCAGTGGTTTTGGAGCATACCCATCTCAAATGAAGTAAGTTGAAAAGGTTTATATTGAAATTTGGGGTGGGGATTTGATTTGGTGTTGTTTTATATTTTTAATGAAAAGATTAATTTCTTTAATTCAGTCCTCATTAATATATAACATCTTTGTGTCACCTCAGCATGTTATCATTAAAAGTTTACTGTGTCTGATAATAAGATGGTAAAGTAAATATGAACTCAGTAATAGCTGAAATAGTTGAAAGATGTTTCATTCTGGTATTTTATTGCTTTTTATAGTTGGATATATACTCTACTTCAGAGCTTTGAGTTTCTCTGGAGTATTCTATTGTTGCTATCTGTAAAACATTGACATTTGAGGAAGGTTAAATGTCATTTAATCCCAACTATTAAGGTATTTATTATTGTGTCAAATAAAAAAGAACAGGCAAACAAACAAAACAATCCCAGTAGTTTCAGGTGTAACATATCGTGGTTAATATTGTTGTTATTTGATCCCTTGGTCATTGTGGCATATATTGAACTCATCATTTTTCAGAGCAGGTAATATTTACCATATCTAGAGGATAAAAAGTTATTTCTTAAATATGATGTCCAAAGCCCTTAATCTGCTCTGCTCCTTGAACCATTCATCTATTCTGGGCACATCCCATCAACTGCACTTTTCCTCAGACACCATACTGTTTCTTGAGTCAGTTCCAAATGCCTTTTCCTCACTTGATTCTCTGCCTGTTTTTCTGAGCTTCTTTCCATCGGTAAAGTCTTCTTGAACATGTTGATAAAAAGTTAACCTTCCTTTGATTTTACATGTTGTATTTATTACCTTTACCCAGATATTACATTCTATTATAACTATTTTACTTGTATTATTTACAGTACCCTGTCCCTCGCTCATACTCCACTTCTAGGGTTTAGGACCTAATAATGTTCACTGAATACTTGAATAAAATTCAAATAAATCAGCATTTACTTCACATATTAGTAACTAGAGGCTATATATAGGATAAAGCAGGTCAGATTTAATGATAAAGTGTTATTTAGTCCAACTGTATTTTAGGTGTTTGTGAAAATAGTGTTTATAAACTTAAACTTAAATCAGTGGGAACTTGTTACAAATGAACCACTGCTCAGGACTTAATTCAGTATGGCAAAGTTAAACTCTTCTAAGAGAGTTTCAGCCTTAGTGAATCTTCTTGGCTACAGTTCTGACTTGACTTTTTTTTTTTGAGTTGGAGTCTCACTCGGTCGCCCAAACTGGAGTGCGGTGGCCGCTTCCGGCCACGGCGCCTCGACCTGCTGGGCTCCGGCGATCCTTCCGCCTCAGCCTTCCAAGTAGCCGGAATTACAGGCATGCGCTACCACGCCCAGCTGATTTTTTGATTTATTGTAGAGATGAGGTCTCGCTGCCCGGGCGGGTCTCGAACCCTCGGGCTCAGGCAGTCCACTCACCTCAGCCTCCCAAAGGCGCGGGATTACAGGCTGAGCCACCGAGCCCGGCTTGACTTTTGAGAAGAAGTTATGATTTGCACCAACCATGCTCCTTCACTGAGGTAGTGTGGTTGATAATTGATTCTTCACCACTCACTAGAATGGGATCTGGCTCATTTTGGCAAACTCAGTTGGTATAAACTCAATATGTTTTTTCTTTTAAAACACATGGTGATTATGGTATATTGGACTTTTAATTTTCTAGTTCTGAGTTTCTATTACTTACTTTGGACTTTAACCCAACACAATGAATGTAACTTTTTTATTACAGTGGCTACGGATCATCACCTACCTTTTCCCAGATGGACAGAGAACACAGTTCAAAAACAAGTGCAAAGGCCCTTTATGGTATGTTTGTTTATTTGATGGGGGTATAATTCTGTTTCTAACCACTTTTTACAAATTACATTTCCATACTTTGAACTTCCACCCTATTTATATTCTTTAGAATGAAGAGGTGAAAGCTAGATAAAGATTATTTTAAAGAAGAGTTTGTATAAAAGCTAACAAAACTATGAACTCTGCTGGTTGTCATAAAGTTTAGAACTTCATGTGAAGTGTACTGCAATTCTTTCAAAAGTCCTGAGCATGGCACAAATACCTTAGATGAATTTTTCTATTTGCTATTTGTAATATGTTGTTAATCTTCATGACTAATCTAATTGACTGTGGGATGATAGGACTTTTTCCTTATAGCTCTTGAACTTTTGTGGTAGTATTACAGTATGACTAACAGTACTTATATAATTTCTTTCTGGACTGCAAAATAATCAAGCTTTCTTCTTGATCTTTCTCTAACTTCCAAAGCCCTCTCTAGATTGTCTTACATAGACATAATATTTTAAAACTTCAAATATAAAATAGACATCATTACTAACAAGAAATTGAAGACTGCTGAAATATGCCACATATGTTTAGTAAGGCATTTATTTATACAGGGTCTGCATTATATTTTTTATTATACAATAATAAAGAATTAGAATAGTATTGTGGTTAGTAGTAAACACTCAAAATAGACTTCCTAGGATGAAATCTCATTCTATTATTTATTAGCTGAGTGATCTCAGCAAATTACTTTATCTGTCTGTGCCTCATTTTGTCTTTTTGCATAATGAGAATGTTTCACAGGGTTGATATGAGAATTAAATGGTTAGTGCATTTAAAATGCTTAGAACAAGCAGCATTGGCAAGCAGAAAACACTGTATATATTTGCTATTATTGTTGATACCTGTAGGAACCCGTGTTTTCTAAATTCTTCTCTTTTACATTATCTAGATCAACAATTTCTTTATTGTTGTAAGAATGAATATTTTTAAGGGATTGTGACTCTTTCTGCTTATATTCTTACTGAATTGTCATTATCATTCAAGTCATACATTCATAAAATGGATTTAATACCATACATGGCTACATTTTGTTATTTCCTTGTCAGTCTGATTAGTGTTAGTTTCAATTTCCTGCTGAGACATTCTTACTATGGTCTAGTAGTTGTGAATTGTAGATCTAGAGAATGTATTCAATAAATATGTGTTTTGTCATTAAATGTGGTCAAGTCAGGACCAATAATATATGATCCCTGACTTCAAGAGACTTGTAGTCTAGAAAGTGACTTGAAATAACTGAAACGGGAAAATTTGGGGGTAAGAATAGAGCAATAAATTCCTTCAATGTTTCATTTCTAGACAGATTTTTATTAAGTGCATGAGTGTGCTAGATCATGATCTTCATAGTTTCTATTTCCATGACTCTTTGTTCATTTCAAAGATGAATAAGAGATGGTCAATGCCTATGCACCAATTTGGTGAGTTAGACTAGAAAACACATTGTTATAATGAAGGGCTAAATGAGTTTGGATGGTAGTGTGCTTCAGGTGCAATGAGGGGATGGTCAGAAAGGATTTCCTAGAAGGACTGAGCCTTGAGCTGAGTTCTGAAATGTAAGTTGTGTTCTCCAGACATTTGGGAACCAGGAGAATCCTGTAAACAGCAATATAAAACCTTTTCAAGCCCTGTGAAGGTGGCCCATATTTGCCTTGTTCACTTCAGTATTCTCTGTACTTATTAAGCATAGTGGCTAATGTGCAATTTATGCTCAGTAAATACTTGTAGAATGGGCATAATGAATTAATGAACTACAAGTAGTAACTGAAGAGTGCAAGGTGGTGCATTCAGAAATAAGATGGATAAGTAAACATGGACCACAATAGGAGAGTCATCAATAAGGAATTTAAACATCATTTACATTTAATGAGCACACTTTAAGGTGTTTTAATTAGGGCAGTAATAGGTCAGATTTGTTTGGGATCACTCTGGTAGCAATATTGAGGATGAATTTGATGAGTATGGAAGGAAATAGAGGAATCAGAGATTTAAGTAATATAGTAGATTAGACAACTAACGATAGCCCTAAGACTTTTATTAAGGAGAAAGTATATTAATCCTCTCACAAATACCACAGATCCAAAAGTCTATTTTCAGAGTGCTAAGAAAGAAATAAGGATAGAATATATGACTCCCCTGTAAATTTTAGTATTTATATTGTGTTAGTAATAACTTCATAAAATCTTAAATCTAAGGATTGAAAATCCTTAGCTTTTAAAAAGTACGTTTTTATTTCCCCCTTTTATGCATATAAAGCAAACTGAGATACCTTTTTAAGGTTAGATGATTTGTCAAAGTCACATAACTTAAAAAAAAACCTAGAGTATAATAAAATACGACAATTTGTGTAGTATGATGAAAATGAACAGTATATAGGTAAAACGGAGGATATAAAGAGAGGGCTAGAAAGGAGCAAGTCCAAGAGGCATTTATGGGGAAGAAGGGAGACTTAGCAATGTATTGGGCTATGCAGTAAGATGGTTTTTAAGTTGCAGATACTGTTTCTTTCCTCTTTGTGTCTAATATCGACCACTCCTTTTCAACATAACACACACACACACACACACACACACCCCACTTTCTGCCCTCCTCTAACAGTTTTCAGTAAATGCCTGAAGGAATAGACAGAAGGATGAATAACAATGGAAACATATTAGCAATCTCTGCAATAAACAAATTCTAATTGAAATCTTTTTAGTGCTGGGCTCAGTGACTCAGCCTGTAATCCCGCACCTTTGGGAGGCTGAAGTGAGTGGATTGCCTGAGCCCGCGGGTTCGAGACCCGCCTGGGCAGCGAGACCTCATCTCTACAATAAATCAAAAAATCAGCCGGGCGTGGTAGCGCGTGCCTGTAATTCTGGCTACTTGGAAGGCTGAGGTGGAAGGATCGCCGGAGCCCAGCAGGTCGAGGCTGCAGTGGCCGGGAGTGGCCACTTGCACTCTAGTCTGGGCAACAGAGTGAGACTCCAACTCAAAAAAAAAAATAAAAAAAATCTTTTTAGATAGCTTTGGGAGTGTTTAGTATCCTAATCTGCATAATTTTAACTTTCTCTTTTTAGCTGGAAATTTGGTGAAGAAGAGATTTGTAATACAGTTTATTTTGTCACAATTTGTATATCTTGTTTAAAATTTCTCCTTTCATGATTATTAAGCTAATTGAATACATCTAAGAATTGATTTGCCTCCATGGGTGACATGTAGAACATCTTCATGATGTGAGAGTACTATTAAGTTTGCTGGAGCGTGAGTTTTCCAGTAATCATCACTGTTTTTTACACACTGGCCACAATCTAGATACTGTATCAGGGGTTTCATGCAACTTGTCTTTTCATGAGAGCACTTTTCAGGTCTGACACTGTCATGTGTCACACAGACTGCTCCTACTGAATGTGCTTACAGGGGCAACATGGATTTTGGAGGCCAAGGGATCGGCAGCTGAATCATGGCATCTTCACCAATGGCTGCTGTTTTGAGCAAATGATTTAACCTGTTGACCCCAGTTTTCTCATTTTTAAAATAGAAATGACAATAATTCTGTGGTAAGTTTATATGAGAAAATAGAAGTGATGACCCTATCATGGGAATGGGAAGTAGTACTAGAGGGTTACGTTTTGTCCTTGGTCTTCAGATTCATCAAGACCCTCAAATTAAATATTTTCATATTACCTTGAAATGATGCTATACATTTAATCATAGTGATATTTTGACAGAATCAAGAGGTAACCTTCACCATATATCTTAAAACTTATATTCCAGACATCACTCTGTATAGTGTTATAGGAATGTTTTTAAAAATAAATGATATAAAATATATTGTGAACTATGTTTTTCTATGACAATAAATCTGCTTTTTTTGGGGGGGAGTCTTACTTTAATCAAGGACAACATTTAAAATGTGCTGTGGTTTTAATAATTCTATTTTATCATTTATTTATTATTATTACAAGAAATTTCCAAGCCAGCACGTGAAAGGCTCTGCATCACTAACATTCCTGACAATGCAACACTTAGTTAGGAAAATAAATATTAATTTCTTTCTCTTCCACTCATATCATGGCAGTTAACATTTCATCTTAGCTACTGTTATCAAAGAATTGGGAATTTTAATTTTTTTTCAGCTAGCCTGTTTGTCAGTCTGTAAGCCTTAAAATTTAAAATCATTCTCAGGGGGAATACTTGTATATTAAATGTTCCCTCCCCTTAGGTGTGGCACCTATAATCTCTTGTTGGTGACTCAAAGGGTCCCATTAGCTTATGTACTATGATGTTCTCAGAGACTACATTTCTTACCTTTACACCAAATCATTCAGATTTGTTTCCTGTTTGACTGTGTGGCTGGGTCTCAAGCCTGTCACGTTTCCATGTTTTTAACATATTTGCTTCTAGCAGTGCTTCTGATATCTATGGACTGGGAACTAGATAGAAAATATTGTTAGTACAAAGGACTGAGTTAGAGTCTATTAAATTATACACATTTCAATGTATGGATATATCTCTAACAGCCAATCAGAGGACTTATTTTAGTATGGGTTTTCTGCTACATTCTGAATAACTGAACTTCCTAAAAAGGTAACTTCTTTTTAAATTAGATATTGCTGAATTTGAAATATGATCATTTTATAAATACATCAGCTGCTTAAGTCATTTTATCTCCAGAAAAACTAAAGTTTCATTGAATTACCAATTACTAGTACTTTTAAAAAAACCATTATTAGTGCTAACAATAACTTTGAGATTAGTATTATTGGGAGGCCAAATAATATTGAGTTAATATGAGAGACAGGTACTCTCTCAGGTCTCATTTTAGCCTTAAATTTGATCTGTTTTGTGATGTTGACAAGTAGGAAAAATATATTTGTATTTTTACTGCTCTTTTTTTTCTTTGGGATGTGCTAATAAGAACTGAATATAATCACACATAAACTACACAGTGAATTTCTGAATAATTGGGTTTACTGTAAACTTTCCTGTATTTCTACAGAGCACTTGATTCAACTTTCTCACAGCAGTGTTTTTCTTACCAGACATCCACTCCACATAGTTTTCTTTTTGTACCCTGCTTACTGTTTTGCTGTCCCTTTCTATCTCCTGATCTTGGTTTGGAGTGAGTCTCTGTTTAGTTGTCATAATTAAAGCCCAAACAATCTCTTACACATTCAAATGGCGCTTAAGAGTTAAAACCCATTTCTTTTTCCCCCATCATTATTGGTTGCAGTGTGTATTTTACTTAGAGAAAATATTTATTTATTTATTAGAGAACAAAATATTATTTTGGGGGGGGAAATTCTTAAGAAGTGGTCCATGATTAAATATTATCAGGAAACTGGGCTAAATGCTAGACTCAAAATTCAGCTAGACAGAATGTACCAGAGCAGGTGACTCAGAAAAAGAATTTGGCATTTTTCTCAACTTAACTAAAAATTTTAAAGCTCCTTTGCGCCTCATGGGATAAGCCATTTCAATGATTTGTTGAACTGGTCGAGAAAACTCTTAAATAAATAATATCATTTTTTAAAAGTGATTTTGTTTGTTTTTAAAAATGGTACTTTGCTTCAGGTACTGATAGTCAAACTGTGATTGTAGTTGCCTGATAATGAGAGTTTGTAATGATCACTCAGTTCTTTTTTACTGATTCCCATTAAGCACCTCTATGGAAAATATACGCTAATACATTAAACTAGTGGGGAAGGAATTCTCTACTGTGATTTAAAGATTTTTTAAGTATACCGTAGTAAGACCTATAGTCATTGTTTTATTTAGAGAGAAATGCTCAGCAGCTGCTTTTATGTTACTTTTTTTCTTTTTAATTGCCAAATCCTTACTTTCTGAGCAACATTTTGATTTTAGAGCAAGAGAAAATAAAAATGTTCTAAATATTGGCTGTATCTCTGAATATTCATGGTTTCAAATGTTGCTATATTATGCATAAACAGCATTGCAGGTAAAAGGGAAGCAAGTATAAATGCCGAGACCTGCATACTGTTACAGTTGCATTTCTACTAATTGAAGAGTTAAATGAAGACTTAATTTAATATTTCTGCTCTGGAAGTTGCATATTGATTTTTAGCATATCAACTCAATAATGCTAAAATGATGTTTAAAGAATTTTCATCACTGGTTGCTGAATTTACCCAATTCTGTCTGTTTGGATTTGTATATTCTGGACCATGGGATAAAAGCTAATAGGAAAAATAGCAATAGAAACTTAGTATAAGCAAATTAGTTTCTGCCTAGCTCTGATTGATTCTGAGAGAAAGAAAAGGAGGCTAGGGTGGGGGAGGGAGGAGACATAGACTTTTAAGTTGGGAGTTGAGCAGCTTATTTATTTATTGAGTCAAAGTCTCACTCTATGGTTCAGGCTGGAGTACGGTGGCACACTCACTGCTCACCACAGCCTCAAACTCCTGGCTCAAGAGATCTACCTCAGCCTCCTGAGTAGGTGGGGCTACAGGCGTACCACTACACCTGGCTAATTTTTTATTTTTTGTAGCTGCAAGGTCTTGCTATGTTGCCTAGGCTGGTCTCGAGCTCCTGGGTTCAAGCAATCCTCCCGCTTCGGCCTCCCAAAGTGCTGAGATTACAGGTGTGAGCCACCATGCCCAACTTGAGAAGCTTCTAATACTAGAAACTGCCATTAATTAATTTATTTATTACTTAATACACCATTTGGCTATCACCACTATTAATTTGGAAAGGACAATGCTCTTTTTTAAAGATATATCATATAGTAAATGAATTGCACAGGTTTGGAGTAGTGCTTTTTAACCTTGTCTGCACATTAGAATCACCTGGGGAGCTTTCACACATCCTAATGCCCAGGACACATGCACCCTGGATGAGTTACATTAGAATCTTTTGGGTGGGATTGGGACCCACACATTACTTTATAAAATTCATTCTAATATGCAGCCAAGGATGAGAACCATTGTTAGAGAAAGTGATGAACTTCAATGAACTTACCTTGAATCGTGTCAAGGGACTATTTAGGCTTCTCCACTGTTGTAAGGCTTTGGTGTGATTTTCAGCTTAGGAACATATTTACATCTGTTCTTTATGAGTACATATGCTTCTTGTAAAAAAGAAATGTATTCTAATTGCCTTTTAAGAAACTTCTTTCAAAATTACCTATTCAAATGTTAAAATTAATCCATATTAGTTAACTTTATTTTTATTTTTTAAAAATTCATTTTTTTAAAGATGTGGGGTACAATTCAGGATTAGGTAGATACGTGGTCATTTTACAGGTAAACTTTGGATTTCCTTTTGGTTCCTACTTCACCTTGTTTGAGATCAGGTACTCTTATTGATATGTTTCCTGCTACTTCCAATCCCTTTCTCTTAGTATTATGATAAATGTTCAGGGTCCACTTACAAGTGAGAACATTTGAACTCAGTTCTTATTTCTGTGCTAGATCACTCAGTATTATAGACTCTAAATGCATCCAAGTTGCTGTGAAGTCCATAATTTTATCCTTCTTTATGGCTGTGTAGTATTCCATTGTGTATATGTACCACATCTTTTTAATCCAGTCCTCTTTCAATGGGCAGGACAGTTGGTTCCATGTTTTTGCGATTGTGAATTGTGCTGCAATAAACATGTGTGTATAGGTATCTTTTTAATAAGGTGATTTTAATAAAATGAGTATACCTCTGGGCATATTCCCAGAAAGGGAATTGCTGGATCGTATGGAAAGTCAATTTTTAGAACTTTTAGGAATCAACACATTGTTTTCCACAGAGGTTGTATTAGTTTATACTCCCACCAACAGTGTAGAAGTGTTTCCTTTTTCCTGCATCCTCTCTAGCATCTGTTGTTTTTTTGAGTTATTGATGACCATTCTGACCAGTGTTAGGTGGTATCTCAATGTGGTTTTGATTTGTATTTCCTAGATGACTAGTGAGGCTAAACATATTTTACATACCTGTTAGCTACTCATATGTCTTCTTTGAAAAGTGTCTATTTTTGTCTTTTGCCCATGTTTTAATAGGGCTTTTTCTTTAGGTGCATTTGGGTTCCTTTTAGATCCTGGATGTTAGGCCTTTGTCAGAGATACAGTTGGGAAATATTTTTTCCCATTCTGTGGGCTGTCTCCCACTCTCTTGATGGTTTCTTTTGCTTTGCAGAAGCTTTTCAGTTTGATGAAGTCCTACTTGTCTATCTTATCTTTTATGGCATGGGCATTTGTGATTTGATCAGGAATTGGTTGCCTGTTCCAATTTCTGTAAGAGTGTCTCCTGTGTTTTATGACATATATACATTTGGGGGGATCTTTAAAAGGTAATAACATACATCTTATTTATAGTGTAATATAGGAGCAAAAGCAGCTTAGGAATTCCTAAAATGGGTTCTTAATTTGGAATATTAGAAATGACATCATATCTTCTTAGGCAGTCAGAGTGATCACTTAACATCATGCTGTTTAAAAATCCTACTGAAAAGTCTGTTTTATTCTGTTCTTCCAAATTATGATTCTGTAGGATTGGGAAATTGTATATTAGAAAATCTAGGCGAATGAATTTTTGATACTTCAAAATGAGAATATCTAAGTGCAAACATCCAGCATTTTGGACCTTCAACTGTGTAGCCAATCACTTATCTTAAAGACTCAGTCAAGCAATTGAACATCCTGGAGCTACCATGCCATGACAAGATACCATGGCAACCACTGCCATTTCTTTTAGTGTCCTCACATCATGTCAAAGGAAACAAAACTACCTCCATGTTCTGAGTCTGTTGTGTAGAGTTGTGTTAGATGATGATGAGCCAGTGATTCTGAAATTGTGATTATTTCTGGAGTTTTTTTTTGCCAGATGCATCCTTGAATTGTATGTTAAATTTCAAGAGTCATAATGATTCTTCCAAGAACAATGATCCACGTGCTACTGTTTCATCTTGATTAATCTTCAACTAATAAAAAAATCATGATTGTTCACTTTTTAAATATGTAAAAATATAGTTGTGTAAATGAAGTTTTATGTTTTGTTATGTTGGAGTAAGAAATTTGAGGTGAAACCAGATCTTTCTTTTTGATCACATTATTTTGGTAGGACCAGATGGATCATACTTCTTCAGGTCGTCATCCAAACAAAAAAAGAAAGGTAGCAGAGAATGAATTTTGTAGTGTGTTTGTTTTTATTAAGTAATATTAATGCTGCAAAAGCAAAAATAGAATATATTAGACTATTAGAATGATACTAATGTAAGAAATATGGAACTTTTTGTCTAAGTTTTTAAAGTAAATATAAATGAAAGGCTACTCTTGTATGTACTGTAAAACAAAAATTTATTGACATTTAAAAACAATTTTGATGGCCAGGCTGGGTGGCTCAGCCTGTAATCCCAGCACTTTGGGAGGCCGAGGCGAGTGGATTGCTTGAGCCCATGGGTTCAAGACCAGCCCGGGCAACTTGGCGACACCTTGTCTCTACAATAAAATAAAAAATTAACCAGGCGTGGTGCCACGTGCCTGTAGTTCCAGCTACTGGAAAGGCTGAGGCAGAAGGATCACCAGAGCCCAGCAGGTCGACGTTGGGGTGGCCGTGAGTGTGCCACTGCACTCCAGCCTAGGTGGTGGAGTAAGACTCCAATTCAAAAAAACAAACAAAAACCAAAAAAAAAAACCCACCAATTTTGTTAACATTCTGAGTCTGTATGTGTACTTTATATTTTTGTTCTTGGTTAGCTTTTATGTTCAGCAGAACTTTTTAACTTCTGTTGTAGGAATATCTAAGACTTTCTATATTAACTGAAAAAGACATTTTTATTTAGAAAAATTTGGTTGTTAGGAAAGCTACCATATTATATTAATATATATATTTTAATGCCTTAAGGGACTTTAGGATTGATCTTGTTTAACTGTTATTTTACAATAAGGGTGCTGAGGCCAAGGGCATTGTGTCGTGCCCAGATTTAGTTTCCACTTAGTGACAGAGCCAAGCTAGAATAAAAAATCTGCTAGTTCCCTGTTATTTTTCATCATAGCATTCTGTTTTAGAAGAAATAGGATAGCTGAATATACAAACGAGTAAGCTGCTTAATTAGAAAGTAACAAATAGTGCTTACTACGGTAGCATATATACTAAAACTGAAACAATGCAAAGAAGATTTGCATGGCCCTTGCACAAAGATGACACAAATTCAGGAAGTGTTCTATATTTAAAACTAAAATTCAAATTAAAAAAGAGACTAGCAAAAACCAAATATTGCCAACACACATTTTATATTTTAATGTTACTTTTTGGTTTTGCAGCATTTCAGAAAAGAAATTTAAGGGTTTCTTTTTGCCTTTTAAGTAGTTTGGTACAGTAACATTCTACCTAACTTTCTCACTTTTTTCCTAACAGCTTATATCTACAATTCTAAATCACATTTGTGTGTTCTATAGATGTGTGAAAATTTTTAATGTTTAATGGCAATCCATATAATTGAACCATGTTTTGAGTCTCCTCTATCACTGTCCATAGTTTGGATGTTGTGAAAGGAGATGTTTCTTGTAGTGCCTTTTATTTTAATTATGTAGTCTAACTCATATAATACAGTATCTATGACAATATTCGCAATTATATTTTGACTTTGGTGCAGTAACAGATGAAATTTACAAGCCTGTTTTTATATTTTTGCCAAATAGTGTATCTCCAACTAATAAAAAAATCTTTAGATGAAATAACTTTTTTCTTAGAACATTTATAATCTTGTTAACCTTTGGGATTCTAAAAATGTATAATGGGTCAAATTATTCTTGCATATCATTTAGGCTTTCTTGTGGTTTTAAGATTTGCTGTGAATAATTAGTGTTTTTAGATACACCGCACAATGATGACTTGTCAGCTACTGTATTTATATGTGAGATAGGCTAGTTTTAGAGATGGCCACATGACACCAAAATATGACATTCAGTCTATTAGAGGATAAATAATTGCTTTTTAAATTTCTCTTTTAGAACAAAGGAAGAATTATGCACGGGACAGTGTCAGCAGTGTGTCAGATATATCCCAGTATCGTGTTGAAGTAAGATGCTTTAGCATTTGCTAATATTTAGAATGACCCTTGATGGACTTAAAAATTGGAAGTAAAATGAGAAGTATGTTTTATTTCATCTGTATGAGTACTTTAAATTTTTCAGACCTTTTCTTTTAGATTTTTATAAAACAGGTATTACATGTAAAAGTATTTTGTTAGTCTGTGGTCTGTTTTTGTAAGGAATAAATGAAAATAATAACTACTCATTTATCATTGCCAGTCTCATTTTGGCTAAATCTATTTTGTACCTCTTCTTGAAGTTAAGCTGTTGATGGTTTCAGTGAGTGGGTTGTTTTTTAGTTTCATATTATTACTAGTTCTATTTAAACAATGGTTGCTTTTTTACTTTTTGCTCTATTGTTATCTTTTTAGATATTTGCTCTTAATTAGAATCTACATAGGTGACCTCTACTTGTAATAGAAAATATTTAAGCAGGGAAGTAATTTTTTGATCCTCTTTTTCTATATATCTCAAGGATGCTTGTTTAATTTGAAGTGTGTTTCAATAAGTGGTTTCAGTAGATTGCATAGTTTGACAGTGGCTGCCAACTAGAATTGTGCTGTTGCAGCTATTAAGTATGTGTTCCTAGTTTTGAACCTTGCTGATTGCCTGCTTTTGTTCAGCACTTAAATAACCATAATAGAATAAAACGGGGGGGGGGTTAGTTTAAGAAAATATTATTTAAGCTGTTAAGAATGCATTTTTATATCATGTTTATATAATTCAACATGGCTCTATATAAAACAAATTTAAGTATCTTATAAGTCAAACCATCATTTTCTCTATTCAAAAAAAAAAAAACTCACTTGACTTTATTCTCTCAGTAAGCAAATCGTGGAGTTTGAGAGTACTTTTTGTTTATTCCTTACTTTTCAGCTAGCTGACCTCAATTAGGTTAAGTCTACATTGTTTTGGAAAATTTGTACTAACAGGGTGTGTGTGTTTTGCATGTATATGTTATAAATCTTTTTCCTTTTTGCCAATCATAAGCACTTGACTACCTTCGTTCTGGATCGGAAAGATGCTATGATAACTGTCGATGATGGAATAAGGAAGCTGAAATTACTTGATGCCAAGGGCAAAGTATGGACTCAAGATATGATTCTTCAAGTGGATGACAGAGCTGTGAGCCTTATTGATTTAGAATCAAAGGCGAGTTTGTGAAATTTATCATATTTTATTTTCAAGAAAGCTCCATAAATATTAATGTTTACAATCATGTCAGATTGATTGAAAATGGGTAGAGGTTTGACAAAATAAAATATTTACTTATTTACTTTATTTATAGAATGAACTCGAGAATTTTCCTTTAAACACAATCCAGCACTGCCAAGCTGTGATGCATTCATGCAACTATGATTCAATTCTTGCCCTGGTGTGCAAAGAGCCAACCCAGAATAAGCCAGATCTTCATCTTTTTCAGTGTGATGAGATTAAGGTAAAAGAAGGGTGAACTTTTTTTCCTTTAAGCAGATGTTCTGGAACTTTTGAATTACCTATTTTTATCATATATCTGAATATAAGGTACTAGATTTTAGTTTCTTAGGATTTTGTAAGGAAAACAAATACCTTACTATCCATCCTTCTTAGAGTTTCCATGCTGAGTAAATAGAGAGAAAATTAGAGTATTATTTTAAAATAAGATGCATTCTGTTTATTTTTTTAAAAGGTAGATAACATATTAAGTTCTCATCAAGTGCCTTGGACTTATAATTAAAAATTGATTCTTCAGAAATCATGCTTTGTGGACAATAAATAATCATGCAATTCTAATTTATTCTGCACTAATCACATAGCTTGGATTACTGCAATGAAGCACTTAGACATTTCCCACGATATTGATTTAAAGCTTGCTCTTTAATTATGTGACTTGAATAATTGCTCAGGATTTGTAATCCCCAAGTGATATGTGAAAATAGTTGAGCCAGTAATAACAGGTTATATCCAGAAAGTTTCTATTTCAAAGTGCAGTATAATTTTAAATGATTATAATTTGTGATGCTTTATTGGACCTTAGAAGTTATCTTCAACCTTAAATGTATTTATTTCCTGAGTTAGTTTCTTTAAAAGAGAACTCATTTTGTGTTAATTGGTACTTTGCCAAAGCAATGATTTATTATTTTGATTATATATTAAAATATCCATGTAATTTTATCTTATAAAGCAATTCTGGGAAATTAATACAAAGAGTCACTTGATCTTTTCTGTATTTTTGACATTAAAAGATGATAGATAAATTAATATTGATTGTGAATAGTGTATTTTATAGTTTTCTAATTTCAGTTTATGTCATAGATGACTTTCTATAACCCTTACTTGAAAATAAATGGCATTTAGACAATTTGTATATGTGATATTCATCAGAGTTTTATATAGTGCCTTTTGAAAGTCATAAAGGGTATTAAGAATTTTGTAGTGTTTATTTGATATGGGATGTTAATAGTAATGAGTTCAGAATGGATTTACTGAATACTGTTTTATCCTAACCAAAAGCTCACATACCACTAAGCATTAGATGCATTTACTCACTGGTGCCATGCTCCACATTTGAGACAATTTTTTTTCTTTGGTTGATTAAAAATGTAAATGTAATAAAAATTCAGTTTATTTTATATGGCTCATCTTGCAATATCACCTTTGATTTTTAAAGTTTCTTTATCATATGACTTCATACAATACCCCTGCCTGCCTTAGTAGTAAAAGTTTACTTGGGACACTGCAGGGGGTGGGGACAGGAGCACATAAAATCAATACAGGTTCCTGATCCTAATCCAGGCCAAGTGAAGTCTATTGGGAGGCCCAAACTTCATCTGTACCTAGACCACTTAATGTACCCAATCCTGACTTGTACTCTACATCTTTACAATTAAAAAAAAAAAAAAAAAAAGGAAATAGCCTTCGTATAAGAAGTTGAAGATTCCTAGACATCTTTAGTTTTGGTTTTGGGGTTTTCTTAATGTATTTTTAAAATTTTTTATCTTCAATTTTAATATTCCACATAACAGAAAGTCTTTTATCTAATGTTTGTAATGTCTTATTGAAACTAAGATGCGCTTACGGGAATCACACTGAACTAGGATACATTGACGCTCTCATTTAAGTAAAGTATGACCTTGGCTAGTCTGTTCATACAAATAATTCCTCAGTTTCATTAATTATAAAAGGAGAACAGATTAGATGATCTTTAAGTGTCCTTTTCACTTGCTCTAAAATTGTATGATTATCAGTGCTTACTGTAAAAGAATATGCAATATACATATTTGAGAAAACATATATAATTATACAGAACAAGCAGGCACAAACAGAATGTAAATACATCTCAGCAACAATGTAATATAGAGTAATAATTACTGGTTATAAATCAACTTCACAACCAAACAAAAACTTTTTAGCTGCTAATTTCACATTGCTTCTCAAGAAAACCTAATCGAATGTTCTTATAAATGTATTAGAAAAAGTTAATCATTTGCAAAAAGCTAATTTTTACCTGAAATGACAAAATAAGGTGGTTATCACAAAGGATAAAATCTAGTGTTAGGATTTGTCCCATGAATGTGGTGGGTTTGCTTCAAACTAAGGGTGACTGCTGGGACTCAGTGTTGTTTCAATGGGTTCATGGGTGTCTGGTGAATCTTGAGGAGGAGAAAGGGAAGGAACTCCACTCTACATGCACATGCTTCCTCTCACCCCTTCATTTCTTCTCAGGCAAAGATATTTACCCAGTTTAATCTTCAGCATATGTTTATTCTCTTTATCTTTGCCTTTATTCAAGGATAGCTTTTCTCTAAGGGAATCAGGATTAGAATATGTTTAAAAACTCCTTCAGCTTTTAAATCCTGTCATTATATAGTTCACCATTAAAATACTGCAAAAGTCATGTTTTGAAAACAGATTTGAAAAAACAGACTTTTTGCATCAAGATAATTATTGATTCAGACAAAGAACATAATCCCTTTTCTGTTTTAACTTGCATATCAAGACTCAGAAAAATCTATAACCTTTCAGGTAACTTGTGTCTCATTACAGGCAAATCTAATTAGTGAAGACATTGAAAGTGCAATCAGTGACAGTAAAGGAGGGAAACAGAAGAGGAGGCCTGATGCCCTGAGGTAAAAACAGGAAAGCAAATTAAGGGGTAGAACTGAGTTGGTTTTAAGATGTTTTTCCCCTAAAGGTTTAGAAAAATTATTTTCAATGGAGATATATTATTATATTTTATACATTTCAACTTGTAGTTTCACCATATATACTCTCCCAAGCTTGTCAGTATATTTACTCCTCTTCTTTCCATGTTTCTGGTCTTTCTCTAATGTGGCTTCTGTTACTTGTTTTGGAAGTCACAGAGTCATTAAAGATGAGTGGCATTTTAAGAGAAAGTAGCCTCGGAAAACACAAACTAGGCATTAGAACTATAACTGTTCCACAGCCCTTCTGAGTCTCATAAGATCCAGAAAAAAATTCAAAGTAGTGCTCGGCTGACTTTTAATTGTTTTGTATTTCATGTGCATTTATAAATGTACATAATATGGAATGGTTAGGAAACCACTGTTGTCACCGACATAGTTCTTTATGAAATTGAATAACTAATACCATAAATTGAGATGTGTTATACAGATAGAGATAGTAAAAATTCAATTTGTCTCCATCTTTTTAGGATGATTTCTAAAGCAGACCCTGGTATACCGCCTCCACCAAGGGCTCCTGCCCCTGCACCTCCTGGCACTGTGACCCAGGTAGATGTTAGAAGTCGAGTGGCAGCCTGGTCTGCATGGGCAGCTGACCAAGGGGACTGTGAGTACCTCTAAGATTAATGTTTATCGAACATCTTGGGTTGTGACATAGTTGCTGCTTTTAAATTCTGATGCTGAAAGTTTGAGGTTAGTTTTAAAAACTTGAATCTTAGATAAAGCAGAGTTAAATCTTAATGCTGTTAAGACTGTTGTTTATGAGAGTTCAGACCAGCTATTTAATCAGTATGGTGTTAGGATATTTTTAATGCCAGTAGAGAAAGTTTCACTTGACCAACAATTAAAAAGATGGTAATAGAATATATACTAAGTAAGATACTGTCAGTATTTTTAAAGATTGTACCTTAAATTATTTCCATTTATTATTAGTAGCTAATGAAAGGATGTCAGGACAGTAGTAGAGTATTGACAGTTGTAAGGGGGAAAAGACATTTCGTTATCTGGTTGACCTTGTTAAACGGGTCCTATGTATGTAGCATCATTTTACTTTGGCATTCTTTCTAAAAACTATTATAGCATAGAATCTGAAATTTTGATACCTGGAAGATGTCTTTTAAAATGTTTGGTCCAGTCTCTTCATTTTAAGGCTGAATAAATTGTAATTCAGGAAGTTTGAATCTACTGAACTCTAGAGCCTCACTCTTTTGCTTCCTGCTCCAGTGGGAATTCTTAAATCGCTTATCCTTTACCCATTAAAGCATTATTCACACAGAATATCTGGCAGTATAGTTAAACAATATAACTCATTTGCCAAAATGCGTAACATCGGACTCTACTTTGAATTTGGTGAGTTAAAAGGTAGGCTCTGAAGCGAGAATTGGATCTACCTGTGTGATCTTAGAAATTACTTCTCTTTACTTTAGCCTCATCTCTAAAATGGGGGTAATAATTCATAGGTTGCTGTGAATCAGAAAGGAAATACTGCCTGTAGCAGTACCTAGCACAGAATAGTAAACATAATTTGTGATTGTTCTCATTTTGCCAAATTGAGTCCATTTTCATTTCTGAACTGCTTTCCATTACTTAGGTTACTCATATTCTTTTTTTTTTTTGAGTCAGAGTCTCACTCTGATGCCCAGGGTGGAATGCAGTGGCATGATCATGGCTACTGTAGCCTCAACCTGCTGTGCTCAGGTCATCCTTTGCCTCATCCTTCCAAGTAACTGTAACTACAGGTGCATGCCACCATGTCCAGCTAAATTTTTTTAAAGGTATCATAGAGATGAGGTCTCACTAAGTTGCACAGGCTGGTCTTGAAACCCTGGGCTCAGGCAATTCTCTCACCTCCACCTCCCAAAGGGCTGGGATTACAGGCATAAACCACTGTGCCCTCCTGGTTATTTGTATTCTTAAAGATATTCTCAGAGGATTATTTGTAAGTCTACCTACCAAAGAGATGAAAAAAAAATCTTTGAATTATATATTTCTCAATAATAAAATGACAGCATTAGTATAATTTTATAACAATTTCTCTTTTCAGAAATATGTTTTGATTTATCTACTTTGTATTTAAAATGTGTTTAAAAGGCTAAATAGGAGTTGTGTTTTCTATTTTTGCTTACCTATGATGTTTTTGTTGTTTTTGTTTTGGTGAAGATGCTCTGGAATTGTTTTCTGAGAGAGAACAAAATGACCTTCCTTAAAGTGGAGGAAGGATAAGACAAGTTTACAGACATTCTGAACAAAATCGTAAAACATATATAAACCTAATATAATTCACAACAAGGAAAGAATTTATCCCCGGGGGTTCTTGAGCTCTCATTAGATTTTGTATAAATACTTCCACAATGTCATTTGTTTAAAATACAGTGAGACAAGGTGTTCAGAACTTCTAATTTACCACTAGGCCAAACAGAACATGACTCTTAACCACATCAGGTTCTGTCTGGATCCAGGCCAGTTTTTAGTTGGAAAGTCTCTCGAAAGGCTGTATCTTTCTTATCTTCTGAAGGTTCTAGCTGACTCCGGCTGACTGGACTCTTCTTTGAATCCCTGAACCATATCTACCTCTAACTTCAAAAGTGATTTCTATAACATAGTGGCAATGGCACTAAGATTCCCAGTAGTGTCTCAGACTTGACAAAGTCCTAGGAATACCATATCTCTCCCCTCACTCTGCTCTCCAGATGATAGCTTTTGTTAATTATCTTGAGTTCCTAACAGCTATGTTTCAACTTCAGCTTAGTGCTTCCTGTAGTAGCACATTTAACCAAGATAGCAGCTAACCATGTGTAAAGCAGCAGCTAACTGGACAGATTTCTTTTTTTTTTTCTTGTCTTTTGGAGTCATCGTCTCACCCTGTCACCCAGACTGGAATGCAATGGTATGATCATGGTTCATCACAGCCTTGACCTTCTGGTCTCAGGCAATCTTCCCATCTCAGGCTTCTGAGTAGCTGGAACTACATGCGTGCCAACAAGCTAGCAATTTAAAAAAAATTGTAGAGATGAGGTCTCACTGTGTTGCCTAGGTTGGTCTCAAACTCTGGGCTCAAGCAATCTTCTCACCAGCCTCCCAAAGTACTGGGATCACAGGCATGAGCCACTGCCTCTGGCAACATGATTTCAATGTATAAATTTTTAATTATCTTAAAGTCATTAATAACCACTAATTAAGTTACATAAGAGTCAGAGATTTCTTCTCTTTTTTTTTCATTTTTTGGCAAGTGTTCCAATTATGGGTAAAGTTAATATAAAAGAGGCAGAGCAATACAGAGTTTTCAGTTTTATTTGCAGTTCTCTGTATTGAACATCATGAATCATGATGATGTATCATGAATTATATTCCCACTTGCGGTGATATATTTCTCCTCTTCTATCCACATATTTAAAAGTTTAATCTACCATGAAATATTTGTAATAACTATCTTTGTTTAGGGCTAGCATTAACTGATTCATACCAGGAAGGAGTTCATAATAATGACCTTTATGCTCTAGCTAACTGAGCAAACTTGCACTGTGAATGCTCTTAAGATATTTATTTTTTATTTGCAGATTCCTGCAGATATTTCTGCTTTTAAAGCATGTGGCTTAAAAATTAATGAGCCAAACATTGTGACCTTTAAGCTTAAATACACTGGAATTTTTTCTTTAACTTTAAAGATGCAGGATACAAGTTAGGATTAGGTATATAGGTAGTTTATGTGCAGCTGAAGTTTGGGCCCCCAACTGGTCCTCACTTTCCCTGGTTTAGGGTCAGGTACCCTTAGTGATGTTATGTTCCCCATCCCCTCTTCCCCTGGCAGTATCTCACTACTGCTGATCCCTCTCTTATAGTATTGTGATAAGTGTTCGGGACTCACTGATAAGTGAGAACATGTGGTATTCAGCTCTTTGTTTCTGTGATAGGTCACTGAGTATGATAGACTCTAAATTCATCCAAGTTGCTTGAAGTCTATAATTTTGTCCTTTTTTTTATGGCTGTGTAGTACTCCACCATGTATATGTACCACTTTTATTTTTTGGTCCACTTTCAATGAGTTGCAGAGTTGGTTCCATGTTTTTGCTGTTGTGAATAGTGTTGCAATAAATATGCATGTGTAGGTATCTTTTTTGTAGCTTGATCTGAGTTCCTTCAGATATCCTCCCAGAAGGAGGATTCCTGGGTTGTATGGAAGGTCGACTTCTAGTTCTTTCAAAAATTGCCACTCCGTTTTTTATAGAGGTTGAACTAGTTTGCACTCCCACCAATAGTGTAGCAGTGTTCCCTTTTCTCTACATCCTCACCTGCACCTGTTGTTTTTTGTTTTATTAATGATGGCCATCCTTACTGGAGTTCGGTGGTATCTTGGTGTGGTTTTAATTTGCATTTCTCTGGTGATTAGTGAGGCTGAGCATTTTGTTCATGTGTCTGTTGATTGGTTGTATGTCTTCTTTTGAAAAGTGTCTGTGTTGTTTGCCCACTTTAATGGGGCTATTTGTTTTTTTCCTTTCAGTTTGTTTGAGTTCATTGTAGATCCTGGATGTTAGGGCTTTGTCAGATACATAATTAGCAAATCTTTTTTCCATTCTATGGGTTGTCTTCCTACTCTCCTGATGGTTTCTTTTGCTTTGCAAAAGCTTTTTGGTTTGATGAGATTCCACTTGTCCATCTTATCTTTTATGGCACATGCTTTTGGGGTTATGATAAGGAATTGAACCACTCTATTTTCAGAATTCCTAAAGCTTTATTGTAGTCACAGTATATATAAAAATTAGTAGCTCTGTTGCATTAGAACTCACTTGGCCACTTTTTGAGAATTGGATGTTTAAATGATGGTTTGTATTTCCAGCTTGTGTAGGAATTAAAGGGTGCTGAGTTAGGGTCGGTTTCACAGGTGACTGACACAGGAAAGAGGGAGAATAGAGAGCACATTACAGGATAAATAACCATAATAAGGTGGGAAACTCTGCCCACGTGCTTCTGTTAGTGGTGGTAAGGGAGCATTTCATGGTTCAGGAGACAGTTTGATTTGTGTATCCAGTGGAGGTGCTCCCTTTTGCAAATGGTGCTTTTCTAGCTAGTTTTTATGTTTTATTACCTGTACGGGTATTTCTTAAGAAAAGGTTGAAGACTTATAATTCCCCTTTCTTTAGTTGAGAAACCAAGGCAGTATCATGAGCAGGAAGAAACACCTGAGATGATGGCAGCTCGAATTGACAGAGATGTGGTAAGTGCAACAGTCATCTTTGGATCCCTGGCTTTTGCTTGAGAGGAAAAACACACAAGGAAATGAAGTTGATTTAAAAAAAGATGTTTAATGGAAACTATGTTTTCTCTTTCCAGTGATGATTATGCCCTTCAAATTATCTTTTTCCTGAACTATTTTAGCCTTTCTGCTATTATTTAGCTAGTAGACTTGGGCTGTGAAAAGAGAACTAACATGTTAGCTAGTTTATAAAGAAATTGAAGCCGAATTATCAGATTTGAGGAATGGCACAGTTTTTCTTTTCTTGAGTTTGTAAGTCATAATGGAAATATCTTTTTAATATGTCATTTTGGGATTTATTAATAATGTACTTTAGAATGGCTGAAAGATAAAAGTTAAATGGCATTTTAAGGATAGATTTTTGAATTTTAATGCTTTTAAAAGATAATGCAATATTTGTTCTTATTTTGCTATAGAAATTTATAGAATAAGAATGCCCTTTTATATAATCATAGTATATGATGTTAACATAATAACTTTTTATGCCATACACATGCTACCAGTTTGCTGAGAAAAACCACTTAAAGGAATTTGAAATTTAATTTTTATATCACACTATTACATGCTTTACTTAAAAATTTACCCCCAGCTTCTATTATTTAATTGAAAAATGTCAAGTTCCACACATACTAGAGGTCAACTAAGACTATAGTGTATGAGATTATCAAAATTGTTCCAGTGGCCTCTGAAAGCATAGTGCATCATTAATTCTATTTTGTCATGTTAAACTCTTATAAATGGTTGTTATTATAGAGTAGCTATGTGTTTATCACAACAGTCTGTATACCTTTAATTCCATTAATTATCAGATTTATGTTAGTGCTTTATTAGAACATTTATTAGAAAAATAAATATGCTTAGTTGCTCAGTGCTCTAACAAAATGCTTTTTAGAATTAGATTTTTTTTTTCTCCGAACTTTGTGTGGGAGATCACTATAAGAAACTTAGAATTGAAAATATTTAACAATCTGAGTAGATATTGTGAATGTTTTCATGATGACGTTGAAAATAGAGTAACATTAAGCTAAAGAAAAATGTAAATGACAGCTTTGGCCACAAGTATGTTTAGTTTGATTCTTTCCATAGAATTAGTCGTAAACTTGAAATTTGTATGTGAAATTTTTTTTCTTTTAGCTTTCTATTCTTTACTGATAACAGTGTGCAGTGAAGGCAAAAGGAGTTTTGTTTTGCTTTATATTTCATTCTGTAATTTCTAATTTCAGCAAATCTTAAATCACATTTTGGATGACATTGAGTTTTTTATCACAAAACTCCAAAAGGCAGCAGAAGCATTTTCTGAGCTTTCTAAAAGAAAGAAAACTAAGAAAGGTAAAAGGAAAGGACCAGGAGGTAAGGTGGATTTTCTTGACCTTCCAAAGACTATTCAGAAATCTAGTGCTAGACAGAGTTTCTGCCTTGTATATTGATCAGCAAAACTCCATTTACTATGGATCAACATCCCTTTTCTAGTTTTGGGGTAGCACCAAAGATAGAGGCAAAGAGTAAGATGAGCCCAGACAAGAGTCCACTTTGGTTCCAAGGCAGCTATAGCAGAGAAGGACCCTAGGATCTAAATCACAAAGACTCTGAGATTCAGGTAGTGACTATCTGTCGAAAGTTCTCATTGGTGACTATAAAGGTAGTGTCTGATAAGAAAGGCATAGCTCTGTTCTTCTCATATTTGGATTCATCTTATGGGAAACATAGAGCCTCATTATCTTGCTAAATTAAAGGGTTGAATTTTCCCATTAAAATATTTTAAAATGTTAACGAATTTAATTTTTTAATCACAAAACTCCAATAGTTTATTCAAGTCACACACAGGCAATTTTTGAAATATGCTGCAGTTCAACTATTTTAAATGGGCTCAGAATGTATAAAATTAAAACGATGGAAGCAACAGTTACCTACCCTCTGAAAAATTTGGTGTAGGTTGAAATATATAAAAGCATAGTAAATAAGTATCTCTATCACAGATAACTTCCAAATCTTTCTCTAAGCATGTGACCTTTAGCTCTGTCTTCTAGATGTGTGTATATGAACATACCTCACTGCCACGTATTCTGAAATTGCTTCCTGGTATCTTATTCTTTTGTAATCTTTATAAAGGGTATACTATCCATGTGATAACCCAGATTCAAAACCATCAGTTCTGTTATGACTTCATTCTCTAGCTTATAGCCAAAATAAATTTTCTCAGGGTTCTTATACCCAGTTTTTTCACTTTGCATTTTTATAAGCAGCATCCAGTGCAAGGTGTTACCAGTTTTGTTTTGTTTTGTTTTTCTTGCCCAGCTTTCTAAGCAGTCTTCAAGCCTCTACTCTTTCATGGTGTGAGAACAGCCTTCTTAAAGCTCTAAGTCAGTCACTTCTGCTATAAGCCATGTTCCAGGTTCTATTGATTTAAGTCCAGCTGCTCACCCTGGAAGTCAAGGTTATTCACAATCTCACCTTGATCTACCCTTCCATTCTCATATTTCTCTGCTTTTATGTTTGTTGTTTCATATACATGCAGTTTCCATTTTCTAGTTTTTGCTCATGCTATTTTTATCCAGCCATTACGTTTTCCCATCACATTGCCCCAGACCAAACTTTTCAAATCCCATCTTAAATTTTTTCCCCATGAAGCATCTTTTGGTGTACATTTCCCCATCTCCCAACCAGGTGCAGTCTCTTCTCATAACACTTAGGTACATATCCATTATTTGTCTGATTCATGACTTCTATTAGATTTTAAGGCCCTTAAGAGAAGGACTTGTAACTTACTCATTTTAATAGTCTTCACAATGACAAGCACAATGACTGGCACATAGATGGGCTACAATTTGCATTTATGAAATTCAGTGTCTAATTGATAGTGCCTAAGGATAGAAGAATCCATTTCAAACTTTGGAGCTTCTCAGTTTGTTACAGTCAGACTATGAGATGTGGTAGAGTAGGGAGGTAGCATGTCTAACATGATCCTCAAACTTTATAGACATAAATGTGTTTTTTTCCATTTAATAATTTTTTTTTGGGTTTTGCTCTTACCTACCCCACCTCTCATTTATTTTATTAGAGGGTGTTTTAACTCTGAGGGCAAAACCCCCACCTCCTGATGAATTTATTGACTGTTTCCAAAAGTTTAAACATGGATTTAACCTTCTGGTAAGTGACACTTATTTATTTGTAATTAAAAGAAATTTTAAAAAATCAAAGTCTAGCCAGGATGTTCCTGATTAAGTTAAGAGATAAAATTGTTTTTGTGAATATTTTGGTATGTATGTTTTGATTTGCCTTTAATTAAAACAACAAATTGTAAAACATATATATTTTAAGAGACCTGGTAGAAAAATAATGACTCCCATTTTTTTTTAACCAGCTTCTCTTAATCTCACTCTGTCCGTACTAGTAAATATATTAAAAAAGTGAAACTGGAAGTAAAGAATTCCTTCTCTGAGCCTATGTTGAATCTTTTTGAGTGTCTATCTTTTGCCATTACATCATTGTAATATATATTTCTGTTCTGTTAATGTTATAGGCCAAATTAAAGTCTCATATTCAGAACCCCAGTGCTGCAGATTTGGTTCACTTTTTGTTTACTCCATTAAATATGGTGAGTTTTTTTGTTTGTTTTTTAACCTCAAGGGTCTGTCTGTATTATCTAGACAGTTTTTCTTCATTACCTTGTGTGGATACTGTTTCTCTGTCATCTGTTTAAACATTGAGATTGTAAAATTTGGGTTTAAAAGAACCTTATAAATCATTTGGTTCAAATATCTTATTTTTGTAGGTGAAGAAACTGGTATCTCTGACAGAGCTAGGGAAATGGAAAGAAATAAATATTTATTGGATACTCATGTTTCAGTATACACTAGTATATAACATACAGTGGCTTAAATAATGCAGGCATTTTTCTTATTCTCACAAAATAGGTTAGTGACAAGAAATCCAGTGCTAGACGACTTTGCACCACGAAGTGGTCCAGAGACCCATATTCTTTTTACTGAGGTGTTCCTTCATCTCCTGAGCGATCTCTAATTTAATTGTTTATTTATTTATGTATTCATTTAACAAATACTAATTGAAAGCTTCCTATGTGTCTGGCTTTATAGTAGCTTATTAGGAATAAAACAGATGAAATTCTTACCCTCTTAGAACTTATGTTGGGCAACCAATAACCTAATGTGTAAATAATACAGTTCTCTAAACATTACATGCTATGCAGAAAAATAGAGCAGGGAAGGAGAACAAGCAGTGCCACAGGTGGGTGCATGCATGTGTGTGTGTGTTGTGGAGTGTTACACTGTTTGAGTCAGGTTAGTTAGGGAAAGCCTCACTGAGAAGGTATCATTGGATAAAGGAGGTAAGGAGTGAGTCATGTGGATTCCTGAAGGAAGAGAATTCCAGAGAGAGAACAGTTAATGTAAATATTCTTGGACAGAAACATGTGAAGCATGTTCTTGGATAAGTAGGTATTATGACTTGAACAGAATAAGGGAAAAAAGATTAGAAGGAGATGATAAGAAAGATAACAGAATGATACATCTTCCTGGTCTTCATAAGGTGTTGTGAGACCTTTGATAATTGGATGATTTTTAGCAGAAAAGGATTGCCTTAGCTACAGTGTTTAGAAATTGGGAGGAAAGGGAACTAAGGTGGCTATTTAAATAATTCATATGAACGATTATGCTGCTTGGACCAGATAGCACTGATGGTGGCAAGAAGTCTGATCTAGTTTTAAATCAGCTTATAGATTAGATATGCTATGCAAGAACCAAGGATATTACCCAAGATTTTTGGCCCAAGACTGAAAGAATAGAGTGATGATTAACTAAGATGGGGAGACTATGGGTAGAATAAGATTTTGGAGAAAATGAGGAATTCCATTTTAAACATGTCAAAATTGAGTTGTATCCAGATGGAGAAATTTGAATTGATAGTTGACTACATGAATTTGGAATTCAGTGGAGAAATCAGACCAAAGATTGGTTGATCCCTGGGCATTTTCAATGTTAGGGAAGAATAGGAACAATCAGCAAATAAGATTGAGAAGAGGCAGTAAGGGAGGATAAATCTCATCCCTCTTTTCCCAAGGATAACTAGACATGACCTGAAGTAGCATATGAAATGAGTATTGCTTTACAAACATAGAAAAGTAAGTAACATTATCAACATGAATGTCAGAAGTTGAGCAATAAGTGATTAGAAGATGAAAGTTCAAGAGTATATCCATAATTTATGAATGCTTCCATATGTTGTTGCCATATATAGACCATCAGGTTTCTATTTGTCTGGTTATCACTGAATAATTCTTGCTGTATAATAAGCTCTTTTAAAAATTAGATCAAGGCCATACATATGCAAAGAAACTGATACTAACTTATTAACAACATTTTTGTTCTTTACTCTTTAACATCTTTGATGCTATCTTAGTTTGTGTATTAGGAAGCAGTGTTTGCCACCTCCTCTTACTCATTTCACACTTTTTCACAGATCATGAATAGTTATCACTCACAGTACAGCCGTAAAATAATGGGACTGACCTCCCTAACATGTACAAATTAGTCTTTGTTATTTCTGGTTATGTACCTAAGAACATTGGTTTATTTTATCTTTGCCTTTCCTTTTTTTTTTTTTTTGAGTTGGGGTCTCACTCTGTCGCCCAGACTGGAGTGCAGTGGCCGCTCCCCGCCACCGCAGCCTCGACCTGCTGGGCTCCGGCGATCCTTCCGCCTCAGCCTTCCAAGTAGCCGGAATTACAGGCATGCGCTACCACGCCCGGCTGATTTTTTGATTGATTGTAGAGATGAGGTCTCGCTGCCCAGGTGGGTCTCGAACCCGTGGGCTCAGGCAATCCACTCACCTCAGCCTCCCAAAGGCACGGGATTATAGGCTGAGCCACCAAGCCCAGCTTCTTTGCCTTTCTTAAAAATAACTATTTAATTGTCTCTTAATCATAATACTTTTGTTGGTTCATTTAATGTTCTCTCTACAGGGCCCTAGACCTTTTATTGGACAGGGGAGATGGGGGGAAACATCTTTTCAGGGCCTACCACTATCCAGGCAAAATGTAGTGATTTTATACCTTGTGAGTCACTTCCGTCTCCCCTCCACAGGTTTGTGTGCACATGAGCATACCCACAGCACACGTGCATACACACATGCCTGCTCATATCCTTGAATTGTAACTATAGCCCATAGCCTTTTTTTTTCCTTTTAATTTTTTTTTATTTTAAAGATGTGGGGTACAATTCAGGGTTAGGTGTCCACAGCCTTTTATTTACCTTTTTTCATTTTATTTCCTCTTCCTTTTGTTAATTCAGAGATTTTAATATTCCTCCTCCTTTACTTTCTTACTTTGCCCTCTTAGTCCTCCTGGAATATTTACTGAAAATTCTTATAGGTCTTGCTTACAGGTTTGCATATTTTTAAAAAAATTACTGTGCCAGAGAGCCAGGGTAGGTTTTATTCTCAAATAAGTTTCAGTCTACCTCCTTTATCTGCCATCTTCATTTATTTTCATTCATTCCACTACTGTGGTGTCTTCTGTAATTCAAAGTCAGATAAGTCTTAGTCCAAGTCCTCAAGGAGGGGGAACTGAAGAATAAGCCATAAATTACAATGTAATATGCATAAATTGGGTTGTGGACACCGTGTGTGGGATGGTGCATCAAAGTTACACTGTGGGGTTAAGAAAGGCTTCCCACAAAGGGGAGTTATGAATGATGGAGAAGGGCCTTCTGGAGAATTGGGAAGAGCGTGAGCAAATACACTGAGGCATAAAGCAGCATAACATGCTAAGAACACCTGGAAGACTAATGCCATTCAAAAAGTCTCTTCTTGTGTCACATCTTTGAAAAGGTGAGATTTTTATAAAAAACATTCTGGTTTCTGCTCGAGGAGATCACATATTTTTTAGGTATAAAATAGCCCCTGTTAAGTAAACTTGGAGCAGATTTTAGACACAACTTATCATTTTGCTTATCAGGGAGTTGCACCTGTTTATTGTTTTATGCTACTCATTAATTTATCCATATTATGTCAGGAAAATTTCCAAGAAATAAATTCTGGGAAAAAATATTGTAGATTGAGTGTACCAGTTCTCATTCTCCTCTCACCTTTCTCCTTGAATCCTTTTAGTTTTATATGCCTGTATCAGCACAGCCATAAACTGTTAACATGAATCTTATTGCTCTTGATAGTATTCATTTCTAGAACAGAATTTTTCAAGTTTGGCATAATAAATTTGCCAGTAGAAATGCACAGATATATTTAAAGCACAAACAAACAAACAAACAAACAAAACACAGAGTTAGTAAAATCACCTGACTTAGAATTCTCTATATAGCCATTAGTATTTTCCAGAGAAAGTACTGTCATCTGCAGCCCGTAGGCAGATGCTGTGAAAGTTATTAAACTGTTAACTTTCATTTTAGATTTTTAAGGCACTATTAAGCTTAACAGGCTGATTTGGCAAACTGTTTTTCATTCAGTAGTGTACAACATCAAAATTTAATATGAGTATTAAAAAACAGTACTTGTTTTTGGCATGGATTTTTTTTTGTCTACACATTTAGAAAATACACAAAGAATTGTCAGCTTCTTGCTGAAAAATGGTTTATTCTTTTAGGTGGTGCAGGCAACAGGAGGTCCTGAACTAGCCAGCTCAGTACTCAGTCCCCTATTGACCAAGGACACAACTGATTTCTTAAATTATACTGTCAATTCTGATGAACGGCAGCTCTGGATGTCATTGGGAGAAACTTGGATGAAAGCCAGGTAAGAATATATGAGTCCAGCATTTAACACCTGTAGTGCATTAAGTATTGTTCTTTGTTTATTGTATGGATCTGATGAGACGTTTATTTAACCTTCTATGTATGAAGAACTAGGTGTTGCAGGATGAAAAAACCTGAATCCTTGTAAAGCTACAAGGCTAGTGAAGGAGATAGATGTGTGTGCAATATAGTAGCTGGGTATGGTAGTTCACAACTGTAATCCCAATAATTATGGAGGCTGAGGCAGGAGGATCACTTGAAGCCAGGAGATGGAGAACAACCTGGGTAACAAAGTGAGATCCTGTCTCTACAAAAAATAAAAATTAACTGTGCCTGGCAGCATATGCCTATAGTCTTAGCTACTCAGGAGGCTGAGGCAGTTGAATCATATGGGCCCAGAAGTTTGAGGCTGCAGTGAGCCATGGTCATGATACTGTATTGTAGCCTGGGTGACAGAGTAAGATCCCATCTCAAACAACAACCAAAAAAGTATATGCAATATAAGGCACAGTAAGTGCCTGGAGTGAGTCATCAACAAAATGCTGTTGTTGGCAGGAAAAGCAGTCAGAAAGAGGATTTAGAGAAGAGAGTAGTTATCTTCAAGAAGAGCTAGCATTGAAAGTTGATAGACAGATAGATCTCCCCCCCCCACATACATACATACACACACACACACACTGCTTGGAATGTACTCTTCCATGCATTTTACACAGCTACTATTGTTATCCTTATATTATAGACAAGGAAAGTGAGTCACAGACAGGTTAAGTAATTTGCTCAAAGTCACACTACTTGTAAGTGACACAGCAGGAATAGAAACCGATGTCATCTGGTTTTGGAGTATATGTTCATAATTACTTTGCTAAACTGCCTTGTAGCAGGATGCATAAGGATTCCCACATATAGACAGCAGGGAAAGCACCTTTTCAGTAGAGAGAGAAGCAAAAGTGAATGCATGAAGTAGAAAAGTCAAAAGAATGGAGTATGAAGATGGGTGTAGCTGGAATATGAACTTTGAGTAGTAGATGTTTGTGGAGATGGAAGGGAAGAGAAGTGGTGTTAAACGAAGCATACAGAGATGAGCAGGGCGAGGTTATGCAGGGCTTCATACCATGCTAAGGCTTTGGAGCATGGTTCTATAGGCTGAGAGACCAATGACTTTGTGAATAAGAGTATGACATAACCATATCCGTGGTTTAGAAAGATTCGTTTGGTAGTTGAGTCTAGTAAGGACAAGGACAAAAATAATTGGCGGCAGAGAGGCCTCTTGAGATGTTAATGCTATAGTAGAGGTTCCTTATTAATCAATGTTCTCCAGGATTAGGGCAGTTGCAGTGGATTGGAAAGGAAGAGTCTATAATTTTTTAAATGGCCATTTGTCAATAAAGTGATTGTGGAGGATAAATCATTAGCAATTACAGTGCTAACCACTTGTTGAGCAAGGCAAGTTATAAAATATTTTTAATTTCATGATATATAAAAATGTAATTTTTATTTTGATTATTTACCTAAATCTTTTTATTTCTCTTACCACTTAGAGTAAATCATTTAGTATAATTACTTGTCTTCCTAATGCTTTTGAATGGGCTAGCCTAAAAGTTATAGGCTGATTCATAACTTTTTTCTCCTATCAAAACACATACAAACCATTTCTACTAATTTTTTGTACCTTAGCAGCTGCTTGTGTTGGAGTGTAGTTTATACTTTGAATGATTTAACAAACAAAATAATTTTTTAAATTTGATTTGGGGTCTTACTCTGTTACCCAGGCTATGGTGCAGTGGCACAATCACAGCTTGCTCCATCCTCAACCTCCTGGGTTCAGGTGATCTTTCTACCTCAGGCTCCTGAGTAGCTGAGACTACAAGTGCATGCTGCCAGACACAGCTAATTTTTTTTTTTTTGTAGACACAGCATCTCTCTATGTTTCCAAGGCTAGTCTCAAACTCTTGAGCCTAAACAATCCTCCCATGTTGGCCTCCCAAAGTGCTGTTATTACAGGTGTGAACTACAGCACCTGGCTATCAGAAAAATTATTAAAAGCATTGCAGTTGTTGTTTTAACATGGAAAATATTATTTAAATTTATTTATATTTTAATATATCATACTATGTACTATATCATGCTATGTCTATGTCATACTATGTAAAAACTGGTTAAATAGACTTTTATTTTTATAACTTTTTAATTTATATAATAGCTGTACATATTTTGAGGGTATATGCGATTATTTGATAGATGCATATACTATGTAAAAATCAGTGTAAATATACTATGTAAAAATCAAGTCAGTGGGCTATTTATCACCTTAAATAATTTATCTTTTCTTTACACTAGGAACATTCAAATTATTTTCTTCCATTGATTTTGAAATGTGCAATAGATTAATGTTACCTATATTTACCCAACTGATCTATCTAACACTAAGTTTAATTTCTTCTGTCAAACTGCACATTTGGAACCATTCATTGACTTCTCTTCCCCTCCCCCCTATTCCTAGCCTCTGATAATGACCAGGCTACTATCTACCTCCATGAGACAGACTATTTTAATTCCCACATATAAGTGAGACTGTGCAATATTTGTCTTTCTGGGCTTGGTTTATTTCACTTAACATAATGACCTCCACTTCCATCCATGTTGCTGCAGATGACAGGATTTCATTCTTTTTAATGGTCATATAATATTCCATTTTAAGTAGATTTCTTAAATCTATTAGATTTATGTAGGTTATGATTTTATGATAAGTCTAGGTGGGATCTTTAAATTTGTCAGGTCTCGTAGTATGAAAAATAGCTCAGGCTCTTTAGTTCCTTTGTTTTGAGTCCTACCTCAAAATGAGAAAATTAATGACCATTTGAAAAAATGACATCAAAAGGAAATGCGCTATAGCTCTTAACAAGAGAAAAGGGTCAGTTTTGATCTTGATGTTAAGACTATTAGGAAATAAATGTATGGACTGATTTAAAAACTCAAATAAGAAAAGATTAATGAAAGTTCATAATAGTTGGAATGAAATGGTTGATTTTATCATAGTAGAAATATAACATGAATAATTAAATCAATTATAAAAGATGGAACAGCATATTTCTGCAAAAACGAAGGCATAATTTTTTTCCTTGTTATTTTTGTGGTTCATGAGTGATTAGGAGATTGTAGAAATAAGTTTTACTCAGAGTCATTAAATGATGAATGGGTAATGATTGTGATTACAGATTAGTCGACTTCACTGATTAAAACTCAGCTGATGCATTTAACTTATAAAATTGGTCATCTGTTTCATTTTAAGGGACTTTATACTTTTAAAAAATCATAAACCTTAGGAACATTCTGGGATGGTTCTCTTGAAAGACATATCTAATATGAGGAGGCTTCATAATAAGAGAGGGGAGTGAAAGGATAGATAAGAACCTGAAAGTACTTTAGAGAAGTTTATGCTCTAAATACTTAATCACATTTCTAGCTTCACACTCCCTTCTCACACAGATTTTTAAAAACCCCTCCAGCCTGGGTGACAGAGTGAGACTGCAACTTAAAACAAAACAAAACAAAAAATACCTATCCCTATGTAAAAAAGTTGTATTTAAAATGGAGAATTGTGGCAAAATAGTGAAACAGATCATGCAGCAGAGCTCAATCTTTCTTCCATTTTATTGGCTTTAAATATTAGTATAATCATGTTTGCTTTCCCATTTGGGGTGGGTGGAGTACAGATTAGGTATGTGTTGTTTTTGTTTGTTTCTTTTTTTATAGCTAACGTTACTGAAGATAATTGTGAGCATAGATAAATTTTAAAAATTTATGGTTTATAAGTTGTACTGTCCTCCTACAGAGCAGAGTGGCCAAAAGAACAGTTTATTCCACCATATGTTCCACGGTTCCGCAATGGTTGGGAGCCTCCAATGCTAAACTTTATGGGAGCACCAACGGAACAAGACCTTTATCAGCTGGCTGAGTCTGTGGCAAATGTAGCAGAGCATCAGCGCAAACAAGAAATAAAAAGATTATCCACAGAGGTAAGACTTTTTGTTGTTGTTGTTGTTAACATCCACTATTGTAGATAGCACAAAAATCTGTGCTTTCTCTTGTAATTCTGATTGCAGGTTCTCGTTTTATTGATTTATTGAAGATTTTTCTAGAATCAATGACTGAATGTTTCCCTCTTCTGAGTTATCACTCTCACTGTCATTCTGTAATAATTGCTCTGTTCTTCTGTAAAGCCCAGCCCTAGCCCATACCGCTCTACAGCCTATCACCATTACCCTTGCTGCCACTGCTACCTTGGCACTGGGGATCCTAGTTTTTGAGAAGATTCTTTCCTTGTCAGGGTATTACCCTACTGCTGCTGGCTTATTCTTTCCATTTTTCTCTCCTACTGTCTGATCCTCAAGACAGTTCCCTGAACCTGGGTCCTCTAAGCCTGTCCCAAGTGGTTTCCTAAATTAATTTCTCTCTCCTTCTCCCGCTTTCTCTTTCCCTCTTCCCTACTCCCCTTCTTTCTTCTCTTTTGACTAAAACCTCTGGAGTTCTTTCAGCCTACTAGGAGATCAGAGCTTTTTCTGGATCTAGGCCTCAACCTCAAATGATCATTCATAAAACTTACATTTTGAGGAGATCATAAAATTTATTTTATCTTTTAAGTATTTAGTAAGTTTTAGAGTCTAACCTATTTGAAGAGCAGATTGAGAGAATGAAATTGGGTATGCTAACAAACCTAGCCTGCCAGCAGCCTGACTTCAAATTCCTAGGCTCTGGAAAACTGCAAGGTCATGCATGTCAGTTTTTTAAGCCACCTACTTGGTGGCACTCAGTTATGGCAGTTCTAGCAACCTAATAGAGATGCTTTATCCCTAATCTGCTAAAGGGAGGTGTCCAGGGGGCTAGCAGTGGCCTGATCACCTTCTTGAACTTTCGGGATGAGTACAAATATAAGGAGGTCGTTGGGCATCATTTCAGCAGAGGAAGTTCCTACTGCAGAGTCTGGGAAACTGGGACCTGACCACTAGCCAGTGCTTGCCTTAGGATGAAATGAGTGATGGTGAAGAGACGCCATTGTCCACTGGAACCTTAAGGCTAGTCCAATCATGGGGCTGCATGCAAAGAGCTGTTGCCATGGTTGACTTTTGACACCCAATGCTGTTGCACATATAAAGACACTAGAGAGAACCTCCTCCACCCCTTCAAAAAGAAATTTGGGATATTATTGTGTCACAGTCCTTAAAAATGATTTTTCTATAACTCTTCTAATTCTACTGAAAAAGAACATTGAACATTGATTGAAGGTAAACTAAACACAAATAGGACGATCAGAACCTGAGGAATGAGATGAATGAGGTGTAGTTTGAAGAAAAAACAGCAAATGATGGCTAGATCTTCCTGAAATCCTATTCATTTCCTTTATTTAATTCCTTAGATTAATTATCTCAGACTACCATAGGTATAATGTGGCAAATATAATAAGAAGGAATGAATTAGCAAGCCACAATAAGTTACATACTGTGATCACTTTTATGGAGAAATATTTATCTAAATTAAAATATTTTAAATTACTCCCCGAAACCTTAAAAATAAAGCAAGCATACTGCTTTGAAATTAATTTTTTTCTAATGTAATTGGTTTTTCCTCTGGCTGTATATAAGGGAAGAAGTGGATTTCATACCTGTCCTTTCCTCTAAATGAGTAATTATGATGACCTCACCCCTCTGAGCACAGGTTGGCAAGCATGTAACCCTGCCCGAATTTTTTAGTTCAGTCCTCATCACTATTGATTTTCTTTCCATATTTTTCTAGAGGCAAAATATGTAATCATACAGGAAATTACGATACACTTTCTGTTGCTATAGTTACAGCTGACTATTTCAAATGATAAAAATTTCCAACTTATAGTCCTCATATGTTAAATAAGAATGTATACCCACTTTATAATATGTGCCTCAGAAATTCATTTTTGTGAGTTCTTTTTCAATTTGTGTGTTTAAGGTGAGAGTAATGTTTTCTGGGCTTCCAAGATATAAGTTTGTCTACTCTCACTGAATAAGTAATTTTAAAAGAGGAATTATTGAGAATTCTTACTTGTAATGAGTTATCATTTTCCTGTTGTAAAATATTTTTCATTTTATGGCTTAAGTCATTATTCAGAGGTTTAAAAAAATGAAATGAAAAACACATGCTAGCAGTATGAGGGGATTTTATGCCTTGAGATTTTACTGGAAAAGAGACCAAGTAATGGTGATTTAAAATACATAAAAATGTAATCATCTCTAGAAGAGAGATTTTATTATATTTTATTGCTGCTATAATAAATACATTTACAGCAAGACTTGAGTCATTCTGGATCTGGTGATTTTGTTTAGGATTGAAAGGCATAGGTGTCATGGAATGACAAATATGGGTGGCAGTCCTAAGTTCCTTTACTCTCTGAACCAGCATCAGCCCTAAGCAAGTTTGTATAGTCATCACAGTTAGTCATTTGTCATCATTTCTCTCCACCCTGTCAGTATTCCCCATTACTCTCAGGACCCAGTGATTTCATACTGGCTGACCTCACTCTGTTATGTTCAGAACTGGGCAAAAGGTGTGGGTAATTCTAACAGTTTCTTGCACTCTCCCCTTAGAACAATCTTTAATAAGAAATTACCTAATCAAATTTAGTGCCTCTACTCCCTTCTAAGGGAAATGATAAATAGAATTAATTGAACTCAGGTATTTGAATGGCTGAAAAATTATTTATTTGCATTTGTGTGTTAAGTGCATTATTCTGATGTATATATTCCAGAAGAATTATATCATGTGTGGATATTTTGACATCAAGACTGGTCCACTGGGGACGCTTTACCTGTTCTGTCTATGGATAAACTCAAACCTATTCCTGCCAACCTTGTCATTAAAATTAACTATAGCAGCCATATGTTGAAGACATCTGAAGCATTACCACTTTCAAATATTTGCCCAGTGAATCCATAAACAACTGAAATATCTAAGGAGTTCCAATACTTTAATGCCTGTTGAGCTTCTTCCATTGTTCATTTTTACATAAGAAAACAATGTAAAATCTTTAGGTAATGTTTTTGGGTTTGTTTTCTCTCAACCTGGACATTTAAGCTTCTATAACTTTAAAACCATGGTGCTCAGTGAGACCTATAAACCTCAACTCTCCCTCTTGGTAGCACCCAGTAGGTTCATGTCTGAATTGTTAACTGCAAAAATGAAATGACTCCAACATTTTCTGAATTCTTATTAACTGGATTTTTGGCTATCAAGATCAATATATTTGTGCCTTTCTATGTTTCCTCAATGGTAAATTTGATAGTGGTGCTGCTATTCTGATAAAATTGAAAATATTATAATGTTCTGTGTATAATTTTAAAACTAAAAATGAGAGGAGGTATAATTTTAATGCATAGAGTTCAGTTAATTTTCATGTGGCAGTGTTTACTTTGCTAGAGTGGTGAAGGTCTCTTAAGCATAGCAAGATTTAGCCTTTGCACTAATGACTTTTGTTATTATAAGTAGGTCTTTGACAAAAAGTATCATTTCCATTTCTTAATTTATTAACATATTGGTCAATCACTTGAACGTGAACTTGATCATGATATAGTGGAGGGTTCTTGTTGGCTGATGTGAGTGCTGATTCAAATAGTATTTGGTGATTCTTTAATCTGCCCCACTCTGTCTTTCAGCATTCCAGTGTGTCAGAGTATCCTCCACCTGATGGGTATGCATTCAGTAACAACATTTACACAAGAGGGCCCCATCTGGACCAAGGGGAAGCTGCTGTTGCTTTTAAGCCAACTCCTAATCGCCATGTAGATAGGTAACATTAAATGGGCATCATTTGAGAGCTGTGATTTACTGTCTCTGATAGAGTGCTAATAGAGGTGACAGTGTCTGTATTGTCTACTACTTCTTTAAAGTTTCCATCTGTTAATTATTTTATAAAGTTTAAGTTGTTCCTTTATGTAACTAGCTTTGATGAGCAAACGATGTCTGGACCTCCAGTCTGTACTCACTTAGTACAAATGCCTTTGGATGATTTTTCCTTTTTTAAAAGATACTTTTGTTAAAATGTGTACATTGAGAAGAAAGAAGAATTGTCTTGAAACTCTTTATTAGTTTATACCAGATGGTCTCTAACATTCTTTCCAGTTCTGTGACTTTTAGAGTAAACAAGTTCCATCTTTCTCTTCATCCAGTAAAAACAAATAAACCTTCCTTTAGATAGAAATATTTAAACAAAATATAAACTAAATATTTTAGTGGAGTCAGTGCCTTATTTGTCATTCTTGCCATTTGATCTTATATTTTATCTTGCCTTTCCAGTTTTATATTTTATTTATTTTTCCATATTTTCACTCATAAAATTGAATATAGGCTGAGATAGATAACTGGGATGAGAAGAAATAAAGGAACCAGAATAAGTTCACTTTTTAAAAAATCTTGTTTTCCATCAAGTAAGATTTATACCGAGCCAATCCATGTACAAAAGAGACAGAAAAGGAGGTTAAATATTGGTAAAAAGAATATAGGAGGATGATCATTCAGATGAAGGGGGGCAGAGAATTCTCCCTTGTACTTTCCTACCTTGGAGTCTTTCTTACCACAAGAGTTACATGCCCTTTATTTCTTTGCAGTATACTCTTTTCTTAATAGAATTTGAGGAAAGTGGGATTTAAAATTTTTGTTCTTTGTCAGGGATGGTGACAGGTAATGCTTAAGTCATTGCTGTATAAATTATGCAGGTATTACTAAGGGCACCAGTAACATCCTAAATTGAATACAAAGAAAAGTCAACAATGAACAATATATTTTGAAAGTGCCAATATGTGAAACTAAGTTTTAATTATAGAGTTAATTTCTGTTAAATATTGATGAAAATCACTTTTGAAGCTTAAACATTATTTCACTGAAATTCTTCTTGTCTAACTTACTGTCTTAGATGTCAATATTCTAGAAATTATTTCAGATTAGTAGTTCTTACATTTTCTTTTTGTTCTGTCACTCCAGTAAATCAGATGGTTTTCCACAGCTAAGTAGCTAGAAAACCATTTGAGTTCATTTCATATGAATAGTATGTATTGATTCTAGAAAATTTCTATCATGCTCCATTTTAAGACCACATCTAGCACATTGTTAGCACTCAATAAAGGTAGATTTATTTGATTGATTGATAGATTAAAGAACTGCATAAGTACATAGTAATTATCCAGCTTTTTTCTTTTTTTCTTTTTTTTAGATTCAGGGGTTACAATGTGCAGGTTTGTTACATGGGTATATTGCATGATGGTGAAGTTTGGGCTTCTGTTAAACCCATCACCCAAATAGTAAACATGGTACCCAATATGTAGTTTTTCAACCCGTGCCCCCTCCCTGCCTTCCTCCTTTAGAAATCCCCAGTGTCTGTTGTTCCCATGTTTATGTCCATGTGAACCCAGTCTTTAGCTCCCACTTATAAGTGAGACTATGTAATACTAAGTGTTCTGTTTTCTGAATTCACTTAGAATAATGATCTCTAGCTGCTACCAAGGATATGATTTCGCTCTTTTTTTTATGGCTGTATAGTATTCCATGGTGTATACATGCCACATTTTAAAAATCCATTCCACTGTTTATGGGCACCTGTGTTGGTTCTATGACTTTACTATTGTGTATAGTGCTGTGATAAACATAATGAGTGCAAGTGCCTTTTTGGTAGAACAATTTGTGTTCCTTTGGGTATATACCCAGTTATGAGATTGCTGGGTCAAATGGTAATTCCAATTTTAGTTCTTTGAGAACTAAACTGCTTTTCACAGGGATTGAACTACCTTATGTTCCCACCAACAGTGGATGAGCATTCCCTTTTCTCTACAACCTCACCAACATCTGTTGCCTTTTGGCTTTTTACTGATAGCCATTCAGACTGGTGTGACATGGTGCCTCATGGTGTTTTTTGAGTTGCATTTCTCTGATGACTAGGGATGTGGGGCATTTTTTCATATGTTTGTTGGCCACTTAGATGTTTTCTTTTGAGAAATATCATTAATGTCCTTTGCCTACTTTTTTTTTAAATGGAGATTTTTTTCTTGTCTAGTTGTTTAGGTTCCTTATAGATTCTAGATATTAGTCCTCTGTTGGATAAATAGTTTGCAAATATCTTCTTTCATTCTGTAGGTTGTCTTTTTCTCTGTTGATAGTTTCTTTTGCTATGCAGAAGCTCTTTAGTTTAATTAGGTCCCAATTGTCAACTCTTGTTTTTGCTGCATTTGCTTTTGTGAACTTTGTAATACATTCTTTGCCTAGGTCAATGTCCAGAAGAGTATTTCCTAGGCTTTCTTCTAGAACTTCTATAGTTTAAGGTCTTACGTTTAAGTTTTTAATTCACCCTGAGTTAATTTTTGTACATGAAAAAGAGATAGGAGTTCAGTTTCATTCTTCTGCATTTGGTTAGTCAGTTTTCCCAGCACCATTTATTGAACAGGGGCCCTTTCCCCATTGTTTATTTTATTGATGTTGTCAAAGGTCAGTTGGTTGTAGGTGAGTGGCTTTATTTCTGGGTTCTTTATTCTGTTCCATTGGTTTATGTGTCTATTTTGTACTAGTAACATACTGTTTTGGTTACCATAGTACTAACCTTGTAGTAAAGTTTAAAGTAAGGTTGAAACGTGATGCCTCTGGCTTTGTTCTTTTTTACTTATGATTGCTTTGGTTATATGGGTTCTTTTTTGGTTCCATGTGAATTTTAGAATTGTTTTTTCAAATTCTATGAAAAATGATGCCAGCAGTTTGATAGTGATTATGTTGACTCTTTAGATTGCTTTGGGCATTATGGACATTTTAAATCATATTGATTCTGCCAATACATGATCATGGAATGTTCTTCCATTTGCTTGTGTCATCTATGATTTTTTTAAGTGTTTTTTTTTTAAGTGCTTTGTAGTTATCATTGTAGCAATCTTTACCTTTTGATTAGATGTATTCTTAGGTATTATGTTTATGTGACTATATATTCTTGACTTGGTTCTCAACCTGAATGTTATTGGTATAGAAATGCTACTTCTTTTTTTTAACATTAATTTTGTATCCTGAAATTTTACTGAAGTTTATCTGGTCTAGGAGTATTTGGGTGGAATCTTTAGAGTTTTCTGAGGAATAGGATCATATCATCTGCGAAGATAAATAATTTGACTTCTTTTCCTATGTGGACACCTTTTACTTCATTCTCTTGCCTAATTCTTCTGGCTCGGACTTCCAGTACTGTGTTGAATAGGAATGGATGTATTAGACATTTCAGAGTCATTACCTCCTGGTCCTTCACCCACAAATCTATAAGGAATAGTATTACTGATGGAATAACCTCTGCCATTTATTTTGGGCATCTAACCACAAAGCCTTTTAAAAAGTTACCTTGATCTTTATGATCTTTATAGAATATCAGGAGAGTGTACTTTTGAAGTATTGATTTGTTTATATATTTTTACCTTATCTACTTCCAAAATGGATTCAGGTAGCTCACTTAAATTATATACAGCTAAAATAACATTAATAATAATATTATTATCAATGAAATAAAATACAAAATTAAGAAATTAAGAATGAGGATAAGAACTAAACTTTGTGAATAATAAGAGTTGACACTATGATTAAATTTCAAATTTGTTTTTGAGATTTCTGTCAGAGCAAAAAGAGAAACATAATCATTTGCTATCATGAGGAAATGGATTATCTATCAGTTCATTGAGATAAACAGTGCTTTTCCTACTAAAAAATTCTCAAAAATATTTATCTCATGGAACTTTATTCAGAATAGGATAGGTGATTAAGGGACATTTATTTTAGCATTTTTTTTCCTTATTCAGAGAAGGCTGTAGTGAATTTCATAAGGTTTATTTTAGTAACTTTTGATAAATAGGAAATTTAAGTGGAATGTAGTGAAGGAAATTCCTTAAAGGACTGGTAACTGTAAAGTGGTCAAAATTAGACAGAGAAAGAATTTCTAAAAAAATACATTGAGTGGTGGGTAGATTTTATACCTCGTATCTCATTTCTTAGCTGAACTAAATAGGGACTGGGACTATTGATGTTCTGTGTTGCTGAGAAAATGTGTTATCATTATTGCAAAAACAATCTGAAAGTTGTAGTCTGAAAGTTGAAATACACAGAGGTTTAGGATTTGTTTTTATAATTATTATTATTGATCTTACACTCTATAACACGTCAGGATTGCAGTAGCTACCATATGCAGCATATTCATTGTTCAGGAAAATGAGCTTTTTTTTTTTTTTTTTTTTTGAGTTGGAGTCTTACTAAGTCGCCCAGACTGGAGTGCAGTGGCCACTTCCGGCCACCGCAGCCTCACCTGCTGGGCTCCAGCGATCCTTCTGCCTCAGCCTTCCGGAATTACAAGCATGCGCTACCACACCTGGCTGATTTTTTTTTATTTATTGTAGAGATGAGGTCTCACTGCCCAGGAGGGTCTCGAACCCGCGGGCTCAGGTAATTCACTCGCCTCAGCCTCCCAAAGGCGCGGGATTACAGGCTGAGCCACCGAGCCCGGCTAGCATTTTATTAGGTAGACCATTTGTCAAATATAGAGTCTGCACCTTTCAGTTTTATTGTTTACTGCTATTCAGATGCAATTGGTGTTTTAGAGAAGTTCTCATATTATTGCTGTTTCCAAATCTGTTCTATATCAAGTGGTATATCTATTATTCCAAATCCAAAGCAGATCCATACAGTTTGATACATTATATATTGTTTAAGAAACTTAGGTATGTCCAAAAAATTGCAAATTGTAATTTTCCAATTGATAACTATGGTCAGTGTCATATCTAAGTTTAAACTATGGAAGGCAAGAAACTAAGCCATAAAGATTTAGAAATTCTAAAGCACTTTATATACATATGCTGAGTAAACATTTCTGAGGCATGCAAGATAGAAAAGACTACAAATGCAAATGCAGCACACTTTTCTTCTTAACTCATTGATTCAGATAAGTTATTCTGTTATTTGTTATAGGACTCATAATGCTAGATTATTCATAGTGATTATATTCCAGATCATAGAGGAGAGGAACATGGGAAAGAAAGATAAAAAACTGAAAACAACTGTTTTCCTAACTTTTCGGGTATTTGAATCTTTTTTTTTTTTTTTTAATTGAAGTCTCAGTCTATCGCCCAGACTGGAGTATGGTGGCACGCTCCCGGCAACCACAGCCTCAACCTTCTGGGCTCTGGCAATCCTTCCGCCTCAGCCTTCCAAGTAGCTGGAACTACAGACGCGCGCTACCATGCCCAGTTAATTTTTGATTTATTGTAGAGATGAGGTCTCACCAAGTTGCCCGGGCGGGTCTTGAACCCACGGGATCAGGCAATCCACTTGCCTCTGCCTCCCAAAGTACTGGGATTACAGACTGAGTCACCGAGCCCAGCCAGAATCTTTTATCTCCCTAATGAAATCTTAATAGATTAAATGCGAATCAAATAGATAAAAAGCAGAGCTATTCTGGTAGGGAGAGAGGTGGGAAATTCATGGAACACTGTTTTAAAATCACTGTTATTAATAGTGTTCAATAATTATTTGGCCATAATGTCACTGTTTTAACCAGTCTGGTATTTTTTTTTTAAAATGCACTAAAAATAACCAATCAGCAATGCTTATGTATAAGTTGTGCTGTACAGGTCATGTTTTTTCTTTGTCCCTGCCCCTCTTCTCCAATGGAGTTGCTACCTAGGAGGTAGCAAAAACATGTGATAAAAGGATGCTTATGGCTACAACTGTCCTGCAGGCCCTGATGTAACTCAACATTCCAGAGAATTTGATAGGCAGCAGAAAGAATGGCCACTTGACAGAGGAAGGTTGACCAAACATCTTTAGTCCCTCTCTGCTTTATTTCTTGTAGAGATGTGTGAGAAATGAGGGAATGTAAATGGAAGAGAAGGCTAGGGAGAAAAACTAATGAAGAAGAGTTAAAGTTATTTTGTGGCTGAAGTATATGACGACAATATACGTTTTTAATGCTTCAAGTTTTATTATGTTATATATAAAATAATTTTTAATTATATTGCTAAATTATTAGTACTCATTTAATAATTAGAAGAACACTTAAAAAAATTACAGGGCCCATATACCTATTTTTAATGTTAACAAAAGTTTCTAGTGAGTTAAATTTACTTACTTAATGGAAGTGTTGCTATTCTTGCCTACCGTATACCTTCCCTTGCAACTTAAATAACTGGGTAAAGCTTTCCTAAAACTTGATATTTAGTCATAATTATTAAATTTATATATTTGGTTATGAATTGGAGACATTTTTGAATTAGTGAAATCAACATATAACTTAAATTGCCATTTTGTCAATTATCTTCAGTGTTGTTAAATTTTATGAAAAATACATTTATCTTTATCCTAGTTCTTTTATTATAGAGATGCTAATTAACAAAACAATATCCATTATGAATATTTAGTAGACAAAAGTTGGATTATAGATTGGGCTCAGTATTAACTAGACTTGTGATTTTGCCTTATTTATTTTTTTGCCATAACCATAATTTTTTCATTTTAATAGTAAGAATTCCAACATTGTTTTTATTTCTCATATTCTATAAAATATAATAAAACTAAACTACTATAATTTGTCAGAAAGTTTTCTGGTAGGATTTGGCTTGCCTTCTTAATATTTTACTTTTGCTTTCATCCTTCAGGAAGAGCTAGCCAAATAATAAACTTTTTTCTTTCTTTTTATAGAAATTATGACCTACTCAAAACACAGTCCAAGAAATATGCCAAATCCAAATATGACTTTGTGGCAAGGAACAACAGTGAGCTCTCAGTTTTAAAGGATGATATTTTAGAGGTAATAGAACTTTACCTTTTTTATACTCTTAATAAAATATATTTCTTATATTCCTCTTTTGATTTATAGCTAAACCTTCCTCAAAGAAATGCTGAGGTCAAGAAAGTATTCTTAAGTATTATATTACTGAAGATATGGTATATTAGAGATACCTATATCCATTTAGAAGGGGTAGATGGATACCCCTTCTAAAGGGGTAGCTTTAAAATATACCCATATCTATTTTGGTGGGAGGGGGATGGGGGTGGATGTCTCGGTTTACTTTGCTATCTCCTTTGCCCTTTCTCTTCTTCTGGGATTCATTCATTTTAGAATCAAGGCTAGTTATCGATTAGATGTAGATGCATATAATATGTAAAAGAAAACATTTTCTTCTTTTATCCTAGTATTCTTGCATACATGTACTCAGCAGTGAGCTATTGGTATTGGGATAGTCTACCATGACACCTAAGTCTCTTTGTTAGGTTATTGTTAAGAGTTCATCTTCTTGAATATATAAGGTGAATGATCAATACATTTTTGTTAAAAAAAATTTTATATATATATTTTAAATATCCAAAATGGAGACAATAGGACTTTCTAAGAGAATCATATTAGTGCTAAGTACTTCAAATAATTCAGATACATTCTTTGGGTCAATTCACCAGAATGATACTGTGTCTACTCAATACTAGTAAATGTAATTCTTAGTGTAATTCCTGAAAATCATCCAATCAATAATATATTGATACTGAGTCAATTTGTCAGAAGTGGAAAATTTTCTTGGTTGAAGTCTAGTGATCTTTCTTCGTAGACTGACTTTTTCTTTCTTTCTTTCCTTCTTTTATTTTTTTTAGATAGCAGGATTTATTGAGAGGACAGAAAAGCTCTCACAATGGGAGGGGACCTGAAGGGATTACCTTTTTTTTGATTCAAGATCTCACTCTGTCACTCAGGCTAGAGTGCAGTGGCATGATCACGGCTCACCACAGCCTTGACCTCCTAGGCACAGTTGATCCTTTTGCCTCAGCCTCCCAAGCTAAAACTACAAGCGCATGCCACCATACCTGACTAATTTTTAAGTTCTTTTATAGAGGCAGGGTTTCACTATGTTGCCCAGGCTGATTTTGTCCCAAAGTGGTAGGATTACAGGCCTGAGCCACTGTACCCAGCCCTTAGATTGGAGTTTATATAGAAGTTATACCTTTATTTTCTTGCATGTGACAGATACTTGATGATCGGAAGCAATGGTGGAAAGTTCGAAATGCAAGTGGAGACTCTGGATTTGTGCCAAATAACATTTTGGATATTATGAGAACTTCAGAATCTGGACTGGGCCGTGCTGATCCCCCTTATACGCATACCATACAGGTGATCATGATTTCTTAGCAAAATGTAATATTTACAAATTTATCACTTTTTTTTGAAAGTGGGAGTTTATTAAGATGACAGAAAAGCTCCTGCAGCAGGAGGGGACCTGAAAGAGGGTAGCCCACAAATATATCACTCTTAAACAGGAAATAAATATCTTTGTGTATGAGGAGGAACCTCCTAGAAGCAGAATTTATTAATTAAAAAATTGTGTGCTTATTCTTACATGTTTAAACTTCAGTCACCTTAAAAGTGCACTTTGTTTGATGCAATACATGTATCAAGACACTTTTTCCACTGCTCAAAACAGTTTTTGAACTCGTCAATTTTGATGCCTTTTAGAGCTTTGGTCATTTTTTGTTTCACCTCTTTAACATTGGCAAGACATTTTCCTTTAAGAACTTTTTTTAATCCAGGGAAACAAACCAAAAAAGTCACTTGGGGTGAGATTGGGTGAATTGGGAGGGTGTGGTATGGGGGTCATGCCATTTTTGGTCAAAAACTGCTAAAAACTCAACGTGGTATGGGCACGTATGCTTGTAAATCACCCATCATGAAATGGGCAAATGCCTTGAAAGAATCTCCAAAAAAATATTCACTGAAGTTGAACACAGCCTCTCACAACAACACTAGCTGATACACTCATGCTAGTGAGTTCCTAGAATATTCACCTAGTGGGAGAGGCCTGTACTGCAAGGGGCTTGCCCTCCAAAAAATAATTCTGATTTTCTTTTTGTGTCCCCCTCATATTGATCATTGTGTGATTTAATTGGTTGTATATTCTTTTCTTAAGTAATTGGGGGGAAATGGTGAGAGACATAGGGAAAAATTACATATATGTTTTCTGATTTACCTCAGGACATTGTTCAAAATGTTTGGCAGTAAGTGACTTTTCTCTGAATCCTTCTTTTCACAATCTATAATATTTCCAATATTTGGAAAAATAGTATGTCTGTCTTTTGCTCATTGCACTCCTATCCATCAGTAGTTTCCTCTTGATAGAGAATGGTGCCAAGACAGTGGCTGGGGTGTCTACAGTTCATTGTCATCAGCATCTGCCTTCAGATTCTCTCAAAAGTTCTGACACTGACCAGCCTTGAACTTGTGCTTATTCTTCTTACATTAATACATGAATCCTTGTTCAGTTGGATTGTACTATTTTTCCTCTCTTGATTTTAAGATTAAAATGTACATATAATATTATGATACTATTAGATATTGTGATTAGATAGGTAGGGTCTCTCTTCTTGACTATTGAATAATCCTTGAGGCCTATGCCACATTTTCAGGATTTCAATGACTCTAGTCATCGTATTCACCCTGACGTCTGAATTCACTTGCTGTTAAACTCTTGGGATTTTTAAGACCTGTGACAGGCTCTCTAGAGTCGGGTCTGCCAACAGGAACTGAATGGATGTGCTTTCTGATATACAGCCTCTGAACCTGGGATGGCTTCTTTTTCATTTCCCCAGGAAGAATTCTTTTAATTTTCAGAGTTTTGAGAAAAAGATTACATCTGACCTCATAACAATGTCATGAGTCTGAGTAGAAGTTATATAGAATATGCAGTGAAATGGTTAATTTTTATGCAAGGTGTAAGCTTAATAAAATACAAATTGTCCAAACCTAGAATTGTGATCATACTTATGCTGCCATGATGATTTGTGACATCCAAACTTCCTGTATGTCCTGTACTTACCCAAAAGGACTTGACCTTATTAGAATCAAGCATTTAAAATAAAGAATTCATGTATCATTTTTGTGTCTCAATAACTTAAAGTGATGGCAATGGGAATTGTTTGCTGTGCTTAAAATGTTTTGGCTGGCCTGGTTTGCTTGCATATTATGTACTTATTTTGTGTTCATCATTCGTCATTAGCTGTTGATGCCAAAGAAGGAGTTTGAATTATTCAAGGTATGGTCTCCTCTATTTCCCATGGATTTTTGGAGTGAACTGTCAAACTTAGTTTTTATACTTTTTTCTTTCCTCAGTTTCTGCTTTTCTGATTTTGAGATGTAGTTACCTAACATAATGTTTCTGTCTGGCTTATAAATGCCAGTTCATCATTTTCTTTCTTTAGAGTCATAGCGTGTGCTTGAAACATATGTCTAAAGCACAACCTTTGAGCTGTATCAGCTGTTTTTATAATAATATTCAGTTCACAATAAGCTATGAGAAGCACTGTTCACAAAGGACATCTCTAATTCCCATATGTGAGCAGAGCCAAGAGTTAATATATTAAGTGTTGAAAACAGTTATCCAGATTTGTTTTTATTTGAATGTGTGGTTGCTAGGAATAGGCAAACGTCTATAAAATAAGATTCTTAAATTTGCAAATAATATAAATTATAAGTATTTTCTCCTACCTGACATTTCCTAAGGAGTATAATGTCTCTTACCTTTTCCTGTTTCTGTTGTCCTGTTCAGTCTTGTCTTTTTCTTCAATTCTAATTCCTGGCTTGAGCCATAAGTTGACTTTTCTGTTGAAAGATTACTTCTGTCTAAAATTGAACTAAAATTATTAATGCCTATGATAAGGGAGAATACTTTTGGAGAATATCAAATCTATTTTTTCTTTCTTCATCAGAATTTCACCTTTTTTTTTTTCTTTTGGTCAACTTTGGCACAACCAAGAATTGTTTTTAAGTTTTCACAAGTTTTTGGAGTTTGTTTTACCACTTTATGTAAATAGAAAATTGTTCTCGTGGGGATTGCCTACTTTGGCTATTTCCTTTTAAACTTTTTAACACTATCTGTCTTATGAAAATTTCGAGATGCAACTATAAGTACAGTAGTACATGTAGAAATGTGTATAGAAGGTCTCCATGTGTGTTTGTTTGTGTATGGTATTTAGGTTGAGGGCCCTACTTTTAAACTATATTAAAAACAACTTGCTTTTTAACACATCTTGAAGTTTGGACTGAACTCAACAAAACCACTAAGACTTTGTAAAATTTTAATAAACAAGCTTGACAATCTGCTTTGCTGTCTGCTATCTGGCATAAATCCTACTCAAAAAGAATTTCTATTTTCAGAGCATTTATAACATTTTTTAAAAAGAAAACACTTTTTAAAAAAAGAAAACGTCCTTGAAAATGTGCTAGTCATTTTTATATCTCTACAACAGTGTTACCTGTTACCTTTTTCTAAAATGCTTAAGGGAAATTCTTGCAACTTATTTCCAAATGACAGTAACGATACCACCATATTTATGTAGATTCCAGTGTTCCTAATACCCTAACCTTATAAAGCTCTACTGGATTACAATTTTATGTCTTACTTTATTTTTTTGATGCACCCATTCTACAAACATTTATTGAATGCCAGCATCTTGTACTTGATAAAAAGAATGATAGCCTGGCACCAAGCAGAGCCTTTGTAAAAATCTGCTGTACGGCATGAAGTCTCCAAGTCATCTGCCCTGGATTTGCTCTTTTCTGTGTGCCTCTGCATTAACAGTAGCAACCCTCTCTCTCCTCCTCGGATAGAGCCCACATACTGTCTTCCCTTCCATCCGCCTCTTCCATCAGTGATATCAAAACTTTGAAAAAAATGTAAAGTTGCTTCCTCTAACAAAAATGTTTTAGATCCCTGTACTGTGTTGCAGATAAACAACCTATAGTTCATTATTTAAGCTTGCTTCACATTCATAATACTGATGATATTACACTCCAAAGTAGATAATGAAGTGGCCAGTGCTCGTGTTGTTCCAGGCATTGTTTAAGCACTTCACAGACACTAATTCGTTTAATTCCCACAACAACCTTGTGAAGGAAGCTCATTTTACATAGGAAGCTAAGGTACAGTAGAAATAACTTGCCCACATTTACACAGCTGTGGGAGGCCATGCTTGAGAGCCAGCACTCTGGATCCAGAACCCGTGTTCTGAAGCACTCTGCTGTTCTAGGGAATAATGATTACAAAAGGTTGTCATCTCTTTTTGTGTAGACGTATAGTTTTGTTCACTATATGAATGTTTAAATTGACATTTACTCAGAATAGCTTTGCCATGCATTATACCATGATAAAAGTAGATCTGATCAGTCACAATCCTTGGTATTGAATTTTTGCCTTATGTATCCATTCCTTGGATGTTATCAATTCTTTAATGCTTTTTTTAACCATTTAAAAAAACAACCCAAATTATATGATTTACTTAGAAACTGAATGTTTCATAAATGGTGGAAATAAGAAAATTAGATGTATATTATTTCCATGCAATCTTTATAAGTTACCACATATTTTTTATTTATTTCTTTAAAAAAATTTTTTTTAATTTTAAAGATGTGAACTACAATTCAGGGTTAGGTATACAAACGTTGATTATGCAGGTACCCTTGTTGATGAGGTGTACCCCTCCCTCCCCTAGCAGTTTCTCTCACTGCCAATCCCACCTCCCCTCCCCTGGCAGTTTCCCACTACTGCCAATCCCTTTGTTACAGTATTATGATAATTGTTCAAGGTCCACTATGATACCACATATTTTTTTAAGTGGACATGGTTGTGACTCCTATTTTTATTCCTTTATTCTTTTCTCGTAAAGAAATGTATATAAATAGTGGCAATTTCTGGGTGAAGGGCACAAGTGCAGCTTTTGTTCATACGCTTTTTTGTCAGAGCTTCTGCTCTGATGGCAGGGATGCTCATACCAGGCACCAGGAGTGAAGAGGTGTTGAATTGCCACCTGTCGTCCCTGAGAGTCCAGGCTATTTAATATCCTCACATTTGAAGTGATTTTTAACAGTTCTCTAAAGACAACCATTCCCACCTAATGTGTTTCCCCCATGGCTTTAGCAAAATTTGAAAATAAAAGAGAGAATAATAAAGAATTTACAAAAGATATTGAACATAAGAAAAGACAGAGTGGAACCACAGGGAAATGGAAATCAATGCTTATGAGAGATTATGGAGAAATAATGTCTTTTGATAAAACATTTTTTGTATAGCAATCTAGGGCTTCAGCATATTTTAGCTGGGCAACAGATGGACATCCAGGGTGCTTTCTCCCCACCTGGAATCTACTTGCCACATAAAGTTTCCTAATCTTTCTTTTGACTTGATTCCCAGACCTCTAACATTGTCACTGTTCATTTACTATAATTACCCTATTGGCCATTTAGATTTTCAGTACTGTATGCCAGGAGCAGAAACTATTCCTTCCCTGCTGTTATTTCTTCTACACCCAATGGCCCAACTAAAGATGTCTTTCATTTATTTATAATTATTAAGTCTATGTGATTATTATCAGTATAGATATTCTTAATCTATCAATGGAAATAATTATGAATATCTGGTCTTTATGGTCTTGGATCCCATCTTCTCTATTTTCTAGAGATATTAAGATACTGTGGGAAAGTCCTAACCTGGGTATTGATAGATGAGTGTGGTAGTCCTGGTTCTACCACTAACCGGCAGCGTGATCTTAGAGCATTTTATTCTTCAGTGATCCAATTTGCTTGGCTTTGAAATAGAAGGGGTACCACCATTCAGCCTAGATCTAAAATTCTCTTATTTTTTTATATACATGTTTAAATAGTCCTAAGCTAAAAAGGAAATATTTTCTACAGATGACTACTATACTATGAACACTACTAATTTCAGCCCATGTTATGAATGCTCTGTTTTTTAAGCTCAATTAAGACATTCACATACTGCTGGACAGAGAGTGGTTTTATTAAAGGTAAAGGTACCTTTATATTCTTCCAGCCAGACCAACTTCCTGATAATATTCAGTTTTTTTAATTAAAAAAATAATCTTAGAAGACTCTGTTAATTAAAGGCATGGTTTTTAGATAAAGATGTTTACTCTTTATTCTGCCTTATATATTGGTATTTTCCTAGATATTTCTTGTGATAATTTGAATAATACCCACTTTGAAAACATATATGTATTTGTATACATATATAATGTGTTTACTGCCCAAAATGCATGTGTACATAATTATAAAATGTTCTGTATTTGTTTGGGCTACTTACAAGTTTAAAATTAAAGCTAAGTAAAATTATGCCATGATGTATACAGTATTTCCTTTTGTAAAATCAGCTATAGGAAAAGAATTGGTCTTACATTTAATGCATACTAATTGTATTCTTTAGCTATAAGAATAAAATGAACCTATATATTAATATTTAAACAATAACATACAAGTAGTTACTATTGAAATACTCTATTCTGTTTATACTGTAGTATAATCTATATGATTAGTTTTCCATGACTAGATAAGAATGATAGAAAATAAATATATATTTACAAATTCCTTCACTAGTTGATTTATAGGCAGGTAATTTTACTGTCAAAAACCAATTTACTCACATTTTTTGATATTTGATGTGAATTATAATTGGTATTATTTTAATTTCATCTCCTGTGTTAATTTTCTCATTTGATGTGATTTGCTCCATTTTCCAATAGCAATTACTTGGCGAGCTGTCAGAGGTAACCCACATTTGTTCCCTCATGGCACTTCTTTTAATATGATTTTTTGGATTTTAGTCTCTGGACTTAACACCCTCCAAATGTTCCAGCTGTGCTTAGTTTTCACTGCAGAGTTCCAAAGAGACCAAATTTAGAGAAAAAATGTCTAATTCAGAGTAGGTTAAATATTTAAGAACAGTTCAATTTTAATGACTTTGTTGGGCTTACTTGCATAATTTCCCCTCTGAAGCAGTATCTTGTATGAATTAGGGATTTATCTCTCAACAACATTCTTTAATCCTTGAGAATTTCTACTCAGCTTTATTTGCTAAGGAAAAGTGACTCATTCCAACTAATTATCAATAGGAAAGTAAATTTCCTATGAGGTCTAGTAATTCTGACTACTTTCAGAGAAAGACAGACAAAAAGAGAGACTTTGTTTTAGCAGAACTTTACATTTGTGGAAGATCACAGGCAAGGGTCAGAAAGTGACAGTTATTGTACTAAAGTAGCTTCACGCCAGGCTAACAACTATCCCAGTTTGCCCCAAATGAAGAGTTTGTGGGGATGTGAGACTGTAGGTGATAATTACTGGGAAAGTCGAGAAGAGTTGATCAGATTTTTCTTCTTTTCTTTTCTTTTCTTTCTTTTTTTTTTTTTGCATTTGAAACTTTAGTACCTTTAGTTTGGGAGAAAAAAATTAGAATACACTTCTGCATTCCAAGACTTTCCATAAATTGAGGGTGCATTGGCATAATCAATTCTGTAGCCTCAACCAAAATTAGTCAAGAAACAGAAATAATGAAGAGAAGAACAGTAGTTGGGTGGTAGGTAAAGAGGAATAGAGAAGCTAAGAAGGGGGACAGAAAAGGGACTTCAAGAGTCAATGCTGGTTCTGTTTCACCTGCACCAAGAATTACAAACCAGTTTCCATGGTAAAACTGTCTTGGTTGGCATTCAGAATAAGTTATAATGATTCAGGAAAAGTACTTACCCCCACTTTCATGTCAGAGGTTCGAAACATAAGGCAGAAAGAGAAGACAAGGAAAATATGCAAGTAAATATAATTCATGACATAAGTCATGATAAACTTTCATAGAGTTTACTTTTATCAAACATACACACATCATATATATATATATATATATATATATATATATATATATATATAATCTATTCTTTTAGGTCATACTAATAAAGTTGCCTTATGTGTCAATAATGAATGAAATGTGGTGCAGAACATTTGGTGAGCCTGTCTTCAGGCTTGATTGTGACAAAAACACAGTGTATTTAGTTTTTCACAGTATTGCATATTTGATGGATAGCAAAAGCACAAATCATGGAATGCAGAGCTCATGGGATTTTTGTTTGCTTAAGCTTTAAAAACAATAGTTTAAACTCTGACTTCGAAACACTAATAATAATTCTTTAGTCCTTCATGAAGTTACATGCAAAGGACATTGTTGTCAAGGGAACATTGCATATACATTGATCAGATGACTTTTGGTGTGTGCTAAGTATTACATTTTGGTGATGTTTGTGTATTTTGACTGCTTAAATAATTTATTGGCTCAAATATAGGAAGATTGTTTTGTGGGGTATGATAATGAGAATACAGTCCAATATGTTTTTGAATATGTCAGATATGTTTCTAGGCCTTGAATGCTGAGGGCGTTAGCAATCGCTGTTTCTGCCCCCGTTAGCTCCAAGGCTACTCTGAGAATCCTGTCCCTCTACTCTTTCCCTTCCTTCCTCCCTCCTTCTCTCCTCTCGGCCCTCCTCCCCCCAGTATCTACCAGCATTATAAACACCTCTTTTAGTTCTATTTTCATCCTTGCATAATACCCTTCCCACTTTCTCTACCCCACTGTTTGGTGAGTGGTAGCTTTAAAAGAAACAACAGAAAAGAATTGAGGGATCCTTCCCACGCAGGTTTCCCCAGGTGTTAAACATTTGCTGTGAAGGTGACAACAATGAAGGTTGGTGTGTTGTTTTTGAGTAGTGATTTAATTTTGAAAAGGTGTGTGTGTGTGTGTGTGTGTGTGTGTGTGTTGTGTTTTTGTTCTTAGTCTCTGTGGAAATTGGGGAGGACTCTCTTAAAAATCAATATTACCTAATATTTGGGCCAATTTAGAAATTAAAAGTAAATACTTTTCTTATCAAAGGACCAGATTACCAAAAGGTCTTCTTGCATTTTATATGCTAATCCTAAATTTTAGAAAAATTAAAATTGTGCCAGTACCATAGCTAAACTTTACCTCAGTTACAAACCATTGCTCTGTATATTTGATTCTAAAAAGAAAATATGCCTTTTGAGAATTTGGAACCTCTTATAATGTAATTGTCTATTAAAATTATTTTGTTTAGATTTAAAGTTTTAACTATTGTGTGTATTTAATAAGAAATATACACGTACACAAATACAGTTTTATAATAACCTAACAATCATGATGTTTAAATCATTGTAAAGCACTTTATCACATTTAAAATCTGTTTTTTAAAAAAGCATTAAAAATTTTGTAGTTTTAATACAAATCTCCACATGCCTTTTTTCTAGAATATGTGAGTTGTAGTCATAAACATTTAGTTAAAGACCATACCATTACCTTCACAACTATACCATAAAACATTCTCATTTTAACAAAGAAGATTTGTAATTTTAATATGTTAGCATTAAAATTATAGCAGAAAGAGTTATGCCTTGAAAAATTTCATACCAACATTTTAAACTTATTTGTTGGAAACAGCAGAATTAGATATCTTTAAATATAGTCTACTTTTAATGTAAGGAGTAAGTGATGCTTTATACTACTGACATTTAGAATTCCAGTGCAATTAGAAATTGTTAGAATAAATTACAAATTAATCAGAAATGTTTTGACCTACCCTGGTCTTGTGTGATCTCAAGTCCAAATTTAGTTTTCTTGACGTGTGTTACTGTAATACTACTATTTCCTGTTGCTGTATCCTTGTGACTTTTTAACTTACATTTTGACTTTGAGCAAATATGTAAAATGTTTAAAAGATTATGTTTAATGACCATTATATCATATAGGATTAGAGATAAATTTGTTATGGATTTCCAAATAAGTTTATAAATAATTAGCCAACAATTTTTGATCAAAGTAAAATTTGTTTTCTAGCCTTGGTTCATATTTTTAAATTTTAAAGTTAATTATGTGTCTTTTTAGAAACAAAGGATGGAGTATGGTCCACGACCAACTGATACTCCCTCTGCTCCATCACCTCCTCCAACACCAGCTCCTGTTCCTGTCCCTCTACCACCTTCTGCTCCAGCACCTGTCCCTGTGTCAAAGGTCCCAGCAAGTGTAACTCGTCAGAACAGCAGCTCCAGTGACAGTGGTGGCAGTATTGTGCGAGATAGCCAGAGGCACAAACAACTTCCAGTGGACCGTAAGTTTCCCTGAGAGGCAAAAAAATAAAAAAAAAATCATCCTGTGAATTAAAAGCACTTACTAAGTAAAATATTGTTTATTATTTGTTCTACTAGTATTAAATACTATTAAAGAATAGTCCTTTCTATTTGCATGGTACTTCATAAATTGCAAAGATTTTCACCTAGTCTCACATCATCTAAGTAATTCTGAGAAACAGGAAATTCCCTGCCCTCTCTAACTGTATGCATTTCTACTCATATTTCAATATACTATGATGATTGAATGCAGACTCGAGACAGACATACTGGAATTTGTATGGTGAAACAATACTTACTAGCCATGTGACCTTCAACAATGTCCTCGCTATACTTCAAAATCTGAAAAGTGGAGAAAAATAATAATGTCTGCTTCACAGGATAAGTGTAAGGATTTGAGGAGATCATGCATGTAAATCATTTAGTTCAGTGTTTTCAGCCAGGGGTAATTTTATCCTCCTCCTTCTCCCTCTGGGGACATTTGTATTTTCTGAAGACATTTTTGGTTACCATAACTGGGGGATGCTACTGGTATCTAATAGGTAGAGGCTAGGGATGTTTAACACAGCCTCTAATGTACAGGGCAACTCCCTACATCATAATTATCTGGCCCAGAATGTCAGTGGTACCAAGGTTGAAAAACCTTCACTGATTTTGACCAATGTATGACACTTTATAAGCAGTCATTATATAATACAGTGAGCCCCTACATACAAACAAGTTCCGTTCTGAGAGAGGGTTTGTAAGTCCAATTTGTTCATAAGTCCTGCAAAGCTAGCCTAGATATCCAACTAACACAAACAGCTATACAATACCAGCTGTGTCACCACTGCTTTTATGCTTGCTTCCAGACATGCTGAACCTAAAATAAAGGTACTGTACTACTTACTATACTCTCTATAGTACTGTACAGTAAACTACACAAAAGCACCACCACTTGTAGAGGATGCACATATGTGGCAATGTATACCAGACACTTGAACACATGATTGGACATGAACTAATGTGATTGCACATTCTCATTATTGAAAGTTTGTAACTTGAAAGTTCATATATAGGGGACTTATCATAGTTGTTGTGGTGGTCACTGTTGTAATCATAATCATTATTATCATCAGTGTCATCATTATAACCTTCTTGCTTCACTTCCTCATATTTGCTATTCCCAAATAGATGTACGATCACACTAGCTAAATATAATCACCTGCCAATAATAGTCTCAGATTTACTCTCTAAAACTAGCTTTCTTGTGATTTAGAGAACTTAGTGTTTTCTTTTTTTTCTTTTCTTTTTTTTTTAAAGATATGGGGTACATATCAGAGTTAGATATACAAATGTTCATTATGAAGGTACCCTTGTTGATGAGGTGTGTCCCTCCTTCTCCTGGCAGTTTCCCTCAACTTACAATCACACCTCCCTCCCCTGGCAGTATCCCACTACTGCCAATCCCTTGTGAGAATTGTTCAAGGTTCGCTTATGAGTGAGAACATATGATACTCTGTTCTTTGTTTCTGTGATAGATCACTGAGTATGATAGATTCTAAATCCATCTGAGTTGCTGTAAGGTTCATATGTTTGTCCTTATTTATGGCTGCATACTATTCCATTGTGTATATGTACCACTTTTTTTTTTTATCCACTCTAGCTTTGATGGGCAACATGGCTGGTTCCATGTTTTTGCTATTGTGGATAGAGCTGCAACAAACATACATGTGCAGGTATTTTTTTTGTAGAATGATTTGAGTTCCTCTGGGTATATTTCCAATAGGGGGGTTGCTGGATATTATAAGTCAATTTCTAGTTCTTTCAGAAATTGCCACACTGTCTTCCAAAGAGGTTGCACTCGTTTGCATTCCCACCAGAAGTGTAGAAGTGTTCCCTTTTCTCAGCATCCTCACCAGCATCTGTTGTTGTTTGTTTTATTAATGATGACCATTCTTACTGGGGTTAGATGGTATCTCAGTGTGGTTTTTTTGCATTTCTCTGATGATGAGTGAGGCTGAGCACTTTTTCATGTGTCTGTTGGCTGCCCGTATATCTTCTTTTGAGATATGTCTATTCATATCTTTTGCCAACTTTTTAATGGGGCTGTTTGCTTTTTTCCTTTCAGCACATTTGAGTTCATTATAGACCCTAGATATTAGGTCTTTTTAAATATGCCATTGGCAAATATTTTTTTCCCATTCTGTGGGCTGTCTCCCTGCTCTCTTCATGGTTTCTTTTGCTTTGCAGAAACTCATGAGTTTGATGAGGTCCCACTTGTCTAATTTCTTATAGTGTAGACACTTAGGATTTTGATCAGAAATTGGTTGCCAGTTCCAATTTCCATAAGGGTGTCTCCTGTATTTTCTAAGATTCTTATAGTTTGATGTTTTACATTTAGGTCTTTGATTCATTTAGAGTTAATTTTTGTGTATGGTGATAGGTAGGGATGCTGTTTCAATCTTCTGTATCTGATCAGCCAGTTTTTCCAGCACCATTTACTGAATAGGTTCTCCTCTCCCCCGTGGTTGTTGTTGGAGGCTTTGTCAAAGATGAGTTGGTTGAGAAATTGAGGCTTTGTTTCTGGCCCTCTATCCTGTTCCTTTGGTCTATTGCCTGTTCTTGTACCAATACCAGGCTGTTTTGATTACTGTAGCCTTATAGTAAAGTTTGAAGTCTGGAAGTGTGATACCTCCTGTTTGTTTCTTTTGTTAAGGATTGTTTTGGCTATTTGTGTTTATGTTTCCATATGAATTTCTGTATTGTCATTTCCAGGTCTGAGAAGTATGATGTTGGTAATTTAATGGGTATTGCATTGAGTCTGTATATTGCCTTTGGTAGGATGGACATCTTAACAATGTTGATTCTTCCCATTCATGAGCATGGAATATTTTTTCATTTGTTTGTATCTTCTTGGGTTTCTTTGAGAAGTGTTTTGTAGTTCTCATTGTAAAGGTCTTTCACTTCTCTGGTTAGGAAGATGCCGAGGTACTTCAATTTTCTTATGGCTATTGTGAATGGGATTGTGCTTTTTATTTGGTTGTCTGACTGTTTGTTGTTGGAGTATAAGAATGCAACTGTCTTTTGCACATTTATTTTGTACCCTGAGACTTTGCCAAGGTCCTTTATCAGTGCATGCAGGTTTGTGAAAGATTCTTTTGGATTTTCAAAGTATAGGAATCATATTATCAGCAAAGAAGGATAACTTGACTTCCTCTTTTCCTATTTGGACATCCCTGATTTCCTTCTCTTGTCTAATTGCCCTAGCTAGGATTTCCAACACAATGTTGAACGAGAGGGGTGACAGTGGGGAGCCTTGTCTTGTTCCAGTTTTTAGGGAAAATGTTTCCAGTTTCTGTCCATTTAGCAATATGTTAACTGTGGGTTTATCGTAGATGGCACTATTTTGAGGTATGTTCCTTCTATACCTCAAACATACTTCTGTGTTTGATGGTTTTTATCAAGAATGGATGCTAGATTTTTATCAAAAGCTTTTTCTGCATCTAATGATATAATCATGTGGTTCGTGTTTTTACATCTGTTGATGTATTTAATTACATTTATGGTCTTGTGAATGTTGAACCAGCCCTGAATTCTGGGGATGAAGCCTGCTTGGTCATGGTGATTGGTTTTTGAATCTGATTTTCTAGAATCTTGAGGATTTTTGCATCTATGTTCATAGGGGATATTGGCCTGTAGTGTTCTCTCTCTCTCTTTCTCTCTCTCTTTTGATCTTTACCCAATTTGGGCATCAGTGTGATGTTAGTTTCATAAAATGATGTGGGGAGAATTCCATCTTTCTCAATTGCCTGGAATACTTTCAGTAGGATTGGTATCAGCTCCTCCTTGTACATTTTGTAGAATTCTGCTGGAAAGTCATCTGGTCCAAGGTTGTTTTTTTGTTGTTGTTGTTTTGTTTTGTTTGTAGGTAATTTTCGTTTGACAGAGTCAATTTCCTGGATTGTTATTGGTCTATTTAGTGTCTCAATGTCTTCTTGTTTCAAACTGGGGAGGTTGTATGATGTCAGAAAGTCTTCCCTTTCATTTAGGTTATCAACTTTGTTTCCATATAGGTGTACATAGTAAGCTCTGATGATTTTTTGTATTTCTTTGGGGCCAGTTGTGATTTGATCTTTTGTATTTATTTGGGTTTTTTCTGTTTTCCTTGGTCATTCTGGCTAGAGGTCCATCAATCTTGTTAATTCTTTCAAAGAACCAGCTTTTTGTTTTGTTGATGTTTTCTATGATATTTTTGTCTTCTCTTTCCCATATTTGGGCTCTTATTTTGGTGATTTGGATTCTTCTGCTAAAGTTAAGGTTTTGGTGGTCTTCTCTCTCTACCTTCTTTGGGTGGTTTGTTAGGCTCTCAACTTGGAATCTTTGCATTTTCTTGATTGTGCTCATAGAGATATAAATTCCCCTCCTAAAACTGTTTTCATGGCATCCCAGAGGTTTTGGTAAGATGTTTCTTCATTTTCATTTGTTTATAGGAATCTTTTAATTTCTGCTTTGATTTCAGTGTTGACCTAGTAATTGTTCAGCATCATGCTGTTTAGTGTCCATGTCTTTGTGGGCTTTGGGGGAATATTGTTGGTGTTGATATTTATTTTTATTCCTTTGTGTTTTGAGAATGTACATGGCAGTATTTCAGTATTATAGAGTTTGCTTATGCTTGATTTATGGTCAAAGATGTCATTGATCTTGGAGTACATTCCATGATGTGAAGAGTAGAATGTATATTACATGGCTGTTTGGTGGAATAATCTGTATATATCTATTAAGTCCGTTTGGCCGAAAGTCAAGTTTAGATTCTGAATCTCCTTGTTGATTTTTGCCTCGATGATCTATCTAGGGCTGTTAGTGGAGATTTTCAAGTCCCTTGCTATTATAGTGTTAGAGTCAATATCTTTTTTTAGTTTACTTAGTAGTTGCTTTATAAATACTGATACTCCTATGTTGGGTGCATATTTGTTTAGGATGAGTATTTCTTGTTGATGGACTGAACTTTTATCATTATATAGTGTCCTTTTGTATCTTTTTAAATTTTTGATAGCTTAATGGTTGTTTTGTCTGATGTTAAGATTCCAACTCCTACCTTCTTTTGTGATCCATTTGCCTGGGAACTCATTTTCCATCCTTTAACTTTGAGTCTGTGTGCCTCCCTTGTGGTAAGATGAGTTTCCTGGATGCAGCAAATGATTGGTTCATGGTTTCTTATCCAGTTTGCCATTCTGTGTCTTTTCAGTGGTGCATTTAGTCCATTCACATTTAGGTTGATTAATGAAATGTGATTGTTTATCCCTGTCATGAGGTTCTTACAAAGTTTTTTTCTTTGCTTGTTTTCTTTTGGCTTTGGGGTTGATGTATGTGTGTGTTTTCAAGTTTGTTGTACTGTATTCTCTGTTGATTCTGTACTCTGCTGTTCTCTTGGGAAGTGTGTGGTCATTCTTGTTTTTCTTTCTTCTGTGCTCAATACCTTTTTAAGTGTCTCCTGTAGAGTTGGTCTGAAGCTGCATAATCTCTTAGGGATTGGATGTCTGTGAAGGATTTTAAGGAAATTCTTGGTTGAAATTGTTTATCTTTGAGGATTTTGAATATAGGGCCCCTTCTTGCTTGTGGTGTTTCTGTTGATAGGTCTGCTGCTATTCTGATTGGCTTTCCCTGGTGGGTAGTCTGACCTTTCTCTCTTGCTGCTTTTAGGATTTTTTTCTTTTGTGCCTACTTTGTGTTGGTATATTACTATGTGTCTAGGTGTTGGTCTTCTCATTTGATTCTTGTGGCGGTTCTCTGTATCTCTTGTGTTTGGCTGATCACATCTCTGGAGAAATGGGAAACGTTTTCTTGGATTACTTCCTGGAATACTTGCTCCAAGGTGTTCTCCATTTCCCTTCCTTCTTCTGGAATACCAATCAGATGTAGGTTCGGTCTCTTGATATAAAGGCACATCTCTTTTATGCCGTGTTCTTTCTTTCTGAGTCTTCTTTCTTTCTGAGTCTTCTTTCTATGTCTTTTACAGATCAGGTTATTCCATGTTCTGGTCTTCAAGTTCTGAGATTCTTTCTTCAGCTAGATTTTTTTTTTTTTTTTGAGTTGGAGTCTCACTCTGTCGCCCAGACTGGAGTGCAGTGGCCACTCCTGGCCACTGCAGCCTCAGCCTGCTGGGCTCCAGTGATCCTTCCGCCTCAACTTTCCAAGTAGCCGGAATTACAGGCGTGCGCTACCATGCCCAGCTGATTTTTTGATTTATTGTAGAGATGGGGTCTCGCTGCCCAGGCGGGTCTTGAACCCGCGGGCTCAAGCAAACCACTCACCTCAGCCTCCCAAAGGCGTGGGATTACAGGCTGAGCCACCGAGCCCGGCTTCTTCAGCTAGATTAATTCTGCTTTCCATGCTTGTCATCTTGTTATTTATTTCCTGGTTGATTTTTTTTTTTTCTAAAATCTCTGTTATGAGTTCTTTCAGTGTTGCATCTTGTCTTTCTTGAGTCTTGTTCACTCTTTTCATTCATTCCCTAATCCCTGTCTTATTCTGGGGCCAGTCTTATTGACTTCTCTTGTTTGGGCTCTGAGGTTGGATTTTTCAGGAGTTTTCTCTCTGTTATATTTTAAATTGCATGTGACTTTTCACTGGTTTTTCCTCATTTGTGACAGATCTCTCACTTTCTTCTTTAGTTCCATTATTCAATGTCAATAGGAGAGGCTTTCCCTTCTGATGTTTGCTCAGCCCTCTATTCTTCCCTTATCTGGGCTCTGGATTTGAATAAGGTTCACTCTCTCCCCAGTCTGGAGCAGGGAAGGAGGAGGTGCAGTGAGGGTGGGTGTGACTGCAGTCCGCCCCTCCCACTCTGTATGGTTAGGGAGATCCCCCTGGTGGGGAGGTGTGAGATTGTCTTTTTCCCCAGGTATGTACTTGTGGGGGGTGCCCAGCCAGGCCTATCCTGGAATGGAGTTCTCCTATTGCGACTGATGCCCAGGCTCTGCCTGGGTTTGTTGCTCTCAGCTGTGGCCCAGCTGTGTGGGTCTGACGTTCAGAGGGTTGCTGGAGAGGAAGGGGTTTGGGTCAGCCCTGGACTCACCACTGATCTCTTTGGAGTCCTTCCTCGTCCTTTTCTGACCACACCCTTTGTCTCAAGGCTGGATCAGAGTAGGGAGCAGGGCGCCTGGGGCTCCGCACTCATCAGATCCCTCCAAACTTTGTGCTTTCAGTATATTCCCTCTGGATCATGATCAACCCCTGAGTTATTAGTCTGCCAGTCACAGAGATCAGGTCTGTTGTTCCATGTTGAGAAAGTCAGAGCACTTTCCTGCCCTGCCTGCAAGATGATGATAAGGTGCCCCTCTCCTCCTCTCTTTGGGACTCTGTCTCTGGGCTCCCTCTGCAGCCCCTGCTGCCAGTGTCCAGCCAGGTGCTGAAGTGATGAGGCAAAACCTGGAGTCAGCAGCTGCTGATCTCTGTGACTGGCAGATCAATGCCTGCTGCAGTGATGAGGCATATCCTGGAGCTGGTAGTCTCTCCATACTGCTTCTTTACTGGAAAACTTTTGTCCATTTCAAAAAAAAAAAAGTGACGTTCAACTTTAGTGACCTGGGAAGCACCAGGGACCAAGTAGGGAACCTGTAGCACCAGCTGCTGCACCAGGAGGGCCCTGGCCACTTGCTCATGAGTCCCCACTTAGTCAGTTTCTCCCAACATTTTCTTCCCAGGAAGGGTTTGTTGATTTTTTTTTTTAATGGCGCTCAGCTCCTGCATCCCAGGAATCCCTAGGGTCCAAGCTTAGCAGCTGCAGCACCAGCTGCTACACCAGGAGAACCCTGGCTGCTAGCTCCCTAGCCTTCACTCATTCAGCCACTTACATACTTACTCATTCACCAGCACACACACACAAATTTTTCATACACCCACTTGCACCAGGACATAGTCTGACTGGCTGTCCTCCATCTTCCTGACAACCAGTTTTTTCTTTTGTTGGGAGCTTTGAGAATAGTTATATGATCTTAGACATGCCCTATCTGTAGAACTTTGTGTTTTCATAAACTAAAGTTTGACTTTTCATATAAATGTTTACTATAGGAACTGTATTTAAATAAACCAAAAGATAATATGGCCAACTTTGAATTATCATTATCCTTATTAGTATCCTAGCAATGTAGATATTTTGAAAACTGAAGGTAATCCTAAAATAATTTTTGTTTTGTTTTACCTTGTAGAATATAGTATGTCTAATTTAGTCTCCAAATTATGTGTTTTAAAAGTATCAGGGCCAGAGCAGTGGCTTTTACCTGTAATCCCAATACTTTGCAGGAGGATTATGAAGGCCAGGAGTTCAAGGTCAGCCTGGGCAACAGGGCAAGATTCCATCTCTACAAAATAATAATAATAAAAACATTAGCCAATTGTGGTTGTGTGCACCTGTAGTCCCAGCTACTGGGGAAGCTGAGGCAGGAGGATTGCTTGAACACAGGAGTTCAAGGTTACAGTGAGTTATAATCATGCCACTTCTTTCCAGCATGGGTGACAGAGCAAGATCCTGTCTCTAAAAAATTAAAAACAAAAACAAATGGAAGTATTATAAAATTAGTTTTCTTTACTCATATTTGATATCTAAAAACTCTTAGAAAACTACAGCAAGGAAGATATTTCATATTTTCTCAATAAGATAAAAGTGTATAAAATATGTGTTTATGTATCATTCCTTCAGCACAGGTCTCTCTTAGGGTTGTGTATTCTTTTCTCCATATAAACATACTTTTAATGTATATAATCAATCTATTTCCATTTCTTTCAATATCATATATATTGTCAGGAAAGGAATGATTCTCAAATTACTCTTCATATCAAATCTCATCTCTGACATCTAGATACTTGTGTTGAACTATTAACTTTATTGTCGAGATTGGTTGTTTTAGATTCATGTTCAAAACTAAACTATTGAATCTTTCATTCCCATTTTTGCTCTACTGTTTTTCTCATCTTAGTAAGTCAGCCAATCTATTCATTTGTGATCATTCTTGATAAATCAGAAAAGTAAAAAATATATTAAAACTATTACTGCTTAACTATTCTAGAAATTCTGGTTAAATGCAATAAGCTCAAGCCTATTATTACACAATACTTTCTCTTCCAAATTATGGCCTATTTAAATAACCTCCTTATCTATATCTATATTTTGGCCTTACCCAAAAACTAAAGGAAAAATTAAATTTTGGAAAAGAAATTAAGTCTGTGTAGCAAAATCAACAGGCAGTGGGAGGGGGAGGTGTATGAATATGCTAAAAAGATGCTATTTTGTTTTCAAGGACACTAAAGGCATAGTTTTAAGATGAGAAAGTTCTATAAATATTTTTATTGATTTCCCTAAGGACAACTTTCCTCTTGTCCTGTTCCTTTCTTCATTCTTCCCACAAGTTTATAACATTTTTCTCATTTGAGATGTCAGCACAGTCATCTTTGACACTGTGGTCCTCTTTTTCCATCAGAGTTCATAGGCGTTTAGTCCCCATCTGGAGCAGTGTGTGGGTTGGGACAGTTTGTTCTTTGTCCACTTTAAGAAACCAAGAATAACCTTATGGGAAAGAGGCATAATTTGAATACTTTTAAAGATAAAGAATTCTCCTGTTAATTGTGACTCATCATTTTTGAAGTCTGTTTCTCAAAAGTAAAAGGGTGACACTGGTATAGAAAATATAAACATCTCTTCCAAAATTAACACATGTACTTATTTCCTTAAGGTAATAAAATCTTGCAATTACTTATGTAAAGTTTATTTTTTAAATTTTTCAAAAGTATTGGTTGACATTAAATGAATATATTTCTTTTTATAAAACAAATATTTCTTGCTAGCACTATTATAGAACAGCTTTTTCTGAACAAATGTTGATCTTTAGATCCAACTAGACATGTTTAAATGTATATTTACTGATAACCATATTTATCACAAAATACTTCTATTTATGCTACCTACATTTTTATTGCCTACACTTCTGGTAAAGTAAAATGGAAGGAAATAAGAAGTGAATACTCATGAAAGTGTTATCAAATAACCATGGACAAAGGGGAAAAAGGCAACATGCCCGACTTTAAAGTGTAGCAGGTGGCAAGAGTGAGCCCCTTTTGCTGAATGTAGCTGTGTGTTACCTATCCAAAATAGTGACTTGGAGCCCTGTGTCGTATAAGGTATTCAAATCGATTTATCACAGGATCCCAAAAGGCTCTCTTCTTAACACTTTTGAAGATACCAACACTTTAATTGCTTTGTATTGCTTCCATTTCCTTTGAAATTTTAGTCTTCTTATTTGAGTTTAATCTTTTTGTGTCAAAAGTATTATTTTAGAAAGGTGCAACATTAGTCTGGTTTGTTGTTGTATGCTAAAACATTGAAAATTGAAACCAAAAGCCAGCAGCACATTAAAAGGAGGTTTTTTGGTACTTCCTGGAAAAAGACTATGCTGTGGACTGGTAATGATCGATGTTGTGGCTAAGTCAGTGGCTAAAAAATAAATCTTTTCCTGTGGTGATACTTTTTCTTTTTTATTCCTTTGAAATGCACTCATATGCTGTATAGCAGTATGATGTAGTGATTTTTAAGAGCTAACTAATGAAATGCACACATAATGTATTACTTAATGTAACAATCAATAATATTTTCTCTCTCTCACTGTCTCTAGCCCCCTCCCTCCCTCCCTTCTTCCCCTCCTTCCCTCTTCCCTCCATCTCCTTTTCCCCCTTTTTGACTTATTTTTCAAATGGTTTCCTAAATATTTGAGGCATTAAAAAAATAGACTGAAATAAACTATCTGCTTATTCACACTTTCTCTTATTTCTTGGGGTCACCAAATACTTTCTAAAATACTTTCCTGGGGCAGCAGGGGGCGGGGGGAGGATCAGAACAGTGATCACAAAAAGCTCCCTGAGTACCCAGGTCATTGCCACTTGCCAAGTTAATTTGTTAGTTGGGTTACTTTATCAGTTCTTTGTTCCTAATTCTTGAAAAATGATATACAAACAACTGAATGTACCAATATATGTATATATGCATATTCATAAATACACAAACACATCATTCCCCTTCCCATACTTTTAAGACTTTTCCTATACTTTTGACATAACATTTTCCATTGACATAAAATACTTGGAGAAGGATAGTTACATAAGTTAATCAGAGGTAATTTTAATGACTTTGGCTATAAAACACCTCTGAGCTGAAAATCAGAAGATCCAGTTCTAGCTAAATTCTTCTACTAATTAAAATGTGATCTGACAGATCATTTGTCTACTTTTGGCTTCCATATTTTCATCTGGTTATTTAAGGGATTTGTACATGGTGATTTTCAAGGTCTCTGTCAGTGAGAAAGTCAGCAGAATGCTCCTTAATTTATTTATTCAGCGAGTATTTGTTGAATCCATGTGCTGTTCTAGGTACTGCGGATGTGGACGCAAACAAAACAGGGAAAAATACTTTTTTTTTTTTTTTTTTTGCTCAGGCTTATATTTAAATGAAAGGAGGTAGGTAAAAAATAATTGTGTTGATAAAGAATATTGGTAAGTGATAAGTGGTTTGGAGAATAATAAAACTGTAAATAGAGAGTACTGTTGAAGAGAGGTTGCAATTTATTTTATTTTAAATTATTTTATTATTTTAATTTTGGGGTTAGGATCTCATTGTCACCCAGACTGGAGTGCAGTGGCATAATTATAGCTCACTACAGTCTCCACCTCCTAGGCTCAAGTGATCCTCCCAACTCAGCCTACCAAATAGCTAGAACATCAGGTGCATTCCACCATGCTCAGCTAATTTTTAATCTTTTTGTAGAGACAAGGTCTCACTATATCACCCAGGCTGGTCTCCTACTCCTGAGCTCAAGCAATTCTCTCTCCTCAGCTTCCCAAATTGCTGGGATTACAGACATAAGCCACCATGCCTGGTTTAGGGGTTGCAATCTTGAATAGGACGGGGAAAATCTAAAGGAGAGCAGAGGGAGCCATGTGGATATGTGAGAGAAAAGCATTTCAGGCCAAGGAGACTGGAATGGCCCTCAAGTTTGAACAGTGCCAAGGAAGCTACTGGACGATAGAGCCTGAGGTGGGGGAGGGGAGTCCAGGAGGAGAGTGGAGTGGTCTTGGAGAGGTGTAGGTCACATAGGGACCTTTTACTGGGAGTGATTCGGATCACTTGGGAATGTTTTCAACAGAAGCACTGCAACATCTGACTTACATGTTAAAAAGATCATTTTAGTTGTTATATTAAGAAGAGAATGAAAAGATGGGGTGAGGTGATGGTAAGAAGTGAAACAGAGAGACCTGTTGATAGGCTAATGGCTATATACCAAGCTGGTTACAGAAAAAATTGAGTGAAGTAGTTGGATTTTTGATATATTTTATTTTGATGGTAGGGCTACCAGGATTTGCTGATAGATTGGATGGAGCATAGGACAAGGTAAAATCAAGTATAGCTCCATGTATTTTGCCAGAGAAACTGGAAGGAGAGAGTTGTCATTAACTGAGGGGAAATCTAAAAGCGAGTCTAAAAGTTTCATAAATTCAAACTTCAGGAAGCAGATCAGGAATTCAGGTTTGGACATACTATATTTAAGGTATATTTGAGAGAGCTAATTGACATCCAAATGAATATATCAAGTAGACAGCATATCTGGATGTAGAGTTCTGAGGATGTAGATATACCAGACTTATTTGGAAATTATTAGCTTTTCAATGACCATAAAACTAGTCATAGTGATCATTGATGGAGTTAATGCAGGCAGAGAAGAGGACCAAGCATTGTGCCTTGGAGCTTGTTAATATTACTTAGTAGGAAAGATGAGAAGATTCAAAAAGAATACTGAGAAGGAGTGGCCAGTGAGACAGGAGGAAAATCAGGAGACTGTGGTATTCTGGAGGCCACAGGAAGAATGTGTTTCAAGGAGAAAATAGGTTGAGATAATGACTGGGAATGAATTGGCTGGAGTTGAGTGAAGTGTAGTAGAGTCATGGGGGCAAAAGGAATGAATTGAATTGCAATGAACATAAGAGAAAATAGAAGAATGGGAATTAGAATCAGCTAGTGTAGACCAGTGGTCCCCAACCCTTTTGACATCAGGGACTGGTTTCATGGAAGACAGTTTTTCCATGGACCAGGGGTGGGGGGATTCTTCAGGCATTAGATCTCATATTGTCAGAATTATTTTTCTAGCTCCATTTCATTTGGGCAGATGATTTTTCTTCTTATTTGAGGTTGGCAGAGGGCTAACATAGGCCATGTCGGGTTCCCTTTTTTATATAGCCTTGGGTGTGGTAATTGCTAGCTGTGGTAGTCCTGTGCTGTGTACCTCACTAGCTCATGGTATCCTGAGTGGCCACAGTGGCTTAGAAAGTGTTGTTGGCTGGTTCTTGGGATCAGGACTTCCCCAAAGCCGAGGTATTGTATCTGATGTGGTGGGCTATACAGTTGACCTCCGGCCAGGAGGTGGTGCTTGTGGAAGAAAGCCAGCAGTGATGGTGGCTATAGGGTTTCTCCTTGGCAAGTGTTGTTCCAAGAAAGTGTGCAACCAGCATAGGCCCAGGGCAAGGCTTGGGATTTCCCAAGTTCTCTGTCTTTTTTGAGCCTTGTGGGGAATGCAGGGAAAGAAGCTGAAGCACCCTGCTAGAGTATACTCTTAGCTTCCCCAGTGGGGATTAGGAGGAAGTCCCAGGTCACCAGGGTAACACTATTGTGCAGAGTAGGCACAGAAGAGTTCACAAGGGGTGTGAGAAGTTGCTATGACAACATATCCCACCAGGTTCCTGCCTTGGCCTCAGGTAATCTGTGATCTGAATGTCAAGCTGCTGCAGGTCTCAGGGCCTCAGATGTTCTCAGACAACCCACCCAGCAAGAAATTGTCTGTAGCAATGGGGCTTGGCCTTGAGGCCATCCCTTTCCAGGCTGACTGGAAAGCAGCTGCATCTCTTGCAAGGGCTAAGTTCCTGGGAAATGGTGCTGGCACTACTCAAGCCTTTTTTCCTGCACCACACCATGGAAGAACATGAAAGGCAGTTTACCATCAAGGTCTGGAGTCCCATAAGGCCCTGAACTCCCTGAGTCCTGCAAGTTCATGGCAGGAGAACAGAACTCCCAAATTCCCATCGCTCACATTCCTTACTGCGTCTGGATGCTGTGGTGGACTGTAGTGGTTCAGGCAAGAGTCCAGACAGTTCCACCTTAGGTCGGTGGATTATTTTTCTTCTTCTTTGCTCTAAATGACTGTTTTCAATCATTTGAAGACTTGTGGGGCTGTTGGATCCATTCCTCTTTGGGTGCTGAGGAAACTCTGTTTATCTTGGTTTACTCTGTAGGAGAAACTCACTCCAGTTGCCTCATGTTAGCCATCTTAATCCCTTCTCAGTCATTAGATTCTCATAAGGAGTCCTCAATCTAGATCTCTCGCTCACATGTGCAGGTCACAATAGGGTTTGCACTCCTATGAGAATCTAATGCCACCTCTGATCTGACAGAAGATGGAGCTCTGCTTGCCTGCTACTCACCTCCTGCTGTGTGGCCTGGTCCTTACAGGCCATGAACTGGTACTAGGATTGGGGATTGGGGATCCCATGTGTAGTTGACATTTCATGGAGTTTTGCTTAAAAAAAAAAGGAGCTGAGAGAGGAAATTATAAAAATTGACAGAAATAAAAGAATCGGCATGTTTGTATGCTGAGAAAATGATTCAGTAAAGAGGGAAAATTGGTAGCATAGGATAAGTGGAGAAAATATGACTATGAAAGTATCTGAATAAACAGAGCACTTGGGGTCTAGTGCATACCGAGAGCATTGGCCTTCAGAGCGTGGAAGCAGTTCATTTCTAACACAGTAGGAAAGAAGGCTGCATGTATGAGGAAAGAACTGCTAGGAAGAAGAACCATGAGGGGAACTTATGGGGATTCTTTTCTAACTCCTTTATTTTACTCAGAAATTAGGAAGTGAGATCATCAGTTCAAGGTGGGGATTGGGGAATAGGCTAGAAGTTTACAGGGAAAATAGAAGATATTAAATACTTGTCTAAGACAGTGAATAGTTACATGGTCTAAGGCAGTGCTTCTTGACCAGGGCCCTCTTGACATTTGAGGTTGGAAGATTCTCTGTGGTAGGAGACTGACACACGCATCCCAACCTCTGCCCACTGCATGGCAATAGCAACCTCCCCCCTTTTCCTTCCTTAGTTGTGATAACCAAAACTGTCCCCAGACACTGCCAAAAGTCACCTGGGGTCAAAATTGTCCCCAGTTGAGAGCCACTGGTCTAAGGAAATGTAGTGTAATTGTCAGGAAGCATTAACAGCCGAGTTGAGGTTCGTAATTATGAATTTAACATGAGACCATTTAACATTATTGTACTATATTCATTTGTACAGGTGCAGGTAGAGAATAAGCAAAAAGTTAGATTTAACCAGGATTGGGGATTTTGCCATATTAGTACAGTGAAGAGAGAAAAGTAGGGCCAGGGAATTATCTTAATAATTGATCGTGCAATTTATACTAGGTGAGGATAAAAATGAGGAAAGATGGTAGGAACACTAGTTTGTAAGTACCATTGGGGTCAAAGGATTGTTGAGATTGGGGCTCTAGAGAGAATGAGGTGATGTTAGGGGTTTTCAAAAACCACCTACTCCCTGTTTGTATCTAGGAAGGAAATCTCAGATGGAGGAAGTACAGGATGAACTTATCCACAGACTGACCATTGGTCGGAGTGCCGCTCAGAAGAAGTTCCATGTGCCACGGCAGAATGTGCCAGTTGTCAATATCACTTATGACTCCACACCAGAGGATGTGAAGACATGGTTACAGTCAAAGGGATTCAATCCTGTGTAAGTCTCTCTGTGAATACTTTGCAATTCTCTGCGTAAAACATACATTGTTTTCAATTTGGTTACTTAGATGTCACAAAAAACTCAAAAAACATAGAGCACAAACTGCATACTTTGTTTCATACTCATAAAATGACTGTAGCTATTCATAGGTAAAAAAGAACTGAAAGAAACAGAAATAATTATCACTGATGCCACCCCATTTTCTAGTTAGTAGTTATCTGTTCATCATGGGTTCTTGAAGCAAATTGTCAGTAGCTCTGACCTGGCAGCTTTTTTTCTCCTGTATCAGGTTATACAGGGTAAGAATGTGGTCTTAGCAGGACTTCACAGACCATGAGGACATACAGCATAAACCCTCCTGCTGCAGGATAGTGTCTCAGACATTTAAAAAATAAATAACTTGACTTATCAATTATAATTCTAATAGGGTTTTTCCTTTAGTAAATCCATGGCAAAGGATCTAAAAGTCTACAAACATAAACATTGTATGTGTATTTGGTACAAGGAACATTGTCATATTATAAACTCACCCAGCATGATTGAAAAATGAGGCACAATGGTACATCAACTGCCAGGTTATTAGGAAGTTATCTATTCCTTCTATGAGACACCAAATTTCAGGGAGTTGCTATTAAACGATCCTAAACCCGATTGGCTCCTTTTTGTACTTTGTAATCAGTCATCTTGTATAGCCTCAGGACATCATCATGAAAGAACTCTGTCATTGCCCCGACTAAACACTGTAATAAGAGTTCCAGTGTAAGGAACACTTCGAAACATAGGTTAATAGCAGGCACAGAAAATTTTCTCTCTCTTGTTTTTTTCTAGGAAATATTTTTAATCCTCTGTTTCTTTTTCTTTTTTTTTTTTAGAACCGTCAATAGTCTTGGAGTATTAAATGGTGCACAACTTTTTTCTCTTAATAAAGATGAACTGAGGACAGTCTGTCCTGAAGGGGCCAGAGTCTTTAGCCAAATCACTGTACAAAAAGCTGCATTAGAGGTAGGACTTGTTAACCTAAGGTGGTGTTTTTCTGCATGAGTCAAGAGTATGGAGTGCAAATTGAAAGTTTTCGAAACAACTGTTGCGTTCATATGGGCCAATTTCTCTTTCTTACAGAGCTGAATTAAATTTGACTCAGCTTTTATTAATTTGTCACAGGAGACCATCAATGACCAATTGCAGGGAGATTAATTTGTTATAAATGCTCATATAACAGTGAAGCTTGAAAATGTACTTTTGGTTATTAAACAGAAAGCATGATGTTCTCACTTTATATGCATCAATTACTTTAGGAATTTTAATTTTGACACAGTGATAGAAATTCACTTCAGAGTGACTAAATACCTAAAGAGGCCAAACTCTTTCACCCGTTCTTAATATTTAGCTTGGATATTCTAATAGGTTATAGGCTATCATAGCATAAAAACCCTGGCTAAGTGTCTTATGCCTGGTTATACTTCTAAATAGTCAAGAGGAAAATATATTAGGTAGAAATCATTGAAAATAGAGAGCCCTGAAGAGTGATTATTTAGTCTGTTGTCTGTAAGAATGCAGGAGAATTAATGTTTTCTATATGGGTTTATACTTAAGCTTCCAGCACCGTACTTTGCTTAAAATCGGTTATGTGAGGGTAGTAGTTTCCAACTATTACTTCCCATAGCTCTTAATAGTTTCATGAAAACTATACTTCAGCTCAAATAAAAGAATATAGGCTTTGGCATGAAACTGACACATAATTATCCATTGCAGGTATATAAATTAAACTGTTAAATAACTTAGGGTAAAATAGCTTCATGCATATAACCCTGTAGCCATTCTGTATCAAGAGAAATTATATTTCCCCTGCAGGATTTTCCCACAACATTGATCTTGGGGGTTCTATATTAAGGTTTTATATGATTGCTTTCTATCTGTTGAATATGAATAAGGATTATATCTTTTCTCAAGCCGTTTTGTTGCCATTATACATTCTAATTTTGTTGAGAGTATATCATTTACTTCTTAAAGGTATATTAGAAATCAATATTCCTAAAACTTCTGAATTCCTTCCTTCCAGAGTGACCCATCATGACTGTCATTTGCCATCGCCACCCACTTGTCATGAGTCTATTGCTGCCTGTTCCTCTGGATGGGCACTGAGGCAGAGGCTGACTACCTGAGTCTTTTCTTGTTCCTCAGCCACCTTCCAGCCTCACCCTTTTCTTGGATCTAGCTTATCTTCTAGATTACTCACCTGTGTTGCCAGAGACCCACTGATGACAGTGGAATAAGGGGAAGGGTGCACAGGGATCGTAGTAGGGCTGGGATAGGAGAAAAGCTGGCATGTTCATGGGGTCAGAATTGTATGGAGGGAAGCAGGGTGAATTCTGAGCCCACTTTTTGGCCTGAGTTAAACTCTCCTAAAGGCAGATCACTATCTTATTTGACCTAAAAAGAGTTTGATAGTTTACCATGTTATTACATTTATCTTACACATATCCTCTTTCTCCTAGGAAATCTAGGTTTTTACATATGCATTATTGATTTATTTTTATTATATTCAGATGAAAGCCTTGAATGAATTGCCTTAAGACACTTATAAAATGAAAAATATTAATGTGGTATGTTAGTCAAGTTCACAAGCTTCACTTATATGAAAGGCAGTCTTCAGTTTTTCCAAAGAGATACTAGAAAAAAACTGCAGTGGACTTTTATCCTGAGCCATTTCATCATGACCTGCAGCATACACAAATCAGTAACCATTTTGTCTGAACTATGTTTTTTTTCAGGATAGCAATGGCAGCTCTGAGTTGCAAGAAATTATGCGAAGACGACAGGAAAAGATCAGTGCTGCTGCTAGTGATTCAGGAGTGGAATCTTTTGATGAAGGAAGCAGTCACTAATTTGTTTGCTTGTTTTTAAACTATCATTCTTGGCATTATTCCAACATGCTTTGTTTTAAGAAGCCTTGAAGGGAATGTCAGATTCATGTTTCTTAGAATAATTTATTGCCATAAAAAACTAATGCAGACCTGAGTAAGCAGAGGACTTGCTTCTGGGCCCATTACCTTTATTAAAACTGAAAAATTTTTAACTGAATTTTTGGACCTTCGGAAGTATTTTTCTTACTTCACCAAGAAGTTTTCTTTATTATTTCATCCCCATCTCTGTATATAAGTAGGAAATTTTTGACAGTGATGGATTTATTCATTGTAACAAATCAAAGATATTGTCCATGATTCAAAATCTAAGCAATTTTGATTTTGCCTGTGAATATGGTGTCTGTCCTTCAGGATGTAGCTCACTTTAGACTAGCCTCTGCTTAGTTAGGTCTCTTCTCTGACATACTCAATGAAACACTATTTACATTTATTTAAAGTTCTTTAATGCCAACACTTAAAAAAATCAAAACATTTGAATGAACTGTAAAGTACAGCCAGGCCTTGGACATGCAAATATTAACCTATGGATATTCCTAAGGCATGTCATTTGTCCTGGCTCTGTTGATTGCAATTTCTTGTATAGCTTGTATTTTGATTTAGTTTATATTCTGCTTATTATGTATACTGTGTTCTTATATATGAGAAAGCACAAGTGGGAAAGAGTTCATGTATGTTCAAAATCTATCCAAGGAAGTAGCCTGTGTTGCTGTGCATTACAGTATTTTGCTTAATGAATGCCTCAGTTCTGAATATTGAAATAAGTAGTTAAAAGGAAATGGGGTCATTTTATGTGTTTTTCTGTGTCAAGTCTTTCTGGTAATAAGAAGCACTTAATTTACACATATTTTAATCCTGTGAAAGATTCTAGATAGAGAAAAGAAAGATACCTAACCTTCAACAAATGTTATTTTTGGAAACACGATTTTTGTCATTAAATGTTGTATTATTTCACGTATATAAAACAGATGTTATGTAAGAATGTTGTATATTTTAACATAAATCCATTTAGAAATATTATCTAGATTCATTAAGTTTCATAGTGCCTTTTTCACATGAGTCAGCTGGAAAGTCTGCAATAAACAGTATTTGCTGTATGTTAATAAATGGCTTCTATGTCACTGACAAAAAGGATCTTTGCTGTGTAGACTGGGGAGTGGAGCTGAATGGAACAGGAAAAAATAGACATCCACTTTTTAAAAAAAACTATGTATCATTTTTGAGTAGGTAGGAACCACTTTACCATACTTTCTTCAATTGTTCTTCTTTCACTTCTCTTCTTTCATCATTTTTTCCTTCTACCATCTAGTCACAGTTGGTAACTGTAATGAAATTTACACCGTACTTATAACTGCTAACTGCTTCCACATAGATAATTTACTAGATATCTACAGTAACACTGTGACTTGTATTTTTATAGATGAGGGGATTTAGCTTCCTACAGACTAATTTTTCCCAGATTGTAAAGGATGTGGGAGTCTCCCATCTTCCATCTCTCAGTCTCCCCATGATATTGACCCACAGATATAGTGGAGCAACGTGAGAATAAAGGAGAATTAGTTTAGATCTTTTACAGATAATTAGTTTAGGATAATTAGTTTAGATCTTTTCTATTTCATAGGAACTGACATATATTTATAATTTACCCTTTATTGAAAGGGATCAGGAACAAGAAAATAATATTAAGAAGTTAACCTGTATGTAAAGGAGCATTCTGAATTAAAAGAATTGGTGTAATTTATGTCTTCATGCCATAAAACATTAATACCAAAGGGAAGAATCACAGAAGTTATAATTGCAGGAAGCAGTTACTTCACTTAGAGCTGGGGAACAAAGACAAACAGTTCATGGAATTTAGAATCTTGAAGGAGAGACACTGCAGAGTTTGGATCCAGACATCTAGGAGTTTGTTACTGGTACCTAAGAGTTTGGAAGAAATATCCCACGAGCCTGTAAACAGACCTCTGAGATGGGGACACAGCCTAACTGGTGCCATTTCCTTAGATATTCAGAAAATAATTTAAGATTGTAAAAGTATTTCAGAAAATCCACAGGATTGGGACGTGGTCCTTGGAGGAGATCATGCCAGACGACTGGTACTTGAACCTTTAAAAGGCACAGTGAGGCTGCTGCTGGGAGTCTCAGGAGAAACAAACGGGCAACTTGAACCAACTACTGCTACTGGGAATCATGAGCTCCTTACAGAGTGAAGTACCATTAGTAGGGTGATGCTGATAGGAACAGGCAGCAAAACTGGAGAGAGAAGGCTCTTGTTCCCCCTCTAGCCTTCTATCTCCCTGTAGCACATACTCTGGGCAGAGTCTATCAGGTGGTTGGCCCAAAATCACAAAGATGAGAAAGAATAACTCATAATAGCCTCTGTGTTTGCTCTTTTATATGTATTTGAAATGTCATACAACAATAATTTTTTTAAAGTTTATGATTTTACCTAACAAGATGGAATCATCCTTCTCTGTTATTTAAACAGTATTTACTATGTCGTATTTGATACAAAGAATTGGTTAAACAGGCAAAAAGAGAACACTGAGACATCACAGAGATAGTAGTAATACAGGAAGCAGCTCCCACCCCTAAGACTAGGGAGCAAAGGGGAAGAAGGGTTGGGTTTATCAGCATTTAGAAACCTGGAATGAGGACCCTAGAAAGCTTGGACTTGGACTCATGAAAAGAATACACTGTCTGTGGTGCTGGTGCCTCAGGAGCACCGAGGAGACCCCCTCCACACTCACATCTCCCATAGAGAAGGGACAGAGACTCTTGAAGAGGGAATTCTGGCCAGTTGACGATGGTGCTGACCTCTGAGGGGATGAACTGATGCTGGTTCTAAAAAATTAGGGGTGGCCGGGCTCAGTGCCTCAGCCTATAATCCCAGCACTTTGGGAGCCCGAGGCGAGTGGATTGCCTGAGCCCACGGGTTTGATACCAGCCCGGGCAACTTGGTGAGACCTCATCTCTACAATAAAATTAAAAATAGCTGGGTGTAGTAGTGTGCGTCTGTAGTTCCAGCTACTCAGAAGACTGAGGCAGAAGGATCACTGGAGCCCAGCAGGTCAACGCTGGGGTGGCCACGAGCATGGGTGCCACTGCCCTCCAGCATGGGCAAAGGAGTGAGACTCCAACCCCCCCAAAAAATGTAGGGGTAAAAATGAAACTGGAATCACCTACTGTTGCTGGAATCAACTTGGTGCCAAGTGAAGACCTGTTCTCTTCACTGGTTTACAGCCATTTGACTGTCATATACCTTTGTACAGCTTTCTTCTTGTTTCTTATTCTTGGTGTTCGTTGTGCTTCTTGAAACTATGAAATTATAGTCTTAAAGATTTTAGCCAATTTTTTTTCTGTCCCTCCTGCCTTCTTGGAAGACTCCAGTTTCATGTATGTTAGGCCATTTGAAGTCTTTCCAAGTTTACTGCTGTGCTTTTAATTTTTTACCTGTTTTTTTTTTCTGCTTTATGTAGTTTCTATTGCTGTCTTCAAGTTCATTAATCTTTTCTTCTGCAATTTATAATCTGCTTTTAATCACTTCCATTGTAAGTTTCCATCTCAGACATTATAGTTTTCATCTCTAAAAGTCTGATTTGGCCAGGCTCGGTGGCTCAGCCTGTAATCCTGCGCCTTTGGGAGGCTGAGGTGAGTGGATTGCCTGAGCCCACGGGTTCAAGACCCGCCTGGGCAGCAAGACCTCATCTCTACAATAAATCAAAAACTCAGCCAGGCATGGTAGCGCGTACCTGTAATTCCGGCTACTTGGAAGGCTGAGGCAGAAGGATCGCCGGAGCCCAGCAGGTGGAGGCTGCGGTGGCTGGGAGCACTCCACTGCACTCCAGTGGCCACTGCACTCCAGTCTGGGCGACAGAGTGAGACTCCAACTCAAAAAAAAAAGTCTGATTTGGTTGTTTTGCTTTTTCAAATATCTTCCATGTGTCTACTTAATTAGCTCAATATTCCCTTAACTTTATCAATTGTATACAACTAGAATATCAGTCTTTAAAAGGGACTCTGGAATATGGCATACTAGGAAGCACCAGAAATCTGTCTACCGACCTAGACAATAATTTTCGTACCAGAATCTGTTTAGTGTAACTTGTGAAAATCTGGAGTCTAATGAAGCTTGCAACTTCCAGAAGAATGCTTGGATAGTAATTTGCAGTTAATTTTGGTTAATAACAAAAGGTAATAAAGTTTATCTCTTAACACAGTAGCAGCTATCTGTTCCCCTTCCCTAGCCCTGTGGCAGGCCGCTATGCTCATATTCCTGGAGCAGCCTGCACACAGCTTGTGGGATCCAAGATGGACAAAAAGACTCTATTCCTCCAGTTTTGGGGATCTGTGCTCTGATCACTTCTGATAATAGAAGTGTGGACAAAGAAGCAGTGGCCACTTTTTTTTTTTTTGAAAGCAGGATTTATGGAGAGGACAGAAAAGCTCCCAGAGTGGGAGGGGACCTGAGAGGGTTGCCCCAGTGGCCACTCTTGTTGCACCTCCCTAACATTATTACCAACCCCTTCCCTCAGGCTGGAGTAATTTTCAGGGAATTTAAAGGACTAGCACCTTTTTTTATTTTCTTTCATTGTTTTTTCTTCTTTTGGAAGCCAGGTATTTAAGACAAGTACAATTAAAAGCAACCACATTAAAGGGAGAAAATTAGAAGGTTATTGTCAAGACTAGAGAAGGCACAGGTTCAGGAAACACTTAAGAAAACCTGAAGTTTATACCTCATGCTGATCCTCAGCACAGAGACAGCCTCCAAAAATTAAAAAACAGCAACCCCTAGGGAAAGTGGAAAATCTGATATCCAGAGAGTTATCACATTATTAAATGCATATGCCCAGTTCTGAACAACAACAACAACAAGTAATCACAAGGCATAGAAAGAAACTGGAAGGTAGAGTCCATTCAAAAAAGGAAAAAATCAACAAAAATGGACCAGCTGCCTTAAAGATGCTCAATTAAGAAAAGTGTGGATAAAGTTGTTTAAAAATATATTTAGAAAAATTTGAAATTACAATCAAGAGCTAACCTAGAAGAAACCCTGCAGCTGAAAAGTACAATAACTGAAATAAAAATTTACTAGAGGGATTCAAAGGCAGATATGAACAAACAGAGGAAAGAATCTGTGAAATTGAAGATAGAATAATGGAAATTATCAAGTCTCAGGAACAGGGAAGAAAAAGATTGAAGAAAAAGTGAACAGAGTTTTAGGCACCTGTGTAACACTATCAGGTGGGTCAACATATGCATTGTGGGGAGGGGGTCCTAGAAGAATAAAGAACAAGTATAGAGACTAGTTCAAGAAAGGAGAAACACTTCCCAACTTTGATGAAATATATGACTATAAACATTCCAGAAACTTAAGGAATTCCAAATAGGATGATCTCAAAGAAACATGATGAGATACATTTTTTTCCCACAATATCCCCTTTATTGATATTAATCACAGTTATGAGGTCTTATCCATCAGAAAGCACAATCTGTGTTATGTAAAACTACATACAAAGACAAAAATAAGACATACACATACACCAACCACCACATCAGCTAATCACAACCAATCAAACCTATGAATGTGTCTTCAATTTTGATCATCAATGCTTTGGAAGAACATACATAGGCCCAGCCTGAGGTTGGCCTTTGGGATCTTAGAGCATTCGCAGAGCAGGAGATTCTCCCTTGGAAGCAACTGAATATGTAAACTCAGAGAGTGGGCACTGACCACACAACACCCGAATATCTGGCTCCTGGGCTGCCTGCCTTCTCAGCAGAGCCCACTCAAAGTCCCATGTGCTCTTCTGATGAATGAGGACAGTAAACCTCAGCTGTGTTTGAAGCAGACAGGTCACAGCAAACTCCGATGGATACACTCTGTGTAGGAAGGAGTAGGCTGGCTTCTAGTTTGGTTCAAGCCATTCCTTAGGGCCATTTCAGAACAAATGACAAGTTGACCAAAATTTACTTTAAAAGGAAATGTAAAATTCTTTTTTTCCTGTCCTCTTTCCCTTCCCATCCTAAGCCTTCTGGCTAGACTCCAGCAGAGCCCACTGTAGCTCAAGAGTTTTTGTTTGGTCAGGTTACAAGTTATCAAATGCTCAACATAGAAGGACCCACTGCAGATTCAAAATGTCTTTCATTCACTTAAATTAATGGAAGTGGCTCCTTCCATTAGTAAATCAAGAGTTTGAATTCTAGCAGTTTACTGGTGTCCTCAAGTCTCTTAGAAAATCGAAGGCTCTTAAACTTATCAAAATAAATGCCTAGGGGATTTGGGAACCATGAAAAACCACTTTGCTCCCGGAGTCCACTGAGAACAGAGGTCTCTGATCAAAACCACACTCTGTCTTCTTTCCACAGGGCTCATTGTGTGCTCACAGTGGTCCTAATTCCCTTAACTTCCATAATGTCAATCTTTGCCTTAACAACTTAACAAAAAAGACTAGCTGATTCCCTTCCCTTTGTCTGTGTCCTCCTCCCATGCAGTACCTCCCTGAAATGAGGCAGAGGAAGGAGTATTCCTCTTTGGACTGGCTTGGTCTTGGAAAGTGGGTAGCTATGTTCATGATGCTCCAGTTCTGGCATCAGCAACGAGGTAACAGGAGGGGCAGATGAGAGACATGCTAGCCATTCTGCTCTGAGTTGCTGGCTCAGAAATGCTTAGGAGACTTCTCTTAGTAGTTTGCTTCTGTAGGTGACCTCAAGAAGTTGCTATCGAGTCTAGTGAAGGAAACTGAAGGTACCAAGCAGAGACTTCCCTGATATGTATGTCTTTGATGATCCCACTGAAGAAAGATTCCATTCAGTGGCTGAAATAAAGAACTGTAGTCCCATGACATCCTGAAATTCCAAATCAAATCAGTATCTTCCCCGAAAGCAAAGTAAAAATTGTTGTATTATCATCAGAGTCAATCAGTATAATGAGATGGAGAAGACAGAAAGGAAGAATGTTGTAATTTGAAGAATGAGGCTGTGGTCGCACAGAAGCCAACCGCTGTTGCTTCCTCGTGCTGCCTTTCCTGGGTCTGCAGCATCTCAGCCCTAGCCCAGGCCAATGTCCAGTGACATCATCACTGCAAATCCCAGGATGGAGGCCCAGGACGCCAGTTTCCCATTACCACTGATCTGGGCTTTGGGGATGATGTCATCCACCACGTAGACCATGAAGCCAGCAGCAAAGGCCAGAGCATAGGGCAAGATGAGCTCAGCCAGCACCACAGCAAAGGCACCAAAGACCCCAGCCAGGGGCTCCACGATGCCGCTTAGCTGCCCATACCAGAAGGCTCTCCAGGTGGAGAAGCTGGCCCCTCCTCGCAAGGGGAGGCTGTCAGCCAGGCCCTCAGGGAAATTCCGAATCCCAATTCTGATGGCCAGATTCCTGGCATTCTCAAAGGTGGCTGACACCCGCCTTCCCCACAGCCCTGAATCCAACTCCAACAGCCAGACCCTCTGAACACTGTGTACAGTGATGGCCAAGATGAGCAGCACAATCCTTCTCCAGCTGCTGCTGCTGTGCTGTGCCGGATTCCCTCGAGAAGGCATGGGGGGAGCAGGACCCTTTGGAAAACCAGTGGCCGCCGCCTTCTTCCTCTGATAGGCCTCACCATTCTCACTCTTGTCTGAAAGAAGCCCCATTCTATCTATCTGGATGGAAAGTTCACTCTCAGAGAAGAGCAGCATGGGACCCTCTGGATCAGACTTCTTCATCAATGCAGGGTCGAAATTCAGTGCCAGGGCCATTTCGGGAGGGGGTCTTGTGCCGCACCCAGGTGAGGCATCAGGAGGTCAGCCAAGTAGACAAAAACAGCTCTGAGAGTGAAGCCAACAGTTCCTGGGAAGAAGGCAAAGGCACCTAAGCCCCCGGCGGACACGGCCATTTCAACCTCTGGGGCCAGGAGAGACCAGTAGGAAGCTGCCAACATAACCCCTGCAGCAAAGCCAAGGCTTCCATCTAAGATCCGCCTCTGTCCACTAGAGAATAAGAACACAAGTGCTGCCCCGCAGCTGTCAACCCCCAGGTGAAGAAGGTCCCCAGCAAGGGCTGGACCAGGGAGCTGTGGGCTTGGAGCATACTGGTTACAAGAGGGTGCCCTCTCCAGCTCCCACTGCACATCCATCAGCCCCTGCTGCCGCCGGCTCGCCGACTCCACTCCTGCAGTCACTTCCTGCTTCCCTGGCGCACACATTGATGAGATACATTCTAATCAGATTGTTGAAAGTGAAAGACAGAAAATATTGAAAGCAGTAATAAGATTACTGGCAGATTTCTCAAAAACTTTGGAGATCAGAAAGCAGTGGACTGATACATTTAAAGAGCTAAAAGGAAAAAAACCCAGAACTTTAAAACAAGAACCCTATATTTGGCAAAAAGAGACGGGATCAAGATGACTGATTAGACACAGTGTGTGCCTCCTTCACAGAGAAGACCAGACATTTCATACAGATCATCTGGGAGAGAATACACTGATTCACCAGAGAAGAGATGGGAAGTGCTAGAAGTAAGTAAGGAGGGTTCAAGGCAGCTTCCCCAGACAAGAACCGACTGAGAACCTGGAGAGGCTCCTGGATGTTGGAACAGAGTAAGAAGAGAAAAGCTCCAAAACAGGCGCTTATGATTTTGGCTACTGGAGAAACCCTTGACCCACTAGGGCCTCTGCATGCAGAGCTAGCTAAAGATTGTACAGAGATGTTGCTCTGGAAAGGGAACTCAGAATCCCACAGGCATCCAAGCCCAGAGAAGCCTCAGTGGGTGCCATTTTGAGAACCTAAATACTGGGGGATCTACAGGCAGAGCTTCAGCCACTGTGCTGCTCCAAAGAGGGAGAAGAAAAGATGGGTGCTCCCACACACTCCAGGAAGGCTATCTGAACCCTGCTATGAGCTGCTGTTAAGACTGAGATGCAAGGGAACTGAATTTACAGCTTCTTGCTCACACTGCTTGCCTGGACAGTGCCCCATTTTCTCTAGTCCCAGCCCCAGGTCACCATTGTGAGAGTTTAACACCAAGCTGTGTTCCACTTTGGGCCTGAGTTTGGGATTGTGTTCCACCTGGCCAAGGAACAACAGGAATACTATCACAAAAACATATGGGAATAAAAATTTACAGTTTGTATAAAACAAGCACACAAAGGATAAAGAGAAAGGAATCAAATGGCAATGTGACAGAATTTTATCAAATCACAAAGAGAATAAGAAACAAAATCTACAAAACAACTTGAAAACAATTGAGACAGGAGATAGCTAGAAAAAGGCTAGGGGGACAGACAGGAGGGTCCTCTGGTAACAATGTAGTGAATTCCTGGCAGGCCTCTCAAGCTCAGCATTGGTAAACAAGCTGGCTGCTAGCCTCTCAAGCTAGAGCTTAGGTACTCAACTGCTGGAATTGAAAAGTAACGGATCAGCTCACCACTAGTCCCCTACCTCCTACCAACTGGTCCTTAATACTGCCCAGAAAAGCTACAGCTCAGAGCTAGTACTAGTCAATTGACTTGGACTTAGGACTATATAAGCACCAGGTTTTTGGCCCAAGATGGGCAACCTCTTCGGGTCCCCTGCCACTGTGGGAGCTACTCTGCCCTCTCAATAAATCCTGCTTACTCACTTTCCGGCTGTCTGTGTCCCTCATTCTTCCTGGGCATGAGACAAGAACCTCGACCCTGAAGAGCTGCGACCTGAAGAGCTGCAAATCATCAGAGTCGAAAAGTCGTGCACCCCAGAGGCTGGCGTGCCAGCCGACGGAGCTGGCTGGACCAGGAGAGCTGCCAGAAGAAGGCAAGACTCGGAAGCTGAGACACCTAGGAGGCCGGCCACTGAACCAGCAACACTCTCAGGGCTTGGCTTGCCAGCCCCCCAAATCGCTACACTCTCAGGGCTTGACTTGTCAGCCCGTTAGAGCTGACACTTCCGGGGCTAGGCTTACCAGTACCTCAGTGACTCTCTCTGGGGCTTGGCTGTCCCATTGAGCTGATACTCTTGAAGCCCAGGCTGACCTGAATAATCCACATCACCGTCAGCAATGTGACAGGAAGAAGGCCTCATGAATCAATAATAGCCTTGAATGTAAATGAATTGAATGCTCCACTTAAAAGATACAGATTGGCAGAATTAATTTTAAAATGATCCAACTATATACTACCTGCAAGAAACTTACCTCACCCATAAAGACACATACAAACTGAAAGTAAGGGGATGGAAAAAGATATTCTGAGCAAACAGAAACCAAAAGTGAGCAGTAGTAGCTATACTTATATCACATAAAGCAAACTTTGGATCAAAAACAGTCATGAAAGACAAGGTCATTATATAATGGTAAAGGGATCAATTCATCAAGAGGATATAATAATCCTAAATATATATACACCCAATATTGAAGCACTCAAATTCACAAAAACATTTATAGACCTAAAGAAAGTGATAGACAACAATACAGTAATAGTGGAGAAATTTAACACCCCACTCACAGCACTAGACAGATTATAAAGACAGAAAATTAACAAAAAACATCAGACTTAAATTGGACTTCAGACCAAATGGACGTAACAAATATTTACAGAACATTCTACTCAGCAACTACAGAATATGCATTATTTTCATCAGCACATGGAATTTTCTCCAAGATAGACTACATGTTAGACCACAAAGCAAGTCTTAACAAATTTTTTAAAATTGAAATTATATCAAGTATTTTCTCAAACCACAAAGGAATAAAGCTAGAAATCAATACCAAGAAGAGTTTCAAAATCAAATATGTGGAAATTAATAGTGTGCTTTTTTCTTTTATATGAAAAAAAAGTTTTGTACTAAATCTGATTTAAATAAGACAATCCAGGATGAATTTTTAAAATGAATAATTAACATTTTGCTTCATGATAAAAGCTAAAGAATTGCCATGTATTCTATTCTAAATTGACACTGAGGGGGGAGAGAGAGAGAGAAAGAAGAGAAGAGAAGAGAAGAGAAGAGAGGTGACACAGAGATGCCATATCTTAAGAGATAAATATGCATTACTGATTTGGGGTTAAAAGGCCGTATTTCCGCTATTGATTCCCATGTACCTAAAGTGAGCTAAGAAAACAAAGTACATGATCTAAACAAAATAAGACTTTCCCATTTCATAAATGGGTTCTAAATATAATCTCAGAACAGGAAGAATTTTAGTTATGATTCTAAGTTTTCCAAAATGGACTTTTTTCAAAAGATGCTTCTAGTGTACCTAAACACCATGATAGCTTCCAAAGCCATGATGATCCTAAACATTTAATGATGGCTGCATAGCTTCCTTTTCCTATTTCCTCTGCAAGTACACATAGGTACTACTAGTATATAATTATAATTAATAGTGTGCTACATAACAGTCACTGAATCAATGAGGAAATTAAAATCAAAAAATTAAACAATTGAAAATGAAAAAAAAAATCATACCAAAACCTATGGGAGACAGCAAAGTCAGTGCTAAGAGGAAAGTTTATAACATTAAATGCCTACATCAAAAAAGTAGAAAGATCACAAATTAGCAACCCACAAGAAGAGGAAGCCTACTTTTGCTACTCTTATTCAACATAGTACTAGAAGTTCTCGCTAGAGCAATCAGGCAAGGTTTAAAAAAATAAAAGGTATACAAATTGGAAAAGAGGAAGTTAAATTATCCCTGATCACCAATGATATAATTTTATAGCTAGAAAAACCTAAAGACCCCACCAAAAAACTCTTAAATTTGATAAATGCATTCAGGAAAGTTACAGGATACAAAATTAATATACAGAAATCAGTAGCATGTATACACAAATAACAGTCTAGTCAAGGGCCAAATCAAGAAGGCAATTCCATTTACAATAGCTACCAAAAAAAGTACCTAGGAATATATTTAACTGAGGAGATAAAAAATCTCTATATGGAAAACTATGAAACACTAATGAAAGAAGTCATAGACAACAAAAACAAATGGAAAAACATCCAATGCTCATAGACTGGAAGAATCATTACTGTTAATATAGCCATATGGTTAATATAACCATACTTCCCAGAGCTATCTACAGATTCAACACAATCCCTACCAAATTACCAACTTCATTTTTCACAGAATTATAAAAAGCAATCCTAAAATTAATATGGAACAAAAAAAGTGTCCAAATAGCCAAAGAAATCCTAAGCATTACGAAAAAAGATGGAGGCATCATATTACCTGACTTCAAGTTATGCACATGTAACCAAGCAGCATAGTACTGGTATAAGTATAGACATGTAGATCAATGGAACCAAACAGAAAACACTGAAATAAAGCCACGTATTTATGACCCACAGATCTTCACCAAATGCAAAAATCATGAAAGATGGATTAAAGGCTTAAATGTAAGAATATAAAAATCCTAGAAGAAAACCTAGGAAAAACCCTTCTAGACATTGGACTGGGCAGAGAATTTATGACCAAGTCCTCAAAAGCAAACACAACAAAAACAACAATAGACAGATGGAACTTATTAAAACTAAAAAGCTTCTGCACAGCAAAAGAAACTATTAAGAGTAAAAAGATAACTTGAAGAATGGTAAAAATTATTTGCAAACTATGCATTCAACAAACTATGTATCCAGAATCTACAAGGAACTCAAGCAACTCAAGAGGAAAAAATACAAATAACCCCATTAAAAAGTAGGCAAAGCACATAAACAGACATTTTTCCAAAGAAGACACAGAAGTGGCCAACAAACATATGAAAAATGCTTGACACCAGTAATCATCAGACAAATGCAGATTAAAGCTGCAATAAAATGCCATCTTACTCCAGTCAGAATGGCTATTATTAAAAAGTCTGAAAACAGAAGTTGGCAAGGATGTGGAGAAAAGGAACATTTATACACTATTGGTAGGAATGTAAATTAGTATAACTTCTATGGACAATAGCATATAGATTTCTCAAAGAACTAAAAATAAAACTGTCATTCAATACAGCAGTCCCACTTCTGGGTATCTACCCAAAAGAAAATAAATCACTATATTAAAAAGACACCTGCATTTTTATGTTTATTGCAGCACTATTCACAATAGCAAAGATATGGAATCAATCTAAGTGTCCATCAATGGAGAACTGGATTTAAAAAATACCATGGAATACTACTCATCCACAAAAAAAGAATTGAATTGTGTATTTTTTCATAACATAGATGAAACTAAAAGCCATTATCCTAAGTAAAATAACTCAGAAACAGAAAGTCATATACCACATGTCCTCATTTATAGGTGGGGGCTAAACAATGGCTACACATGAACATGAACATACAGAGTGAAGTAATGGACATTAATGACTACAAAATGTTAGAGGGTGGGAGGGGCTGAGGGTTGAAAATTTACCTATTGGGTACAATGTTCACTATTTGGGAGATGGTTACACTAATAGCACTGACTTCACCACTATGAAATATAAGAATGTAAGAAACTGGCACTTGTACTGTTTAAATATTTAAAATTAAAAAAAATTTAATTTGAAAAAATTCTGTTCTAATGTCTTCGTTTATGACATCCTATCATCTTTATAACTTCTAGGTTAGTTTTAATTGATTTTTCTATTCATTATGAGTCTTATTTGTTTCTTTGTATGCTCAATTTTTAATTTGATGGCAAATGTGAATTTTACTTTCAAGTACTGCATGCTTTTGTATTCTATAAAATATTATGGCACTTTGTTTTGGGATGCTGTTTAGTTACTTGGAAATAGTTTGAGCCTTTCTGATCTTGCTTTTGAGCTTTGTTGAACTAAAACAGCATTTACTCCAGGCTCATTTTAACCCACTATTGAGTAGAATCCCTTCTGAATATTCAACATGTTGTTCCATGAATTATGTTTTCCATTCTGGCTGGTGGAAATGAGAACTATTTCTGGACCTGTGTGACCTCTGAGGATTGTTCCCTCTGTTCTTTTCAGGTGATTTTTTTCTCAGCCAAGGGCAGTTTTCTCATCTGCAAGCACTTATCAATACTTAGTTGAAAACCTTTGTAAGGCCCCTGTGCAGATCTTTGGAGCTCTTTCTGTGCAGTTCTCTCCTTCCCACTACTCTGCCCTGTGAACGTTAGTTCCCTTGTCCTTGCACTATAAATTTTGTCTTCTCAGCTCAAGGGATCTGGAAACCTCATGGCATCCCTATACTGCAGCGCAAAAACAGTCTTTTGGCAGAACGTTGAAAGTTTTCCTTGTACCCATTTCTGTTTTTTAGTAATCACTGTCATTTATTGCCCAGTGTACAATATCTTGAAAACTGTTAGCCGGGCTCGGTGGCTCAGCCTGTAATCCCGCGCCTTTGGGAGGCTGAGGTGAGTGGATTGCCTGAGCCCGCGGGTTCGAGACCCGCCTGGGCAGCGAGACCTCATCTCTACAATAAATCAAAAAATCAGCCGGGTGTGGTAGCGTGTGCCTGTAATTCTGGCTACTCGGAAGGCTGAGGCGGAAGGATCGCAGGAGCCCAGCAGGTCGAGGCTGCGGTGGCCGGGAGCGGCCACTGCACTCTAGTCTGGGCAATAGAGTAAGACTCCAACTCAAAAAGAAAAAAAAGAAAAGAAAACTGTTCCTTTTTTTTGTTTGTTTGATTTTTTTCCCCAAATGTTTCAGGCTGGAGGGTAAATCTAGTCCCTCTGACTCTGCTTTGGCCAAAACTGGGAGCAGTTTTGCCTTGCTTTCCAGATTCATATTTTCTCTGTGCAAAAAATTCTAGGTTACCATTTTTAACTCTAGTACTTTTAAAAATGTCATTTGATTGCTTTGGGGCGCCCATTGTTCCTGATGACAAGACAGTCATCATTCATGTTTTTCTTTTTGGCTATTTTTAAGATTTTTTTTCTGTATCTTTCCTTTTTAGTAGCTTGATTATAAAGGTAATAGATGTGGTTTTCTTTGTATTTAGCCTATTCAATGTGTTCTGGATGTATAAATTAATGTTTTCTCATCAAAAGAATGCCTATTCTTTCTAACATTTTTTTCTACTCCTCTCTTTTTTCATCTCCTAGCCTCCTATTATATATATATTAACCCATTTGATATCATCCCCAAGATCTCTGAATATGTTAATTTTAAAATATATATATATTTTCCTATTCTTCAGATTGCAAATTTCTGTTAATGTTTGGATTCACCAGCTTTTTTTCTGTTACCTTCTTTTTTTAAAAAAAATTTACATTAAGTCAATCTACAGAATTTTTTATTTTAGTTATTGTTGTCAGTTCTGGAATTTATGTTTAGTTATCATCTATAGCTTTCATTTATCTGCTGAGATTTTCTATCCATTCATTAAAACAATATTTTCCTTTAGTGCTGTGGATGTACTTTCCTTTATTTCTATAACACAGAAAGGCTACTTTACAATCTTCATCTGCTTGGCTTGATATTTGTGCCTTCTCATTCTTATTTCTGATTGCTCCCCCCCCATATGGGTTCTAGGCCCCATGTTTCTTTGCATGTGTTGTAATTTTTTATAGTATACTTCATATTGTGGAGGATATGTTTTAGATACTCTAGAATATGTTATCTTTCTCTGAAGAATGCCTATTCTAGTTCTAGCAGGCAGCTCAATACTGGCTGATCACTTTAAACTTGTGTAGGCTTGGTTTTATGATGCTTTGTTAGAATGGATCATGGATGGGACTTGATCTTTGATCTCTTTCTCCTCTATAAATCTTGTCAGGAGTTGGTTCTAGGCTTTGTACCTGCCAAGAGTAGTTTATAGTCTAGTGTGGGGTCCTTAGTTTCAAAATTTTGTGTGTGTGCTTGGATGAATGTCCAGGATATTTTTATTCTCAGTTGAATTCCCGGATTGTTAAAAGGTGACAAATAAATCTCACTCTGTGAAAATCTGGACCTCCAATGTCCCTCAGAATTGGTAGCTCTATTCCACTTTCAGCCTTGCAGCAGCCTTGTAGCCATTCTCTAGGAAGCCTTGGGCAATGTTGCCCTGTGCCAAGGATTCATGGTGGACTCACAGATTTCTGTGGCCACTCTGTACAAGTCTCTCCACTCTGGTGCACCCTTTAGAAATTTTAGCCTCTTCCAGTATCTTAAATTCTAATCTTGGCCTCTACTGTTCAGTGGGACTAACTTGCTCTGCTTGGATCTTAGCATGTAGCAGAGACTGGGGAATTGCCCGCAGGTAGTGAGTCAGTGCGTTTTCCGTAGTCTTGCACTACTTATAAAAGGTGACCAATAGATTTTATCTCTTCCCCTCTCTCTAGTAGGCTAAGGGTCATGGGAAGCTAATGTGAGAGGCACTCTAATCTTAAAACTCTTCTTTTGATACTTTTCTCTAAGAAAATATTTTTAAAACTTTTTTTCTGTAAGAAAAATACATCATTCACTTGTTTTCTAAAATTAACTTTATAGAGGCTGCATTGGGGCTTCAGTGGAGATCTTGTCAGTTCTGAGTCTTCTCAAAGCCTGCATAAGGAAGGAACGATATTAGAAAGTTGTAAAGAGTCAATAATGGAGTTTACTCACATGTTAAGAACACTTTTCTGAGTAGTAGACAGTGTTCATTCAATAAATAGTAAGCGTAAGTGTCTATGAATTGGGTATGCAAAGAGAAACCTATATAGGGTCTCTGCTACCAAGGAACACAATCTAAAGAGCTATTTTGTAGTTAGCCTTATTTATCTCTGGAGCTGTTCTGATTGATTTCCTAGGACAAAATTATACTCTAAAACCAGCAATGTTGATTTGCCAGAGACTGCAATTCTATACTTTGACATTTAGGTTTTTCTTAAAAGACATGCCTTTTAGTAGCAAGTTAGTAGCAAGTAGGAGAGATTGTTGCAGGACCGTACAAAGGGCCCTTGAGAATGAATTGGGAAGAGAAGGCATTTATCATTCTACCACCCTTCTCTTGGATAGTCTTCTCCTTATTTAAAATAAAAGAAACCAAAACAAAACCTAAAATACTCATAAAGCAATGGCTGCTGTAGGTGACTCCCAGAGAGGGGTTGCGTTCCCAGCCGTTCTGGGTTCCGTACTGAAATTTCAGTTTGTGTTTATGTCTCTTTGCCTCCACCCAGTCTCTCTCATCATCTTTCCCCCAATCTCTTCTCTTCTCCTACAGTTTCAAGATCTATGTCCACATCCTCTCACAGCCTTTTGGTTCCTTTCTATTCCCAGAGTTGAGGAGAAGGAAGCCAGTGCTCTAAGCTCAACTTCTTAGGAAGTACTTAGTTTTTGTTTTTGTTTTAATCTTTGAGGTGGGGGTGGAGGCTGGGATGCTTAGCAGAAGAAATATATTTTAATACCCAAATGTTCAGGCTTATCTCATCACATTTGTGAAAGAAAAAATTTAAAATGAAAAGTAAAATTCTGATGGGATACATAGAATTACTAAGAACTGCACAATTAAACACCAAACTGAATCAGGGAAGATGCGGTTATCAGGCACTCTGAGAGGAGCAAGGGCCTAACTCTGCATTTCTGTATGAATTGGAATATTTTAACAACTGAGATGCCTCCTGAAGAGGCTTCGGCACACTGCCTTGAGTTTGGTGCTGGAAGGAGGTGGGCATTGAGCCAGGACTTCTGCCAGGCCCAGATGGTCCTGGTCCAGGCTGCTCTCAGGGGCTTTTTCCTTCCTGACAATAGTCCTAGGCAGTTGGCCCAATTCCTGTTCCTTTTCTGGGCTGCCTTGGGTGGGAAAGCCCTGGAATACTCCTTTCCCTTAAACCTGGCTGTGAAATGGAACATAATTTGCCCAGCTCCAATTATGCCTGCTGTCTTCTGAAGTGAAGATACAGGCTCTTTTGGTCTGTGGAAAAACTGAGAAGAAAACATACACACACACATACACACACACACACACACACACACACACACACACACACACACACCACGCACTCTCACACTGGTCTTTCACAGTTTGTCCTGTTTTCTTTCCTTCTCCCTTCCTTCCTCCCTCCCTTCCTTCCTTCCTTCCTCCTTCCTTCCTTCCTTCCCTCCTTTCTCTCTGCCTCCCTGTATCCCTCTCTCACTCCCTCCAGCCCTTCATCTTTCTTTCTTTCTTTCTGTTCTTGTTCTATCACCCAGGCTAAAGTGCAGTGGTGAGATCATGCCTCACTGCAGCCTCAAACTCCTGGGTTGAAGTGATTTTTCCACCTCAGCACTCCTTACAGGCATGCATTGCCACACTCATTTAGGTAATTTTTAAAAAAATTTATAGAGCTGGGGTCTTGCTATGTTGCCTAGGCTGGTGTTCAACTCTTAGGTCCAAGTGATCCTTCTACCTCTGCCTCCCAAGGCACTGAGATTACAGACAGCCACCATGCTCAGCCCAGTTTTATAGTTTCGTTCTCTGAGCTGGGATCATTTACTAAGAACTTCTGAACTCCCAAGTATTTTTTAAAAAGGGAAGCAGAAACTGAATTCATGTGTACTGAGGATTTTTACATATATCCCCACTTTACAAATGAGGAAAGCTAAACAGGTAAAATAAGTAGCTTGTCAAAGTTCACGCAAAGTGGAACGACTAAATTTGAACTCAGCTCTTTTAGACTTCTATATGTCATGCAAACCTTCTTTTCTCTCACACGTCATAGGTCAGCATGTAAAAAATTTTAGCAGAAAAAACATTTTTAAAGAAATGGATATATAGCATACTACTGTGTAAAACAGATGAAATCAGTTTCTCTGATTGAAGAAGCTGCAGTGAGGATGCTTGGAGCCTCATTTGGAAATTACCGGTCCCTTCCTCCATGAAGTCCCTTGCAAGTGAACATGAAAGTAAACCAGGGATTGTTCCAGGCAGCAGTTAGACCAGGAAATACAGTTCTCAGGCTCAATGGTCATTTATATCTGTGGGGAGTTTCAGATGGCTGATCACCCTCTCAAAGCACAATTTATTTTACTCTTTTAATTAATTTTTTAATTTTTGTAGAGACAGGGTCTTGCTTTGTGACCCAGACTGGACTCCAACTCCCAGCCTCAAGTGATCCTCCTGCCTTGGCTTCTCAAGATGCTGGCATTACAGGCATGAGTCACCGCTCCTGGCCACTATTTTGTTGAGATAGGAAAATCACCTTTGGATAACCTCTCATAGTTCCACATTTATGCTTTAAAGTAGGAATGACATAAAATACCAATAAGTCAAGGCAAAAATGAGCAGATCCTAGTCTCATTCTTCCCTGTGATAGCCAGGCCAGAACCAGGAGTAGATATACATTTGCTTCAAGTTAATATGTGGTGTGGTTTATCCAGTGAACATGAGGCAGGTGGTAAAAGGATTGATTTGCCTTTCACTAGTGAATGAACCAAAGCAGGAGAGCACAGGCCAGGATGGTTACCAAGGACTGTTTTCTAACCTGCAAAATATAGCCCTCTGCAAAGTCAGAAGATCAGGGGCATTAATAACCTGTAGCAAACTAGCATCCTGCAGCAAATAAGTAAAGGCACATTTTACAGTACAGGGAAGTTAGTTTATTGCCTCATTTCCAAAACCAATATCATTATAGAGTAGAATATAGAAGTTCGGGTAATTCATTTCATTTGTCTTGCAGCAACAGGGAAGAAAAGAGAAATGATTATTATTTTATGCCTTGGTGATAGTGCAATGGATGCAAATTAAAACAGATATCTTGGATGCTTCCAACTTCCTTTAGCGTTTGTCCTACTGAGTTTCCCATCCTCTTGTGGGGCCCTGCCTTTTACAGGGTTGCTGACTTCAAGTGTGGCAGCACATAGCAGGAAAGTGGTTACCTCTGCTCAGGGGGGCAGACCTGGTGGATGGAGGATGGATGTGTTCAAAGTAAGGGCATCTGTGGAAGGTTGAGAAATCCAATGGACCCTCTCACTCTGTAGATGTCTTGGTGCTGGAAGGATAGGCAGTTTAGTGGTCTAAATGCATGACAGAGAGAGATTTGGAAATTTGGAGAATTATGCCACATTTATTCCATGCTGACTCTACCAGGCCCTCAGCTATTGCTTACCCAACCAGTCCAAAGCTGTACTGCTTCTTCAAAAAGTAGGTAAATATTACTTTGTTATTTTTGTGAGGACACTTAGGCCCAGAGATCGTAGATGACTTCTCACTGTCACACTGCTAATAAATCTCAGAGCACAAGGCCCAATGGCCCTAAAGACCATACTTTTTCAATTACACTACTCTGCATCCTCAAACCACCAGGCACCACGCCAAGGGCTTTACATTTAATCCTCAATGCAACCCTGTGGAGGAAGCCCTTATTATTGCTATTATCAAACAAGGAAACTAGTTCACAGAGGGATTAAATGGCTTTCACAAGTGGCGCCTGCTCACTCTAGGACTTTAAATACTCAATCCAAGCATACTTACATATTAAGGTTTCTACAAATTGGCTTCTTTGTCTTAGACGAAGTGAGCTTTTTAGACATAGTTTTGGTGCAATGAATTTAGCACAGATTGTCTGAACAATTGTGGATTCACTGGATGTGAATCAGTCCCTGGCATTGCTTTTCTGGGAAACCCTTTAGTGTGGGTAACATGCACTGTATGTAACACACACACACACACACACACACACACACGCTGCTGATGCATTTGGTGGTGGAGAATTGAAAAGCCAGGCCTGGGTAGTCCATGACTCTTTTCTGGAGAACCAGCTCCTGCTCTGGTACCACATGCCCATGACACAAGAGTTCACATTATATCACAGACTGCACCTCTTTTATATTCCAAAGTCTGTGACTGCAAGGGAGTATGTGGAAGGAGACGGTTCAGACGTCACCTTGGGGAAACTGAGTTAGCTGAGGTCAGGTACCAGCTTCAAATGCTCTTACCAAACCTATTAAAGAAATTCCAGGATGACCTTTGGAGACTGTGGGAGTTGGGCTTGTACCGGGGAATCAGGTAATATAATAGGCAATTCCTGGTATTGTGTCAGACCCTATTCATGTTATCGTCTGAAACCTTATGCCTTAAACCACATGCATCCTTCCAAATTTCATATGTTGAAATTCTATCCCCCAGTGTGATGATATTATGAGGCAGAGTTGTTAAGAGGTAATTACGTCATGAAGAAGGAACCCTAATGAATGGGATTTTAGTTCCCTCATAAAAGGGATCCCAGAAAGCTCTCTTGTCTTCTTTCTGCCATGTGAGGATATAATAAGAAGTCAGCAGTCTGCAACCCAGAAGAGGACCCTCATCTCAACCGACTGGTGCACTGATATTGAACTTCCCCATTTCCAGAATTGTAAGAAATAAATATATGTTATTCATAAGCTCCCTAGTTTGTAGTTGTTTGCTCTAGCATCCCGGACTGGCTAAGATACCCTATATGAAACGTACCATCACCATGTCATTTCATAGGTTAGACAACTGAGTCACAGCCAGGAGCAGAGTCCTAACTCAAGTCTCTCTCTATTCACAGTCCCTTGTTCGAAACTGCTCTGCTGTCTTGCTGGACCCTGCCTTGTATTGCTTCCCAAGTTCATTGGTTAAGGAACAATATGATACAGTGTGGTTTTTAGACATAAAGAAACCTTACCAAGACTACTTTGTTTTGTATTTGTAAAGGATGTAGTGGTTACAGTTAACCTTTCCTAGTTTAAACAGACCTTTTGGACTACTTGGTCTTCTTAGAACTGAACAAAAAGATTTTGTGTCAATTTGCGTTAAACTCCTTTCCATGGTCCTGGAACTCACCAGGACACACACAAAGGAAAGGAATAGGTTACCCAGTATTGCTCTACATGCCAAGACTCATGTCAAGTCTCCTGCATGATTGAACTTTTATGGATGTGAAGACACTCTGGGGCATATTGTTAATAGAAATCCAGGAGTCTGATTCTGAGGTAATAGCCTAGTGTAAGGCTAAAAACTCCTAGTGGGTTTGCTGAGTCTTATTATGGGGCTTACAAAGCAACAACAACAAAAAGATTAGAAGTCTAATTTGTAGGAATACCACTTCTGAAGAAGAATGCATGTATTTCCATAAAATATTTATTAAAAGAACCATCATTGCTTTTGTGGTCTTTTCCTAAGCCCTTATTTTGCATCGTGGGTTAACTTTGCTCTGTTCAGCTTTATTTTTAACCTGTCTTCTGGGAATATTATTGGGCAGTCACACACTACCACTCTGAAAACCTCCCTCTGTAACTGAGGTGGAACATAATTGCAAAGGTTATCCTTGTGCCACCATATTAGTTAAGGGCAGGTTGACTGCTATAACTGACATTGCCAGAATCTCACTGACAATGCAATGGAAATCTATTTCTTGATCACATCATGAGCCAATGCTGACAGGTATCTCTCTTCCAAGGCTCTTCTATCTTTGGCACTGCCATCTGTTTGGAGGTTGGAGGGCAGGAAGAGAGGGATGGAGAGAGGGGGGAAATAAAGGTGGGGGGAGAGAGATGGAAAGTTGCTCCTGGGAAATTTAAATGGGCTCAGAGCCAGGAAGCACACCTTCCACTGTCAAGAATGCCATCACATGGCCCTACCCTAACTGCAAAGGGTCTAGAAAATTTAGCCCCAATACGCTCTGTTTAACTTTGCAATAACTGTAAATCCAACTGGATTTGGATGAGATGAGTGATACATGAGCTGGAACTATCTGTGGCAGTTCTAAGAGAAATTGTCACTTTGGAATCTGCCAAGAAGGAAAGGTTCAGAAGGCAGAGTTGGAGGATTAAACCCCAATAGTGCAGTGTGCAGTGAGGGTTTTATGAATGTTTGCTGAATGCAGGAATGAATGTACATCATTGGTACACACATTAATGTGTGACTCTATAGTCTTTAATACTTTAATGTGGCAGTCTGGCCTTTCCTGACTCTTCCAGAAACCTCCCTCCCCCCACATACACATCCCTTGAACCTAGACTGGAGGCTTTATGTGCTTCTATGATGGCATCAGTAGGACTTTGTTGGCCTTATTTTCACTTGATTTCCCCCACTAGAATGTAAACTCCTTGAAGCAGTGACTGTATCGCATCCATCTTCACAGACTTTAACAGTGCCTGGCATGAAGAGCTCAGTAAATAAAAAATTATCATAGAAGATCAGACATTTACTATTTCGGAAATTGAGAGCTTACCCTCTGTATTAAACACATTACCTGGAGATGAAGTTATTAATTCCATCCTACTGGGCTCTATCCATGCTAAGTGTGAATGAGAAGCAGCTTGAAGTCATAGGGGAAACGGTTTAGGGCTGGACAGGGCTGGGTTGGAATCCTACTTCTGTCACTTTTTAACCCAGTGGTTGATGTAACTTAACCTACACTGCCTCTTCACCTAACTGCCTCTCAATGTCATCACCTGGTGAAGGGGTATTCCTCCATCAAAGTGATGTTTTAAAGTTAAGGAAGTATGAGGATACAGAGCTTAGCACATTTGAAAGGAACTCCCGTTGTACCCCAAGAGTCAGGGATAAGTGCCATTCCCTTGGCTGTATAAGTGAGAAGCCAGTACTCTATTCAGAGCAGCCATGGACAGTAGCATGTACACAGAGCTTGTCCTTTTACCAAGAGGGGAATTAGATTTGGATTTCAAGCCTATGCTCATGAGAGGCATAGACTCATATATTCTTGCTGTTAGTAAGGTCCTTGGATGTGTAAATGAAATACAAAAATGCTGTCTGAAAAATGAAGGAATGGGCTACCTTGTGAGGTAGTGATTCCTCATAACCGGACATATTCAGTAGAAAAGAATTTGCCATCTGTAGGTGATATGGTTGAGGAGAGACCTGTTTTGAGCAGGAAAGCAGGATTAATTTGGTGACTCTCACCAAGGAAGGGTTACCATATCTGATGATTGATGTCACAAAAACAATGAATAACTATTGGTTGTATTACATGAGCCACTGGGAAAGATGTTTAACATCATTATATTGCCTGGGAGTATGTCCAGAAGATAAACTGATGAAGTCTGGGGAGACATAAGTAGAAAATATTGAAAAACACTTGACTAATGCTTACTTGAACTTCTGTCAGCAACAGCAGAACTCTTATTATACAGCATACTTTTAAAAGCCAGCACATCACATCATTTGTGCTTACCATAGTGTCTCATATATTTCATTTGGTCAGGAAATCTTTCATTGAATGATTGATTAATTCCTCCAGCCACGATTAGATAAACATTTGTTGAAAGAGTGATTGAGTGAGTTTTTCCTTTTTCTCCAGGTTTAATAGACCCAGTTTTCCAGGTTTTACTACTATGACCTGCTGTTTTTTCACATGTCCAACAGTTCAGGTGACCCTATCTGGACAACCTCAAGTCTCTCAATATCCCTCTTATAATGCAGCTCCCAGAGCTGATACCTTATACCCCATCTTTGATCAAAAAGTGACTCACTAGGAAAAGCCTTTGTGATAAGCACCAGCTAAAATTAAAAACAAAAATCTTACTGTTGTGGAAGGCCAGGGGTCACAGACATCATGGCTGAAATTTCCTTCAAATGGATCTAAATGGGGCTATTAAAAACCAGGGGTAGAAGTTTGTAGCTTTTGCATGTTGTATTTTGTTGCTTTATAACTCCTTTGGCCAAAGTGCATGTTATTTTTCAGTCATGGGCATGGCTCCTAGACTCTATCTCTGTGCCAATTACCAGACTAGAGATCTGTGAGCTAGGATGCAAGCCAGCTATTTGAAGCACATTATATCAGACATTTCCTGAGGTGTAAAGGAAGGCCTCCTTGCTAGAAAGCAGGGAGAATTTTGGCTCTTAGGGGTTGGACCCAGTAACTTTAACTCACTGGCTAAAAGCCAATCTTCTAGCAAGCAGCTATCATGTGGCCTGCAAAAAATTCAATTCCAAATCCTCCAGTGCCTGCTACATGCTGACACCACTGCCTCCTTCAAGAGATGTATTACCTTTTGGGTTGGGGAAGAACATCTTTTAGGAAAGAGGCATTATAAAACCTGACATTTTAAAAAAACCTTAGTAACTTTTCTAATTTTAAACTTTGGAAGTAGTGTTGTCTTTGCAGGAGTAAATTATACATTCTGAATTAAAATGCTGTCCAAAAAACTGTCATTCATCACTCTTTCTTTTCAAGTTAAATAAAATCAGATCACGTGTAGTGACGGATATACTGTTGTTAACTATATAATACATTATTTAGACCCTAATAGTAGTTTATCAATTAACTTCATAAATTGTCCTTTGCAACCAAATAATATGATCCCAGTAGCACTCAAAGCTAATTATTTTGCAATACTAAAATCTTTAGCTCATCCCATGTGCCATACAGATTATTAAGACCTGCATGTGCTAAGGCCTCTGTGTTCATTCAGTACATAGCACTACTCCAATAATTTAAAAAAATTCTAATTATTAATACATAGGCCTTGGAAGCCTCTTTTTCGAAATGTGTCAATTGGATCCTGGAATGGAAACAGTGCTAGTTAGAGTAGCCTTAGGGTCACTACATGAGAGAACAAGATTCAAAGCACCTTTGGGTGAATTATCATAACCAATATATAAGGATATCCATATCCTTCCACCGGCAAAATATGGAGCTATCAATAGGTCATTCTAGAGTTCATTAACTGAAACTCAGGAGAGGTAAATTCAAAGTCACAGTCAGGATGAATGCCCAAGTCTTTTGATAGACAGATGCCTTTTCCACCATAAGCTCTACAAATTGAGAAACACCAGTGTCCCAGTCAACTGAGTAGTGACTGCAGAGACTCCTGAAGGAATGATCTGGTAAAGTGTTTTATAGCATGACCTTCGTGTCACTTCAACTCTGAGCCTCCGGTCTAAACTCTGGATAACTCATCCTTCCTTTTAGGAAAACTGATCTGGTACTATTTGATCCCTACCTTGAAGGGGTGTTCAAGAAAAAACATGAAATATTTATGAAGTGCTTTGTTTCATGGGAAGTAACGTTCTGGGCTACAAAACTTCTGTGTCTAGGGGTGGTTTGGAAATGTATTTCAGTTTACCCCTGCACTATATCAGCTCTTCCAAGGTTGTGTGTTTCACTCCTGACTGTCCATGTGTGAAAAATCTAAGAATGTCACACATATGTTTGCCACCTTTCGTTGACCACATTTGTTCCTGAGAATGGTGTGATACATTATTAAAATGTCCAAGAAAGGAAATAAAGGCGTGGAGGTGAGAAGAGGAGGAGGTGGTAGCAGGGAGGTAAGAAGCAGAGGACGGGAGATGAGTAAGAACTGACAATCCCTGAGGAGCCCAAGCTGTTAACCTGCAGGATATGGAACTCCTCTGCCATTCACCCTGCAAGGTGAAACTGACACTCGCTGGCCAGATCTTGCAAGGAACTTTGCCAAGGTCTGCAGTGGCCAGGCCTTCTCAGTGACAGAGACTGTGGGGTGCAGAGCTGTTCATCTGGCATCCTCCATCATCACTAAGGTCACTGATGAAATTAAGCTGATCCCATATATATGGCTTCATGAAGACGATCGGGAATGGAGGGAAGCCAGGGGAAGGGGCAGTGTCACAGAGAGTCCGAAGGACACAGAGAGAAGCCAAGCCTCCTGGAAGCACATTCAGGAAGGCTCACGATAGCCACATTGCCACAGCGAAGCAGCCAGCGTGTGTTTACTTTCAACTCAAAGTTTTTTTCCTTTGTATATCCATACCATTACCTCATATTTCTCAGGAAGTGTCACAAAGTAACAAGATTCACAATGCCATCATTGTCCATTTTGACAGTATTCATGTCACAATACACAATCATGTACTGTAATTATACAAAATCCAAATAATAAAATGTTACTAGTTACACTGGTTAAAAAGAAACTGATAACCAAAACCAAAACAAAACAAAAAGAAATCTGTTGGAATCCATAGAGACATTTGACAATATTACAGAAAAATGTAGTCAGATAATTGTCCCAGCATGCTGCAGTTCATTGCCATAACTTCATAAATTCCCAGTTCTTTGGGGGAAAGAAAGTGCATTTTCACAGCCTATAGTTCTCAAAGAAATAGCTCTCATACATATGCAGGTCAACAGAAAAAGGAATGCAAAGTCTAGGCACCAAGATTGCTTAGACAGCAACAGGGTTGAAAGAGTCAGACTTGAAACTCTCCTGAACCAGATCTGGTTTCTTGAAAAAGAACTTGGACAGTGACATTAGTCCAAAAGGGCCAAGGAAGAAACACCCAACTGTTAATCAGGGAAAAAACCATCAAGAACTAGAACAATTAAGACAAATATTTCTTCTACTCTACTTTGAAGTTGAATTACAGTTTTTCATATTTGGAAGAGGAAAAAATACATGATTGATCTGTCGGTAGAGCCCCTTTCTTCCCCATCCACCCTCCCCACTCCAATCCAGTATGGTGGAGTACAGATACGCTGGTGCAATCTCTTTGAAGTAGAATTACCATTTCTTCATGTGTGGCCATGCCTCTTTTTAATAATGAGGTATAATCTGATGCTAACAATGCCTGTTCCTTCCTGGGATATGGGGCTGATCAATGGTATGAGCAGAAAACAATTCAACTTTCTGATAAAATCACACACACACACAAATTATTGCACTTAAAAAAAGTCAAAACTAAAAACTCAGCCCAACCAGCAAAGGGTCAACTAAACTCTTCGGAAGTGCTGTACTTCCTGCCCTTTGCAGAGCGTCTTGACCTTTCTGGTGTTCTGTTGAATTTGGTCCATTACTAAATGTTCCGAAGTGAAAGAGTCCAAAAGACACTGTAGGCTCTTTAAGGCTAAGTCTTCCCGGTGCTTCTGTGAGATACATTATCTCCTTGGCCACATACTACAAAGCAGGGGTTCTTTTGAACAAAATGACTAGCAAGCCCTCTCCAAAACAATCTGGAAGCAAGAGAGGATGGGTGCACATCATGTCCTCTCCTGTGAATGAGAGAGAAAACGACAGTAAGTAGCCTGGGATATTTGCAACTTCCTCCTGCTTTGCCACTGGCTGTCATTATACTCAATCCCAGAACCCAGCTGGATGTGGGTTTATCTGTGCATCTTTCTCTGTGTGACTCCTTGTTTCTGTAGGTCTGAACGTTTTTCCCTCTCCCTTCAAATTTGTCTCTCTGTCTTTCCTTATTATTATTGTTTTGTCTTTCTTACCCCCTTCTGTACTCTGTTTCTTTCTTGATGGAGGTAGAGGTGCAAGAGCTAATCTTATCCTGCTACCTACGGGTCCATATGCTGCCCAGACTTTCATATTTCTCCCACAACGCACCACTGTCCTCTCCCCACCCCGTCAATGGCTCCTCTACTTCCAGTATATTCAGGGACTTTATACTCTGTAAAATGTAAATGGACAGATTACTTGTTATCTCAGTCCAGATTACTTATACCTCCCAAATCTGATCTCCTAGTCAAAATTTGAGCATAGGGCATTTGATATGTTACTAATGTTTTCATGAAGTTCCCAAATAAGTGCTCACATAATGGGCGATCTCACTTAATGGGTGAGATCAAGACATTTTCAGATTTGGCTATACTGAGACTCTATTATCACCATTGTTTTTGTTTGGAGGGTGTCCACTCCAGCTCATATCTTCTTTGTAATCCCCTTCGTACAACCCCGGTAATCAACAAAATATTTGCACAAAATATCTAGATAGATAGATTTGGATGGTAGTATCCTAATATTTCAGGCTCAGAGCCAATATCAGAATAATTTCTGGGGGGAGGGAATGGAGGTCAATTCATCATGAGTTGCAGAAGCTCCTGTTTGTTGCAACTAACCACCAACCAAGATGACTTGAAGCTTTAAGATCTGCTGTGGTATTTATTTTTCCCCAGGGCCACCCCTGTGGAGTCAGGAGTTGGGCAGAAATATTCATGTGAGGTCAGAGTCAATATAAAAGGTGCCTTTTGTCCCATCCCATCCCGTTCCCTCCCGTTGTTAAGACAGAACAACAATGAACCATGAGAAGCTCTTCTTTATTTACTTACTGCTCCGGATTCTGAACTAGGACTTGCTGACATTCTCATATATGACATCACTGATGCAGAACTGTTGCTTCTTTTTCATCCACATCAGTTGCACACACTGATGGATAAAAATGTACTGCTCCTGGAGCAAAATACAAAAATATCTTTCAGAGCAAAATATTTTTTTGCAGATATGTCTAAAAATATAATATTTTATGCTATGACTATAAAAAGAAAACCATTTCAATTACTGACAGAGACATAATTTTATAACTAAAAAAATCCAAGAGAATCAACTGTAAAAGCATTTTGACTAATAATAGCGCTTACAACATTACTTTTTTTTTACAGTGAGAGGGCTTTTTTCTAGCTTTACTGAGGTATAATAAAGGAGGAATGTATTTAAGGTATACAATGTAATGATTTGATAAACATATACAATGTGAGATGATGATCACAATCAAGCTAATTAACACATCCATCACCTCATACAGATATCATTGTGTGTGAGAGAAAACTTAAAATTTACTCTCTTAGCAAATTTCAAGTATATACTGAGGTATTATTAACTATATTCATCACGTACTACATTATATCATACAACTTAATGTTTAAGGTAATAGCTATCCACTGAATTCATGGGGCTATTATTGAAAAAGAAAAGAGAAAAGAAAAAGCACCACCTCATCATACACCGAAATAAATTCCAAGAACTTTAATAAATTAAGCTATAAAAATATACATTAATTTATCTGTGATTACTTTAGGGAAGGAATGAAATAAATTACAAACAAAAATTTCAAACTACGAAAAAAAAAAGATAAGACGAAATGAAGGGCAAATCAGAAACTAGGACAGAAAAATATTTTCTAAAATTATGACAAAACATTGACATCTTATTTTTGTTAAAAGGTCATCCAAATTGGTAGCACATGCACGTAGACAAATAAGTAAAGAGCATCACCCACTACGCCAACTATTCCTGGAAGCAAAGGGTTGTCTTTTTATTCCTAATGCCCAGCACGTAGTTTGTGCTTATTAAATGATTTTTGAAGCAAACCGAGGAAATACTAAAACATGTAAAAAATGACCAAGTAAAAAGAATGTAAATTAAAAGAATTATTTTTCATCTGTGAAGTGAACAAAGCTAAAGCAAAAAGGTAACATTCAATAATGACTTGAGTTTGTTAAAGCTGCCATTTTTAACTATTCTGATGACGGTGTAATAAAGTGCTAAAAAATAGTGTGGGCACAGATAATAGCAAAAAGTGACTAGTGGTCTATAAAAAGGAGACTGGCTTAAGTAAGCAATGATGCATCAATCATAAAACATTGTCAAGGTTGGGCTCTGTGGCTCAGCCTGTAATCCCAGCACTTTGGGAGGCCGAGGCGAGTGGATCGCCCGAGCCTATGGGTTTGAGACCAGCCCGGGGAACTTGGCAAGACCTTGTCTCTACAATAAATAAAAAATTAGCCGGGTGTGGTAGCATATGCCTGTAATTCCAGCTACTTGGAAGGCTGAGGCGGAAGGATGGCCAGAGCCCGGCAGGTCAACGCTGGGGTGGCCGTGAGTGTGCCACTGAACTCCAGTCTGGGTAAGGGAGTGAGACTGACTTAAAAAACAAACAAACAAAAACAAAATTTTTACTTAAAATCAACTTTATAGTGTTTTATGCAATTTTTAACAACATATATGGCACACAGTACATGTGAAAAATTACGTTGTAAAAGTGAAAAATTATGATGTAAAAATGCATATTTGTATGTATAAACATAGCACACGAGGACAATCATGTAAAAGTTATATTTGAATGAAGACAGATGAAATAGTCAAAATATATCTTTGTGCCATGAAATAAAGGTAATTTCATGGGCTTTCTCCTTTTTATTTATTTCCCAGAGTTTCTATATAAGTAATATCATTAGAAATAAACTTGAAATAAGATCCAGTCAAGATATCCATAAGATTTTAAGAAGCCTCTTATATAACAACTTTACACAAAAAATAAAAGTAATACTTCAGTCTTCACTGGCTTGGTGCCTTAGCCTAGCTTGTATTTTTCAACAAGGTTTGGAGGAAATATATCCTCTTTCGCTGTGACAGTATCAGTAACAGAGCTCTCCTTCTGGTCATCACACATCAAACCATTGGTTTTGGTGTTATGTCAACATTGGGAAAGATAAGGCCAGAGACTGCCCGAACTTTTAATCCATAACTACTCAGTGGCCGCACTTTATGTAAAAAACAAACAAGAAAGCAGAAAAAAAACTTACACACAAACACACACACATACGCAAAACCCAAAAAACAAACCACAGGAAAAGTAAATAAAAGACTGTTTACAGACGCATCCCTGAGAGATCCAAGCTGCCAGTTAGGTTGCTCAAAGCAAAGCTCTAACTGACCACCAGGAAAAGGATATTAGAGGAAAATCAAACAAAATACTTAAAAAAAAAAAAAGACGAGAACCCAAGAGAGGTGAACGCTGTCATACGTTCACCATTTACAGTTTCAAAGCATTTATTTGGATTATATCATTTCACATAATGTCTATTCTACAAAACTCATGAAAGTTGTCACTCAGATTTCTCAGATGAGGTATGAGAACCTTGAGAGGTAATATGACTTGTGCAGTGGTAAAGCTGAGACCTTTCTGCCAGGGTCTGGCACTCTTTCTAATTACCCCTGTACTACTGTGGAGAAGCCCATCACTTGGGGCTGATTAGGTGAGGAAGAGGACGAGGGCAGGTCACAATGCGGTACAGTCAATGTGCTGCAACAACCCTGATTGCACCTGAAGATATGGCAGATTTAATCAGTTGCAGAAGTAACTGGGGTGGGGTGAAATCGTGGAACCATAGCAATGTAGAAAAGGTTGGAAAATTAGATACTATGGAGGAATATATGACGTATATAATTCATGTGATAAATGTGAAAATAATTATTTATAAACTTTGTTTTTTACTTATGAACTTCAGTAACTCAGAAGACAGTAGGATTTGAATGTGAACAGGCTTAAGGAGAATACAAACTGTATTCAAAACAAAGGTTGAACTATGGAAAGCAGAGAAATGATAAAAAATAAAGGTAAATGAACAAGATGTTCTACACATAACTAATAAAACAAACCCAGATAAATGACTGGGATTGGAAAGCTTCTATCAGGATGGAAGTCAAGGGTCAAGCTTGACAAGTTAGGAAAAGTAAGTAACCTAGGGAACCTCTGCCCTCTTCGCTGACTTTGAACTTCCCATGAGAGTTCAGGGAAGGGATATCATACTTAAAAAAAGACTGTGTTAGGGGAGATGTCAGCCTAAAATGCGGCCATAAACAAAGAAGTTAAACAACCAAAATTTAGAGTAAGACACTTAGGGAGAAAAGAAAACATTTTCTTGACTTTGCAGAAAGTCACAAGGTGACTTCTGATAATGGAACTGAAAATGGGATGGAGGATCTGCATGTGAAAGAGACTACTAATCTATTGTATGGAAAAGACAAAAAGCAAACAGGCCATGTTCAAAGTCTATGACATTTTAAGAGGTATAAGTTACATGAATGGGGCAGTTCATCTGATCCCAGATACTCAAAACAAGGTGTAGTCCTTTGTAGCTTGGGAATTCATATTAATCACATACTAGGATGCAAATCTATGGAAGTGAAAGCCGAAGAGATGGACTGATTAATAAAGCACTATTTAATCAATAGGTAGTAGTAGGTTTCTCTGGGAAATCAGACATTTTATTTATTTTATTTTATTTATTTTTGAGTCAGCATCTCACTCTGTCACCCAGGCTGGAAGGCAGTGGCATGCTCATGGCCACCTCAGCCTCAACCTGTTGGGCTCAGGCAATCCTTCTGCCCAGCCTTTCGAGTGGCTGGAACCACAGGCATGCACCACGCCTGGCTAGTTTTTTGATTTATTGTAGAGACAAGGCCTTGCCAAGTTGCCCAGGCTGGTCTTGAACTTGTGGGCTCAGACAATCCTCTCACCTCTGTCTCCCAAAGTGCTGGAATTAGAGGTGTGAACCACTGCGCCTGGCCGAAAACCAGACATTTTAAACGTATGAGATCAAGGAAGTGAAGGAACATATGGGAGTATAAACGACTTGTTTCCTAATGATCAGTGAGCCATCTGAATGTTAATAGGTTACTCTTTCCAAAATGGTATGATACTGCAGTAGCTAGGAAATAAAGATACTGGACCAGCTGTGCTAAGTCTTGGTCAGATGGACATGGGGTGGAAGGAGAAAAAGTAAAAAGGATGGGAAAGGAGAAATCCACAGAGAGCTGGAGAGACAGACTTCATTACTCTGGGCCTTTGGAGTTATACTTCCATCTAGTGGTGCCGAGCAGGAAAAGCATGAGAAAGACCAAGGCATTTTTTAAATCTCTAGATAAGAGGTCAGGTCGGGTTGTGTTCTACTCCGCAAGCATTCTTCCCACACACACTCCTTGAAAAAAAGGATTATCGTAGGCCTGAAGCTAAGAAGTCGCGAGTACCGCTGGTGACTAGGCTTATGAACGAGCTATTGTACTTGGGTTTTTGCGCCCACACAGGGGCACACCCATGGCTGCTCTGAGGCCTATAGTTCTTTCTGCTGGCATCTCCCTGAGCCGCCACTCCAAGACAGAGTGCATCCTAAGGCTTTCAGGGAGGGAGGACTTGGTAGAAGAGGAGGAAGAATGAGCATATAACACTGCTGGATGTTTCTGGGGATGCTCCCTGCTGTTAAAATAATAATCTATTCATTTAGTTGTCAGAAACTGGTAATGCTGGCAGGTTGGGGACTGGGAATTCTTAAAATCATAAAAGGGATGGAAAGTTCAAATGCAACCCATGATCATCAAAAGTGAATTAGGAGAGAGTTGCGTGGAGGACAAACTTATTGAGCCAAACCCAACGTCTCAAATATAAATTAAATCACATCAGTTCTACAGTCTCTACTGGATGGCATTTACCCAGATGGCCATTACCACCCCTACTCTGTCTGTTAAAGAAAATTTTACTCTATTACAGATCCATTCATGCGCTCTGTTTACTAAAGGGACTACGATGCAAATAAAAGTGTAATCACCATATACGTAAAGGCTTTCTAGAGGCTATTTCTTTCATACCTCAAAGCAGTTTGAACATAAACAATAAGAAAATGAGAAAAGCAGAAGCAAAAAAATTTGAGCCAATTGTTTTTAAGCATACAGTTGAAAAGTGGTGAGTTTTTCAGCCCAGGGCCAATTGAAATGTACATATCGATTATGTTCCTACCTCTGTCTGAACCATAGACATCCTGTATGACCTCATTTCTGACACCAGCCCTAAGATGTCAACGAACTCGTGATCCCGAATGTGCTGCAAGAGCCTGTCCAGGGCAATGAATGTTCCTGTCCGTCCTACTCCAGCACTGAAAAAGAATGTTTCCACAGCACGTTACTCGAATGGCGCTTCTTCACTGTTGAAAATAAAGTATTGATTTCTAAAAAAAAAAACTAGAAGCAGCATCATTATGAAAAAAGAAGACTGAACTCCTAACAATATTTTCCACTTAACTGACTTGTAACTAAGCAGTTGTGGCTGGTGTTCCTTCTATTGCCACATTTCTGACTATCACTGCTACCTCCCTTAGAGAGATATGGGTTTGCACTGCCTTGGTTACACCCTTTTCTGGGTTCTCTGCTTCTGGAGAAAAGTAATGATTCCATATGGAGTCCTCTGGAGACCTGGTTCCTGTCCTCAGAGAGCTGGATACAATGAATAATGTCCCATCTTCAGAAGAGCCTCAGAGTTAAGCCCATATACCCAGCACAAAAGTTCAGCTGAGATGCCTACACTTTAGCTTTGGGGCCACATCAATTTGTGTAATCTCAATCCTAAATTCACTTCATCTTCTCTAGCACACCTGCCCTTCCAGTGGGTCCTGGGTCAACTTCAATTTCCCAGGGACCTTTGAGGTAGTTGTCTTTAAATCGTATTAAATATATGGGCCCAGTCTCATCCAGTCCCCAGATCCCAGTGCTCAGAGCACAGACGAAAGTGGGCTGGCAGGGGATGGCCAAGTGCCCACAACAGTTTCTAGTTCTACATGTTAAAGTCAGCTCATCTTTTCTTCCAATCATCCATAGGCTAAAGATCCACATGGGCTGGGCATGGTGGCTTACACCTGTAATCTCAGAACTTTGGGAGGCTGAGAAGGGAGGACTGCTGGAGCCAAGAGTTCGAAATCAGCCCAGACAACAGAGCGAGAGCTCATCTCTACAAAAAAATTAAAACATTAGCCATGTCGTGGTGTAGTCCCAGCTACTTGGGAGGCTGAGATGGGAGGATCACTTGAGCCCAGGAGTTGAGATTGTGGCGAGCCTTGATTGTGCACTCCAGCCTGGGTGACAGAGTGAGACACTGACTCAAAAAAAAAAAAAAAACTCAAAGAAAAAAAAACAACCAAACACCCCCCCCCCAAAAAAAAACCCAAGATCTGAATGGTTCTAAATTCTGCATTATGATGAAATTATTGGAAAAGAGAAAGTTCAAGCCAATTTATATGCAAAATTTGCCAGAAAAATCCAACTCTATAAACCTTGAGTTCAGGGCCCATTTTACTTTTTCTATTAGACAACTCTTCCCTACCAGAATTTCTCAGATAAAATGAGCAGCCACTAGCAGATCACCTGTAAAGATCACCTAGAACTATACATATGTGATGTGAAAGGAATCCATGAGTTAGACCTCACTGTTGAGCTGCTTTATTTTCTGCTTTAGGAAAAAAAATTTGAGAATAAGTTTATCTGTGAGAGCACAGTTTTTAACCTGTGGATGCCTAAGGTGGATTGACAGCAATGGTTTATTCTCTAAACAGAAACTTAGTAGCTTGTGAAGCATTTTTTTCTTTCCAGGGAGATACAAACTCCACACACACATATGCACACACACATGCACTTGCAGATGTACATACACACAGTGACCATTCTCATTCACAAAGGACAAGGTACTAGAACTGGGGTTATAGATTCATTTGCTCAGGCTGGCATGGGTGCCAAGGCTTCCCTTCACATCTTCATCCCACAAAGCATACTTATGTCCCTTACTCTTTTGAGGCTGCATAAAAATTTTACAACCGCATCGTATCACAGATTTTGATGGAGCTTTGTTCTCTTGGTAGGAAGAAAAGATTAAATTTAAAGACAACTCTTCCTGCAAGGAATTAGTGTGGATTTTGATTTTTTTGTCATGTAATGGATCAGCCATCTAAAAATTTAGAGGCAATTCTGAAGAGCATCCATAGCAATAAGCTGAATATTTTTATTTTTTCTCTTCTTCTACTTGCTTTTGTGCATGTGTGTATACATATATACAAAATATATATATTTGGAGTCTCCCTCTGTCACCCAGGCTGGAAGGCAGTGGTATGATCATGGCTCACTGCAGCCTTGACCTTCTGGGTTCAGGCAATACTTCCGCCTCAGTCTCCTGAGTAGCTGGTACTACAGGCATGCACCACCACACTCAGCTAATTTTTTTTTTTATTTTAATTTTTGTAGAGATGAGGTCTCTGTATATTGCCTAGACTGGTCTCAAACTCCTGGGCTCAAGTAATCCTCGTGCCTAGGCCTCCAAAGTGCTGGGATTACAGGTGTGAGCCACTGCCCCCAGGCATTAGTTATATATTTTTTTGAGCTGTGATCAGTTATTTATAATTTGATCTTGTCCATGTTATAACCACTCAGAATCCTTTATGGGGTAAGATAATATCACATAGTACTTGAGGGCATGACCTTTGAAGATTGTTGTGTCTGCATTTGAATACTAACTCCTCCACGTTCTAAGTGCATGAACTTGTAGGAATCCCCTAACCTCTCTACTCCTCTCTACTTATTTTCTATTTAAAAAAGAATAGGCTGGGTGCGGTGGCTCAAGCCTGTAATCCCAGCACTTTGGGAGGCTGAGGTGAGGGATTGCCTGAGTCCACGGGTTCGAGAACAGCCTGGGCAACTTGGCAAGTCCTCATCTCTACAATAAATCACAAAATTAGCCAGGTGTGGTACTGCGTGCCTGGAGTTCCAGCTACTTGAAAGGCCTGAGTCCACCAGGTCGACAATGCTGGGGTGGCCGTGAGTGTGCCACTGTATTCCAGCCTGGGCAACAGAGTGAGACTTCAACTAAAAAAAAAAAAAAATGAGAATAACATCTTTCTCATAAGATATAGATAGCCATATTGAAAATAAATACTGTAATAAGTAAGAAACCAATTAATCATAGACAAAAAAATATAATTCATTTGTCAATTAAATCTCATCAGGGGCTTATGAAATGGTGGGTTATTTCCTTTATACAAAGAACCCTTAATGTTTAACAGAAAATGCATTTGTAAGATTACCTGCAGTGAATGATCATGGGGCCTTTGCTCCTGGTAGCTTGCTGTCGGACCATGTGTACAAACTGCAGGATACTTTCTGCAGCATTTGCTGTGGGCACACCGTGATCAGGCCATGCAGTGTAGTTAAAATGCATCACATCCTGCATCTCATCAGCCTTAGGGGGAAAAAAGCCAAAAACAAGCATTAATCTCTCAGTGTACTGCTAGGATGACCCAAGTCTCCACTGGCAATCCCAAGTTAATGGTGCAAGAAGGCAGAGCTACATTTCCCTCCTATTCAGTGCATTTCCCTTTCCAGCTCTGAGCATTGTATCTGGCACAACATGGGACCTGAAAAAAAAACATCTAATTGCATGAAGTTTCAAATAGTAGGATACACAGACTAATCCCTGCCTGTGTAGTTGAGGACAAGAGCTTAAGCAGATCAGGATTTGCATCCTGGGTCTGTTATTTAGAAGCTGCATTAGTTTGGGTCAATGAATTTAACACTACAGAAGGTGCTGTTGGTGCCTTGCTTAGATCGCCTTTGCCCGTCTAGGGTACCCCCTTTCCCCGTTGCTACTAATGGCCTAACGGCACCCTTCTGATAGTTGCCTTCCATCACAGGGAGCTGCCTGGGTAGAAATGAATAAGAGATAGTATTCTGCTGAAGGCAGCCAGAAGCTAATGGCTGACTGATCCTGGGGTACAAAAATCCAGCCCATTTTGTCAGAATGAGACAGCACTTCAGTGCCGTTCATGCCTAGCACTGTCTGTGAGATCTGACAGAGGTTAGACTTCAGCTGAACCTACCACTGTGCAGGACTTCTTCCTTGTCTTATTCTGGTTCTCTTGCTCCCTAATGGGTTTTATCCAAGACTACACTTTCAATAACTCACTTCTATGAGAATTGTTGTTTCCGGCTTTGATACTAGGGAAGTTGACTTGCTGAACTTCAGTTTTTTTCATATCTAAAGGCACCCTAAAGATATCTAGAGAGCAAGGGTTGTTGTGTGGATTAAGTAATTATATTTGTGATATTATTATCATAACTTACTAGTTACTAGATAGGAATATCATAACTTACTTGTACCTTATTACCACTCCAATTCAACTCATTGCATTTATCTGACTAGTTCTGGGAATCTCTAACAAGTGAGTATAATTTGTATATTAAGCCTGTTCATATTAACATGTATGTAAAATAAATTGTTGCTCCCTCTGAACTGGGTAAATATCAGTTAGAACGTGAGACCTTCAAGATCAACTCTTTCGTTTCAACTAATTTGTAAGAATGGATTATTCTCATGTTATTAACAGTCAGAAATATTCCAAATGTAGGCTTCACAGAGATTTAATTCATCCCTCATTTCTCAAACTTGCCAAGAGCCTAGAATCCTCTCAGAAGGTAAATACTATATAATGATTTGGGAAATTGATCTGGCTATGAGTTTGGAGATAAAGTTTAAATTGAGGTATTAAAGAGAAATAAATTTCAAAGAGTCAGTGATCTTGGGCGGAGTAAAATTATATCTATATAAAAATGTATAAATAAAATGCATAAATAAAACATATAAACACATATGTGAGATTTGACTAAGTATACATAAGTCATCACTTCACCTACACTCACTATCCCTTGGCACCTCAGGCCATAAAACTCTAGCGGCATGTGGTGCCTCCCCCGCTACACTCAGGCACTCTAAGACAACATAAAGTCTACAAAGAGGCTGGCTTCCTCACTGCTGTCTTCAGGAAGTATGCTGAGAAAACATCCCCAGCATAGCAATTTGTAAAAAATAACTTATTCAGCATCATAAGGATTCAAAGATGCTCAGCCACCAGATAACTCTGATTGCCCAGAAAGGTTCCACCCTGTTCGAATGTTGATTATAATTAGTATAAGGCCGTATGTTGTAGCCTTTCTCTCTCTCTCTGTGTATATATGTATGTTAAAAATGTATATATTTCCAATACAGTTGATCTGAAAATGTATTCAGCTAAAAAATGCAAGGTAGTTTAAAATCAGGAAACTGCTAAATTGCCATAGTCTCTCCACAGCTGCAAGGCAAGGGTCCTAGAACTACAATCAGCTGTGCCAGCTGACTAGCAATACACAAAGTTCCTGGTAACAAACAAGTTGTTGCCAATCTTTAGTCTCCAGGTTTTACTAAGTTCATGGCAAGTTGAATGTTACGGTCATTTTCTTGTTTCTTGTTAAATGAGAAAACCCTTCTGGTTTCATCTTACTTTGTCATTCCCAAATGTTTCTTATCCTGATTTCTTCATTTATGTAATTTTATCTTTTTGTACTTGGAAAGTTTCCATTATCAATATGGAAGGAATAAAGAAGGGAATATAAACATAAAAATGAAACAAATAGAAATATCTATTTATTAGCAGAGCACAAGGTCCTTTGGGAAAGGTAGCCTTCATTGTAGAAGTTTAAAATTTAGATTTTATATATTTATGGCCAGAAGAGGGCACTCTAGTACCAGGTGTTTAGGACTACCCTATAAATGCCTTACAAGCAAACACTTGTAGTCAGTGTTTTATTTCTATTTTTCTTTTCTTTTTTAATTTACGAATTTATTTATGTTTTTGCATTATAGAGTTGTGGGGTACAAGTGAGGATTAACTACATAAGTAGGCTACATGCAGGTGGTGTTTGGGCTTCTGTTCCTCACTTCCTCTAGTAGTGGACCAGGTACACTTTGTGTTATGTTTCTCCCACAATTCTCCCTCCCTTCCTCCCCTAGCAGTGCCCTGTGATTGCTGAGCCCATCCTTGTGCTAATATGACTGGTATTTAGGGCCCATTTATCAGTGAGAACGTGTGTAGGTTGTCATGGAAAGACCAAGGACAAGAAGTATAGTATTACCCATGCAATAATCTATATGACATGACTGTTCCCTGCCCAAGGGAGCAGGCATGAAAACAGATCCTGTTTTGTGTTCTTCAATTTTTTTCTCCTAGATGCAAACCTAGAGAAAGATTTGTTCTATATTTTGTTTAGCAGTTTGCACTGGCTTTCTGACTGAAGTAGTCAAGAAAGAAAGCAGAGTTCAAATAGCATCAAGATTGTCAAATATTTTCTCTGATAAAAAATCTGTTGATGCTTTATAAGTACTTTATTATTTGTTAAGTCATTTATTCATTCATTAATTTATTCATTCCCAGAGATAGAGTACTTGCTTCTGAAACTCATAGTACACAGGGGAGGCAGATATAAAAAGGCAGATATAAACAGCGAAAATTATAACCATCCCAGGTGTACTGTGGTAGAGCAGTCTACGTTGGACTCTACCCACAGTTGGAAGGCGCTAATGGTTGCTGAGCCCAGGGAAGGTTCCTCATGGAGGTGATATTTGAGCTGAAACTCTGTATTTGTGTAGAAATATGCTTGGGGAACATGTCAAAAGAATGGAACAACATGAAACAGTCCATCAGCGGCATACTGGGATTTACCTAAATTTTCATAGTAGTAAAAACCATTGTTAACTACCAGTGGAGGAGTGATTTATCTCTTGTAAATACCAATAAAGAAGAGTTATCAAGCTCTTATGCTGTGTTGATATGGATAACTTTTGTTTCCATTATCTGTATCAAGGGTCAGTAACTTTTTCTGCAAAGGGCCAGATAGTAAATATTTATGTTTTTATGGGTCATAGTTTCAGTTGCAATTACTCAAGTTTGATGTAGCACAATCACTGTCATGGACGATAAGTAAACAAATGCAGGCTGTGTTCTAATAAAATGTTATTTATGGACACTGAAATTTGAATGTCACATAATTTACATAAAAATTTCATATAAAATACCTACAGATTTTTTCTCAACCATTTAAAAATGCAAAAATCATTCTTAGCTCGTTGGCCTTACAAAACAGGCAATGGGTCAGTTTGGTTCATAGGGCACAGCACGCCATCTCCTGGTCTTTTACTACTAGGAAAATACTAGTAGAAACTCTCTCCTGTATTCCATAGGCAGAAGACAACAGAGTGACTTTGGTTGATTTTAGCACCTAAGCCCGGCACAGAAACATTCAGTTTATGCTCAAAGACTTGTCATCAGAGATGCAGCAGGCCTTGCAAGAAAAATCTACATTTTTGATCTTTTTTTTTTTTTGAGTTGAAGTCTCACTCTGTTGCCCAGGCTAGAGTGCAGTGGCATGTTCATGGCCACGCTAGCGTCGACCTGCTGGGTTCCAGCGATTCTTCCAACTCAGCCTTCCAAGTAGCCAGAACTACAGGCGTGCACTACCATGCCCAGCTAATTTTTGATTTATTGTAAAGACCAGGTTTTGACAAGTTGCCTGGGGCTCAAACCCATGGGCTCAGGCAATCCATTCACCTCGACCTCCCAAAGTGCTGGGATTATAGGCTGAGCCACTGAACTTGGCCTTGGCATTCTTATAATCAGAAATCAATAGCATTTCCAGAGAGATATGGAACATGACTAGTAAGGTCTAGAAGTGCCGTTCAAATAATAAAAACCAAACCAGAACAAAATAAGGGAAAACAAACAAAACAAAACCCAAACCACTAAATCATAATTTAAGTGTTTAATGTGAAGAGTAAGTGTGCCCTACATATCCTAATTATACTCACATATAGTTAATATAAGTAATGAGAACTCTTCTCGTCTCAAAGATGCCTGATAAGCATGGCTAACTGTGTCTCCTATTGCCCTGAGCTAATTTGAAAAGGACCAGTGCAGACTTTTTACTGTGACTTCTCAGGCTCTCCAGACCAGCCATTTCATCCGTAGTGAAATGGAAAACAACTAACTAAAAGTGGAATGTGTCTCTCAAAGGAACCAGCATTGCAAATCCTGAAGAGTTCATTATCTTACATGGTGGTGGACTGGTCTCCTGGCACCTACTTGGTGGTGCTGGAGGTGTCAGCATGGGGACAGCACCTGCCTTCTGCTTGATGACTTACATAGTTGATCCGGAAGTGTCTACAGGCCCAGTCATCCTGCTCCTCCTCTGAAATCATCTCCACAGTGATGTCTCCGTAAGCTATAGGTTCTTCCGTGAATGGCCAGTAGTGGTCACATTTCACCTGGAGCGAGCATGACACAATCTTTTCAAACAAATAGACTAGGAAGAAACGGAACGTGTAATGCCTTTGCAGAAGCAACTCTCAACAGTGCAAAGGACCCTAATGCTTGCTCAGATAGTGTGGAAATGTTGCCCCAAGTCCCTACTTCAAGGGTCAACTTTACCATCATCCCCCATCCCCCACTTTTTGGAAGGTCTCCCAGAGACCTCACCACTCTGCCCTTCCTCTCCTTTGAACTCCTCCCACCTTCCCAGCAGTAGCACATAACCCTCTTCCTATGGAAGTAACTATCCCAACATTTCTTCATGGGAGTCTGTTGAAATTCCTGCCTCTTTTCCAGGTCTGTGCTCAATTATGTCTGTGTTCAGTCAGGGAGACCAGAGCTACTTGCCTCTGAAGAACTGCATAAGACTGTTGTGAAGATGAAAGATAACGCAAGTGCAATAGTTTCTGCCACATAGTGTGAAAGTTGATCATATGAATTGGGTCATTCTTATCATTCCCAACTAAAACAGAGTCCAGCGGTCAAGGTGTAAAAACACCCAGGGCACTAACATTTCTCCAAGAACATAATTCTCTGAAAGCCTCTACTAAAACTGCTGAGACTTGAACTCCAAGCCTCTACTGAAACTGCTGAGGTAGAACTCCAGGACTGGTTCTACCCACTGCTGTCACTCACCAGTCAGAGCTCGCCATCTTGTCACAACTTTATTAGTACCAATGTATGGTCTTGCAAAAAGATATATATTAATAACAGTTTTCTTTTTGTAAGTCTTTCAATCTTCTCTTTGTTCTTGGGACATACTAACGGTCACCTATTCTGTGTGTATGTCCCAAATTGCAATTTTTCCTTCCCAAATACAAAGTTTTAAATTAGCGATTTGTCTTTACATTTTATTTGACTTTGACAATAGTAAGCACTTCATCCACGGCAGTGGCTGGGGTAGCTTTTGCAGCTAAGTGAGAGCACCCCATTGCATACATACCCTCCTCTTCTCATTACACTGAGTGAGCATGACAATAATCTGAGACTTTTGTTGTAGGACCATCTTCCAGAAGTCATTTCTGGTTTCAGGTAGCGGCCCCTGGGTGGCAATATACTCCTGGGGTGAGTTGTATCCCTGAAAGAAAAGTGACAAAATGATCACCTACCTAGCCACTGTGGACACCAAATATTGTTCCATACCAGTGCAGAGAGAAGGAGGAAACCCTGACAATTTACTGGTGATAAAACTTGCAAAGGATCACACACCTATGCAACTTTTTCTTCAAAGAAGTACTCAGAGTAACTAACCATTGCAGTCTGCATGATTTTAAGCACTGTTCTCTAGAAAACTATAAAAATCATTTGTAACAACCACCACTACGTTTATAGACATTTTAGAAGTGCTGGTGCTCACAAGGAGCCCTTTGAGTTTCGTTGCTGAAACTGAAATTTAAATACAAGAAAGATGATCTTTGGCATTTCTACTTTTCCTTTCACTAGTTCTTTACAGAGAAATCTGAACATTACTAATCCATGGACTTTCTCCCCCCACCCACTATCTTTTATTATGAAATGGAATAATGGAAACTCTTTCTTGGAGTTTAATTGCTGGGTGGGGAATGACTATCTTTGACTGTTTGACACATCCATATAGCCCCAATAGTCTTAGGCTGGCTGGGCTAACATTGGGATGCCTGATTTTTTTTTGTCTACTTACAGGTATATAGTTGGCATTGATGTAGTCTGCACCTTCCTCTTCATTTATGGAGACTAATCTTACACGGCTAAAGTCATCTATAAAGAATAAGGAGAAAATACATATTAAAAATCTGGATGGAAGAAAGAATTATCTCAACCCTCTTTATCTAATATCAAGCCAAATCAATCAATGACAGAGTAGGTAGACAATTGATATTTTAGTCATTTCTTGACCTTAGTTTCTTTTTTAAAGAAATACATAAACACTAAAGAAATACATAAATCACTATTTTCCACCACTATTTCTAACCACTATTTCCCACCAGTTTTTCTGTCCTTGAAAGAATTGTCTCCAGGGTTTTTGAGGGTTGTGCAGAATATTTACAAGAACTAAAACATCTGGGAGATTGTATGGAAAACTATAGTATGTAACATAAATATGATTTTCATTCACCTAGGAACATCCAGAATTTACTACCTTTGGGAGACCTAGAGAGAAGAAGATGCATTTTTTGTAGATATACGTGAAATAAAAAAAGTAAATCTGAACTATGTGCAGATTGAAGTATTATTATAACACACACAATTTAATTTAAAAAAATGTCAAGGAGAGAGTTCTTTTTCTAGATTTTTTCAGCCACCTTCTTTCCACTTTTCCATTACTTCCCAGCTCACCAGACTACAGCAGAGAGGAAAGTTAACTCTATACTGAAATGTATTTTAATTGTTCTGTAAGTTCGTTTTATTTATATATATATAATTGTTTTGAGTGTTGCTTTCTATTGCAAAATGGTAAGCAACAACATAACTCGCCAGAAGGCATTTTGATACACTACATTCCTTTCTCTTTTGCTGCCTTCCATTATCAATGAATTGGCTGAAAATATTTTATGAGAGCACAAATTATCCAATCCCCAGTTTGGCTAAAACTCTTTAATCGCCAAAGGGCCAAATGGTCAGTCTCTTCTGTTCAGATGCAATTCATTTAAAAGCATAGTAACTAAATCTTCCTCCATGTGATAGGATCATCAAATGATCAAGTGACATCAAAGCACAAGTGAGAGCAACCTAATCTCAGAGATGGCCTTGAGATCCAGACTACAACTGGATCTCAGAGATTGGTCGATTAGAGACTGGTGAAATTGATTAATCTGCAATAGCAGTCTTTCAACTTTAAATGACATGAATAGGATTGGCACTGTTGACCATCTTACATGGCAGGATGTTTGTATAACGATTTTTACATCGATTCAGTGGAAGATCTGCAGCAAAATGTGGGATATCCAGGCCAATCAATTTCAACTCCTGTAAAGGACAGAGAATAGATCTGAGATTTCTGTGCATCATGTGTATCATATTATTGTTCACACTGCTTTATTGTTCATTTGGATTATTCTTTACTTCCTCCATGTAATAGAATTATAACACACCCCTCCCTATATGATGTAAGTCCCTCTGTCTGTCCCTCTGTACCTCTCTACCCCACTGTTGTCATACTGCTTTGGCCAATGAACTTAAGTAGAACTCAAGTTTAATCAGAAGTTTTCAATGCACTTGCTTGGTTTGGTTTGCCCTCTTGTGTTTCTGCCATCTGCCATCTGCTGTGAAAAGGACATGGCCAGGGAAGCTGCTAGTTCCAGAAAGAGGAGACATATGTGGCAGACCTGGCTCTGACTCACAGCCTGAAGTAGAACTGCCCCAGCTGTCCCACAACCCATGAGTGAGAAAAATAAATGCTTTTGTAGGCCACTGAGATTTTGAGTTTGTTTCTTGCACAACACTATTACAGTAATAGCTGTCTAACAGAACACATAAATACCTTGAATAGCTTAGGTATCATTTGAAGATGGTCATTTGAATAAGTTAGAATTAGGTGTATAATATTCAGGATAAGGAAAACTTGAAAACAAATGCTTTTCAGATTTTTGGAGGAACAGGGTAATTGAAATTTAAATAAATATTTCTTATCATATGAAGATATTATTTCTTGCAAGCAATGATCCTTAGAGAAAGTAGTAAAAGTAGTAAAAGAGTGAGAAACAACAAGTAGGGGGCAATGTCAATGTTACAAAATCTAGGATTAACAGTCACAAATATCTTGTAATGAAACATTTAAAATAGAGGTGAATCAGTAGTGGTTGAGGAGATCCTTCAGTGAAAATAAGAACATCCAAATAGGTGCCTGCATGTATCAGTAGTTGTATAAATCCCATGATCAGAAGGTGCACTGATAGAAAATTTTTATATAAATAGATAACCATCACACTTCAAAAAAGTTATGTTCTAGGAAAAGGGGTTTCTAAGTTACTATTGCTGTGTCTTGAAATAAGGTCAGGTCATCTGGATTTCCTGGTGGCATCTTTCACATTTATGTCTATGGAAATGGTGCTCACTGGAGTTGTACAGTGCGCAAACAATACAGCAGATCTAGCTATATTTCCATACACATTTTAGGAAAAGATTAGTAAACAGCATATATAATCATCTACAAATTAGCTATATAGTGTGAATCTTTCTTTAAGATTATTAAGTGGAGCAGTAGAAAAATTACTTGCTGTAAATTTTATTATACTTATAGTTCTTCCCAACTTCAAAGAATCATAAGCTGGAGAAATACTTCTCTGCAAAAAGAATTTTGGAGTCTTTGAAAAACTTTTGAAGGGAGATGGAGACAGTTGACCATGTTCTGAGAGCTTATACAGGGATTTTTTTTGTGTGTGTGTGCCTCCTTCCCTTTTAGTCTTGATTCAAGTGCTCTTTGTAAAAAAAACATGCTTTTGTAATTGAGTTCTTGGAACTTTTGCTTCTTTTAAACAGAAAGTTCTTGATAACAACTGGCTTGTTTTTAATGGCACTGGGTTGTCTGTCTGTAGTCAACACAGATGAACGAACATAAATTGCCTAGATTTCTCTCTTTCTCTGATTCCTCGTCACTTTTGACTTTTCTTTTCTTTTCTTTTCTTTTTTTTTTGAGTTGGAGTCTCACTTTGCCCAGACTGGAGTGCAGTGGCACGCTCCCAGCCACCGCAACCTTGACCTGCTGGACTCCGGCGATCCTTCCACCTCAGCCTTCCGAGTAGCTGGAACTACAGGCGTGCACTACCACGCCGGCTAATTTTTTGATTTTATTGTAGAGATGAGGTCTTGCCAAGTTGCCCAGGCGGGTCTCGAGCCCTCGGGCTCAGTCAGTCCACTCACCTCAGCCTCCCAAAGAGTGGGATTACAGGCTGAGCCACCGAGCCCGGCTTTGACTTTTCAATAGCACAAAACCTCAGAATTTTTGGCCTTAATTGAAGTCAATCTTATAGACAAACTACATTAACTTTGATTCTCAACTCACAAAATTAAAATTTTTCCATCTCAGATAAAGCCCTAGCTTGCCAAATGCATTTAGGCAGAAGTTTGTCACTGTTACTTTATAACTGTTTTCTATTTTAAAGGACTTTCAAAGGGTAGGACTATACTGATCTTGTAAAAAATAAAACTATTTTAAAGGAAATTTCAAATAAATCAGAGTTATTTTTAGGTTAGTTCCTTTTGATAGCTATAAGCTTATTTAAATAATGTTGCCATTGCTTAAGATATTTTGAAAGTCTACCTGCTTTAGAAAGTGCCTTTATAATTGTGCTACAAAAAAGACACTTGCACATGCATGTTTAGTGCCACACTGTTCACAATAGCAAAAACATGAAGCCAACCCTACTGCCCATCAAAAGTGGACTGGTTAAGGAAAATGTGGTACATATACACAATGGAGTCTAATGCAGCCATAAAAAAGAACAACATCATGAACTTTGCAACAAATTGGAGTTGGAGATTTTCATACTTAGTGATCTATCACAGAAATAAGAACTGAATACCGCATTTTCTCACTTATAAGTGGGCCCTGACCATTAATAACATTAGCACAAGGGAAGGATTGGCAGTCAGTGGCACTGATAGGGGAAGGCGTAGGGAGGCACAAAGGGTACCTGGTCCTATAGCAGGAGGAGTAGGGGCCAGTTGGAGACCCAAACTTCACCTGCATGCAGCCTACTTGTATAGTTAATAATTATTTGTACCTCACATCTCTAAAATGAAATAAAATTCAATAAAAAGGAAGTCAATTTTAAGAAAGGAAAGTGCCTTTATAGAGAATTTATCAAAATGGCTCACTTATTTTTGTGCACCACTTATTAGTTTAGTTATCTATAAGATAAGGGTAATAATTTATCCACACCTCACTGGTTTATAATCACTATCAAATGGAATAATTTAACTCAACAAATACTAATGTAGCACTATTGATAATGATTGTGAAATGCGTCTGTGATTATTCTTTGTTTTGCTTTGCCTGGCTCCATAATTCTTGTCTCCTTTGCTATTTGTGCTAACAGACTAACAACTCCTCCCACAATCCCCACTTTGGGGACAAAATGATAAGCCATAGGAAAAAGACTCAGATATAAAAGAAACTGTGGAAACAGACTGAAGCTGAGAGTTGGAGAACATGTGGAAACTGACTAACTGATAGGACTTTAATTGTGTATTGCCTCCCTGCTGTAAATGCCCTCAGTTGATAAGAGAGGTTTAATTGGCTGAACACCATAAGAGGAAATTGCCAAAATTGAATTGCAGAAAAGCAGAAACTGTGTGTAAACACAACATGCTTTGCGATCTTTGTAATTTAGCCTGTCACTAAGTGGAAAATCAAATATTAAGTCTCCAATTCAGTAGCGATGCAGCTATTTTCTCTCCAACCATATGGAGATTCCATTGACTTAAATCTTTATGAAGGCAAAGTGTGGGGCGACGGGCCTGAAGCCAACATAAATCATTTTTGAATTTCCTTTTGTCAATTTTGTTTCATATATAATTTATTGTCTTTGTTTTCCCTAGACCATGTAGGTCATCTGTAGTGGGCTGAACAGTGGTTCCCAAAATGACATGTCCACATTCTAACCTCGAAACCTGTAAATGTGACCTTATTTAGAAAAAGGATCTTTGAAGATGTAATTAAGTTAAAGTTCAAGAGATGAGACCATCCTGGAGAAGAGAAGGCCATGTAAACATGGAGGCAGAGATTTGAATAATGTAGCTGCAAGTCAAGGAACCGGCAGCCATCAGGAGCTAAAAGGAAGAGAAAGATTCTCTTCTAGAGCCATCAGAGAGGGCATGGTCCTGCTGATACCTTGATTTTGGACTTCTGGCTTCTGTAATCGTGAGAATAAATTTCTGTTGTTTTAAACCGACAAGATTATAGTAATTTGCTATGGTAACTTTAGGAATTAATGCAGTCACCCAAACCCAGTGGCAGCCCACATTTTGTTGACTGTGATTGAAGCATACAGGTTTTAAAAAGCAAGGCACAAACATATGCATTGTATTAGTCTGCTTGGGCTGCCATATTAAGAAAATCATGAAGTGGTGTTTTAAATAGCAGAAATGTATTTCTCATGGTTCTGGAGGCTAGGAAGTCCAAGATCAAGGTGCCAGTAAGGTAGATTTCTTCTCATGCTTCTTGTCTTGGATAATTCTATCATGAGGGCCTCATCCCCATGTAATCCTAATTATCTCCCAAGGGTCTGATTTCCAAATATCATCACATTGAGGAACAGAGCTTCAACATATGAATTTTGGGGAAACACAAACATTCAGCCCATGACCTGCACCACCATTTTCTGAGGTGAGCAAGAACCATACTCTAGTCTTAGTGCTTATAACAACATTGGCAGGTGACAGTACTTGGGGTTTGCTTTAAGACAGCATGGACATTAGAGTCAAATGAGCTAGATTACTGGGCTGTCTGTAGAGGTGGAACAAGTGAGAAGAAACAATGTACCGGTGGGTTGACAAAAGAGGTTTCATCTATAACAAGCCAAAGCTACTATCAGAAATCAAAGGTCCTCTCTTGTAAACTTTGTGGCAAGTAATGTAGTTTTGCTTTGATCTTTGCAGACACATTTCTGAACAAAGATAGTAAAGGCCTTTACTAGCATCCTCATCAAACACAAAGCACAGAAATTAATGGCAGAATGATCAGTATGTGATATATGTCCTGGACTTTCACATTTCAGCTCTAAAATCTGATTCTTCAGAACCTTTCTCATGTGAGACAGAAATGAGGAATGTATTTTAATCCTTGGGTCTCAAAGCTTCGTAAGAAAAGATGTATATTTTCATTAGAAGCATAATCAATCTTTCCAGCAGATCTAAAATCAGATGCAGAGTAAAAAAGAAATTTATTCAGTAAACAAAAATTAGCAACTCGTATGGCTTCCTATATGACTTATGGCTGTATTGGTAATATATGTAAATCCAGACATTAGTTTCAATTTGCATAATGCTTATAAATGATGTAATTTCTCAATGTAAGTGTGATATTTCACTGGCAGTATCAAAATGAATACAAGTGCTAAGCATTAATATAAGCAGAACAAATAACTGTTTAGCTGCTGGATTTAGCTAGGCTCAGTTGATCCAGTCATTTTATTACCCTCTTGGGTTCCCATTAGAGCTGGGAACATTTTTTTTCTTCTAAGTTCAATTACCTATCAATATATTTCAAGAAAATATGAAGGCTGCCATGTGGGAGGTCTGACATACACCTTGAGTCAGTCATGGGAGTACAATGCTTCTTTGAAAATCAAGAGAAAACTTCATACTAAACCTGAGAATGTGGGGTGTGGGTGGGGGTACGGTTAGGGGTTGGTAGTACCTGGAGGTTGTCAAATGAAGAAGGAAGTGAGTCAGATCAGTAGGCCACTGCTTGAGCAAATATTAGTCCAAAACATACAGTCCAAGCCTGTGATTTAAAACAGCCTCCTAGAAAGCAAGTTGTATTTTCCTACCAAAACATGTGTATAATGTCAGGACTTGACATGCAATAAGTTATATAAATGTCCAATAATGTTCTGAGAATAAATATGTATGACAAAAACATTACAATTAAAAATACTAAGCACGTCTTCAATCATTGTGTGATGATTAATTTTATGTGTCTTTATGTGTCACCTTGGATAGTCTAGGCAACGGTGCCAAGTTGCATGGTCAAACACCAGTTGAGATGTTGCTGTGAAGGTATTTTAAAAGATGTGATTAACATTTAAATTAGTAGCGTTTGAGAAAGGCAGATTACTCTACATAATGTGGGTAGGCCTCACCCAATCAATTGAAGGCTTGAAAAAAGACAGTTTCCATAAGAAGGAAGGAACTTTGCCTCCCAACTGCCTTCAGACCAAGACTTCAACACCAACTCTTCCCTTGACCTCCAGCTTGCCCTGCAAATTTCAGATTTGCTAGCTTCCACAATCTCATAGGCCAATTCCTTAAAATAAATCTCTCTCTCGTTTGTTCTCTCATAGTTCTATATAAACACCCTATTGGTTTTTCTGGAGAACCTTGACTAATACAGATGGGTTATAAGCTTGGTTGTATCCTTATCCCATATTTAATCCAATGGAATACTATTGGCCCAGAACAATTCTTTGTTGTGTAGGGCTGTCCCACTTATTTGGAGAACATTTAACATCTCTATCCTTTCCCCTCTAAATACTATTAGTACTCTCCTCCCAAACCATTCTAAACCAAAACACTCTCACACATTCTCAAACTCCCTCTGGGGACTAATTTGGTACTTCTATAGTTGAGAACTATTGTTGTAGATCAATCTATCCATTTTATAGATGAAGAAACGAATATAACAAAATGTGGTATTTTTTAAAAAACAGAACAGGATTATATTCCAATACAAAACTTCTGTACAACCCCCAAAATAAAACACTACCATAAAATAAATGGGAAAAGAACTAGGTATTTCATTTACAGTGCTTGACAAAATGTTAACATTCTTAATCATAAACGAGCTCTTAAAAATCAGTAACAGAGACCAATATTACAAGGGAAGTGGAAATAAAAGAAATGGAGAAAAATGAAATAATGCAAATGACTAAAATAAGGCCATGTGAAGATGATGTAGGTTAATGTTAATAGGTGAAAAAACAATTTCTTTGTAACATTACATTAGCAATGATTACAGGTATTAATAGCTAATGTTTGTATAGTTTTAGAAACTGGGGAACTCTCAAAAGCTGGAAAAACTTATTTAACTTAAGGAAATTTACCTAAAATGGTTATTTCGCATATACTTTGCCCTGGCAGTTCCAATCCACAGAAATTATTCCAAGAAAGTAATTGGATAAATTGAAATTTGTATATAAGCATATTGACTACATAAAACTATAGTTAATATATCATCCTCCCAAAAACTAGTTATGTATCAACTGGTTAATAAAAACCACAAATTTTATAGAATATTAACTAGTGGCAAAACTGTAGTGAGGATTTAGGTTTTTAGATTCTTAGTTTAGTACATTCTTAACTTCTTTATGAATCCTATGAAATCAGCATAACTGTATTCATTTATAGATTAAATGTATGAAATCTCTCAGCACATTATAAACTTCATTTAACACATAAAATTTACAATTCTGAGTTTCCTATTTTTGTGGGAACTGAAGTTAGTATGCTAATCACTTATTGCTTAGTGATTGCTTAGTGATTGTTTAGTGATTGCTTAGTGATTAGTTCTCCCAGTGCCCTTTCTTTGTTGGGGAATAATGCTCTCCTTTTTAGGTTTAGCTAATTTAGCCATAGGTTCCTATAAGAGTTTATGGGATTCTGCCCTTCCTGGTTGCAGTTGGTTTCAATGGGCATCATGACAGCTTGGCCAATCAAAATCCTCTCCTGTCAATATTAAAACTACAAACAAGAAAGAGAGCCAATAGCTTCCCCTGGTAACCATGAAAATAAAAAGATGTGATGCTCAGGAGTTGTTGGCTATGTTATCCGCTATGAAAAAGAGGCTGGTTTGCAGTGGTTGCAGTGAGGCCATGACAGAGAAAGAAGCAGATATGAGAAGTAAAAGGAGGGAACATTTCAGGGCTCTGGTCCCTCGTTCCAGCCATTCCTGAGGCTAACCTTCTCCCCTACCCTCCTAAGGATTTAGCTATTCAACCCTTTCTTTGATTATACAAGATACCTTAGTGTCCTTTAAATAAACTGCCTTTTCTTTTTATCTAAACTAGTTTAGGTTATATTTCTGTCACTCATAAATAAAAAATAATCCTTTCTTTTTATTAGAAAATGGCTTGTTAAAATTTTATAATGATCCAATTCAGAATTAATAAAAGTTACACTTGTGTTTGATGGCCTAAACTACTAGTTCCCAACAGAGATAATGATCCTAGCTGTGCCACCAAGGGCATATAATCTTGAAGGAATTTGATTCTAGCTGTGCCACCAAGAGCATATAACCTTGAAGGGATTAAGGAAACGTAGCTTTTTAAAAAATATATAATGTAGTTTATTTCCAATCGATACATGGTTGTGACACTTCGATCTTCCTTATAACATTCAATTGCTCATTGTTTAAAAAAGAATTGGAGCAGAATAATAAACATATATTGTTAACAATAAACCCAGGCACAAACATTTACATTATTTAGAAAACTTTGTCATAATAAACCTTGCATTAGGATGAGAAGAAAAACTTAGAAATAAATTTTTACATTAACATAGCTATTTGGCAGTTCAAAAATTTTAATTAGTTTAAAAATTTAAATAAACGACTTCTTTCTTATTTATATGTAGCTTTAATAGGGCTGAATGTGTAGCTACATCATAATTTTTATCACTATTATTAGAATCATCTAGCTGTTTCTTTTTATCAGGATTTTGGATTATGTTTTCCTATAAAAAATCTCATTGCATTGATATACTTTTCAGAAATGTCATCCTCATCATCGATATCTAATTTAGTTTGAATTTCTATTCTTTGAGATATAGCATTTGATGTAGCATCTATAATTTCCTATGCATCTGCATGTAATGAGTAACTGAGTAGGCTCTGTGTGGAATTTCTCAGGACACAGGTGGTGGTTAGGGGGTCTTTGAATTTGATAATGTATGACTTTTCTCATCCTCAAATTCCCAGCTAAAATATTCACACCAGAACTACTGCTGCTTTTGCAGACTAAAGCTGTCTTTGTCTGATGAGGGGAAAGAAGAAATGAATAAGAGAAATGAAAAGAAAGCAGCTGCTTTAACAGGAAACAGCACTTAAGAGGCTTTAGAAACAACTACAGAATTTAGAAAAATCACTTTACTATCCCTTTTCCCTGAATCACTGATCACTCTAGTCATTCTCTAGAAACCTGAAAGGAAGGAGGCTATCCAGACAGTGTTATGAGTTGTGAAATATGTGGGATGAAAAAGTGAGGGCCAGTTATATTCTCTACATTGCTGAGACATTATTAGACTTACTCATTTCCATCTCTTCTGATACATGGTCTTAGACTTAAAAAAAAATGTGCTTCAGGAAAAAAGGAGTTGTCTTTTTTTTTCTTTTTCTACATAAATCATGTATGACTTTCTCTTCCTATTTTTTCTAAGGAAAGAACATAAAACTGCATGAAGAAATATTAAGCAGAATGTCCAGGAGTCCTATAGCTCAAAGAGCCCCACCCCAGGCTGTTACATGCCCAAGAGAAAAAGGGGCTCAATTTTTATTCACCATCAACCCTTACTTTGATGCATGAGAAGCACTAAAAAAATCTCCTGATTATGAAATGCTATTATTTCAGGCCTCATGCCTCAGCTTGCTTTTTACTCTCAATTTCCCTGGTTTTCATGATGACTTCTACTATATCTATGTTTGTTCACTTGATATCTGCATTTATTCTCTCCTTCTCTCATTTGTGCCATTCAAACCCTGGCCTACTAACCAAGATTTGATGACCCCTGCTCTGAGCCAGCAGATAGGGCACCCCAGAGGTCAATAGCCCATTCTGTTTGTCACAAGCACTGCCACTGAGCAGAGAAATGCCCCCAATACAAAGCCACTGTCCAAACTCACCTCAAACTGAAGAGAAAATTTATAGTCAGAGTCTTTAGCCATATCCTTAATGTAGGCATCAAAGTCATCCAGTTGAACCGGGCTTTGTCAAACACAAAGAAATGAGTGTTTTAAAAATACTGTTTATTGGTAATACATATTGTTTAACAGCATATTTCTCAATTTTCTTAGAGAAAATAGAAGTTTTACTTCTCAAAGGTTAGCAATCACCCTCCCCTTTTTATTTGGTTCAAGTTACCAACTCCTAATATATTAAAGAGAGGTGTATATATCAAACCTCCTTGAGATAGAAGTCTCTAGATTTTCACATGGCTCTTACTTTAGCAGTATATTATATACATATATACTCATATAGACACATGCATATGTGTTTCTATAAAAGTCTGAAATATAGAAAAGAACAAAGGATTAGATTCCAAACAATTGTTTGGGTTATAGTTTTACAATATTGACTGTGTGGTCCTGAAGAATCACCCAACTCTTCAAAGAGTCAACATTCTCATCTATAAGATAGTATAATTATACCTACTCACAAGGTTGACATGCAGTACATAAAGAACCTTGTAAGTTAAATGGCTTTACAGGAATTGTGCTGCTAGCTATAGTCTCCCCAAAGCAGAGGCAGAGTTAGCAGGATCAAACATTTATCCAGAAAACTCGCAGGGTTTCACTGGAGAGAGCCATATTTGGAGGCTTACATATCTATAAAACTATCAAAATGGCTCAGAGGTACCAACAAGTAACACATCTGAGTGTAGTTTTCCGCATCTGTAGCAGAAGTTCTTATCTCTCTTTTTTGTTGGAATTAAATTTTATTTCCTATAGTTTTCTATATTGCTTGTCTTTTCTGGAGCCTACCTACACCCACCTGTTCCTTAAAGCCGTTCTCTGCCATACTCTGTCACCTAACCCAAGATTTTCTATGTTGACAAGGTCCATATAGTTGGAGCTTCCCTTTGTCTAAAATCTTATTAGCAAATACATAATATTTAATTGATATTCATTTAAAGTTGCTGATGAGCTAATCTGATAGATCATTTATGTTAATATTTTGGTAGATTTTTAAGGGCATTATGTCTCTCAGAAAATACATTTAAACTTCAATGTTCTTATTTAATAACAATAACAATAATGACTCATTCATAAAATGTACTACAGTTCATGAATATTCACATATGTTATCTTAGGGTCCCTAAGTTAGACATGGACAGTATTGGCCCATGCTCCAGACAAGAGAGCCAAAGTCAAGAGTTAAGTGAGTAGTCCAACACCAAGTGGCTACTAAATGGTAAAACCCTTTCTAGGACCTAGGGAGTCCTACTTCAAAGCCTTTCCTACCTCAAACTTTGTATTCTTCCAAAAGAATGCCTAAAAGTGGGTTTCTTGCTCTTGAGTGAAGCCCATTAGAACCGCACATTCTGGTTGCTGTCTTTGAGCAGTGCATTGGATTTAGCAACTCTTGTTTTCATCTTGTTATAAGGAAAATGGAGGCATCAATAAAAAAGGTAAATTAGAGAAAATATTCATGGATTAGAAAAAAGCAAAAGCAGCTGAGTGTGGTGGCTCACACCTGTAATCCCAGCACTTTGGGAAGCTGAGGTGGAAGGATGGTTTGAGCCTAGGAGTTTGAGACCAACCTAGGCAACATAGCAAGACCTCATCTCTACTTAGATAGATAGATAGATAGATAGATAGATAGATAGATAGACAGATAGATTTAAAAAATAGCAAGGCATGGTGGCATGCACTTGTAATTTCCAGCTACTCAAGAGGCTAAGGTGGAGGGATCACCAGAGCCCAGGGTATCAAGGCAGCAGTAAGTTATGCACTCCAGGCTGGGCAAAATAACAAAGTGAGACCCAGACTCAAAAAAAAAAAAAAAACAAAGAAAAGAGAAGAAAAGAAAAAAGGAAAAAGGAAAAGCAAGAAGCCAGAAGGAAGAAAAGCACAGAGGAAGGGCCAGGAAACAGAAGAATGAACAACATCAGGGAGAAGAAGAGAAAGAAGATTGAAAGGGAACAGAGACCAGCAGGACAGATTTGGAAGAAAAAGGCGAAAGAGAAGGTGAAGGAAAGGAGTGATAGAATGGAGACGAGTGGAGACGGAAGATGTGAGTCAACAAGATGTGGGGGCGGGAGGTAGCATTTGGAGTGTAAGGAATAAGGTAGAGAAGGCAAATAGAAAGTCGAAGGAAAAGGAGGAAGCTGATTTGATGTGAGGTGTTGGGATTGTAGTAGGTTCTACCATTCCTAAAATCTACCAAATCTTTTGTTTGAGTCTTGCTTCTCTTTCTTGTCTTGGCTTGAGTCTTGGGAGGAGCAAGTCTTGATAGAGTCTCACTTTTATGTCCTGAGACCCTGTCCTCTAAATGCTCCAGTCAATGTCTCTCTTGCTCACTTACCAACCCAACTGATTGTTCTGAGTAACAGAATCGTTCTGTTTCTGTCAAATTATCCCTTCTAGCTGTTCAGAGTGGTCTTGTCTCTCATACATCAGTTAGAATAGGTCAATGGAATGTATACTGATTTGAAATTGACTTAGAAAAAATCATTCTAAAATATAATTTTATATGCCATAAAATTATATGCCACTCAAGGCCAACTTGAAATATCTTTTACATCAGCTTTTCTATTGGAGTATATCATGCTTTACCTATGATTTTTATCCATTAGAAAGGATGCCATAGATCTAGCTAGACTACCTAATTGCCTGCCTAATTCACCAGTGTTTTATTCTAGAGAAATATCAAGAATAAACTCTATTTATAGAAATGTTCCACTTTTCACAAGTAGAGCTATAACCAAGAAATGTCCTGGAGGTGAAGATCTAATAGGCTTTTGAAATCAATTAATGGTTAATTGTCACCCACCAGAATCATAATTTTTTTTTTAAGTTGGAATCTTTCATTCTGTTGCCCAGGCTGGAGTGTAGTGTCACACTCATGGCCACTGCAGCCTCGACCTGCTGGGCACAGATGATCCTTCTTCCTCAGCCTTCCAAGTAGCTGGAATTACAGGCACGCACCACCATGCCCGGCTAATTTTTTTTATTTACTGTAGAGATGAGGTCTCGCCAAGTTGCCCAGGCTGGTCTCGAACCTGTGGGCTCACGCGATCCTCTCACCTTGGCCTCCTAAAGTGCTGGGATTATCGGCATGAGCCACTGGGCACAGCCAGAAACATAATTCTTATGATTTAACAGTTCAGTAGATAAGTAGGACCAGAGGCTACCTAATTATATTTTATATTTATTATAGAGGTTTTCTGAGACAGCATTATTAAAATATTTATTATAACATCAAAATAGAGCAAAAGCCTTTTTCTGCAATAAACACAGAATTTCAAAATACTAACAGGGTTTAGGACCCTTTATGCAGCTAAATATTAGATTTTCACATACTGTATTTAGAATACCATACTTCCTCCTGAAAGACTTCTAAAATTCTTAACAACTTCATATGGTGAGAATTATCCTTATTCCTAACACGGTTTCTTTAGTATATTTTCCTAGTGGTCTATATCATTCATATGTACAAACACAAAAACACATATAGTACTTAGCTATCATAACATACATTTGCCTTTTTCTTAAGCACCCCTTCTGTTTGAAGATAAGTGCTCTTTTTAATTTGAAAAGTTAAGATTATTACAATGATCATCTTTTTAAATGAAATAGTAGAAATAGTAGAAAAAACTTACTTAGTCAGTTTCCTCTTCTTTAAACCATTTTTACTCCTGATAATTAAAAAAAAAGACAAATTTATTCTGGGTAAAAGAACTGATTCACATAATAATTAAACTTGAAGAGCTTTAAATAATTGCATCAATCACCTCAACTTTATTTAATTGTCATTAAACATAGCTCAGGTTTGTTTAATTACTTTTCTTTAAATGAGAAGCTAATGATAATAATTTCAGATTCATTTTGGACACTATTCGATTACAGGAATATACTTGCATTTTAAATTTCATTCTTGCCAAAAACTGGGTTCTAAAAATATAATAGCTATAGTATTTTGTAAATATATAGAAGTATCTTTCTACTACCTGAATATTCCAGGTCTAAAGACAGGATGGAAGAATTGGGGGAATAAGAACTAATGATGAGAGGGTAGAATGTTGGCTCCTCCTTAATTAAAGACTCATATAACATTTTCTAACATTTTCATTAGATGTAAATGTGTGCTATCAATGTGAACATGAATCTTACATAATTCCACCATGGCTTTGTTCTTATTCAATCCTGAACTAGTTTCTAAGATATCTAAAGAATTGAACCTATTACATGCTTATTCTTAATTCATTACTAGTCTGTAAACTCAAACACGGGATGCATGCTTTGGCTAATCACATTAGTTTAGGAATTATTTAGGGTAATTATTTTCAATGCTAAGTTTAAACCCCCAAGTTAGTGAATTCTAGGACAGTATGTATTGAAATATTTTGTTATTCTTTTATTGTATTGTCATATAAATGATAAATATTGAAACATGATAGAGTGCAAAGTGCTATGATACTAAACATTTTTTAGAAGTAATTTTCAAAGGTCTTTACATGTTTTTGATAGAAATACCCACACTGTTTCAGAAAGCAAAGTCTATGATTACCAGTTGTGATCTTAGTACTTTAGTGTATCAAAATATTTATATTTAAGACAATGAACATTTAGATACCTACACTCTCTGAAAGCCTTTAGTAGAATGAAATACTACCACCTCTGTGCTTTCACAGCAAATGGAGTATTTCTCACGTTGTGTGAGTGTTAGTTATCTACACATCCCTGCTTCACTATTACTTTCCCCCAGGGCTGAGCCTAGTTAATGAAATACATAGTGGATAGTCAATAAATGCTTATTTAATTGAATTGAAACAAAACATCTTTGCTATATTACCCTCACAGTTTCACTTAATGATTTCTTTAAGAATGTGATACTAGTCTTAGGCTTGTGAGATCCCAACTGGGGAAATGGGACTTGTGGATGGAAAGAAGGTAATACAGGCCAGGAAATATAGGAAAACAGCTATAAAAGCAAGTGGTGTTTGTGGTTTTCAGGGAGTTTTTATTTCTTCCCACTTCTAAATGATGACAATTGATCCAATAGCTTCTGTTCTATTTTTTTTTTTTCCTCATTCTTTTTGTCTTTTATACTTGGGATTCATAGGGGACAAGCATTCCAGTTTTTACTTTGTGTCTCCTTCATCCTCTGTCACGTTGGACATACCTATATCATATAGGCATTTGAGAACCTAAAAAAAATCCACAGATTGTTTTTTATTCCGCTCTTTATGATGGTAATTTAGTTAGCTGTAAGGATCCCACGTTTACTTTGTATAGTGAGAGTCAGTTACTTTAGTGCTTTCAGAAAGCAGAATGTCAGCAAAGATGGCTAACAGCTCTGGTAAAGTCAGGAGGCTGCCAACATATTTTGTGATTGAGAGTGAACAAAAAAATCTTTTCCTCTCCAAACAGACTTTAAGGGAAACTAGAAGGAAATAAACGTATGGGAGAGTGTAACACTGAATAAATTCAGTGCTGAAATATTAAGCTGCTACTACTCAACAGCTGTGTAGAAACATGATTCATGCAGGAGAGGCACATTTTTTTCTTTCAATCTCATTCATTATAAAGTGAACTCTCAATATAACATAAAATTCCACCACATGCTTTATCTGACTTTATTGTACACTTATGACATATTCATGATTTGTGTGCACCTTTCATTGTTCTGTTTAATTTTGCTGATTCCAAAGAGTTCCTGTATCCTAAGGTGGTGAAACGTGACAGAGTTGAATTATGAAACTTCATGCAACATTGATAGAATTTCCCTACAGTTTCAATCGGTATGCTAAATCCAAGAATAAAACCATGTAAGTTAAGACTTTGCTAGCAATTTTAACTTAGTACATTCTGGAAAGAGTCAGTGTGTGCATGTTACAGTGGAAATTATGAGCCGGGCTTGGTGGCTTAGCCTGTAATCCCACGCCTTTGGGAGGCTGAGGTTGAGTGGATTGCCTGAGCCCGCGGGTTTGAGACCCGCCTGGGCAGGTGAGACCTCATCTCTACAATAAAATCAAAAAATCAGCCGGGCGTGGTAGCGCATGCCTATAATTCTGGCTACTTGGAAGGCTGAGGCAGAAGGATCGCCGGAGCCCAGCAGGTCGAGGCTGCGGTGGCCGGGAGCGGCTACTACACTCCAGTCTGGGCGACAGAGTGAGACTCCAACTCAAAAAAAAAAAAGAAAAAAAAAAGAAAATTATGAGTGACATTGAGAGTGACATTGAGGATATCACTTTTTCATTGCAAAAGATTTTCTAAATAATCAATAAATAACACCCATATACATACAGTATATCTGCATACAGGATCATGTACTTTTAGTTTTTTCTCTTTCACTTCTATTAGGTAAGGTGTAAAACCCTAATGACTTCAAGAAGTTTAGATGCATTCTTCATAAGTTCTTCATGATATGACAGTCTTGGAAAGCCAGTCACACTGGAATTCATTCCAAAGGAGAATATTTTTACCAATCAGACAATGGTAAAGACATAGGATTTATAATGGTTAAAAAAAAAAACAACAACTCTAAGTGTCCCCAATTTCCCAAGTGCTACTTACTCTTTGATGAGCTGAACAGGGACCATCTCTAAATTTTAAAAGGTCTTTAGGGTTATATCATTCTCCAAATGGAACATGCAATAAACATGAGCAGAGTTGAGCATTTTAAAGTAAATGTTGCTTCATGCTTAAAATGCCAACTGTTTAGGATTTAGAATAGACAGATGAATACCTAAATATGGCATGTGGGTGGCTATAGTAGTATAAGAAAGAAAGTAATAACACTGAATCTAGGTAGAGCTAGTTCAAATTAGATAATTTCTTTCAATGGGAAAAATACCGTAAGATCATTTTTAAAAAGTCAGAAGTCCTTGCAGAACAGAGTCCTGAGACTAACTTAACTGGGCCCTAGTGCTTCACATTGACCCACCTTGTAGAAAGATTCAAGCAATACTAAAAGAGAGATAGAGTCTCTTGATTTCCACCCAAACCACTAGTGGCAACAGGAGGGTTTTAGAAAACCAACAGGAATATATCTTTCCAAGAAATCAACATTTTTAGAGAGGAAGTTGGTCAGGGTATAAGGAAGTGTGTATCTGGGAGATGGCTCTGTCATTCGTGGCTGTTGTTAATAGGGTAAGTGAAATATGAAGACAAACACATCTGAAGGAGGATTAAAAATGACTATTTAGCAAATGAAAGCAGGTGAAAATATTCACAGGTTATTAGATGAAGCAAACAGTAGGGAATTTGAGTGGTTTGTGGGTATAAGCTGTTCTTGAAAGAGCAGGGGCCATGAATTTTACTTATTTTGTACTGCACTCCACAAGCCTAGAGCTAATAACATAGTTTATATCCAGTATATTGTCACTGGATGATGTGTGTGAAATTTACTGAAAATGACAAAAAGCATGGGGCTCGATATTTTGTCTTCTCTTCTAACCTGGAGAAAACATTATAGTTAATGTCTTGGTACCACTAACTATTTTAATCTACTTCAATATATGATAAATAATTTTAGATGCTACCAAACATATATAATAATTTTTTAAAAATTTTCCTTTTTGTTTGCTTATTGAAAACTAACTTTAAAAAACTTTGTGTTAGGTAATCAGTAAAAAAAAAAATCACTTACCAAGGATTAATATAAAATGCCAAAAGATAATCAGTCCAAAGACATGAGGGTAGCAGGGTTAAGAAAGCAAATATACTCCTACGCCTGTGAGCATTAATAGATAACAGATGTAAAGATGAAAAAGTGGCAAGAGTTAGTAATATAAACTGTGAACAGATAACAGTAAATTACCTAACAGGATCAATTAACATGACAAGCACCTTAATTACAACTAAATACTATTTCATTCTGTGAAATTTAAATGTGAGGGCTTAAATGCTATAATATTGACAAAATCAGTTTTTATTCACATATGACCTTATTGTAATCAGATATATTTCATTCAACTTGTTTTGTGTCAATTAGTCTGCTATTAGGTGATTACATTTTGCATTCAGTTAAATGAGGCTCTTAAATACCTCATTAGTCATCTTGAGTCTTATCCTTGGATTCTTAAGCATTCTTCCAATGCTTAAGCCTATTTTAAGAAATCTTTATAACATCATTTGATAGCTGAACAGCAACTTGTGTGAGAAAACATAAATGGTCAGTTTAATATGCTGATTCTGATAAAGACTAAGCTTTTAAGACACATTCTTATAAAGCTGCGTTACTAGGAGTGACTTTCTATATTATGTTTAGCTTAAACTATTATGTAATTTCTAAAAATAACCCTATGTAATTTCTAAACTGCATAATTTCTAAAAAAAAAACTAGAGGTACAGTATGATACTCAGATATCATTCATTCAAGATAAGCAGTTCATCAACTACTTAGTTTGTAATCTCGCTGATACTCAGCTAAGTAGAAAAAAATTATTTAGTTTCACTTTAGTTCTAATTTAGAATGTTGATTTTAAAATACCTGGTTTAAATCCAATTTTAGATATTTAAACCACTTGTCAAATAGAACATCCATTAATATAGGTTTGAAAATATACTGTGACAGCATCTATAGTTACTCTGAGAATTAGGGGAAAAAATGCTGTCACCTTGTCATTTCAGTTATTACAAATCATCACTGAAATAGCTATTCTCAGATGGCCAGAAAATGCTGGAGTTGGCAAAACTGTCTTTGCCAAGAACTTCAAGAGGATTTTCTTGATTTTCTGGAAAGGTCCTGAAGTGAATGTTCATTTGCCTCAGTTTTCTCCAAACTGGTCTCACATAAATTCTATAAACTGTGACTGGCTCTGAAGATAGTTAATATCTAACTCTCTTGAGTACAAATATGCATAATTGGATCAGTTTCTAGATGGGCCACTTGTCACTGCTCTCAGACTGGGACATTTTTAAGGATAGACCAGGCAAGAAACAAGTATCAGTTAGTCAATCTCCTAATTTTGGAGCATGTTAATATATTTATTTGAACAAACCTAGTAATGTTGCCTAATTTTTTACCACCAAGGGTTTATGAATTTCTTTTTCTTCAGAATTGGGCTAATATTTTAATTGCAAAAAATTCTATTCATGTTAAAATTTTAAAACGGCACAACACATTGTCTTGTTGAAAATAATCATGTTCAACTAGATTTTTAACTAGAGTGGGCATTAGTTATACTCAGGGACACAATTTATGTTGTAAATAAAGCCCTGCCTCCCTCATTGATTCTGTAGTGTACAGTCTCCAGGCTCACATATCTATCTCTTTAAGATACACCATTTTGCAGGGCTAGAAAACAGAAAAAAACTTACCAAGAATTAATATGAAATGAATATATTTTAATATATCTTGCATAGCTGTTTGCAAAAGAAACAAGCTAGATCATGTAAGTAGAGCTGGCTTTGTGTTAAATGCTTACTAATTAGTAATTAGGCTGAATAGGATTGTTAATTCTCATGTATAATTGTTAGGTACAATGTCAACTAACTTAATCTCTTGACAATACTTTTCAAATTCCCAAAATACCTCTTCCCCTCAGGTCCTTAATACTCAAGTGCAAAGAAAAACAAAGCCAAGGTTTCTTACAGGACTTTCTTAGCTTTTATTCCCTGGGCACTGAACTGTAAGTTTTAAATGGAGATGCTGCTCTGTCTCTGTTGCTTCACTGATGTCTCTCTTCATGCTTTTAGCCACCCACACTGTTCAGTAGGGCTCCTGTGTTTATCTCTGCTTCAGCACAGTTATGGGCTTCTCGTATGATTGTTTCAGTCTTTTGTTTAACATAGCAAATATAGAGCAGACTATGACATTTTCTCTATTTCAAAACTGTATTACACTTATATAAACCATCCTACTCTGTGAAGATCTACCCCTAAGGTCTACTGTCACTGAAATTATGAAAGGATAATTAGACAAATCCCTTTATCACCCAAAGATAGTAAGATCAAGTCTGAAGCACACACAGCATAGCTAAGCTATCTGGAGGCTTGTTCCAAAACAATACTCACCAGTTGTATGGGAGCTTTCCATCCCTCTCTAAGGAAGCAAAATTGACAAATGTGCCTGCTCCACACTCCCTGTTTGAAAGGAACCACAAAACCAAGTTTACTGCTTGGCAGAGCACTCTTAACTTTGATATAAAAGAGAAGAGAATCTTTACTGGATTATTATCACAGCATTATGTTAAAAAAACCCCAAACTAATATGTTTCATATCTTCTTTTGCATATATGCAAAACAAAAAGATAAAGCAAAATGAAACAACCTTTTGCAAGGCTGTAAGTCAGGTTATTTGAGACCAAAAGAATTCAGCTCGCAGCCCTTTCCAAAGGCAATCATAATCCTAAAACAGAACTTATTCATTAAAAATTATGTATTTATTCTTACATGTTTAAACTTCAGTAACCGTCAAAGTATCCTCTGTTTGATGCAATACACCTATCGAGATGCTTTTCCACTACTCAAAACAGTTTTTGAGCTTGTTAATTTTGATGCTTTTTAGTGCTTCTGCCATTTTTTGTTTCACCTCTTTCACATGGCAAAATGTTTCCCTTTGAGGACTTTTTTTCATCCGGAGAAACAAAAAAAAAAGTCACTCAGACTGGGTGAGTGGGGCATGGGAGTCATGACGTTTTTGGTAAAAAACCCATGAACACTCAGGATGGTATAGGCAGGTGCGATTGTATATCACCTATCATGAAATGGACAAACGCTTTGGAAAAATCTTCAAAAAATTCATTGAAGCCAAAGCCTGTCACAACAATGCTAGCTGGTGCACTGAGTCAATGGGTTCCTAGAACAGTTACCTACTGGGGGAAGCCTGTACTACAAGAAACTTACCCCCAAAAGATAATTCTGGTTTTTGGGTCCCCTCTCATAAATCTTTGGATTATTTGTGGTATAATATTTAATATATACACATATATGACATATAATAGGTATTATTACCTATTATATGTCATATATGTGTATATGTTTATATATAATATTTATGACACTTTGATTTCTTCCCTATAAGGATAGTGGATCAGTGGGTTATTTACTTCTTCCAAAATCTTATTAATCACTTGAGATAAGAATAAAACAATGGTATATATTGAAATAGATTGGCTTCTGCCCTGTTTCTGATTCAGAATGTTGCCTATTAATCTGTTAGCAAAGAACACTGATTACATTTTCCTCCAGAAGTAGGGAAAATGGTAAACATATTCTCACACTTTCTCTACTCTTTGACTAATATCATGCATAAATAACAAAGCTTACTGGGGCTCATGCATCTCATTTGTTTTTCTGTATAAAATTGGTGAACTAATTCAGAATTGAAGAAGAGATTTTGACATTATTGGCACAATGCGCTAATTACTTCACTTATCTGCCTATTCTTATTTAGGGTGTTCTAATAATATAATTTTATTTAAAAAATACATTAATAGATTATCATATCATATTATAAATTACACATTATCAGTGAATTTTCCTATGTCAATTTCCTATATATGTAAGATTTATTTTACTTTTAATGCAGAGGCTCTTAATCTGGGGATCCAAAGTTAGAATTTAGGGTTTTGTTTTGTTTTTTTTTAAGTTGGAGTCTCACTCTGTCGCCCAGATTGGACTGCAGTGGCTGCTCCCGGCCACCACAGCCTTGACCTGCTGGGCTCCAGCGATCCTTCCGTCTCAGCCTTCTGAGTAGCCGGAATTACAGGCGCGCTTCCATGCCTGGCTAATTTTTGATTTATTGTAGAGATGAGGTCTCGCCAAGTTGCCCAGGTGGGTCTTGAACCCGCGGGCTCAGGCAATCCACTCACCTCAGCCTCCCAAAGTGCTGGGATTACAGGATGAGCCGCTGAGCCTGGCTGAATTTAGGGTTTTATGAACATATGTGAGACAAAAGTACATCTTATTTTCATAACCTGTAACTAAATTTAGCAGTTCCTCTATTATTAAAGTAGGCAACAAACCACCATAATATTTGCAGTTGTAATTTGCTAACAATGGAAATTACAGATATTTTTATATAATAGATTGCTGCAGATATCTTAAAATGCTATTCATATTCATCACTGTGATAAAATTATGAGGGTTATTAGATATTTAATGTATTAATAAAGAAGCATCTAACATGATTGTTTTTAAATTATTGTGACTACTATATTTCAACACAATTGTATAATCCTATGTATTTTATTTTATGTGCTAAAAGAAAGCATATTCTTGGAAAGGATCTACAGGCTTCATCAGACTGCCAGAAAGGAGCATGGCACAACAGTTTTTAAAAATCTTTGCTTTAATGACTAGCTGAATGAATTAAAGCCACTCCTCCTGAATATCTGCTGTGTACACCACAAAAAATGCTCATAAATTCCACTAATCCCATTACTCCATCTATTACTATCCCTCCACTATTGCTATTATGAGCTGACATTTATTGCACACTTCCTATGAGTTGAGTATTGTGGTATATTATTACTGCATTATTGTTCCTGACTACCCACTAATGTAGGGACTACTATCACCTCTTCTTGATATACATTCTTTCCCTAGCTCCCAGGCTACCACACTCTCTTACTTGTTCTTCTCCTCCATTGGTTAACTCTTGTCAATCTTTTGCTGGTCTTTTCTCCCCGAAAACCTTAATATTGGGTTATTCCGGTGTTTAACACAGGGTCCTCATGTCTTATTTATATTTACTGCCTGAACTTAACTCATAGCTATAGCTTTAATAGCATTTATATGCAAACAATTCTCAAATTTATATCTTCAACCAAAACTTCTCTTCCAAACACCAGACTTTTATGGCCAATTGCCTTCTCTATACCTGCACTTGCAAGTCATCTCAAACTTAGTTGTTCTGAAACTGAACTCTTAGTGTTCTCCCAACTCTGGGGTCTTTTCACTTGGAATTCTCTCTCAATTGACGGCAATGTCATCCTTTCAGTTGCTAGGTTGCTAGGACCTGAAATTCATCCTTGAATTCTTCATTCACTTCCAGTCCCCATTCAGTTTCTTAGCAAATCCTGTTGCTTCTACTTTCAAAACATACCCAGAATCTGGTGGTTTCTCCCTACTTTCAATGCTACTGGTCAGGACTGAACTACTGCCATCTCTTTTCTGGATTACTGTAATGGCTCCCTTAGTTGATATGCTTGCTTTTGTCTTGCCTCAATTACAACCTGTTTTCTACATAAAAGTCAAAATGAAGGTGTTAAAACATAAGTCAGATATTGTTAATCTTCTCTCTCAAATTCTTCAATGGCTGCCCAATTTACTCAAAGCAAAAGCCACAGACCTTCCAATGGCTTATGAAGTCTTATATGACCTGACATCTCCCACTACCCTTCCCCTTCTCTGCTTCAGCCATATCAGCCTCTCTGCTATGCTTTGAACGTGCTAGTCGTGCTCCTGCCCCAGGGCCTTTACACCAGCTGTTCTTGCTTCTGGTCATATTCTTTCCTCAGATAACACATGGCTGCTTACCTCATGTGCTTCAAGTCTTTGCTCAAATCCACCTGGGAGTGAAGTCTTCCCACCTCCCAGGGGTCTACCCATACCAGTACTGCTCATTTTCCTTACTCTGCTTTATTATTTTTTTTCTTATTGCTTGCTAACATAGTATACAATCTTTTAACTCACAACTTCATTGTTTATTGTCTATCTCCCCCACTGCAATACGAGTTCCATGAAGGCATCCATTTTTGTCTATTTCATGTACTGTCATATTCCAAGCACCCGGAAGAGTCAGACACACAGCAGTTGTCAATATTTGTTAAATGAATGAATAAAGTTTTGGTGGCCTGAACAAGATCATAAAGGTTGGAAATCAAGCAGTATAATTTCAGAACTTTTCACTCTGTCCACAGTGTAATACCACCTCTCTTCCTATTCTTCTCAGACTTATTCAAATGCTAAACCTTCAAGAAGATAATTTTCACATTCAGAATAAATCTGTCTTCTCTACTTTCGTGGCATCTTCTATTTATATCCCTTACGGCATTGATCAGCTTATGCCTTTAAATATATCTATTCATATACATATCTTCAACGAGGTTGTAAGTCCCTGGAATACAGCTTTGATGTCTTATTTTTCTTTGGATATGCCATATAAGGCACTAATTAAATTGTTATTGGATGGATACATTTATTTATGAATATGTGAGGGATGGAATCCTGAGAAAGGAGAAGAATGTTGATTTATAACTGTGAGGTGGGCTTGGTGGCTCAGCCTGTAATCCTGCGCCTTTGGGAGGCTGAGGTGAGTGGATTGCCTGAGCCCGTGGGTTTGAGACCCGCCTGGGCAGGCGAGACCTCATCTCTACAATAAATCAAAAATTAGCCGGGCGTGGTAGTGCGCGCCTGTAGTTCCAGCTACTTGGAAGGCTGAGGCGGAAGGATCGCCTGAGCCCAGTGGGTCGAGGTTGTGGTGGCCGGGAGCGGCCACTGCACTCCAGTCTGGGCGATGGAGTGAAACTCCAACTCAAAAAAAAAAAAAGATTTATAACTGTGGAGGCTTAACATTCGACAAATACAAATTTGAACCAAATTTCACAATTTGGTTTCTTAAGATAGTTAATGGAATTCAAATAAGCAATGGTTTCTCTTTTTTTTTTTTAAGCAATGGTTTCTTAAGGTAATTAACAGATTGCTCTGATAATATAGGGGGCTATAGAAAGTACCTGAGAATGTGCTCTAATGATCAATGTTTTAGTAGTCAAAGGAACAGGGAAGCACTGAAATAATAAATCAAAAGACTTTTCTAACAGCAAGAAAAATGAAACTGGTTGCAACTCTGAGTGACAGAAACAAAACTAATAGGGATCTCTAATGGAACTAATCATAAACTTTGCAAATATTTTTTGGTTAATCCACTTAAAAGTTAATGAGATAATTTTCCCCCTGTTTTTTCTTGTGGTTCTCATTTTATTAACTTCTTTAATTAGTTATACTGGACAGGCATTGATATTTGTTTTACTCTAAATATGTCTGAAAATAATAAACGTAGTGGATCCCTATGTATGGGCTACTTAAAATGCCAAGATAGATAACAAGAGGTCTGGTTTTGTGTAACCAGGCAGTCCTTTACCATTTCAATGGTAATATTTTCTAAAATAATGTTTAAAAGTCTATTTAGAAAACAGAAAAATAGAAATAGACATGGAAAACTGGAATCAAATTTACTGCTATACAATGTAGGTCTGCAAAAGCCATACATATGTGAAAGTAAAAATATTTCAAAGATTGTGGATACAAGAGTAACAAAATTTCTCTTACCTAGCCATCTGCAGATGTTTTTTCCTAAGAATGATGAGAGTAACCAGTAGCAGTCCAATTAAAAGTGTGCTAAGTATGGCCAGCACAGAGATCACAACCACATTGGGATTCATCTCTGTAACTAAAGAGATAAGTGGTACATTTTCATTATTGGTAACATTACAGGGGAATCAGCAAAATCATTCATTGTTTTTCATCTAATCTTAAGAGCAGTGAACTTATGATCGTAACAATAACAGTAATAACCATGTTTCTCCAAGCCAACAACAACTTCTTCCTGATCAATTACAACTATACTGATAAATGGTATTTAGGTGCCTGGAATAACTGAGTCCATTTCAAAAGCTTACCACATTCAAGATGTTTTTATAAAGGGAAACTGAAGAATTAAGAACACTTGTGCCATAGTTTAAATTTTTTGAAAACTGAAAATATAGAAGTCATTATTATGTATTGCTGTTTAACATTTTCAAAAGCCTAGAGGATGGCAGGTTCTTTTTTTATACCCACGACTTTAAAGTCAGAAAGCACAACTGTGTACTTTGCTCATAACTAATAATGTATATGAAAAAGGAATTAGCAAGATACCATCTGCTATAGCACTTAACACATTACTAGAAGCAGGCATTCTGATGATCTGTAGCCATATGTTTAGAGGTTTCCATCTGCACAATTCTCAAATAAATCTAATAATAGGTTGAAGCACCCTTTAGAACAGGGGTTCAGTCCTTTTCATATACTCTGTGTAATGATTGGTCTACTCTGGCACTTTCACATTGCCTAGTTCTTCATATTACCTGAAAGTTTCCTGGAGAATATCAAAGGCAGAAAAATAGATTAAATAGGTTAACATAGGTTAAATTCTTCAAAGTGGACCAGGGAGACACATACCATCTTTTGGAGTGACAATAAAATCATAGAACTGACCAGTACAAATGATTCCTAAGGTTTTATGTCACTTCCCATTTGGGTCAACTTGGCTCCAGTTTATGGGCAGAGTGCTTGAACAGAAAGAACAGTAAGAGTAGAGATTAAGATGGTTGATGTGAGGCAGCTAGAATATGTTTCTCCTACAGAGCAAAGAAAAAGTTTCCTTAGGACCCAGAAAAGAACAGAACCAAGTAGTACACCCAGTGACTCATCAAAGAAATAATAATAACCACATAGTGTAAAAAAGAGAAAAATCAATTGACCTGGGTTGGAAATAGCCAGACTCTCCTCTAGATCACAGCATTGACTACTGGCAGCCTCAGTTCGCTGTGGGGAAGGTGAATAAAGGAAATTCAAGAGTTCTGTGCTCCTCTAGCCTACTTGGAGAACCCCCTGAGCCGTGTGAGGCTCCAGTCCCTCATGGGAGACTGCCTTACCCACAGCCTTGCTCTGCTGAAGACCATGTGGATTGGTGCAGGGAAAAAGAAAGTCCTGAGCAGCTCCAGCCGCCATAGTCCAGAAGCTCAGCCCTTGCAGGTGGCTGCTTTCTAGTCAGCTTGGGAGGAGATGGGCCCTAAGGCTGGGGCATCCTCCTGTGAGAATGCCTGAGGCCCTGAGGCCAGCTGTACTTTGATATTCTGAAGGTGGACTGCCTGAGGCTAAGGTGGGTAGCCTGGCGAGACTTGTTGCCATAGCTACCTCTTACTCCCTATGTAAAATACTCTCTGCCGGCCTTGCAAAACAGCAGTGGCAGGGATCTCTCTCCTAATCCCCACTTGGCTGGCTAAGAGTGTAAATAGGTGGGGTGCTTGAATTCCTTTCCCCCAGCCCATATTCCTCCGAAGGCTCAAAACAGAAAACTTGGGTAATACCCAAGAGAGCCTTGCCCTCTGTCTAGGTTGGCTGAGTACTTTCTTGAAGTAACACTCACCAAGAAGAAAGCCCACAGCCACCATCACAGCTGGCTTTTTCCTACAAGTGCCACCTCCCGGCCAGAGGTCCGCAGCACAGCCCATCGCATCTGATATAATACCTCAGCTTTGGGGATGGCCTGATCTAGACTCCAGCTAATATTGAAGCCACTCCAGCCACTCAGGACACCATGAACCAGTTCAGGTAACCAGCACAGGAATGCTGTAGCTGGCAGTTGGGAAACTCACCACATCAAGGCTATATGTAACCAGGGGAACCCTGCAGTGCCTGTGTCAGCCTCTTGCCAGACTCAGTAAGAAGAATGGTTTACTCAAATGAGAAGGAACCAGAAAAATAATTCTAACAGTGTAAAAAAATCAGTTCTCTATCACCCTCTAAAAGTCCATACTAACACTTCAGCAATGAGCCCTAACTAAAATGAAATCTTTGAAATTCCGCATATAAAACTCAAAATGTGATTATGAAGTTGATCAATGAACTTCAGGAGAAAATTGAAAACTAACATAAAAAAATTTTAAAAAACCCAACTATTCAGGACATGAATGAAAAATTCTCCAAAGACACACACACACACACACACACACACACACACACACACACACACACACACACACACACACACACACACACACACACACACACACGCAAGTTGATATTCTGAAAATGAAAGAAACATTTAGAGAAGTAAAAAATGTACTGGAAAGTCTTAACAATAGACTAGAACAAGTAGAAGTGGCATCTCAGAACTTGAAGACAAAGCATTTGAATAACTCAATCAGACAACAATAAAGAAAAAGAATTAAGAGAGCAGAACAAAATCGCCAAGAAATGTGGATTATATAAAACATCTAGCCAGGCTCAGTGGCTCAGCCTGTAATCCCGTGCCTTTGGGAGGCTGAGGTGAGTGGATTGCCTGAGCCTGTGGGTTCGAGACCCGCCTGGGCAGGTGAGACCTCATCTCTACAATAAATCAAAAAATCAGCCGGGCATGGTAGCGCATGCCTGTAATTCCGGCTACTCGGAAGGCTGAGGCGGAAGGATCGCTGGAGTCCAGCAGGTCGAGGCTGCGGTGGCCGGGAACAGCCACTGCACTCCAGTCTGGGCAACAGAGTGAGACTCCAACTCAAAAAAAAAAGATCATTCAAGACTATTATGAATACCTCTATGCAAACAAACCTAGGTAAGCTAGAGTAAATGGATAAATTCTTAGAAACATACAAACCTCCCAGCTTTGAATCAGGAAGAAATAGAAACCCTGAACAAACCAATAATGCATAGCAAGATTGAAACAGTAATTAAAAGTCTCCCAACAAAAAATGTCCAGGACCTGATGAACTCATAGCTAAATTCTACCACTCTTTCTTTCTTTCTTTCTTTCTTTCTTTCTTTCTTTCTTTCTTTCTTTCTTTTTCTTTCTTTCTTTCTTTCTTTCTCTCTCTCTCTCCCCTTCCTTCCTTCCTTCCTTCTTTCTTTCTTTCTTTCTTTCTTTCTTTCTTTCTTTCTTTCTTTTCTTTCTTTCTTTCTTTCTTTCTTTCTTTCTCTCTTCCCTCCCTCCTTCCCTCCCTCCCTCTCTCTCTTTCTTTCTTTCTTTTCAGAAAGCAAGATTTATTGAGAAGACAGAAAAGCTCCCACAGCAGGAGGGGACCCGAGGGAGTTGCCCTCTACCAGACTTTCAAAGAAGATCTGGTATCAATTTTACTGAAGTTATTCCATAAGACTGGAGAGGAGGGAATTCTCTCTACTCATTCTAGGACGTCAGTGCCACTCTGATACCAAAGCCAAGAAAAGATAAAACAAAAAAAGAAAACTGCAAACCAATATCTTTTATGTACATAGACATGAAAATCCTCAACAAAATATTAGCAACAGCACATTAAAAAAAAAAATCCATCATGACCAAGTGGGTTTTATCCCAGGAATTTGAGGATGATTCAACCTATGGAAGTCAATATTGGTGATCCACTACATAAACAGAATTAAAAGCAAATATCATATGATCATCTCAATAGACACAGAATTTTTTAAAATCTAGCATCCCTTCATGATAAAAACCCTCCGCAAAGTTCATTTTATAAAAGCAAGCATCCTTTTATAATAAAAACCCTCAGCAAAGTAGGCATAGAAGGAACATTCCTCTAATTATAAATAGTTGTATACAACAAACCCACAGGCAATGTCTCCTAAACAGAGAAAAGTTGAACACATTCCTTTTCAGAATTGGAACAAGGCAAGGATGCCCGCTTTCACTGCTCCTATTCAATATAGTACTGGAAGTCCTAGCCAGAGCAATACAACAAGAAAAAGAAATAAAAGGTATTCAGATTGGAAAAGAAGAAATCAAACTATATCTGTATGCTGACAATATGATCTTATATCTAGAGAATCCTAAACACTCCTCCCAAAAGACTCCTGGACTTGATAAATGAATTTGGTAAAGTTTCAGGATACAAAATCAATACACACAAATCAGTAGCGCTGCTGCATACCAATAGCGACCAAGCTGAGAATCAAATCAAGAACTCAATTCCATTTGCATTAGTAGCCAAAAAACTAAAATACCCAGGAATACCTAGAAATACCAAGGAGGTGAAAAATCTCTACAAGGAGAACTGCAAAACACTGATGAAGGAAACTGCAAAAGACACAAATGGAGAAACAGCCCATGCTCATGGATTGAAGACTCAACATTGTTCAAATGATCATATTATCCAAAGTAATCTATAGATTTAATGCAATCCCCATTAAACCATCAACATCATTTGACACAGAATCAGAAAAAACAATCTTAAAATTAATATGGAACCAAAAAATCATAATAACCAAAGAAATCCTAAACAAAAAGAACAAAACTGGAGACATCACATTACCTGACTTCAAACTATACTATAAGGCTGCAGTAATCAAAACAGAATGGTACTGGTATAAGAGTAGACATATGGACTGATGGAACAGAATACAAAATCCAGAAATAAACCCAAATACTTACAACAAGCTGATCTTTGACAAAGCAGACAGAAACAAACACTGTGGAAATGACACCCTATTCAACAAATGGTGCTAGGAAAAATGCATAGCTACTTGCAGAAAAATAAAACTAGATCCCCATCTCTCCCCATATACAAAAATTAACTCAAGATGGATTAAAGACTTAAATGTCAGACCTGAAGTCATAAAAATCCTAGAAGAAAACCTAGGAAAAGCTCTTCTGGACATAAGCCTAGGCAAAGAATTTATGGCTAAAACTCCAAAAGCAAATGCAACGGAAGCAAAAATAAATAATGGGACTTAATGAAACCACTTTTCCCACTTACACTTTCTGCTGGATTGGAACTTTCTTGCTTTGACCTAGTAATCCAGTACTGCCATTATTTGGTGACAGATGACCGTCAAGGTTAAAACAGATGAAACTGAAGTAAAGAGGATACTGTGACTACCACTGAGAAAGATGAAGGATGATGATGATGATGACGTTAATGATAGCAACTAGCATGTAGACAGCATATACTAGGGTTTTATGCGTTTTATTTCTAAGCTCCAAAACAACCATCAAAAGGTATATACTATTATTTCAATTTTAAAGTTGAAAAAAATAAAGGCTCAGAGACAGTAAAATGTGTTTCACGAAGTTAAAAAGTTAGCAGTTGCACTTTGGGATTGAAATTAAGAGCTCCCTGACCTAAAAACCTGGGGTTTTTTAGTGGAACATTAAAAGGTTAGATGATATATATTTAAAAAGTAAGGAAAACATAGAAAGAAATGATTTCCAAATAATAGATTTCACTAATGTATATAATTACCCATTGTTGAGACGGCTATGAATGTAGGAACACTGGGACTATCATGACTAAAGCTGGTGACACTACAGTTGTAGGCAGTGGCAGGAAGGAGGCTGGAGATGGTCACAACATGAGAAGAAACAGCAACTGGTTCCTGGCGTGGCAGAAGATGAGATACATTTTATGTTATCTTCATCCACTTAATTAAAAGTTATTTTTTTCTTAGTTGAGTGATACATAGGTAGAGTAAAAAATTCGAAAGAAAAAAATAGCAGTGAAAAATGTCTTCTTTCTCTATTCCCCATCTACCCAATTCTCTCCCATGAAAGCAGCTGTTGTCTTTGTTTTCTTCTTTCCATATGTATTTTATGAATGCATAAATGTATAATAAGACATAGTTAAAAAACACAAGTGATGACATGGTTTACACATTTGTCTGCTTATTTTTTACCTTAATTGTCAGTGTATTTTGATGCTTTTTCCATATCAGTACAGATTAAGCTGTTTCATTCTTTTTAGGGCTGCATAGAAATCCATTGAAAGGACATAGGCTGGGTTCAGTGGCTCAGCCTGTAATCCCAGCACTTTGGGAGGCTGAGGCGAGTGGATTGCCTGAGGCTGCGGGTTCGAGACCAGCCTGAGCAACTTGGCGAGACCTTGTCTCTACAATAAATCAAAATTAGCTGGGTATGGTAGTGTCTGTAGTTCTGGCTACTTCGATGGCTGAGGCGGAAGGCTCGCCGGAACCCAGCAGGTCGACGATGGGGTGACCGTGAGTGTGCCACTGCACTCTAGCCTGGGCGATGGAGTGAGACCATAACTCAAAAAAAAAAAAAAGAAAAAAAAGAAAGGACATATAATACTACTTTGTTTAACCAGCCCCCTGTTGATGAATGTTTAAGTAATCTTGGAATATTTTGTTATTGCAAATAATGGTACAATAAGCATCATTTCACAAATTTGGGAACAAATGTATATATATTCATGTTCACTTTATGTACGTATGTACTATGTATACACACATGTATACATACACATACATGCACACATGAAATCTAAGCGAGTGTATGTGTGTAAATATACAGATATACATATACTCACATATTCCTTGCTAGGGTAAAATGTTTTGAATTGCTGGGTCAAAAAGTGTACATTTTAAATATTGAAAGCTAATGAAAAATAATCAATACAGGCATTTTCCAAATTTCCCAATTATAACATCAATGTGTGACAATGACTGTTTTGCTACATTCCTTCCAAATCATATATTTGCAAGCTGTAAGCTTTTCCAGTATTATTAGTGAAAATTAATCATGTGTTTGATTTTGCATTTCTTTTTACTATGAGTGAGATTGCTCAATTTTTCATGTTCAAGAGTATTTCATGTGTTCAAGAGTATTTATTTTTCTATGAAATATTTGTTTGGGTTGTTTTTTATCTTTTTCACTTGCAGAAGTTCTTTATATGTTAAGGACACTACTCCTTTGTCTGCATTCTCAGCTTTTATATAGCATCCACCAGTGACATAGTAACTTCAGGTGCTCAGAAACACTTAAAATGAATGGATTCTTGAGTCGAACAAGTTGCTAATTTGGTGTACCCATGACCAGGATAGTGACATGTACTACTGTGCAATATAAAAAGATGAGTCAGCATCAAGCTCTTTTTCCAGTCAAGATACTGAAACACTTCTGCTGAACTGTCAGCACTTATTTTCCACTCCCATCTCTTTCATGATTCTATGAAAAAATTGGCCAGAAGGAAAAAAATACTTTTGCTAACAGGACTCAGTTTAGTAAGTAGCTGACTAACCATTGTTTTCTTAAAAGAAAGCATCACTGTAGTTACAGAGAAGAAAATTCATTATTGGCGGAAGAGTTATTTTCAAAAGGAACTCTTAGAATAGAGAAAAGATTCAGCTGTTCAGTACAAATAAAAAAAAAATACTTGTAAAAGGGGATTTAAGAAGGGGAATCAAACAAATTATCTTAACATTCATTTATGAAAAGATTTGTGCTTCTAGCAATTCCTTTTTTCTTCTCAGTCTCATGCACTTCATTATTTAAAAAAAATCAATTATTCATGCTCATAGTATTAGTCTACACACTGTACTCTAAGAAGGCCCTGACAAATGTATTCTTTTCCTTTCACCTCTGGTTGTGAAATATGCTTTTTCTTGTGACTTTGCTTCCCTTAAAGTTGCTGGTTCATCTCTCCCCTTCCATTCATTCTGACTTGGTGAACAACTCAGTATTTATCGTATCTGTCACTTGTGATTCTAAAGCTTTACCAGTAGCCTTGTCTCCAACGTTCCAACAAAATTGTCCTCCTCACTAACTACATATACATGTCTCTTTTAAATTCTCTTAGTAGTATGGATCTCTCCCCATGGCACTAACATATGACTTTATCTATTTCTGTATGTATATAATAGTCACAAATATATAAGCATGTATTATAGGCAAATATTGATTCTATCATTTGTGTGCCTTTCAAATAACTGGCAATTGGTTCATATTTGTTAAATTAAATTGTGTCTGGCAGGGTCTTCACCCCTTGATCAATTTCGTGATCTGTTCCCTTCATGTGACCTGAAGTGGCTAAGAATTAGGGACAAAAGTTAAACACAAAGATAAAACACAAAAATAAAAGTTTGCATAACATCTTTTAGGTTTGGGCTAAGCATACTGTTAATTTCTATTGCTGAAATACAAAAGGCAAACAGACAGTTTTCACTTTCTATAGCTTCAAGAAATAGAAGATTCTTATTTTGCCCAGATAATTAGCCTTAATTAAATTTAACTCAGAAATGGACAATCAAAATGTACAATACCTGGAGTTTGGTTTCCTGACTGGAGCCAACTTGTTGACAGAAAACTTCAAAGAAATCAGCAACTCCCTCTTCTACCCACAGTAAAGTCACTGAGGTCTGGGTTTTGTTTACTGCGAAGAGTGATTTGGGAGGAGCTGGTTCTGATCAAAGGAAAATTTGAAAATTTAAAAAAAAATTTAATTAAATATGTTCTTTCTTCTTTCACAAATAAGCGGGTATAATATTCCCCAAATCCAAACATAGGTAGTTAAGAGTACCATAAAGAATTTATATTACTCTTGAAATACGTCCTTTTACAAAGATAGTCATCCAACTCGAAAGGCAGAATATTTTGTCTCCCTCCCACCCTTCCATTTTATACTTCCCTTTTTGGAACACTTCTGTTTTCTACTATAGCCTTGTTATAGTTATAATCTATTAATAGTTTTCATGTCATTGGTATGGGAGTTAGCATTGCCCTGCTAATATAGAACTTTCTGAATGAGAAACAAAAATCTGTTCTTAAAAAAAGGAAAAGGAGAAAAATAAAATTGACATGCTTCTTTTAATAGAGAGATGCAGCTTGATACTTAGTCAACAGCCTGCTTTCCTTCCTCTGGAGATTATTTGTAGTTAGAAGAATGGCTTCTTGAAAATTTAGTCAACATTAAAAGGGATGAGGCTAAACGATGACATGATTTTTTAAGAAAAGGATTGATGGAAGGGGACTGGATGATTTCTAAAATGTTAATAATTTCTTTATCTTAGACATTCTATCTTGATCAACAATTTAATCCATTAGCCAAGGGAGCTGTGCTGTCTGTGCCCTTTCATATTTATTTCTTGTTAATGAGTCAATGATTTTGCTCACTTGAGACAAAACCTGTCTGACCCTCTGTGCTAGTAGGTGGTCTGCTGTCTCATTCCCCATTCCTGAATCTCTCCTAGTCTCTGTGACTTTGTTGGATGCTGTTTTTCCCTCTAGTCGCTCTAGTAGGCTAAATGCTATGCCTGAGCCCAAGGTCTTAAACTGGGATCCTTCTACCCTGCTTTTACACCTCCTTGACATTGCTTGATTGGGCATATTATATCTTGTTGCCAGGATCACTTAACAACATTCTCTGCCCACCTGATGCCCCTGTCAGACAACTACCTACTGTTATAGATCTCTCACTGCTTGTTACTTGCTTTTCATTTTTCTTCTCCATTCTCCCAAGTCTAGTCTCTATCAATTGGTTTTTAGCAGTGCTTGAAAAAGTCCTGTAGGCCATTTCACAGCTTTTACAGGTGTATATTCACGTCTTCAAGTGGAAAAGTTTGAATCTCCTTTCTAGAATATCATTCTCACAGCCCTGTGTAGAATCAAGATGTATGTCAAAATCATTCTTGACATGAGTTATGGCAGATAACCTAACTTGTGTCCAATGAATAAAAAGCATATTTCTTTCCAGAGGCAACTTGACAAGGTTAGGCAGAAAAGTTGAAGGATTAAAGAGGAATTAGTCTTGGGCAAACAAAATCTACAGTAGATGTCAGGACACTTTTTTTCATTTGCAATGAATTGTCCCCTCCTCCAGACAATGTATTTTCCACTGATGAAGACTGCTGATAAGACTGACAGAGGGAAATTGACTTCCCACATTTCTCATAATCATCATTGTTAAAAAGATTATGAGTCACAGAATAAAATCCTTCAGTCATTCTGTTTCATGTAGAACTTGGATCTGTGGAAGTACATGTGAAGTGTTTGGAGCAGAGATGAATTATTTGTTAGGCTGACACCGGGATTTTTCTGTTTTAAAAATATACACTACAGAATTGTTTCTCAGGGTGAGACTCTTGGGCTATGATCAGAGTCTCTTGGACATCTATATTTTTCTGCTTTGTGGGTAAATAAAATCAGTCTAGCTATCCAATATGAACATCGACCTAATCCTAATCTCTGGATCTGACTTTTTATACCTGCATCTGTAATCACCTATCATGTGTACCTACTCAAATATGTCACTATTACCTCAAACTCAATATGGTCAAAACTGAACCTGGTGTCTTCCCCTTCTCATAAATCACTTCAACTTTCTAACTACTCCTAACTCTCCAGAGAAATGATATAACTATTCTGTCAATTGTCTAAGCTAACAATTTTGAGGCTCTTTCCTTACTTCTCAGTTCCAGAGAGCATATATTTTAACAGTTTTTGTCACCTTTTTTTTTTTTTGAGTCAGAGTCTCACTCTGTCACTCAGGCAGGAATGCAGTGGCACACTCATGGTCACCCCAGCATCGACCTGCTGGATTCAGGCGATCCTTCCGCTTCAGCCTTCCAAGTAGCTGGGACTACAGGTACGTGCTACCATGCATGGCTAATCTTTTTAATATATTGTAAAACGAGGTCTCACCAAGTTGCCCCAACTGGTCTCGAACCCCTGGGCTCAGGCAATTCTCTTGCCTCAGCCTCCCAAAATGCTGAGGTTACAGGCTTGAGCCACTGTACCCGGCCAGTTTTTGTCATTTAAAAAAAAAATTTTTAAAAATTATATTGCCTGTCCAGGCTTTTGTCATGACAGTCACTGATCATTACAAAAATCCCATACCTAATTTTTCCCTGGCTCTAATCAGTTTTTCCTTCATTTTGTCAACAATGGTTTAAATCATCTTAAAATGTCACTTTGCTCATGTTAAATCCTGTCTGTGAATGGTCTACTGTAGCACAGCCACATATGCCAAGTTACAAAGTTCCTACTTAAATTGTTACATGCTTCCCAACAGCTTCACCATCATCCCTACCACACACATATGCTGCCTCCTGAGAAAGCCAGTCTTCTCACTGACCTTAAGACGGATAGCGTTCTTTAATAACATACACGTTTCCCTTTAATCAGTAAACTCTGTTCTGCTCATTTTAAGGTCAAGAAAAATTAACCTCCTCCTTGAAGCCTTATCTGATGACTCTGTCTCTTGATGATCTCTTTTCAGATCTTCTATTGCCCTTAACTAGCTTCTATTTAATCGGTGTGAGTGATGTCCTGATTGTACTAGATCTTACCAGATTCAAGATCAGGGACCATCCATTTCAAATTATTTTCTCTTCATCTTGAACTAGCCACTGTAGGTACTCAAATTCTGCTTACTGACTGATTTAAAACATGAGTCAAGATTCATCAACCAGAAGAATGGGACACAAGCATCAAGGAAGATCAGACATACTGGGAATTTTAATGTTCACTTCCATTTTTTATATTGATTATGTTGATAAAATTATCACACTTCAGTGGCAGAGTCAATAACTGTCATAACTACAATAAGAGCTCTCATAATTATGACATGGACAAGAGAGTAAGGATTTCCTTTGTTCTGGTTAAAAATGTGGATCTAGGTGATAGGTAAGATCCTTAGGAAAATCTCCAAACATTTGGAACCTCTAATAGCCATGCAAAAAATGTTTCTTTTCAGGCAGAATGTGGGGGAAATAGATTGTTCCAAAGTCACTACACCTATTATCACTGCACTCTTTTCTGAAAGACATATGCATATCAGCTCTGTAGGTCAATAAGTAACATATACAATTCACCTGCTTGAGAACTTACATAGGCTCTTTGTGATAGGTGCATTTTTCTAAATAAATCAGGCATAAATTTGACTTTGGTATCCCAAAGGAAACGAAGAAAATTACTACAACTTATTATTGTTAAAATATTTCATAAGTGAAAGTGTAATTGGATTGGGATGGACTTACAATTAAATTTTACTACTCAGGACAAATGTCACAGGGAATCTATTAAAGTGTAAGAATGTGAATTGCCCAACATAACCACTAGCCTCGTGCAGTTACTGAGCACTTGAAATGTAGCTAGTCCAAGTTGAGAGGTGCTGCAAATGTAAAACACAGACTGAATTTCAAAGACTTACTATGAGAAAAAAGTAAACAAATCCCATTAATAATTATTTATGTTGACTATATATTGAAATAATACCATTTTGGATATATTTGATTAAATAAATACATTAAACTCATTTTCACCTGTTCCTTTTTCCTAATTTTTAATGTAGCTATTGAAAATGTATGATAACATATGTGGCTCTCACTACATGTCAGTTGGATAGCACTGAGTTGGAGCATTTCCTCTTGTTGTCTAGAGCAGAAGTCTGGAAATTCTTGCAGATGTTCGTTGGAAGGGACCACATCTCATGAGAAGACAAGATCAGTTCAACTCCACAGCCTAGAATGGTTTAGATGATTCATGTTCTCCATCCTCAGGCATAGAACTAAATGTGTGTAATGACCAAATAATGTTTAGGCAATTGCATAGGCTGGGGAATCCAATGACATGCAAAAGCATTTTGATTTGGTCTCTTTCTATTATGGGACAAATTATGTTTCCCCAAAATTCATATGTTGAAGTTCTAACCCTCAGTACCTCCAAATGTGAATGTATTTTGATAGGTAATTAAGTTAAAATGAGGCCATTAGGGTGAGCCCTAATCCAATCAGACTGGTGTCCTCATAAGAAGAGGAAATTTGGATGCACAAAGAGATGCATGCTTTCAGAGAAAAGACCAAGTGAGGACACAGTTAGAAAGCGTCATCTATAAGTCTCAGAAGAAACCAACCTTGCCAACACCTTGATCTTGGACTTCTAGATTCCCAAACTGTGAGAAAAAGAATTTTTATTTAAGTTTCTCAGTATGTGGTATCATGCTTTGACAGCCCTAGCAAGCTGACACAGTCTCTTACTATTCAAAATATCAACTATGATCTAGCTGATAAAGAAAAAGGATAGGAAGACTCCAAAAACTCTGTGCAGAGTGAAAGAGATTTAAAACAATGCATACATAAAGGATTTATATAATGCAAATCATGCAGATATTCCTTATAAAACATTTGGTTATCGCCTTTTATCTCTCTAAATGACATTTAAAATCTTAACTTCTTCAATGTTTCCATGCTCCAAAATGTCAAATTTCCTTTTGTTTAAAATAAGTTTAGAGTCCATGATATTTGATGTGGGTGCCTATGTATATAGATTAAGAAAATGGACAAACTATTTTTATAAAAACAAGGTACAGATATAGGGTTGCTTGCTTTTAAATGCCCTCTGAAAGCATTTTAACATTGCTGGTGTTCTAGTCAGCCCTCCCCACTTCCCTTTCTTTCCTTGAATTCGATGCCTCTCCACTTTTGACTGGGAATCCAACCTAATTTTATAAGAAAATCAAGTACCATGCACAGAACATGAGCAGACTGGAAGGCTGCAATACTATCTCTTCCATTTAATTTAGATTGGATTAGGAGAGGTTCAAGCTGTTGCCCAGGCTCTCTGGGGAGTGAAAGTGACTTTTGTGCAGTATGAGCTGGTGTCTGATTCTTATTCTCTGCTCTGGCAGCAAATCTCCTCCTTTCCTTAGGAATTCCAAAGGGAATAGTCAGGTGTAATATTTAGCTTCGGACAAGAATATAATGTGTTTATTGTCTAAAATCTATCTTTCTCTGATAGCTATTACATTGTTTCTTATTTTAATGTGACCCATTAATTTAGCTGCCTCTACAATGATGTTTATGAAGCCAAGATTATATCCATAAGGGCCGGCTAGTTTGAACTCATTTCTATTTGATAACTCTAAGCGTGGTGAGTCATTTTACATTTGTGTGAAATTAGTAATAAAAGAAATTCAGTAGAAAAGCATTGGAAAAATAATCTTTTTTTTTTTTTGAGTTGGAGTTTCACTCTGTCACCCAGACTGGAGTGCAGCGGCCGCTCCCGGCCACCGCAGCCTCGACCTGCTGGGCTCCGGCAATCCTTCCGCCTCAGCCTTTCGAGTAGCTGCAATTACAGGCATGCACTACCGTGCCTGGCTGATTTTTTGATTTATTGTAGAGATGAGATCTCGTTGCCCAGGCGGGTCTCGAACCTGCAGGCTCAGGCAATCCACTCACCTCAGCCTCCCAAAGGCGCAGGATTATACGCTGAGCCACGGAGCCCGGCTGTAAAAATAATCTTAATCCACAATCAACATGACAAAATCTATTCTCCATCTTCAGCCTCACAGTCAGCAATTTTCTAGTATATTCTTCATATACAAAGGATGATCTTTAACATCTATATTATAGTAAGCCTTTAAATATATTTTTACTCTCAACTCAATCCATCCTACATTAAGCAGTGTAAGTCATGTATCTTATATTCAACTTGGCCAAAGAAAACATCTGCAACTAGCTGGGCTCGGTGGCTCAGCCTGTAATCCCGCGCCTTTGGGAGGCTGAGGTGAGTGGATTGCCTGAGCCCGAGAGTTCAAGACCCACCTGGGCAGCGAGACCTCATCTCTACAATAAATCAAAAAAATCAGCCGGGCGTGGTAGCACATACCTGTAATTCCGGCTACTTGGAAGGCTGAGGCGGAAGGATTGCCGGAGCCCAGCAGGTCGAGGCTGCGGTGGCCGGGAGCGGCCGCTGCACTCCAGTCTGGGTGACAGAGTGAGACTCCAACTCAAAAAAAAAAAAAAAAAAAAAAAGAAAACATCTGCAACCTATGCAGTACAGACTGCATAAAGTGTGTCAAAGTTGATTAAAAAAAAAAAAAGAAATCTGCAGAAAAAAGCACTATTTAAAAGAAAAAAAGCAAGAGGTAGAGAAACTTGAGGGTGAGTTAAGACTGATATGCACTCCAATTAGGGAGTGCAATATTTATGCTAAGCAATAGAAGACTTTGATAGACCTAAAGTTTATTAGGTCTTTTCTCACTGACTTAAAAAGATTCTTTTCTTAGATACATTTAACAAGTAATTTTAAGATAATGCTAAAAAGTATAAAAGACATGCAGGCAAGTATTTAGCATCTGAGAATGAGTTAAATTATCATTAGACCCTTTTAATATATAAAACATAAAATTTTCTCAATAATTAGGAATGCTTTCATTTCTATTACCTTTAAAAATACACTCTTTATGCCTTAGTGATGGCAGGTATAATATCCCCTTTTGTGAACCATTGAGAGGGTTTATAATTTTAGCAGCTTAAGTAACTTCTAAAGAATAATATCGTTTTTTTTGGAGAACACTCCCATTTAACATTACTTAGTTTCATTTTTTACATTTTTACAAATTTATGGGGTACAAATGTAATTTTGCCACATGCATAGATTGCATAGTGGTGAAGTCAGGGCTTTTAGGGAAACTGTCACCCAAATAACATACATTGCACTTATTAAGTAATTTCTCTTTATCCACCCTTCCTATTCCTTCACCCTTCTAAGTCTTCTTGCATAGTTTCAAAATAAAATATATGACTTCCTCTTTTTTAGTGGTTCCAGGAATATGTGCTTTTACTTAGTATTTTTATTTGTAGAAATTCATAGGAAAAAATCACTACTTTCATTGTGTCATTAACTTTGTTGCTTTATTCTGAACTCATGTTTGAACAAAATTCTAAAAGTTGAAGGAACATAAAAGATCATTTACTAGATAGGCAACTGAAATCCAGAAGGCCTGAGTCACTTTTCTAAGGTAACACAATTTGTATGTAAGAGCAAAAACTGGGATCCATACCTTCGTACCTCTAAGGGTCCTTCCTACTACACCTGGTTTCTTCTCTAAAAAATATGGATGTTTCCCACTCACTTGCATATAACTGGGGATTATAAGACCTCCTGAAAAGTTCCTTTGTCCAGAAGACCAACTTTTCCAGAGTGGGCACTTATGTATTTAATCAGTGCTAGACTTCATAGCCATTGCCCTATGAGTCCATCTTCTAGATTCTTCCAAAATATTACAGAGAATGATGTACCTGCAACATATGCAATCATTTTATGGTGGGCAGGAGAAATGCTTTTAAAGAAGTGCTAAAGTTGTGTGGCATAGCTGCTGGCAGTTGGTAAAACTGCAGTGATAGAAGACTGCAATGAGAAGTGGGGACATGTATATTAAGGAGAATTGGTTAGTCTCAGGTCCAGGTGCAGAGCCACAGGACAGTGGCATGTGACTGTCACTAAAAACCTATGCCAGAAAACAATGCTTGCATGGGCTGCCGGCCATGCAAGTCTACACAGGAAGAGTAGCACAGCAATTACGGTCCTCTGCAAACCTACACAACATGCATGTGTTTATCTTCCAAGACGTCAGTCAGAAGAAACCTTCCCCAGGTCACCATCATCACTCCCAGTCTACTCACTACCCTATTAGTGCCCCCCGCACTCTCTGATCATCTTCCTGAAGACTCACTCAGACCCAAGGCCTCCATTGGCTCCCAGGATCATATCTCCTCTGGCCCAATTAACAACAGCACTCCAAGTCTCACTTGTAACTCCTGCATCATCAATTTCCCCTGTTCTGTTTAACCATTCTGATTAGCCTCAGACAAGCTACTTTTACTTACTTAAAGAAAGAACAAAACAACACAAAAACCAACCAACAAATAAAAACTCTGGATTGATTCTTTTATCTTTCAGCTCCTGTGGATTTTCTCTCCTTCTATTTATAATAAAATGCCTCAAAAGTTTTGTGATTTCAGCTGTCTTGAGTTTTTCTCCTTTCATTCTCTTAGAGCTCCTTTTAATCAGACATTCCCCCCCCACCACCACATCACTCAAATGCCTCCTCTCAAAATCGCAAGTGACTTGTGGGCTGCTAAGCTCAATAGCTGAATCTCATTCCTCATCCTACCTTATTTGTAGGTTTGATCAGGGGGTCACTCTGTTCACTGAAGCTCTTTCTTTCCTAGGCTCTAGGGACAGGGCACTTTTCTGTGTTCCTTCTTATTCACTGGTCACTCCTCTACAGTCTCTTTTGCTGAATTTTCCTCATCACCTCCACTTCTAAAAGTTGGACTGGCCTGGGCTTAGTCCATGGGCAGCATTATTTTTGATTTACTCGTTTCTTGATAATCTCAATAGGTCTGTTTCCTGACTGTCTTCAGATTTATATTTCCAGTCTTGAAGTCTCCACTGAATCCAAGCTCCTTGATTTAATTGCCTACTTGGTATTTGTTCTTTAATGTTTAATAGGCACTTTCGCATGTTGACACATCCAAACCTAAACTTATCTTCTCCCACATCGACCTCTCCCATACATCCTAGCTTGGTAAATATCACCTCTGTCCTTCTAATTGCTCAGGCCCCAAATCTCGGTGTCTCCTTAGGTTTCTTTTTTCATTCATAGACAAAATCTAAATTCATTGGCAGATTCTCTCAGCTTCACCTTCAAAATACATTTTAAATTCAATCCATTTTCATTACTTCCACGACTACCAGCCTGACCCAAGCAAGTATTAAAAATCTCTTATCTGGATAGACTCGGTGATCTCCTGATTTTAAAGTGACCATGTAATTTATCAAAAGTGTACAAACTGAAACACTTTTGGGGAGGAAAATAATTGCTAAAGAGGATTGTTAACTTTTAACGGATTCATAATTGGTATAAAGCATTTTCCCCCAAGGCAACAGAGATGTGTAGTCATCTTGTCTAACTGATTTCCTGCCTTTTTCCTCACCCTGACCAGTCTAGTCTCACCAGGGCAATCCAGTAAGATGTGACAGGTCATATGCTACCTCTGCTTAAACCACCCAGTGGAGAATCATCTCACTCAGAGGAAAGCGTTTTCCCAATGACCCACACAATTTGTCCTGTTACCCCATATCTAATACTCTCCCCTCGTTCATTCCACTCCAGCCACCCTGCCTTCCTGACTTTCCTCTGAGTTTGCCGGGCACAGTGCTGCTTCTGGAGCTTTATGCCTGTGGTTCCTTCTTACTTCCAGCTATCTTGTATCTCTTTCTGGTATGTCTATCTATCTTTCTATCTCCCTCTTTCTCTCTCTCTCTCTCTTTTCCTCCCTCTCTCCTTCCCTTCCTCCCTCTTTTAGGCTTTGACTCAAGCATCATTTTCCCAATGATGCTTACTCTACCCTTACAAAAATTGCAACTACCCCCACAACACTTCCTATCTCTTTTCCTGTTTCACTTTTCCCCATGATGCTAATTGTCATTTAATATCCTTATATTTATGTTTATCATCTTTCTTCACTAGAATGAGGGTAGAAATTTTTGTTAGTTCTATTCATTTCTGTATTCTCAGAACGTAGAGCAGCATGTGGTGCATAGTAAAGGCTAAACATTTGTTGATTGACAGAATGAATACTTTTTTTAAAGTATAGGACCTTAAATATTGTATGTTTCTTTCTAGCCAACTGGCAGCCTACAAATATCTATCTATCCATCTATCTATCTATAAATATGTCCATACATATTTGAGAAAGAGAAAGCAGCTAATATCCCCCAAATTTCTAACAACTCAAAGTGTTTTCAGTTTTTTATTGTCCATAGCCAAATCATATTTTAAAGATTACAAATCTATATAAAAGCTTTCATGACTGAGACTTTTAAAATCAAGCCAATGTTCTTAAGACCAAATTTCAAAAGAGGAACAGAAAGCCACAAGAGTGGGTGTGAGGCTCTTCCCTGCTCTGTTAAATGTGTTAATAGAAAAATTAAATTTGCAGGGGAAAAAACCCCTAATCCAAGCAAACATAATTAGCAGATATATAAAATGTAGTAGAATACTGTTTTCCAAGCCCAACAATGTGTAAAGTGTATCAAATTTCTCTAGGTTCCAGTTTGCTCAAATGAAGATACCACACTAATTTATCTCCAAACTCTCTCCTATCACTAAAGCTATTATGATTCCTTATCTTGAACTTACCAAAATGTGTCTGTGGCCAGGATAAAGCAGAAGTATGACAATGCTTGTGTGAAAATTCTGTTTTTTGGTTTTCTCTTACTTCATTGGCTGCTCCTTCCCAGTCTCTCTTGCTGGCTTCTCCTCTTCTGCTCAGTTTCTAAATGCTGGGGTGGTTTTTCTGAACTAGATCCAGACTTTGCTTCTCTTTTCATTCAGTACTTGATGATCTCATCCTGACACTCGCAAATTTATATTTCCAGCCCAGATTCTCCTCTGATCTCCAGACGTATATATCAATAATCTCCTTACTTGAGATCAGCACTGGGATGTCCTAGAGTCATCTCAATTTTTTTCTGCCCAAGGAAGACTCTTTGATTCTTATTTTACTCCAAATTTACTCCTCTAGTTTTTCTGGTTTTCTTTTTCTTTTTTTTTTTCAGTATCAGTGAATTGCACCATCATCTGCTATCATCCACTATCATCCCGATTTGCTCAAGAGCAAAGCCCCAGAGTCATTCTTAATATCCTTTTCTCTCACTTCCCTTTTTGTTTCTGCCCTGTCAGAAAGTTCTGTGGACACAAACTCCAAAAGAGCTACTGAATTCTGTCTACTCCTCATCTCCATTACAATCACAATACAATACAATACAACACAATACAATAGTCAAAGTTACCGTCATTCTCATGCAGCTTCTTTGAAGTAGAATACTGTTTTTAAAGCCAGACAAGTAGTTGTTTAATTGGTCCCTCTACTTTCATTGTTGGTTCAACGATGCTTTCTCCCTTAAGCAACCAGTGGGATTATTTTAAATGACCATCAGATTATTTATTTAAAATTCCCTAAATGGTCTCTCTACTTTCATTGCTGATTCAACAATCCTTTCTCCCTTAAGCAACCAGTGGGATTATTTTAAATGAAAATCAGATTATTTATCTAAAATTCCCTAAATGGCTTCTCATTGCTCTAAAATAAAATCCCAACTCCATGTCTTGAGTCTAATCAGGCCTGCCTGTTCCCTCTCCCTAGCATGCCTTTCTCAACCTTTTCATGGCTGGTCCTTTCTTGTTATTCAGACTTCGACCTCTACTCCTTCCTCAAAGAAAGGTTTTAGGAAGACACTCTGCACCACACTGCCCTGCTCTCTAAAACACTTTCACTAAATCATAAGTTCCTTGGGAACAGAAAAGTGTAGTGAGGCAGGTGAAAGAAGTTGGGCGCCAGTAATGACTCCACACCCGGCCAGGACCAAGAGATTTATTAAAGCGGCTGTTACAGAGGGGATCTATAACGGGAAAAAAGAAAAAGAGAGAGAGAAAGAGAGAGTAAGAGAGAGAGAGGAAGTGGGAGAGAGGCAGGGAGAGAGCTGCAGAGAGGGAGAGAGCGACAAAGAGAGAGAAAGAGAGACGGAGAGAGAGTTGTGGGGAGAGGGCTGTATTTAGCAGCCTGATGGGGGGAAGGGGCCGTGCTATGTTCCTATTGGAGGAGCTGCATGGGAGCAGGGTGGGGCCAACACCGTGTTATAGTCCTATTGGATGCATAACAAAACTGGCTACGGATTGGAGGCTTGCAGGTTTGAAATGGGGCAAGGGAAGGTTTGAAATTCGTGCACGCGGGGAATTGTGCTCACAGAAGCCGGGATCTAAGGCCTTTGTTGTCTGGTATGTTGGCGCCATTTTGGGAGCCGCCCCTCTGGTGGCTTTCTGCACCCTTCAGCAGGTATAGTTAACACAGCACATAGTTTAGATGTAGTTAGGCAACTTTACTTATGATGGCCTAATATAGATAACTGAGGAACAGGGTGGTTAAGCATTCCAGTGTCTTTTCTTATCAGTACATGACTGTCCAGGCATATCAAACCTGACCACCTTGCAGGTTGGAATGTAGAATTACCAGTGTTAAGTCAGCGGGGGTGGGGAATTACCCAAAGAGCCCAGGCATGATGTTCTAAGAAAAGCCCAAATCTAGCTAGGCAGTAACTGTCATTATTTAGAAGGTCCTTATGATCCTAAAAGGTTGAGATGGTAATCAAAACTTGTGACCAGATAGCTGCAGCCCTCCACTCTTAGCTTATGAATAATTTGCTTAATCATTGTTTTAAGCATTATATAATAAACATTATATAAATCTATCCTTTGGACTTCATACTAGAGTTATGAGTGGATTGCACAGCACAATTACAGTAACAGAATATTTTGAGTTTTCCCATACACTTAATTTTACCAGTGGGTATTATACCTCAAAAAGTTTTAATTTTTTTTTGCATATTAGTGTTTTTTCTTTCAGATTGAAGATCTCCCTTTAGCATTTCTTGGAAGATAGGTCTGGTAATGGTGAATTCTCTCATCTTTAAGTCTGGAAAATACTTTATCTCTCCTTCACATTGGAAGGATAATTTTGTTGGATGCAATATTCTTGAATGGCAATTTTATTTTCTGAACACTTTGAAAATGTCATTCTACTCTCTCATGGACTGTATAGTATCTCTTGAGAAGTCTGTTGCCAGATGAATTGGAGCTCTTTTATATGCTAACTGATTGTTTTTTCTTACTGCTTTTAAGATCCTCTCTTCATTCTTGATAGTTTATGATGTCTTGGGTTGTTTTATTTGGGTCATATTTGCCTTGTATTCTCAGACCAGCCTGTAATTGGATATTTATATCTTTCTCAAGTTTTGGGAAGGTTCTACAATTATGTATTTGAATAAACTTTCCATACTTTGTTCCTGCTCAGCTTCCTCTTGAAGACCAATACTTTTTAGATTTGGCCTTTTTAAAGTAATTTTCTATATCTTGTGGTCAGTCTTCATATTCCTTTTCATTCTCTTTCCTTTTCTCCCTGTTGCATTTCAAAATATCTGGTCTTAGTGCTCACTTATTCTTTCCTCTGTTTGGTCCGTTCTACCGTTGAGAGCCTCTAATGAGCTCTTCGGTTTAGCAAATGTATTTCTCAGTTCCAATATTTCTACTTGATTTTTTAAAAAACTATTTAAATGTCTTTGATAAGTTTACCTGATGAATTTCTGAATTGCTTTTCTGTGCTATCTTGGAGATCACTGAATTTCCTTAATATTTGCCATTTTGAATTCTTGGTCAGAGAGCTCACAATCACTGTTTTAGGGTCAATCACTGGATTTGTCTTTGTCCTGTTGGGGAGATTATTATTTCTTGTTTCTGGTGTTTCTTGTGGGTAAAAGTCTATGTTTTTGCATTGAAGCTACTTATTCTAGTTTTTTTCTGTTTGGCTTGTTCTGGATCTATTTGCTTAGCAAATCTTTACCACTAGGTCATGGTTTCATTTTCGCCTCTAGGGGGTGCCTTAAGCCCAGGTAGGCCTCAGCTTTAGCAAATTAATGGCACACCGCCTGTCCCGAATTGGGGAGGTTCCAAAGGTTCCACACTGCCGGAAAAGGCTGGCTAGGGGTTTGTGCCCAACGGATTCGAGGACCTTACCTCCTACAGTGTGGCGCTGCCAAACAACCACTCTAATTTGGCGTCTCCTTCGGGTGAGTTACAGAACTTGAGTTTCCAGGGCTGGGGATGGTAGTCCTGTCTTCCCTTTTTGTCTCTGCCTTTCCTCAGGGAGGTGTCTTCTTTTAGGCATTCATGATGCTTTCTTTGGGTTAAGGAAGGGACAGGTCTCCTGCCAGGGAACCCAAGATGGTGGGAAAACTGGTTGACCACCTCAATCTCACTCTTTCCAGTGCAGAGACTGTGAGTTAGGGAAGATTTTTCACGTGTTTGTTGCCAGGTATAATGTGCGAGTGTGTGTGTGTGGGGGGGGAGGTGTCGTGGATATGGAAGTTTGATACTTCTATTGTCTCCTTGGAGATTTTCCACTTTTCTCTGGCCACAGGAATCTGCCTCATTCTCATATTTGAGTTCTGGGTTTTTGCTGGTGAAAATCTTGGCGCTGTATATTTGCTTTTGGTTTTCTGGGGAAAGTAGGCGAAGCTGGGGGCAGAGAGTGAAGCCAGCTTGCTTCTACACTACCATTTAAAAATACTTGGCATATATCTCTACTTTAATTGAAGTTATTTCCCTCTTTCTCTTATTATATATAAATACATCTAGTCTCTTGTTTATCCTGACTCTAGTTTTTATTTTAGGGTCCACCTATACCTATGCTTGCTTACTTATTATTAATTAATTTATTTCTATTAACTTGTTCATTCTTTCATTTATTTTTATCCTTCTTATTTGTAACATTATTGATCTTTTTTATTTCTTGTAAACCCTTATTCACTTTAATTATGTTTCGGTATCAGGCAATTTTATTATGCCTTTTAAAGTAGTTGTGTCTTAACATACACAGGGAATTCATTTTTTATTAGTTTTATTTTATTTTGATTTATGTTAGTTAGGAAACTCTATCAAATTTAAAAATCAACATGTGAGTTATTTTATCCATGAATTTCTATGTAAGATAATAAAGAGGGACTATGTAATATTTTTATGAAAAAGGAATGTTGTCTGATAGGGTTACAACATTGCATTTAAATAACCTCTAAGGTTCTTCCATCTCTAAAATCCTAAGATTGCTTGGTTTTTCTATCCTTAATAAGAATAGTGAACACCCCTGTTTTCCAGAATACACACCTTATACTAAGTAGAAGGTACTCTTTGAAGTATAAACATCTGTTTTCTACTCATAAAAGAGAATTTGCTATTTTCTGTTATTATTTCATTAACTTGAGGAACTTTTGTTGAATTAAGTAATGCAAACACTAGTTCTTGCAGCTTGATTATTTCACACCCATAGCTCTTACCTAGCTTGACAAGGCGGAGCATGGAGGTATTACTTCCTCTTTCAGTGCAAGCAGTTACTGAGAGGTTGTAGATGTCTCCTGGAGGCAAGCTGAGAATTGCAGTCATGACATTGCGTGTTACCTGCAAGATCATCAAAATTGGGGATTTAAACTTCTAGTGAATGATCCAGCATACCACCCTATACAGCTACAATGATATAGCAGACATCCCCTCTCAGTTCTATGCTGTAATCTATATTTTATTATATTATGGATATATTATATCCTCTAAAAATTACATAAATTCCTTAACAGGCCAAATGTAAGGTAGCATTAAAAATGCATAGTATATATCTGAAATATTTTGCAATTAATTCCTTCACTTTAAATAGGCATTCGTTATTCTGATATTTTTTCAGGAATTTGTAGCAGATTTTAGAAAAAGCAATTGCTGGGTTGTCACAACGACTGTATGTATATTTTGTATGTGTGCTTAGAACATATGTATATTTTGAGATGCTTTAAAGAAACCTAGACATGTCTATAGACACGTGGCTTGCTATCCAAAGACTATATTTCTCTTCCTCCCCTACAGTTAATAGGGGCATGTGGCCCAATTCAGACCAAAGGATTGTAGTTTATAGTTCAGTTTGTATCCTGTAAGTGCTGGGCCTCCACGTCCTCTCTTTTCCTCTTCCTGAAGGCTGGAACATGACTGTAATGATGATTCTTCTGTAAAGATGAGGTCTACATAGAGTGGCAGATGCAGCAACAAAATAGAAATAATCTGGCTCCCTGGATGATCCCTTATAGCAGAAGTGCCCTCTTAGTCCTGTGCTGTCATGAGAAGAAACATGAACTTCTATTTTGCTTGCATCATTCTCTTTTTGTTTGTTTATTACAGTAGTTTAGTCTGTATCCTAATCAATACAAAGTCACAGACCTTAATAAATCAGGAGAAGAGAAATCAGTATTCCCACCATAACCAAATCTTTAGGTGTTGGTGATATATAGAAAAAAATTTGAAATCTGTTAATTGTAGTTTTCTTGAAAATGTTTGACATCCTGAAGAAAAACCTCACATCATAGCTTTAAAGTAAAATCTATCATTACAATAATGTTAGCTCACTGTTAAAGATTGGAAGGTAAGCTCTATGAAAAGAATGATTTAATTTTTGTTCATTGTTTTGTCTCCAGAGCTTAAAACAGTGCCAACTGGCATACAAACATTTGTTTAATGTATCGATACATGTTTGCTTGATGGTTCAGGCAACTAGATGTGCAGATGTCCAATACTGGGATTCAAAGAAACATACACTCTTTTTAATTTTCTTCTTTCCTTCTGCAACAACCATCCAGTGTAGCATTCTAGAATGGGACAGGTTCGTTGTGTTATCCCCATATGTCCAGCTGATATATAACAGACTGTTGAAGTATTCCACAGAAGTGATTTCTGGAGCCACTGGGGCTACAAGGGAAGAAAGAGGTACATTTTAGTACAGCAGACTAATAAGTGAAGTACTAATCAGTAGAGCATGAAATCCCATATAGAATTAACTTAGAAATTCACATTCACACCACATGATAGTCCCAGGGACTCCTGGACTCTCAGCAAAAGTAAAGTTTGGTGGGTGGTGGGTGGGTGCTTGTTTCATGGGACTTCACCTTGCATATCTAAAACACAGGCCAGCTGGACATATTTGTGCCAGAGAATATCAAGGTCTTTTATACAAATTTCACAGCTATAAGATTCCTAAAATGTTTGGGTATATTTGTTACATCAATCAGTTAATATTAATAGGCATTGGGGAAGTTGTTACCTAAGTAGTATTGGAAAAGTTGGGGACCTGTAAAAGTAAGTTTCTTTCATTTCCTTGCAGGGAAGATGTCTATGGGAATAAAGAATGATAGGATGAGCCGGGCTCGGTGGCTCAGCCTGTAATCCTGTGCCTTTGGGAGGCTGAGGTGAGTGGATTGCCTGAGCCCGCGGGTTCGAGACCCGCCTGGGCAGCGAGACGTCATCTCTACAATAAATCAAAAAATCAGCCGGGCGTGGTAGCACATGCCTGTAATTCCGGCTACTCGGAAGGCTGAGGTGAAAGGATCGCCGGAGCCCAGCAGGTCGAGGCTGTGGTGGCCGGGAGCGGCCACTGCATTCCAGTCTGGGCGACAGAGTGAGACTCTAACTCAAAAAAAAAAAAAAAAAAGAATGATAGGATGAAAGGGTGGGAAAACAGAAGATTATGGTACTCTAAATAGATTACAAATTTTATTTCCGCAGAATAACAAGCCAATGTTATTGACAGTATCTAGCCCAGTGCTTTGCAGAAAGTAGCCTCTTAATAAATAGCGCTAAAGCAAATAGAGAAAAAAGGGATTGTTTTTTAAAAAATCATGCTGTAAAGCTAAATTCTCACACTAAGCTTGTTGCTTTATCTTATAATCTTATACATTTAAATTTCAATTGTTGCTGAGGAGGAGAATTCACAACAAGCTGTATACTATATTGACTCTTTTTATTTGTTTCTTTTATTTAGTTTCATTGAATTTATTTTTCTTTTTAAAATTTTTTTAATTTTAGAATTGTGGGGTATTTGTGAGGATTTGCAACATAAGTAAATTGCTTTCAGTGAGTCCTTTCTCCCCCTAGTAGTGGAAATAGTACCTAGTGGGTGGTTGTGTGCCCTTATCCCTCAATCTCTGCCTCCCCCTACTAGTAGTGGTCAGTGTCATGATCCTGGCTCACCTCAGCCTCAATTTACTGGGCTTAGATGATCCTTCCGCTGCAGCCTCCCCAATAGCTGGGACAACAGGCGTGTGCTACCATGCTTGGCTAATTTTTTGATTTTTTTGTAAAGACAAGGTCTCGCTATGTTGCCCAGGCTGGTCTTGAACTTATGGGCTCAAGCAGTCCTCCCACTTTAGCCTCCCAAAGTGCTGGGATTACAGGTGTAAGCCACCGAGGCCAGCCTTTCCAGGCTTTTTTAAAAAAGTTACTGTTACTTCTAAAGATTTTAAGAATGAAATACACAGTTGAATTTAAATTCCAAGCATATGTTGGTTTAAAGACAAATGAATGTTCCATTCTGAGATACAGCACAATATCGACTAAAATGTTTGGAAATTTTCTATAAATCATAAATAATTATTTTCTTTAATATGATGCTAATACCCACAACGAACATTCACAAGGAGCTATGCTTACAAAAACTATTAATTCACTGAATAATTTGTAATATATAAAGTAAAAAGCACATTTCTGTTTCATGTGAAATAAGAGTAGATTTCTAGCATGTTTAATAGTAACATCTTGAAATATCAACAATACATCTAACAAGTAACACAAATCTACATCATATTTTAGAATATTCTGCTAAAGTAAAATAACCTTAGCTTCTTTATAGCCTCTTAATATAATCCAATGTACTTCATCATATATAAATACTTATATTTCTTCAAAGGACGTTTTCTCACATTCTAATTTTAATGAGGACGGGAAGCATTTTGAAAATTGCAAACCAGAAGTTTGTATCCTTCTCCTCCATGGGTACTAGGTCTTCAGATTTTTATACTCCATGTTATTGCTTTAAAATTTAGCATATTGCTGAAAGGCCACAAGATGTCACTATGTGTTTATTAGTAATTATTTGGTACCCTAGCATAATATGAACTTGGCTAACAGACTAAGTTGCCTAATAAAGATAGCAGGCTTGAGTAGCTAATAAGTCACACTTAATTCAAATATTTTGTTCTTATTTGCTTTTATACCATACAGTTTGGCAAACTAGATTAAAATGCAAAGCATGGGAAAGTAAAGCATGAGATCCTTATTTATTTTAAGTAAGATCCTTATCTGAAATGAGGGAAAGAAAAGGCAAAAAAACCCGAAAACAAAACAAAGCAAAAAACAACAAAAACCTTACTATAATTTCATCTGATTTTAAAAATAAATGCAAAATTATAATCATCCAATGTACATGTTGTCATAGTGACATATTATTTAATTCTTACACTATTCTGCTATACTGTGAGGCATTTATCATTATTATACCTATTTTTTAGATGTGAAAATTGAAACCGTCTGTGTCAATATGAACAGATAAGACAGTAGACTGTCTGTGTCAGAATCAATTAGTTGTTTGTCCCAGGAAAAGAGAATAAATTTCTAAAGATCCATTTACTGGAGACAGTAGACTGCTCACTCGGGCAAACAGCTTGTTTAATAAGCACAGTTTATCCACACTTGTTATGTCTATCTAAACTGTTATAAACTTTGTCCAATCTCAATCGGTTTCCCTTCTTGAAAGGCACACTTTAAGCCACTTGAGTCAGAAGACGAAATCCTATTAATATTGCATTTCTGATGTTCCCCTTAAGAGACATTGCACAGACTCTGTCAAGGAGCTGTTCTAATGTATTAAGTTTTGCTTTATTAACCAGTTTTCAGATAACATTTTGGAGAGTTCTACTGGCAAAGTAATAGAATCATTAAGATAATTTGCTCAACGTTCTATGGGTAGGAATGAGCAGAACCAGACTCAGTTGCTAAGTCTGAGCTTTTTCCAGAAAGCTATGATGCTGAGAAGGAAAAAACATTCTCAGAAAACTAATATCAATAAAGCTAAACTGTAAGAATTATGATATAGTGAGGTTTAGTTATAATTAAATATGTGATTATCAGTATACTCAAAAACCTAACACAATGCTTGTCAAATAATTGATATTTTTTTCTTTTGTGGTAGTCTTTCACTTTTCTACTCTAGTATTACTATTAACATCTGGAATAAAGAGGGCTGTGAATGTTGGTTAGTAAAGAAAAGGGACATACTAAGTACATTAGTTGTGTAAGAATTCACATATGATTTATTTCCTTTTTTTTTTTTGGTTGGTAAGTTTCAACAGAGTAAAACTAGATATCCAATATGGAAAGTATTTTGTCAAAATTATTCTTCATCTAAGCAATATTTTTCTACTCTGTTTTCTCAGTACAGCTCTAACCACAGTCTTGCTGTCTAATAAAAAGTTCTTGAAAAATAATCTTAGTTAAAACAGCAAGGGCTATTGTTTCTTTGATAAATTTCTCTTTTCATTGATTTCTCTGACAGTAAAGGATGCAACTACATAATTTAAGGTTCTTGGAGATCTAAGACTCATAGCTGTTTAAGTACTTACATTTTGTGCCAAGTATTTTGCAAAGAAGCTTGTTTAATAGAGAGGTAGTAATAGATAATAATTGGCAATACTATTATCATGCCCATTTTACACATTACCAAAAACTGAGGCAAAGAAAACTTAACTTACCCAAGGTTACATATGGTATGTAGCAGAGTCTATTCAAATCCAGGTCTGTCTCCAAAGCCTATTTTAACTCCTGCAATAGACCCTACTACAGTCAGCTTGTGACTATAAAAATGGCTTAATTAATAAGCAAATGGATACACTCTAACAAATATCATCATTAGATGGGTAAAATCAGTTGAGTGTATGGTGTGAAGCTCGACCTGCTACATCTCTATTCTAATCAGTCCCAACTAGGGGGCACATAAATCAAGGTCAGTGACTGCGAAAAAAAATAAGTCTAGGGTGGTAACTCCGAATAAAAGTGGCATTTTAATTTTTAAAGATGATCAGTAAGAATCAAGCATATTATCTTCCATGAACTTGATGCTCAATCGGTACTTGGCACGTTCTGGATATGGGTCCCCTCAGTACCTACTCAAAATAATACTCTCTCCTCATGCAACCGCTCCTCCCACACCACTCACCTGTTATGAAACTGATGGTGGAACTGTCACAGCAGCTTAGTTCTGGGTCTCCCCATGTCACCATGGTAACCCGGAAGTTGTAGTACCATGCTGGCAACAGATTAGCTATTCTCTGAATAAGAAAAACAAGCAAGGAGACAAAGAGAAAAAAAAAATATTTTGGGGGTACAGTTACCTTCATTAGGTCATAAAAAACTGATAAATACTCATAATTTTCCTTTTTCGTGCCTTTTTGTATTTCCCAAATTTTCCATAATAAAAAATCCTTTCTGAATGATGTGAGGCATAAGTAAAATGAAGTAAAAAATATAATGTTTTAAAAGGTGATTCAATGGTATAGAATATTTTCGATTTTGGTTTCATTTTGCAATTTCTTAAGTTATATTACACAAGTAAAGTAGGACATATTTGTAAGTGACTGGACATACATATTCCTGTATTTCTAAGACAAGTGACCTCTCACGACTCTGTATTTTTCTAATGTAGATTATGAGTAGGAATCCTTTAGAGCTGTCAGCTGGGTAGAGAGAAATTGTGTATTTCATGCATAACCTGTAGGTAGCCTACACTTAAAAAAATTATTCCAATCAGAAAGAACAATCTTTACCTCTTGTCTTGAAAACCATCCTCTAGTGGTCTGACATAAGAGGATTTTAACTAATTTTTAGATGTTAAGAAGAGTCATCATTAGAGTTAGGTAGTGCCAGTTAGCTATTGAATGCCTAAATCTCTTGTGCTTTCCTTCTCAGGAGAAGAGAGAAATAATAAGCATTTGATCACTCTATTTCACTTTTAGCAAATTCATTAAAAAATGTTGATTAACAAGCACATTCAATTAGGGGTGAAAGCTGGCTTCCCACAATTGTCTCTTGCTCCCTCTCAAAGACAAAACAGAATCCCAAAACCTAAAAGTAAAAGCAACTAAAAAAACCTTGAGAGTAGTGATACCTATGTGAATTTATAAAATAACCTAATTTACAGATAACATTGGACACATTTGGTACACAAAAGCACGTCTGTTATTATAGGAAAGTGTGACAAGGGAAGATTACCACAGATGCAGTTAAGGAGACAGTTGCTGCTATTTCGTAGTAGGTTGTCCACTCTGATGTCATTGTTGCAGGGTTGAAATAAAACATTTCAACCACGTATTTTCTGAACACGCCTAAATAAGGTCTGTTCCAGCTCAGAACTACTGCTGTAGGGCCCAAAGGATACAGCATTAAATCCTTTATTCCAGTGGGAACTAAAAAGAAGGGTGGGGGGTGAAAAAAAAAAAGCCAAGAAGGATGTTTAATATCTTAGCAAAGTTCTCAAACTTCTATTTAATGACCAGGTTTTGATACAAATTATTTCTTTTATTATTATCATTTTAGAGATGAAGTGTCACTATGCTGTGCAGGCTGGCTTCCAACTCCTGGGCTCAAGGATCCTCCTGTCTCAGCCTGTGGCTCAGCCCCCACACCCAGTTTTGCTCTTCTGATACAATCATTCAAAGCTCAAGTAAATATGTTTGCCTCCGACAGACATTTTTTTCCCAAAGTAGTAAATGCTAAGGATGTCCTCCAAGTATATAATTCTAGTTACTTACTGCTTAGAAGGTAGAATATTGAGTGAACTAGTATAAACCTTCCATATACAATAATGATTTGAACTTGTACATTGTGTCCCTTCAACCAATACTCTAATAAAGATAAATAATTATTCTTGTGGCTAGCAACTTACCAATGGCGAACGTCACAGGATCTGAAGGTGGTCCAATCAAAGGTCCTTTCCTTAGGTATATCACAACCTGGTATTGGGCACCAGGAACTAGATTTTCAATAATTGGTTTGCTTGAGTTCACCTTAAAGCAAAATACCCAATAAGATTTGTTTAGAACTTATGTGGCACAGAGGCTGAAATGGTATTCAGGGCTTTGAAATCCAGAGCATTTACTCATGCTAAGGAAGGTCAGACTTTAAAATCAGGATGATTTATAGTTTATGTGAACACCGAAGGGAACCCAGGACATTCAGATACTATGGTTATTCTAAGCCCTGTGAACTGCTTTATACCCATCAATGTCAATTTTTACTATGCACACTAGAGACTCATCAGCCTCCAACCATAATCAAATCAGCAATACCATGAAGATAGTTTGACATCCTACATTGTAGTATCAGCTTAATACATACAAAGATCAGTGCAGAAATGTCTTTAGCTTCCCATCTCTTAGAATCATATAATATCTAATTAGAGAAATGGAAATGACCTCAGAGATTATCTACTCCACATCTCTCATTTGATAGGTCAAGAAAGAAAAGCCAGAGAATGGCCAAGTTCACATATTTAGATGCAATATTGGGACTAGAAGCCTAACGGTGTGACTTTGTATCTATGGACAAGTCACTGGGCTGAGCATTGAGATACAGTGATAAGCACTTTGCAAGATGGTTGTAATACCATAAAATAATGTTGTAGAGAATATTTTTTATTTAGATGAGCTCTTCTTTACTTTTTTTTAAATTAAAAAACTCTTTTGGTTATGTAACAAATACCACATAGAAAAAATGAATAAGAACATATAGATAAATATAATGCATTTATTTAAGTTGAATGTCGGCACACACAAGGATTGATGATTCAGGTTAAGAGGTGTGCTGCTTCGAATTTTTAAACAGCTTTGCTTAGTGGAAAGAACACAGGTCCTGTATTCAGACTGCATGAAATCAAATACTAACAACTCATTATATGCATGGGGGTTTATTTATGATTTATTTAAAATTCTTACCTTGGCTTCTTTATTGACAAAATATAGGTAATAAAACTATATACCTTATAGAGTTTGAGAATGCCTAAACTAGAGCATCAGTAAATAGTAATTTATTATTAACTTTTGGTCTCTAGCATACAAAAAACTGTAGAATTGCTGTAGGAAAGAACACAAATCAATGAGAACGATATTGTTGACAGCTTATCTATGCTGAAGTTATTTACAGTCTTATCAAGATTTTGAGTAAACATAGCTACTTATGATATGATATGAATTTTAAACCTTTCCAATACCAGAAAATGATTACACACAGTGGAAATGGTATAATTTGAATTAATACAACTTGCTTAACACATAAGTGGAAGGACATTTATTTTCCATTGGCTTGACCAAATGAAATATTATTAAATTGAATTAATAAGTTAGCATTTTCACCCTTCCTTTCCTATTTACATTCTTTCATATCAGAGTTTCTTGCCCATGTTTTAGCTATTTATTTCTACTGGAAGCCATATAGACAAATTTAGTCAACTAGATATCTTCAGATAGAGAAGTTCCTAAAGAGACAAACTATGAATAAAAACATGCATGTTATTCACAACTAAGCAGTACTGTTTTGTTTCTTTTTTATTTTAATTTAATTGTACTATAGAGATGTGGGATTCAGGTAAGGATTAACTACACAAGTAGGCTGCATGCAGGTGAAGTTTGGGTCTCCAAATGGTCCTCACTTTCCCTGGTTTGGGACCAGGTAACTTTTGTGTTGTTGATTTTTTCTTTAAAATATATTTTAAGTGGTAAAATTAACATATGCTCATTGTAAAAGTTGTTCACTCCATAAAATAACAAATTAAATAATTTTGATGTCTTTCTGTTCTCCTCCATAAATTCTAACTTTTGGTAAGTATTCTTCTAGACTGTCCTCTGACATATATACATAAATAATTTGTGATTGAACCACATATATGTAATATTATTAACATTGTTCCAGACTTTTCTTTTAAACTTAACAACACGTAATAGACATCCTACCGTACCTGTAAATGCTGATCTAACTCTTTAATCACCCATTTTACCTACTTAGAATAACACAGAACACAAAGAGTATAGATTGTTTCAGTGTGATATTAAATTTCCTTTAGTCTGATAATATTTTAGGCAATCATTGATTCTAACTAGTCAAATGACTACCTGGAATCATAGCCACTTAAATATGCCATTATCATAAGTTCATTCTAGAGAAATTACAGTGTTTAAATAAGAAGTTTCTATGTTCACATATATCACATTATTTATTTCTGTTTCCTAATTTTTTTTTTAATTTTTATTTTAAAAGCTTTAGAAGGTGCAAATGATTTCTGGTTACATGAATGCATTGGATATTAGTGAAGAAGCCTGGGCTTTAAGTGTACTCACCACTCCCACCTGTGCACATTGTACCCGATAAGTGATTTTTAAAATTCCCTCCCTTCTTACCACTACCCCTTTCTGAGTCTCCAGTGTCCATTATAGCATTCTATATGCTTTTGCAGTTCCTTAGTTTAGCTCTCACTTATAAGTGAGAATGTTCAGATGTCACACTATTTAAAAAACAAGAGCAATGGGATTATAAATTACTTGTCTTGGTAACAAGTTATAAACACCAACTTTCCACACACACAATTTCCGAATCTTAACTGAGCTGTCAACTTCTATAAGGCTATCCCTCTGTGCCTTTTTATTTATCCTGGATCTCCTTGGGGGTGTTTTGAAGGTGGGCAGGGAAAATGCTCCTGCATTCTGCTTACTAAATAATATGTGTTTTATTTTCTACAAGATCATTCTACACTCCCTCCTTCAATTTCCACTCATCTTCACATTCCATTATTTTTTCCTATCTTAATCTCCATTCCTGAGAACTCAAGTGAGCCCAATGTCTCTCTAACTAGGCACCAGTTCTATACCTCGTCAGCTAAAGAAATAAGAGGAAAGATGTACTAGAGAGCATGGCTGAAAGAGATACATGATAGACTCTTAAACAATAGGGTTGAATTAGATGATGACTGTGAAAGTTCCTTTGAGTTTTAGATGGCCTTATTTCCACCTCATATGATCCTCTTTCCATTGGCTCTTTTTTGTACGTTTGTTACAGGGACTCAAGTTTCTCTATGGAGGAACTCTAGAACCACTCCATTTTCCTCTTTTGATTCAAAAAGCATCCAGCTGCCTGTTAATAATAAAAGCTAACACTTTACTTTGCACAATTACCATTACTCTGCTTTAAACACTGCATTAAGCATCAAGTCCTTTTATCTTGTATTACAAACCTGTAAGATAGGATATGCTTCTCCCCATATTACAGATGAAGCCCTGAGACCCTACAGAAATGAAGGAGGTTGCTCAGGGTCTCAAATTTGGTAACTGTTAAAATCAGGTCTGAAAGCCAAGTCTGTTTGACTTTAGAGTCTGCGCTCTGGACCCTATCAACATGGGTGGGGTGGGTGACCCTCCCCTAGTGTGGCACATGCAATCCAGAAGAAACAGCATTGGCTGGAAAATCAGATTTTTGGGGTCCTGGTCTCAGCTCTGAGACTAACTGGTTGTGTGACTTTGGGCAAGTTTCTTAAATATGGCTTCTTAACTTTACAATTTCTTCACTTGTGAAACTAAAAGATGAATTTGTCTTTCTGTCTGATTTTGTTATTTAATTATTATACAATCCTCTAAGTTGCCAAAAAGCATTCATGGGCCAACACAGATCTTATATAAAAATAAATATACATGAATATATTACATGATACTTCTTAATTCTGAAATTTATAATTGTGTGTGAGTCTTTGAAGTGAATACTGAGAACACAGTTACTTTGAAGAATTAACGGAGTTCTTTATGTAACACAGCTTAAGCAGTGACTTTATGTTCAGTATGTTTATTAATAAATAGCACTACAATGATTGTTAGAAGAAATATATCACAAAACTCTTCAGAATATTTGCATGCAAACTCAATGATTAAGCCACATATAGATTATATATGGGGGATCCATATAAAACAGGAATTATCCTTTGGAGGGTGGAATCCTTGTAGTATGCTCAGAATTTGTTCCACTGGATGGTCAACCAAAATCTTTATCTGGAAGTTTTAAGAAGGTTGCATCATGATTTGTGGACAAAATGTCTGGAACTGTGGCAAACTGGTAACTGGTTCTTCTGCCATGACAATGTACCTTCCCCCATGACAATGTACCTTCCCACACATTGCTGAGTGTTCAGCAGTTTTTGACCAAAAATGGCAGGACCCCCGTGCCCACCTTCCCACCTTCCCTATTCATCTGATCTTGCCCAGACCAACTTTTTTGTTTGTTTGTTTCTCTGCATGAAGAAAGTCCTCAAAGGGAAATGTTTTGCCAATGTGGAAAAGGTGAAAAGAAAAAAATGGCAGAGGCACTAAGAAGCACCAAAACTGACAAATTAAAAAATTGTTTTGAGAGGAAGAAGTGTCTTGATAGGCGTATTACATTAAACAAAGAGTGCTTTGAAGGTCACTGAAGTTTAAACATGGAAGAATAAATACACAATTTTTATAAACAAGTTCCCGCTATTTTGGGGTCCCCCTCATATAACACACACACATACACACGCACACACATATGGAGGACCCATTCAAATAAATGTGTGCCATACACCTGCATGGAAAACCAGACTCAAACTTTATAAAATCAAGGTTCAAATCTAATTTACCATTATCTCTAGCACTACACACAAGACTCACTTTGCACATACAGTCACATAGAAATCAATAAGGTGGTAGGGCAGAGCAGGGGTATGAGCAGAGAATCTCTTGGTTCATGAAGGTAACATATAAAGTGATGATCCTGTGGTAGAGGCAATAGAGAGAGTGAGACCATGAAATAGTGAAACATTATGAGTAGTTATTAATATGTATTTGACTTTAGAATCCCTCTTATTTTAGAGAGTTTCTTTGGCTGGCAGGCTTCTAAACTTTCTCCTAAGCCCATCTATGAACTTTCTTGTAAAAGACCCTGTTAAGTCAGCTTAGCCAGAAGCCCCTAGCCTTTACATTTGATCCTGTTCTTCATCCCCCACCATTCCCCAAGTGATGTCGGATCAACCTGTCCAGTCTTCTGTAAGAATCTGGTTAGGCTGGTTTAGCCAGAATCCCCCTTACCCTTGATGTTTTCTCTTAGTAGTTGTCTGTCCATTGATCCCCACACTGCTTCTTGGCTATAACTTCCTCATGCTGTATTTGGAGTGGAGCTCAATCTCTCTCTGCCACTGCAAGATTCCATTGCAGTGGTCCCTATATCTGTTACAATGGTCCTAAATAAAATCTTCCTGACTGTACTTTAACAAGTACCATGGAATGATTTTCTCTTTGTATGGTATAGTGGGACAACAAGTTTGTGTGTGTGTGTGTGGTGGGCAATGAATGATGGAGCCATAATATTAACACAATCCTCACAAAGTTCCTGTGGTAACTGAGATGACAGCTAGCATGGTGATTCCATTCTCACATTCCACTTTAAATATTGGTCTCTCTGTTCATACTCTTTAACAGGATATTTTATATTCTCTTTTCATATTTGCATTTCAAGAAGACATTGTCAAAGTGCACTTGAATCAGCCTCTTCTGACTCATTTATAATTTGTAATATTGCTCTATACCTTTAGCCTTTGGCTTTTTATGTGAACAATATGTAATTTGTACACCATTTAGTGCAAAGAAGAAATGTACCTTGGAGCAGTTGAGTTCTAGGTTATGGTCTGTAGGGAAAATGCATTTTTCTATCAATGTAAAGAGTCAGTCATCGTGGGTATGCTCAGGAAAGGAAACTAATAAACTGAACAATGAACTGTGATTACTAGTTAATCGGTTTAGCATATTTATTCCTTAATTTAATTCAAATCAAGGAATAGCCCATTTTTCAAGTAAGGGTTTATCTCAGCATTCTATGACTTTCTAGTGCTCCAAAGAGCACGATTTCTGAATTCATCTTATCAAATTAAAATTTATCATTGTTTGATTTCACTAAATATTTAATTTTCCTGGGAGGAATAGAAGCATCCCAAATAGCTTTCACACAGCAAACATCTTTTCTGAGTATTACATTTTCAATGTACTCCACATGAGTTGATAATTTAATTTTTTTACTTTTGCCTTTGGGAAAGAAAATGTGTTTGTAAGATACCAAGAACCTCCAAATTTGACCTTATAAAAAATAAAACCCGATTTTAGGAAAATAGGATTGAGCCCCAGATTCTCAGGGTATTTGAGAGCAATGTCTACTCTTGACTGGCATTGTACAATTTTATCTGGGACTGGTAACCAGGTGTGTGCATTTATTCTGTTAGCCACTCACAAGACTGCTGGTTTACACACTGTCTCTGCCTGCCCTGCTCTTGCCTCTGTGCTCAGCTGACTCCTATTTGTCCTTCAAAGCTCTTCTCAATTGTGATTGGTGAGTTAAAATTACTTTACATAATTTTAATTTTTGAATTGCTTTTTCTGTGAGCATGTGGATTTTTATAGTCAAAATGAAAATCAAAAGAATGGAAAAAAGTAAAACAAACAAACAATGAACCTTCAAGCCCTATGATCGGTTGTCTCCTCCCCAGGACGTTTTTCTGACCAGATCCTTTTTCCTTTTTCCTCTCCATGTTACTCATGCTCAGCTCCTTCTTCCTGTGAACTCATTTGGTCTCTTATCATTTCTTTTTAGCCTAGGCCTTATTCTATATGGTGCACTAATTTTATGTTCATTTACCCTTTGTAACCCACTAGACTATAAGCTCTATAAGAGCAGGACATTTAATCTCTTGAGTAAGGCATGAAAGTGAGAGAAACATGGCCCTCTTATGAAAGGAAAGAAAAATGACAGTGTAACTGAAGAGCTGTTCATTCCCACCCAGTTCCTGGCCCCTCTCCTGGCTCTTGGTAGTGCTGCTTGCTGCATGCCCACCCAGGGAGCCCTCCCCAGGGCTTCTTGCAGTTACCTCCTCACATTACCCCGTGAAGCTGTGCGTCTAGGACTGGGTGAGCCTGCCTATATTTCCTCTCCTTTACCTGAGTGCAGTACTGTTTTTCAAGCCTCTGGCTCTCCTTTTGTTTCTGGCAGGTCAGTGATACCACAGACACAATGGTGCCGTTGTAGTTCTCCTGGGAAGATGTCCAGGACATCAAGGCTGTAGTTGAGCTTAAAACATGGACGCTCACATGTTGGGGCTTCTCAGTCAATTCTTCAATCCACTCTCCTGAAGGACCTGAGCATTTCAAGTCAGAATACAAGGGAGGTTGCACACTGAGCTGGTTGAGATAAAAGATTCTAATTGTTAACATTATGTTGCTTTCCTTTTGCTCTCACAAAGAGATTCAAAGTGAGATTGACTGTCAGACTGGCAATTCCTTAGATCCTCTGCCAGCTGCATTCCTCAGCTCCATGACCTCACCTTGATCTAAACAACAGCAGCCTTAGCAACAACAGCACACGCAGTTCTACTGAGAGACAGAAGCTCCACTTAAATCGTCATATATATCTGTAAGTATTCTGGTAAATTCTTCCCTAGAGAGAATTTACTTCTCTTTTATCAAAGAACAGTTGTGGTAGTATGGCATTCATCAACGTGTGTAATTCCTTTGCTATTAGGATCTTTGATCTCTAGAAATCATTACTTTGAGATTCAAATTAGCCGCTACTCCCATCCTGTGAAAAAAATTTAAATTTGGCAACAGCCAGAACAGAGACAGGCTGACTATAGTCTGGTGACTACATTAGGGAAGAAACAGGCATCAGGCTGGCTCAATTAAAGAAGCTGGCTAAAACTTGGGTGATAACTTGAGGGACACAACAGGTTCCTAAGCATAAATTTCCTTACTAAGTGGATGACTTGCTTATGGAATGTCCACTGTTGACTTTGTTCTTTTGAGTTTCCACAGAGGTTCTTAACACAGTTGCCTGACACATTGTATGGTATCAAAAATGTTAAGGTGATCATTATCTACAGAAATTCCCTGCCAAAATGGAGATGTGCAACTTTCTTTATTTGCACAGGATTCATTTCTCAGCTCCTTAGGTGAATGCTGGATTCCTAGGATGAAGCCCAGGAGAAAAAAAGGAGCAAACAGCTTCGCTGGGGAGGGCAGACTTAGGCTCTGTGTAAATGGAGTAAGGGAAATAATAATAAAGAGTGATAATAATGACAGCAAAGAGTATGGCACCCATTATATACTGGGCTCCGTTTTAAGTTTTTATGTGCTTATATATTTCAATCCTTTAATTTTTTTAACTAGCCCATGAGACAAGTACTATTATTAAATCTCACTTTTCAGATAAGGAAACTGAGACAGAGGTAAGTTAAGTAGAACTGGAACTCACACACAGGAAGTATGATTCCAAAAATCTGTGCTTTTAACCCTGCAGAAGACTCCCTGGAGCATTATGAAGTAGTAAAAAATTTGGAGTAGGAAAATTGGACCAAGATTCAGTATTGCTCATCGTTACTGCTGCAACCTTGGGCAAGTGATCTAACTTCTCTGACTCTCAGTCACTGCATCTGTCAAATGGACAAATCATGGAATGCTAGAATTGGAGAGAACTTCAAAGACCCAGTACCATATTTTGTTGATGGGAAACTGAGGCCCAGATAGATGAATGATCTACCAATGTCACAGGGCTAGTAAGTGCTTGTGATTTAACCCAGACCTTCTGTCTCCTGAGTCAATGCTTTGTAACAACAAACCATTTTGGCATCTGAAGTTGTTGGGATGGAATGAGATGATATACATTGGAGAGCTATATATCTGTGAGGTGTAATTACTGTTATGAAGACTACTGGCATAGTAGGGACACACAGAGAGAAAATGGGAGGATACAAAACAAATTCACTATTTAATGGTTTTATATTAGGACTGACATGATATTTAACTCTCCAAAAGAGGTTGTTGTAGGCTAAATGAAAATGGATTTGGTTATCAAATATTTCTAGGTTCTAATCTTCATTCCGACATGAGAAAATCACTGAGCTTTTTGTGACTTGGAATTTTTCCATGAAAAATAGAGATAATAAATATGTTTCCTTCATAAGACTGTTGAGGGACTAATGTAAATTTCTACCTTAAATCTCATCTCTGGGAAAGCTCTCAAACATATATAAATGCAAGCCATAATGCAATAACGTAAACATAAATCTTAATGTAATAGTTTGACACTAGAATATTGGAAAAAGTTTGGTCAGAAAAATAGACTGCAAATATAATTTAGCTGGTATGTGACTACACGATGTTGAGCAGAATTAAGCCACCCTAATTTATTGCTCACTTATCCAGTCAGGTATAAGTATTTATATCCATAGTATCCATTTTTAAACCAAAGAAATATATACAGTATATCTGAATAGCTCATTTTCCCAGAGCAGAATATCCCAAGCACTTAAAAATATTATTCTTTTAGTGATAGAGGAAAAACAAAATTTCTAGTGATCTACATTTTTGTAGATAAATAAGATAAATCTTCAGATCCATCTCTTTGAAATAATCACATTTTTTAGCAATTCTGACATATTCTGAATGGCACTAGTCAATTTAAATACTATAAGAATAAAGCAAAGTGCCTGGCTGATGAAAATGTTTTAATAAATAATTGTCAAATGTATAAAAGAATGAATTAATAAGCAAATAGTATAACTCCAGTCTGGGGATTTTATAATTTGGCATGAGAAGCAAGCTGTGTGAAAACAAAATAAATCTAGAAAACACCACACACTAATAAGCTCTGTGTTTTGTGTTGTGCAGTACAAAATACAATAGAAATTCAGAGAAGAGAAAAGCCAGGAAGGCCAAAATTGTCAAGGGAGTTCTCATGGAAGCTGTTAACCCTTGCAGTGGATCTATACTGGTAGACAAGGGCATGTTTTGGTCAGTGAAGCAATTTTAACCTCATGGGAAGAACTGAATACTCAATTTCCTTCTCATTCTCAAATAATCTCACATACAAGATCTCCCACACTTGCAAGGCACTTAGTAATACCCTTTCTGTGCACCTGATGGCTCTTTTGGTGAGTTTTGTTTTTTTTTTAAAGTAAAAATGTTATCTGGGACATTTTCAACACTTTTAGGCTGCTTTATACCTGATCTCTCTCTGCCTCCATCCTGCCTTTCCTGCTCACCTTTTTGAGGAGTATTTAATGAAAGGTGGTATTTTGCCTTTGGAAAAGACAATATGTTTGGTTATCTTTTTCTGAGAACAACTTTTATTCACTGCTTTGTGGTTTTTCTCCTTCTGCTACTCATAGGCACATGTAACTCCTCATAAGCTGAGTAACTGATTTTTAGCCTCTAAACTTCCAGTAAATATAGTTTAGTTAAACACATTACAGAGACACACACTATTTGTGCAGCCTTCAGAGGCTAGCTTCACTGTGCTTTTACCATTATGGAATCAGTAGAAGCCACCCTAGGACTTAACGCTGGGGCTTTTGGATGCCCTAGCTTTGGCTTCTCTTGCCACCTTTTCGAGATTACCTGGGTATAACTATACTTGAATCTTTTGTCTTTATTTTGAGCACCACAAGCTGAATACTCTAATGAGATTTTTCACTCAGGCCTATAACATTGTTTCATTATGGCCTCAAACAAGTCATATTTCCCAAACTGTGTATAGATGTCCTTGGAGAATTTGTTAAGGCCAGTGTGGAAGGTCAGTTTAATAAATGTCCAATTATCACTATAATAAAGAAAATCTCAAGTTAAATCCCTAGGTAGTTTTGCTACTATTAAATACACATTTATTTCCTCTGTTGTCAAAAGCTCATGGATCCTGGCCTTTTCTGACCTTGAAGAATTCTCAGGATCCCTAAGGTTTGAGAATAATTGACATCTGAGCATCATTAATTTCACAGTTTCATTGTTCTAACTCCCCAGTAAGTGCAATATAATCTGTTTGCTACTTACTGATATAAAAGCTGAGTGATTTTGCTGACTGGCTTTTTCGAGTTTCACAAGATCCTGAGGAACTAAAGGTTGTCACAGATAACTTATATTTCCCAGGCTCCTTCAGTTCTGCAACAAATTCATGTGCTTCTTCATCCACTGTCAAGTACTCAGTAAAGTTCTCTAAATCACACACAAAAAGAGTGAAGATATATGAATTGACACCTGGAAAGGCCCTGGGTATAGACAAGTCAACTAATTTTTTTAAAAATAGGTATTTTAAATATTTTAAAATTTCATCAAGTTCAATGATATCTCTAAAGAAAAGGTACTATAAGAAAAAGATGGATAAAGAGTTCAATATTTTTTCACAATACTTTCAAATTAAAAAAACAAAATATCGTGTCCCAATCAATAAAACTAGGGATGGGCATATACTGTGTATCTTTATGTATTGTTATACAACAAAATTATGTGCACAAAATAGAAGTAGAATATTAGAAGATGGTAGTAATTGTTAGCGTTCTCATTTGTATGTAAAGGCTAAAAAATAACTAGCATCAAATCTTATAAGTTCTTTGCAGTAGCATTAAATATCCTGAAATGCTTTAAAATATATTGAATTATTTCTAGCTGTAAGTAATTCTTCTAGATATATTTTCTGACATTTGTAATATTTTTTCTTCATCTATTTGCTTTTGGAACTTTTGAAAGTAAGACTTATTTTACATGACAGTCCCTCTCCTGCTGCTTATTATTATTTAAAGTCATTATCATCCACTGGTGACTACAATAGCCTTCAAAAAAAAAGAAAAAAAACTGTAGTTATATAATAGCATAATAGAAACTCCAGGGAGATAGACAATAGAAAATATTTGAGTTACAAGATCCTATTGCCATAGAATATATTGGAGAACAGAAAAATAAAAGACAGATTAAGGAAACTTTTTAAAAAAATATGAGCAACTGTTGGCCAGGTGTGGTGGCTTATGCCCATAATCCCAGCACTTTGGGAGGCCGAGGTGAGAGGATTGCCTGAGCTCAGGGGTTCAAGGCCAGCCTGAGCAACATGGTGAGACTTTGTTTCTACAATAAATCAAAAAAATCAGCTGGGTGTGGTGGCACACATCTGTAAATCCAGCTACTTGGAAGGCTGAGGCAGAAGGATCACCTGAGCCCAACAGGTCGAGGCTGCAGTGGCCATGAGTGTGCCACTGCACTCTAGCCTGGGTAACAGAGTGAGACTCTGACTCAAAAAAATGACTTTATACCTATATATTTGGTGGCGACAAAGGATTTCACTTTTATGTAGTATTTGGGTGTGACTAGGTGCTCTATAATCGAGTATAGAATTTACAGATTTTTGCATTTCATTCTATTAAACAAAATAGGAGTAAACAATGTCATATATGAGACTACTGTACATGATCCTACTGTCTCATTCTAAAAATAAGGCTATCATTGTAATTTTAAATTATCACAATTTATAACCTTTGCCACCCAAACTGATAGACTGAAAAATATAAAATGAAATATGTTACTGGAAAAGCAAAACAAACAGCAAATAACCATAAAAGTCCACAAAATAACAACTGAGATATTATTAATGACACAAATTTGTTGAATGTCAAGGCTCTTTTATAAGCTAGTGGACTAAAATATAAAGAATACATCTCAAATGCTTGATAAGTGAAAATAAGATATAATAGCTATAGTGGAAATGCCAGTCGCTGTGTATTTTCTATTTTACTACCAACTCCTCACCCTTAAGGGAATAAGAGTGTCTGGTGAGCAGGACACAGGCCTTAGACTTTTGGAGAAGTAGTCATTTTGTTAGAAATATTATTTACTGCATGTTTCACAAATTTGCAAATGAGAAGGCTTTTTTTTTAGGACATTAAGATTTTGTGATGGTTAGAGCTTTATATATTCAACATATATTCAAACATAAGGTTTTCCTCAGTGTTTTGAAAAATGTGAAATATTGGGTAGTGAAATGTATACGGTTGCCCATTCTTGCAACTTGTAGATTACCCAAACCTTCTGATTCTGATCCAACTTACTCATTTTGGCTTTCTACTCTCAATCTGCATTGACTACTAAATTAAATTTTTCCCTTTTTAAATTGTTATTCTTTAGATGATAACTGTCTACCATCAGTCTAAGTAAAATTTAAAAGCATTTCCATTTCCTTTCCTTGCACCATTTCTTATTTCCTCTGATATCCTCCTGCTTTACCTTCTCTTTCAATATGAATATGGAATCCATCAAAGGCAGTGGGTGGTTTTGGTGGTAACCAGCTCAATATCATTTGCACAGGGAAAAAGGAGAAAGAGCCTGATGCTGACTTCTCTGTCTCACTGAGTGTATTGTTATTTTCGTATTCCATGGGAAGTACACTGACAAATTCATCTTCACTTTCAGGAGTTGCAGATGCACTGTCCCACCAATATGGTTGAGATGTAGTTTCATATTCACTGCTATTAAAATCAGGCCAACCAGAAGAAATATTGCCAGAAGGAATTTCAGAAGTTTCTTCTGTAAAATGGATGAATTTGTCTTTTCCTATTGTGTCTTGTATTGTATCTTGTGATCTCATGAATGCTTCTTCTGGAAAACTGCCACTCTGTTCCTCCCAGTTGTTTTTGTTCAAGTTTACAATACGAACAGAAATATTTTGAGGTGGATAAGGAGCTGTAAGAGAGAAAAATTTCATTTTCAAGTAACTTTAAATTCAATTATACCAGATCCTTAATCCCTCAGTGAGTAAAATACACAAGTAGATTTACAAAACAGCTTAATTTTGCTTTTAATATGTAAGCAAGTTGAAATCAAGAAAATTGTGGGTTTAAGTATACATACTTTTAACATGTTGTGGATGATGTGTACATATTAGCATATCACCAATTATGCTTCACATATACTGTAATATTATACTTGTTGAAGTGGTAATTTAACTGCTTCTGAAGCACAGTATGTAAATGTTATCACAATCTCAGTTTTCAAAAAATGTGTCTCTGTCTCTGGATCTTTATTATAAAAATCCCAACTATAGTAGACTCATAGATATCAAGATCAAGATACTCTACGTGGCACAGTTGCGCCTTTAGCAAGTTGCACTGGTAAGTTGCCTTTAGATATGCTAATCTACATGTTGCAAATATTGCTTCACTCCTCAGGTCTCTAAAATAAAACATATGAGCACAAACTTAGTTTATTCACTATGGAAGCATACTTTTCTAAAGGTAGAAAATGAAGATATTCTTTATGGTCTCTGACTGCAACAGTTTTACCTATTCTTCAAACATCACTTCTAAATATTTATCTTTTCTACTTTTGTGTTGTTAAATAACTTTCTGCATTTTTAATAACATTATGTAATTCTTTCTTGTTTTATTGCCATCTGTATGATAACTATATCAGTTTTTGAGGACAGGGACCCTGTCTCTTAGCACTTAGAACAAGTTTTCGGTAGAAGGTGTTCAATTAATGTTTATTTACTTAAATGGACTAACAAAAAATACAAAGAGAATGTTGACATGAGTGAATTGGTGATTTATAGATAAAATAGTTTCCCGGTCTTAGACTAAAGAATAGAAATCATGACATCTTAGAATTTCAAATTTTAAGAATCTCTGGGGTGATCTATTATAAACCCTTCCCGATGCTCGTAAAAATGACCTCTCCAGAATTCCTATTGAGTCCTTAGATATATTAGGCACAATGCTGCTTATATTGGTGATAGGTGCTTAGTATATATTCATTTTATTCATCCATTCTTCCACCCATCTATGCATTCATCCACCTAGTCTATAATAGTGCTACTTATTGGTAGTGCAACTAAAATTAAGCAAAGCACATTTTAAATACATCTGAATTCCAATATTTTCCTTTAGCAATCTGGTTTTCTGCCATATGAACATTTGTTAGGTTATAGAATAACTAATGCCTACTAGATCCAGATAAGTTACTTAATTATAATCTTTGAATGTGTCATATAACTTTTTATTCAGAGATTACAAATTTATGATTGCATTTACATATTTTAGATTTTTCTTACTGAATATCCTTCTCAGTTCCTTTTACATTGATGTCAATTTACTTTAGATTATTGAACATATATATTTTATTTCTTAGCCCTGGGATAGAATATTTTTTAGCATAAAAATAAGTATATACTACATGAAATTTAATTATTTTTTCACTAAATTTGATTCTTTGGAAGGCTTACCAGTTCTGTGTTGTTTGGGTTCATGACTGACACCACTGTACTCCACGAGGGTACTTTTATTAAAAGTTGCCTCAGAAACCAGCTGAAAGGTGATATTACTATAACACATTCCTGGTAGCCAGTGATTAAATACTGTTTTTCCCTTAAAGAAATCTGTGAAGAGAAAAATCAATTACATTAAAAATATGGTCTCCCAAATGTTATACACTTCTAGAAAGTTCCAAACAATTATGATTAAATATCCATAAAATATTTCATTCAACTTCAGATATAGTCAATAATAATTAGTAGAAGGCTAGAGATAAAATTTTGTGGTTTTAGACTCAATCCTGGGGGCTATTATGGCCAGAATTCTTAGGGAGATTAGGCACAATTAGAATTAAATTTTTATTACAGGAACTTTGGTGGTATTAAGTGAAAAAGATAATATATAAAGAATTGTATATTAGGTTTCTGTTAGCCATTTACTTTAAGGTAAAATCTCAAGGTACTTTTTCACTTTATAACCTACTAAAGAGCAGTTTTACAAGAGATATTTTCACTTATAAAAAAAAAACCAGTCTAATTTAAAAGTAGACTGATGTATATGCCAGTTGGCAGACAGGACCTGCTCAAAAAAAAAAAGAAAGAAAGAAAAAAAGAAAAATTTGGATTCTATTTAGAAAACTTTAAAAAAAATGGTAATAAATTAAAAAATTCAGTCCAACTCAAATAAAAAGAGAGAGAGAAAAAAAGCTAGAAGTACCACCTATTGAATTTAAAGCTACAAAATTTTAAAAATTAATTTACTTAAAATTAGGAGTGTATTAATTAGCTTATGTTTAAACTCATGGCGTTTAACTCAACTAAAGTTAAAGTAATTGCTTTTTAATCATTCATAAACTTGAACCTGCATGTGATCTACAAGCAAATAAAAGATTCCATTTATTAATTTTTGGATAGTCTGTCTTCATTAGAAATAATGTAATGATTTGTAGAGTTCATGTTTACTTGATTTTTAAAAAGTTTTAAAAACTCCTAGTTCACTGCATATATTTTAAAAAGTGTCTCAGAAACAAACAAACATCAAGCAAAAAAAACTTTACAACACACACTCAAAAACAAATCCATGGAAGAAGGAAGTTCTTGAAAGCAGCAGATCAGAGGGACATGTTTAGGAATTTCATGCCCTCCATGCTTCAGTATTCATTCTCCACCTCACAATACATGCTTCCAGTAACAAACAGCCAACTTTGATACCATTACCTACTCCTCATTCCCCACCGATGTGTCCTGAGAGTATTCAAGTTCCTTCACTGGGAAACACTCCCAAGGAAATTGAATGCCCTCTCCTTTCCTTCTTATCCCATCCCTCACTTCCATCCAGAGAAAGTGACTTGGTTTTTTTTTTTAAATAATTTGAAGTATTAATTTTCCTGGGTGCTTTTCTCTCCCCTCCCCAATAGGTCCCCATCAAGTCAGTAAAATTAGTGAAACCAATTTTTATATAATAATGCGATAATTTAGCTGGACATACAGGTAAGTAAGTATATACAAAGGAACCTAAAAGGACTGACTTTTGCATCTGAGGATAACTTTGGATCAGCCAAACAAAATGCTGTAAAGGATAACACTCTGACTTTCCAGTCCTAGAAATGACCTTCTATCATACCTGCAATAATATTTTATTGTAATTTTAAACTTAATCTTGAATTTATTTTTTGCATGGACATGCTGCCATCGGCACGAGTAACAGGTAAGTGGTAATACTTTGAGTGTTACTTGTATGCAAGACATGACTTTTAACTAACGAACCAGACATTCTAAGGCACCTCATAACAAGATTTTCTTGAATCAGTAACTATTTTTAATGGGTTATTTATAGGTCAAATAGTGTTGTAAAACCTCTTTAGACTGAGAATACAATTACCGCTAGGGAAAAGCTTTGTACAAAGTTATAGCTATCATTGATTCAGTTTTGTTTTTTGGGGTTTTTTGCTGCTTACCTTTATATAGCATTGTCCGGAAATCTTTACCTTCCCAGTAGCTTATGTTTACTCTTGTAAAAACATTATATTTTTCTGGGTAATGAATTTCAAATAGGACTCCTGTTTCAGGAGAAGGTTTATAGTCATATATTGAAACACTGGTTACAGGTAGAGGTTCTACAGAAAGAAAGAAAATGGAGAAAGGAGAAAAGAGAAAACAGCCATTATCAATACTTGAAAGAACCAAGGATTATACCTATCAGAATTACACACATATTTTTACTTTCTGTGAGCACTAAACCCCTGTGTACTCATGAGTTGAGTGAGTGTTCTCCTTAGCAGTAATTAGTAAAGCACATGTTATGTGAAGCTTTCTGCTTTTCAAAGAACTTTCATATTTATTTTTCCATTTGCCTATTGCAAAATCCTGAGATTTAAGAAGAGCAAATATTAATATCTCCATTCAACAGATAAATATAATGATAATTCAGTCTTTAAATTACTTGTCAAAGATAATTGAGCAAGTATGTGGCTGCCTGTAGCTCTAGATTCTTGGCTTACCTTTCCTCATGCCAAGAAAATTTGATATCAGTAGTAGACCAGTATTAGGAAATAAATTTTGGTTCCAAACATAAATAGTTATGTGACTATTTATTTCTTTGTGTGAATTTAGCACTTATTTTTCTATATTAAGTATAAAATTTTAAACTGTTTAATGTAAAAATTAGTTTGTGGTGTTTATGAAACCACTCTTTCTATAGAAGTTTAAAAGAACATTTATTTCTATTTTACTTAAGTTGTTAATTCATCCAAAAACTTTTAAAATGCCTCCTGCCCTCCCACAAAATTCTTGTAAATTACTGACCTCCCACGCTTCTGAAGAAGGTATTGTACACATTTTGCTTATATTAATTTTATTAAAAATATCTTAAGACATTTGGTTTGGAGTCAACTCTTGTGTTATTAAAATATGAAAACAAAATCTAAGAGCTGTTAGAACCCCCCAAATTTTTTCAGCCTTGGGAGAGATGTGGCTGTGATCTCAGTCACATATAACTTCTGTTCTCAGATTATAGATTAGCTCACTTTCTTATTTATTTGTTGTTGTTTTGTACAATTACTAGAGATAATTAAATGACATCAGGGACAAAATCTCCTGCTTTCTTAATTAATGATCCTTACTATAGATTAACTTTCCCTTTGTTGTCCTCTTTTGCTTACACTGGATGACAGAAAACTCATGATTTTTACTGTAAAAAAGATGTTAAATGTCTCCTTCCCAAAAGAGTCACTGTCTATAACGAATCAAATTGCTGCAACTATGTACTAATCTTGTATGAATAAAGTTGCAATTCTGCTAAAAACTCCTCTGTCTCTGTCTATATAAATGAAACCTTAACTTCCCTACTTTGGATTGCTGACTCCATTCCTCTGGAGTTGGCATCTCTGAGTGGGTCATCCTTACATTTTATGCTTGAATAAATTCTCTTTAAATTAGATTCTGACCCTTTTGGTTATTTTAGGTTGACAAAACAAATAATTTAGATTCAAAATTTTAGAATTGAGTGAATTCTTAGACATCACATATAGCCTAAATTAAAGCAATGTCCTTAGTTTAAATTTCACACTTTTAACATTTCGGTTTTGATAACATGAGAATCCTGACTTAATTAATGAGTTAATCTGACTTTATTCATCCAATAAATAATTATTGGGTATCTAGTATGTCCCAATCTGTAGCTGAACATATTTCATTTTGTTCCTCAGGGCCTTAACCTATTTTTGTTTCTGACTTTAAGAGATCCAGAAAGGATTAAAGCTATATATTAAAGCTTTGATTTTTCGTGGAATTTTCTGAAAAAACCATGCCAATGTCTGTGATAAAGTTAGAAAGGCCTTCAGACTGCAGTATATTTTGTGATTACATCTCTGTAGATTGTGTGCTATAGTCTGTTAAAAGGTTTTTATTTTATTTCTGTCTTATCCCTACTCTTCCTACATAAAGGTAACATGACAGAATCAACTCACCTATGTACTATGCAAACCAACCAACCCCTGGAAGATCCTGAGTTTTGAGTTCAAAACTTTCAGAGACATTTTGAACCATTTGAAGATCTTTCAACCCAGCCAAATTATTAACCCAGGGAATGTACCAAATTCAATTATTGACTGGCTCTAACAGAACCAAAATGAAAGCGAACAGAACAAATAGCCACTGAGCAGTAGCCTCTCCACTACTGCATTCCTTTAACATTCTCACCAGAGTTTCTTCGAAGGAAAAGAGAAGTTAGAAAGCCACTCAATCTTTCATGCTCTGAGGCATGAAGTCTGCACATTAAAACCAAAGTCAAACTTTGAAATTCAAGACATACATGTGGATAAGAGCACAGATATTTTATTTTTTGATTTATTTTCTACTGCAAGCTACTTATACCTTAAACTAAGAATTTATAAAATTACTGCTCTCATGTTTGCTTCATATCTTTTCTTCAGCTTCAATGTAAATGACCCAAGTCAGCTGTAAATCATAAAGTCTGTGTCCCGGCATTACTGAGGTATATTCAATTTATGAATTACTGCTTTCAGTAGAACTCAAATGCATAGCCAAAAGTATTTTGCTATCTCTCCAGTTACTTCTCTCATTATTTTTCTTTTAAAAAATTAGGTGATATGGCATAAACCAGAGCTGTGGTCACTCATTTATGTTTCAGTGATGACTAGGTTAAATCATAATCTAATTCAATACTTCCTTCCCTGTCAACCACTCCATTGTACTTCCCTTTTTTGTTTTAGGAACCATTCTGGAATGGATAGAAATAGGGATGATGGAGAATGTGAATCATTTAATAATATCTTTATTACTTTTTTTTGAGTTGGGTGTCTCACTCTGTTGCCCACACTGGAGCATAGTGGTATGATTATGTTCACAACAGCCTCAGTCTCTTGAGCTCAGGCAATTCTTCCACCTCAGCCTACTTAGTAGTTAGGCCTATAGGCACACGCCACCACACCTGGCTACTTTTTTTGTATTTTTTGTAGAGATAAGATCTTGCTATGTTATCTAGACTGGTCTTGAACTCCTGGGCTCAAGCTGTCCTCCTGCCTTGACCTCCCAAAGTTCTGGGATTACAGGCGTGAGCCACTGCACCCAGCTGAAGGTCTTTTTTATTTTTTAAAGAAATAAAGTATTACAAAATATTGTTGAAACTCTCTTATATAACTTACCCAGACTCCTTTCTTTTCCTGCCATGGCCAGAGGTAAATTATTACTTTGAATTTGGTGTTTTTTCTTCTCATACCTTTTTTTAACCTTTATATTTGTATGTATCCAACATTATTTCATGTTTTAAAATACGATGTTAAATGGTATCATATCAAACATAACATTCTGCAGCTTGCTTTTATCACCTAACATTGTTCTGAGATTTGTCCATCATAAGCATTTTTAGAAACTTTATATTAGTGTCCATTTTACAACTATATAGCCTATACAATTTATTTGTTCTTTTGCAGGTTGGCTGCTTTCAATCATCTGCTCTTATAAATAATACTGCAATAAATGTTTGTGGCATGTCTCCTTAGGTTGGAAATACTGGATAGTGTAGTGTATGGATCTTCAGCTGTATCAGATAGTCTCAGAAAGTTTTCTAACTTGAATAGGCCAATTTACATATTTATACACAGTGTATGACAGTTCTTGTTTCTCCATCTTCTCCAACATTTACTTGTTCTAAATTTTTGCCATTCTGGAGTGTATAAAATTTTGTCTCTCTGTTTTAATTTTCTGCTCATGGAGAAGACTGGATATTTTTCATATATTTATTGGACATTCAGCTTCCCTCTTCTTAGAATTGTTTGATTCTTTTGCCTGTTTGTGGATTTTCCCCCCATCTTTTCCTGGTAATTTGCAATACAATCCTTGTCCTATACTATAATGCCATTGTCATTTAAAAAAAATTGTCTCTCTTTTTTTCTGAGTTGGAGTCTCACTCTGTCACCCAGGCTGGAGTGCAGTGGCATACTCATGGCCATCCCAGCGCAAACCTGCTGGGCTCCAGTGATCCTTCTACCTCAGCCTTCCAAGTAGCCAGAACTACAGGCATGCACTACCATGATTTATTGTAGAGACAAGGTCTCACCAAGTTGCCTGAGTTGGTCTCAAACCCACCAGCTCAGGCAATCCACTCGCCTCAGCCTCCCAAAGTGCTGGGATTATTGGCTAAGCCACTGAACCTGACCTTTATTGCTTCTTAAAGTTTCTTCTAGATTCACCTTTTTTCTTGCTGAAATGTATCGATTAATAATTCTTTAAGTTAGAGTTATGGGTTTTAAATTTTCTATGTTTTGTATATTAGATTTCAATTTTATCTCTTTTCTTGATACAGCTGAGTATACAATTCTAGGTATACAGATTTTTTTTCCCCTCAATACTTTGAAGGAATTGCTTTATTGTCTTCTTGCGCCAATTACTGCAAAAGGGAAGACTTCTATCTGTGGAATAGTGATTTCTTTGTAGATACTATGCTTCTTTCCTTTGATACTTTTCAAGCTTATTTTTATTTAGTTTTAATAATCCATAGTTTTATTAACATATATTTAGGCCAGATCTTATTCTTGAATCACTCTACTAGGTACTGGAAATGCTCTGTCAATCTGTGGATTTATGTCATTCATTAAGTCTTGGAAATTCTCATAATCATCTCTCCAAATATTGTGCCCACCATTCCCTCTATTCTTTTTCCTGAACTCTTATGCCTCATTAGGTAGAGACTTTCTCACCACAGGCCTGTGAATTGTCTCATTGTGCTATGTTATGGGGCAATTGTATAATATTATCTTCCAATTTACTAACTCTCAGCCGGCTCGGTGGCTCAGCCTATAATCCTGCGCCTTTGGGAGGCTGAGGTGAGTGGATTGCCTGAGCCCGCGGGTTCGAGACCCGCCTGGGTAGGCGAGACCTCATCTCTACAATAAATCAAAAAATCAGCCGAGCGTGGTAGCACATGCCTGTAATTTCAGCTACTCGGAAGGCTGAGGCGGAAGGATCGCCGGAACCCAGCAGGCGAGGCTGCGGTGACCGGGAGCGGCCACTGCACTCCAGTCTGGGCGACCGAGTGAGACTCTAACTCAAAAAAAAAAAAAAAAAAAAAAAAAAAAAAATATATATATATATATATATATATATATATATAAAACTCTCTATACCTGTTATCAGTATAGAATTTATCCCATCTATGGAAGTTTTTCAATGGGCTGACTTTAAATTAAATTAGTTAAATTAATTTTATCCAGATTGATTAAATTTTAAATTAATTTACATGATTATGTTTTTATTTCTTAATGTTTTAATTTTTTATATTTCTTCTATATGTTTTTGTTTCATTTCAGCCCTTTGTTTTTCTTTTCTTTTTCTTTCTACCTTTTCTTTTCTTTGCCTCTAGAGTAGCTGGAACTACAGGCACATGTCACTGTACTCAGTGTCTGCCAATTTTTGTTTAATTATTCATTCATTTTATTATTTTTTATTCCTTGATCTTTTAAAATGTTCTTCTTACATTCATGTATTTGAGGATCATAAACATACTGTACATTTTTGTTAGATTGCTGTTTAAAATATAATCTGAAATATTACAGTTGTTTGATATCTATCCTCTTTAGCATAGATTCTTGGTGTGTTTTAAAACAGAGGCTCTCATTCATTTTATGCTGTTTCATCCTTTAATTTGTTGCTTATTTCTCGCTTCTGAGATAGTTAAGCCATTGCACCCTCTCACCTCACCAGAAACCCCAGTATACAACAAGGCATATAACATTATTTTGAGATTCTTGATATTTTGGATGATATAGTGGCTATTCCAGGTTCATTCACTGAGTTAGAGGGTAACTAGGCTTGTACCTTGCTAGTAAGATGAATATGTGTCCATTGTACCCCCAGATCATTATATATGCATTTTTTCCCCTCAAATAGCAACAATCTTTGCTCTCAGCAGAGAGCCTGGTTCTGTGCCCTGTCTAGTGTGGAGTATTTCTGTTCTTCTTGCTATACCAGGGCTCAAACTTAACACTGTCTTTTCCAGACCTGGAGCACCGAGGGTCCATTACTTCAGCTCACTTCTGCACTTTGGGTTTCTGTCTTATTTCTGATTCATAGATACCAATATTGTGTTTTTGAGCCTGGCAATGCACTTCTGGTTTTCTTTTTGCTTTGTGGCAGGAGCAAAAAGTGTTTGACAAAGCCCTTCAAAATTATAGCATTACTTTGACTAGAAATCTTAACATTGCAATTCCTATTTTTTCTTTAATAAAAAATAAAAATGTGACATTTAATATGATTATTTTTTCTCTCATTAGGTGTCCCACATAATGAAAACTCACATTCAAATTTAAGAATATTTTATGCTCCTTAATAATCTTTGAATCATTCAAGACAGATCCTGAAAAATAAAGTTTTGAAAGCTCTAGATGTAATTATCTCAAAGAAGAGAAAAAGAAAAACCATTGCGGAGCAAATACTATTTCAAGAAAGCACAAGCGTCCTTGTGTTTATTAGTAACTGCTAAGAGGTGTTCTTTCGGAAATTACGGTTTTGCTGAACTAAAAACTAAAGAAGCAATTGTATCAGTGTTCAGTGACCTTTGCTTCTGATGTGAGAGACTTAAGAATATGTCTCTTCTGACAGCGTTTTCTTGAGGGAGAGTACTTGTGATTAGACTCTCCTTTCTGATGGCAAGTGTAGGGAAAAGAGACCCATTCTGGGTCCCAGGTCAGAGCTACTTGACACCTCAGCTACATCCAAAGGCCACTAGGGTGGGGCTGGCAGCAGTATCAGCCACAGCCCAGGAGGGGTGGTTACCATCACTCCTGCTACTTTAATTTAAACGCTTATCATTTTTTTTTCTTAGAACATTACAACATCTTTCTAAATTATTCTCCCTAACTTCAGTCTTACCTTACTTTTCATAATTGTTTTTGCTCAAAACTTCTAAGCCTGCGGTCTGCTTGATATTCTCACTTTAGTCAGAATCTTTATCTTAAACAAATCATCCCTACCTCACTGGCATTTCCCTGCCTAACTAACCTGTTTCAATTCTTCTGTGCTTCTGACACCTTAGTAATTTTCTATTTAATACCATTGGTACTGCTTATATTTAATTTTTTTTTCTGATTTGATGTCTCACTTTGTTGCCCAGGCTGAAGTTCAGTGACATGATCATGGCTCACTGCAGTTTTGACTTTCTAGGATTAGGTGATCTTTCCACCTCAGCCTCTCAAGTAACTGGGACTACAGGTGTGCACCACCACACCTGGCTAATTTTTTAATTTTTATTTTTGTAGAGATGAGGTTTTGCTATGTTGCCCAGGCTGGCCTTGAACTTCTGCACTCAAGCAATCCTCCCACCTCGGCCCCCCAAATTGCTGGGATTCAGGCATGAGCCACTGTGCTCAGCCATATTTATTGATCTTCTGCTCATGCTACACATTTTGTTAAGAAGTTCATTTTATATTACATAAATATTTATTGTATAGCACCTCTTACTAGATAGGTACTATAATTATTCTTATATTTTATATTACAATTATACAACAGCTCAAATCAGTAAAGCATAGTCCAGAAACCAAATCTACCTTGCTGCTTGTTTTTGTATGACTTTTAAGCTAAGAATGATTTTTTGTTTTTAAGCAATTGACAAAAAAACAAAAGAAGAAAATTATTTCATGACACATGAAAATTATATGAAATTTAACTTTTGTAGTCTATAAAGTTTTATTAGAACATGATTATGCTTGTTTGTTTTATGTATTGTCTATGACTGATTTTGTGCTTCAACAGAATTGAATAGTTGCAATGTAGACAGTATGGCTTTTAAAATATAACAGATTTATTATCTAGATCTTTATAGAAAAGTTTTCTGCTGGGCATGGTGGCTCATGCCTGTAATTCCCACTTTGGGAGGCCGAGGCAAGAGGATTGCCTGAGCCCAGGGTTTAAGACCAGCCTGAGCAACTTGGTGAGACCTCATCTCCATAATAAATAAAAAAATTAGCTGGGCCTGTAGTTCTAGCTACTTGGAAGACTGAGGCAGAAGGATTGCCTGAGTCCAGTAGATTGAGACCGTGGTGGCCATGAGCGTGCCACTGCATTCCAGTCTGGACGACAGAGACTCTGATACAAAAAAAATAAAATTAAATTAAAAGTTTGCTAAGCCCTGGGATGCATTATAGACTTGAAAACTAAGATTTAGAGGAAGCAATTATCTGCCCAAGGCTGTACAAGTAGTTTCCAGATTGCTTTGACTCTAGAACTCATGCTTTGTTCCACTGCCCCAAACATTAGTTTGATAGTTTTTCTGTTCCAAGCAGGATCTTGTGACTTTCAGCTCTGCTACAAGAGGGAGCTTTCTCCAATCAAATCTTATGCTATTTCTTCCTCATCACTTATAGGTTAAGATCTAAACTCCTTTGCAAGGTACTTAAAGTTCTTCCCAGCATTTCTACTCACCTCTCTTGTTATTTTCTGGAACAGCTGGTGCTTGCCATCTTAGCTTCTTGCAGTCCACTAAGTGTGCTATGCTATGCGTGCCTCTGTTTTTTGCACAAAACATTCTCTTTGACTCTGACTATGGCTATAACAATTTTCATTCTTTATACTTTTAACAAATTTTGCAGTGATTGTTTCTTCTGTGGCACCTTCCCAATGTTTCGTAGGAAGGCAATGCAATCTCTTTTATATAACTTATCATATTTTTGTAATAGTTTTTGTCTTTCCATTATATTATAACATCTTGGATATAAGTATTTTTATTAACTTTATTTCTCTGTCACCCATAATATGGCAGAGTTTACCCAATAAATAAAATTTAATGGATTATTTTTATTTATCATAGATTTTTACAGAATATTATATTTGTAGAGTGTCTCCATGTGTGTTCTGCAATGTCTATAGCCACTACCTCTAAAACTTGACTGACACACAAGACAGCTTTGTATATTTTCTAAATTTCTAAGCATTGTTCCCAGGTATTATTTTATCTGCTGAGAAACTTCCTTCTGAAGTGCATGCAATATACTGAAGACTTTCAATCAATTAAATATTAATCAGATATCAGAGCCTAAGGTTTGTGAAACTCTTTTGAACAGGCCAAGTGACTTGGCTGTGCTAAAAAAAACTTATTCTTTGCCATGTTTTTCAGCTTTCTCTGAGAGTGACAGACTCAGAACAACCATAGCAAAATATCAAAGGACTGCCCAGGGGCCAATTGCTTTGTCTTTGCTTATTTCATCAAGACAAGCATCTAACACACAATAAATGACTGCAACAAATGTACTCTTTTATTCTCAAGAGCAGTGTGTCAACTCTGTGAGCAGATACTACAGATGTTTTCTAAACTTGTTTAAAAAGCTTTTGGTTAGAAAAAATAAAGATGACAAAAACATATCATTATATGACAAATAATGCTAGTTTCAGAGCTCAAAAAATTAATCTTAGTCATCATGGACTTTAAGTCTTTTTTTTTTCATTAAGGAAGAAGCTGAAACCCAAATGTCACCTACTGCTACCTCATGCTTAATGTAACAAATATTTATGCATTAATCTCTACTTATATTCCCAATCTATTATTGTTTCTGAATTTAGAGATAATGTAATAGAGCCTTTAAAAATGGGGTAGAAATGAGATACAACAGCGATAGACCACCTCATTCATTAATTTTACTCTTAAGATTTCAATGCAAATTTCTTCTTCCCCTTAAGATGTAGAAAGCCTCAGGACAAAATTGCTTCTTCCTCCTTTCAACAACAAGAAAAAAACCAAGTAATCCACAAAATCATGAAGGACACTCTGTTTCATCTTTGACAGAGCATGGCAGGAAGAGGATGCCGCCATTGAAGCAAGAAGAAGAAAGCAGCTAAGATTTTAATGAATTTGTAAAGGCTGAGCATGGTTTAAATAACAGTGTAGAACAGCTCTGTCCAATATGGTAGCTACTAGTCACATGGAGTTATTTAAATCAAATTTAGAATGAATTGAAAACGAATAAAATTTAAAATTAGTGGCTACTATATTGGACAATGCAGATATAGAACATCATCCGAAAGTTCTATATTAGTAAAGGTTTAGAACAATAGGGAGGACCAGACACAAATGGAGTTCCAACTCTTTTTCTCTAACTCTTCCCCTAAGCCTCTACCACATGCTCATGATAACTACTGGGAACAAGACAAGGGACTGGAGAGAGCCGCCTTCTGTAGGGTTGCGGGGGTGGGGGGGGGTGAGCAAGCAGGAGGGCGGAGGGTGGGAAGGCGAACAGGCATGCAGATGATAATTGGAGTCACTAAGAGGCCAGCAAGAAAACTTACTTCCCTGGACCTCTATTGAATGCAAAACAGAAGTCTTAATGTATTGGGGAGCGTCAGAAAAACTTTTCCCCACTAGTTTCCAGGAAAAGACCCCTTCTCCTGGGAATGGATAGAAGTCAAAGATACTTGTTCCTGAGAGAGGGGCAGAAACTCTCTCCAGCCCAGGATCCTGCACTGACACAAAGTAGAATTCTGCTATGACTGGAGAAGAGGTAGGAAACTGATTCAAAGATTTAAGGTAGAATTTGACTGCAGTGTAAAGCAAGAGGAAATAATGTTGAAGATGTCCCCCTTAAGATCACAGGGTCTGCCTAAGCCTGAAGTTGAACTGGGATGGCCAAGAGGAGCCTCTCCTGTTCCCACCAAAACTTAAGTAAAAAGCAACAGCAGTCAGTGACTGGGGAACCCTTCTATAGTGCAGGTGTTCAGGGCTTGCTGCATGCTGAGGTGGAACTCTAACACTGAGAAATACCCTCTACTACTCCTGGCAGCCTACCATAGGAAGAATATGAAATCTGCAATGAACTGAGGTTGTTTAATGTCCTAAACCCTACTCAGTGATTGACTAAACCAACTCATTCACCCATCACATCCCCACCCTAGGACTGGCTCATTTCCCCATCTCATCCCCATCCCAGGCTTGACTCACTCCCAGTCTTCCAACTAACAGCCTAGAAAATGGTAAATCCAAAATCAACCATATAAAGAATTACATTATATATAAATGATCTAAACCTGAATTGGAAGCCACTGGCCACATATGGCTATTGAGCACTTAAAATGAGGCTAGCGCATCTGAGGAACTAAAATTTTGATTTTATTTAACTTTAATTTTGTTTAAAAGTGTAAATTGTTATAATGATTATATGTTGAAACAATAATATTTTGAATATAATAGATTAAGAAAGTCATGTTAAAATTAATTTCTCCTTTTATAAAACTCATTTAATGTGTCTTCCATTAAGAGATAATATATGTGCTGTTAGCACTCTACTTCTATTAAATTGTGCTGGTCTAAACACTCTAGTTAAAAGAAAGATTTTTTCAGGTTGGGAAAAAAAAGGAAGACTCAACTCTATGCTGTCTATGGGAAACCCATTTACATGTAAAGGCATAAGTAGGCTGAAAGTAAAAGAATGGAAGAAGTATGCTTACACAAATACATAACAAAAGAAAACTAAAATGGTTACATTAATATCAAACAAAGTAGAATTCAACACAAGAAAATTACTTGGAATAAAGATGTACATTGCATATAGATAAAAGGGACAGTTTATCAAGAAGACATAGCAATCCTAAAAGTGTTTGTACCTAATAACAGAGATTTAAACTACGTAAAACATAAATGAAAAGAAATGAAAGGAAAAACAGACAAATCCACTGAATAATTAAATAGAAAATCAGTAAGGAGGGATTTCTGGCCCAATGGCGACAAGACAGGTCAGACTGAGAGTCTCTGCAAAAGTGAATGTCTATATAGCAAGTGTGCCTGTCTGAGGGGAGACTTGGGTTCATGCACTCAGGGCACTCCTCTGGAGGTGACTGCAACCCCCCACCACCCTGAGATTGGAATCGCTAGCACACAGGATCCTCTGATATTTTCAGGGCTCTCCTGAGAAAAGGCTGTGGAATGCAGCAGAGCCCCCAAAACCTGACTCCCTGCCCACACCATCACCTGTGACAGTAGAGCGGCAGGAGCTCCGGTTCCATGGAGAGAGCTGGTCAGGTAGAGCGGGAGAGGAGCCCCATTACCAGTGAGGAAACTCTCACGAAAGCCATTTTCTCTGTCCGGGGACCAGACAGATACCTGTATTGCCTTGCCCAGCTCCACCCAGCCTCCAACCTGGGACCTAGAGGTTATTTCATCAAACTTGAAGAGACAGATGACCCTCCCTCATACTGGAACAGAAACAGACACCCCAGATCTGAGTGGGAGACTTGACAACACCAGCAGCAAGCTGGCAGGTCCAGATCTGATCCACCCCCCTCGCACAGTAGTCCATAGGTCATCTGTCCCATGCTGAGAGGAACCCTATCAGACTGTGCCAGAGCAGAGGGGAGGGGAAGGAGACCAGAGCTAAAAGGAAGTTGAAGTAATAGGCACAGCGAGTTTTTTTTGTGTGTGTGTGTTTGTTGTTGTTTATTTTGCTTGTTTTTTGTTTGTGTTTATTTTTTTCTTTTTTTATTATAAAGATGTGGGATACAATTCAGGGTTTGGTATACAAACATTGATTATGCAGATACCCTTGTTGATGAGGTATGCCCCTCCCTCCCCTAGCAGTTTCCCTCAGCTGCCAATCCCAGCCCCCTCCCCTGACAGTTTCCCACTACTGCCAATCCCTTTCTTATAGTATTATAACTGTTCAAGGTCCACTTATGAGTGAGACCATATGGTACTCAGTTCTTTGTTTTTGTGATAGATCACTGAGTCTGATCAGCTTGTTGGTGTGCTTTTTATTTTAGTTTTTTTTTTTTTCTTTTCCTCTTCTCTCTTTCTTTCTGGTTTTGATTACATTCTCATACTTGTTTTGTTTCTGTTATTTTATTGCTGTTTTCAGACTTCCTGTTTGTGTATGCATATTTCTGAGGAAGAGTACATCATTGGGGGCCGGGGGGAGTTGTTGGTTTGTGTGTTTGTATAATTGTATGCTTTTATTTTTTTATCTGTTCTGTCTTTGTATCTCTTTTCATTTGTTAGTTGGTATGCCTGTCTATTTTCCCTCCTTCTTCCTTTCTCTCTCCATCTTCCTCTTGTCCCCATCCTTCCTTTTTCCATTCTTTTCCTTACTTCATCTTACTTTCAGGGGCAAACCTTTCAGATAATTTCTGAATCACAGCTCCCCTCCTCAATTAAATCTCAAAACAGTAAAAAGTATAGCCCTCTACCCACAGTCCAGCTTCAGAATGGAATAAAGTCAGAGGATCCACATAAGGAAGAATAGGAAATAGAGCAAGCAGAAGTAAAAGCCACCCCTCCACACCTGAACAACAGAATTAAAGAATAGGTTGAAAAAAAGGGGGAGGAATATCTACACAAGTGAAGAAAAGCCAAAGGAAGAATATGGGTCTCATATAGACCACTGGGAAGTCAGCAACTGAGAAGACAGACTTCAGGATGCAAACAATAAAGAGCCTCCAGAATGACTGGTCTCAAACCACAAACCCAGATATCAAGATATTAATAGAGAGAATAAATAGAGTTGAGGAGGGACAAGGGGAAAGAATGAAGGAGTTGGTCATTGAGATAGCAGCAATAAAGAATACAGTGAATGAAATAAATAACAAATTGATAAGCATGGAAAGCAGAATTAACCAAGAAGAAGAAAGAATCTCGAGCTTGAGGACCAAAATATGGAACTAACCCAAACTGTTGAAAACATGGAAAGGAAGCTTTAAAAGCCAGAACAAAACCTCTGAGAGATAAGGGGTTATTTCAAGAGTTATTTCAAATCTAAGACTAATTGGAATTCCTGAGGCAGATAGATAGAGACCACTCTGGAACAAACATTCCATGAAATTATCCAAAAAAACCTTCCCTCATCCTGAACATTCAAACACAAGAGATTCAGAGAACCACTGCGAAACAATAAATGAGAAGACCAACTCCTAGACACATAGTAATTCACCTACACAAAGTAGTTATAAAAGAAAAATGTCTAAAAGCAACTAGAGAAAAAAGTCAGACTACCTACCATGGAAGACCAATTAGAATAGCAGCAGGCTTATCTACAGAAACACTTCAGCCTAAGAGATCTTGGAGCCCAATCTTAAAAGTTCTCAAAGGAAACAATTTCAATCAAGAATTACCTACCTAGCTAAGCTAAGCTTCATCAATGATGGAGAATTAAAATGCTTCCCAGACATTCAATCCCTAAGAGCTTACATTGCCTCCAGTCCAGTTCTACAAGAAACACTTAAGAAAGTATTAAACATAGAAGAAAAGAAAAAAGAAAAACAGCACCCTTCACAAGGATGCAAGAAAAAGATTGAAAACACACATGAATCAACCCAAAATTCAAAAGAGAGACAACAAACAAACAGCAGCAACAACAACAAACTCTTTAAGAATCTCCTGACAGAGACTAACTCTCACATCTCACTAATTAGCTTGAATGTGAATGGATGAAATGCACCACTGAAAAGACATAAAATGGCAAAATGGATAAAATATCATGAGACAGCAATATATTGTCTCCAAGAGACTCATCTCACAAATAAAGACACAGACTCAAAGTAAGAGGATGGGAACCAAAATTTCAGGCAATGAGAACACAAGAGAGAGCAGGAGTCATGATCTTACTATCAGACAAAATGCCCTTTAAGCTATCAAAAGTTTAAAAAGACACAGAAGATAAATTCAACAAGGAGATCCAGAACCTCAATGCGATGCTTAACCAAATGGACTTAACTGATACCTACAGAATACTCCAACCACCAACCATGGTATATACATTCTACTCATCACCACATGGAACATACTCTAAGATCAACCATATCTTTATCCATAAATCAAGTATCAACAAATTCCATAAGATTGAAATACTGCCATGCACCTTCTCAAACCACAGTGGAATAAAAATAAACATGAACACCAAAAAAGTTCCCTCCAAGCCCACAAAGACATGGAAACTAAATAACATGATGCTAAACAACTCCTGGGTCAACATGAAATGAAAACAGAGACTAAAGATAACTGGAAACAAATTAAAATGAAGAAACATCTTACCAAAATCTCAGGGATGCCATGAAATCAGTACTAAGAGGGAAATTCATATCTCTATGAACACACAGGAAGATAATGGAAAGATCATAAGTTAACAGCCTAACAAATCACCTAAGGAAGCTGTAAAAGCAAGACCACCAAAACTCTAACTTCAGCAGAAGAATTCAGATCACTAAAATAAAAGCCCAAATTCAGGATATAGAAGATAAAAACATAATAGAAAAAAAAACAACAACACCACAATGAAACAAAAAGCTGGTTCTTTGAAAGGATAAACAAGACTGATAGACCTCTAGCTAGCCTGGCCAAGAAAACAAGAGAAAAAGCCCAAATAAACACAATCAGAAATGCAAAAGATCAAGTCACAACTGACCCTGAAGAAATACATAAGATTATTAGAGACTGTTATGTATACATGTATGAAAACAAACTTGAAAACCTAAAGGAATTAGAGGACTTTCTGACATCACACAATCTCCCCAGGTTGAAAAAAGAAGAAATCGAGACCCTAAATAGACCAATAAAAATCCAGGAGATTGACTATGTCATAAGAAAACTACCAAAAAAAAAAAAAAAAAAGCCCTGGACCAGATGACTTTCCAACAGAATTCTAAAAAACATACAAGAAGGTGCTGATACCAATCCTATTGAAAGTATTCCAAGCAATTGAGAAAGATGAACTCTTCCCAAATCATTTTATGAAGCTAACTCACACTGATACACAAACCAGGTAATGATCCAACAAAGAAAGAGAACTACAAGCCAATATCCTTGATGAACATAGATGCTAAAATTCTCAACAAGATTCTAGCACACAGCATCCAACAAATCTAAAACTCATCCACCATGACTAAGTAGGCTTCATCCCCAGGATGTAGATCCAGTTCAACATTCACAAGATCATAAACATAATTAAATATATCAGCAGATATAAAAACTAAAACCACATGATTATATCATTAGATATGGAAAAAGCTTTCAATAAAATCCAGCACCCCTTCTTGATTAAAAACCCTCAAATATCTAGGCATAGATGGAACATACTCAAAATAGTAAGAGCCATCTATGAGAAACCTACAGCCAGCATACTGCTAAACAGACAGAAATTGAAACCATTTCCCCTGAAAACTGGAACAAGACAAGGATACCCACTCTTACCCCTCCTTTTCAACATAGTTTTGGAAGTCCTAGCTAGAGCAATCAGACAAGAGAAGGAAATGAGGGGTATCCAAATAGGAAAAGAGGAAATCAAGTTATCGCTTTTTGCAGATGACAGGATTCTATACCTCGAAAACCCAAGAGAATCTGTCAAAAACCTCCTTGCACTGATAAAGGACTTTGAAAAAGTCTCAAGGTATAAAATAAATGTGCACAAGACAGTTATTTTTCTATACACCAACAATAAACAAATAGAAACCCAAATACAAAGCACAATTCCATTCACAATAGCCACAAGAAAATGAAATACCTTGGCATCTCCCTAACCAGAGATGTGAAAGACTTTTAAAAGGAAAACCACAAAACACTGCTCAAAGAAATGAAAGATGACACAAACAAATGGAAAATATTTCATGTTCATTGGTTGGTAGAATCAACATTGTTAAGATGTCCACCCTACCCAAGGCAATCTACAGATTCAAAGCAATACCCATTAAATTACCAGCAGTATTCTTCTCAGACCTGGAAATGACAATATAGGAATTCATATGGAAACATAAATGACCACAAATAGCCAAAACAATCCTCAGAAACAAAGCAAAACAAAACAAAGCACAAAGCAGAAGATACCACACTCCCAGACTTTAAAATTTATCATAATGCTACAATAATCAAAACAGCCTAGTATCGGCACAAGAACAGGCATATAGACCAATGGAACAGGATAGAGATTCCAGAAACCAAACCGCAATTTCTTAACCAGCTCATCTTCAACAAAGCCTCCACCAACAACCAATGAGGAGAGAAGAACCTATTCAGTAAATGGTGCGAGGAAAACTGGCTGACCACATGAGAAGATTAAATCAAGACCCCTACCTATCTCCATACACAAAAATCAGCTCTAATGGATCAAAGACCTAAATGTAAAACCTCAAATTATAAGAACCTTAGAAAATGCAAGAGACACCCTTATGGAAATTAGAACTGGTAACCAATTCCTGATCAAAACCTTAACAGCCCATGCTGTAAAGATAGACAAGTGGGACCTCATCAAACTGACAAGCTTCTGCAAAACCAAAGAAACCATCAAGAGAGCAGGGAGACAGCCCACAGACTGGAAAAAATATTTGCCAACTGTATGTCTGACAAAGGCCTAACATCTAGGATCTACAAGAAAATCAAACATGCTGAAAAGAAAAAACCAAACAGCCCCATTGCAAAGTGGGCAAAAGATATGAATAGACATTCTCAAAAGAAGACATATGAACAGCCAACAGATACTCTGATCGCAAGAGCATTCGTCTAGAAATCAATTTTTTAAAAAAAGATGTTTGCAAAAATTCCAAAATTTTGGACACTCGCCACACATGAAATCCCTACAGGTCAAAGAAAAGATTCACAAAGGAAAATGAAAGATATTTTGAATAGAACTCAGTACATGTGCTAAATGTATAGACTATCAGTGGGATAGTCTATAAATATTTTAGCATTTACTTACCAAATTTCTTCACGAACAGTTAGCTAGAGAACGGAATCCTGGGGCTTTGTCTGATTAGGAATGGCTAAGTACATGCTAAGAAATATTGGGTCAGTAACAGTCATCATAGTTCTATGTTCCATGTTTTGTTTCTTAGTCTTTTTTCCTGGCTTTCTCCTGTTACTTACTCAAATAACTTGAATGAATATTTATGGATCACCTATTAAGCATAAGGCTTCAGCTAGGTGTTTATGAAGTTATGAAGATGAGTAAGGCAGAGCTTCTGATTTCGAGGAGTTTGGTTTGCAAGCTTGATATGCCTAGATCTGCTGCCCAAACCTGACTTGCAATTCACCTTTTTTCTAGAACTTGCTTAAGACTGTATTTTACCAGAATATGCTCTTCCTTCAATTCAATTAATTCCTAGATTTGTTCATTACATCTATAAACCTTGAAGTTCTTGGGTTTGTGCCATTCCTAATTTTAGGACTCAATACTGATCTTGGGATTCTGCCAATGGAGACCTTAATTAATTTTCTACAGATGTATTAAAAATATGTCCTCTAGCTTGGTTCTAAGTTCTTACTTCTTGTAGCTTCTTTCTTCTTTTATACCAACAGACATCACTGTCTTTTCCCTAAATGTAATCAGAATGACTGCACATAGCTGACACTTAAAAAATTGTAGCCACTGGAAAGCTTGCACTGAAGAACATGAGCAAAAACACTTTGCCAAGCCTTTAAATTGCTCTAATGATAAACTCCACCGTCTTATGGACATCAGTTATTCTATCATGCCTCAACATGTAAATAGAGTAGCGTCTTACTTTGAGATTAGGTATTAAAGTTAGAAAGAAGTGAAAATCACACATCGTAAAAACCACTCCTAAAACCTTCCTAATATCAACATTAACTCTTTATGACATGAATGACTGAAGGTTAAAATATCAGTGATTTTTTTTTTCTTGATATTTTTCTTGGACGGTGGAAGCTAAGGCTATTTTGAAGGTAAGGTAGACTATAACAACTGATAAATATATGTTTTTCTCTCTCATTCAAATATGTGTAATTGAATTTGAGCAAGCTAAATATGAGTATAAATTCATTGTTCTGAAATCAAATTGTTTAGTATGAAATTACATGTTCTGGAAAAAAATAGACAAGTTATGATCACATTATTAAGTAATTATTGCAGAAATTACATGGTCCAATCATGAATCTAAAACTTTAATTCAATATCAACATATACCACCTCATTGAGATCTATTTTTAAAAATTTAAAACAGATTTTTGTTTACCATGAGGTTAACAGTAAACGTTATCAAACTTCAGCAAGAATCTATAGTCTTAATATAATGCAGAACTTTGAACTTATGTCACTTGACTTCTGGATGAGTGAGTTTGCCATTCTGGGCTGACTCTCTCAATTAAGGCCCCATGAAAATACTCTCAATGAAGACACACAGAGGACAATATTGCACATCATGCTTACTTGTTAACACAGTGATTGATCTGGATGGCTTGGTCACCACATTTCCATTTACCACTACCAGAGTGATTATATAATAAAGGCCATGATAATTGGCCTTAAAGATAACAGGAGGAGGCAAAGTGCTGTTGAATTCCTCAAATTCGAAGAAATAATTTTTGGATTCACCAGTTATCTTCACAACATACACAGATGTTGGACTGATGATGTCTGAAGCTTCTAAAGAGACGACGATGCTGTTATCATCTTGGACAGTTACATGGAAAGCTGTAGCATTCTGCTTAAGAAAAGAGAAAAACAGGAGACAGGTCAGATTCAGGTGACTGGCAAAAAAGTTATACTAAGATAATTTTTCTAAAACTGGTGTTTGTGATAAGTGTTATTTCTTAAAATAGAGTTACACAGAAATTTTAATTATACAAGGAAAATCAGAAAGAAAGATTATCCCTTTTACGACTAATGATCTTCTCGGGGTTTTACTTTGAGAATTTTTCTCTACTGAAAAGCTGCTTCCAGTTCACAAATTATGTCATATAACACCACAAAATAAACATCCTGTGGAGGAGTAAATAATGAATGAAAGTCATGTTGACACTTAGGTTCCAGGAGAGTCCTTGGTTTTAGCTAGGTGACTGAAGTTACATGATTTGAAGAAATACTCTTTTTGCTTTAGAAGGAGGGATGCTGTGGTCATCCCAAGAATGTTTTCAGAGAATATATCAAGGCGGTTAGTTCCTTTCTCCCTTATCACCTGTCAGTTCTGAAAATTAAAAAAAAAGTCAGGATTGAGAAACCTGTGATAATCCTCGTCATTAAAGATTAACCAGCAGCCCTTAATGAGAGAAGCTACGATAGTGAAGACGGAACCAGATGGAAGATCTGTGGGCGTCTATGGAAAAGTCAGCAGCTGGTGGACTGAAAGCTTCACCACAAGTCTCCAAATAAATGTTTATGGGCAATATTTGAAAAATCATATGTGCAGTTGGTTTAAATATTTCTTCCTGATTCTGTACCAGACTCTGTGGACAGAATTAATCCTTCTCTTTGGTCCCAAAAAAAGAATCACGTACTTTGTACCACTTATCTGTGTTTAACTTATCTTCTGAATCTGCAGTACCCTGGGGAGTAAGTTATTTCACTGCTCTGAGCCTCAGATTTCTCTTCAGTAATAACGAGACAGAAAAATTGCTGAAACTTTTAAGGATCTACAGAGATCCAGGCACTATGCTAGGCACTCTATAAACAGAATCACCTCATTTAATATTCAAAATAACCTATGAGAAAGGCATTATTATGTTCAATCTCATTTTGTAGTTGAGGCAACTGAGGCTCAGAAAGATTGAATCACTTGCCCAAGTCACAAGTACAAAAAATGAGTTCCATTATTGTTTCACATGTTTGTCTTCTTTTGACTTATTTTCCTAACACAGATTCTATCACGTAGCACATAACTAATTCATTTCATTCTGTTAAATGGCCGGGCTCGGTGGCTCAGCCTGTAATTTTGTGCTTTGGGAGGCTGAGGTGAGTGGATTGCCTGAGCCTGCGGGTTCAAGACCCTCCTGGGCAACTTGCCGAGACCTCATCTCTACAATAAATCAAAAATTAGCCGGGTGTGGTAGTGCATGCCTATAGTCCCAGCTACTTGGAAGGTTGAGGCGGAAGGCTCACCAGAGCCCAGCAGGTCGAGGCTGCAGTGGCTGGGAGCAGCCACCGCACTCCAGTCTGGGTGACAGAGTGAGACTCCAACTCAGAAAAAAAAAAAAATAAATGAAAGAATTGCTGATGGCAGTAGTTAATGTGGGCATTTACCTCTTAACCAATTTATTTATTTTGGTTTTTATTATTTATATTTTAATGGACACATAATTGTACATTTTGTGGGTTATAGTGTGATATTTCAATACACATCTACATTAGATTATATATATGCCTTCAATATATGAAGAAGGTATGAGCAAATCAGAGTAATTAGCATATCCACCACCTCAAACATTTATCATTTCTTTGTGTTGGGAATACTTAAAATCCACTCTCCTAGCTATTTGAAAATATATAATTGTTGTTAATTATAGTCACCCTACAGTGTAATAGAACACCATATCATATTCCTGCTATATGGCTGTACTTGTATCTGTTGACTAACCTTTGTCTGCCCTCTCTTCCCACTCCCCTTCTCTGCCTTTAGCAATCATTATTCTACTCTCTACTTTTATAAGATCAACATTTTAGCTTCCACATGTGAATGAGAACATTCAATATTTGTCTTCCTGTGTCTGGCTTATTCTACTTAACCAAATTACCTTCCAGTTCCATCCATTTGTTGCAAATGACAGGATTTCCCCCATTTTAAAAGACTGAATAATATTCCATGTGTGTATATACCTCATTTCATTTGTCCATACATCCATTGATGGACACAGGTTGATTCCATATCTTGGCTATTGTGAATAGTGCAGCAATAAACATGAGAGTGCAGATATCTCCTCAACATGCTGATTTCCTTTCCTTTGGATATATACCCTCATATGGCAGTTCTATTTTTAATTTTCTGAGGAACCACCATACTGTTCTCCATAATGACTGTGCTAATTTACATTCCCACCAACAGTTCAATTTATTGATTTTAAGAACTCACAGTGTCAGCAACCAAATTAAGCATACAATACACATCACTAAAGGAAGCTCTATAAACCTAAAAATATACTTATTTTTCTCTTCTTAAAGAAATCTAGCTTTTACAAGTCCTAGCATTCATAAAGAATATCTGACATTAACAGAAATTTAATTCTGTCTTAACAGTTAATAGACTAAATTGTGTTCATGATAGTCTAACCATACTAGATACAAGTCTGCTAAGGTCAGGATGGATCATATTTCCAGCTATATCCCAGCTCCAGGACCTGGGTATTCTTTATGTGGGTGGTCCTGAGCAGATTTCTGTAACATGAGATAGTCATTATGAATTTACTTTAAAATGTCCCTTTATCCACATTATCTGTCATTCTGAGACACATGGGCAGGTTTTTTAACATTGAGTAATGCACTTCTGAGACCAAATATAAAATGTGAGTCTTACTATATTGCCAGCAGTTCAGGTGAAACTATGATGCTAGCATAAAGTTCATAATAGCATTTCATTGTTTAGGTGAAAAGAAGAAGAAAACAGAAACAGAAGAAAACAGAGAAAAATGCAAGGAAGGTATTTATGGGTCACATGTACATGGAGCTCAACAATTATTAATTCTTTTCTTTCCTTTCCCCATTACCCTTTTCCTTTTTTTTTTTGTTATATGGCCATAGTATGGCTATATAAGTTCCTACCCGACTTCCCTTTGGCAGATAATGACCATACGTTCTGGATAAAATCACAAATAAAAAACTGACTGAATTCTTGGGGGCATTAGCAAAGTAGAGAGATTCTGGGGGGCAGTTAACAATTGGAAGAAGGTATTGGCATGGAATGAGTTTTTTTGTGTTATTTATTTATTTTCTTGAGTTGGGATCTCACTTTGTCACCCAGGCTGGAGTGTAGTGGCACGATGGCTCACCACGGCCTTGAACTCCTGGACTCAGGCAATGCTTCAACCTCAGCCTACTGAGTAGCTGGGTCTACAGGCACGTGCTGCCATGCCTGCCTTATTTTTAAAATATTTTTGTGTAGAGATGAGGTCTCGCCATGTTGCCTAGGCTGTTCTCAAACTCCTGGGCTTGAGCAATCTGCCTGGCTTGGCTTCCCATAGTTCTGGGATAACTGTGAGCCACTGCACCTGGCTGGTTATTTTTGATCTCTCTCTCTCTCCCTCTATCTATCTATCATCTATCATCTATCTATCTCTGTCTGTCATGTTCTTATGCATCTATCTGTCATTTGTCTCAGTGTATAGCTAGATCAGAGACTTCATTCAACATGATACGAGATGGCTAAAATCCTGACAAAATTTCATAGTCTTTCTGGTGAAGCATAGGATAGTAGAGACTGGGCAACCACCACAAATGGAATGTGATTGGGGTAATCTGAAGAGGGCAGTGCTAAAAGGAAGAGATCCTAAAGCTGCCCAAAACTCAGGATGACCGCTGAGCCATACATGTAGAGGGCAGACTGCAGGTAGACCAGCCAAAACTAAAATACCTGTCTTAAGGTTTGAGCTGCCACCCATGAGAAAGTGTATAGTTTGCATCCAAACAAGTGAATTTCTTGCAAAGACAAAAATATTAACTTCATCAGAGAAACATGTTAGTATCTACATACTGCACAAGATAATATTAACACTATTTAAGAAATAGTCCCAAATTAGTCAACATAAAAAAAATGACAAATTTTCATGAGTAAAGATAATCAACAAAGACTAAGATAATTCTGATGTTGGATGTAGCCAACAAATACTTTAAATTAGATATTATAACTATGTTTCCTAAGGCTAAAAAGTATATATACTCATAATTAATTAAAAGTTAGGACTTCTGGCAAGATGGCGATGGGGCAGCCTGGTCTGTGAGACTCTCTGCAAATGAGACCGCAGAAAGACTCTGACTCTCTCCCCAGAGGCTGTGGATCCCATCACCGGCAGCCTGCTCTTCACACGGCACTCAGCCATCAACACCGCTGAAGCATCACGGCAGTCTGGACAGCCACCACTGCAGCCGCAGATGCTGCAGCTGCCGTGCTGCCGCCACCCCCCCGCAGCAGCCATTACACATCACGCCACCCATGCCTGAGGTGACCCACAACTCCACGACTCCAGACCTTGAGGCCCCTGCAAGCAAGATCTGCTGAGATCACTGCCACCTCTACTGCAACCGTAACATCCTGCCAGGTCTTGGGTCTCCTCCCATGTGCCTCGAGGCAGTCTCCCACCTCCCTCCGGTTCCTGTCTGGCTCCATTCCCTCTTGGTGAGCAGCTGAGATAAAGACCACCTGGAGTGGTGAGATAGATAGCACCACCTGCTGGTGATTCAAGGTAACAATACCGAAACGGGAAAGCAAGCTTGACAGACACAGGCCAGATCTGAGTGGTGAACTGAGTGGTGATTTAAACTGCCCTTCACAGCAGGCCAGGGGCAACTGACCATAACTGTGAACAAATTTATCAGCCTGAGAAGACAGCTAGAAATCAGAGCTCAGAGGACATTGGACTTAAACGAAAAGTCTTAGAGTGTGCTTGATTGGTTCTGTTAGTTTACTGACTTGATTCTATTCCTATTGTTTTGTTCCTTTTTTTCTTCTTTCTTTTCTTCTCTATTCTCCTCTCTGTAAACTATATCTTTGTATAGAGGAATAGCACACCAATAAGGAGGTTGGTTAGCTTGTATGTTAGCATCACTGTATGTTTTAGTTTTTTTTGTATGGGAGATGGTTAGTCTGTAGCCGTGGTCTATTGTTTTTATCTGTTTCTGTTTATGTCTCTCTCTCCATTTGTTGGTACACTAATCTGTTTTCCCCCTTACTCCTCTCTCTCTCCATCTCCCTCTTCCCCCCACTGTCTGTCCCATTCTCTTCCCTCGGTTAACCTCATTTTATTTCAGGGAGTAAACCTACAACCCTACTGCATAGACAGATTCCAAGGCAGTGGGAAGTGGGTTTCAGATTATCCATACACTGTCAGCGGATATCAGGAGCTGCGGGAAGATTTTGAATCACAGCTCTCCCCTTAAGTAAACCTCAAAACTGCAAAGAGGGCCACCCCCAACCTACAGTGCAACTCCAGAATTGAACAAAGTAAGAGGATATACATAAAGAAGAATAAAGAGATAGAACAAACAGAAGTAAAAGCAACACCCCCCCTGGAATAACAGAACTAAAAAAGACAGTGATGTGGAGAGAAGGAAAAAGTAGGGAGGGGAAAAAACTGCACAAATGAAGAAAAACCAAAAGAAGAGTATAGGTCTCACACAGACCCCTGGGAGGTCAGACACTGAGAAAACATACTTCGGAACACAAACAATGAAGAGACCCCAGAATGATGGGTCACATGCAACAAACCTAAACATCAAGACATTAATAAAGAGAATAAAAAAATTGAGGAGAGACAAGAGGAAAATAGGAAGGAGCTGATGTCAGAAATAACAGCAGTAAAGAATACTGTGATGGAAATAAATAACAGACTAATAAGCATAGAAAGCAGAATTAGCCAAGCAGAAGAAAGAATCTCAGAGCTCGAAGACCAAAACACAGAACTAACTATAAACTGTCAAAAACATAGAAAAGAAGCTTAAAAAGACAGAACAAAACCTTCAAGAGATTAATGATTACTTCAAAAGACCAAACCTAAGAGTAATTGGCCTTCCTGAGGCAGAGAGAGAAACAGAGGCCACACTGGAACAAACATTTCATGAAATCGTTCAAGAAAACTTCCCTCATCTCTTCAGTGATGGTAAAATTCAAACACAAGAGATTCAGAGAATCCCTGAAAGACAACAAATGAGAAGACCAACTCCCAGACACATAATAATTTGCTTATACAAAGTAGGTATAAAAGAAAAAATCCTACAGGGAGCAAGAGAAAAAGGTCAGACTACCTACCAGGGAAGACCAATTAGAATAGCAGCAGATTTATCTACAGAAACCCTCCAGGCTAGGAGAGCTCGGAGCCCTATCTTCAAAGTTCTAAAAGATAAACAATTTCAACCGAGAATACCTACCCAGCCAAGCTAAGCTTCATCAGTGAAGGAGAATTGAAATCTTTCCCAGATATCCAATCCTAAGAACCTACGCTGCCACCAGACCACCTCTACAAGAAACACTTAAGAAAGTATTGAATACAGAAGAAAAGGAAAAAAGAACAACAATGTTCTTCACAAGAGTACAGGCAAAAGATTAAAAACACACATGAACCAACTCCAAAACCAAAAGAAAGACTACACACAAACAGGAAGAACAGCAACAACTCTGTAAGAACATTATGATAGGGACCAACTCTCACAGCTCAATAATTAGCTTGAATGTGAATGGACTAAATGCACCACTGAAAAGACATAGAATGGCAAAATGGATAAAATATTACCAGGCAACAATTTATTGCCTCCAAGAGACTCACCTCACTAGAAAGGACACTCACAGACTCAAAGTAAGAGGTTGGGAATCAAATTTTCAGGCAAACAGAGCACAAAAGAAAGGAGGAATTGTGATCTTAATCTCAGACAAAATACCCTTTAAGCTATCAAAAATTTAAAAAGATGCAGAAGGTCACTACATAATGATAAAAGGTTCAATCCATCAACAAGAAATAGCCATCCTAAACATATATGCACCAAACATAGGAGCACCAACTTTCATAAAGCAGCTTCTAGGTAAACGAAAAAAAGATATCGACTCCAATATACCATAGCTGGGGACTTTAATACCCTACTCACAACCCTAGACAGATCATCAGGACAAAAAATCAGCAATGAGATCCAAAACCTCAATGTGACTCTTGATCAAATGGACTTAATTGATACCTACAGAACCCTCCATCCAAGGACCACAGAATATACATTTTACTCATAACCACATGGAACATACTCTAAGATTGACCACATACTTGGCCATAAATCAAGCATAAGCAAATTTAAAAGGGCTGAAATTTTACCACGCACCTTCTTGGACCACAGTGGAATAAAAATAAACATTAACACCGACAAGGTACCTCCAAAACCCAGAAAGACATGGACACTAAACAGCATGATGCTAAACAACTCCTAGGTCAATGATGAAATCAAAACAGAGATTAAAAGATACCTGGAAACAAATGAAAATGAAGAAATATCTTACCCAAATCTCTGGGACTCCATGAAAGCTGTAGTAAGAGGGGAATTTAAATCCCTACAAACGCACATGGAGAAAATGGAAGGATCACAGATTAACAGCCTAACAAGCCATCTAAAGAACCTGGAAAAGCAAGACCACAAAACCCCTAATTTCAGCAGAAGAATCCAGATCACCAAAATAAAAGCCCAAATCCAGGACATAGAAGACAAAGAGATAATAAAAAAAAAATCAATGAAACAAAAAGCTGGTTCTTCGAAAAGATAAACAAGATCGATGGTCCCCTATCTAGAATGACCAAGAAAAAGAGAGAAAAACCCCAAATAAACACAATCAGAAACACAAAAGATGAAGTCACATCTGACCCTGAAGAAATACAAAAGAGCATTAGAGACTACTATGTACACTTGTATGGAAACAAACTTGAAAACCTTAAGGAAATGGAGGACTTTCTGTCATCACTAAAACCTGCCTAGGTTAAAATAAGAAGAAGTTGAGACCCTAAATAGACCAATAACAATCAAGGAAATTGACTATGTAATAAGAAAACTACCTACAAAAAAAAGCTCTGGAGCAGATGGCTTTCCAACTGAATTCTATAAGACATTTAAAGAGGAGCTGATACCAATCCTACTGAAGGTATTCCAGGCAATTGAGAAAGATGGAACTCTCCCCAAATCATTTTATAAAGCTAACATCACATTTATATCCAAGCCAGGTAAAGACCCAACAAAGAAAGAGAACTACAGACCAATGTCTTTGATGAACATAAATGCTAAAATTCTCAACAAGATTCTAGTGAACCGAATTCAACAGCACATCTCAAAAATCATGACCAAGTAGGCTTCATCACTGGAATGCAAGGCTGGTTCAACATTCGTAAATGTAATAAATACATCAACAGATGCCAAAACAAAAACCACATGATTATGTCACTAGATGCAGAAAAAACTTTTGATAAAATCCAGCACCGCTTCTTGATAAAAAGCCTTGAACATCTAGGCATACAGGGAACATACCTAAAAATAATAAAAGCCATTTATGAGAAACCCACAGCCAGCATACTCCTAAACAGACAAAAATTGGAACCATTTCCCCTAAAAACTGGAACAAGACAAGGATGCTCACTCTCACCCCTCCTGTTCAATATAGTATAGGAAGTCCTGGCTAGAGCAATCAGAGAAGAGAAGGCAATCAGGGTATCCAAATAGGAAAAGAGGAAGTCAAATTATCTCTCTTTGTAGATGACATGATTGTATACCTTGAAAACCCAAGAGAATCTGTCAAAAACCTCCTTGGACTTTGGCAAAGTCTCAGGGTATAAAATAAATGTGCAAAAGACAATTGCATTTCTTTACACCAATAATAAACAAGCAGAAACCCAAATAAAAAGCACAATTCCATTCACAATAGCCACAAAAAAAATGAAATACCTTGGCATCTTCCTAACCTGAAACATGAAAGACCTTTACAATGAAAACTACAAAACACTGCTCAAAGAAATCAAAGATGACACCAACAGGTGGAAAAATATCCCATGCTCATGGATTGGAAGAATCAACATTGTGAAGATGTCCATCCTACCTAAGGCAATCTACAGATTTAATTCAATACCCATCAAATTACCAGCCACATTCATCTCAGATCTAGAAAAAACAACACAGGAATTCATATGGAAACACAAACGACCAAGAATAGCCAGAAAAATCCTCAGCAAAAAAAAAAAAAAACAAAACAAAGCAGGTGGTATCACATTACCAGACTTCAAACTTTATTATAAAGCTACAATAATCAAAACAGCTTGGTATTGGTACAGGAACAGGCATATAGACCAATGGAATAGAATTGAGATTTCAGAAGCAAAACCTCAATTTCTCAACCAACTCATTTTCGACAAAGCCTCCACCACCTACCGCTGAGGAGAGGAGAACCTAATCAGTAAATGGTGCTGGGAAAACTGGTTGACCACATACAGAAGACTCAAACAAGACCCCTATCTATCCCCATACACCAAAATTAACTCTAAATGGATCAGAGACCTAAATGTAAAACCTCAAACCATAAGAACCTTAGAAAATGCAGGACATACCCTTATGGAAATTGGAACTGGCATCCAATTCCTGAACAAAACCTGAAATCCACAGGCCATAAGAGATAAGATAGACAAGTGGGACCTCATTAAACTGGCAATCTTCTGCAAAGCCAAAGAAACCATCAAGAGAGCAGGGAGACAGCCCACAGACTGGAAAAAAGTATTTGCCAACTCCAGGTCCAACAAAGGCTTAACATCTTGGATCTACAAGGAACTCAAACGTGCTAAAAAGAAAAAAACAAACAACCCCATTGTAAAGTGGGCAAAAGATATGAGCAGACACTTCTCAAAGGAAGACATCCAAGCAGCCAACAGACACATGAAGAAATGTTCAACCTCACTAATCATCAAGGAGATGCAAATCAAAACCACACTGAGATACCACCTAACTCCAGTCAGAATGGCAATTATCAATAACTCAAAAAACAACAGCTGCTGGAGAGGATGCGGTGAAAAGGGAACACTTCTACACTGTTGGTGGGAGTGCAAACTAGTGCAACCTCTGTGGAAAACAGTGTGGCGATTCCTAAAAGCTCTAAATATCAACCTCCCATATGACCCCACAATCCCCCTACTGGGAATATACCCAAAAGAACTCAAATCACTCTATAAATAAGATACCTGCACACGTATGTTTATCGCAGCATTGTTCACAATAGCAAGAACCTGGAAGCAACCATGCTGCCCATCAAAAGAGGACTGGATTAAAAAAAATGTGGCACATATACACGATGGAATACTACGCAGCCAGAAAAAAGAACAAAATCATGAATTTCACAGCAACCTGGATGGAACTAGAGTCTACAATACTGAGTGACCTCTCACAGAACAAAGATCTGAGTATCACATGTTCTCACTCATACAGTGGACCTTGAACAGCCAACGTAATACTATAAGGAAAGAATTGACAGTGGTGGGAAACTATGGGGGTGGGAGGGGAAGGGAGATGACATTAATGGTAGTCAATATCTGTTGGGGATGGGGAGACACCTCTTATCAACAAGGGTGCCTGAACGAAGCATATTTGTATACCTACCTAACCCTTAACTGTACCCTACAATATCAAAATATAAATCGATGATATAAAAAAAGTTAGAAAAGCTCACAAAAGAAATAGAAAGTTAAAAAAAGTATAGAATTGAATCTAGTTTTGTGTTGTTTAATCTCAAAGGCCATTAAAGATTTTTGAAATGGAAAGAATCCTTGAAATATTGCCATGACACATTTGGTTTTCTCCTAAGTCCTTGAGCCTTAGATAATGCCCTAAAGAATGCAGCCATGAGCCAAAAGGAACTTTAAAAAAAAAAAAACAGAAAGAAAGAAAGAAAGAAAAAGAAAAAAGAAAACAACAACAAAAAAACCGCAAACAAAATAAAAACTAGAGCCCCAAAAGAATGCTGCTTCTATACCGAGACTTGGGGAATACCTTGCCTCATGGATGGCTGATAACTCTGCACACATAGCTACAGTGAATAAGACCATTGGGTGGTGAAGGGCACACCCACATGAAAGGTAGGAGAGTGCAGGGCTGGTTTTCCATAATCAGGGTGAGACCAGTGCCACATGTATCCTCCTCTCTACCTCCTGAAATCTTCTCACTGCCATTCAGTATTGATGGCATCGCCCATCAAAATCTCTGTATTCTGATACTGCCTTTTCCCTGCTCTAGGGGAAGAAATCAGTCCCTAGCTGGGAAGGCACTTGGAGTACTTGCCTTCAAGGTTCCCATAGAAGGTTAATAGGGCATCTTCGTCTGCTCTAGATGAAGAGATTAGATGGGCTCTGCCCATCTACAACCTTTTCTTCCTTTCCCACTCCTTCCAGAGGAAGATTGGGAGGGAAGGAAGAAAACTTCAAGGAGCCAAGTGCCTGGAAGGGAGGATCTGTATAAGAGAGGACAGGGACATATAAAAGAAAAAAGCCAATGTTTACAAAGGAACTACTGAAATAAAGGTTTACATGGGAACCATTGAAATCATTTCTGACTACAGGATAATGAAAGAGCAGACCTCTCTCTACTAGGATCTGAGGTGCCATCCATTGTCCCCCTATTTCTCAAACTCGGAGGTTTCTATGCCATGTTGGGGTTTGAGAATCCCTCTAGAGGAAAGACTTGTTCTATATTCAAATTGATTCCCAGGGACGTTTTCTAAAGGAGCAAAGGAGCCTGGGGTTATAGGTGTCTGAGGGTTAAGGCAGTCACTGATACCGTGTTTCTCTTTGTAAATGGTATTTTTTTTTACTTTACCCTGAATCTCAGGTTGTACACATGGGCTTCCGAGAATGGAGGAGTGGGGTCTTCTTTTCCTCTCTAGAGTGGGTGAAGGTAGGAGAGGGAACATATTAAAGAAAATTTAATAACAAGCTTCTTCAACCTCCCTTTGCCTGTGGTTGTAGCCTGTGCCGGTTGGCCCTTTTCTGTCAATGGAGGGAAAAAAAATCTAACTGCTTCTTTTCACTTCCCCATACCTAAATCCAGCAGACATGCACAGAGATGCCTAATCCTTAAAAAGTAAAATTGATCTTAGATTATTACCTGTATAACATAACTTAGGACTAACACCAATGTATATTAAAACTGGATTAAGCCAGGCACATTTATCTGCAGAATATTTTTAAAGAAAGTTGACATTTTCATCAACTAAGAGTTGAAATTAATGAAATTATATTTGTAATTCAAGCAATTGTCAGTACCTTTAACACAACTAGGAAGGTTCAGGTGGCTACCATAAAGGCTTAATCTCTTTTCCCTTACTATATTTTTTTAACCTATTAGCTGACAATCACTGATATCCTAGGCTCCAGTGCCACATCTGTTGGGAACAATTTTGTTGCCCATCAGAATCATGAAACAGTTGGCTCATGGTTGCCCCTTGCTCAGTGGAACAGGGCTGTGTTAGTGGTCATTCCAAGATAAAGCCCTGGGTGGTATGGACAGAAGGAACATCTGTTGATGCATGCATTGCGTGGTGGTGGGTCACAGAAATGAAAGAGACATCCATGCACCCAGAGATTTCAGACTTCAAGGGTAGGTGTGATATCTTCCCATTTCTATGGTTGCACCAGGAAGGCTGTCAGCATAGTGTGAGCTCATGCTGGGCATCCCCAAGGTGCAGCTTGGGCATCTGATAGCCCTAGTGAAGTCATCAGCATCTGTTTTGGCAGGGTCGCTTGCCCAAGGGTGCACCTGTTCTTGCCACCTCCTCTCCCCTCACAGTCTGAGGGCTAATACTTGCCCCTTCTTAATACCTCAACCCTCTTGCCATTCCCTATGGGGCTGGATCCTTTCTTTGCAGGAAGCATCCATTTTTCCTCTAGTGCAGCCAGCTTGCTTTAGTGTGGGGAATGATGCATGTTCTAAGCAAAACAGAGAGCCCTCTCTCTAGCTCCTGCTGCAACCTCATGGTGGATGCATTGCTGGGATCAGGTGATGAACACAATATGCAGGTTGGCTTCAACACTACCTGTCTCACCATCTCCCATTCCTTTTGAGGAGAATCCATCAGTGTTGGTGTACTTCTGATTACAATTCTGGCATGAAAAAATCAACAGTAAACCAGAGCCCGAATAACTAATATACTTAAGGTCTCCACCGATATTTCTCAGACTTTTCATTTTTTTTTCTGCCATAGCACCCTTCTCTCTTTAATTCTCTATCCCTAAAAATTTTACTTCTTCTCTTTCTGCTTTCATTAGCATGAGTGTTTTCACTGGATAGGGAAGATTAAGGTATGAGGGAAGGAAATAGTAATAACACCTATGTTAACGAGAGTTATTAATTGATACACTCATTCAGTCAATACAACTTAAGAAGCTATTAAGAACCACACAGTATGCTGCATGCTAGGGTCCTAATCACAGTCCTGTCTTCCAGGAGCTTCAGTTGGTGGTGGTCAGTGGTTATTTATTCACAAAATGCTTAATGAATGGGGAGTCTTGGTTATAAATAAGTTTTCAAATTAACCGAGAATTGATTAAAAAAAACCTTTTTGCTATTAACTTATTGAAAAGTTTACCAAAATGTACTTCTTTTTTTCATGATAATTTTTATACTAAACATACTTTAGAATTTATTTTGAATCTTAGATATTTGCTATCTTAATGACCTAAAAGTAATTATTCTCACTAACATTTTATTGTCCACAAGTATAAATAGAAAATGTATAGGATATTGGACTCAATATCTGAAGAGTTTGTTTTAGGATAAAAACATTTATCATTTGTTTTCTTTTCCTTGTCATTCACTTTTCACATAAAAAATAGTACCTTGTGCATAACAGAAAAGTCTATTAACCAAAATGTAGACAAATCAAGTACTGAATATTCAGTAGCATTTAAGTCTGGTGGTTATTTCTTATTGAATATAAAAGCTGATTCACTAACTCAAAAAAACAATAAGTTGACAAACATCAGATTTGCAATTATTAAGAACTTTCTATATTTTAGCAGCCAATAGCTGAAGATGGTTGTGATAATAAAAAACAAGAATAAATAGACTCTATTTTGTAAAGTGTTTAAGAAATATATGTCTAATGTGTATCATGATGCTTCATAGACAGTGAAATCTTCCAGATACAGGGACTAATCTTCCAAATGCTAACGACAGCTTTGGGGATGATTGTATGAGCCATGAAAATAAGCATTGGCCCATGCGCTCCCAGGTTGCCAAAAATAAATCAGAGTGGGCTAATCAGATTCAGTCGGTGTGACTAATGAGAAGAAGGCAGCGGGCCAAGTGAGATCTAGGCAGTGCGCCTTAGAGAAATGTCATCTGTGCTATTGCTTTCTGCTGTCTTCTTTACCTCAGCTTTTCCTGGAATCTGTTCAGGGGAAAATTTAGGATGTACGCTGCAGGCATGCAATCGCTGCTGAGAACTAGAGCAAGAAGGGACAGTTAAAAGTAATAGAAATAGATCTGATAAACATAGGCAAGACCAATGTTGGTTTATTTGATGACTGTAAAAATATTTAAACCTTTTTATTTTGAGACTGTGTAATAGTATTGCTTGACTCTGCAGGAGAAATATTTTCACTGACATTTTCTTTACATTGAAAAATTTAATCCAGTTATTCCTCTGGTTCAACATTCTTATTTTGTACTTGAGAGACTAGTGGTAAAAATGTCACACAGCTAATAGATATCAGAACAAAGTCTAGTATCCACATATTCTTACACCTTTTGGTACTTATCTTTGTTGAACTAGAAGTCAGTTACTGGAGGTAGCAAAAGGGGCTGGGTGCTTGGCTTCAGCAAGATGGGGAAGCCCAAGAGCCTTTCATATCTAGGGTCCTGGGGAAGAGAAACTAATGGAGACACAGTGGGCAGCACTAAAGAGGGGGAAAACTTAAGATGAGTACTGGGGCGTGGGACAAAGAAGAGAGCGGGCCAGAGATATGTACCAGTGAGAAATCTCCCATTATTCCTGTCACCTATTGATCTCCTAATCTGGACAGGTTTTGTGCTACACATTTTACATATTTTTTTATTTGACTTCCTACAACAATCCTCAGAAACTAGTGTTGTTATTCCCTTTTTTCCAGAGAGGTTAAATAATTTGCTTAAAAGCACAGCAATACACTTGGAAGTTATATTCCTACTCTGCAGCATATTATCTGTGAGAGCTTGGAGAAGTCCAAGAACCTCTTAACTTCATCTTCTTAATTTATAAAATAAGGATATTTCCTATAACTCATAGGATTTTTGTGAGGATTAAACGTCTTTTATAAAAACACTAACACATGAACTCAAGAAATACCAGTTGTATTTCAAAGGTTATTGAGTGTGAATTTGGTTTTGAATCACTTAATGCCCTTTAAATTATAGAGGTTATATAAACATTTGTTTAACTAACTTCACAACACTACTGAATTCTGTAATTATGTTCATTGGATGTTTTGTTCACAGAGCCCTGGAGAGCTATCCATTTGTTAATTCAAGGACATACAAACATTAGCTGAGTGCCAATTTGGCATCAGGCATCATGCTAGGTGTTAGTGATAGGCAAATAAGAAAGATGGGCACTTAAGCTCCAGGAGCTCATACTTTAGTGAGAGAGGCACACTTGAATACACAGTTATAACCAAGTGTTGTTACCGACTCTGAAAAACGGTTCAGTTGTCACCTATTTTTCTACCTGTCTGGAATCCTATCTGAGCTTGTTCCTTCTCTTTGGGAGCATTGCTTCTCTCCCATGCTAAAGCTAATTGGGCCCTGATAAAGGTTACTGATCATGGTACCTTATACACAGGTCTGAGCAGGCACCTTGATGCAGTCTGAGTGAATCACAGCACTCAACCCGCTCTCCATGATGCACACATGGACTAAGCCAGGTCAATCAGAATGATTCCTCTGAAATTTTATAACTAGAATTAATGGGAAGGAGCTTTTTTTCTCTTTGGTTTCAGGTATGTATGGATGCATTACAGATTATGTATGGTCACAGGTATGTATGAAGAAATTAGCATCTGTAATTTCCTCCCCATGAAGACAGTTGCTTGAGGTAGGTCCCTGATTTGATCTGAGGCCCTGAGTCACTCTGAGGCTCACCCACTGTGCAGTTTGGTGACCGAATGAATAAACCCCAATATCTTGCTTAATTTGTTTGAGCTAGACTTCTCCAGTCTGTGTCACATGTCCTGGCCAATACAGAGAACTGTTCAGTGCCATGGACATATAGACAAAAATAGTCATGAATTCTGCTTCAGCAGATGGACGTGTGAAGGAAGGTTCAGGCAGCAAGTAATATTTGAATGATGCTCAGGAATTTGCTGGGGGGACACAAGTCAGAAAAGTTGTTTGTTAAAAAGGGAAGAGGGTCCACAGACTTCTGGAGTGGTTAGATCGTGGTAGGATGCTAAGAGCAGAGAGTTGTTAGCCCAAGTCCAAAATTGGTCTTGCTAAGGAGTTTGGATATATTTTAGGCCAAAACAAATCATGAACTATTTTAATGTTTAAAAGTGAAATGATTAGATCACAGTTTAGAAAGACCAATATAATTAGAAGTACGCAGAAAAGCTGACTGCCAGGGCAGATCTAAGGCCAATAGACAGTAAGGGGGGGCACTGTAAAAGTTCAGGTGAGACATGCTGCAAGTCTGAGCTGGTGCTGGTTGCACCAAATCTACCTGCATGACATGCATCCAGCACATTATTAGGACCCCAGCTGGCAACCTAATCAATGATCACACTTATTGAGTGCATTTTAGAGGAAACACTTAGAAAAATTCTGCTGTGCTAAAAAACAAACAAAAACAACAGCAACGAAAACAAAGCAGGAGGTATCACACTCTCAGACTTTAAACTTTATTATAAAGCTATAATAATCAAAACAGCCTGGTACTGGTACAAGAACAGGCATATAGATCAATGGAACAGGATAGAGATTCCAGAAACAAAACATCAATTTCTCAACCAACTCATCTTTGACAAAGCCTCCAACACCAACCACTGGGGAGAGGAGAACATATTTAGTAAATGGTGCTAGGAAAACTGACTGACCACATGCAGAAGATTAAAACAAGACCCCTACCTATCACCATACACAAAAATCAACTACAAATGAATCAAAGAGCTAAACGTAAAACCTCAAACTATAAGAACCTTAGAAAATGCAGGAGACACCATTATGGAAACTGGAACTGGTAATCAATTCCTGATCAAAATCCCAAGTGCCTATGCCATAGAGATGAGATAGACAGGCGAGACCTCATCAAACTGACAAGCTTCAGCAAAGCCAAAGAAACCATTGAGAGAGTGAGGAGACAGCCCACAGACTGGGAAAAAATACTTGCCAACTGTATGTCTGACACATGCCTAACATCTAGGATCTACAAGGAACTCAAATGTGCCAAAAAGAAAAAAAAAAGTCCCATTATAAAGTGGGCAAAAGATATGAATAGACACTTCTCAAAAGAAGACATATGAGCAGCCAAAAGATACATCAAAAAAGACTCAGCCTCACTAGTCATCAAAGGAATACAAATTAAAACTACACTGAGATACTACCTAACTCCAGTCAGGATGGCCATCATCAATAACTCAGAAAACAACAGATGCTGAAGAGGATGTGACAAAAAGGGAACACTTCCACACTGTTGGCGAGAGTGCAAACTAGTGCAGCCTCTGTGGAAAACAGTGTGGCAATTCCCAAAAGATCTAAAAATCAACCTTCCATACAACCCTGCAATCCTCCTACTGGGGATATACCTGGAAGAATTCAAATCACTCTATGAAAAAGATACCTGCACATGTATGTTTATTGCAGCATTGTTCATAGTAGCAAGAACATGGAACCAACTATGCTGCCCATCAAAAGAGGACTGGATTTAAAAAAATGGTATATATACATGATGGAATATTATACAGTCATAAAGAAGGACAAAATCATGAACTTCACAGCAACCTGGATGAACTTAGTGTCTATAATACTGAGTGATGTATCACAGAAACAAAGAACTGAGTATTACATGTTCTCACTCATAAGCAGACATTGAACAATTAGCATAATACTGTAAGAAAAGAGAAAAGGATTGGCAGTAGCAGGAAACTGCCGGGTTGGTAGGGGGGAGATGGGACTGGCAATCGTGAGAATCTGCCAGGGGAGTGGGGACACACCTCATCAACAAGGGTACCTGCATAGTGAACATTTGTATACCTAACCCTGATTGTACCCCACACCTTTAAAATAAAAAAACTAAAAGAGAAAAAAGAAAAAAGAAAAAAGAAAAAAAATTTCTGCTGTGCTATGGTTACAACATAGAAAGTTATAGGAAGCTTAGATCTTTTAGTAAAATAATGGTGTCCAGTGCTTATATAACACTTATGGCCATGATTCTCTGCAGACATTATGCAATTCATTCACTTAACATCTTGTCCAGCTCCAAGGAAACCTTTTCCACTTAGATATTCTTTTCAGTTCCTTCAGGAAGATCAAAGTCCCAGAACTACCCTCCCTGGGCTCCTCCTGACACTTTCCTAGAATTATTCATAACTCTCTTTCAGAAATTGTTAGAGGCTAGGGATGGCCTCTCTCTAATCTCTCATTATTTATTCAGTTATTATTCAGATATATTTTGAGCAACAACCATGTATCAGGAATTGAGCAGGACACTGGGGATACATTCTATGTGGGGGTTAACAGAAACACAGATCTTAGGACCCTTTGTCCTTCCTAGAACTGTGTCTAGTAAAAGTAGTAATAGTAAAAGCAATGATGATCACACAGTAAAGAGTGTTTACTTACATAGTACTTTTTATGAGCCAAAAACTGTCCTAAAGCCCATACGGCAGATTCTTGATAAATCCTTGCCGAGTGAATGCATTCAAGTGTTGCACCTGACTTTAAATGTGTCTTAAGTCAGGGGTCCCCACTCCCCAGGGAGCGGATCGTTACTGGTCCTTGGCTTGATAGGAGCCCAGCGCACAGCAGGAGGTGAGCAGAAGGCGAGCCGGCTCTGCTTTCTGTCAGATCGGCAGGGGCATGAGATTCTTACAGGAGCAAGAACCCTGTTGCGAACTGCACATGTGAGGGATCTAGGTTGCTTGCTTTTTATGAGAATCTAAAGCCTGATGACCCACAACGACCCTCATCCCCCACCCCCATCAGTGGAAAAAATTGTCTTTCACAAAATGGGTCCCTGATGCCAAAAATGTTGGGGACCGCTGTCCTAATGTATCTTTCCAGGTAGGGTCGTGGGTCTCTTCTCATGCAGGATTGCCTCCCTGCCTGAGCTCATGATACCAAAAAGGTTGGGGGCCGCTGTCCTAAGGTATCTTTCCAGGTAGAGTCACGGGTCTCTTCCCACGCAGAATTGCCTCCCTGCCTGAGCTCATGTTCACTGGGGTACTGCCTTTCATGTGTTACATGCTCATATCCATTCACTTCTATCTTTCTTATTTCAGAACACAGAAGCTTCAACTCTTTTGCCTTTTATTTGGTAAAGGGAGTCCACACTCAAATGTCAGGTTGGTAATATAAATGTGAGAAGCAGCCATGTATAAGACGGTATAAATGATGGAATGGTTAGCCAACTATAAGGTATATGCAATGTCTAAGGGCATCAACAAAAAGCACAATTATAGGAAAATAAAGCTATGCTGGTCAAATAAAACACATTTGCAGGTCAGTCTGACGCTGTAAGCTGCCAGATTACAACCTTGACTTTGTTGCACTGCCAGTTCCCAGCTCACTGATCATCTTTGGCCCTTTGGTTTCTGATCCTATTCTATTTGTGTGGCTCAACCTGATAACTGAAATCTGTTATGTATTATGCATTAATTTAAAATAAATACAAGTACTATTTCCTTATCTGGTTGTTGCATGTGTGTAGGTATGTGTAAAATGGTAGTTCAATATATATAATAATGTAGCAATTACTTCCTAACTTCCAATATGATTTCAAAGTGGAAGCTCTGCAAAACTCTTTGTTTTGGATATTAAACAAAACATGCTTGAGGAAAGAATTCAACCTGGCACTTTTAAATAAAAAGAAACTACTATGCCGAAGAGATGTGCCCCAAATATATATGATATGTAAGAAAATAATAACAGCCACAAATCACATTTTATAAAGCACTTTCACATACATGTTTCACATACATTTTCACATTTGATCTCCAAAACATCTCAGTAAGTTATTGTCTCGATTCACAGAAGAAGAAACTCAGGTTTAAAGAAATTAAATGAATTTCTCAAGGCAACCCTACCATTACAGGAGGAGTTAGCACCCAAGGCAATTCTTTTAACTACTGATTTTCTGACTCTATTAGACTATAGTCCCCAGACTGTAAGATCCTGGAGCCAAAATGATTTCCCAAGTGCTACCTTTCATATCTGTACTTAATTGGTGGCAAACTCCCTCAACACAAACTGTGACTTATTCTTCTAGAATGCTTGATAAATGCCCAAAAGTGTAATATGAAAAAAAGCAGAAATTGTGGAGGCTCACAGACCTGGATTCAAATCCCACCTAAGTCATAGTCTCTCATTTTAATTTTTTGAGCTTAAGTTATCTCAAGTAAATTATGAAAATACTAAAACCTTATTAGGACAGGTTTTTTTTTTTTAAAAGGGGGATCAAACAAGATTCTATGTGTACTTTTCTGTCCTAGCACTTAATATTTAGTAGATCTTCAAAAGATAGAAAAATAGCCAATTGTTACTATAAAATTTCAGATCCATTTTCTCATTAATTTTCTTTGGGACATGTAAATTTTGGAAGCTGCATTTTTTTTTAGGACACTAATGCCATGATTGATATGTGGTTCAATATTCATTCTGGCTTTCAGTCTATTTATTCAGTAATAGCCATTACTTCTCTTTGTGGCATCAGGAACACGATGTATTTCTTTTTCTATTTTGCCTGCATATGACAGCCTGAGCTCACCTGTTTGACTGAAGGTTACCATGGGAACAGTTTTAAAGCCTACTGTGCTAAGAAGTAGACCTGGATGCTGTATTTGGCTGATGATTGACTGGATAAGAGGTGGGCCCACAACCCAGGAAGCCACGAAATACATTTGTTCTCAACAGTTCAATGAACATGTAAATTCTAAAACTATGCAACATTCTTCTGGTGTTATTTGTTATAAAAAATAGGGATGCCTGACAGCTTCATTCTGTCTGTGAAACAGTGTTATTTTCATAAAATAAAGCACTCAATAACATAATTTTGCCAGAATTTATTATTCCCCATCCTTCTTTTCTATTTTTATAGGTATTTATAGTTTGAAAATGGTTTTACCTCAGATCGATGCTTGTGAAAATGTAGCTGTCCCAATTATGAAAAGATAATGTGAAAGATGGTGGTGTTAATCATTTATTTTAGAATGGACAAGTTTAGTCAAATTTCCCCACAGGCATGAAATGTCTTTTCAACTGTGACACCAGCTAATTAAACCCTGATGATAGCTAACGACGAGTGAAGCCTACTTACCAAGTTCAAGTATATTAAGGCAAGATCCCTGTGACCTTTGTAAGCACTGCCCTTTAACTTCCCTGCTTGTTGAATTGTTAACATAAGCAATAACAAAATTGTCAGAGCTTTAAAGCAAATAGTTGCATGTGCTGTCCACCATCACTAGGGTTTTATGGTTCTCCTAGAAGACTGATCCCTATAGATGCAAGATAAATTAAAGCCCAGAAGTTAAAGGAGATGAAGTACAATGCTTAACATACAAGCTTTACTCAATGTTTATTTGCAAATTGTTTTTAAAAATTGAGTGCCCTGCTTGGAGCTAAGGATATGATCCTGTCCTCATGACATTTGGAGTCTACAACAAAAAAGGGAATGAATTAAATAACTAATTAACTGCAAGTGGAAGAAGCATTGTTAAGAAGTGCAGGATGGTACATGATGATCAAAGAGCACAGAGTAAGTGCTGCTGTTTAAGCTGAGACCTATGGGATAGGAAGAGTCAGCCTGATGATGAGTTAGAGAAAACTGGATCTATGAAGAAGAGTGTATTTGAAGACCTGGGGGTTTGAGAAAGTACAATGTATATGAGAAACCAAAATAACATTAGAATGGTCAGTAGTAGAGACTACCTCATGGGAGACTTTGTAGACACTTCTAAAAAAATTTGGAGGCTTAATGCAAAGGCAATGGGAGACCCCTTATGGATTATTCAGCAGGAGAGTGAAATGATGAGATTAGTATTCTATGATAGAAGCAAAAAGTTTGTTATTAAGTGCAGATGCCAAGTAGATGAATTCCTATTGAGAGGAACTTTTATTGAAAAACAAGCAAAATAAAACAACAAAAACTTGGTAATTAACTACTTGGGATAGAGGGAAACACTCTCAAGGATCCTAGGCTAACAAACAAAAGCAAAACAGGAAGCCTAACTAGTATTCAACTTGCAAGGAAAAAAATGACTTTATTCCAGAAGGTAGGGAAAAGAGATAAGAAGGAAAGGGGTAGAAAAAACAGGGATAAGAGCCAGCAAGATGGTATGACGCTGGGATGAAGAAGGGGCAATCAGCCAATGGAAACATCCAGATGGTGAGGAAGGCAAAGGGCATTTGAAACTGGAAATGCCTAATATTCCATCAGAATTAGCCTTTTGAATAGTAGACATTTCTGCATCTCCTTGAATCTCAATTTTTACATAAATGCTTTGTGTGAATTAATCATCTGTGAAACTTGTAGAAGGGGCCGAGTTTCCCATGTTTTAGGACACAGAAACGGCATTTGTGGAATTTGGCTCTTAAGGTAAGTGGAATTCGTGAGAGTGAGTTTTCACCAAATTTGCAAAAATCTCAAGGGGGATTTGAACTTCCATCAAAATGAAATGGGTCTTCAAGTCAATTTTATTTAAAACCCAAAGGGCAAGAAGCTCTGGCTATGGTGTGGAGAACTTGTTGGTGAGCTTAGGCAGAAGAAGGAGTAACTAAAGTAGTCTAGAGAGAAATGTTGGTAGCTAGGACCAGAGTGGTATCAAGAGAAATTGAGAGAGCATATTACTCAGACAAACCAATACAGACAGGGAAGGAAGAAGGGTTACATATAATTAGTTCAGTTCAGTTTTACATATAAGGAGTATGAGATACCTTTCGGCATCCAAGTGCAGATGCCAAGTAGATGATAGGATATATTGATCCTGAATTTAGAAGAGAGGTTTGGATCTAATATTTAGAAATGACTGACTCAAAGATGACCTCTGCAACTATGAGAATCAAAGAGATACCATAGTGTGGTATGCAACTAGAAATTACTTTCATTAAGACTTTTTTTGGGAGGCAGGATTGACAGTGGTGGGAATCTGCCGGGGAAAGGAGGGCACACCTCATTGACAAAGGTACCTGCATAATGAACATTTGTACACCTAACCCTGAGTTGTACCCCACATCTTTAAAATAAGAAACATTAAAAGTAAAAAACGAAAAACATAAAAAGACTGTTAAGGCATTATTTCACTTAATCTTAAAACTCCCTGGAGAAGCTATTATTACTTGCAATTCCCAGAAGCAATAACTGAGCCTCAGAGAGATCAAGCAACCCATCTATAGTCATGTACCATTAAGGTGGTGGATATATGCACTAACCTTATGTTCCTCTAATCCCAAAGCCTATGAATTAAAATTGATGCTACACTACCTGCATTTCAAGTTGATGACATGGACTATCATTTACGTTACTCCTTTCAACCATGAGACATTGAATGTCACTTTAAGATCATTCATTTTTATTATATAAGAAGTTTCAGGGCATTTGGCTACAGTAGAAAGAGTAGTGCTTTCAAGACACATAGAGCTGGTATGAATTCCACCATATACGGACTGAACTTCTCTCAATCTTGGTTTCTTCATCCATTAAATGGAGAAGAATGCCTACTTTACAAGGTTGTTGTGAGATTAAAATGGAAAAATATAATTATTGTGCTTGTCATATTTTATGTCTTACATAAGTGCTTAATTTTGGTGGTTCAAAACAGTGAAAGTTATATTTAATGAATCTTGCTAAGAAAGCTCATGTAAGAGGCATTGCAAACCTTTCTGAATAATATAAACCTAATAGACAAAAAATAAATTTAAATTTTCACTTGCATAAAAAGCTTAAACATTATAGTAAAACTCTAAAAAAACCAATAATTCAATATTTCAATGTGCTCTTTTCAGAAATCATGATAGCTCAGATACTTGAATTAGTGACAAACATAACTGAATCAGCAATATTAATTCTTGTTGTCCTAGTAAAATGGCCTCTGACCTATTCTCACTCTCTTCTATTTTTTCCTGTTTTCAGAATGCCGGATTATAGTAATTGAATTGGTTAAATAATATAATTATAACAATATCAAGTCTATAAGGAGTAACGAATATCACATTTTTGATTAAAAATACTTTGTTAGGTTGTTGAGTAGGGGCAAATTATATAACCTGAGACAGTTTTTTTCATCTGGAAAATAGGGTTAATACTTCTTTCAACCATACTTTTGTGATTACTATATTAAATAATGTTTTTAAACAACCTAGCATAGCTGGATGCATTCTAATAAGTAGCCAGCTCTGATCATGTTACTATTCTGCATTTTAAAACTTGGGGGAAAAAATCACTGACCTTCTTATTCAACACCAAATAAAAACTGAATTCTTTGGTTTGGCAGTCCAAATTCTCCATAATGTGTCCCTAGTTTACCATTCTATCTTATCTGCCACTACTTCTCTGTCACATAGCCCATAAACTCCATTAAACAGCCAAACTTACCAGTCTTCATATGCCCCACCTGTTTTCCTGCCTCTGTGGCTCTATTTATGTTTTCTTTCTTGCTGAAATATTCCTTTTCCACTTCAAATATTCTATATTTCTATTCAAATGCCACCTTTCTCTGAGAATACTTTACGACCACCCTAGAAAAAAAAAATCAGTTTCTTTCTTCCTGTAAACTCAAAGCTTTCTATCTAAATCTCAGAACATTCCCCCATACACAGAAACATACAGCTCTAGTAACAGGCAGATTGCTCTTACATGTAAGAGACATAATTTTAAATGTCTCTTCTCCTTTACCAAAATCCTTCTGTCCCCATGTTAGGTATTTATAACGTCTTCTTAAACCAATATATAAAGAAGAAATATGCTCAGATTATCCATATAAAACAGAATAAAGCTAGAACATTTTGCACATTCATCTTCATTTCACAACGTTAACTTCAAATTGTCACCATTTCTTACTTTCCAATGCATGAGTAATATGTTCAGGCAGCACTGAAGCTATTTTGAATTACAAGAAGGCTGGAACAACAATCTGATATTTATGTTTTATAAATGAAGCTCAAAAATATCTTTGTCTTTGAGAACAGCTGTAAAAAGACAGTATGCAATTTACTGCACCAAGTGAAAGGATTCCATTCTTTAGAAGGATGGGCATTTATATAAATCATGCTGTGATATTTGGTGTTAAGGAAATATTATTACTTTTACTTGAATATTGAATTTGTTAATTAACATGTCATCATTAAATATTTTCTTTTGTCTATTACAGTATGTATTTTGAAAGGTAAAAAATAGAAATTTTGCATCATTGATATAATTTTTAAAAATATTTTTCACCACTAGAATATTTTGATGGTATTTACTCTAATGATAATGATGAAAACTTTGAATAGAATTATTGATGAAAATGTTTAAGTCTCTTTTCACATATTTGCCTAATATTTCAAAGCCTCTGTGCATAAAGTCAGCTGTTCTTGGTGGCCTGATACAACAAGTACACCATGCTAATTTATAATAATCTACCCTATTTGCATTAAACAAAATACCTCTAATTACAGAGCTTTAATTCAATTCATAATAGCATGCAATAATTTCACCAGTGACTGATTAAAAATCCACGTGATTTTTAAAACCAATGTCAATGTGCTTGAAGTTTTGAAACATGCACTTCCTATTTTGAATAACCTAAAATATAATACTCATAATCAATATTAATTTTCCATTTGCTAACTATTTTATTTCTATTTTTTCCTTCCTGCATAAGATTCCCCTTCTCCCTTCTTATGTACTTTTTTTTTTCTATTTCTTCCTCTCTTTTATTGCTTCTTATGGTCTCCTTTGTGCTATGTTTGGTGCATTCTTATAAATTTCCTGGTAAATTTTAGCCTTCCAAGTACAGAAAACCAGACCTCATCTATCTATCACAGACTCTATCAAAGTAATGTACTACTTGGAGTATAAGAAATACTGGGGGTGCCAAAAATTATATATACATTTTAAGTATGACTTTTGCTCAAAAGATGGCATTAATCAAATGAATGCTAGTGTCCCTATGCAACAGGCAGGACAGTCAAAGAAAATGACAGAAGCACAGTTGAGCTATTACACATTGCTACCATAATTTAATTCTACTTAGAAAAGTAATACATAGATAACATCTCTTAAATTGTGTATACATTTTTGGCACTCCCGTATTTTAAAAATTAAATCCATTTGTCCATCTATCCATCCATCCTATATTTAGTGAGCCTTAAACCATATAGACTCACTGTGGCTGTTTAGACTACTCCTCATGTGTGATAGTATTTATTGTTATAGTTCAGTTTCTGGATAATGAAGGAAAAACCATATCATTGTGTTATAGAAATGAAAGAATAAACTTCAAATTGGCCAAACAAAGGGAGATAGTATAGAGAGAGAGAGAGAGAGAGGTATGAAGGTAAGTGAGGAGGAAGAAAGAATCAGATGGAGAGAAAAACTAAAGGAATATAAAGAAAGAATGGGTAGGAAACAATGAAGAAGACATAAATTGAGACTAAAATAAATGGTAAATTATATAACAGCAACAGACTAAGGCTGATATTTTTGGATCTTGGCTGGTCACGACGACTTCCTGTTATTATTTAACACTCGACAAAGAAAAACTGATATAAATATCCTACTGGTTTTCTTATCCACTGTCAACCTTTCTTTATTTTTTCTATGACTATGTTATTATTTGTTTCTGATCTGCAGAGAATGTATTCTTGAAAGCTAATAGGTTAAACATTAATAAATTACATGTTGCTATAGAAACTAATAGTGCTTTAATTGTCTGCCTTAACATGCAGTGATTGTCCATTTACTGGGCTAAGATGGTGCCATGGGGAATAAAATATTGGATGGGACATTGGACTTCAGGATCCTTTTTGATTAATAACTTTGAAGGGTTATGAATTAATAAAAACTGAACCTATGAGTAATTTCTAAGAATATTGAGAGATGCATGCCAGATTTCCTTTTAGGCCATAAGTTTTCAGGATCTGTTTTCTTCAAAATGACAATTTCTCTCAAGCCTTTTCCGTTAAGTTAACATTTGAGGAAACAAATCATGGACCATTTGCTGGAAGAAGAATTTAATAATACTTTATGATAGTTCAATACATTATTTTCTAAATATACTGATACATAATTTATAATAAATATGATGAATTATATATATTTAGTACATTACAATATGATTCTTTGTTTTATTGGAATAAGAAATACCATTAACCTCATGCATTTGTTTAATTGATTAATGAGCCTACTTTTTTGTGTATTCCATTTAGCCATTCAAAGTGAGAAAGAGATTTTCAGTTATCAGGTAATTATAATTGAGCCCATACTGACTGCTATAATTAAAAAGAGAACAGAATAATAACAATTGTAATAGCTGGCATATATTAAGTGCTTAATATATGTCAGGAATTTTTTTAAGTGTTTTAGATGTAGTATGCCTAATCCTTAAAGCAATATTTTGAGCTTATTAATATTATTTTATCAATAACTAGGCATAGAAGACAAGGAATTCAAATAGAAGTGCTTCAAACAATAATTTTTAGTGTTAACTTGGTGTTAGCTGCAACAGGAAACTACAAGGGAAACTGGTCTTAGCCCTCAAAAAGAGTAATTCCAAATAAGAAATAGCAGTAAAAAACAACAAGTATTATGAATAAAAGCATATAATACTGTGGTAGCAAGAATATTTTAATGGTGGTTGTGGTATAATTGATCCTTAAAAGATGAGCAGAACTTAGATAAAGAAGCTTGTGTGTGGGGACCATTTCAGAAAGGGAGCAGCAGTATGTTTAGGGACAGAGGATTAAACACAGCACCTTAAGGGAACAGGAAAGGTCCTGAATGTCATGTGTGGATGTTTGGGCAACCTTGTTTAATAGCCTTTGGGATTGTTAACATTCTATGCATAAGATGGACATGGCCAGTTTTCCTTTTCCATACAACTAGGTTGTACGGAGCCCGGACTGGGGGACCAGAAGACCGGGAAAACAGGAAACTAGTTAGAAGACTGGAGCAATAACTTAAACAAGACTGATCTGGATTAGGCAATAGCAGTGGTGAAGGAGATTAGGGGAACAAGGAGATATTTATTATTTCCAGGATAAAAGTTAAAGACAAAAAAGTATTAAAATAACTATAACTATACAAATATTTTAATGGATACATAAGATAAAAAGATGTACATTGTGACATCAATAACATAAAGTATGGGGGAGAAAGTAGAGGTGTAGTTTTTATATGCAATTGAAGTTAATTTCTTATCAGTTTAAAGTTACTTAGTTTTTATAAGTTGTTTTATGTAAACCCCATGGTAACCACAAAGAAAATGCCTACAGAAAATGCACAAAAGGAAGAGAGAAAGGAATTAAAGAATATCAACACAAAAATCAATTAAACACAAAGCGACAACCATAGAGGAAAAGAGAAACAAAACAATGGCACGACAGATAAAAAACAGTTAACTATAAAGCAACAGTAAATCTTTCCTTAACAATAATTACTTTAAACGTAAGTATTTGCATTCCCCATCAAGACTCAGAATATTTAAATGAATTGAAAAACCAAGTTCCAGTTATATGCTGTCTACAAGAAACTCAATTTACATTCAAAGACATACATGGGTTAAATCAAAGCAATAGAAAAAGGCAGTCCATGCAAATGCTAACCAAAAGAGAGCAAGGAGAGCTATATATATATATTAAACAAACTATACTTGTAATAGACAAAATAGACCAAAAAACTGTCATAGAGACAAAGAAGGATATTATATATTGATAAACAAGTCTGTTCACCTGGAAGATATAACAATTTAAAATATATATGCACTCAGCTTCAGAGCACCTGAATATATAAGACAAACACTAGCAAAATTGAACTTAATAGACAGCAACAGTAGCAAACGTCAATACCCAACTGTCAATAATGGATAGACCATTCAGAGAGAAAATTAATAAAAAACAGTGGCCCTCAACAACACTATAGACCTAATTGACATAACAGACATATACCAAACATTCTACCCAGTAGCAACAGAATACACTTAAGTACACTTGAATCCTTCTCCAGAATAGAGCACATGTTAGGTCAAAAAGTAGTCTTAATTAATTTAATAATTTTGAAATCACACCAACTAACTAGTATATTTTCTATCCACATGGAATAAAACTAGAAATCAATAGCAGAAGAAAAGCTAGAAAAAAAGACCAAATGTGTAGAAATTAAACGACACACTCTTGAATACTAATGGGTCAAAGAAGAAATCAAGGGAGAAATTAGAAAATATCCTTAGATAAATGAAAAATGGAAATGCAATATATAAAATTTATGATGCAGCAAAAGCAGCACTAAGAGGGAAGTTTATGGTGATAAACACATTTAAAAAGAATAAATATCTTAAATAAACAACCTAACTTTAAACCCCAAAAGACTAGAAAAAGAAAAAACAAAACAAAACAAAACTAAGCCCAAACTTAGCAGAAGGAATAGAATAATAAACAAATATAGACTAGAAAGGCAATTTTAAAAATTAACAGAAGAAATGGTTTGTTTAAAAGATAAAAATTGATAAACCTTTAGTTAGTATAGCTAAAGAAATAAAAAACTAAAAAACAAATGAAAACAACAAGAGGAGACATAAAAATTAATACCATAGAAATATAGAGAATCAAGAGACTACTTTGAACAATTATATGCCAGTAAATTGGATAATCTAGAAGAAATAGACAAATTCCTAGAAACATTCCTTCTACAAAAACTGAATCATGAAGCAATAGAAAATCTGAAAATACCTATAACCAGAAAGGGGATTGAATCAATAATCAAAAATTACCCAACAAAAAAATTCCACTAGTGACTTCACATGTGACATTTACCATGCATTTAAAGAACTAACAAAATCATTCTCAATTTTTCCAAAAAATTGGGGAGGAGACACTTCCAAACTAATTTTATTAAGTCAACTAATACAATATGTAAAATACTTTTTCCGGCTCTGATATCAAAGCCAGATAAAGAGACTACAAGAAAAGAAAACAATAGGCCAATATCCTTGCTAAGTGCAAAAATTCTCAACAAAATACTAGCAAATCAAATTCAAAAGCATAGTAAAAGGGTCATACACCATGCCAGGTTGGATTTACCTCTGGGATGCAAGAACCAATCAACATATGAAAATAATCTAATGTGATACACCACATTTAGATTGAAGAACAAAAGCCACATGATCATCTTAATAAATGCAGAAAAAGCATTTGATAAAATTAACACCTTTCCATAATAAAACTCTCAACAAACTAGGAATCAAGGAAATTATCTCAACATAATAAAGGACATACGTGAAATATCCAAAGCTAACATTATACTTAATGATGAAAGCTTTTATGCTAAAATTTTTATGCTAAAGTCTGGAACAAGACAAGGATGCCTACTTTCATCATTTCTATTCAACATAGTACTGGAAGTCCTAGCTAGAGCAATTAGGCAAGAAAAAGAAACAAATTGAAAGGGATGACGTCAAACTGACCCTTTTTGCAGATGACATGATTTATATGTAGATAACTAAAGATTCCATCAAAAAATTGTTAGACGTAACAAATGAGTTCAGTGAAATTACAGGATACAAAATCAATATGCATAAATCAGTTTCTTTGCTGCACACTATTAAGGAATCATTGTTAATATCTGAAAAAGGCATTTAAAAATCCCATTTTCAATAGTTTTTAAAAAATCAAGTACTTAGCAATAAACTTAATGAAGGAGGTACATGACATAATTACAAAATATTGAAGAAAGAAATTAAAGACAGATACAAGTGGAAAGGTAGCCTGTATTCATAGATTCGAGGACTTAATATTGTTAAAATATCCTTACTACCAATGCTATCTGCAAATTTAGCATAATTCCTAACAATGTCTCAATGCATTTTTTAAAGAAATAGAAAAAAAATTCTAAAATTTATATGGAACCACAAAAGACCCTGAATAGCAAAGCAATCTTGAAAATGAACAAAGATGGAGGTATCACACTTTCAAATTTCAAAGTTTATAACAAAGCTATAGTAATCAAAATTGCATTGGTATAAAGAGACACATATGAGCCAATGGAACAGTGTACCCAAGAAATAAACACAGATATATAAAATAAAATATAGAGATTAGGATTATTATTAGGATTATTTGATTTTATATGCTGGGAAAACTGGATATCCACTTGCAAAATAATAAAATTAGACACTTATTTTTTCACTATACATAAAAATCAACTCAAAATGTAATAAAGACTTAGCTATAAGTTCTGAAATTGTAAAACTCTTAGAAGAAGGTATGGGGAAAATCTTCAAGACATTGATTGTGGCAATGATTTCTTGAATATGACACCAAAACATAGGCAACAAAAGCAAAAATAGACAAGTGGGACTACATCAAACCAAAAGGTTTCAACAGAGTGAGAAAAAAACCTATGTGGTGGAAAATCATATCTGAAAATCATATATCTTATAAGAAACTAATATCCAAAATATATAAGGAACTCCTTTAACTCAATTAGCCAAAATACCCCAAATAAGCAGATATTTTAAATGGGAAAAATTCTTAAATAGACATTTTTCTAAAGAAAACATACAAATGGTCAACAGGTATACGAAAAGATGTTTAACATCACTAATCATCAGGGAAATGCAAACAAGACCACAATAAATTACCATTTCATACCTGACAGGATAGTACAAAATATAAGTGTTAGCAAAGATGTGGAGGAACTGGAACTATTTTACACCATTGGTGGGAATGAAAAATGGTATAGCAGCTATGAAAAACTATATGAAGGTACCTACAAATTTAAAAATAGAAGTACCATATGATCCAGCAATCTAATTTCTAAATATTTATCCAAAAGAATTAAAAGCAGGATCTTGAAGAAATATTTGCATTCCTATGTTTACTGTAGCATTATTCACAATAGATAAGATGTAGAAACAACTGGAATGTCCATTGGTGTATGAATGGATATAGAAAATGTGGTATGTGTGTATAAAGGGTTATTATTAAGCCTTCAAAAGAAGGAAATCTTGCCATAAGGGACAACATGAATGAATTTTGAGGATATTATACTAAATAGAATAAGCCAGTCACAGATGGGGAAATACTGCATGATCTCCCTTATGTGAGGTATCTAGAAGAGTCAAACACATAGAAGCAGAGAGCAGAATGGTGGTTGCCAGGGAACAGGGGGCGGGGAAAATTGAGAGTTGATATTTAATGGGTATAAAGTTTCAGCGATACCAGATAATAAGTTCTAGATATTTGTTGTTTAACATTGTACACTTAATAATTTTAAGAGTGTAGACCTTATGCTAAGTATGCTTACAACAATAAAAAACAAATACAGCAAAGTAGTACTTGCTAGATTATGCTTGCTATAGAAAAGTGTGTTTGTTCACCTAGTTACCTGCTATGTTATGCTATCTGGTAAAGTTATCTCCCGTGTTTATCAAAGGAAATTGAATCTGATCACTAGCACTGAAGAAATTAAATCACTGTCTATGGCCTCTCTCTTTTTTTAATAATTTTTATTATAAAGATGTGGGGTACATTTCAGGGTTGGGTATACAAACATTGATCATGCAGGTACCCCTGTTAATGACGTAGTTATAGTTTCATAGTTATTGCAGTTTTAGAGGAAATTTCCTGAGTGCAGCATCACTCAAAGAATAGGACATGGACATAGATATGTAGCATATGGAACATGACAAGAATGATAAAGAGAAAGGAACTAAAATTAAGAGATTGTATTTAGCTGAATAAACAAAATAATTATTTCACATAGGAAGTGATTCTTCCTTGAATCATAGATCATCTAATTTAAAATTAGAAGGAGTCTTGGAAGTGATTTAGTTCAATCCTATGGGATGGTGAAATGATGAGGAAAGTTTGTTAGAGTTGGATAGTATTAAGTACATAACGTTTTTACTTTAGAATGATTTTAGACTTAGAGAAGAGTAATAAAGATAGTACAGAGAATTTCTGTATACTCTACTCATTTTGCCCTTATGTATCATCTTAGATTACCTTGATGCATTTGCCAAAACAAATTAACATTGGTAAAACACTTTTTATTGTATATATTTAAGGTGCATGACATGTTTTGGAATACATATTCAAGGTGAAATGATTACTTTAGGTAAACCATTTAACATATCCATCACCACCCGTAGTTACCTTTATTTTTGAAGTAAAAGCATCTACTCTCTTAGCAAGTTTTGTATACAACATTAATGATAGTCCTGCTGTACTTCAGACCTCTAGACCTACTTATAACTGCAAGCGTTCCCTTTGACCTGTGTCTCCTTATTCTTTCTCTTTTGCTGCTCCTGGTAACCACTATGATATTCTGCATGCATTCACTCCCTGCCCCCCGACCCCAGATTTCACCTATGAAAGAACTTATGTGATATTTGTCCTTCTGTGCTTGGCTTATTTTACTTAGCGTGATGTCCTCCAAATTCACCCATGTTGTTGTAAATGATAGAATTTCATTTTTATTAATTTTTCCGTTGACAAACACTTAGATTGTTTTCATATCTTGGCTATAGTGAATAATGCTGCAATAAACATGGGAGTGCAGACATCCTTTCCAGTTACTGATGTCATTTCCTTTGGGAAGATACCCAGAAGAATGATTATTGGATTGTATGGTAGTTTTATTTTTAATTTTTAAAATAATTTTCCATAATTTCCATTCCCACTGACAGTGTACATAGTTCTCTTTTCTCCACACCCTCATCAATCCTTGTTATCTCTTGATTTTTTTTATCATAGCCATTATAATAGGTATGAAGTGATATGGAAACGATTCAACAAATGTTGGACAAATATCTTTCTAGAAGCTCAGGCCAGAAAGTGTTCTTATTCCCCTAGATCTAATTTTGTGTCAGTGCTGCCTTGTTCATCAAAATCTTCTCTTTCTTTCTTTTTTTTTTTTTTTTTTTGAGTTGGAGTCTCACTCTGTCGCCCAGACTGGAGTGCAGTGGCCGCTCCCGGCCACCGCAGCCTTGACCTGCTGGGCTCTGGCGATCCTTCCGCCTCAGCCTTCCAAGTAGCCGGAACTACAGGCGCGCGCTTCCACGCCCGGCTAATTTTTTTTGATTTATTGTAGCGATAAGCTCTTGTTGCCCAGGCGGGTCTTGAACCCGCGGGCTCAGGCAATTCACTCACCTCAGCCTCCCAAAAGCGCGGGATTACAGGCTGAGCTACTGAGCTCGGCTTCTCTGTCTTTCTTTATGGAGATCCAGTGAAATCAGAGAAGGCCAGTGGTCAAACAGTTAAACTCAATAAATATAGCAGAATTTAAAGCCAAAGTTGCAAATTCCTTGCTTCTCACTCGCATTGCTTTGCTTTTTATTCCCTAAAAATGGGCTGCAATTGAGCAATAAGAACCCACTGTGGTCTTTTTTCCCCCTAGATTTACTTAAGCACAATTTTGGAGCTGAATATTCATTATTTTATGACATTTGCACTTTCTAATGACTTCCCCCACTGCACCCCCCCCCCCTATTTTGCATCAACAAAGGAAAAATCACGGCCATTTGTTGCATCTCCCCATCCCATGAAATTCATCAACAAAGAGAAAATCATGGTTATTTTTTGCAATCCTATTTCACTTGTCACAATAGTCCTGCAGTAAGATACAGTGATGAATCCAGAAGACTGGTTCTCTCACGAAAAGCTTATTGTTTCCAGGCAATTTTCTGCTGAGGGTCTGATGAGTCAAATGCTGAGTGTGGCTTCAGTAAGCAAAATATGAAGAAGTTGTTGGAAGGTGGGTTCACTCATGGTGTGCCAGTATGCAGGAAAGAAGTTAGATGATGTGTCGTGACGATTCCCAACATGAGCAATGTACTCTCTCTGCGGGCATTACTTTTTTGATTATTTTTTTGTCTTCTAGTGACAAGAAGAGAGAAGTGCAACCTGGCCTGCTCTTTCCAAGCTTCCTTGGGAGGGATAGACCTTTCCTCGACTGTTCCCCGCTGGCACAATGAAATGGTGGCGTTTGAGGGTATCTTTTCCTGCTTTCATTTTAGGGCCCAGGCAAATATGGAAGGACTAAATGATACACACATTATTTTATTTCCTGAAGCAGAGGCTGCTCTGAGTCCTTTGTAAGGACCTCTTTTTCCTCCTTGTCTTTGGTGGACAGACGAGGGAAATAGAAGACTTGGAAAGGAATATTTTCTGATTCTGCTTCTTATAATAATTCCTTTTACCCTGACCATGAATATCTAGTTAGAAAAGGTGTGGCTATATTAGTAAAATTTAAACCTCAAGTACTATAAAACTTATATAATCTGAAAAAAAACCCAAATTTAAGGAAAAAGTTTGAAATTATGTCTTCTCGAATTAAAGAACAGAAATAATCTACTGAGGAAGGACTACTATTCTAAGTAGATTGGTAGCCGTATCAGTGAGACATTAGAGTTCTAAGTGAGTTATTTTAAAAACCTATCTATTTAATGCTGTTAATTAAATTACAAGTATCAATGTCATAAGTGCTCTCCATCCTAGAAGGCATAAATTCATCGAACTTAGATTTTGCTAATATGTTTCAGTTGAACTGTTTCCATCCTCCTATTTTAATATTTGGTTGAGTTTTGTTCCAGACATATCATAGACCTGTTTTTGGGAGATAAGGATTAATTTATTAAAGATAGTTTTTTATACAGATATCAAACAGAAACTTGGAAAAACAAGCTCATGTCAGTGCAAGTGGATTTACTTTAGTGAAGTTATTTTTTTAAATGAAGATACCAAAATATATTTTTGCAAAATAAACAAAAGTAATGCTTAGTCATTTGTTATAAGCCCATGATTGATAGTTAACTCAAAGGGGGATAGATAATTTTACTTAGTTGTTCCTCCATTTAATATTAGATTAAGCCATATGAAATCGATGATACTTAACCAAATACATTTTTGAAACTTAACGTTTTGAAAATAAAAACCAAATAAGATCTTTAATTTTCATACAGCAAATGCTTCTTGGGTGCCTCCATTGTGTCAGGTTCTAAGGCTATGTACTTTATTTATACATGTGCCAATGCAGCCACTCATCAAAGCACGTAGGATACATTAATAGATCCCAAATTGAAATATACAAACATTGAATGAATGATCAGTTTTTAAATCATAGTCAACTTTAATTAGTTCTAATATTTTAATAAAAGAAATACACGATCATTGTGCAAAATTAGGATATATACAAGGAGACACCCTAAAACCTGGAATTTATTTATTAAAAATTGTGTATTTATTCTTATATGTTTACATTCAGTCACCTACAAAGTACTCTCTGTTTGATACAATGCACCTATCAAGATGCCTTTTCCACTGCTCAAAACAGTTTTTAAATTTGTCAATTTAGATGCTTTTTAATGCTTCTGTCATTTGTTTGTTTGTTTCACCTCTTTCACACTGGTAAAACTTTTCCCTCTGAGGATATTTTTCATCCTGGGAAGCAAACAAACAAACAAAAGTCACTCAGAGCAAGATTAGGTGAATAGGGAGGGTGAAGCCTGGGGTTTAGTGGTCATGCCATTTTTTGGCAAAAAACTGCTGAATACTCAGTGTGATGTGGGCAGGTGCATTGTTATGGTGAAAGAACCAGTCACCTGTTTGCCACAGCTTGGGATGTTTTTTTCCTGCAAATTGTGATGCAACCTTCTCAAAACTTCTAGATAAAAACTTTGGTTGACAGTCTGATCCAGAGGAACAAATTCTGAGTGCACTACAAGGGGCCCACCCTTCAAAAGATAATTCTGTTTTTTTGGGGTACCCCCTCATAGATCACAAAACACTACCAAATGGAAAAAATCCCTTATAATCCCATTACCCAGAAATAACCACTGATATGCTTTCTGACTCTTTTAACACGCTGTTGTTCTTTAATAAAATGGGATCATGTTATTTTCTAATACACTTTTCTCGATTAATATATGGGACAAAACTCTGCATATCAATAAATATTCTCTGTATTATTTTAAATGATTGTATAGTATTCCACTTTAGGTGTACTTGAAACTTTATTGTGCTTACCAATTGCAGAGCCCATTGTGAGACAAGAAGCAATATTTTTCTCAGTTATTACCAATCAAAGGGTAGTCTGTGGGATAATGCCAATCTGAAAACTGTTTATTAATCATCTATTGCAGTTGGTTCAAGCTGCTGTAACAAAATATAGATTGGATATAAACAAAGGAAATCCATTTGGACTGTTCTGGAGGCTTGGAAGTTCAAGATCAAGGCACTATCATATTTGGTGTCTGATGAAGACTTATTTTCTGATTCGTAGATGGCATCATTTTGCTGTGTCACATGATGGAAGGAAAGAGAGATCTTGCTGGGACCTTTTTTATAAGGGCAACAGTCTTACCCAGGAGGGAGGGGTCCATGATCATTATCTAATCACCTCCCAAAGGGTTTATCTCCAAATACCATCATAATGAGATGAAGTTTCAGCATATGAATTAGGGAGGGGGAACAATGTTATATGTGACAAATAAAGTATATGCATGAGAATTAGCTTTTAAAACTTTTATGGCAATTTGTTAAACTATGTTTTCATGTAACAGTAAAAACCACATTGAGTCTTTTGTTTTGTATGTCTGCTTTAATTTAATTTCATTTTCCATACATTTATTTTTGATAAACTATTGAGCCGGGCTTGGTGGCTCAGCCTGTAATCCCGCACCTTTGGGAGGCTGAGGTGAGTGGATTGCCTGAGCCCGCGGGTTCGAGACCCGCCTGGGCAGCGAGATCTCATCTCTACAATAAATCAAAAAAATTAGCCAGGCGTGATAGCGCACGCCTGTAATTTCGGCCACTCGGAAGGCTGAGGTGGAAGGATCGCTGGAGCCCAGCAGGTCGAGGCTGCGGTGGCCGGAAGGGGCCACTGCACTCCAGTCTGGGCGACAGAGTGAGACTCCAACTCAAAAAAACAACAACAACAACAACAACAAAAAAAACCTATTGGTACACAATAGATTGAAGGGTGGGACTTTATCCTTTACCACAGGCAGCTTTAAAAAAAAGTATATTTAATGTGGCTAGACTGACGAGAACTTCTTGGTCCAGTAATTATAGCCTGAGTCAATGACTGTTTATCAGGAATGTTTTCAATGATAAAGCAAGTAAAATTGGAGGCATTTGGGTTAGTATTTAGAGAAACAGATGTTTTTGCTATCCATGGTACTGAATCACCATTTCTTACTAGGCTTGGTTATTCCAGGCTTGGAACACTAGTTACTCCAGACCAACCTTTCTCAAAAATTCCGAATCAGGAGAGAGAAGAAACAATGGTTATATGCATATGGAGTACATGAGGAAAAGAGAAAAATTGATAGAAACAAAGAGGCATTATAAAGAGAGATTGCAAAGAAGAAAAAGAGATGCTTTGCTAGTTCATTTACTGAGAAACTAGAGCCAATCTTAGTCAAAATGCCAAAGAAACAATAGATTTATAGTCCAGGCAGTATACAGCAGCATCAGTGTTGACATTAAATAAATAAGTTCTCTTTGAACGAATGACAGAAAAGATTGCCAAGCAAAGATTTTATGACTGATGTGTCATGTCAATTCAGTTACACAATTTTTTTTTAGTTTTTTTAGTTTAGTTTTCATTATATATGAAAACCGTGTTTTCTGAAAGTATTCCAAATAATATAAAATCATGACTTATGGGTCATTATTTAAATAAATAAGTTCACATATTTTTGAAAGATCTGTCATATTTTCTTTTAAAAAAATTTTTATTATAAAGATGTGGGGTACATTTCAGGGTTAGGTATATAAATATTGATCATGCAGGTATCCTTGTTGATGAGTTATGACCCTCCCTCCCCTAGCAGTTTCCCTCAACTGACAATCCCACCCCCTCCCCTGACAGTTTCCCACTACAGTCAATCACTTTCTTATAGCATTATAATTGTTCAAGGTCTGTTTATGAGTGAGAACATATGGAACTCTGTTCTTTGTTTCTATGATAAATCACTGAGTATGATCAACTCCAAATCCATCCAAGTCCATATATTTGTCCTTCTTTATAGCTGCATAATATTCCATCATGTATATGTACCACATTTTCTTTATCCAGTCCAGCTTCAATGGGTAACACAGTTGGTTCCATGTTTTTGCTATTGTGAACAGAGCAGCAACGAACATATGTATGCAGATATCTTTTTTTGTAGAATGATTTGTGTTCCTCCAGGTATATTCCCAGTAGGGGAATTGTTGGGTCATATGGAAGGCCAATTTCTAGTTCTTTCAGGAATCACCACACTGTCTTCCAAAGTGGTTGTACTGGTTTGCATTCCCACCAGCAGTATAGAAGCATTCCTTTTTCTCCACATCCTCATCAGCAACTGTTGTTGTTTTGTTTGATAAATGATGGCCATTCTTACTGGAGTTAGATGGTATCTCAATGTGGTTTTGATTTGCATTTCTCTGATGATGAAAGAGGCTGAGCACCTTTTCATGTGTCTGTTGGCTGCCTGTATATCTTCTTTTGAGAAGTGTCTATTCATGTCTTTTGCCCACTTTTTAAAGGGGCTGTTTGTTTTTTCCTTTCAGTGCATTTGAGTTCCTTATAGAGCCTAGATGTTAAGCCTTTGTTGGATAAACAGTTGGCAAATATATTTCCCCATTCTGTGGGTTATTTTCCTGCTCTGTTGATGGTTTCTTTTGCTTTGCAGAAGCTCATTAATTTGATGAGGTCCCACTTGTCTATCTTATTTCCTAAGGTATTGGCCTTTAGGGTTCTGGATAGGAATTGGTTGCCAGTTCAATTTTCATGAGGGTGTCTCCTGCGTTTTCTAAGATTCTTACAGCTTGAGGTTTTACATTCAGGTCTTTGATCCATTTAGAGTAAATTTTTGTGTATGGTGATAGGTAGGGGTCCTTTTTCAATCTTCTGCATGTGGTCAGCCAGTTTTCTCAGCACCATTTACTGAACAGGTTCTCCTCTCCCCAGTGGTTGTTATTGGAGGCTTTGTCATGGATTTCTTTGAGCAGTGTTTTGTAGTTCTCATTGTAAAGGTCTTTCACTTCTCTGGTTAGGAAGATGCCAAGGTATTTCATTTTTTTGGTGGCTATTGTGAGTGGGATTGTGTTTTTTTATTTGGATCTCTGCCTGCTTGTTGTTGGTGCAGAGGAATGCAACTGTCTTTTGCACATTTATTTTCTACCTTGAGACTTTCTCAAAGTCCTTTATCAGTGCAAGCAGGTGTTTGACAGATTCTCTTGGATTTTCAGGTCTGTCATATTTTCATAAAAGTTACAGTTATTCTTATTCTCTGATAGTTGAGAAAATCTGTTACCCCATTTCAGCCTCCTGTCTTCATGTTAATGATTATAGAAGAAGTTTCATATGTGATAGCTATGGAGACAGCTGACCAGATATTCTCTGCCTACAGTAGCTAAGTTAGAAAGAAATAAGGGGCACTGGTGTTTTTAAAACCAACATCAAGAGACTACCTTGAGAGAAGAAAGCTACAAGCTAAAGTTATGTCCTACGACATAGATGCTAAAACTTCTTTGCAACGTTATCTTTTATTTTGAAATTGCCTGACTATGTCTGTAATTCTTACAACCCATCAAATTCTTATTATTACTTATTTAGATTGATTTACATTTTCACTTCTATAATCAGTGATACTGAACATTTCTATAGTAAATCTTTACACACATTCAATAGCTCTATCTAAAATTTTTATTTTAAACATGTAGGGCACAATTCAGGGTTAGGTATACATATGGTCATTGTACAGGCAAAGTTTGGGCCTCACTTTGGTTCCCACTTTACCTGGTTTGAGATCAAGTACCCTTTTTGATGAACTGCCCCTCCTCCTCCAGCAGTTTCCCACTAAATTTCAAAGCATATTACAGACAATCACATGATTGAAATTTTAGTCCTTGAGAAAAATCAACCCCATTTGGTTAGTTTGTCAAAAAAGCTACTATGAATTAAGTGATATTTAGTAGGCCTGTATTTTATTACACATAATAACCCCTACATATATTGCTAAAAAAAATCCTATTTATATATGTGAGAAATACTTCTGATGTCATCTGTAAACAATGCTTGGTGCTCCAATGGATTTGTAGACTACTGCTGAAAGCATGAAAATTTCCTGATTCCAAGGAAATACTGATCTTTACAACATTATTATTTACCCTGAGAGAAAATAAATCACTTACTTGCCCTTAGCTTCTTTACTTTTACTTATGTGGAAGATGTGCCACCAAAATGGATTTATTTTTGGTGGTACTTTTTTGCTTGTCAATAAAAATCAAATGTTGTATAGAAATTTGATGTCAAATGAAAATTAATGCATTTGGTCTTAAGATAGTTCATCTGGGCCCACATTTGCTTTAAACTAGTAATGCAAAGGTTTTAAAATGGTTAGAAATGCCATGCAATTGTGTTAATATTTGGTAGAACTTGTAGTAGAAATGTAATAATTCTGCATGGGATATTTTATTGGAATACTCATCTTCAAGTGAGCAACTTCTGTGCATCCTGAATAAATAGAGGGACCCAAGATATAGATTTTTTTTGCATGTCCTGTGCCCATTATTTATTTTTATTTTTATTTTTGTCAACAGGGAATTCAGTGGCTGTGCTGAGATCCAGAGACTAAGTATATATTCAACTAAAAGATAGAAGGTTTTGGAAGATTTTGAAACTTAAGGCACAGGACAATATTTTGTCTTAAAAAACAAAAAACAGCTGCTGGCTCAAGCTCACAATATCCATAATCTCTAAAGATGCTGGAGTAGCCAAAAAACATTAGTTGAGTTTGCCATGCAAAAATACGTGGCATGGATATGGCAAGACTGACCATGCTTCTCTAGGCTGAGAAAGCAGTTTCAAAGAAACGATTAAATAAGAATAGTAAAGAGTTTAACAATTGTGAATTCAGTCAAGATTCTAAAACTTTGCACCAAGTGTTTCTAATATTAATATTTTCTAAGGTAAAAAGCCAAATGCAAGATATATAATCACTTTGAAATTATCTGAATTTTTAGCATATAGAAGAATGATGAATTTCTTATATTTTAATGTGCTTTGATAATTGCTTTTGATAATATATAATTTATTAATTGAATTTATTTCATTGAATTATAACAATTATTAGGACTATTAAAATTATAATTTTCTTTTATAATAACTAAAGATCATTCTTAGTTTGGCAATTTGGTTGCTCGTCCACTAAAATATTTTACTTTTGAAGTGAGAGAAAAATCAAATAATTTATGATATTTTGTGGAGACAGAAATAATTATATTGTATGGTTTTCCAAAAGGTATAATTTTTGAAGGCAAATTCTTCCAAAAGTTAGTAAAATAACTAATTAATCCCTCCTGAGATGAAGAGGGATGACACTCATTCTTTTGTCTTTCAAACCAGGTCCATTCTTTCAGGGACTAAATCAAAATCATAGTGGAATTTGATTTTGATTTTTAGACTCTAACGTTGTGGTGTCTAGACAAGTGTCCTGGGGGAAACTATCCACTTTTTTCATCAAGGACCAACTAGGTATTTCTGACCATTTTGTCCTCTGAATGTTCAGACATTCATAAATTGATTACAAATGTTTCTGTTAAGGTCAATATCAAAATATTGAGTACAGTTTTAAGAAACTAATCATTATTTTCATATACTATGGAGATTTTTTCCTTAATAAAGCTAAATCTTATTGGCATAGTTTAGCAATCCAACTTTAGAGTGATCCAAATATTTTTAATTAATTTTAAACTGAAAATTTAAATTAAAAATTGTATGCACTTATATTATACAACATGATATTCTGATACTATATATTATAGAATAGATAAATCAAGCAAATTAACATTGCATAACCTCACATACTTACCATTTTTTTTGCAGTGGGAACACTTACAAATCTACTGCTTTAGCAATTTTCAAGTATGCAATATATTAATTATCCATGATATGCAATAGATCTCTTGAACTTGTTCCTCCTATTTAACTGAAATCTTGAATCCTTTGACTGATCTCTCTCCAAATGGTCCAAATATTGATGCACAACATACACACACCACCACCACCACAACCACCACCATCACCGTGACCACCACCACCACCACCACCAACAACAACAACAACAAAACCTTTAAGAGGTATTTGTCACCCCTTATTCTTTCAGTAACATTTCAGAATGCTTCAACAGTCCTCCTCCTTAACTTTTTCAAAGAAATAGCCTCTGTTTGTGCTCTGAAATCCTTTGGTGTCTATCACAGTACAAACTCCCAACCCAATGGAGCCCTACCTTCCCACCTACTCCTTTGCTGCCTTCTCTTGCCATCTTTCTGCCTCTCTCTCTTTTTTTTTTTGAGTTGGAGTCTCACTCGGTCGCCCAGACTGGAGTGCAGCGGCCGCTCCTGGCCACTGCAGCCTCGCCTGCTGGGCTCTGGCGATCCTTCCGCCTCAGCCCTCCGAGTAGCCGGAATTACAGGCATGCGCTATCACGCCCGGCTGATTTTTTGATTTATTGTAGAGATGAGGTCTCGCTGCCCAGGCGGGTCTCGAACCCGCGGGCTCAGGCAATCCACTCACCTCAGCCTCCCAAAGGCGCGGGATTACAGGCTGAGCCACTGAGCCCGGCTTCTGCCTCTCTTTTATATTGATTCTTAGATTCTCATCTTTTCTTGCCTATCTCTACTATTCCCGTAGGGGCTCCTCTCTTCTGATTGTGGTTTACTTACCAACTACCCGTGTGCCAACAATTCTCGAATCTGTATGTCAAGCTCTGATATTTCCTCTGAGTTCCAGATCTGTATATTTAACTGCTTACTTGAACTGCCTACTTGAATGTCAGAAAGGCACTTCAAACTCAAGGCTCTTAAAACAAACTAAAACCATCATCTTGCCCCTAAACCTAATCGGGATTTGGTATTTCTATTTCAGAAAATAGTCTACCATTCATCTATTTGTACAATCTGGAAATGTGAAAGTCAATTTCAACTTCTCTTTCACAATTTGTACATTATCATCAGATCCTGTTGCTTTTATCTCCTGAATATTTTTTGATTCTGTCCACATTTCTCTCTCTCCTACTTCACCTGAACTTCTAGAATAGTCTCCTTTTGTGCTTGTCAATTTGTTCTCTACATCACATTCAGAACGCTTTTTCAAAGTCCATTACAGGTCATGTTGCTCTTTGCCTCAAGCCCTTTAGTGGATTTCTATTACACTTAGGATAGAGAAAAAAATAATTTTATGTGGACTGCCTTATCCCATGTTATTTTAACGTTGAAAACCTTTCTAGCCTCATCTCCTTCTACTTTCCCCCTTACTTGCTGTACTCCGGCCATAAAGATATTCTTTTAGTTTCCTAACTGGAATATTCTCCCTCATATCCCAATATTTGTATATAGGATTTTTACTCTGATATTCCTGCTCTAGCCCCTCCTTCAGATAGTTTATTCTCATTTGTCCTTTATATTTGAGTACATTTGTCAAGTCCTCAGGAAAGCTTGAATCATCACCAACCTGCCCTGACATGGGGAAGTCCTTCTGTGACACAGTCTAATAGCATTTAAAAATTTCTCCCCAGTCTCTTAACTTATTTTGACACTCTAATATGTTTCATCATTTTATTAATATCTGTCTTACTCATTATTCTAAAACTCAAGGAGGGCAGGAACCACATGTATTGTCATCATTTTAATCTCAAGCGCTAACACAGAACTTAGTACATGGTAAATACAGAAGAATATCTTTGGGATGTATGGCAGAATGAATAAACGAATGAAAGAATATGAGCTGCATGAGGTTTAAAAAATACTGCCCTGTTCAGATAGTGTAGCAAACACTCCTCATCATCCTCGATATGCAATTTCTACAACTCCTTATTTTTAGTGGGCATACAAATGCTAAGAAGTAAGGTTGTATTTACTAGCTTTTCTTTCAGCTAAGTATATTTGTGCAACCTGTTTCCAGTTTCTAGTCACTGGGATGGAAGAACAAAGTGCAGCTTTTTGGAAATGTTCTTAAAGGGAAGGAAAGTGTTTTTTTTCCAGTCATCTCCCCCTTACTGCTGGTTGGAATATGACAGAAATGCTGAAATTCCAGCATTTGTCTTTGACCATGGGCTGACCGTAAAAATGAAAACCCAGCATGGAGAAGTAGCAAGATAGAAGCAGTCCAAGTTCCTGGCCCCAGGGAGCACCATACCAGGTATGGACAACATTCTTAAACTATAGAAGCAGATGTAAACTCTGTCATATTTGAAGTACTAGTAGTTTGTGTTTTCTGTCACTTTAATCAAACCTAACTCTAGCTATATGTTTTCATTTTAAGAGTCTTTGATTTTAAAAATATTTTTGTTATACAATGATTTTAACTTACAGAAAAGTTACAAGCATAAAACAAAGTACTTTGGGTCTACTTTCATATATCATCCTTTTATATGAAACTGAATTATGTCACAGTAAGGCTCTATATTTTCAGTTTGACCATCATATCTTCTAATTTGAGTATCAAAATAAGAGCTATTCTACTCCCACAGATGGAAAATAACACCATTATGGTCTGTATGCTTTCCTTGCTTTTTGTAGACAATAGGAAGCAGAGTGAGGGTGCTAAGAATTATTACGTTATTTGAAGTAACATACACCCTTGCAACAAAACCATTTGTGGTAATGACTCTGAATCAAATTCTAAAAACAGTGATGCTATTGTCTTTAAATTTCACGTTGTCCTTTGTTAAAGCACTTGATCTTAAAAGTGCCACACACGGAAATACTTGCTTTAACAGTCCTGAAAATCTTCTGGGTTTTCTGCTTTCTCCTGTCTTGTATAACAAAGGAAGAGAAGACCGGAGCCACAAATTCCCCTCTCCTATTCAGGGAAGAGACCTATTTAATTTTTTTTTTTTTTTTTTGAGTTGGAGTCTCACTCTGTCGCCCAGACTGGAGTGCAGTGGCCGCTCCCGGCCACCGCAGCCTCGACCCCCTGGGGTCCGGTGATCCTTCCGCCTCAGTCTTCCCAGTAGCTGGAACTACAGGCGCGCGCTACCACGCCCGGCTGATTTTTTGATTTATTGTAAAGATGAGGTCTCGCTGCCCAGGCGGGTCTCGAACCCGCGGGCTCAGGCAATCCACTCACCTCAGCCTCCCAAAGGCGCGGGATTACAGGCTGAGCCACCGAGCCCAGCGGAAGAGACCTATTTAAAAAGTAGCCTTTCTGTGCCACTGCCTTCCAGCCTGGGCGACAGAGTGAGACTCCAACTCAAAAAAAAAAAGTCTTTTACAACTATTATTAAAACCACTGAAGTTACCTATATTGATAACATCAATCCTTCATTTATAAATATGAAAGATATATCTATCGCTAAGAATAGGCAATCAAAGGTGACCAGATATTTGAGAAAAACCAACCAATATCTTTATGTGAAAAAAGAAAGATAATCAAATCAAACCAATCCTAGAGAACCTCAAAATAGTGTAGAAAAAAAAAACAAACTTAAAAGTCATAGATCGAGAACAAATTGCTATGAAAAATAAATAACCTGAGATCGAGAAAAAACATTCTTAGTAATTAAAACCATAATAGTCAAAGTTTTAAATTTTAGTAAAGGTCTAATAAATTATCATGCCTAATAAATTTGCAAATTTATTAGGTCCCAGTAAAAAAATTAATGTAGCTGAAGATAACTCCCAAAATATCCGACAAAAATATATAAAAGACAAAAATATATATTTAATAGAAAAGTTATGAGACATAGGGAACATATCCAGGATTTCCAATTGGTTTTATTTTTAAAGGGGAAAAAAGGAACAGAGAGAATAAAGGAGAAAAAAGAACCACCTTTTATTTTCTTATTCTGTCGTGTGAGCATCTAAGAGCCTAATATATATAACCAAATTATAAACAGCTTGTCTAGGAGATAAAGGTAAGAATATATTCAACATACATAAAGATTTACAGAATCAGTTTTATGACTTAGTGCAATATATCAAAGAAATAACTAGAAAATATTTCTCTGAACTGAAAAAGGATTTTATTATAAAAGACTCCTTTAAGTGCCTGTCACTAGTAATAACATTAATAATAATAATAATAGCAACAGTAAATATCCCATTAGTAGATCAGATTTAGCAAATAAAAGCACATACATTTGGGAAATAGGTTTTATTTGTTGTTTAACTGGCTGTCTGGTATTTCTGGAAGTTCCAACTCTAAATCGGTATACATTTAGATGGAATTTAAATGAACTCTTTGACCACAAGGATGAAGACAATTTAAAAAACCAGTAAGTTAGGGAGTGAAGAACTCTAACAAGGTAACTCAATGGAGCAAATCTCAGATTAACATCAGACTTCTCTGAAGCACAGGATGCTATGTTTGGAAAGATGCAAAAAAGTTTGGAGACGAATACAGACCTTAAAGTCTTGTACCAGCCAAAATGTCATTTAAATGTGAAAGTTAAATATCTACTCTGAGAATAAAAATCAAATTACTGTGTAAGAACAATCTAAATGATGAGATATAGGAAGCATTTCAATTAAAACCAGGAACTAAAACATTAATTATATTATCACCAATAGTCTTCATTATAAGTACATATATCCAGAATGAGACAGTATAAAGTAAACACTGCAAAGGAAGAGATAAAACTGACAATTTTTGTGAATATAACTGAGAAAAATTCCAAGATAACTAATTAAAAGCTACTAGAATTAATAAGAGAATTTAATAGAGCAATTATATACAAGAAAGGCATGAAAACATTAATAGTTTTCCTATATATCAGCAGGCTCCAATTAGAAAGTTTAATGGAATTTGAAATCTTATTAAAAGTAGAAAATGATGAGATACTTAGGAATAAGCTTAGCAAATAATGTGTAAGACTTTAGAATGAAAACTATGAAACTGGAGTGAAGTACAAGAAAACTTAAACAGAAACACATGCTATATTCTTGTATGGGAAAGATAATAATTTTGACAATTTCTATTTTCTTCAAATGATTTTATAAGTAGATTGCATCCCAACTCAAAACTCACTCCCTCTCCTCCCAAGAAACCCCTAACTTTATAGAATTTAAGAAGTTAATTTTATATATGTATTTAGAGGAGTATATAAATGAATAAGGTTAGTGACAAACACTCTGAAAAAAGGAAACACTTTAACATTCATTAATATCAATGCTATAAAGTAACAGCAATTAGAACAATGTGGTATTAGTGAAGGAATAAAAAAATTGGATGTTGTAATATAATCAGGGTGTTATAAAGAAACCCATATATAGATGAAAATCTATTTTAGAATAAATTTATCATTTCAAATCAGTGAGGAAAATAGTAGCTAATAAAATAAATAATGCAACTTTTGAGAAGAAAAGATTTCTAACTCTATTCACTAGAATAAATTGCAATTTGATTAAAATTTTAATCCTAAAAGTCACAGAACTGTAAAATTTTATGGGTACCAAGGAGGTAATTTTATAATTGTGAATTGGGCAAGGCTTCGTTTAATGTGATATAAAATGCAAGTACCATAAAAGAGCAGAGGTCAAATTTGAAAGAGAGCAGCTTAGCAGAAGCTCAAAGAAGGGCTCTGCAGCCCTTGCTGGCCTCACGCTTACCACTACATGGCTTTGGGCAGTTATATAACCTTCAGGATTTGACTCATTTTCCTTACTTTTAATTTGGGTATGTTAGTACCTTGCCTATAGGATTGTGATGAGGATTAAATGTGTTAATACTTATAACCTGGCACATCATAAGTGATTGTTAGCTAAGCTTAAAAGAAAATTAAAGCTATGTATGGGGTAGCACAACAAAAATGACTATGAGTATTTATAAAGAGCTTCTATAAGTTAAAAAGCAAACAACAAATTATGAGAAAAATCACAGGGAAGTATAAACAGGTAAATCAAAGATTACTGAAATCCAAGTGGTTCAATGTTATTATAGTTTCTTATAGTGGAGAAAACATAAATTTCACTGAAATAACTGCAGCTTTCGGAAGGAAGCACCTGACACCCCAGCTATTCTCACAACTCACTGAAAGACCTGCACGATCAGGCCCGATTCACCTTCCCCTTTTCCACTTGAGCTGCCTTAGCCTGGTAACCAGCCCCTGAACACTCTATACACCTCTTAAAGTCTATTGCTGTCTTCTTTGCTTGAGATGCCCACTCCTCCTCTTCCCTCATCTGGGAATATTCTCTGTATCCTTCAAGACTAACAGTTGAGATGCGATCTCTTCTGGGCTATCTTCCTTACTTTCTCAGAAGAGATCAGGTCCCCCTCTTTCATGAACCTGTTATTTTGTTGTGTATATATTATGAAACTCACAACCTCCTGATTGTTTTCCCTCTCTGTGTGCATATCACCCAAAAGACCATCATCTCCTAACTCATTTATTTCTCTAAAACTGGCACAAGTCTTTGTAAATGCTGAATGAACATTGATTTTAAAACACCCCTTTTTGATTTCCATGAATAACAACAAGTAGATTGCACGGTCTTTAATGGATCCATTTTTACTTAAAACATACTCACATAACATTTTCAAATATTAAAGGAAAATTGGATATTTTCAGCACCAATTAATGTCACTTTAAAAAATTCCATCTTTATATGCCAGTGGAAAAGCCTCTTCAAAAAACTTGTCAAATGTGTGAATTTTGATGTTCTATAAATGTAAGATTTAAAATAGAATATGCTCTATATAAATAAGAATATAGTTGGTTGAAAGATAACACATATGCTACAACTCATACGCTTGCAACATTTATTTGAGAATATTCAGTTACAACTTAAAATGTGAGAAAAATGCTGATAATTAGAAATGCTGCCCAGCAAGTCAAGCTGTTTCTCTTGCAAGCTGCCTGTTCTATTAGTCTGTCATCTTTTAAAGGGGTAATGAATTATCTTTTGATGACCAGACTCTCCTCTGACTTGTGCCCTTCAATTCTTGGCTGGAATAATGGTAAAAATAGAAAGACAAGTTGGAACTACAGTAAGTTCTCTCCCTTGCATCATCTCTTACCATCATTATTCATGACATTGACTCTGAGTCATCTAAGTGGGGTAGGGAAGTAATTAGGATATTGACAGGCAGAAGCAATGGATGAGAGTGAACCTATAATTACCCTATTACTTGCCTTTCTCTGTGTGATATTGAAAGCAAAGAAGCAACTCTCGAACTAAATAAACCTGAAATGTCATTGTACAAATGTAAAAACAAAAATCTGGATTTCTCAAATTATATTATAGATCTGAATGAATCAAAATGTTTGCATTCACCTTAAGACTTAGACAGTTAGTAAAATTGGGCTTATGTACAGGTATGAATAATACCTGACTATCCAAAATATATAAATGCATAGTAAATTCTAGCTATTTTTTTCAAACTCTGGTTTAATATTGTTTTAACTGTAACCCACCTTAGTTTACACTTCTATGAGAAATAAGCTGCAATTAAGTGTGAAAAACATTTTCAATTACAAGATGTTTCATGTTTTACCAGTTTATTTCTTCCATTTTAACACTTTGCAAAACATACATTTAAAAGATAATTAATGATCTAATTTCACAAAATCAATAAATTGCAAAAACTCTAAGAAACTTCTATCCATCCATCTTGTTTTACAAAGAGGTATCTGAAGCCCAGGAAGGGCAAGGAATTTACCCAAGGTTCACAGCAATTAGTGAGAAGAAGGCCAGAGCTCAGCTCTTCTCTCTTTCTACCTGGGGCACTTCCTACCAGGTGATTCTGTCTTCCTCCCAGTTTTTGCTTAATTTTCTCAAAAATGATTCTCTCCCTAAATGTGAAATACTTTTAACACTTTAAGAGAAATTTTTCTCAAATTCCCCTTAAAAAGTTAAATTCATGAATTCCCTTTGCATATCAATATGATCATAACGTTTTAGAATTTAGGGAGAGAAGACGCGTAATGGGATATATGGAAATTGATAGATGGTGGCAATCTCACACAGAGGGGAAATGTTCTTTTGTTTATGTGCATGGGTCTCACATCTTTAACCCATATCTTCCTCTTCTAAATTTTTAATATCTTATTGCCCAGTCTCTTATTTATTATTGCAAACATTTCTTACATATGCAAAGGATGTTGGAATTGACAATAATGAGATGAGTCTGAAAACCTGGGCCCATATTTCCATGCTGTCACCTGGTAGCCCTGTGCTTTATCCAAGTCACCTAATCTCTCTAAGCCCTGATTTCCTCTCTGAAAAATGAGAATGCTACTATTTGGAGGAATGGAAAAAAATGTATTTTGTTTGAACCTTATCCCATGGCTATTTCTGAGGTCAAAAATGTCAAATATTAGCAGATATTTGGTTCAACCTAATATATAAACATTTGCCACAGAGTAGGCACTCAATTAGAGATATTTATAATTCTTTTTCAAAAATTTGTTTCTTATGTCATTCATTGTAAAGTTATGTTTGTACTGTTATCACCTTAATACTTATGCAGTGGGTACCATGTGTAAGTTTTTAAGATTGTGTCAAATGCCCTAAAAACAACTAGTAAAAAAAAAAGTAAAAACCCTTTCATATGGTGATGATGTCTTTTTCCCCTTTGCAATCATATTTGATGGAGGTAAGAATGAATTACAACCAGAAAGTTGTCTATCTTAAATCCTCAGTTTGGCAATACCCAAATACTGTTCCCTGGGATAAGTTGTTTTTGAATTGCTGCAAAGTTTCATTTAACAATTCTGTGACAGAGAAGTGTTTTAAATTAAATCATTCTTTTTTTCTTCTTTAAATGGAAAAGCTTCATATTTGTTTTATTTCATTGCTAGTCTTGTAAATAGATTAAAAAGTAATGATAGATAACATTTAAAAAACATCTTATCATGTATCAGGTATGGTTCTAAGCATGTCACATACTCTCAACAATCCTACAAGGTAGGTGCTAATACTGTCATACTTTAAAAATGAAGAACAAGTAACTTGCCCAAAGTCACAGAACTAGTTAAAGTCATGCTGGTACTTGACAATCTTATGCTTGAACTTGCATACTCTTTTGCTTCACACTAGGCATCACAGAGCTTTAAAGATAAGGGTCATTTAATAATGATAATGGTATCATAAATTATTGGAATGAGAAGCAGATATAGATTCCAAATAAACACTGTAACACCATTGTAATACAGAATAACATGTTCTTATTTTTCCTTTTTTCTTCTCTACCTGGCCAGGCAATGAAGTAAACTGCTGGCAAATTAAACCCCTCTATATGTAGGTTTCCAAGTCACCTCTCCAGGATCACAGTATTTTGTCCTTACTGCCATTCAGAGACTAGGTGTACTATATTTTAATGTCAACTGTCTTACTTTATGTGAGAGTCCTTCCTCCTCCCTTGCTTTCTCCCTCCTTCACTCCATCTCTCTGTTTCTTCTACTCTCTTCTTTTCTTCCCTCTTTCTCTTTTAATAGTACATTTATTTTAAAAAAGAGTACATTTATTACATTTCTATCATGTTCTAGCCAGTGAGATAGAACTTAAATTAATTAAACAGAGCCATTGCGTTCAAAGATTCAGAGCCCAAAAGGAAAGAGGAAAATAAGTTCAATGAAATTTTTTAAGTATACTATGAATTATGTATTTATAAGACAGGGGTGTAAAGGTACTGTGGTACCTTTAAAAGGTCATCAATTTTTTCAGAGAAGCGTCTAAAGGCAAACTGTTAATGATGTCTAGGATTTGCTGAAAAATATTTCGCTAACAACAAATTGACCAAAGAGGAATAAATACATAAAATAATTATGATAAAAATTTTGATAATTGCTAAAAGTGAGTGTTCAGTACATGGGTATTCATTATATTATTGTCTCTAATTTTGTACATATTTGAAATTTGTCATTAAAATATTTTGAGTGCATCAGCAGCAGCAGCACAGTTAACATTTCCTGAGTATTTACTAAGTGCCTTTTCTGTACTTACTAATTCAGTTCCCACAAACACGCTGTGAGGCAGGAACTACTGTTGTACCCATCTTGGAGGTGAGAAAACTCACACAGATAGTCCAGTAACTTGCCCACACTTATGAAACTAGTAAGTGTTGGAGCAGAGCAGTGTGTCTCCAGGTTTTACTGATTTAACCACCATGTTTTACTATTTCTCAGTATAAGGCAATTATAATAACACATTGTATAATAATAGTTATTTACTACTTTTTTAGGCACTTTGCTAATTAGTTACATATAGTATTTAATTAAGTTCCTGTAAAAATATGAGAATTTAATTCTTACAGCTTCATTCAATGGTGATATGTGTTGGTCAGGAAACAAAGGAAGTCATGCCTGAACTGACTGTCTATAATTGAGCAGCTGAATCCCAGTGCAAAAAGAGGGTGATCTCATTCCAGGCAGTGGGAGAATCCTGGTCATAGGCAAACAGGTAGGAAGTGTTCAGATACTGGTGATAGTAATGGCGGAGGATTAGGTCAGAGGTAACTGGCACTAGAGTGGGATGAGGTTGGATTATCAGGCAGAACTTGGATCTGGAGGTTCTCATGACACGCTAAGGAACTGGGGCACTGTCCCAAAAGTTATGAAGCAACCACTTCTGGGTCATCAGCTAAAAAGTGATAATATCAGACTTCAATTTTTAAAATACTTTATTTTATTTTTAAAATGTAGGGCACAAATGAGAGTTAGGTACATGTGGTGAAAGAGGAACATTTCTACACTGCTGTGGGAATGTAAACTAGTACAACCTCTGTGGAAAACAGTGTGGTGAGCTCTACAAAATCTGAAAATCAACCTTCCATATGACCCAGCAATCCCCCTTCTGGGAATATACCTGGAGGAACTCAAATCACTCTAAAATAAAGACACCTGCACACATATGCTTATTGCAGAATTATTCACAATAGCAAAAACATGGAAGCAACCGTGCTGCCCGTCAAAAGTGAACTGGATAAAGAAAATGTGGTACATTTACACAATGGAATATTGTGCAGCCATACAGACTTCATTTTTAAAAAGGCACTTAGGGAGCCCTGAAAAGTATGAGTTAGAGGGGGAAATGTCCTGAATGTAACTGATTCAGTTGGTTTGCTGAATGGACACTGATTATATATCTATCAATCTTGATAAATTTCACTCTGTGTTGGATTACTTCTTCTTTTTTCCTCTGAAAAGAAACCTAGCATTTCTTCTGCTCTTGTTCTCTCATCACATGATGCCTACTCAAATGCTACACTCTCAAGGGGAATGAAATAAATGTGGTGTATCAGTTAATTTTCTTACTGTAGTCTGTTTTTTAATTAGAAGGACAGTTTTCCATAGGTCAAAGTTGGAGGTCATCAGCAGTTATCTTGTGGTCTGTATGGCTTGAAGTTCACCTGAATGGTTAGAAAAATGATTTTGTTTTAGCTTCATTTAAATATTTAACTACACTTCTCATGTGTAAAGATAATATTTATTTTCATGAATCTTGAAAAAGGAGGGAAACAATCTGAACTGCTTCATGCTCTGGCATGTACTCTTCTCTGGCAGTATATAGATGCTATTTTTAATGAGCAACTTTACTACTACACTGACCTTTCTCCAAAACTCCTGAGTCTGAAAAATTAGATCACATCAATTAGCCTCCCTCCTCACCCAATCATTACTGGAGCATCTTAAAAAGGATAAATGAACTTGTTGGCACAAATGAAGGAAAAGAAGGCTTTTTTCAGTGAAACCTTGAATATCTGCTAAAAATCATAGCTGATCTGTGAATATTCAGTTTATGTTTCAAGTTCACCTCTATTCTTTCAAAACTGCATCTCTTTTGATCTTCCATGTACTCTAGCTTTGAAATACGAACTGATCTAATATTTAATATGCATTAGTCATGTTCTAATTTTTTCATTGTAGAAAATGTATCATGTGCCTTGCAAGCTTTTATTCTTGATGCTTTAGTAGGTGTTGCAAGTTTTCTACTTTTATTACAATATTTAATTTTTCTATATGTATAGGGAATGAACAAAGGAGGACTTTAGTATTGCTTTTGTTATGGATGCTGTTTAATGGAAGAATCAAGTTAGGAAGTACATTAGGTATATTAGGCTTAGAAAAAAAACTGTTAAAGTGAGACTCTTGTCCATCCATAATTCTTTCTACTTTTTTTTCCCAGTGCTCCACTGCCCAAGTCTTGGGCACTGGCACATGACATACTCATTCCTTGAAACACCATGTGCATTCCTATCTCCTACATTCTGTGCCTGCCATGCTCCCTGCCTGAAATCCCATTTTCTTTAGGATGTTTATGTGGATCCCAGTTTTTCTTTAAATTCTAGATTAATCTCATCTTCTTCATTAAACCTTTCTCCTTTTTTTAGTTCCTGTGTGATTGCTCCCTACAATTACTTCTGCTGAAGTCTCTGAGTAAAACCAACCATATCCATACCTCAGGAACCTTATAAATCCAAGCCAGAAACAACAAGGACACAATAAGAGATGAACTTGGCAGTTCATTCATTCAACAGATATAGAAGGCCATTCCTGTGCCAGACACTGGAAATTTAGCAGTGAACACAAGAGATGTGATGGAGTTAACAGAGCAGTTAATCTATAATTTGTTCTCTAATTAATTCATTCTCTAAAACGAAGGGCATGGGGAGATTAAGCATGTTTACATTGCAGCAAGTAAAGAAGTCCTCTGCATTTAATCTCTTTGCCTGTGCTGCTCAATGTTCTTGTCCATGAGGAGGGGTATCAAACTGTGTCTCATCCATGAGAAGGTGTAACGTAATATGGAAATCAGAACACTGCTTCTTTCATTGAAAAAGTTTTACTAAGAAAACAAATAGCAGCTGAAATTAAGTGTGTGATTAGTGATACAGGTGATTTATATTTTGGCATAAGTTTTTTATTTCATTATGTACATTCTACCAGTGTTCTTGTCTTGCTGCAGACATGTAAAAACAAGTTGCAGATGGGCAGTCAGTTTTCTGATCTCACTTTGGATTGTACTTTTTAGATCATACACCTAACATTGTTAGAGTTATCAACTATCAAGACTCAGTTCACAAAGGCTGTAATTTGAGCACATGTATAAAGGAAGACTAAATTCTAGTACTAAGACCCTGTCTTAGGACAGACCAGTGTTGAGATCATTCCTTTAATCACAATGGTTAAACTCTACCATCAGTTCTTTGTAAGAGGGAATTGGAGTGTGATCAATACTTACTGTTTATTCATTAGAGTAGCTTTTCAAATATAACGTGCATACAGATTTGCTGGGGATCTTGCTAAAAATGCAGACAATGATTTAGTAAGTCTGGGGCAGGACCTAGTTTTTACATTTCTAGCAAACTCCTAGGTGATGCCATGCTGCTGGTCAGTGGGTCATACTGAAGATCAAGACTTTATGTTTGTGGTGTTTACAGTACTTAGCATACATCTTTAGAGCAAATTTAGTTCATTTGTTCTCAATATATTCTTTTATGCCATTTTCATAAAGACATGAATTAAAGAGCCTCTGTTGTATTCAAGATTCTTGTGTTCAGAGTTCTTAAATGTTCACACATAATCGGTGTGACATTTACTCTTATTTCTGTGTTTCTATCTTATATAGGTAATCTCTGACCTATGATGGTTCAACTTAACAATTTTTTGACTTTATGATATGCTTATCAGGGTATTACATGCATTTTTAACTTAAGATATTTTTGACTTAATGACGGATTTATTGGGGAGTAACTCTATTGTAAGTTGAGGAGCATCTGTATTTGCACCGGTATTGTTAATCATTTTTAAAACTATGTACTGAGTACCTCTGCATATAGATAGACTGTGTAGGAATAAATGAGGTGATTATTCCTAGGAAGTTGTGCAGATGGTTTCACAAAACACAGGAGTCTAGAATCCTGTAGCTCTCAGGAAGGCACAAATATAGTCGGGTGAATAATAAAAGAATATTTAAATTAATCCAATCTGTATAAGTGTGTGTAGATAGAACCTTGATGTAAAATGTATATTTCAGCCACTTTGCCACTTCTTGTCATACTATATATTGATTTCCTATTACTATTTGTCTCCGGCCCACCACTGACACAAGGGCATGTTCATAAAGGTAGTGAAGAGAGGGCCAGGAAACTCAAGTGTTGCTTACAATTTAGAGAAAAATCTGCACAACTTTGCTTAGTGACAGGGAAGAGCGTGTCAACAACAAAACAAAAAGAAACAGCAGAAGAAGAAATTGCAAAACCACAGCCATAATACAAGAAACTGCTCGTTTCCGAACAGAGGGCTGTCAATAAAGATCCTGGGAAATTTGATTAAATTAACAGAAAGGAGCCAAGATTTCACTTGACCATTAATCATGGCATGTGGGAAACATTAAGTAAGGCTGAAACTCATGATTCATTTGTTCATTCAGCATGACAAGGGCATTGTATTGGGAAAGACTTCAAAATCATAAGTCTGTGCCTTTTAGTACAGCTCAATAAAATTTGTTCAAAGTACAGGAGATATAAAGGTGAATAAGAAATAGTGTGGCCTGAGGTGGTCCAGGCAGATAAATAAATTAGAGATGAAAATAGATATTAAGAGCTATTTATCTCATCTCTGGGTCATATAATCCCTAAACTTACATGGGAGACTTTATTGAAATTCTGGTGGTAAGAAAGTTCTTTATCACATTATGCAAAGAGGTTTATCTTTGTGATTGTTTCCTGTTGATATAATTGTGATTTTCTGCAGTGAAAAGAACATGTTTTCTCTCTTCTTCATGGGAACCTTTAAATATTTGAGGCCAGCTACCATAATTATGTTTAGATATTTCAAACTACATACTTTTTTCCTTTTTCAAAGACTAAACAAAAGACATCTAGTTAAATCTTAGGACATTATTTTACCTATCTAACCAATAGAAGGTCCAGTAAACTCATTTCACCTAACAAAAACCCAGATTTATGTAAAAGAAAGTGGAGAGAGGAAAGAATGAAAACCTGGAGATAATTTAAAATGGTGAGTTTTGTTTACCTTTTCTTGAAGGAGCTGCTGATTAGCTGGGACATATCAAAGAGGCCATTTAGGGCATTTTTGCCTTTGGACAGCTGGAAGGGCCAGGAAATAAAAGAATTGAGGTTATTTATGGCTTTTCCAAAACCTTTGAGTGCTTTTATGTGAAGTGTGCATGACAGACTGTCCGCATGTTCCATCTCTCACATTCTTTCTTAGCCTCTCCGGTTCAACGATGGCAGTTCTTCACCATTTCCCTTATTAGAAATTCTCATGAACCAAATGCTTTACGATGCCACATTGTCTTGGTGGAGTTAGCGTTTGAGCTTATTCTTGAAGAAATGAATGGATAGTATTGGACTTATACTCTCCATGGTATCATTATAGGTTTAAAAAAGAATTGAGTAGATTTAGATGAATTAAGCATTCAAAATCAAGTACAGATTTGGGAATGGTACTTTCCCAAGAAACTGTATCAGGTGATTAGCTTCCCTTTTCCAAGAAAAAATCATAGCATCAATTTCTTCCATCTTTTGTTTTTAAAATAAATGCTAATCAATACTTTCTTGGTTCTCCTACAACTATCCAGATGATTGGATTTCCGGCAAGGGTAAGTGTGAAGAAGAGAAGCCATCCTAAAAAGCAACTTATGATTGTGATTGAAGCAGCTGAATAAATTAAAATTTGAAATAAATATTGTCAGACAGATGAATCAGACCATAATGACCTTTAGAAGGATGCTCAGCAGGAAGGGCACAGCTCCCCAGTACAGATATAAGTGCTCAATTTACAAGGATAAAATAAAACTCTTTCTGTGCAGAGGTCTGAATTAGGGCAAGGAAGAATAAGGTAGGAAAGATAAGGAGATGTCTTATGCCACGGCACCTAGATAGATTCTGACTGATCAGTAAACATTAATGAGGACCTGCTAGATGAGGAGCCCTGTGCTGGGAGCATGCATGCTTTTCCAGTACTTTGCTGCTCAAGGTGTGGCCTGCAGAATAGCAGTATTAGTATCACAAAGGAGCTGGTAATAAAGGAATCAAAATCTGCATTTTAACAAGATGCCCAAATGTTATGAACATTATTTATATGCAATTTAAAATTTGGAGAACACTCCTCTAATGCAAATAGAAGATCATAATTTCCTAAATGTATGTCATGACATGTTAAATTACTTCTGAGAATCACTATTTTAATAAGGGACTCAGGAGAGTCTTATGATTAGACAAGTTTGGTAAACATTGAACTAGATAAATATATGTACAAGGCACATGAACTGAAGATCAATAATTTCCCTTCTAACTATTTTGCAATTTTATGATTTGTACTTATTAGATAAATACAAATATGTATTTAGCATATTGACCAAACTTCAAATTTCAATATGTTACTTGATCCTAAGTCAGGAGTTTTAAAATTTGGTTTTATAACTGTGGATACCCTTGCTTAAATAAAATACTTTTCCCACTTAAAGAAAAAACATTTAAATCTTTTAAAATCTCTTAAAATCTTTTTCAGAATCTCAAAAAGAGTGTAATTTTAAAATTTGTGTATTCTTATTCAAACATATAATAATTCACCATATAAATCACACCCAGTCATTATTGTATCAAGAACTTCTATCTATATTGGGTATGTTTCTTTTTTTCACAAGTACTAAAGGCGTTTTATAAAGTGTCGTACCATTTCCACTAATTAACGGCTAACACTTACGAGTGTAAATCTTTCTGGATGATGTAAAGATCATCAAATGTTCATTTATAAGAAGATACAAAATGGTATCCAAACTAATTACTAGTTTTGTTTACTACAGTTGCTTTTTTGTAATGACTCAACTAGGTATAAATAGAATGACCCCCTCCAAAAAAATAGAAGTTATAGGAATGTTAATTGTTTTCTTTATTTCAACAACAGCAACAGCAGCTAAACTTAAGATGTCCTAACAAACCGAAAAAAAAATTATTTTTAGTGATTTATCTAACGACCCCAGTGAAACATTTTATTTTACAGCATTTTAAGAGCTAGACATAGAACTCTTAATACAATAATTTATTTGTATTGAGATACATATAAAATATTATAACTGACGTTGTACATTGGTTTAAGGACTTGCAAAATACTGAAAAACGTCTAATTTCTAAAAATTGGTTTTCAAAAGAAACAGCATCCCTCAGGGCAGGAAATAATGACATTGTAAGGCATTTTTCAAATGCATTTCTCCCCAGAAAATTTGACATTTACAGATTAAGGATTCATAGTTTCAACTGTGTGAACGATCCTGAGGATATTTTGTAATTCTGCTGATACAGGGGTCTGAAGAGGGCTGTGGGAGGGAGTCTGTTGAGTAAAATAATGAACAAGGCAGTCAATGATCTTGGCAGATTATCTAACATGCCTCTCTCTCAATGAGGTTTGATGGCTTTCTTTTTTTCTTATTCAGTGATAATTATTTAGATTGTTTTTAGACTGCCTAATGCTTGCTGCTTGTCTAATATAACTTATTTTCCCACAAACTGTAATAGGGTAGGCTAAATAAAGTAAAATAATGCCTTGAGTCTTTGTGGCAAATCATAAACAATGTAAAAATGGAATAGCATGAAACCACTTTCTGAGTGGATTGTATTTCTTTTGTTTAATTTTAGCATCATGGAATTATTCAGTATTGTCTTTTAGACTTTGCATCTTAAATATCAGATATGTCCCCCAAGCTCCTAGATGAGGATTGAATGTGCAAAGCATCCTGGTCAGGCATTAGAACAGTAGTGAGTTGTATTAGAACATTCTTTCACTCGATACACAACTACTGTTGATTATGTTGAGATCTCAGAGCCCCACAGATTTGTTTTCTGCTTCTCCATAGACATTCTCATCTTTCCTGTTTCCTTTCCAAGAGTAAGGAATATGCCCAGAAGGAGCAAAGAAAGTAGATTATTTAAAGAAGTTGAAAATAAGACTGCTCCCTCTGAAGCAAACTTGCTTTGGTAAACGAGATAAAGATCTGCATGAGTTCTCTATTTTATTTTCATAGAAAATAGTAGCCTAAGTTTTGTGTATAGACAATGGAGGCAACCATCCATAAAAACTTGGGCAGATAATTAACTTAGGCCATATATAGCTATCAGAATATAACAACTTAGGGGGTGGTAGGATAAAAATCTAGATGATTACTTTGAGTCTGGAAGTAAAGATACATCTTAAATTACCAGTCATTTTATTTTTAAAAATCAAGTAATTTTTGAAATTATTAAATGACCTAAAGAGCATCCATTATCTTTAAGATACAGTTCAAATGTCTTTTTGGAACAATCAACTTCATATTTCTTCCAGGAACTTACTTCCTCCGACTTTAATTGAGTGAGCTAACATTTCCAGATTACCAAAAATTTTGCATAATTGGCCATGTGATTCCTTTAGGAAGTTAATTTCATAGCATCCTGATCTCAGCTTAGAAAATTAGCTGTCAGGGACATGAACACATAATTTCTATGTGCCAAGATTTAAACTACTATCCTTTCAATTTTATTATCAAATATGAGAATCTAAATTAGATGTAGAAGACAGTAAGTTGCTTCTTCAATAAGGAACTTGTGACTTCCTCATCATGAAATATCCTAAATTTCAATCTCCCAATTACAGTATTCTCTTTCACAGTGCTTACAGTTTCTATTAGGATGCAATTATATTTACTACATAGTTTATTTTTATTAAATTTATATAGTCATAAAAAGATTTTTCTAAGATATTGGCTCATATGATTATGAAGGTTAAGAAGTCCCATAGTCTGCTATTTGCTGTCTGCAAACCCAGGAAGTTCAGTGATGGCATTTGAAGGCTAAAGGCTAGAAGGCCAATGGTGGAAATTCCAGTCTGAGTCCAAAGGCCTGAAAACCAGGAGCACTGAGGACAGGAGAGGATGGATGTCCCAGCTCAAGCAGAGGGCAGGTGAATCTGAATTTCCTCTGCCTTTTTGTTCTACTCAGGTCCTCAATGAGTTGGATGATGCCCTTCAAACCTCCTATGATGGGTGGGCCAACTATTGTACTCAGTCCACCAATTCAAATGCCAATCTCTTCTGGAAATATCTTACCAGGAATTCCCAGAAATAATGTTCAGTCAGATTATGTGGGCATCCCATAACCCAGTCAAGCTGACAAATAAAATTAACCATGACATGTATGTCTCATAAAGTTTGTTTATTCACTTGAAACTTCTTGTGTCATTTTCAGGCAAACAGATTTCATTTTTTCCTGCATCTGTAAATCTTCTTACTCCTTCTTTCTATCTGTTTGTCTGACTCTTTTTTTTCATTATACTTTAACTAGTAACCTTTTGGTATACCTTAAGCAGGCAGTCATAATTTCCACCAGGCTCTTCTACTACATTTCCCTAAACTTGTAAAAGCTAGAGGTCACTTCTCGGAAGGTTACAGGAAGAGTTATTTTTAAACCGACGGATGGATATTTCCCATGATTTGCTTCTACACTCCAGTTGCCTTCTTATAAGGAGTATTATGTTGCATTGAAAAATGAAAGCAGATTTCTGGCAAGATGGCGATGGAACAGGTAGGACTGTGAAAGTCTGCAAAAGCCAGTGTCCATAAAGACTCTCTGCATGAGTGGGTGTATGTCAGTGGGTGAGTGAAAGTCCGCCTGAGGGAATACTCGGGTTCATGCCGGGGGCTCTTCTCCAGAGGTGACTGCAACCCCTCGCCATTCTGAGATTGGAAACCCCGGTGCGCAGGATCATCTGCTGTTCTCAGGGCTCTCCTGAGAAAAGCAACAGAAAGCAGTTGATCTTTATCACCTGGTACCCGGCCCACACCATCACACCATCAACTGTGATACAGAGCAGCACGATTCCCAGGATCGGTGGAGAGGGCAGGGGAAAGATGAAAAAAAAAAACAAAACCCCACCACCGGTGAGGAAACACCGACCAGTGCCATTTTCTCTGTCCCAGGACCAGTCAGAGACCTGCATTGCCCCGCCCAGCTCTCCAACCTGGGACTTAGAAATTATCTCCTCATCAAACTCAGAGAAACTGATGCCCCTCCCCCACACTAACAGGCACAGACACATCGGACCTGAGTGGGAAACTTGACAGAAGTGGCAGCAAGCCGGGTGAGTCTTTATCTGATTCACCCACCTCCCATAGTAGTCCGTGGGGAATCTGGCCTTTGCTGAGAGTAACCCTATCAGCCTGTGCTGAGAGCAGGGTGAGGAACTGGAGACCAGAGCTGAAAGGAAGTTGGAGTTACAGGAACAACTCAGAGAGGATTTATTTTTATTTATTTGTTTTCTGTGTTTTATTTTTGGTTTTGGTTTTAGTTTTTTTCCTATTCTCTCTTTCTGTTTTTGATTATGTTCTTGTACTTGCTTTGTTTCTGTTATTTTATTGCTGTTTTTTTAGACTTCCAGTTTGTGTATGGGTATTTTTGAGGGAGATGCATCAGTACAGGTGTTTTTTTTTTTTTTTTTTTCTGGTCAGTTTGTGTGTTTGTATGATTTGGTCAGTTTGTGTGTTTGTATGATTGTCTGTATGTTTTTGTTTTTTCCATCTTTTCTTTCTGTCTCTTTTCATCTTTTAGTTGGTCTGCCTGTCTGTTTACCCTCTTCTCGCTCTCCACCTTCCTCTCCTCCTCCTTCCTTTTTCCATTCTTTTCCTTTTTCTTACTTCATTTTGCTTTCAGGGGCAAACTGATACCCCCACTGCATGGACAGACTGTAAGGTGGTGGGAAGTGGATTCCAGGAGGCCCACACACCTGTCAGTGGATACTGGGATCTACAGATAGCTTCTGAATCACAGCTCCCCCTCAATTAAATCTCAAAACTGCAAAAAGTATGACCCCCCCACCCACAGTCCAGCTTCAGAATGGAACAAAGCCAGAGGATCCACCTAAGGAAGAATAGGAGATTGAGCAAACAGGAGTAAAAGCTGGGAAACAAAATTTCAGGCAAATGGAACACAAAAGAAAGCAGAAATCATGATTTTAATATCAGACAAAATGCACTTTAAGCTATCAAAAATTTTAAAAGGTGTGGAAGGTCACTACATAATAATAAAAGGTACAATCCATCATCAAGAAATATCCATCCTAAACATATATTCACCCAACATAGGAGCACCAACTTTCATAAAGCAGCTTATAGGTAAACTTAAAAAAGATATTGACTCTAACACTATCATAGCTAGGGTCTTAAACACCCCACTTACAACCCTAGACAGACCATCAAGACAAAAAATTAACAAGAAGATCTGGAACCTCAACGTGACACTTTACCAAATGGACTTAATTGATACCTACAGAACACTCTACCAAACAACCATGGAACATACATTCTACTCACCACCACATGGAATGTACTCTAAGATCGACCATAGCCTTGTCCATAAATCAAGCATCAACAAATCCCATAAGATTGAAATACTGCCATGCACCTTCTCAGACCACAGTGGAATAAAAATAAATGTCAACACCAACAAAGATCCTCCCAAACCCACAAAGATATGGACACTAAATAGCGTGATGCTAAACAACTCCTGGGTCAACATGGAAATCAAAACAGAGATTAAAAGATACCTGGACACAAATGAAAACGAAGAAATATCTTACCAAAACCTCTGGGATGCCATGAAATCAAAGAGGGGAATTCATATCTCTATGAATAAACATGAAGAAAATGGAAAGGTTACAAGTTAACAGCCTAACAAATCACCTAGGGAAACTGGAAAAGCAAGACCACCAAAACTCTAACTTAAACAGAAGAATCCAGATCACCAAAATAAAAACCCAAATTTGGGACATAGAAGAGAAAAATATAATACAGAAAAAATCAATGAAATCAAAAGCTAGTTTTTTGAAAGGATAAACAAGGTTGATGTATTCCTAGCAAGACTGACCCAGATAAAGAGAGAAAAAGCCCAAATAAACAGAGTCAGGAATGCAAAAGATCAAGTCACAATGACCCTGAAAAAATAAAAAGATTATCAGAGACAACTATATATACTTGTATGAAAAAAAAACTTGAAAACCTGAATAAAATGGAGGACTTTCTGACACCACACAACCTCCTCAGGTTGAAACAAGAAGAAACCGAGACCCTAACTAGACCAATTACAACCCAGGAAATTCCTATGTTGTAAGAAAACTACCCACAAAAAAAAAAAAAAAAAGCCCTGGACTAGATGGCTTTCCAGCAGAAGTCTATAAAAAATACAAGAAGGAACTGACACCAATCCTATTGAAAGTATTCCGAGCAATTGAGAAAGATGGAACTATCCCCAAATCATTTTATGAGGCTAACATCACAGTGATACCCAAACTAGGTAATGATCCAACAAAGAAGAGAACTACAGGCCAATATCCTTGATAAGCATAGATGCTAAAATTCTTAACAAGATTCTAGCAAACCAGATCCAACATCACATCTCAAAAATCATCCACCAGAGAAGGTCGAGAAGATGGCAGCTGAGTCAGTTGGGGCCTATGAGAGTCCCTGAGTGAGTGAGAGAGTGTATGGAAAATTTTGTGAACGTGCTGGTGAGTGAGTGGGCATGTGAGTGGCTTACTGAGTGAGGGGTAGGGAGCTGGCAGCCAGGGCTCTCCTCGTGCAGTGACTGGTGCCACAGCTGCTGGACTTAGGACCCTAGTGATTTCTGGGACACAGAAGCTGAGCACCAATTTCTTTTTCCTTTCTTTCTTTTCTTTTCTTTTTTTTCTAAATCAACAAACCCTCTCTGGGAAGTAAATGCTGGGAGAGACTGCTAAGTGGGGGCTCATCAGCAAGTGGCCAGGCCCCTGGTGCAACAGCTGGTGCTGCAGCTTCTCTGCTTCATCCCTGGCTCTTCCCAGATCGCAGAAGCCAAGCACCATTATTTATTTTTAAATGGACAAAAGCGGGAGAAAATTTTGCTCCAGGTTTTCCCTCACCGATGCATCAGGAGAGAGACTGCCGGCTCCTAATTTTGCCTCATCATTTCAGCACCTGGCAGGGCACGGGCAGCAGGGACTGCAGAGGGAGTCCAGAGGCAAAGTCCCATGAAAGAGGACAAGAGAGGCACCCCATCACCATCTTGAAGGTGGAGCAGGAAAGTGCTCCGACTCGCTCACCACGGAGCAGACTCAATCTCTGTGACTGGCAGATCAACTACTCAGGGATTGATTGTTACCCAGAGAAAATATCCTGAAAGCACAAACTTCAGAGGGACCTGATGAGTGCTAAGTTCTAGGCGCCCCACCATCTACCCTGATCCAGTCATGGGACAAAGGATGAAGCCAGAAAAGAATGAGGAAGAACTCCAAAGAGATCAGTGGTGAGTCTAGGGTTGACCCAAACCCCCTCCTCCCCAGCAATCCTCTGAACATCAGACCCACACAGCTGGGCCATGACTGAGAGGGATGTTGGGAGCCAGCCTTGGAGACTCACTAGATTGACAGGGTCCTGGTGACCCCGGGCCACAGGCTACTGGAAACTCATTGTCCATCTTTCTACTTCCCACTATGTTGTTTGACCTGTCCCTTTTGCCCATGTGATGACTCTGAGGCATGTTTAAAGGGCTTTCTTTCACTTGGTTGTGGGTTACAGATCTTATTTTTAGGGTTAGGATTTTTGACTAATGCCTGGTAAAAAGAGGTTTCTGATTTTGTTTAGGCAAATAATTGTTTTGAATATTTTTACTTATTATTTGTAGTTGTAGTAATGGTGTTTGAATACAAGGCATAAGGTTTAAGTGTAGTGAAAGTTTATATTAAGGTATATGTAGGTGATTTATAAGTTTGTTTATAGGGGCTTGATATACATTTTAGAGTTTTAGTATATAAAAAGTTAAAGGGTTTAAATGTAGAATTTAAGAGAGTAAAACAGGTTTTGTCTAACAACCAAAACTACCTTGAAGCCTGAATAATATCACTAAAAGTTTCTTCTAAGCTGTTTTCTCCTTAGGAATAAGATGTTCTAAATAGGAAGACAATGAAGGAATTCAAACAAGAGGAAACTACCAAGGGGCTTGAAAGACCAGAAGGCCTTGAAAAAGAAACTCCTTGTCCATGAAAAAGGGAACATCTGCATGAGGTGCTTTGGGAAGGGTCTCCAGGTGCACATTCTTCCACACAAAGACTGCTCCAAAGCCTTGGGCCAGAAACTGTCGTTCTGGCCCCCAGACACTTTTTTATGGAAAAACCTGTTTCCCTGGATAATTTGAATAAGGATGTTAAGTTTGTAAAGGATTAGAATTGTTAGAAAAATTATAATATGTATTAGTTAATTTGGGATATAAGTTTTGTTTTAAAGTTGTTTAAAGAGAAGTTTTATGATTTTATATAAGAGTTTTTAAGTTCCTGATTTTAAGGTCTTATATTAATGGATTGTGGGGACTGTTTTTACTTCAAGATAACATCGTCACTTAGAATGGTGTTGTTTTAGGGTGGAGATAGTCTCCACCCTTAAAGAGAACACTAGCCAAAGAATACCTAAAACTTTCCCTTAAGCATCGTTTTAACATCACAAAAAAATCCATGTAATTTGTTGTAAATGATTTGATTTGTAATGATGATTTTAACTTGCTTTGCAACAATATCTTGCAGAAATTATTTCCTTGTAGAGAGGAATATAAGCTTGCTGCTAACTCACAATAAATGGCATCTGCATTCTCAGAACAGGTGTCCAGTCTCTCTCGCTCTCCCTCTCTTTCTCTCTTTCTCTTTTTTTTTTTTTCTTTCTCACAATCGCCGACACCATCTCCACCTTTGGGAATCTCTGGACTCTGTAGGAGCAGAGGGACAAATCCAGGTGGAACCTGGATGTCAGTTGCAATAGGAAAACTCCATTCAAGGATAGACCTGGCTGGGGCACCCCTCTCCCCACTCTCCCCTCACCCCCCTGCAAGTACATACCTGGGGAAGTGACAATCCCATACCTCCCCACCAGTGATCTCCCTGACCATATGAGAGTGGGAGGGGAGGACTGCAGCCCCACCCACTTCCACTGCCCCTCCTCCTTCCCTGCTTCAGACACTGAGGAGAGAGCGAAAGAGGAGGCTCTGCAGGAGAGACCTGATTAAAGGAACAATTTGTTTTTAGTTCATCTATTTTTTAAATATTTTTCCTTTGTTCATGAATGTGTATGTGAGGGCTTGATCTGTGCTCCCCCAAACATTTTTTCTTTTCTTTTTCTGTTTCTTTCTTCTTTCATTTGTCATTTTCTGTTTATGTGTGTATGTGAATGACTGAGTGTTCATCTTTCAATTTTGTTGTTGTTGTTGGCTTGTTTTTGTTCTTCTGGGGGTTTTTTTATATTCATTTTTTATAGCTTAAGATGTGTGTCAATATATGTATGAGGATTTGACCAGAATTGCTTTTTTTTTTTTTTACTTTGATCTTTCTGTTTTTCTCCTCTATTCACTTTATGCTAGGCATGCATGTGTGTGTTTAGTTTTCTTGGTTTTTGTTGTTGTTGTTGTTGTTTGTTTTGTTTCACTTTGCTGTTATTACAGTTGGTTTTGGGGAGTGTGTATATGTCTCTGTGTGTGTGTGTTCAATTGTGTTTTGCATTGATTTCTGCTTTGCATCATCATATAGAGTGGTGGTGGGGAGTGGGTCTCAGGGAACACATACCACAATAAATAAACATTGTAATTTGCAAGTAGGTTCTGAATCTGAGTGCCCCATCCCCTCCATTATTTGAATTTCAAAAACTACAAGAGACAGCAAAGCATCCCATTCACCATCCTATTTCAAAACAGACGAAATTCAGAGCCTGGATCAGGGAAGAATAGAGGACGAAGCAAACATTAGAAGGGAAAGACTCTACCATTGACACTGAATAACAGTACTAAAAGAAAAACAAGAGATCTGTTACAAATGAGGAAAAACCAAAGGAAGACCTCAGGCAATTTCAAGTGTACCAGAGACAAAACTCCAGAAAAATCAGACCTTGGTGCCCAAACAATGGAAGTCACCAATGAATCCTCCCAGAATACACAGGGATTAGGGAATGAATGGAAAGAGTAAACAAGACTCAAGAAAGATAAGACACAACATCTAAATAACTTGTAACAGAGATTTTGGCAATAAAAAATTTCATCCAGAAAATAAATAACAAGATGACAAGCATGGAAAGCAGAATTAACCTAGCTGAAGAAAGAATCTCAGAATTGGAAGACCAGAACATGGAATTAACTTGATCTGTAAAAAACACAGAAAGCAGACACAGAAAAAAAAAACAAAGCCTACAAGAGATGTGTGATTATATCAAGAGGGTGAACCTGCGTCTGATTGGTATCCCAGAAGAAGAAAGGGAAATGGAGAACAACTTTGAGCAAGTACTCCAGGAAGTAATCCAAGAAAACATTCCCCATCTCACCAGAGATGTGACCAGCCAAGCACAAGAGATACAGAGAACCCCCACAAGACATCAAATGAGAAGACCAACCCCTAGACACATAGTAATTTGCACAAAGTAGGCACAAAAGAAAAAATCCTAAAGGCAAAAATAGAAAAAGATCAGACTACTTACCAGGAAAACCAATCAGAATAGCAGCAGACCTATTGGCAGAAACACTACAAGCAAAAAAGAACTTGAGCCCTATATTCAAAGTTCTCCAAGATAAACAATTTCAACCAAGAATTTCCTATCCAGCCAAGGTCAGCTTCATCAATGATGAAGAATTAAAATCCTTCCCAGACATCTAATCTCTAAGAGACTATACAGCTTCCAGACCAGCTCTACAGGAGACATTTAAAAAGGTATTAAACACAGAAGAAAGAAAAAAGAATGACCACACACTTCCCAGTAGAACAGCAGAGCACAGAATCAACAGAGAATACAGTACTACAAGAAACTTGAAAACACACACATTCATTAACCCCAAAGCCAAAAGAAAACAAGAAAACAAAGAAAAAACTTTATAAGAACCTCATGAGAGCAATAAACAATCACATTTCAATAATCTAGCCTGAATGTGAATGGACTAAATGCACCACTGAAAAGACACAAAATGGCAAACTGGATAAGAAACCATGAACCAATTATTTGCTGAATCCATGAGACTCATCTCACTACAAGGGACACATACAGACTCAAAGTTAAAGGATGGATAACAAGTTTCCAGGCAAATAGATCACAAAAGAAGGTAGGAGTTGCAATATAATATCAGGTGAAACAACATTTAAGCTATCAAAAATTGAAAAAGACGCAAAAGGACACTACATAATGATAAAATGTTCAACCCATCAACAAGACATATCCAACCTAAACATATAAGCATCCAACACAGGAGAAATAGCATTTATAAAGCAACTGCTAAGTAAGCTAAAAAAAGATATTGACTCTAATACTGTTATAGCAGGGGAATTGACGACCCCACTAACAGCCATAGATAGATCATAGAGGCAAAAAATCAACAAGGAGATCCTGAACCTAAACTTGACAGTCAACCAAATGGACTTAATAGATACCTATAGATTATTCCACCCAACAACCACAAAATATGCATTCTACTCATGACCACATGGAACGTACTCCAAGATCAATCACATCCTTGGCCATAAATCAAGCATAAACAAATTCCATAAGGTTGGAACCTTGCCATGGATACTCTCAGACCACAGTGGAATAAAAATAAATATCAACACTAACAAAATTTCCCCAAAGTCCACAAAGACATGGACACTAAACAGCATGATGCTGAACAAATACTGGCTCAACACTGAAATCAAAGCAGAAATTAAAAGATTCCTGGAAACAAATGAAAATGAAGACATATCTTACCAAAACCTCCGGGATGCCATGAAAACAGTTCTAAGAGGGGAATTTTTATCTCTACAAGCACACATCAAGAAAATGGAAAGATCACAAGTGGAAAGCCTAACAAATCACCTAAGGAAGCTGGAAAGAGAAGACAACCAAAACCACAACTTTAAGAGAAGAATCCAAATCACCAAAATAAGAGCCCAAATATGGGACATAGAAGACAAAAATAATAGAAAACATCCACAAAACAAAAAGCTGGTTCTTTGAAAGAATTAACAAGATTGATGAACCCCTAGCCAGAATGATCAAGAAAAAAAGAGAAAAAGCCCAAATAAAAACAATCAGAAATACAAAAGATCAGATCACAACTGACCCTGAAGAAATACAAAAGATGATCAGAGATTACTATGTACACATATATGGAAACAAACTTGATAACCTAAATGAAACAGAGAAATTTCTGACATCACACAACCTTCCCAGGTTGAAACCAGAAGACAATGAGACACTAAATAGACCAATAACAACCCACAAAATTGACTCTGTCATGTGGAAAAAAAAAAAAGCCCTGGACCACATTGCTACAAAAAAAAAAAAAAAAGCCCTGGACCACATTGCTTTCCAGCAGAATTCTACAAAACATACAAGGAGGAGCTGATACAAATTCTTTTGAAAGTATTCCAGGCTAGCTGGGCTCGGTGGTTCAGCCTGTAATCCTGCACCTTAGGAGGCTGAGGTGAGTGGATTGCCTGAGCCCGCGGGTTCGAGACTCCCCTGGGCAACTCGGCGAGACCTCATCTCTACAATAAATCAAAAAATCAGCTGGGCATGGTGGCACGTGCCTGTAATTCCGGCTGCTCAAAAGGCTGAGACAGAAGGATTGCCAGAGCCCAGCAGGTCGAGGCTGACTCCAACTCAAAAAAAAAAAAAAAAATTAAATAGAAAGTATTCCAGGCAATTGAGAAAGATAGAATTCTCCCCAAATCATTTTACAAAGCTAACATCACAATGATACTCAATCCAGTTAAAAATCCAACAAAAAAAGAGAACTACAGGCCAATATTCCTTATGAACATAGATGCAAACATCCTCACAACAGGATTCTAGCAAATTGGAACCAAGAACACATCTCAAAAATCATCCACCGTGACAAAGTAGGCTTCATCCCCAGGATGCAGGGCTGGTTCAACATTTGCAAGACCATGAATGTCATTAAATACATCAATAGATGTAAAAATAAGAACCATATGATTATCTCATTAGATTCAGAAAAAGCATTTGAAAAAATCTAGTATCCCTTCTTGATAAAAACCCTCAAATACCTAGGTATAGAAGGAACATATCTCAAAATAGTAAGTGCCATTTACAATAAACCCATGGCTAACATATTGTAAAATGGACAGAAACTGGAAACATTTCCCCTAAAATCTGGAACAAGACAAGGCTGCCCACTCCCACCCTTCTTGTTCAATATTGTGTTGGAAGTTCTAGTCTGGGCAATTAGACAAGAGAAGGAAATCCAGGGTATCCAAATAGGAAAAGAGGAAATCGAGTTATCCCTGTTTGCTGACGATATGATCCTATACTTGAAAATCCAAGAGAATCTGTCAAAAAACTGCTTGCACTGATAAAGGACTTTGGAAAAGTCTCATGGTACAAAATAAATGTGCAAAAGACAGTTGCATTCCTATACACCAGCAACAAACAGGCAGAGACCCAAGTTAAAAGCACAATCCCATTCACTATAGACACACACACACACACACATACACACACACACACACACACACACAAAATGAAACACCTCAGTATCTTCCTAAGTAGAGAAGTGAAAGACCTTTACAATGAGAACTACAAAACACTGCTCAAAGAAATCCAAGAAGACACAAACAAATGGAAAAATATTCCATGTTCATGGTTAGGAAGAATCAACATTGTTAAGATGTTCATCCTACCAAAGGCAATATACAGATACAACACAATACCCATTAAATTACTAACATCATTCTTCTCAGACCTGGAAATGACAATAAAGAAATTCATATGGAAACATAAGTGACTACGAATAGCTTAAACAATCCTTAGCAAATGCAAAAAAGCAGGAGGTATCACACTTCCAGACTTCAAACTTTACTATAAGGCTACAGTAATCAAAACAGCCTGGTGTTGGTACAAGAACAGACACAAGAACCAATGGAAAAGGATAGAGATTCTGGAAACAAAGCCTCAATTTTTCAACCAACTCATCTTTGACGAAGCCTCCAACAATAATTACCGGGGAGAGGAGAACCTATTTAGAAAATGGTGCTGGGAAAACTGGCTGATCACATGCAGAAGATTGAAAAAGGACTCCCTACCTATTACCATACACAAAAATTTACTGTAAATGGATCAAGGACCTAAATGTAAAACCTCAAACTATAAGAATTTTAGAAAATACAGGAGACATCCTTATGGAAATTGGAACTGGCAACATATTCCAGTTCAAACCCTAAGTGCCCATACCTTAAGAAATAAGATAGACAAATGGGACTTCATCAAACTAACGAGCATCTGCAAAGCAAAAGAAACCATCAAGAGAGCAGGGAGACAGCCCATAGAATGGGAAAAAATATTTGCCAATTGAATATCTGACAAAGGCCTAACGTTTAAGATCTACAAGGAATTCAAATGCGCCAAAAGGAAAAAAAAACAACAAGAGTCCTGTTTAAAAAGTGGGCAAAAGACATGAATAGATACTTCTCAAAAGAAGCTATATGGGCAGCCAACACATATATGAAAAAAATGCTCTGCCTCATTCATTATCAGAAAAATGCAAATTAAAACCACATTGAGATACCACCTAATCCCAGTAAGAATGACCATCATTAATACAACAAACAATGACAGATGTTGGCAAGGATGTGGAAAAAAAAAAAAAGAACACTTCTACATTGCTGGTGGGAATGCAAACTAGTGCAGCCTCTTTGGAAGACAGTGTGGTGGTTTCTGAAAGAACTAGAAATTGACCTCCCAGCAATTCCCCTATTGGGAATATACCCGGAGGAACTGAAATCATTTTACAAAAAAGATACGTGCATATTTTTTTTATTGCAGCTCTATTTACAATAGCAAACACATGGAACCAAACATGCTGCCAAACATGCTGGACTGGATAAAAAAATGTACATATATACAATGGAATATTATGCAGCCATAAAGAAGGACAAATATATGGACTTTGCAGCAGCTTGGGATTTAGAGTCAATCATACTCAGTGATCTATCACAGAAACAAAGAACAGAGTACCATATGTTCTCACTCATAAGTGGACCTTGAACAATTATAATACTATAAAAAAGGGATTGGCGGTAGTGGGAAACTGTCAGGGGAGGTGGGGTGGGATTGGCAGTTGAGGGAAACTGCTAGGGGAGGGAGGGCATACCTCATCCACAAGGGTATTTGCATAATCAATGTTTATATACCTAACCCTGAATTGTACTCCACATCTTTATAATAATAAAAAAAAGATCTAGCTGGGCTCGGTGGCTCAGCCTGTAATCCCCTGCCTTTAGGAGGCTGAGGTGAGCGGATTGCCTGAGCCCGCGGGTTCGAGACCCGCCTGGGCAGCAAGACCTCATCTCTACAATAAATCAAAAAATCAGCCGGGTGTGGTAGCGCACGCCTATAATTACGGCTACTCGGAAGGCTGAGGCGGAAGGATTGCCGGAGCCCAGCAGGTCGAGGCTGTGGTGGCCAGGAGCGGCCACTGCACTCCAGTCTGGGCGACAGAGTGAGACTCCAACTCAAAAAAAAAAAAAAAAATCATCCACTACGACCAAGTAGGCTTCATCCTTGAGATGCAGGGCTGGTTCAACATTCATAAGACTATTAATGTAATTAAATACATCAACAGATGTAAAAGCAAAAACCACATGATTATATCATTAGATGCAGAAAAAGCTTTTGCTAAAATCCAGCACCCCTTCTTGATAAAAACCCTCAAACATCTAGGTATACATGGAACATACCTCAAAACAGTAAGAGCTGTCTACGAGAAACCCACAGCCAGCTAACTGCTAAACACACAGAAATTGGAACCATTTCCCCTGAATACTGGAATAAGACAAGGATGTCCACTCTAACCCATCCTTTTCACCATAGTTTTTGGAAGTCTTAGCTAGACCAATCAGACAAGAGAAGGAGGTCATGGGTATCCAAATAGGGAAAGAGCAAATCAATTTATCCCTCTTTTCAAATGACATGATTCTATACATCAAAAACCCAAGAGAATCTGTCAAAAAACTCCTTGCACTGATAAAAGACTGTGACAAAGTCACAGGGTATAAAATAATTGTGCAAAGACCATTGTATTTCTATACACCAGAAATAAACAAACAGAAACCCAAATAAAAAGCACAATCCCGTTCACAATGACCACGAAAAAATGAAACACCTTGGCATCTTCCTAACCAGAGACATTAAAGACCTTTACAACAAAAACTGCAAATCAAAGATGACACAAACAAACGGAGAAGTATTCCATTCTCATGGATTGGAAGAATCAACACTATTAAGATGTCCATCCTACCCAAGTCAACCTACAGATTTAATGCAATACCCATTAAATTACCAGTAGCATTCTTCTCAGACTCAGATATAAACAACCATGAATAGCCAACACAATCCTCAGGGGGGAAAAAAAGCGGGAGGTATCACACTCTCAGACTTTAAACTTTATTATAAAGCTACAATAATCAAAACAGCCTGATATTGGTACAAGAACAGGCAGGCATATAGACCAACAGAACAGGATAGAGAGTCCAGAAGCAAAACATCAATTTCTGAACCAACTCATCTTCAACAAAGCCTCCAACACCAACCACTGGGGAGAGGAGAACGTATTCAGTAAGTGGTGCTGGGAAAACTGACTGACCACTTGCAGAAGATTAAAACAAGACCCCTACCTATCACCATACACAAAAATCCACTACAAATGAATCAAAGAGCTAGACGTAAAAACCTCAAACTATAAGAACCTTAGAAAATGCAGGAGACACCCTTATGGAATTGGCAACCAGTTCCTGAAGAAAACCCCAAGTTCTCATGCCATAAGAGATAAGATAAGCTTCTGCAAAGCCAAAGAAACCATGAGAGAGTGGGAAAAAATATTTGCCAAATGTATGTCTGACAAAGGCCTAACATCTAGGATGTACAAGGAACTCAAACGTGCTGAAAAGAAAAAAACAAACAGCCTCATTACAAAGTGGGCAAAAGATATGAATAGACACTTCTCAAAAGAAGACATACGAGTAGCCAACAGATACATGAAAAAATGTTCAGACTCACTAGTCATCAAAGAGATGCAAATTAAAACCACACTGAGATACCACCTTACTCCAGTCAGAATGGCCATAATGAATAACTCAATAAACAACAGATACTGGAGAGGAAGTGGAGAAAGGGGAACACTTCTTCACTGTTGGTGGGAGTATTAACTAATACAACCTCTGTGGAAAACATTTTGGGGATTCCTAAAAGATCTTAAAATCGACCTTCCATGTGACCCCACAGTCACCCTGCTGGGAATATACCTGGAAGAACTCAAATCACTCTATAAAAAAGATACCTGCACATGTATGTTTATTGCAGCATTGTTCACAATAGCAAAAACATAGAACCAACCATGCTGCCCATCATAAAAGGATTGGATTAAAAAATGTGGTACATATACACGATGGAATATTATGCAGCCATAAAGAAGGACAAAATTATGAACTTAGCAACTTGGATGGACTTAGAGTCTATAATACTGAGTGATCTATCACAGAAACAAAGAACTGAGTATCACATGGTCTCACTCATAAGCGGACCTTGAGCAACTACCATAATACTATAAGAAAAGGATTAGCAGTAATGGGAAACTGCCAGGAGTGGGGCAGGTCAGGATTGGCAATACTGGGAATTTGCTGGGGGAGGGCAGGGCACACCTCATCAATAAGGGTACCTGTATAATGAATTTTTGTATACCTAATCCTGAATTGTACCCCACACATTTAACATAAAAAATTTTAATAGAAATAAAAATTAAAAATTAAAAAATGAAAGCAAATTTCTTGACTTGTGCTGTCTTTAACTGTCAACAAAAACTTCTGCATAAACCCATGATTCTTAGCAAAGGCAACCAACAAACAATGGGTCTACATAGACTGGAAATATCTCTGATCCTTTTGTTAACAGGTCTTTCATAATTGAAACACTCTGGGAAAAATAAATTGGCCCAGTGAGAGATAGCTACTGTGTTTTTACACAGTTGTGGTATATATTGACTGACTTCTTTCAGATCTTTTTAAAAAATCTAACAAATTCTGATGAGAGTTACAACTAGATCATCTAAGTGAATTGTTATTATAAAAATTATTTTAAATATAATAATTCTAGGATATTAATGCAGAAATTCCATTTACTCAAGAAAGAAAATAGAAATATAATTATTCTTAACTTTTATTGAGAGTCTACTAGTCACTGGACACTCTGTTAGATAACAGAGATACAAAGTGGCACTATTTATCCTCCATTATCTCTTGAGGTTTATAACATAGCTGGGGAGATTGGACAAATATCTATATCTCATAAGTACAACTCGGCATATGCCAAAAGATGAAAGACAAATAGAAAAGACGTTAGAATAGGAAATAATCACACACAATTGAAATATCAGAAAAAGTTTTTTTAGGGGGCACTAGAACTTGAATTCAACCATGAAGGAAAAGTAGAATAAGTGATTAATAGTGATAGTAAGTACCATTTACTGTATCTATATAGGCAAAGCAGTGCTTTAAAAGTATCCAACATTCTTAACAACCCAAGGAGGTACATATTAGTATTGTCATTTTACAGGTTAAGAAACTGAGGCTAAGAGAAACTAACAGTGTTCTATACCACTTTTTAAAAGGGGGAAAAAAGGTATATTTCCACTCCTCTGAGATAATGATTGTCAAAAAAAATTACATAGAAACTTTGGTTTTCATCAAGGTTAAAAAACTTTCTCAAGATGACAAAAATAAAAAACTTTCTCAAGATGAGATAAAGAAAAAAGATAAACTCTCACATGACCGATTTACTCTCCAAAACTACGGTCGTTTTATCAAAACAGAGTATCACCGACCTTGTTTTGGAAGAGTTACTTGATAATACAGCCTTTCATAGAGTGATCAAGTAAAAAGAAACAAATTTGTCTTTCCTTTTCTAATGTAGGATAATGGAAAAAATAACAGTGAGATTCTAACAGCGACCAGTAATGACTAACATCTTTGGTTCCCTCCCCCACCAACCTTCCCCTTAGAGAGAAGCATATAGGCACATTTGGAGGAGGGAAAGATTCAAATAGTAGATATAAAATACATATTCTTTCTTGGAACAATAGTACCTCAATCCTAGAGACTGAAATTGAGTGATAATAAAATAAAATACTTAAGGCAATAATCTTGAGTGAGAGTCGGAGATTTTAAACAGATCAAATCAGTCCCTACCATCAAATTCCTCATCCTAACCCATCAGCACCTACTCTCTCTCTCATCATTTAATTTCCTCATCTTGTAGGAGCAGTCAACTTTGAAATTGCTAGGAAGGCAAAGTGAATGAGCTTGATAAATAAACAGACTCTTTCAAGTATCACACTAAGATCAGAGAAAAATTTGAAGAAATGGTTATCTCGATGTTTTTTCTTTGTAGTTTCATTTCCCTTTCCTTCTTTTAAAAATTTTATATTGTTTAATTTTCATAATAAGAAAGGAGAAGAGAAATAAAAAAGTTTGGGGCTATTTCAAGAGACAGGTTAGAAATGTTAACTGTAATTGCAGATTGATTGTTAGTCATGGATTACAGTAAGTAAGCAGTTTATCATATAGATAGATAGAGATGAATAGATGAAAGAGAGAGATATAGTTTTTGTTCTTCAGTTGTTCTGCTTCCCATTCCAAGTAGATGGCAGGCTACCTGAAGAAAAATAAAAAAGCATGTTCTAATTTTTCTGTTTCTCTTACAGAACTCAGAATTGCCCCAAGGCTAATTTTATGGAGTTTATTCTGGATTAGACACTATACTAGATTTTAGGGATTCAATCAGTACTTTTAGATGTGGTGACCAACTGAATTGGGAAAAAGAAAAGATTTGTTTTTGTGCAAAATGAGTTTATATGCAAAATGAGTTTAAATGAGCCATCAAATAAACTGAATTCCACATAAAAGCCACACCAGGGTCCAGACTGACATTTGTCCTTAGATTTATTTTTATATAAAGTAATGCTGAGTTAACAAAAGCTGTAGATTGAAGGTCAAAATGTAATTTTACCATTAACTGAGAGATGAAATTTACCTTAAGGTAAGTGATGAGCAAAACAGAGACCTGCAGTAGGTAGAGGAACACTGGCATTCTTATTTGTATGATCCCAAAGCTCGGGGAAATCACTGAGATTGCGACTGAATTAAATAATACAAATAACAAATGGCTGTAACAGATTTTATGTACCAAAAGCATTGGCTATTTTCATGTCTTTGTTTTAGCTCTTATCATAATACTGTTTAATCTTTAAGTCTATGTCACTTTAATGACTAGATAAAACAATCTGGAAAAACAAAATATTGTTTTAGTTTGCATTATGTTGATGCAAAATTGTTCTCTTGTTATTTTTTTTTAGTCTTTATCTTGTTTTGTTAAATGAAAACTGACAGACACTTAACAAAATAGTAGAATGATCCTTTCTGAGCCTCATATTTATCTGGCATTTTGTGCTCTCTCTGTAAGCACAATTATACCAGGACTTCTTGCATTTACAACATTTATTTTTTACTATGACCAGATTTTAAATTCTTGAGGCGATAGTCATAACTGTATTTAATCTAAGATCATGATATTATTGCCTGTTTAACATTATTGCCTGTTTATGCATATAAAACAGTCTAATCAGAAACTGAGCAAATAAAGGGGGTATAATATCAAAAGGAGGCTAAATTAAGTATCTAAATTAATTTCAAAAAAATGACAGTATTTCAAGGTGACCATTATCTGTAAGACTATAAGAAAAATTGATGCTGATCAAAGCATGCTCTTACTGGGGATCATGATTGATTTGGCTGCTCCAGAAACACGAATTTCATTTAAAGTTTCATGACTCTTTATATCTTTTCTGGGCTTACAGAAAACATTTCTCTCCCCATAGTATTCCTATATTTTATTTTAACAATATCCATGTGAAATGGCTACATACAAAGCAGTTAGCAGAAGACTATTGTGTATGTAACTGTGATAATTACAAATCAAACCACCTTCTGAGTTAGAAATAGTGAAGAATGGTTACGTGAATATTATAATGGACTTTGCTGACCCGTGAATTTTGATTCTAGCACTTCCACTGACTTCTTATGGGATGGTAGGCAAAAGACAACTTCACTGAACCACAGGTTAAAATAAAATAATCAAATTAGATGATAAAAATGAAATTTAATGACTTTAAAAACTTAATCTGAAGTGATTTCTTTAACAATAAGACAAAAATATTTGGAATACTGAAAGCATTATATTCACAATTCTCGTCCATGTCTTTTTCACTGTACCTCATTCTTTCTCCTTTGGTTCTGTATAATTGGTAATGACATAGTTCCGTCACTCTTGATCAAAAGAAATGGTTTATTACTGACTCGTCTTTTAGTATTAAAAAAGCTTGTGGAAGCCGGGCTCGGTGGCTCAGCCTGTAATCCCGTGCCTTTGGGAGGCTGAGGTGAGTGGATTGCCTGAGCCCGCGGGTTCGAGACCCGCCTGGGCAGCAAGACCTCATCTCTACAATAAATCAAAAAATCAGCCGGGTGTGGTAGCGCATGCCTGTAATTCCGGCTACTTGGAAGGCTGAGGCGGAAGGATCGCCGGAGCCCAGCAGGTCGAGGCTGCGGTGGCCGGGAGCGGCCACTGCACTCCAGTCTGGGTGACAGAGTGAGACTCCAACTAAAAAAAAAAAAAAAAAAAAAAAGCTTGTGGTTCGAGTGTAACAATTGATTGACTTCTAATAAATTACATATAAGAAGTAGTCATTTAGAGTCTTTCATTCTCTTAAAGTCAAATACTTTGTACAGCCAAATAGTAATAAAGATGATCATAGATAATGGTCTACAATGTTTTTTTCTACCAGGAATAGTGTCGTTATCTTCTCTCATGGATTAGAAAACATTTCTGTCCACCTAATAGGTAATTAGGAACGAATACATTTTCCTTATTTGTATTAACTGAAGACATATGGAACTATTAGAGGTTAGTCTTTTATTAATATCAGATATACTATTACCACATGGAAATGATAAAAGATTGACCCAAAGTTAAGACACATCAAGTTTCAATTGGTCCACACAATCTCAATGCAGATAAATAAGCTATCTCTGTTAGAAACAACAAGACAGGCTTTCTAAAATTCAGGGTCCATTCCTAGAAGACCTTTTATATGATGACATTCTTGACATATTCATGTGAATGTGATAATGAAGCGATGAGAATTATTTGCTTTCTTAAACATATGCTTCAGAAATATAGATTTACTTAACTATCAGCTATGGACTAAATACTTGTGTCTTCCCGAATTCATATGTTGAAGCCTAAATTTCCAATATGATGATATTTGGAGGTGGGACATTTGCAAAGTAGTTAAATTACGAAGACAGAGACTTAACTAAATAAATAAAATTAGTGCTCTTATAAAACAAAAGATGATCTCTTTCTTCACCATGTGAGGATACAGCAAAAAGGTGTTCATCTACAAACCAGGAAGAGGGTCCTCGACAGAAATCAAGTTGACTGGCACCTTGGTCTTGGACTTCCCAGCATCTAAAACTGTGAGAAATAAATTTCTGTTGTTTAAGCCACCCAATCTATGGCATTTTTTTGTATAGCAGCCCAAACTGATTAAGACAACTATTTGCTGCCAAACATTGAGATGAGGTGCCTCTCTGTATAGAAGTCAGCTGATATTAAAGTGAAAAGAATACAAATTTTGTATAGATCTTAGATCTTTACATAGACACGTCTTATCAAATGAGTCATTTGTAAGTTATTTTTATCTTAGTCTCTGATTATTCATCTGTGAAATATGATTAATAGCATCCACTTAAAAACATCAACAGCTTTCATGTCCTAAAAAGAAAGCATTGGGTACAAAAATAATCATAAAGTATTTAAAGCCAAAAAGCAAATTGGGGACATTTTTGTGATACACAGGTTGATGAAAATATTAGTCCTAACTATATAAATAGCACAAGCAAATACAAATATTCTCCAACAGAAAAGTAGGCAAAATACATGAAATTCACTAACAAAAATATATATGGACAGTAAACAGAAAAGTGACCAATGCCATAAGCAAATTAAAACAATAATGTACCATTTTCCACTCATGAAATTACCAAAGCTTTTAGAACAGTCGTTCTGCATACTATTGAGAACTGCATAATTTTATTCATGGGTCTTACATTATGGGATGTGTGTGTGTGAGTGTGTGTGAGTGTGTGTGTGTGTGTGTGTGTGTGTGTGTGTGTGTGTGTCTGTGAGTGTCTATGTTTGATGATGAGGGGAGTCAAGCAATAATCAGGTAAACAAAATAAACTAAAAATTATAAGTTAAACTAAATAACATGAAGGGGTGAACAGGAGACTCTGTTATAAAGTCATGGTAGGGGAGGCTCTAAATAGGAAGTCCAGGAAGGTGACTCCAAAAGGGACAATCAATTTCAAGAAGTGAGAAGTATTTTAGTTAGGAGTCTGAAAAATTTTCCAGGCAGAAGACCTAGCAGTACAAAAAGAACTGCCAGAAATATCAATGGATTTGTAGTGTAACAGTCAAAAAATAACTTGGTAAGATATCAGCAAGCCACATGGGAAGATGCCAAAACACTCGAGGTCTTACAGATCATGGCACGGGGTTTGAATTTTATTCTTACTGAAGTCAACTCAGATGTAAACTCTCAAATAAATAGGATCATCAAAGGTTTGCTGTGAATATGGAATATAATATAAAAAGTACCAATCAAGTAAAATAAAAACTATGAAATGTAAGACTTAAATTGTCAATATTGATTTAACATGGAGATGGTCTTTGCTGACACTACATTGCATTTGACGATTGTAATTGGCACTGACTGAGATTGTATAGGTTCTTTTTAGTCACACATAGTTATATTAACAACAATCTTCTTGTTTCAGCAACCCTGGAACTATATTTAGCCTCTCATTATGTGCTCTTGACTCCATTATTCTTTTATTGCAACCTATAGAGTCAATGGTTAGATTACCTAAAGTATACAGTACTGCTTGGTGTCAAAATAGACATAAAGCAAATGCAACATTTATCATTCTGATTATGTAAAATATATATGTATATATATATATAAGCTTATATATAAAATATATATATTTGGATTGTTATCAAATAAAAACATAACATTTTGTTATTAAGTAGAAACAAAACATTTAAAAATTTACATAGAGAATTTTCAGGATCCTGGGAGTATGCCCACAGACTTCAGATGAGAAGCACTGGTATAAGGCATAGTATTGTGGATTGTTCCTTCAGAGAGGCTCATGATTATCAGAATTTTGCAAATGAAGAGTCTACTAAGTGGAAGCAAAGAGATCTCACAAAAATATTATGTCTTAAGAAGAAATTCCTATTAGGTTTTCTTATCACTGTGGCTAAACTTTCTAATTTAAGTCCCAAAGGCTCCTTTTATGCCCTAAATTAAAGACAGAATTCAGTTAAACAAATACCAAGTCCTCATCTGGGCACCAAATAGTTCTGACAATTCTTCCACTTCATATTGAAATAAAATGCTAGACCATTTCTGCATTTAAGAGGCATGACCCATAGTTAGGATTCAATGAAATGATGAAATACAATTTATACTCTAACAAATTTTAATTAATTTTTAATTAAATATAGAAAATGAAATGTTCAGGCAAAATACAAAATGAGAGTCAGCAAGAAGAACAAAATGTGCTATAGATTTTACTTTCAATCAACCCTTCAGAATGTGTCTAAGCCCAATCCGCCTTGTGAGCCAGTCTAATGAAATTTGATCTCTGAAATACTTTATATCATTTGAAGAATCAATTTTTAACATATAGTGAATTCTTAGTTGTTTATAGAATATCTGCTTCATGTGCTGCGTATAGTAAATTAGGCATCCTTGTTGAGCTAAATCAAACTATAAGCAGATTATGAAAGCTGAAACAATGCAAACTCATTTTATCATTAACCTAAATTGTGCACATCATATGAACATATATATTTCACAGAGAAAGAAATAAGGCTTTTATCTGTATCACAACTACTCTTCATTGTGATTCAGCTATCTTCTTCTCAAATATTTATAGTTTTCTGTTCATGAAAGTCAGTAGTACAAATAATGGTAATTTTTCCTTTTGACCACTTGTAGTTGGATATACCCAGGTGACTAGTTTTGACTAGTGATTTGTACATGGAAGTGTCTTGTGCACTTCCAATCTGGAGTATTTAACTCCTAGTTAAAACCCTAAGTTGTCATTTAACTCCTGGTTAAAACTCTGGAAAGTATTTTTTTTTAATTTCCTTTTATTATAATGACTGGCAATATTTGAGATGATAATTTTTCCACTGGCCAAAGACCCTAAATGACTGTGATGAGAAGATAAGAGGAATTCCCAGTCAACCTCATGGGCATATAGAATGACTAAAAATAAGCCTGTATTGCTTTAAGCCAATTTTAGGATTTGTTTCCATATCATTGCCAAAGCTATTCTGAGTGATATATACCAAACACAACAATTTGTGATAGGTACTAGGGAATCATAAGTGAGCAAGACACAAGTAGTCACAGAACACATGTAGCATATACTTTAGTGAAGATACTTAAGTGTCACACACTGTAATGAAGGTTACATGAGGGTAGGAATTTTGCACTTTGTTCATGACTGTATTTTAGAATTATAAAAGTACCCATTGCAAAATAAACGGTCATCTATAAGAATCCACTGAACAAATGAATAAGACACTAAATTAGCTACCAATTAAAATGTTGATATTGTGCACAATGGACATGTACAGAGTGTGATGAAAGTTTGTCATAACAGGAGGTGGCCTGTTCTAAGTGGAGTTAGAGATGATTTCTTTGTCAGAGTGACTTTTGAGAGGTAGGAATTAACTAGGTGAGGATGGCAGTGGGGAAAGAAGAGCATGTTCTAAGCAAATGGAACAACGTGTGCAGAGCCCCTGACATGGAAATGAAACAAACATGAAGGAGAAATGATGGTGACACTGGCTAAGAGTAGGAAACAATGAGCACAAGGTGCAGCATGAGGCAGCTGGGAGTTGGATCATTCAGCGTTTTGTAGGTCTTGTGAAAGACTTTAGGTTTTAGCCTAGGAAAAATGGGGAGAAATTGTTTGAAGGGGTTCAAATTTCTACTCAGGTTGCTGTGAGGAAAATAGCCAGGGGAGATTTTAAAAATGGGAATTTATGCGGAATCTTGCTTCAATTTACTGCTCCTTCTAAACTGGATTTAAACACAATGACTTGGAGTTTTGCCTTGACATTGACTTGTTGCAGACAGAGATTCTGCTTATGCAGCATTCCCTGCCCACTAAGAAGACTTGGTATAATGCCTTAGTCTCACATTAAGAAACAGTAGAGAGTTGAGGCACACAGCGTTGTGGAAGAAATTGTATATTTCTTTAATCAAAGGTCTCTTTTGAGATCTTTGGAAGAAGTTTCTACCTAGTTTTATTCTGAGAATAAACTTGTTTCTCCTGAGGAATATTCTTTTTATATTTTATAGACAGGTAAAATTAGAAACAGATCAATTATCCCTTTTCTCTGTGGCTGCAGAAAAGCTTAGGACAAATGTGTGACCACTTGAAGTAACTGTTTAGGGTAGCATGTATATTTATATTACCTGCATCCATTGTATGTTACTGTCATTGGTTTTGCTTTTTGTTCTTACCTACTTCTAATTTAGGTCATCCTACCATGTTTATGTATTCATGTTGTGTCATCTTAAAGGTCTTTTGATGCTGAGCATAGTATAAACAAACATTTCTGAGTCACTTCTTACCTCTAAATAATAAATAATAACCTTAACATAAAAACAAAGGAACACACTTTTCTTTTCTTTTCTTTTCTTTTTTTTTTTTTCAATTGGAGTCTCACTCTGTCGCCCAGACTGGGGTGTAGGGGTGTAGTGGCATGTTCCCGGCCACCGCAGCCTCAACCTGCTGGGCTCCAGCGATTCTTCGGCCTCAAGCCTTCCAAGTAGCTGTAACTACAGGCGTGCACTACCACGCCCGGCTAATTTTTATTTTATTTATTTTTTTTGAGTTGGAGTCACTCTGTCGCCCAGACTGGAGTGCAGTGGCCGCTCCCGGCCACCGCAGCCTCGACCTGCAGGGCTCCAGCGATCCTTCCGCCTCAGCCTTCCGAGTGGCCGGAATTACAGGCATGCGCTACCACGCCCGGCTGATTTTTTGATTTATTGTAGAGATGAGGTCTCGCTGCCCAGGCGGGTCTCGAACCCGTGGGCTCAGGCAATCCACTCACCTCAGCCTCCCAAAGGCGCGGGATTACAGGCTGAGCCACCGAGCCCGGCTCTAATTTTTGATTTATTGTAGAGATGCGGTCTCACCAATTTGCCAAGGCGGGTCTCGAACCCACGGGCTCAGGCAATCCACTCACCTCAGCCTCCCAAAGCGCTGGGATTACAGGCTGAGCCACCGAACCGGGCTGGAACACACTTTTCTATGATACAACTTTTAAATGATATAAAAAATAGGAGCTAGCCGGGCTCGGTGGCTCAGCCTGTAATCCCGCGCCTTTGAGAGGCTGAGGTGAGTGGATTGCCTGAGCCCACGGGTTCGAGACCCACCTGGGCAGCGAGACCTCATCTCTACAATAAATCAAAAAAATCAGCCGGGCGTGGTAGCGCATGCCTGTAATTCCGGTTACTCGGAAGGCTGAGGCGGAAGGATCGCCGGAGCCCAGCAGGTCGAGGTTGCGGTGGCCGGGAGCGGCCACTGCACTCCAGTCTGGGCGACAGAGTGAGACTCCAACTCAAAAAATAAAGAATAAAAAAAATTAGGAGCTGATAATCCTCATGCATTTAACAAAATCATTCATTGATTAACTATTATGTGTCAGGCACTGTAGGTGCAGAAAGTAGTAAAAACAGATATGGCTCCTGCCTTAAAGGAGTTTCTCGTCTAGTGGGACAAGTTTGAATCTATGAGAAACAAGGTTGCATTATACCAGTAGGCTTTGGAGCTGGACTGCCTGGACGTGAGTTCCAGCTCCATCACATAGTTTCTTACTTGACCTTGGGCAAATTATTTAACTTTTTGGTGCCTCACTTTTCTCATGTGAGGACAGCAGTACTACTAGTACTTACCTCATACAGTTGTTGTATTATGAGGATTAATATGTGTAAACAACTCAGAATAGTGCTATGGAAGGGTGATTCTATTGTTTGATATTATCATTACCTATACAGAATTTGGAAAACAGTAATGCTCAGAGGGTTCCTGTGAAATACACAATAGGAAATCAAAGGTCCCTTTTGTTTTTTAGATAATAATATACAGTTTATTTAAAAATTAAGTTAGAAGGGAGGGGAGAGAGAGAGAGAAGATTCACCTCCCCAAAGTAGGGAAGGGGGCCAAAGTCAGGAAACAGCCTGGCCATAGCTCAAAGAACACATGGTCACATCATAACTTAGCAAGGTAATGGCCTTCAAAGATCCCTTTTTCTTATTGTTTCTAAATGAAGCATTATACACTGTTTAGAATTATGAGATAATTGAGAGAGGAGAACTTGGATGTCAATTTTGGAAACTTTCAGCTAATTTGGAATTTCTTTCTACCACCCTCCTGATGGGTGCCCATTCAGCCTCTTTGTTAATATTTGCATAAATTTGGAGCTTACCTCTGAACAATCCAATTATTTCCATTGTGGAACTATTAGAGTTCTTCTAGGGTTGAGACACATTTTAAAGAAAAAAAAAAGGCAAGAAAACTGTGATTCCATCCTGAATTAATATACTCATGGAGCAATGATTTGATACACCTAAAATATGCTGACTACTAGGTTGTACATACTTTTAGTATGTGCATTGTACTGAAAATATTTGAAATATAAAACGTGAACGTATAATTCACAAGTATTTATTGAGGATCTACTTTGAATTAGGCACATAATAAAAAAAGAAAATTTCTGTCAAGTATTACATTCAGATGGTGTTTGAACAGAGCAGATAGTCCAGGGATTTAACTAAATTTACTAAATGCCAACCGTTGCATTTAGGCTATTTAAGTTACCCATAAACAATCCGATTATTTCCACTGTGGAGCAGCTTGAACGGTTAGAGAGCTCTTCTAGGGTTGAGCCATACTTTAAAGGAAAAAAAAAGCCAAGAAAACTATTTCCATCCTGAATTAATATACTCATGGAGCAATGATGTAGTAAACCACGATTCAGAGATATTTCAGTTATTTTTCTGAAAAAATATAGCTATAGCTAGTTTATAAATAAAAGTCTTGAAATCGGAACACAGCTCAATTTTCTCCACTCTATCCAGAAGATCAATGGCCAAAAGTAAAAAGAGGAAGTACAAATGCATATGGGAACAAGACTCAACTCCAGGTTGCCAAAGAATCATTATTTTAAAACTGTAAGCCAAAACAAAAACAAAAACTGGAGGGGGGTTATATTAGGAGATTGTTTCTGAACATTTGAACAATATTGTGCTGCTATGAACAGCTGATTTCACCAACACAATAAGGAATCTATTTATGTGCTGCTAATGATGTTGTTAGTATTTTAAGCGACCAATCATTCATTTCTCCTTCTGCTCTCATATTTACCTTCACATTAAAGGTGAGAGCCACACTGTAATGGCAGCAACAGTTAACCCTTGTCTTGCCCCATGCTGTCTGTTTTGTGAATATTGATTTTGACTTGAAGTTTATTCTGTTTACTCCAAAATTCTTCAGGGTAACTAAAAACAGGGTTTGGGGTCAAGAGAGGTGGTGATTCATTGTCATAATAACGCATATCCCCAACTTCCACAGGGTCTATCTTAGAAGGATTTAAGATATGTTTTGGGTGATATTATCAAATAGTACAAAAATTTATTTGTGCATTTATCTGAACATTTCCACTTCCAACCACATGGAACTGATAGAATGTAAGATCCACAAGGGCTGGAATTTTTTCTGTTTTGTTCCCAGCCCCAGAAATAGTAGTTAGACATTGGTGCTCAGTAAAAGTTGGTTGATGGATGAATTAACTAACTGTTAGTATTTAAAGTGACTCATCATTCACCATTCATTTCATAGTATAATGAAATACTAACCCTGTGGCCATTGGGTTTTCTTAGGGGCCAGCACTGAGGGTGGTACATGTCCAGATTCCACTTATCCAGAGGTGAAAAGAGCTTCTGAAATAAAAGTTCATGGAAGTGTGGCTGTTTTGAAGAACACTGAATAACTGAGGCCCATTCAAAACAATCTAACTGAAGTAAGTTCTCATTTTTCTGTCAGTCCAAAGTAGGACTTTTCAATCAGAAAACTCTAGCTCTGAATCTAACTTTTTGGTTGTATTGTCTGTAAAATGGAGTGATGATATTAATTTTTTAGGGTTACTAGAGTAGGCAACACATGTGAAAGAAAGTGCATTTCGCAATAGCAGGTGCATAGTTGCTGCTTAATAAATGTTTATTTCTGTCCTTTCTTTGCATAAATAAAATACAGTTATTAGAAATATAATCAGTTTAAAAAAAGAAACATAATCAGTTACTTAGATCTTGGTAGGTAAGGAAAACAAATAAAATGAGAATGAAATGTAGTCTTTGGGTTATAACATCTTATGATAGGCCAGTGGATAAAATATTATATTATTTCAGTGCATCATAGTGCCTTTTAATTGAGGATAGATATTGAATGGTTTTAGAATTCAATGATGCATCACAGACAAAGAAAAAATATCAAAAACCTCATGCTAAAACCAAACCTCTGGATATCCAAAAGTGTGAAGCTCCCTGAGATTGACTTAATTACATCTGTCGTAGAACTTAACCACTTCCTGGGAGAGCAATTTCTAAAAATACTTTGTCTGTGGCATGTGTGGTCTTTCTACAATTCCATTTTCTTCAGTTAAACGTCCCATGGGAAGGCAAAAGATTAAGCCTGTTTTATTGTAAATGTTCAAAGGGAAGGACTATATTAAGAGGAGTAAATTGCTTAATAAAAATGCTTCCTTGACTTTCATTTTATTTTCTTCCTCTACAGAATCATAAAAGTCCATACAATGTTGAAGAGTGAGCCTGTTAGGTGGAAAATGTAACAGGGAATTTGCTTCTAGATACCTGATCTAGCTCTATGAATTTCTATTTCTAGATTCTTGGTTCAATGCAGAATTCTCTTTTCATTTTTTCCCCTAATCATATATTATTATCACATCCTGTTAATAATAATATTTTGGATTCAAATACTTTATTATTAATTCTTCACTATAAAAAAGTATAGAGTTAAAGCAATTTCTTTCCAATAACTCCAATTAAATTTTTATTTTGCAAAAGTATTTCAGTAATGTTTAAGGCTATAGTATGACTTAACATATCTATGTTTTTTTCTCAGTTAATCATATATGCCTAACAATTATTTTTCAACATTTCAAAGAAAAAATTTTACTATATTTGAAAACACATGTGCGATTCAGTTGAGTTCAGCACCCATTGTTAAACCTTAATTTTCACACGATAAATCACACATATATGCCTAAATAATACCTTTACACTATATGTATCACATATATTCAGATACATTTCTACTTCTGTGAGAACACAAAGAGGCACTCTACATATAAAAAGAAATAAAGAAAATGAACTTCTATAGAATATAGAATAGAAAATTTTCTAAAAATGGTGTTTACCCCCTCACCCCCCACACACTGGTGATATGTGTTCTCAGTGGTAAATGCACTCATGAGGAATTAGACACTTGCTTCTGTTTATGACCTTAGTAATCCCAAAGCCCTACTTATTTTGAAACAACCATACACTTGTCGGGGTTCATTGCTTAATCAATCTGTCCAGTCACACCAAAATACAAGAGTTTTCTTCATCAGTATATATGTGTTCTTTAATTCTTCACTGCTGTCATATATTAAAGGACAGTAGAATTAAACATGTTGATATCTCCTCAAAAGCAATAGTAATTCAAATTTGGACAACTTCAATTTAGGCAAGGAAACTAACTGTGGTTTCGTACGCAAAATTGTCTCAGTCTAGGATTTTTATGATACAGAAGATTGGAGCATGGAGACATAAACGCACAACCCAGTTGTCTAACCAGATATCTCATCACCTAGAAGCAGAATAATGGAATGGTTATCACAGGCCCAGTGAAAACACAAACTTGGGTATAATACCCTTTGGGTTGGGCTGCTGTCCTCTTGGAGGTGAAATATGCAATAAAACAGTGGCTGATATATAGTTCTGCCTGCAGTAGCTAAAATACATGTGTCCCAGAACCAAGAGATAAAAGTGGGATTGGTTCACCTCACCATCATTCTCAGCAACCCACTTGTGGAATTTGTGCCCCTCATCCCCACAAACTTAAGTTTTGCAGGATTAGTGGTGTTGGTTTCTGGAAAGGGTTTGTCTTGACCAGAAGACAGTAGAACCTTTACTGTGTTTCACTTTAAGTTGAAGCTACAGTTACTACATGGTCACTTTGGGCTGCCCATGCCATTGCAGCAGCCAATGTGAGGAATTGCTATAATGATGGAGGTAACTGACCATAATTTCCATGAAGTGCTAGGATTGGTGATATGTAATGGGAACAGGGAGGAGTTATGTGTGGAACCATAGCCATCATGAGGGGTGATAATTTGTGTTTCTAGGTTCAGGGAGAATGTGAATGGGCAATTACAGAAAATGTAGCCCAACTAAGGGCTCAGATCTCTCAGGTGTGAAACTCTGGTTCATCCCAGCAGACAATAAACCAAGGCCAGCCAAAGTTGTCAAGAGTGAGGGAAATGACTAGAATGAATAAAAGGAAGGGAGATTATAAATATCAATATGACCTTGGATTGGTTGTTGTAGTGAAGACTGGCATTTGTTCCAGTAACATCTAGTATTAGTCCTTTTCAGGATTATGACTGTAAACTACCTTGAAGGGGACTCTGTAAGAGACAGGTCTAACTTAATAAAAGGCATGTTGGATCTGAATGGTGCAAAGGATGGGCTGTGACATGCTCTGGATGTTTGTGCCCTCTCCCCAAATTCTATGTTGAACCCTAACCCCCAAGGTGGTGGTATTAGAAATTGTGGCCTTTAAGAGGTAATTAACTTTTGATAAGGTCATGAGGGTGTGGTCTTCAGGGCAGGATTAGTACCCTGATAAGAAGAGACTAGAGAACTTGCTTTCATTTTCTCCTACCACATGAGGATGTAGCAAGAAGGTAGCTGTCTGAAAACCAGGATGAGAGCTGAACTAAATTGGCTGGAACCTTGAACTTGGACTTCTCATACTCCATAACTGAGAAATACATCTCTGTAGTTTAAATCTCCCAGTCTGTGATACTTTGTTATAGCAACCTAAGCTGACTAAGACAGGCTATATGGTCGGTTCATATCCTCATTTCTTTCCCCAAACATTGCTGTGCTGACTTACTTCCATTACATGCTTCGTACTGGATCAGTCTCATAGTACTTCACTTTGGGCCTAGACCATGTAACTCTTACTTTCTGCCATGAGACTTATCTGGCACCTTGGTGTAGAATATCCATGGACCACACTTGGCCACACGTACATTATTCAGTTCAAACCCTAAGTAACAGATATAGAGAGCAATGGATAAATGCTATTGCCCCTAAGCCATCAGTATTCAAGCATATTTCATAAAGTTCTTCAGAAGATCCTATGACACTGAGCAATAGTTGCTTTTGTGGAAGCTCATTGACAACACAGTTTTTAATTGTTTTTTCCTTCTTCCCTTCAAACCATTTTCCCCATGCATGTTCTCTGATAATATTACCATATAAAATAAACTACCTTTAATTAAGCCTTGGTTTACGGCTCTGCTACTAGGAGGAACCTAGATTAAAACAGAGCTTACAAAAGTTTTTGAAAGAAACATTCACTAGCAGACTCTAGAAACATGAAGTGAAGGGGCAGCTAAATCCAATCTTCTCCATTTCTTAAGCCCAGGTAACTAACTGGTTGTGTCAATGGGGGAAAAAAAGCAATGTTGGACGGGAGGCTGCTTGGGTTGGATAGATTAAAATTTGATCTAAAATGTGGAGTTAAATATAGAGTTCAAAGTTTGAACTTAAGATAAAAGGATGGAATTTGGTGATAGATAAAGCTATGAGAAAGGATGAGCTTATAGTAAACAAATAATAACAATTTACTATACGTGACAGCAATATTTGGGAAACATGGTTGGACAAAATCTCTTCATTAGTAGACTGAGCCCCCTGAATCTGAAGAGAGAATGTCATTATTCACTTTCAGATTTAATGTGCTATTTACTCTAAGAATTCTTGTTGCCTATTTATTTAAAGTTTCCCTAGAGGAAAAAAAGCACTGTCAAAATAGGTCTTTTTTTTTTTTAAAGAATACAGAAAAATAGCCCCTTTTTCTTTGATTAGTCAGTGAGAATAAGGAAAAAGATCAATAAAAGCAGATTTTTTTTCTGGAATGCAGAAAAGAATGAACAGCTCATGTGGATTGCATTTTTTAAAAAAGATATAACATGTGGTTAGTAAACATGAAAATCTTCCGGCCAGCTATGGCAACAGTTTCAGAGAATAAAATTATTTTAAGAAGCTTTGTTTTTAGCACTTATGGATGTGCTCACTAAAAAAGATTTTCTTTTTATGTCTCTGAGACTAATCAGTAGAGCATTCTAGAGTAACACACTAAATTTACATTAAAATTGGACATGCTGTTATCTATCCTACTAAAAAAACCCACATTATGTATCTGTTAATCACCACTTAATGTTGAATATTAATGCATGAACTTTTTCCAATTAAAGTTCTATTCAGATTAAACACTAGCATCTTATCACTTTAGGTATTTCATTATTCTTTTGGCATTTGGTAATGGCAGGACTCTGGATATTAACAAAGGTCTTTGAAATCTTATAATTTCAGAATAGTTTAGAACACGGGAAGAAAAAAGCTTCAGTGTGTTTTTAACTCAAAAACAGAATTTTACAATAAAACTGGGAGTAGGTAGCTATATATCCTATATTATTCAAAATAAGTGTATAAAATGTATATATAATATTTATTCTTAATTTTTATATTTTTCACTTGAATTTGTCTCAAAACTTAAAGCTTTTATAGGTAATCCACTAATTATTTTCTAATGAAATGGAACTTAATCATACTTTCACTAGGAATACAAACCTGCATATTGCTTCTTGCAGTTAAAAAATAGTTTGTGCTTGCAAGGAAAAAAGAATCTACTACCTTTCTTAGTATTCCTTGAGGACTTTTTATATTGGCCAGGCTGAAGGGTGTTCTAGAAAGAGCATTGTTTATAGCTAAGTGGCTCTCTTTTTATTTTTCTTATGCAGTGTCATGATTCATATTAATCAAACTGTGAGATCAGAAGATTTGCCATGTAGATGTACAACATAGTCTCTATAAGCACCAAGAAAAACCCTTTGAATATGGGCATGACAATAGTAACATAGAAACTGTTCTAAGGTTGCTGTCATCAGGAAGATACACCTTTGAGTTTGAAAACCACTATATAACATTTTTTTCTGATTTTTTATGCAGTAAAATAATAGCATTTCCAGCATGATTTCTCTTATTTAAATAACTTACATTATTGGCCTTTCCTTCATTTGTTAATTTGCTCATTCATTCAGCCAAAATATACAGCACTAATTTATGTTTTAGATATTGATATACTCAGATGGCATGGAGTTGACAAAAGTGAATTTTATGGTCTAGTGGGAGAGACAGGCAGAGACAGGAATAAAGTGCTAAAGAAATATAAAGGAAAAAGCATTAAACTCTGCCAAAGACATTAGGAAAGACTTCACAGAGGAGTTAGCATTTGAAGAGAGGATACCCCTGATCGCCTTCTCTTCTCTGATTGCTCTAGCTAGGACTTCCAAAAATTCCAAGACTATGTTGAACAGGAGGGGTGAGCATAAAATGATTAATTTCATAAAATGATTTGGGGAGAGTTCCATCTTTCTCAATCACCTGGAATACTTTCAATAGGATTAGTATCAGTTCCTCCTTGTATGTTTTGTAGAATTCTGCTGGAAAGCCATCTGGTCCAGGGCTTTATTTTTTTCTATGTAGCTTTCTTATGACATAGTCAATTTCTTGGCTTGTTATTGGTCTATTTAGCGTCTCAATTTCTTCTTGTTTCAACCTGGGGAGGCTGTGTGATGTCAGAAAGTCCTCCATTTCCTTTAGGTTTTCAAGTGTTTCCATATAAGTGTTCATAGTAGTCTCTGATAATCTTTTGTATTTCTTCAGGGTCAGTTATGACTTCAACTTTTGTGTTTCTGACTGTGTTTATTTGGACTTTTGCTCTCTTTTTCTTGGTCAGTATAGCTAGGGGACCATCAATCTTGTTTATCCTTTCAAAGAACCAGCTTTTTGTTTCGCTGATTTTTTGTATTATCTTTTTGTCTTCTATGTCCCAGATTTGGGCTTTTATTTTGGTGATCTGGATTCTTCTGTTGAAATTACAGTTTTGGTGGTCTTACGTTTCCAGTTTCCTTAGATGATCTTTCCATTTTCTTCATGTGTGTTTGTAGAAATATGAATTCCCCTCTTACTTCTGTTTTAATGGCATCCCGGAGGCTTTGGTAAGATGTTTCTTCATTTTCATTAGTTTCCAGGTATCATTTAATCTCTGTTTTGATTTCCATGTTGACCCAGGAGTTGATTAGCACCATGCTGTTTAGTGTCCATGTCTTTGTGGGTTTTGGGGGAACTTTGTTGGTGTTGATATTTATTTTTATTCCACTGTGGTCTGAGAAGGTACATGGCAAAATTTCAATCTTATGAAATTTGTTTATGCTTGATTTATGGCCAAGTATGTGATCCACCTTTGAGTACGTCCCATGTGGTGATGAGTAGAATGTATATTCTGTGGTCAAGTTATCCTTCTTTGCAGATGATATGATTTTATAACTCGAAAACCCAAGATAATCTGTGAAAAATCTCCTTGCACTGATAAAGGACTAGGCAAAGTCTCATGGTATAAAATAAATGTGCAAAAGACAATCGCATTTCTATACATCAATAATAAACAAATAGAAACCCAAATAAAAAGAACAATTCCATTCACAATAGCCACACACAAAAAATGAAATACCTTGGCATCTTCTAACCACAGATGTGAAAGAAGTTTACAACGAAAACTACAAAACATGACTCAAAGAAATCAAGACGACACAAGCAAGTGGAAAAAATATTCCAAGCTCATGGATTGGCAGAATCAACATTGTTACAATGCTCATTCTACCTAAGGCAATCTACAGATTTAACACAATACCCATTAAATTACCAGTAACATTCTTCTCAGACTTAGAAACAACAATATAGGAATTCACATGGAAATATAAACTACCATGAACAGTCAAAACAATCCTCAGCAAAAAAAAAAATAAAAAAGTGGAGGTATCACACTCCCAGACTTTAAACTTTATTATAAAGCTACAATAATCAAAACCTCCTGGTATTGGTACAAGAACAGGCATATAGACCAATGGAATAGAATTGAGATTGCAGAAGCAAAACATCAATTTCTCAACCAACTCATCTTTGACAAAGCCTCCACCCCCAACCACTCGGGAGATGAGAGCATATTTCAGTAAATGGTGCTGGGAAAACTGGCTGACCACATGCAGAAGATTGAAACAGGATCCCTACCTATCTCCACACACAAAAAACAACTATGAATGGATCAGAGACCTAAAAGTAAAACCTTAAACTATTAGAACCTTAGAAAATGCAGGAGACACCCTTATGGAAATTTGAACTGGCAACCAATTCCTGATCAAAACCCCAAGAGCCCATGCCATAAGAGATAAGATAGACAAGGGGGACCTCATCAAACTGACAAACTTCTGCAAAGCCAAAGAAACCATCATGAGAGCAGGGAGACAGCCTACAGACTGGTAAAAAATATTTGCTGCCTTTGGGAGGCTGAGGTGAGTCTCGAGCCCACGGGTTCGAGACCCGCCTGGGTAGCGAGACCTCATCTCTACAATAAATCAAAAAATTAGCTGGGCGTGGCAGCGCATGCCTGTAATTCCGGCTACTGGAAGGCTGAGGCGGAAGGATCGCCGGAGCCCAGCAGGCGAGGCTGCGGTGGCCGGGAGCGGCCACTGCACTCCAGTCTGGGCGACAGAGTGAGACTCCAACTCAAAAAAAAAAAAAAAAAAAATTTGCTAACTGTATGTCTGACAAAGGTCTAACATCTAGGATCTACAAGGAACTCAAATGTGCCAAAAAGAAAAAAACAAACATTCCCATTACAAAGTGGGAAAAAGATATGAAGAGACAGTTCTAAAAAGAAGATATATGAGCAGTCAATAGATACATGAAAAAACGTTTAACCTCACTAGACAGCAAAGAAATGCAAATTAAACCTCACTGAGACCTAACTCCAGTCAAAATGGCCATCATCAATAACTCAAAAAATAACAGATGCTGGAGAGGATGTAGCGAAAAGGGAACACTTCTGCACTGTTGGTGGGAGTGTAAACTGGCACAGGCTCTGTGGAAAACAGTGTGGCGATTCCTAAAAGTTCTAAAAATCGACCTTCCATATGACCCGCAATCCCCCTACTGGGAATAGACTCGGAAAAACTCAAATCACTCTATAAAAATAAACCTGCACATGTGTGTTCCTCATAGTATTGTTCACAGTAGCAAGAACATGGAACCAACTGTGCTGCTCATCAAAAGAGAACTGGATAAAAAAATGTGGTACATATACACAATGGAATATTACACAGTCATTAAGAGGAACAAAATCATGAACTTCCAGCAACCCTGTTAGACTTAGAGTCTATAATACTGAGTGATCTATCACAGAAACAAAGAACTGAGTATCACATGTTCTCACTCATAAGTGGACCTTGAACAACTATCATAATACTATAATAAAAGGATTGACAGTAGCCGGAAACTGTGGGGCGGTGGGGAGTGGGGCGGCTCGGGGAGGTGTGATTGGCAGTAGTGGGTCTACCTGGGGAAGGAGAGGCACACCTCATCACCAAGGGTACCTGCATAATGAATATTTGTATACCTAACCCTGAATTGTACCCCACAATTTAAAAATAAACAATTTAAAAGTTAAAAAAAATTTGAAGAGAGGAATTAGGTTTCACAGGTGGGTGAGAACAACTTATAGGCAGAGAAACAGCATGAGGAAAGGCATAGGATTCTTGAGCAACAGAACATATTAGGAGTTTTATGGGAAAATAGGAGTTCTGTGGGGGGCAAGGAAGTCACTTTCCCCTCTTCCCTTGGTTTTTTAAAGCATCATTCTATTTGAACTTTTTCTTGTGGGCAATAACATTTATGCTGGAGGAGGTTAGAGATCAAATTTGTTTTGGAGGTAATATTACTAGGGTGTGAGATTGGAAATGGGGGTTGGAAGCAGGGATCAGAAGATTCTGAACACTGAGGAAAGGAATTTAGATTGTGTCACGTGAGGCATGATGTGGGGTGGCATGATGGAAGCAGTGTTTTCCTTGATATATATGTGCACGCACGAAACAGTTTTTCTTTAGGTTGCTCATTTCATTTTAATTCTGAGACAAATCTGACTTGCAAAAGTCTCAGTGCACTATGTAATTTGAAAATAGAAAAGCTTCCTAATTGATATTTCAAGCCAATCTCTATTCTTCATCTTATAATAATCTAATATCAGGTGTTACTAATAAATAGCAGCACAAAATAAATGGCAAGGAAGGCATAGCTATCTCTTCAAGAAGTTTTTGAAGAAACACGAATCTTTGGTCTAGATACTTGCCTGTTAAGGAGGAAGGTGAGAAAATACAGTTGGACCTCTACAAAGCTAACTGAGTATTTCACAACATATTGTTAGCAGAGCTAAGCTACATAATCTTGTGTGTGGATTCTACAATTCTTAAAAAAAAAAATTTACTGTCACGTAGGTTACTGGCTGTGAGACAGAACTCTATGAGAGTACTTAAAGGAAAAGAGTATTTTTTTACTTTTACATGGAAAATATATAATATGTATTGCATCTTCAAGCCAGTATGCACATGTAGATTTAATTATATGGAATTGCCTATATTTGATTGTTTTTTAATACAATATAGCAATTTCATATGGTTCAACATGATATACACATGTATACATATAAGATTACATATATATAACAATATACAGATCAGGTTATAGTACTAGATATATATATATTTGTTTGGATCGACTTATAATTTTTTGTCAGTTGTATTCTACTTGTTAACTCTTCCATTTAATAATGCTCATTAACATTTCTTAGAAGTAGAAGTTATTTTTGGTTCTTTTCAAATATGAATGATCAGTTTTGATAGTCTATTTTTACTTCTTTAATTTATTTAAATATAGCATTTATTCTTTTTAAAATATTTTTTAAAATTATTTATTTTAAAGATGTGGAGTACAATTCAGGATTAGGTAGGTAAGTGATCATTTTACAAGTAAACTTTGGGCTTCCCTTTGGTCCCCACTTTGCCAGGTTTGAGATCATGTACTCTTGCTAATATGAAGTGACCACCCGGGCAGTTTCCCGCCATTGTCAATAGCATTTATTCTAATTTTAAATTTTGTACGTGTTAAGGCAAATATCTAAAATCTCATGCAACTGGTTATGTTGTTTGTTGTTTCTGTAGATGTTAGTTCTTAGAGGTTTGTTTCCCTGTGTTTTTGTGACTTTGAGTTTGAGTTCATATTTATAAATTCTGAAAGTCTTGAGTGAGATATATGTCTCTATTTAGGTAGTAACTTGAGAGATCTAGATTCATCATGAACAACATATTCTTTGCAGTTTTGTGGACTCTGTAGTTAGTGTGATTTCTGACTCCAAGCATTAAATATAATTTAGTTTGTACTTACAAAATTTCAGGAAAGATTTTTTTTTAAACTTTAACCTGGAGCCAAGGCAAAGAGAGATCTCTCTCTTTCTCTGTCTCTCTCTCATCTAATGTTGTGTACCACTCCAATTCTATATTATAAAGGAATTTCGATAAAGTTTTTTGTAAAATATATATGCTATAGACTAAATTGTGTTCTTCCAAAATTCATATGTTGAAGCCCAACCCCCCAATGCAACTACATTTGGAGACAGATTTTTAAGAGGTAAGTTAGGTTAAATATGAATTGGAGAGGTCTTTCTCATTTAGAGAGAGAAAGGGAAAGGGAATTAAACATATTAAATCTGTTACTGCCGTTAACAAAGCCAAGGATGCTTATTAGAAAATTTTCCTTGGGAACTCAGAGAAGGAGAAAATCTCCAGAGAGAAGATATGCCAGCAAATACAACTGTTTCCCCTCATGAAACTGCTGCAGGGTGTCATAAGATGTTGTTGTTGTCACTTTATTTGTAAAGTAATGACTGAGGTTTGGAACTGGGGATTAATGGTGAGAAGGAAGAACTGATACGTAGCCTTAGAAATGTCATTTGACCACTGTTGGTTAAAAATATACGACACATTCAACATTAATGGCTTTATCATTGTTGTACTAGGAATATAGAAAATAGCCATAAAGATGGGTTTTTGGTGGAAATTATGCTACTTAAGTTGATTTGAATGGGTCACCGAAAGAAAACCATTATAAAGTCCAAATATCAGTTCATAATAGCAATGATTTTTTAAAAATCCTATCTGTCCCATATTTAAAAAAAACTAATGCAAATGAAAATGCAAATATTAAAGAATAAATCTTTTTTTAATGTAGATATAATAAGAATCTTAAAAATTATCCTCACAGGAGGCCGAGGAGGAAAGATTGCTTGAGCCCAGGAGTTTGAAACCAGCCTAGACAACATAGCAAGTCCTCATCTCTACAATAAATAAACAATTTAGCTGGATGTGGTGGCATGTACCTGTAGTCCCAGCTACTTGGGAGGCAGAGGTGGAAGGATTTTCTGAGCCCAGGAGGTTGATACTGCAGTGTGCTGTGTTTGTGTCACCGTACTACAGCCTGGGTGACAGAATGAGACCCCAATTCAAAAGAAAAAAAACAGAAGAAGATAAATTTCATAAAAATACAGTAAACTCAACCTATTCTATACTAACTTAGGTTAGTATATTATTAGGACTTTACTACGCTATATCTTCAAAAATCTTTAAATGATTATACTCTTTTATTCTACTATTCAATAAGTATGCCTGCCTCTTTAAAATCTATACATAGGAATAAAATCCTCTCAAATATTATTGAATGCTCTTTTTAAAGACCAGCTGATTGAAACTCACTCAAATGAAAGTCTTACAAACATGTTCGTAACTATTTTGATTTAAAATTCTTTAGAATACAATTGAAAAGTCTAAAGAACAACAATAATAACAATCTTTGAAATTTTAAAACAAGAAAAAACTTGACATTGCAGTGAGGTTACTTATTCACTTAGTTCTATTGGTGAAATGTATTTTTCTATGCTTTATACTTAATCACCTAATCAGATTCCAGGTCAAACTGAGATGTAAAGCCCTCTGGTTCATAGGCCAAATTTTACCGTGAGCTGATTTTTTCTGAACGAGCAAAATGGTTTTAAATGATATAACTCAAATCCCGTTCAGTTTGTCCCAAGATATCTTTTAAAAATGTGTATCAATTGCTGATTCTTTGGTTCTGTCTCATTGTGTTTGTTCATCTAACCTCTCTATCTCTCTTTTTTGTGGAGATTTCCCTATCTACCTCTTTTGTCTCACATTGTCTCAAATCAACTTTTGATTTGTTGCATTTATTGAATTATGTATTTATAATTTTTTAAATTATCTTTGACTATTATTATTTTTCCCTTGAGTCTGTGGCTCCTGATGGAAGGAAAGAAGGGAATTAACATTCATTTAGAATTTAAAATGTACAATTACCTAATTAGGTCTCTCAAAATATCTGTGAGGTATTATTTCCTCCAGTTTCAAGTGGAAAGTACAGGATCTCTGAAAATTCAAATAACTTGTTCGCTCACATGATCAATAGGCAGGATGCTATTACTCAGCACATTATACTATTATTCTAGAATAAAATTTTTTCATAGAATCAATAAACTACATGTAAACTGGCCCTTTATTTCCTCATTGGCTTTAAAAAAGACCAGATGTTTTGAGATATAATTCACATACATTATATTCACCCACTTAAAGTTATAACTCAGTCATTTTCAGTATATTAACTGGGTTGTACAATCATCACCACAACCTAATTTTAGAATATTTTTATCAGTCCAAAAAGAAATTTTACATATGTTACCCAGTCACTTCCAATTTTCTCCAGTCTCTCAGATCTGAGCAACCAGTAATATACTTTTGGTCTCTATAAATTTGCCTATTTCATAAAAAATGAAATCATATAATATGTGTTATTTGATGATTGGCTACTTCAACTTACTATAATATTTTCAAGATTTTTCCATGTGGTAGCATGTATCAATAATTCATCCCTTTTTACAGCCAAATAATATTCCATTGTATGTACCAAATTATGTTTGTTTCTCCATTTAACTTTGGTTGTTTCTATTTTTTGACCACTTTAAAAATCTGCTATGAACATTCTCTACAATTTTTGTGTGGACATATGATTTTATTTCTCTTGAACAGGAGTAATGTCAAATTATTTTCCAAAGCGGTTATACTATTTTATATTCTCACCAGGGAATATAAAATGAGGGTTCAAAATTCTCTATATTATTACCAATATAGAGGGTTCAAAATTCTCTATGCTTATTATTGTCTATCTTTTGAGTCTGGCCATCCCTAATGGGTGTAAAGGGGCATCTCATTGTGATTTTAATTTGCATTTCCTCAATGACAAATGATTTTGAGTATGTTTTTATGTGCTTATTAATCATTTTTATACCTTCTTTAGAGAAATGTCTACTCAAATTTTTTTGTCTACTTTTCATTGGGTTATTTGTCTTTGTATTACTGAGTTGTAAGTGTTCTTTACATATTCAGGATATAAATCCTCTCTCAGATACATGACTTGTGAGCATTTTCTCTCCTGTAGCTATTTATTCTTGTAGTATCTTTGGGTTTGGTATCAGGGTACTACTGGCCTCATGAAATGACTTAGAAAGTGTTCCCCTCTTTCTCATTATTTGGAAGAGTATGTATAAAGTTGTGTGTAGAATTGATATTATCTCATCTTTAAGTGTTTGGTAGAATTTCATCATGAGTCACTTTGGCCTAGTACTTTTTTATTACTGGAATTTCTTAAACTACTGATTCAATTGTTTTGCTTACTATGTCTGTTCAGGCTTTCTATTTCTTCTTGAGTTACTTATGGTATTTTGTGTTTTCTGGGAATTTTTCAATTTCATCTAACTTATCTAATGTATTGGTATGCAGTTATTCATAGTATTCCCTTGTATTCCTTTTTATTCTTGCTACTCTTAGGTCAATGATGCCGTCACCTTTTTCTTTCCTGATTTATATAATCTGGGTATGCTCTCCTTAATTCTTGGTCAGTTTAGATAAAGTTTTGTCAATTGTGCTGATCTTTTCAAAGAACTAACTTTGGTTTCATCGATTTTCTCCATTGTTTTTCTATTATCTATTTCATTCATATTTTTTCCTACTTTTGAAAATATTTCCTTCTTTTTTCTTGCTTTAGGTTTAGTTTGCTCTCCTTTCTCTAAGTTCTTAAAGTGAAAGATTAGGATATTGATGTAAGATCTTTTTAAAGATATTCATAGTTGTAAATTTCCCTCTAAGCACTATTTTAGCTATATCCCATATGTGTTAGTATGTTATATTTTCATTCATTTCAAAATTTTATTTATTTATCCTTTGACCCATTGGTTAATTAAAAGTGTGTTGTTTAATTTTCACATATATGTGAATCCCCCAAATTTTCCTCTTTTATTGATTTCTGATTTCATTCTCTTGTAGTTGGAGAATACACTTTGTATGATTTCAATTATTTTAAGTTTACTGAGGTCTGTTTAATGGCCTAGCATATTGTCTTTCCTGCAGAGTATTATGTGTGTACCTGAGAAAAATGAGTACTTTGCTGTTGTTGAATGGAGTGTTCTATAGATGTTTGTTAGTCTAGTTAATGTATAGCGTTGTCCAAATCTTCTAATTCCTTGTTGATCTTTTGCTTAGGTGTTCTAACCATTTCTGAAGGTCAGAGATTGAATTCTTATACTATTATTTTTAAATTGTTGATTTCTTCCTTCAGTTCTATCAATTTTATTTTGATTGCTGTTTGTATGACATCCTTCTTTCATCTTTTTTACTTTCAGTCTGTTTATTTCTTTGATTTTATAGTGTATCTCCTGTAGAGAGCAAATAGTTGGATCTATTTTGGATTAAAATATATTCTGCTAATATTTGCCTTTTTATTAGTGAGTTTAAGGAAGGATCTACATCTACCATTATGCTAACTGCTCTCTATAGTTTTTATGTCTTTGTTTCTGTATTCTTCCAAATTGATTTTCTTTCTTTTTTTTTTTGAGTTGGAGTCTCACTCTGTCGCCCAGACTGGAGTGCAGTGGCCGCTCCCGGCCACCGCAGCCTCGACCTGCTGGGCTTCGGCGATCCTTCTGCCTCAGCCTTCTGAGTAGCTGGAATTACAGGCATGCGCTACCACGCCCGGCTGATTTTTTGATTTGTTGTAGAGATGAGGTCTCGCTGCCCAGGCGAGTCTCGAACCCACGGGCTCAGGCAATCCACTCACCTCAACCTCCCAAAGGCGCGGGATTACAGGCTGAGCCACCGAGCCCGGCAGCAAATTGATTTTCTTTTGTGTTAAATAGATATTTTCTAGGGTACCATTTTAATTACTGTGTTGATTATTTTGCTATATTTTGTTAGTTATTTTCTTAGTGGTTGCCCTGGGATTACACTTAACATCTTATTTTAAAATAATCTAATACTCTAGTACACATTAATATTAACTTCACAGTATACTGAAACTTTACTTCAATATAGATCTGTTCTCTTTTATGCCTTTAACCAGTAAGTCTTCTACCTTTTGCCAAGGAGCTTTGCTTATGTTGGGGCACTCTCAGACAGTTTTTAAATTCTGAATTTTAAATTCTTAAAATTTGCCTCACCTCCTGCTTGTACCAGGCTTCAAGGACAGCTAGAGATGAGAAACTGGGGGCATTTTCTGGTCTTTCCTCAGCATGCACACACTTATGCTTATACATGTGGCTTCTAAATGCCTTCTAAATCCCTTTTCAAAGGACTCTATGGATATCTTATTCACACATCTTACTGTTATGGTTATGATGACATGTTATTGTAATCATTTATGATGTGAAATAATTGCTGCTGATTGTTTTCAACAAATGCCCTGGAGATAGGATTTTTTTGAGCTCTAAATCAAGTCAAGCAATGACAATGCTCTGTGAATACAGCTTTTTCAGAAATTTGTAAGACAGTTTAAATAGTGATGATGCTCTGGGGATGGTATTATTCGAGAAGTTCCAAAATTGGTCTGCTCCCTCCAGTGCTCCAAGACTGTTGGTTTTCAAGATAACTAAGAACTCGAGAGAGAGAGATGGATGTGGGGCAAGATAAAAAACCATAAACTTTGTTGTGCTTAAACAAATCAGATTTTTAAAAAAATACTCCTCAAATCGTTGGAAGTCTTTGATTAATTTTCAGATTTCTGAAAAGGTTTATTCAGATAATTTTTTTAGTGTTTTCATGGAGGAGTGAATTTATGGAAATCTCTACTCTGAAATTTCAGAAATTTGAAGTCCCTTCATGACTGTTATTATTTTTTTTAACCTTACTCTTTTCTCAGTATTTCAGTGAACCAGTTTCCATTTTGGAGGAGAAAGTTCTTCTTATAAATATTATTCTTGCCTTGAAATTGTTCTGTGTCATCCTAAAACCAGGTAATAAATATATCGAGTTGAAATATTTTCAAGTTATTAGCACAGTTATTAGCAAGTGTTTATGCCAATCAGGTATTATCTATTACTTATTAGGTATACTCATTACTTTTCTTCAACCAATTATTCTTTGAATTTTGGAGGTGGCAGAGTCTTTGAAAAATATGGTGATAGTATTAATTCTAACTGCCAAAATTATACTTGTGCTAGTATAAAAAGACACACATTTAAAAAATAAGTGAATGGATCCAAGTCCCTAAGATCTCTCTAGAACACGGATTACAAATTCTCTTTTTAAATTTTGCAGTACATTTGTTGATAGTCTCGGTTCTTATGTTTTCTCCCATTTTTGTATCTGAGAAGTTTATCCTTGCAAGTAAACAGAAAGGATGAAGTCAACATTTATTGAGGGCTGATTAAGTGTTAATCCCTGTGTTATGAAAAATGCTTTGCCAATAATAGGTGTTTAATAATTGTATTTTGAGTAAATACTACTTTACTAATATTATTTCAGCCTCCCTGTTTCCTCAACTTTTGACAGTTAAACATCTCCCCCTATAAAGAACTGGAATAACTTGTTCATATCTTACACTCAAGAAGCAGCAGAATGAATGGGAAAAAAGTACTAGGAAAATTAAGAATAGTTTGAGTATAGACTTTTGGAAACTTTAGAAATCTCTCAGTTTTCTTTTTTTTTTTTTTTTTTTTTTTTTTTTGAGTTGGAGTCTCACTCTGTCGCCCAGACTGGAGTGCAGTGGCCGCTCCCGGCCACCGCAGCCTCGACCTGCTGGGCTCCGGCGATCCTTCCGCCTCAGCCTTCCAAGTAGTTGGAATTACAGGCATGCGCTACCACGCCCGGCTGATTTTTTGATTTATTGTAGAGATGAGGTCTCACTGCCCAGGCGGGTCTCGAACCCGCGGGCTCAGGCAATCCACTCACCTCAGCCTCCCAAAGGCGCGGGATTACAGGCTGAGCCACCGAGCCCGGCTATCTCTCAGTTTTCATAACGCTTAAGATCTGCTTCTTCAAAAGATCCATCAGTATAAAATTATGCAAAACAACAGTTTGTTCTCAGGGAGGCAATTGTGATGACAGTCTTAGCATCCAAATTACTTTCTTCTCCTGTCCTATTGTGTGCTACTCACAGGACAATTTGCCATCACCAAAATAGCACAAAGCCTACATTCAACTTTGTAATCTGTTAATTATGTTTGTTTCTATCAAGCTCCTGTGCCCACTTTATCTAGCATTTTAGATATGAATTGGAACATGGTAACCCCATGTCATAGGTACTGTAATTACTTCTACTTTAATTTTTCCATGTATTTTAACTTGATTTCATGTAAAACATCTGGAGACACTAATGACTGCCTGTCTTATAAACTTACACTCCAATTTGCCCTTGTGACAGTCATGTCATTAACTGACTCAGAATGAACTTCCAATTAATCATCTGACAAATATGGATGGTCCACCTGCCTGCACTAGTTTTAATCTGCAGTTTTAGTATCCACCACAAAATGATATCCTCTGCAGCACTGCCTATGAAAATTTTGAACAAGGAGTAAGACAGTTTATTTACTTCCCAGTCAAAATTATAGAGGAAAACAAAATGTTTTCATCATATTTTATAATCATTATCTATTGTATGTTTAGTGGTAGGTTCAATTTACAAGCCACTAGAGAGTGCCCTGTGTGTCTTCCTCATGCCTCCCATCCTACCTCCAACAATTTATTAATATAGGCAGTTTCTTGCATGGTATTTCTCCTTCAGGCAGTTAGTTTTTCTTTTACTGTTTTGGCTGCATTCCAATCTGTGTAATTACACTGTCCTTCCTCTTAAAGAAAAATAAAATCCTGCCAAATGATAGTGGTTTTAATTAAAGAAGTTATTCTTTAGTGCCTTTCTTAAGACAAACAAGAAACGATCAAATTGCCTTTTCATTGCCACATAGTAGCTGTGGTTGGAATTGTAAAATGTTTTTTAGTATTCTAAGTAGTGTTCCAATAAACATTCTTAATATGTATCACTGCAGTCATCTACAAAAGATTTGTATTATATTTGATGAATTTCTTAGGTTAGATTCCTAAGTAAAATTATTAGATTAGATATGTAATATTTTCAGGCTTTTTATTTTTGATGCCATTTGCTCTAGAGAAGCTTATAGCTTTCCAGTATCACTGCTACCGAAGATAATTATGAGTTATTTTTATTTTTTGTGATTCTGAAAGGCAAAAGAGTAAGCATGTAAATTTTTATAATATTCATTAATATTTTTCCATGCCCCTTGGTCATTTGAATTTTCTATTTTGAAATCACTCAGCCGGGCTCGGTGGCTCAGCCTATAATCCTGCGCTTTGGGAGGCTGAGGTCTGTGGATTGCCTGAGCCCACAGGTTCGAGACACGCCTGAGCAACTTGGTGAGACCTCATCTCTACAATAAATCAAAAAATTAGCCGGGTGTGGTAGCGCACGCCTGTAGTTCCAGTACTTGGAAGGCTGAAACGGAAGAATCGCCGGAGCCCAGCAGGTCGAGGCTGCGGTGGCCGGGAGCAGTCTCCAGTCTGGGTGACTGAGTGAGACCCCAACTCAAAAAAAAAAAAAAAGAAAAGAAATCACTCATTAATTCTTTTGCATATTTTCCTATTCAAGTATTCCTCCAAAAAGGCATGAGTTAATACAGTACCACAGTTTGTAGTCTACTTTAGGTGTCAAATTTATTATCTAGTAATTCCAACTGAATGTTTTAATTAACTAACTCATTATTTATTTTGAATTTAGATAGACTTACAGAGAAGGTAAAATAAAATGGATGGTTTAATTTAAATAAGTCATGAGAATATGACTGGAAAGGCTACATATCCTACCTGTTAGGTGCCAACTAAACTCGTTACCTTTGTCGGTATACTGGGAGAGCAGTTGAATGGAAAACTGGTTGAAGATGCCAGGTCAAGCGGGAAAATGACTACTTTTTTCCCCTGTCCCACCTTTTCATTTGAAAATTAACTTTAATTATAGGGTGTGTACCCTTACTGGGCATAACTCAAAGAATTCATTCCTTCTTATCACAGATTATGTGTCATGGACACTTTTCACTGAGGAAATTCTTTTTAGTTTTAGTTTTAGAAAACTGTACTGACTGAAAGCCCAATTAAAACTCCATTCAAAACATCCAGCAGTCTTCATCACATGCTCACGGTGGTTAGGGAATTAAAGAAATAGCACCTTGACAAACTAAGGCCATTCATTAGACAGGCCTCCTTATAATGATGTCACGACTGTCACCCCAGTGTTTGTCTCTCCCAGAATTTCACAGTTCCCATTGGAGTTGCCCATGGGTTGTTATCTCTCTCATCTTTCTGCATCCCATGGCAGATATCTTTTATTTTCAACCAAGGGACAGTCCTCTATGTTATTTCAGTACTCCAACTACTTCTAATAATTAAAGGTACAGCAGTAAGTATGAATTATGCAATATAACTTTCTCATACATACTAGATATAACAATCTAGTATGATAATTTAAGAGACACATTAAAAAAATATGATGGACAGAGAGTAAATATTTTAGAGAAAATTACCAAAAGGATAAATTAAGGGCTCACCAATAAACTTCATATTTATCTACACTTCTTGATATTTATCTATTCATTTCAAATGACACATTCAGCAATTTTTTTTTTCTTTTGAGTTTTACTCTGGGTTGTACACTACTGTTCTAGGTGCTAGGGATGCAGCTATTTTTTGGAAGAGAAAAAAGATTCCTGTCTACATTGTAGAAGTAAAGACAATCAACAAAGACCAATACATAAATAAATTAGGCAGTACTCCAGTGGAAAAAGTGCTAAGAAGGAAAGTAAAGTAAAGAATGATGCTAAAAAGTGTGACAAGTGCTGTGGAGATGGTTTAATTAAACCTTTATATAAGGTGGCACAAAAAGGTCCTTGAGAAAGTGAAAGTTTTGTAAGATAATTATGGTA